>OU744293.1:15000-1265000 GCA_916610205.1 Griposia aprilina | reverse complement strand
GCAGTTATCAGTTATCATTTATCATCATCATAGATAGATCTTAACTCAACTAAGTACAGTCTATGGAATACGTTCCATCAACTGTACTTAGTTGAGATAAGATATATTTATTTGCTTAAACATGTGTACACAAACAAGAATAAAAAAGCGTGCATGCAAGATAACATAAAGAATAAAATACAGGTTCTGACATGTTTGCCACATACTATGGCGTGCAAATATGAATAGTTATAATTGTTAATAATTAATTTCAAGTCAATATCACTCATTTAAATTTTAAGTGAATTCAGTAAACAATATTAAATTAAAATGTCAATAGTAAGTATAAAATAATCTATGTCAAAACAAATGCTTCGGTCCGAATTTCGTTAATATTATAGTATCATTAATATAGAATTATGTCATGAAGTCAAATTAGAATTATTTGAGTACAACAATTTATATTATATCTGTGACACTTAATAACATTTTTGACATAGCATAGTTTTAAATTTTTGTTTAAAGAAATTAACATGATTTTTTTGCCGTTTTTTGATTGCCGAGTGGTGCCATATGAAAAATACTTTTATACGTCAAGGCAGTATTTGTTTCGCGAACACAGAGATAACTTTCATGTCTTTGAGTACGATTGAAAGCTTCAGATGCCAGCACAAAAAGTTCAGGATTTTGCTTCACAAAGACAGCTACTTCAAATATATGTATACAGTGATGGAAATGTTAAGATACTGTATTTTCTGAAGAAAGGTACACAACTCGCGGTAGATTTTAAACCAAACATAGCCCTAACGCATCGTTTCTGTGCCTTAAAGACAAGATCTTTGTTGCTGTAGTTCCCCCAAAAAATTATGCCATATCTGAGTATAGACGCCACGAGCCCATGGTATGCAGTTATGAATGCTTTTGAATTTATTTTAAACGCAAGTTCACGTAGGGCATAAGCTGATCGACTTACTCGCTTGCACAATTGTTTAATATGTGGTTTCCAAGTTAAAACATATTAACTACAACTTTCAAATTAAAAACAGACATAACCCCAGTGGGTACACGCCTAAGTTTTGCGTCAGCGCCACCAGGGGGCGTCATAACTAGGTTCTATTTGTTTCCATCAGTTAGTTAGCTTCGTTCATTTGACTGCATAACCCTTGTCACTAGGGAGATCACAGAAACGTGTATCTGTATCTAGGCGTATATGAATAACTCTAGGTAGGTACATATTTGTTTGACTGGTTATATCCCAGTGGATAATATTATACGAGCACAACTTAATTACTAAAAAATTATAGAATTTAACCTACGTTCGATATCTCTCAGTATAAAAACCAAAGTAGTAAAAAGGAGCTTGAATTTCGTTTTTCGGGAATGAAGTGATTAAAATTTACAACGATTTTCAATTAAAGGCTTGGTGGTTAGTGAGCTTTATAAACCAATATTATTATTCGTATTTAATCTGCTTTTTATACGCGGTGGAAGAGACAACGACGCGCAAAACCACGAGCACGTAGAAAATTTTAAAAGATTATTTATAAAAAATGTGGTGTTTATTATGACCATTTAGGTAGGTATTTAATATTTGTAAGAAACAGTAGATAAAAAAAAGGATTAAAATTTTCTACGCTGGTGGGTGTAGACTCTAGAATCATGTTCATGGTAATAGTTTGCGCCTCGATATCTATATACTCTGACTCTCTATATCGTTATATGACTCTGTATATAGCTACGTAGTTTCCCGCAGTCTTGATTGCTCGGGATGCGCTAAGGCGTACTCATCCGTCCTCAATCGTAGAGGCTTTTCAACCTAACCAATACTGTGTTTATGTTATCAAAGTTCAAGTGTTCTAGTAGTTACGAAAGAAAGGGTATTAAACTCTTGTGATTTTAATTATTATGTATATTATTTTGACCTTGTGAGTTCAAGAATCAAATGACTGAAGGAGTCACGATTTTAACCCTTGGGGTATTATAGCTAGTATGGAATTAAATACTCATACAACTTCAGAATTGATAATTGGTTTTAATTATAATGTTGTATGTGTGGGAGTTTCTTTGAATGGTATTTTTGGCATAACAAAAGGTATTCAATTGACATCATTACCTAGCTGTTATGATAATTGTAACCTGCAAACCCCTACTTCTAAACGTTTAAACTAATTAGAATATTAAATACCCTCTTCTCTTACACTTATACTAAATAATTTTATCTTTAGATGAAAAGACATACCTACATAGGTAAGAAGGTTGGATCAAAAGTATCACCCACAGTGTTTGAATATTCCACATTCAAGTAAAACCTTTGAGGTTGCCTGCCGCATCCCTCTATAAATAAGTCGTTAACATACTTAGGACCTTCTTCAAAGAGCTTCGTGTATTACATTATATAGATATTAAGTGCTCGACTAACGCATAAAGTAATATCATCGAAAGCAGACGTAACGTTAACGGAAACGTTAAAGTTAATTATGTGGAAATGTTTATGTACCTTTATTCGTGATGACTGGTTGAACTAGGGACATACCTAAATATTATTTTTTATTTTTTGGAATATCACCACTTGGGCAGTCACGACCAATTATTTGAAGCATTCTGGATGTTATGAAGGAATAAATAATTCCGTATACATACATTGATCAAACCTCCCTGACTTATTCAAATCCCTGTTTTTTACACTTTGACAATAATTACATAAAGGTTTTCTTTGCGAGTTATGCATGTTTTTTTTATTCGTTTGGTACATGAGAACATAAATTATTAAGTCCTTTTGTACCTACGTCCCTCGTTTTACCAGGCATGATACTCATAATGTTACAGTGAGTCGTTGAGGATATTTTCTCCTTGATATTATTGGTATTTTTTCCTTCGATTTTCTTATAAGACGGGTATTAGCTAGCTTTGAAGTTATATTTTTCTACCCTGTCAATGGGACGCTCTTTTTATGTCAAGGTTGTGACAAGATAATTTATATTTTTAAAAAGGGTTATTAATAAGTCAGTCTTCTTTGAGAGCTGCTTAATTTCCGTGAGTTGCCGGCTTTAAAAAAGGTTTAAGTATTTGTATTCGTTCGTATCAAGTGTTTGATAGTGACAGTTTTTTTCTTTGTTGGCGTGAGTGTAATCGACGTTATTCGCGTTGTGAGTTAAGTGTGCTACGGATTTATAGTAATTGAAATCTTTATTTGCTTATCATGTTGGTATATATCCTCATCATTTGTGGTCGGCGCAACATTTCGTTTTCTTCCATGCTTATCTATTAGTCCTGATCTCGGTAGTCACTCCCTTTCTATTCATATCATCTGTCACACAGTCCATCCATCGTTTCTTGGTAATTTAGGTACACATATAAAATCGACTTTTTATAAACAGTCCCGATAAATTTTACCTAAGGGCATGCAAAATTTTCAATATGTAGGGGGTAACCGGGTATCCGAGCAGTGATGGCCCAGTGGTAGCGACCCCGACTTACGATTTGTAGGTCGTAGGTTCGAACCCAGGCAGACGCTTTACTTTGTGTAAATAATTTAATCACCACTGCTCTCAAAACGGTGAAGGAAAACTTCGTGAGGAAACCGGCCTGTCCTAGAACCAAAAATTCGAAAACAGGTTGCATCTACCAACCCGCACTGGACCCGCGTGGTAAATAAACAATAAACAATATGCAGTGACAGCCCACTCCCTCTCGAAGAGAGGTGGCCGGTGTCCTAGCAGTGGGAATATTATACACCGATTTTGCTATGCCCCCGGTATCTATTATATTAGTATTTTTTGAATATATTCGTTTCTTTAAATATTTACATAATTTAAAAACTAACTGTGTTAAAATAATGATAATACTATCGGTTGGTGCCTCAACACTTAACAATTGTCTAATGTGCCTCTTCAAGTTGGATTCAGGCCAGCTCGTACGCCTTGCAAAGATCGAGGACCCCAGGGTCCCGAGTTAGGTCAAAAACTTTTTAAACAATAATAATATGTACAAGTATACAAAAAAAGGTGGAGAATAATAATCATAGGGCATTCAAAAATTCGTCCGCATCGCTGTCAACAGGAAAAGTGCCCGTACGGCTGGCAGCTTTGCCACAATGTTAGGCAATGCTGAGTCCCAATTCTCAAGTTAATCTAAACTGTAATTTGCATTACCAATTACTGCAATATGTCACAAAATGTGTCTGTCTTCCCATACATCTGTATGCTCTAAGTAACTACCTACACTTCGAAAAAAAAGAACTCCCTGAACAGTAAAACCATAATCAATGGAAGTAATACCAGGTACGCGGCACCCACCCCATGACCTACTTACGTGGGGTGAACAACCGCCCACTGGCCCACGGGGTGACCCCTAATATGCAATACTCGGTGCATGGCTTGCATTAGGTACTGTTTCGATTTGGTGTTTGAAATTCAATGACTTTACAACAATATTGTATATACTACTGGGATTCAAATAAATGAGATTTTTTAAAATAGTTATTCGAACTATACACAATGATTACTTTAAAAAAAAATGTAGTGGAACTGTGTAAAGTGTAAGTTCCTTCATACAATTTTCGGAAAAAGTCATTACGATGAAAATAGAGTAGAACGGTATTCATTCCAGTTGAATTTTATTCTTAGGTAAGGTAAACAACTCAGAAAGGTGCATACTAAATTTAATTTTATAATCAGAAAAATACCATCATTAAGATATGGCTCTTATAAGATCATTACTATTCCAAATTAGTATCTAGATCTCCCTAATACATAGTAAGAACTTTAAGCGAATCTATTGTCTATACTATACAATACAACTGATTCGATAATGTCGAAACAAAAAAACAACAACATATTTTGCAGTTTCAGGTCATTGCCACGATCATTGGCCTGTAACTGGATACCGTGGCCACGTGTAGCAAAGATACATCGAGACGTTACTACCCTCGCCTAGAAACAAGTAAACACACATGATAGATCTTGTCAAATAATAATATGTTGTAAGTACTTTTCTTTTCAGAGAAATAATAACTTGTCTACCTATGTATATTGTGTTCTATCTATAACTATATCTTAAAACCAACCTCTCTAACACTATCTTTATTATAAATTAAGGTCGCTTTTCGTGTTTATCTCTGTGATGTGTTGTTCTTCGCAACTACGCAACGAATTTTGATGTAAATTTCACCATAACTAGAGGATTTATTCCGGAAGGTTTATGTGTATAATAAATACATTAATATTCGTGCGGAGCAGGGGCGGGTCACTAGTTATATTGATAAAAAAACGTTTATTAACCACTCCTAAGTTATAATATAATTCTAAGTTGAAGTCAAGTGTATGCAACAAAGTCTCCCAGGGAGAGATTCCTCAACTTTTGCAATTGATATAGAGGTACTCTTGAACTTCCACTTTTATAACTTGAGTATTAACTTTGATAGATGTAGTCGTAGTTGGCTGCCGTAAAAGAAGTGATTATGGGTAGATAACTTTTGTTTTATTTGATTGATTAGAAATCTATGACAAATAAGTACTTACGTGATACGTGAAGAAAATAAATACAATTATCTTTTTTCATGGTAAATAGAGCGTTGGACAGGCAATTAAGAGGCCATGAATTCGAGACCTGCTTGTGGCACTATTACTGACGGAAAAACGCTTTAATCACGTTTAAGATATTAAGCTTTTTGAAGTTAAAAAATAAACTAAGGCTTATATTAATCTTATAGTTATAACTGGAAACAATCAAAACCTCGTGTATCGTCCATCCACTATCCGGGTTATCACCTACTTGGTAATTAATAAAGCTTGTGTACAATTTATCTTGATTGTTCCACTGTCCTACAACCGGTGTATTCACCTCACTGAATTAATTTACGAGCTTCCTACGGCCCTATTGAGGTTAGGCTAGTATAAAGAACAAAAGAAAATGAGTGACTAGATAACTACTTAAGGCCTGATAAGCATTATCTACCAGATAATAAAATAAAAAAGTGTGTCTTTACCAGCCAGACACGTTCATTGGAACTATCCGGAGGTTCTTCGTCCCTTGTATGCCGATACAAGTGACGAAGCATGAGCTTGAGCACAACACATGAGCTGTTCTCGTATACCTAGTATGTGCCGACATACTAGGTATACGAGAACATGGTAGGTGTCATGGTAGAATAATATTAGCTAGTTTGGCAGAATGGTGACGGGGCTTGCTGCCAGTGGATGCCTGGTATCATAAGTCATCATCATGATTAGCCTATAACGTTCCCAGTGCTGGGATACAAGCCTCCTCTCAGTGAGAGGGAGTGGGCTGTTTTCACCAAGCGGGCGCAGTGCGGGTTGGTAGATATCACATGACTTCGAATTTTTGGTTCTAGAACATTGTTTCCTCACGATGTTTTCCTTCACCGTTTTGAGAGCAGTGGTGGTGAAATAATTTACGACCACGCTACGTACCACAGGGCTACCACTGCTCTTCCTGCTGTACATTTGCCCATAGCATTTTAAACAGACTTCCACCAAACCCACCTTGTTGAGTTCAACTTTTGTTTTAATAATAATTTTCGGTATAAATTCGAAACAGTACAGAATTTTATCAATACCCACGTAGTGGTCTAAATAATGTAATTATTCAAGCATTTCCATACACCCACTCAGAATTATAAATGAGTTTATGTTATTGTGAGGATAAAACATGAATTTGTATAAATTCAGTTTTATTAATCTGGCAATTTAAACCTTTATTACTTTATTATGATTTCGACTTTTCAAGGTTATTATCAGTCCCATTTTCCATGCAACTTCACATTGATATGACACTCATTGAATTACATTTTGCTACTATAAAAGTTTCTTGTTTCTAAAACTACACACCTACTTCAGGTCTTCTTCGATAGGTTACCTTATAAATAATAATAATAATAATAATTGTTATTTTCAGAAAAAACACTTTTACGGTTCACAAAAACAATTTTCTAAGTAATAATATAGCATTTCAGAAACAAGTGTATCGTTGGTGTCTGTACCAATGAAAAAAATCATTGTGTCACAAACACCTATATATATAGCCTATTATACTGTGAAAGAATATATTGAGGACAAAAAGGCTTGGGATTGAGCTGCTCCAATAAATTTACACGGTGAATGTTGATTTTAATTTGCTAGCTATTTTAGACATGAATATTTACTGTAAAAAGTATTATATTATTTTCATTATTGAGAATATGAGGACTATGTGGGTCATTGTTTCAGTTATATTCTTGATCTGGCAGTTTAAGTAGTTTATGCGGCCTACCCAAATGTCCTTTCTTTGGTATTGTTCGTCGAATCGTTGAGCTCTTTAAGTTCTGAGTTGAGCTGCACGGTTACTGACAAATGCGTGCACTGACTGGACAGGTCCACTTAATCTGTGTGGTTCTTTCCTCAAAAGACCATTTCAGACACCAATCTACATGGTTCTCAAACATTATGTCCGATTTTTTTATATACACATTGACATTGTTGAATTTTATATACACAATGACATGAGTATTTACTTGTAAAGTAGTATGTTATTTTAATTATTGTGAATGTGAGGATTATGTGGGTCATTGCTTTTTTTTTCGCAGTTAATTTTGATCATGATCTGGCAGATTGAGTAATTTATGTGGCCTACCCAAATGTCCTTTCTTTGGTATTGTTCGTCGAATCGTTGAGCTCCTTAAGTTCTGACTTCCTGAGTTGAGCTGCACGATTACTGACAAATGCGTGCACTGACTGGACAGGTCCACTCAATCTGTGTGGTTCTTTCCTCAAAAGACCATTTCAGATACCAATCTACATGGTCTTCACATGATCTGACCAAGATTATGTCTGGACTTTAAAAGAGACTGTGACCTCTGAGTTTGTTTCGGCCTTTCTTCTCAGAGTAGTCAGATAGGAAACGCCGACCTCATCTAGTTTAAAAATATGATTGACGTGTAAAAGTGTTTGTACAAACCTACTTACAGAAATAAAATCATTTATCATTTATCACCAGCGCCTTCCAAATTAGGTGACATTAAAAACAACATTTATCGAACGTGCGACGTGGTGAACTTGTAAAAAATGAATAAAATAAACAGTATCAGTAATTTTAAAATAATAAGTTGGTTCTTGGTTCCACCTATGCGGAAAAACTCCAATGTTCTAGAAAATCAAAACCATTTACAAACAGGGATCGATTTTGTTAGCAAGTAATCGAAGTAGCCTACGTTTAGCACAGTGAAAAGTTTTTAGAAACACAAAACCTATACATAATTTACCTACTAGGTATTCCAAACTAAGCTGACTCACGTTTTATGTTTAGACTATAAACCTAGGTCCTAACTCTATAGTATTCATATCAGCTCCGCCATCCGGTGTCAGTAGCACATTTTAAGCCCTAATATAAAAGGTGATACGCATTTTTTATTCAACGCTGGGTTTCAGGTTTCGCGGTCACCCGGTTCAGTTATTGAATTTACAATGTATTCAGGACAGACGATTCGCAAAGTAATATGGGGACCCAGATAACGTTAGATTGAGTGTTTTTGTTAAATAAGGATTTCGTCACCGATAACTAGGGCAATTTTTCTGCATGACAGTGTTTCGGCCTAGATTTTGACGGATGATTTCCTTGTGTAGAATAGTTTTGATTAATGAAACTTGTTTTGTTCGTAAGCAAGAGTCTGTTCGTTTCACTTTCTTTTTTATCTTTATATATTAGGTACCTACGTATATTAGTTATATGATGTCATTAGATGGCGTTTACCAAAACGGTCTCCGGTCTGTATTAATGCAATCCTCTCTTGGACGAAATTGTGGCAACAAATTCACGGACAATTCTTGAGATGAGGTAGATGTCTTTAACTTGAACACTGAAAGGTTGAATGGAATGCTGAGAAAAATTACTGAAACCAGTGCTGTAAGTGATTAATTAGATGACAGATACAGCAAGAATTCAGGCTGAGCTTAGCCGAACAGTTTGATAACTCATTGTTAATTAACTCACGAAAAACCTTAATTATCAAGAAAGCTTGATGAACGAAGAAAAACTGCAGATAAATCTACTTCGCAAATGAAGCTGAAGGAAAGCGAGCCTCACTTAGTTTTTGCGTGCGCGACTAAAGCGCAGGCTACACTGAGAACGAAGCTAAATTCGTTTAGCTTCGCTCATGTAGCTACTGCGTGTTTGCATACTTCGGTTCACACTGCGAACTATGAACCGAAGTATAAAAAGACGCCGTAGCTACATGAGCAAACCTAAAGGAACTTAGCTTCGTTCCCAGTGTAGCCTGGGCTGCAATCTTTTGAGATATTTCATCTGTATGCGTAAAAAATTGTACTCGTTTCAAAGATTTGTGAAAGAATATTCTGTCGTATGAAATGGTCCTAAAATATCCTAGTGGTCAATTTCTTTCGAAGACAGAATTTTTAACATAAATAGTTTGTTTTTCTTCTTAGCATCGAACTTTTCTTGACCGATAGCAAATCTATCCCCCTCTACATTAAACTTTAGTAGTGCTCATTTCACGCTTGAGTTAAAGACAGACAAGTGCCATACGTGCTTCAAACAAACGTCAAAATGCCGGGAGCCAGACAAAACAACCATTTCACTCAGTTTGACAAGCATTAACTTTTCAATCTCACACAACTTGAGAACAGACAACGTCCGAAACATATTAACAGCAGCATTCACAGATGTTTGTTTAAGTTAAGTCAGTATTAACTGGCGATTCTGGTGCACTAAAACATGGACCAAGTATTCATAAATTCGAAAAATATGTACTTATGACTCTGTAACCTTACTCATTTGAATTTAATTCCATAGTGAAAGCTCTAAAATCCAAAATTTACTGTTTCTGTTAAAAAAATTAACTTAATAGTCCATTAACAATAATTATTTGTGATTGCGACCGTAAGAGCAAAGGCGTCCCCCAAAAACTTTCAAACTAAATCCCTATTCTAAGGAAAAATTCAATCTCCTTTCAAGAGTGAACTGAAGTCAAGTCGAACTAATCATGAGCATAATATCTCAAGCATGAGGCACGCTGAGTGAATATATTAGTTCTTGTCTGGTTCGAGTACTTACCCCGTGTTAGGGGAACCCCGAAGTGTCGCCAGGTGTGTTGCTTTATAGCTTTGTGCTGACGTTTTTCTAAGGATGCTAAGTGATTTCGAATGGAAAGAAAAACATTTCGGGGAGTGACTATGTGGTTTTCTTTGAAAAACTCAACGACTGTCGTGAAAAAGTAATCTTGTAAATAAGAGATACATTTAACATTTGCTTTGAGATCTTGATGATGAATGTGGCAAATAATCAATGCTTGATATAAAAGTCAATGTCTACTACGATTTTAATAGAAAGTTCCACATTATACGTAAATTGAAAATAAGTCTCAAAAAGCCTAAAAATGTTAAGCATTGTGAATTATTCATTAATTCTTCTTCTGCTTCACAATACTCGTATTTTTTTCTTCATTCATTCGACCTTTTTTGTATGCACGTGTTGCTGTGACAAATAATCCTATTTTTCATTCTTTCTTTCTAATTTATGCAACATAAAGCCACCAACTACCCAATTTAGGCAACAAACACATGATCCATTACGACACAAATATTACCAATCAAATATCGACAGGCAATCGATCATGTCGCATCGGAAGGGTAAACCACGCCTGTGTGTGCACACAGTCATCGATAAGGCGAAAGCGCTACGGTTGAACGCAAAATTAAAAAAATCTTACGTTTTTTGCAACAGTTTTGGTCAGTATCAGGTTGTATGTTGATCTAAATATAATTCGAGACCGCCACAAATATGTATTTATATAAATAAAATAATTAAAATCATCAATACAACCCTCTAAGTTATAACTATTCAATGACTATATGAGGCCAATTCTAACATTACTAATTCTGATGATTATAATTCTGTAAATAAATTTATAATAAACACATCATATTTTAATCAACATACACCTTGACACAGACCTGCAAATTGCAAGTACGTAAGAAAGTTTGAATTTTGCAGTCTATCTTAACGCATCCCCCTAAAACGTGTGCATGTGTGTGTGCAGTCAAACGCAACACTAGACTACGTCGATATCGAGCGGGCCCCGGTCATCGACCCCGCTGCACTGTGCACTATGCTATACAAGAGAACGTGCTCTAATTTTATGCTGACTATGGAAAATCTGGATTTATGACGCGAAAAAAATCGCGTGGGAACGATGAAACTGAGTCAGCTCGAATTTTCGAATTCATTGTTAATGTATTTTGGGAAGAACGCAATACGGTTTTAGGAGAGTGCATTTCTTGTGAATCGGGGTACTTTATCTTGTACGCGTTTTGAAAATATTTTATTCTTTGATTGATTCATATTTTTATCGTGTTTTTTCTTGTTCAATTCTTAGGAAAGCTTCACATTGGGATGTCTTATTACCCGACTGCGCGACAGCAAAGATAGGGTATTGCTTTTCGTTATATTACCGAAGTATACTACTCATCATCGTAAGAATAGATAATGAATTGTGTCTCATTAGTCGAGACTTGATAGGTTAATAACAAAAATATTCCACAATAAAGGCTTGTTATATGGAAAATATTCTAGGTATCTTTACCAAAAAAGACGGGCAATTCTTATTATTACATACATCTAGAAATAAATATAACGTAACAAGGAACGCTAGTCCATTTATTAGGACTATTACTACTCAGTGCCGAGTAGAAGGCTAAATTGTAGCCATTAGCTGTAACTTATTGCGCAGGTCAGCAGTTACTAAATACTTACATAAGGAGATAGTAGCGTTTACACGTGTTTCAAGGCGGCGAAAAGATCGAGAACATTTATAGAGCTCTTAGGGACTTCCTTCAGTCCAGAACGAACTGTTAGCCAGTATTTTCGAGGAAACGTGAGGGACCTGGACTTATAGTTAATATAAGTCTGGAATCGCCAACTTGTCTTGAGCAAGCGTGGTGATCAATGCTCGTGCCTTCTCTGTAGGAGAAGAGGCCTTTGCCCTGCAGTGGGACATTAATAGGCTGGTTTGTTATGTTTTCTTCTATTATAATGGGTCTGGTAATAATATTGTTTACCTGAGTTTGGCTAGATCAATACTTATTTGAATTTTATTCTGAACTTTTTCTGACTATCGTTTCGAAGATGCAGCTAAGGCAGTTCAAATCCCCCAGGGGTAATATCAGCAAAAAGATTACAGTTTAGAAGAATGTTATTTATTATCAAATATACTTCTCAGGTCGACGACTTCATTTTCTCACTAACGCGACTAAAGGTAACTTATTAAAAACTTTTCCCTTTCACTTCTGTCTCCGATTGTACTAACTTGTGTTGCGCTTACTTAAGTTGGGCAGTTAATTGAGACTAGATTAGGGTGAGAACAGTCAAAAGGGGGGAGTCAACCTCGCTAATCAAAATAAACCTTCAGTAACCAAAATAAGGTTCATTTTGTAATGCGACAGGCTCAAAGGGTTATCTTAAAACTTTTTCTATTTATTATTTTCAACTGTTCCCTTATTGTTAGCAGATATAAATCTAGAACTTTATTCTAAAGAATAAAACGCAGTGTGGGCGTTAGTTGTAAATTGAGTTTTTATAAAAAATCGGTACAAAAGGGAAACTTAGAAGAGTGCCATCGGAGAAGAAAAGAAAAGATTTTATATCAGAAATAAAAGAAAGTGCATATGTGTGGGCGTCCTGTCATCTTTGTCTGGGTCGTCTGATAGTTTCTAGGAAAAGTGTTTGATACACAATACTTTAATACCTAAAATATTGAATTGACACTGAACTTGGCTGTGGTGTTGATCACTGTGTCACTTCTTCGTACAAAAGTTTGTTTTTAGATCGTTTAACGTGTGATAACGTGTCTCTCTGTTTTAAATCTTTAACAGTGGTGTTTTGATTACAATGTAACATGATTTAATTGTGCCTTTGAATGACGTCTAGCAAATTATGGATCTTGAACGTTCTCTAAAGGATTTTGCGATGGCATTACAAACATGTCGACTGGAAACAGCGATAACCGTATAAAAATATTATTTCAAACTTCCTTTTTCACAATTAAAGGTTAAAAATAAAAACTTTGGCTTCCTCAAGAAATGAAAGGATAAACCAAAATGAAAACCAAGTGGAACAAAATCTGATCAATTTTATTGCAAGTTCGAACAACCTTTAAATAAAAAGGTCTGACAAAGTCTATAAAGTTTGGAGTGGCTTAAATACTTTGAAAGTGGAATTGAATGCGTAACCCGTAAACGTTTTATGGATAAAAGGTTTTACTCACTGGTTTAAAAGCTGAAGTTTTTAATAAAAATCAAGTGCATAGCTGTTCTGTGGTTGGTGGCAGCGGGTACTTAACTTGCAGCCCCCCAGTGTGGACGTAAATAGAAATTTATTTGTTTTGAAGTTGAATTTAAAATAGTTTTAAATAATAATAGCCGCTTGGGTCGGGCGAAGGTTAAGCGATGCTCGCCGCGGTCGGTTCGTGGATGGGTGACCATCCATTACATATCGAGATCCCTCCGTGTCTCGGAGAGCACGTTGAGTCCTTGGTTCTGGCGGTCATTTGTAGATCTTTGACAGTCGTTAGGGGTAAACAGAGGCCCATAAGCCTGACAACCAGTGTTATCAAGGGATGTCGCAACAGAGTTGTGAAGGTTAAATATTCAGTCGCTCCATGCAAAATATTGGTATCTAACTGTATCCGGTTAGACTGAAAACTGACCCCAACATAGAAGGCTAGGCAGACTGAGGCACTGCGGAAGGGTGTGTCAGACTCTTACTGACTAAATCCCACGTGTTCCTTCAGTTGCCTGTGCGCCAGGGCCACGATAACTCTTTCGAACAATTGATTGAGATTGAGGCACCTACAGGTACGTTTAATTTAATATAGCTTAAATTCTGAATGGTAGTCGTTACATGGAATACATCCTATCATGGATGTTAAGTTATTGGCTTTCGGATTGACATCTTCTTTGATTTCACATTACGTTATAATACACTTGCGTGCAGAACAATTGGCCCACCCCGTGATCTCTTTGAGAGTCGATATTTCAAAAACCTTTAATGAATAAATTAATTATTTTATATTGTGTCAAGGTAGGAAGATAATGTTTATTATGAATAAAACCTAAAAAACTTCACATTTAAAGTCAATAAGACTCAAGTCAAGCTATAGTATACCGAGAACGTAATTTTTTTATTTAATCAGTAAATATATATATTATATTAATTATTTAAGAGTACTTGTAAACGTACGTAAAGAAACTAATTAAATAGAAAAATAATTATTTTCATGAATTCGTAGCACAAGACTACGGACTAAAAAAATAGAATGACAGACTGTCCAATTAATTGGCTCCTAGTTTTAATATATTTTCTTAGCTAGATTAATCTGTGTAATCAGCCCCCGAAACATGCATTCCGAGTGACTTTAGTCTTCTCCAAATCAGAAAGTAGGTGATTTGGGTGCGTTTTACATACTATTACTATCTGATCCGATTACATTTTCTTTGTCATGCAGAAATATTATTAAACGTATCGCTCTTGCAGTTTTCCAGGGAGACTTTTTATCAATTTCCAACTAGCAAAATTTGCAAGTAGCCCTGAGAATCAGGCTCTATCATTCCTCTCAAGGGACCAACATTTCGAACGCAAAATAAAGTGAATTTATGTACTTATCGATATTTTCTAAAGGGTTTTCTAAATCTACAACGAAAACCGTTAACTTTGAATTCTTCGCAAAATTGTAAAGTTTATTTATTCCGTGCCCTTTTGATTTAAATATTGTTAGATTTGAAAGCGGGCATTTTACTGAAATATACAGAGCTGGACATTTATATAGATTTTATGAAATATTTAACTGATCCTTTAAAATCTTATTGATCTTATAATGGACCCTTGTTTAATTAACGAACCTCTAAAACATCGCGGAGCCACGGTAGCGGCCGGCGAGCGATACATTCAAGTTGGCCGCACTTACTTGGCTTTGTCAATATAATTCGGATTTTGGCGTCTTATCAATATGAGACGCCAAAATCGCAATTATTAGGGGTTCACAAAGAGAGATGCAATCATTATATTAGAGTACAGAGTGAGAGAGTGTTCAATACTATTTTTAGGAACGGAAAATGGGAAATATGAGAGGTTTGTTTAAATACATTCAATAGTTTTCTATGTATTTAGGTTGTGTAACATATCTCAGTTTCTTGTCACACCGTTCGTTGTGTTGTTATTATACTTAGTTTTTTGTAACACATACTTGCACATCCGTAACCTCACGACTGTATTCTCTGAAGGCCGGAAATCCTTAAATAATATGCATTTACAAGTTATCGGGCTTTTCTTCAGCGATCTCTTAGCAAAATTATTCTGTCCATGCTCTGTATGTTATCAGTTCAGTAAAATAATAAGTTCTGTTCCTAAACTTAGCAGAAGAACTAGCTTACCACTTGTAAATCAAATCAGCAAAATACACTTCATAATATTTCTTATTTACCCATGTTTCTCCTTACTCACTAAAAAGATTTGTCGTCCATACTTACGCTGGCTAGCTGTCCAATGAGTGTTTATATTACATTACTTTCCGTGTTTGTTATGTGGAGTCGGTAATGGTCATCGCACTGTGTTGCCGAAAGTAATGTAAGTAGTTTATCTTTTCTGTGATAAATCTTTGTGGCGACGTGACGTAGGTACTGTGGGCTCTCTGTGGACAAAAAGTGGATGATGGTTCTTATTTTTAATAGTGGACGGGAAAATTTGGATCCCTTCCACATTTTCATAAAATAAAATAAAATACGAAATAACTTTTTAAAATATTTGGAGCTTTATCTTATTAGATAACTATGTGTATCTAGGTGAAAACTGATACTTATTCCATGTTTGGTAGTAATCAAAGTAGGTATAAGTATTTTAAATGTCGTAGTCATACTATTTATTATAAGTACATAAACAATCCACACTAAATATATTACAATATACAAGCTAACACTAAAATATATATATACTATGTACAAGTATACAATTTAAAAAAAAGGGAAGAGCTCTTAGGGCGTCAAAATATTCGTCCGCATCGCTATCAATGGGATAAAGTAGTAGTAGGTAGTCATTAAATTATTTTTTTTCTTATTTTTCACTTTGTTTAGAGAAACAAAGTGAAAAATAAGTGCAAAAATTAAAAATAATAATTTAGAAGAGGCTAGTAGAACTACGTTTATTTTTAGAACAAATTAATTAGGTACTTATTATAACAGAGGAAGCACTTATAGGTACACTTAAATCACAGAATTACTTGTTTATTTTCGCCTACGTAGCTGGTTTAACTCACATGAATATAAATAAACAAAAGTGAAACTAAATTAACTTGGTTAGTAAGCAATAATAAGTATTTCTCAAATTTGTTGTATTGTGCCGTGTGGGTGTAGCAACTTGTTAGGCTATACTTTGATACAAACAATATTATTGCTGAGTTTTATTTTCTCTGTTTTATTTAGCAAGGTTTTGACTAACGGTAGGTTTTTATAAATGTTACCTAATTTATTTATTATAGTAGATGGATCTTTGAATCTTCAAAATTAAAATAGTTCTTAACTCGAAATCCATTTAGGTAAATGCTAATCATAAATGATTTTATTTCTGTAAGTAGATTTGTACAAACACTTTTACACGTCAATCATATTTTAAAAATTGAATGGGGTCGGCGTTTCCTATCTGACTACTCTGAGAAGACAGGCCGAAACAAACTCAGAGGTCACAGTCTCTTTTAAAGTCCGGACATAATCTTGGTCAGATCATGTGAAGACCATGTAGATTTGTGTCTGAAATGGTATTTGAGGAAAAACCACACAGATTGAGTGGACTTGGCCAGTCAGTGCACGCATTTGTCAGTAATCGTGCAGCTCAACTCAGAACGTAAGGAGCTCAACGATTCGACGAACAATACCAAAGAAAGGACAGAAGGTTCTACACCTTCTTCGCCGTTATACACAAGACACAAGCACATGTGAATTTCTGTAACCTCAACGTCGGGACAGCAACATACGCCCGTCTTCTTCTTCTTCTTCGTGTCACTGGCTTGACTTTTTTTAAATTTTGTTGGCTCAAAACTTCGCCACTTCCACGGCGTCATCGGTGGCAGCACAGAGGTCACTTTGTCACTTTCATACGCCCTTATTTTGGCGTATCTCCGGCTGTAAAAATATAGAAATAAATCTTATTTATTTATTTTCCAAGATCGTTAACCTCATTAGTATAATTAATGATGATGCTTTGACTATATACCTACCAAGATAGTTAGATGTGGAATGGAAAAGCTACTTAGCTACCTTATGTCTCATATGTGTACGTCCAATTGAAATGACTTATTAATTGATTTATTATACTAGAGATATTAATTTATCATTCTGCGTTTCACAAGCTTCGTCCATATTCCAGCACAAGTGGTGGTTCCAGTTTCAGGACCCATTACCCAGTACATTGATCTAAAACATTTTTGTTACAATCATGGCTGATAATTGTCACTAATTTCAGATATCTTGTCTAGAACTTCAGGTAATATTGGATTTCTAAGAAGGTATGTTCGTTAGACACATATCTAGGTGTACAGTGTTCGCAACTAAGTTTCAGTCGTGGGCAGATCAACTCTGAACTAAACATTAGCTTAGGAGTACACGAGCGGCAGTCAATAGACATAGAGCGGAGCGGTGGTCATAGAGAGTGTGACACGTGCCGATAACTCGCTGCCATCTATAACTGTTGGATTATGCAATGATACTTTAAATATAGCAAAAAAAGGATGGATGGGCTGTGTGACAGGTGATATGGTTAGAAAGGAGGTGACTACCGAGTTGATGACTATGAAGAAGTATGGAAGAAGTCATGTTGCAACGACCTCAAATAAATTGGGACAAAGGCATGAGAATGATGACTTTACTGTATCATATAATTTTTAAAGTCATCATTCTCATGTGTAGCACGTTTCACCAGTTGAATCTTGATAGTAGGGATATGAGGCGACCCTATTAGAACAGATAGAAATAATAGTCTACACAATTCCACTCAGCCTAAACAAAGATTCGAACCTTA
Organism: Griposia aprilina; assembly: GCA_916610205.1. Classification (NCBI taxonomy): domain Eukaryota; kingdom Metazoa; phylum Arthropoda; class Insecta; order Lepidoptera; family Noctuidae; genus Griposia; species Griposia aprilina. Next base: position 1,246,949 of record OU744293.1, on the reverse strand, counting down.
CTAGGTCTGAATTGAACGTTTGGTACTCCAAACATTCAGCATAGCACTTGTGATGATACGATACAACAACATGCTCTACTAAACAATGTTTGCCTGACCGGAGAGTGAAAGCCAGGTCCAGACGCTCGCGGCACTAGACAAACAAGATGGCTGCCAAACTTTGACTAATTGCGACTCTTGTCTAACCATAGCTTTTCAATTCAGTCGATAACTTAATTGTAGCTTTAAACTCTAAAGAAATACCACAAAGGAGCGCCGAGCCTGAGTTAAACTCATGTAAATACATACAAAAATACAAAATGTTTATTTCAATATTACACGTACATATGTTATACAGTTGGTGGCGTCCCCTTTTAAGCATATAGATGCCTGTGCCAGGAGGCGCCGCTCCTTTATATCTTTTTATTAGTGTAACATGTTATTAAAGTAAAGTTATTAAACAAAAGTTATTAAATAAAAGTTAGTCGTAGTCGTAGTAGTTAGTAAAGTTAGTCTTTATTGTGTCCAGTTAAACGGAACGGTTTCGTGATAAAGATAAATAAACATTTCATGTTTTTTTTTAAATTAATTGTTTATACAATTATTAGGAGCAATATAAAACCAAGATTTAAGAACGACTAAATTAGGATATTTAATATTTAATTTTATTTGCCATATGTAACAATATTCAATAATTATCGAAATAGTAGTCAACTAAATACTATAAATAGAAAAGACTCAAGCACTCTTAAAGAAATTCCTAATAAAATATTGTGTTAGAGATTACTTTTTGTTGGACAGGCAGACAGTAAAGAAAATATCTAAGAAACTTTTAGAAGTCTGACAACTGGCAATAGTCTGACTGCCTTTAGGTGATAAGATATAGTATTTGTGAACATTTTCGGATAACCTTCATTATAACAATAAAAAAACAAAAATACCTCAATACCAGGGCTTGGAACTGGTACCAAAAGAACAGGTTCTGTATCGATACTTAGCGGTTCTTGCCTTTTTGGTACGTAGGTACCGGTTTCAAACGCGTACCTACCGGTACTCCACCTACCAAGTACCTGTATACCAAATTCAGGTTCTCGGCACGTACCACAGATCTCATATTTGTACGAGGAACCTCGTACGCTTGACAACCTCGATGTTATTTTTGTAATGCCTATCGACTATCCTTTTTACTTACTGCATCTGTTCTCTTACTCTAACTTACGGAAATAATTGTTTGGTAGCAGTTTTGTTACTGGTACACTTAGATTCATGATTGGTCTCGCTGCGCCCGACTAGATACCGCGCTATATAAAAACAATAGCTCCGTGAATGCGGCAACTCATTATTGTAGTGTGTGTAACACATCATCACTTGACATTTGTCAGTTGACATTGACAACTAGTGTGCGTGGAGAATTTTGTTACCAGCTGTCAACTGTTACCATAGTTAATGGGAAAACTATTTTATGCTGTGGTCTATTAGTTAAGTTATAAATGTAGCTCAGAAAAGACTTAAAAATGAACAATAAATTAAAAGCGAATATAAAAATATATTTGTGTATAGGTTAGGCGTAGGTTTCTTCTTTAGAAAAATGGAAGGTATGTATATCAATGATTAGAAGATTAAAAAAAAAATATACGTATCCTTCATCTCCTCGATTATTTTTTTCGCAAATATTTACGATCTACAGACACGAAGTTTACATTTCAGGAACATAGGTCGAAAATACTATTTTTTTTTTTGCTTTCCCTTGTAACTCAATCAGCTGATTGCGCATTTTGTATGGGAAGACGGTTTTTTTATAGTTTTTCGACCTATGTTCCTTGGGAAAAGTTGTTCAGTTTCATGGGTAGAATCACCCCTTGAAATAGTGTCAGATACCATTTTTACACCTTATGTGTGATTACAAAAATACATTAAATAATTTATAGTAAAAGGTTAAGTATAATTATGTATAATAACTATGTTTAATAAATGAAATAGATTACGTAATAAAGTACAAAAACAATAAATTCACGTTATAAAAATCTCAACCACGGGGAACTTGATTCTTGTATATGCGGCAACACTGAATGGCGTTTAGGGTTCATGTTATTTTATGTTGAAATTTCGAAATTATACAGTGTCCTTCTTATTTCTTGTAGTATTATTTTTACACAGTTTCAGTACGCAAACTGGCATTTTACTTCGGATTATGCCCAAAATTTGATAAAACATTCGGCACGTACACGTCACACACAGCTTGCAGTGTGACTGGCTCGGGTACGCCGACTCCGGCATAGTATTTGTTGCCGCATTTGACAAGTACGGCGGCGGTTTCTAGTCGAGCGCAGCGAGACCAATCATTTGTCTAAGCTGGTACAGTACCAATACTAATTAGTAATACCAATAGTATCACACCAAGGCCAATAGTACCAGGTCCCCAAAAATACCGATATTTCAAGCCCTGCTCACACAAGAAGCTATTCTTACCTAATTAAAATTTAGAACCGGCAACCGGCATGCGTGTATACCAGATGTATGAACGTAAACGAGACAAAAGGAGTATATAAGGATCGTAGCAGGTGGCGTTCTGTAGTTTCTGCCTACCCCCATGGGAAGAAGGCGTGAGTTTATGTATGTGTAAAATTTAGAATAAATATAAATTTAAATAAAAAAAGAAGCTACTAACACAAACAAAAACCTCTAAAAGCGATTGAACAAATTTTCTTGTTTCTTTTATTTTTATAGCTACGAACACCCTCGATCAAGTCAACTTTCAATCAAAACAAAATTGTTTCAGTGCTTTGGGAGCTACGATGCCGCAGACAAACACACAAATACACACGTTAAACTTATAACACCCTTCTTTTTCCGTCGGGGGGTAAAAAGAGCATACAACTCAAGCCTTTTTTAACATTGGTTGAAGAAAGGTGCTTTTTTATATCCTTCTATTTTCGTAATATACTGTCAAATAATCCGTATTCTATTACATACACCGTTCTCACTACATGATACGAGTATACTAGAAAAACGACAGTAAAGCTGAAAAAACTTACTTTTGGTCCGACTACAAATCCTACACGGATTGTGTAGGATTTGTAGTCGTAATTAGTAGCAAAACAATGAAAATCATGTAAAAACTTGAATCTATGTACTTCATTATATACTTTCATACGTTATGTACAACAAAATTATGTGTACATAAGTGTGGAAGTTTGTTTTAGTGGCGTAAGTAAAGAAATGTGGCTCGAGAAGGCGTGAATATGCAAGATGAACTAGCGGGGATGCCTATACAGAATACAACAGAGTTAGCTTTCTAGTAGAAAGAACATTTTTATATTACAAATAACATAGCATAACATCACGCCTGTAATTCCTGAACGGTTGGGCAGAGGTGTACCTATAGTACACCCACATTTTGCCAGTTATGTTTAAGTCCCAAGTAAAAGAGGGCGAGCCTATTGCCTAAATCCAGACACCGGGCTGCTACTGAGAAATTCCTGGTTGAAAAACCCAATAGTACTTTGCCCAACCTGGGAATCGAATCCAGGAGCTCATGCTCAACATGCGCTTGCGACCTCTAGACCAACGAGGCAGAGACATTATAAATGTTACGTATACTCTAATTGTGGTGTAGTGGTCGTTAACACGACTGCTGAACGTCCAGAGCCCCTAAACAAGTGGCCATCGCTCTCAAAGCTTTTCTAATATCTACAAATGCTGTTTGTTGGTAAGCGCATCACTTGAGAATGGGTGAACCGATATGGTTAATTTTTGTTTATAAATGTTTGTAATAGTCCGAATAAGGTTTTCAGGTGGAAAAAAATTGAAGAGTAGCCTATAAAATTAAAAATTTCGGGAAACGCTGAAAGTGCTTTTTAACCGACTTCAAAAAGGAGGAGTTTATCAATTCGGATATTTTTTTTTAATGTATGTTCGGGCATAACTATATATAGACGGATTTGCAAAATTCTTTTTTGTTTGAAAGGGTATACTCTCGATGTGGTCCCATTATCACCAAGTCAGAATCTAATGAAGGGATCTCATGGAAATCGAAGGAAATCCTCAAATTTTATAGGCACACCTATAGCGATTTGGGTATTTTTTATAGTAACTCGTGCATTTGCTTTCGGAAAGCAACATTCGGTGAAGTGGAACTGATGATGAAGACCAGAAGTGGCCACCGGAACTACTCAATAATAAGTATTTCACGGGTTGCGATTAGATTACTTCATTAAGGTTGCTAAGCAATTTATGCTCGTCACAAGGCATATGGTGCAGACCTTTTGGTTCTTACCAGCGGGCTTAGCATGACGCTATCTATCTCTTCGATGAATAGAGACGGCTATTCCCATACAAAGTGACATTTCGTTTCTATATTTTTGACATCGCACCGTAAAAATCATTCTAAAATCTGTCATTTTGTCATTCGTTTCTGCCGATCGTTGTCTAGGTCCTTTTTAATGTAGACTATTTCAGAAGACAGTTGTCTAAGGTAGTGAAGACAAATTGATTTTTTAATCGCCATGCTAAGACTTTAGCATGGCGATTAAAAAATAAATTTACCGTCTGCTAGAAAACTTTTTACTCGACGGCCACAAAGTATAAAAATGAAAAAGGAAAAAAGGAATTTTTCACTTTTTGTATGGAAAATGTGAAAAATGATTACCTACATGTTGAGTTTTAGGGGTTTAGAGGTTTCATAAAGGGGGTCGAAATTTTCATTATTTTTGCGATAGGACACACCATTTTCGAGATATAAGCAAAATAAAGATAAACGTTAATAAATTACTGAATTTCGTAAAAAGTGCAGTTGACTCTTTCTACTTTGCTGCCGTCGTACTGTCTTCACGAAACGTCATTTTTGTCTATTCTTCTGTCGACAAGACGGTGCTTGTGCTACGCCTGCTGGAGAGCTCCTCAACAATTAACGTCCCTGCATCGGGAAAAGCAATATTTTGTAAAAGGTGATGAGCAGTTGACATTTTTAGGCTATTGTTACTATTGTAACAGATAAATTTTTAGGTGACTCACTAAAAAGTGAAAAATAAAAAAAAGACGTGTGGCACTCGGGGACTGCCGCGGTAAAGCTATTGCATAGCATTTTGTATAAGAATAAGAAATAAGAATTTAATTTTTTTAAATCTAAAATAAATTTAAAATGGGGCGCTTTACCCTAACCTTATTGGGGCCAAAAGATAGGCCCTTTACTGCCGATTCCAAAGACCCCAAACTCGATACCTCTACGACCTCCGGTTCAAAAGTTAAGACCCGGGGGGCTGAAGTAGCCCTGGACGGGTGGAGGGGTTGGTCAAAAGGGGTGACGCGGGGGGGTCCCGGGATCATATATAAGTGGGATTGATTTAAATATAAATAAATATAATACAACTTAATATTGGGGTCGAAAAAGAGGGGGTCAAAAAAGGGGGGTCAAAGGGGCTTGTCTGTATGTATGTACTATTTGAGACGAGGGTTATAGGGGGGGGGGGGGGGAATTTGGTCAGAATTTTGATATTCCCAGCCGTTTCCGAGATATTGGGATATTGAGTTTTAAGATAGTGGTGATTATAATAAATGTATGGTGTCCGACTGGTAAATGATAAATGGTACGAAGGTAAATGGAAATAAATATTAATTCAAGTTACACTTTTTGATAAATACCTATACACATATATACTTTCTCATAAACAGCTGCTTATGTATTCGTCCGATTTCGGAGCAGCTCGTCTCGATTCGTGCGAGCTTCGTAGAGTCGTACAATACGTCTAGTTGCACGCACACAAACACCGTGTCGAAGACTGCCGAAAAGAAACGACGTTAGACAATGCACGGCCTTCAAGCCACACCTCCGTGCCCGTCGGAGTGGGGAGCGTGAGGTTTTTTTTCGTTACGGAATTTCTGGCTCCGGTCCCCGCGCTCAAGGCCCGCGATAGAAGCTATGCAATAGCTTAAAAAACTTTTTTACAAAAAAACAACCGACTTCAAAAAAATAAACACTACAGAGTGAAAAATAAGTTTAATTTGTTGACATTATCAGAGGCAGCTTAGACTCTAGATATCTGCCCGATTAATAACAATGGACTTGCCCTCTATTTTTCTTTTTATCGTGTCGATGGCAATATAAATTAAGTCTTTATTAAAGGCGCCAAACTCGTAGCCAAATTCTAGACCCTCGATTAATGGAACTTGACATAACTGGTGACGTGAGGGTTTAGTCTCCACTTCAATTTACCCCTTCGGAGAATACAGGCTTGATGTTACGTCTAGTGTTATAAAAATGTATCATTGGTCAAATCATGTAAGTGTTCGCTGTCGGGAGGCTGAGGTGGGAAGATGAAAGGCTCTTATTTATATTATTATTATTGATTGGCTAGACTCGTGAGCGGAGACTAAAGTAATTCATTTCGTCTATTGACTCACTGATTTGGTAGTACAAGGCTGGTGAGATTGTACTGTGTTCTTAGTATTGGGGAATAATATCTTTATTTTTATGTAATATCGTGGTTTCTAAGTATCACTAATTTCAAACACAACTCTGAACTCAGTTTTCATAAATTTAAACAGTTTAATTTCTATGGGCAACGATGGTAAATAAAAGTTAAACAGCCTCTTCACGGTTTGAACATTTTTTTGACGGGCTCATATTGTGACCACGTCAAAGCTAATCTCATAGTTCGATCCAATACTAGTAATATCTAAACAAGACTACAAGAAATAACGAAAAAACAAACTTTTATACAAGACGGTCCTATTACAGGTAATTTTAAAGAAACTTGTAAATCGACAAAAAATTACTTGACCCTATTACATGGGACTTAAACTTAACTGGCAAAATGTGGGAGTACGAAAGGTACACCTCTGCCCAACCCTTCATGATAAATAAGCGTGATGTCAGTGTCAGCGTGAAGATGGATAAATAAATGAAGTGACTGATATTTTTTTAAATATTTTCACTGTATGTCCCTTCTACCTAACCTAACCCTACACTCTCACATCTCAACATTTCACACCGCATCTCCTCCGTTTTTTCACCGTACAAAGCCGGGCTTTGACTCGGCAAGCGCTCTCAAACACACTCCGAATGCTTGGATCCAGGTCGTTAGTTTAAGGTCGCTATGATTACGGTCTTACGGTTGGTAACGCGCTGTTTTAGCGTTACTAAGTGTTCTCCGTTTTGAAAATGAACACATATCACCTGTATTAATTCCCCGAAGGGATTAGGTAGAGGTGCTCCTATCGTACACCCACATTTCGTCAGTTAGGTATGGTTAAGTCCCATGTAATAGGGGGCGAGCCTATTGCCATCAACCGGGCACAAATCCAGACTCCGGGCTGCTACAGAGAAATTATTTTTTGATCAAAATGGGATTTGATTGTCATTTTAGGGTTGATATCGTTCTTTGTTCTACTCGTCAATATTTTTTGGCGATGTTAACAATATAGCAAGAATTGTATAAATATTTTGGTAAGTGCTTGTAGTCTGCATGATGCCTAATATTATTTATTTTGAAGGTATCCCCTACCTAAAGATTATGAACGGTGACAGAGAGTTGGAGTAGCACTTGGCATTTTTAGATTCTTTAACATGATTATGATTATGATCGTGTACTTAATGTTTTGTGACCGGGCAATTATGAATTAAGATTAGTAAAGAGGTTTAATAAATTACTTTTAAAGTTTTCCGCAATTTCTATACAAAATCAGTTTTGATGTAAATAGATAATTATATTATTGAATTCTAGTTAATTACAAATTCCAGTCATTACTTTTTGGTAATGTTTTTGAAAGTAACACAAAAGTTTTTCCTTTGGAATTTTAGTTAGCCAATCATTGTTTAGAGCAAAACTTTACTTTTTATGTTTAAGCTGATTAATTTTCGTTTAAATTCATATTGTATGTTATTAATGAATACTTAAAGTAGAAAGATTCCGATTTTTTTAAACATTTTATTATTAATACTACGTATCAGAAACAACGGTACGACCAAAATAATTACCTCTGTCCGTTTTGAAACATTTGGTACTGGAATGTCACAGTTGTTAGTGAGTTTATTTTCCCTTAAACTAAAAGAAGTTCGTGTGTCTCATAAAGCATAGGGACTCAATTTGATACCGGTTGCATTGAACTGAGGAAAAATTGTGAAGAAGATTTTGAGTTTTTTATTTACACGGAATTAAAATGAAACTCTTCGTTCAATACAGTGCAAATATACGCGTTTGTTTAAAGAGAAATAGAGCAAACGGTATTTATTACGAGTATAACCTACTTGCAATGAATTGAAGTCGTTCCCAGTAACACTGTTTATGAATGCGATAAATACTTTTTGCTCGAAGATTGTATTAATTTTATTACGATTTCCAGGACAAAACTTGTGACTTCGGAGGAAACTTCTAAAGAGTACACGAGCAACCACGGACTAGAAAAAAAAAGAACTCCGCGCCACGCATATCGAAAGTGACGCACCGTACCGATCTATGTGTGTGTGTAAATAAGTGTCTTACTTGTGATATGTTGTTCTTTCTCTGGGATGTAGAATTGTTTTTACACCATTTCACAAAACTAGAAAGCATTTTTTTATTTTATTACTTGACGTAAACAGTACCTATATTGACGCCGTAGTGCCGCGTAATGGCAGCCAAACGGCACCTTATGATGTAAATGTGTGCGTGAGGCATGGCGCGTGGCGCGGAGTCCTTCTTTTTTTCCAGTCCGTGATAGCAACGAAGATTTATTGAGTGATTTCGTTCATCCGATAGTTATTACTAAGTTTACGTTCTAATTTAATTGTTCTGGGCCATAAAATAATATTTTGTGACGAAAATATGTAGGTACCTGCATGCCACATGAAGAATATTATTACTGCAAGTTTAAAACGTATGAAATAATAAATATTTTTCATAAAAGGTTGTACGTCCTGGGCTCAACATTATACAGGGTGGCAGAGAAATCGACCCGCAAACTGTAACCATAGATTCAGTACATGATTCTGAACCCCTGCGTTGGAAATTTACGACGGTTATGAAAAAAATATTTGCTGTTCCCTAAATTTTGACCGCTAGGTATTGCACTTTTCTATGAAACCAGTTTTTTTATGATACATGATTTTATTTTTGTAAGTAGTTTTATACAAACACTTTTACACGTCAATCATATTTCTTAAATTAGATAAGGTCGGCGTTTCCTATCTGACTACTCTGAGAAGAAAGGCCGAAACAAACTCAGAGGTCACAGTCTTTTTTAAAGTCCAGACTAAACCTTGGTCAGATCATGTGAAATGATCTGATTGGAGTCTGAAATGGTCTTTTGAGGAAAGAACCAGTCAGATTGAGTGGACCCGTCCAATCAGTGCACGCATTTGTCAGTAATCGTGCAGCTCAAATCAGAACTTAAGGAGCTCAACGATTTGACGAACTATACCAAAGAAAGCACATTTGGGTAGGCCGCATAAATTACTCAAACTGCCAGATGTTCCTGCCACCCTGTGTTTTCCTGCATTCATCACACGTAATACTAGTTAATTTTTAAGACAACTGTCCATAATATTTATGCACCACAGTGTGCTCTAAAAACGTTTTAAGTGATGAACTAAAAACTCTATAAAATTCATCTTGTAGAATTTAGTGGATGATCTTAAATTTCATCTACTCAAGTGCGTGAATGTGCAATCGGCCTTAAACTATAATATTATTTAGTAACAGAGATGATAACTTTTTTTTAAGTCATCTGATATTATTATAAAAAATATTGTTCAAAGTAAAATTGTCTGGCAAAGTATAAAGTTGTCCCTAAGAAAATTCACAGTATAACCCTGTAGACGAGATTTGTGCCCGATTCATAGAAACTACTGTAGTTAGAACGAAATGAAAATAGTTCAAATTGTGGAAAAATATATTAACTAGCCAGTCAACAAGGGATTAAGGCTTGTCACGAGGAGGCTATTTTAATGAACCCTGTACTTAAATCTAGATAATTTGGTATCCATATTTCATACTATATTATTATAAATGAGAAAACAATTATGTCTATCGGTCTGTCTGTCCGTGTGTTACCTATTCACGCCTTTATGGCTGAACGAATTTAGATGACTTTTTATCCCGGTAGTACCTACGTTCCCATGGCATAATTTCCAATCTTCACATGGGCAAAGCCGCCAACAAAAGCTAGTATATCTTTATATAACTGTAAGCTCGTCTTACAATTATTTTACATCACCAAGAAATCAAGATCTTTTCAAACTACTTATAATTATCAGCTTTTTAGCTCCTAGTCTATTCCCTCCTATTCTAAGTAATAGCTTAGCTCACAATAACCTGCAACTGCTGACAATACGCCGCTAACAGTAACCGGCTTAGAGTAACATAGCGTACACTATGGTGTGGAATGAAGTGTTGTTCCAATGCGAAAAGGGGATGGGACTATACGTCCTGTATAACTCTATCTCTCTCTTGCACTGCAACAATTATGTGTGAGTGACATAGTTTGCCTTTTGGTTTCTCAATTTGGATTAGTGTGTTAAGATGCAGTTTTACCAATTTAGTAAAAACTAAACTATAGGCTATGCCTTCGAAGTCACAAAGACAAATATGACAGTTATATGTAAGTAATACAGTGATTGAGTAATGTCACCTATCCCCTAGGTGACAGTTACAAATTGTCCCAATTAACTAAAAATAAATTAAAAATAATAATAATAATGAGTCTCCGCCTAGTAACTTAAAACAATTAATAAAGCAGAATTAACAGCCTAGCCTTCAGTTACGAGAACATTATTTTTATTGGCTGCTTTAATACCTACCTCCTTGAATAAAATTCATTCATATGATACAGAGAGAGAAGATATCAACATTAAGAAAATAACATTTATTTTCTAAAACCTCTCAGAGCTCAGAAAAGCGTTGAGAGTTACACAACACTAAGTTTATTACACAACGGTATTACCACCAACTGAATCTATTACTGAGAAGATTGAAGAAAAAGACGTTTATTTTTTCGCTTTTGAACCCCCTGGATATAAGTACAAGTAAGGACAATGAACAAAATAAGATCGCAGAAGGGACACTTGACAGTCGTACGAAATAATAGTGAATAGTTAGAAGTGAATGGTTATTTTCCAGTAACTTTAGTTTTGACGTCTGCTTTTGTTAGGTTTTCAAGCACATTCAAATATATTATACCTGCTATAATTAAATCAAAAATACTGCTTAAGTTATATGCGACAATAAATAGAGACTTTGTGCGAAAACTAAATGTGATATTTTTTTTTATCAAAAGGCGATAAAATTAAGTACTTACCTAAAAAATTAAATCCAGTATCAATAACCCAAGGATTTGATGACCACAATTCGTTTGCAACAAATGAAAATCGGACTGCAACCTCTTTAAGGATTGGGCTGTTGAAACCCATTTCCAGCAATTATAACAGGATTATACTAAGTAAATCTTCTGAATCTTTCTCTACTGTGGTGTATATCAAGTGCCATGCCCGGGGCGGGATTAAGATTACCTTGTGAAGTAGAAAATTGGGCCACACCAGTTGTTTATGGCAGGCTACGAAGTCTGACGTCACAGCTCGAAAACACGACGTTGCCGATGACGACTGAGCGATTAAAGTCGTTTAATTTTTGTAATTGCTCATTAAGGTTTAAAATAATTAGATACTTAATCGAACAGGCATTTACTGCTTCTAACTGAAGTATCTATCTGTATTCTGTGTTAGTACTACACACAAGAAATATGGGTCCAAATTTATTTTTTATTATAATTTATTTCGGAATAATAATATAAGACTAAGTACAACAAGTAAAACGACGATAGCTGCAAAAGTTTAAACTGTAGCGCAGCTAACAACGCTCTTCTCCAGAATGGAATGATGTTCCATGCAAAAGTGCTTAATAGGTAATTTAGAATAGTTAATTTAAATTTAGTTAATCCTACTAATATTATCCTACTAATATTATGAATGTGAAAGTTTGTGAGGATGGATGGATAGATGGATGGATTGGTTGGATGTTTGTTACTCTTTCACGCAAAAACTACTGAACGGATTTGTTTGGCACACATATAGACCAAGACCTGGGGAAGAACATACGCTACTTTTCATCCTGGATCGCGGAAGAAGTCGCGGATAACAGCTAGTTAATAATAAAAACAAAAAATAAGATAAAAATAAACAGTAGGAGTACATACAGCGCAATAGTACAACACCAACGGTACATATTAATTAACTAAATATCACCTCAACATACCTACTACTTATAGCTAATACAGTTACACGACTGATAAATGTGAAATGAAAAACACAACTTATGAAGTTCATCTTTTAATGAAAAAACAAAAAACTTTCGATATAAGTCGCATTAAGGCTCGTACACACTGGCACGACGCGACAACCCGACACAAAGGCGCCGCCCATCACGCTACACGCGGTGCCTTTGTGTACGCTGTCGCGTCGCGACAGTGTGTGCGATACTTTACTATAATATCTCCGTAGATTGTTACGAAATAACCTCTCACTCCAAAATACAATACCTATGATCTTTTTATAAGCGGCTGTTAGCACGCGCCATTAGGTAACCATTTCCTTCAGTCCACTGTTGACGCATCCTGTATTTTATTTTATCCCCGATACGTAACTGTCTGTGTCGAGATAATCGATATCTCCGGGATGGCCCAGCAACTCAAGCGACTATTTGTGACAACTTTGAAATTATGTGGTAAAAGGAAATCTTGTAGATAATAATAGCAGTTTTTACTGTGCGATTACACCACGAATCACTAAGACCCACTTGCACCGCCAATCACTAAACACGTTTAGCACTAAACGAGTTTTAAACATCATTCTGTCTCTGTTTTCAAACGATTGACAGAAACAGGATGATGTTTCAAATTTGATTAGCGGTGAACGTATAATTTTGTAGAGCAGGCAGGCCTGAATATATGGATTGGTTTAATTCAATTTGATTTTATAAATGAGACAACGTTTACAAAGCATGTACGAAATACATACATACATAAACTCACGCCTTCTTCCCATGGGGCTAGGCAGAAGCTACAGAATGCCACCTGCTACGAACTTCACATACAAGACTACCTTTGCTTCGTTTACGTTCACACATCTGGTCATACATGTGCGCCGGTTGCGGGTACTACTATGATTGAAATACGTGAAAAATCAAAAAGCTAACACAAGTAACACTTAGAAATATACAAATATCAAACGACGCGTAATTAAAAGACAAAGAAGAACACACATTAAAGCAAAAACAAATCATTGTGACATTCAAAGAAAATACTTACCAAGAAACTTCAAATCCACCTTGACATGTTATAATAGATCATATGAACTGTGGTCTATTATAACATGTCAAGGTGGATTTTAACATGCCCTTCGACCTGGTGATAATGTTACTTCCACGTCAGGTGACACGATACGATACAATATTCATACAGAAAAACATTTTAAATCACGACTGAAATGTGAAATTACAATTAAAATGAAATGCCATCTATAATTTTCTTCATGGACATAATTCCGATGACCTCGCAGAGAATGGAATTGAAATAATTTATGTTGTTCCATTTCCTTGAATGCAAACCAGTGTTGGTGCTTTATTGGTGAGGACAGACGGTGCGACTTTTTTGTGCGATTTTTCGTGACTGCGTTTGCTAGGAGTTAGGAGGTTTGTTAGGAGTGCTTTTCAGAAGGCAAGGTAGGTTGAGCCAAGATAGTTGAGAAAAAAAATAGTTTTAGGTGCGAATATTTAATTAAAATTTAGTTATAATTCAGTATTTTATGTTAATCGTACGTATTATTTTTATTGGCTCTGTAATAATTGCCATTAAATAATGTAATGTTAAAAGAAAACTAAATTACCCATAAAATTAAATATAACAAGAAGAAAATTAGAAGAATTACCTACTAGAAAAATCGTTTCGCAATGGTGGGTATAATTAATTATAGTCCTGCCTGAAAGAAAATCAGCCATCCGTAATATTGCCCGCCTACTTGTCTGCATCGCCACATACCTACGATTATACTATGGTAAATATAATCTCTATTGCTGATAATATTAATATTATATTTACTATGAAAATTGCCGCATAGTGCGGTAAATCCTGACAATATTATCAGGATTTGCCGCAAAATGGGATTTATTTGTAAAAGGTGCTTAAAGTTAAGTATTGATTAGCGACTGTTAACCATAATATTTTGAGTCTAAACGTGTCTTAACTTTAAGCAAGCAGCATTAATATAATAAATAAAGGGGTATATTAACAGATTCTAAGAAAATGTGCACTTAGGTGGCATCGTATCCTAAATAAAATGTCAAAGACGTCTGTGTAATATTATAAGAGTAACCATCGACAGGCTCGTTACTTTCTTGAAGAATGAATGTTCAAAATTGATTCTAGATTAACGATGAACAGACATCAAATGTCTGTCTGCCGCAAAGATATCTCAAGATCAGGTATCATCTTTGAAACTATATTTATTGAAGTGATAGACAAATCCACTGAGAATAGTCGAAGATTTACAAGAACTTTAATAAAACTTGGACTAATTCAGTATTCATTTATTTACTATTCAATACTAACAAAGAAATATTTCCAAGTTATACTTGCTTGGAGAATAGATTTAAAACTGTGAACGGAGTTCAGTAGATGATTAAAATCACAAATTGCTAGTTAATCTTACGTAGAATCTTCAAATAAGTATCTTTGGTTAGAGTTCAACTGATTTATTACTGAAGTTATTTGCTCTAAGTTTAAAAAATTGCTCTAGTACGCTCTCTGAAACTGAAAAAAAAAAGTTAATTGATAAATAATGTGATTTATTAGTTACTTACGGTGATTCCTATCTTCTTTAATGGCTTTACGTCAATCTGTCTTAAGAACAGGTAGGTTATACTGAGATTGAAATAAAATAACATTTTCTGTCATTCTTATTTTCATTAGCTGTCTCGAGTTCAGAGTTATATTTGGAAAGGTTTGTCCTTTAACGGCTGTGGGCGGTGTATGTGTGTGTGTGGCTGTGGGTTGTATTTCCTACTCACTGCATAAATAAGTATTTTTTTGTAATTTATTTATTTATTTAATTATCAACAGATTTTTTGTATTACAGTAAGACAAGTACAGATCTATAACATAATGTTGAGCAGCGTTGCGTATGTCTAAGTATCCAGTAACAGTAGTCTATCTATCCAAGTGAATAACTTCAAACATAGATGGTATTTGTCATACATTTTTGATCTTCTAGTGTAAACTAAGTACGTACGTTCATAACTTGTTACTAAAATTGATGCGTATGTTTACAATATAATAATATCGTTTAGAAACCAAATTTCTTGGTATTAATTATCTAAATTCAATTTCAAGATGTTGCGTAACGGTATTTCTAAGAAAACAAATATCTACATGACATATAAATTACCTTAAACGTAAACAAAGTTTTTTTATAAATCTGCTACATGTTTTTTCTACTGTATACAACAAGGGATTTCTGTGAAACGAGTCGATTCCATCGTTCGAGAGTTCGGAAGGCAAGTCAATTTGTTCGGGCCTAGGCTGCTAGGCTCCCTGAATACATATTTAGAGGGTAATGCAGACAGATTGATCTATTCCAGCGGCTGTTACTTGAAAAACAATATTGTAGGCTTGTAATGAACGTATCGTGCCCTTACTGAAAAAAACACCGGGGGGTGAATCACTTAAACACTTTAGACTTGATTTATTTTCACGCCCTTTTGTGGGGTGAATAGAATTTACGTGGGGTCGATAGTGTCTTCTTATCAATTTGAAACGTCTGGCGTCTGTGGAATATAAATGATTAGGTTTATAATAATATGTTGGTACTTATTTTTAACTACTTACTTTAAAAAATAAAATCTTTGCTTTTTACAACATGCAACACAGATCTCTGTCAAATCCACAAAAAAACCGACACAAAAAAAAACTAATAAAAATGTCGTACCTCTGAACCCACCACAACAAACATTGCCCCAACGTTGGCTGTTGGCCGCCAGTTGCATTGCAAGCGAGGTCGGCAGCCGGTGAACGACCAAGTGACCTGCTTCCCACCGGTCGATGGTTGCACCGCGGTCGATGCTCGTCCACACTTAGTAACAGTGGAATGTTTTATAAGGAATTGTGGTAAGATTTTCAGGGGTTGGTAAACTGCTAACAGAAAAAAAGTGTTGTATGTAGTAAACTAGAGACGATACTACGGTGGTAATTTTTGATTGTGCTTATGAAATTGATACAATCATAGGGCTTAGGCTTATAACAGACTAGCCGAGGCCTAGACTAGCAATCGCTCTCAAAGCGTTTCGTATTTGTACATCGATTTTCAACAGGATTGATGACATAAGCTTTTCGGTAACTTACATCTAATACATTTTTGACTTTTTATTACAATTACATTTTTGAATGTCACTTTATCTAAAGCCATCAGCACAGATTAAACCGACGACGACGATGACGATGACGTGTATTGGTCTGACCATTTCCCACTTTTAATCGAGTGTAATTTTCATAAATTAAATAGAAAAGTTACATCTTATGTGAAAAATTATGATGTTAAGAAACGTATTGTATGGGGAAATAGGCAGCCAGAACAGATTAATAAATATCATGACTTGTGTCATTCTGGACTCCGTGACATTGATTTTCCTATGGAACTACACCATTGTTGTGATTCATCCTGTTGTAACCCGGATCATTACGTAATACTGGACAAACTATATATGAATATAATTGATGTACTATCCAGAGCTGCTATGCAAAGTTTTGTTGAAAAACAATCCGTTAGAAAGAGACAAGTTGCGGGGTGGAACAAATATATCGCCGGTGCTCACGGGGAAGCCAGAATTAAATTTCAAGTTTGGCTATTAGCGGGAAAACCGACTAGCGGTATTGTTTATGATGAAATGGTAGAAACTCGTAAGATCTTCAAGTCTAAATTAAAGTGGTGTCAGGATAGACAAGACCAGATAAGAATGGATATTCTTGCCTCAAATCATGCAAAAAAAGACTTTAGTAATTTTTGGAAAAATACTAACAAATTTAATGGTAAAGCTGGTTTCCCCGTGAGCGTCGACGGTGTAACTGATCATAAAATGATTGCTAATTTATTTAGGCAACAATTTACTGTGCAGTCGTCCTTGAGCACTCCGCTTAGTACTGATAGCGATCCCGGGACCATCGTGACTAGAAAACAAAATATCACTTTATTCTCCGTGAAAAATGTATCAAGAGCTATTACAAATATGCAAAGGGGAAAATCACCTGGTCATGATGGTCTCAGCATCGAACATTTTAAATATGCTGGTGTGCATCTGCCAAGAGTATTGAAGATGTTTTTCAATCTCTGCTTAAGTCACTCATACTTACCTGAGTCGATCATGCGTACAATAGTGGTACCGATAGTTAAAAATAAGACAGGTGACTCGTCTGACAAAACTAACTATCGGCCCATCTCGCTTGCGACTGTAACTGCCAAAGTGCTTGACAGTGTGCTAAATGGCATTATCGAACAACATGTGGACTTACATGATGCTCAGTTTGGTTTTAGGTCAGGATTGTCCACTGAGAGTGCCATTCTGAGCTTAAAGCATACTGTCAGGTACTATACTGAGAGGAAGACGCCGTATACGCGTGCTTCCTTGACTTATCGAAAGCTTTTGACCTCGTTGTATATGACCTTCTGTGGGATAAGCTAAGAGGTGCGGGTGTGCCGGCGGATACCATCTCCCTACTCAGATACTGGTACTCAAACCAGAAAAACCAGGTGAGATGGGCCGGTACGTTGTCGGACGAATACAGGTCGGAATGTGGCGTCAGACAGGGTGGGTTGAGTTCACCTCTTCTGTTTAATTTGTACGTCAACCAGCTACTTGAGAGACTCAGCAGCACTCATGTCGGATGCTATATCGATGGTACCTGTGTCAATAATATTAGTTATGCAGATGACATGGTTCTGCTGGGTCCCTCAATAAATGCAGTGAGGAAACTGCTTTATATCTGCGAGCAATATGCAGAAGCACATGGACTAAAATACAATTCCAAAAAGAGCGAGCTGCTAATCTTCAAAGCAGGCAAACATCGACCTGCCCATGTGCCTGCAGTATACCTCAATGGCGTTGCACTGAAGCTGGTTGACAAATTTAAATATCTGGGGCATATTGTAACGGATGACCTCAAGGATGACGAGGATATAGAGCGGGAACGCAGGGCGTTGGCGGTGAGAAGTAATATGCTTGCTCGCAGGTTCGCTCGATGTACAACTCAAGTAAAAATAACGCTCTTTAAAGCGTATTGTCAATCTTTTTACTCGAGTGGCCTGTGGGTGAGCTATACGCGACGATCCTATGACACCCTGCGGGTTCAATATAACAATGCTTTCAGAGTGTTGTCAAGGCTACCGTGGCGCTGCAGTGCCTCCTGGATGTTTGCAGAAGCCCACACGGACGGCTTCAAGGCCATAATTCGCAAAAAATCGGCTTCTTTACTGCAGCGTCTGCGAGGTGCTAAGAATGGCATTCTGAAAGTCATTGCGGCTCGCTTTGACTGCCCCATTCAAAAACACTGGGTAAGGGTTGTGAATGGTCTTGTATAGGTAGTAAGTAGTCTACATAAAGATGAGTACTAACAATACTAACATAATTGTAAGCTAATATTGTTGCTAATATACTAATAAGATATGGATTTAAATTATCTGAAATAAATTATTCTATTCTATTCTATTCTATTCTATTCTAAAACATAGTAATTATATACTACTACTACGATAATGACACTTTGACGATATGAATTATTTGCCTAAAAATGGTATTTTATTCATAGCGTTTTCGAAAATCCCATGAACATCTACTTACAGCATGGTACTCGTATTACTTTGTAAACAGTTTCCACGCAGTTTTGAACTCTATTATCGTTTGATCGGTCGACAATATTCCCAAGTTATCCCGGGTTACGTTAAAAGCCTCTAGGGTATTTCGACGATCAGACCCGAGCCCACCCGAGTAGTTCGGAGTGGTCCCGAACGTTTATTTGTCACTAGAGCTGTTAAGGTTCTGGATGATGATGGATAAACGATTTTCCTAATTTATGGATTATTAAATTTGTTATTGCATTTATCTTGTAGCGGTATCTACATTGCCACATTCGAGCTACACGTCACACTGACGTCACGCAAAATCATGCATCGCGCAAACAGAGTTTACCGCGCAACTAGCATATATACAACGCAACGTCCCGACATCAACCGTCGGCCAGTTGCCCACCAGACACAACACCCGTCTGGTCGGAGGATCCTCCCTTTTCTATGGAGGTATGAGTGAGCTTTACACCCTTCTCCTCATACCTCTATAATCTCATTCTGTCCACAAGTCATTCGCAATGTTTTAACATCATTGTAGTTGATAATAATTCCTACCTCATAGCATAAACTAATTTTTCTTCTTCCTTTCTGTCATTCACACCACATGTTCCTGTTTTCTGCCAATTTGGCTGGAAAGCGAAAATTATGTCATCGACCCATTTTCCCTCTTCTAAATTTTCTTAAGCTATCGAGTGAAAAATGTTGTTTTTACATTGCCTATTCGAAAGGAAAGATCCCTATAACCAGGCTTGGTGATAAAATTCTTATAGGCGCTTATATTGTAGGGCCATATGACTGGCCTACATCTACCATTTTATTATAAGGGCGGTATGTAGGCATAGTAGATCTCCTAGCCCTAATGATATACTTCACTTAGTAAACATGAACACTTATGTAGGCTTAATTAGAGGCTTTTCAAATTTAGTGACCCAGTAAGATTTATGTAAATTATGAAGTGATGTATGACAGAATTTAGGTGAAAGCTATTGATCGATAGATTGCCGAAATAATTCTTTAGTACCTATTTTAATCTATGAAATAATTTGCTATTGACTAGCTGCTGCCCGCGGCTTCGCCCGCGTGGCATTCGAAAATTACCCCATTAGAACGTGCTAGCGGGACAAAAACCAGGTTTTTTTTTTTTTTTGGATGGGAAATCATCAAATGACCTCTCCCGCTCTGGGCGGAGCGGAAGGGCGTGTCAGACTCTTACTGACTAAAACCCACCCGTGTTCCTTCAGTTGCCTGTGCGCCAGGGCCACGGTAACTCTTTCGAACAATCCGCGACCCCGGCAGGCATCGGCCCTATCGGACCCCGTCAATTATGCTGACAACTCTTTGAGGCGCGCGTGGAACACAACGCGCCGTCGACCCGGGCCTGGTCCTTACCGGACGGCGAGCTGCCCATTGCTCGCCGTCCGCAGGCCCGCGCCTACGGTGGCCGGGAGTCGGCTATCGACTCCCGACGCCCAGGGTGTCTCCTCCTGCGGCGACTAGGGGCGTGAGGGCGCAATGATTGCCTCTCCCTCACGCGCTCCGCCTCCTCCTTCGCGAGCATTACTGCTTCGCAGAAGGAGGTGACTGCTTCCCATTCTCTCTCGCTCCGTACTATGGCCTGAACCAGGGCCGGACGCGAGAGATCGCCGCCGCCGATCGCCGCCACGAGGACACGGCGGTGCTCCGCCCAAGCCGGGCAGACGTCCACCGTATGCTCCACCGTGTCCTCCGGTCGGTCAAAAACCAGCCTATGTTACTCCTTATAACATCAGATAACCGCCAATGAAACTCCCGTCAAAATAGGTTTAGCCGTCTCGGAGATTAGTCCGAACAAACAGACAGACAGACAGACACAGGCAGATAAAAAAATTAAAATTGTTTTTTTTTGTTATAAGTACCGTATCTATATTATCTACTTTCATATGCATTTAATAAAAAGCTGCTAATAAGACATTACAACCAGACACTTCAATTTTATTTATTTGTATGTATAAATTTAAAAATATTGAAAAAAAGGGTTAAAGGTTGAATATAACCTGAAACCACTCAAATTTATATTTTGCATGTGACAGAATAGGTTTCACCATATTGAAATAGGTAGCCTATCTCTTAGCCGACGGATCAGTGATTGCAGTGGGCCATAGTAAAAGATGTTTTTTTTGTATTCTGGTTAGTTGATTTATTCACAAAGGCTTATGGCTTTTACAACTCCAAGCTTTTTTGGTATCCACTTGAACTTAAAAAGAAAAAAAAAACAGTCATTACTAAGCAAAATCTCTTTTAAAGCTTACATCAATCTTTTCTGTCAGGCCAGCCAATAACCCAGATGCAACCATCTCGATGGTCCTCCACGACACCCGGTCACCATGTCAAGTGCCACGGGAGATTAGCCCTTCGATCACTCGCCGGTTGCTAAGCAGTTGCTGGAGATGTTTATGGGTCAATAAGGACATGTTTTGTTTGAGGTTTTTACGCAACGATTTTAACATTCTTGGAAAGTTTACGTCATAAGTTGCAATTCTCATCTTCATTCTACTTTTCTTGTATCGGCACGACATAATATCTCAAGGTAAAAAGTCAGTCAGTAAGATAATAGCAGAACTGACTGCCCAGGGTACGTCAGACTTAAATAAGGACGCAAATTGTATAGTATAAATAATTGTTGTAAATTTTCGTGGCTTTTAATAATCTTTATTTATTTTTTCTTATGCTTCTTCGTGTCGATGGCACGACAGTTCATATAATTTTGCTGACCCAAAACTACTCCATTTGTAATTCGTCATCGGTGACAGCGCTGAGGTGTTTTTTGTGTTCTATATTTTTTTAATTTTTTTATTTGTTACACGATATCTCTGGCAATTGTGGATCAATTTCGTTTTTTTTTTATAAATAGGGTGTGCCTCACGGGTGGTCCCATAATTTTTATTAACTTTGCTTGGGTAGTTTTTCAGTTAGCTTCAATAATACGTATTTGTTCCAGTTAATGTATATTGATGATGTTTTAATAACTTGCTGTCACTGTTATTTACGTAGCCAGTAGTGGTAGGTATACGAATTTCTGTGAGGTACCACAACTAAAAAGTGAAAAATAAAAACGTTCTTACAAAACAAAAACAAACGACTTCCAAAAATAAAACACTCTAAAAAGTGAAAAGTAATTTTTCACTTTGTAGTGTTTTATTTGAAAGTTGGTTTATTGTTTTTGTAAAAAAGCTTTTTGCCTTTTTTACTAAAACTTATTATTAAAATACGCTTCTAATAAAAATATTACATTTCAGTAAATAAGGATTCTTCAGTTTTCCAACTACATAGACCTGCTGAAAACAAACAAGTATTCTAAACCCTTTGAGTATGCAACCATCAAGAACAGTTTAAAGTTCCAAGTTAAAGTCACTTCAATAACAAGGCTGTAACTTCTTTGTAAGTTAACTAAGTTACTAATGAGCAGTCTCGCTTGCTTGTCTTCTAAGTAATTAGGACTCCAGCTAATTATCTAAGGGCAAAGGTAACGCTAATTAGTATTATCAGACAGCTGATATGAAGGATCTGATGTAGGTATTATTAATTAGTTTACCTACATGAAGAGGTAATATTTTTGATATTTGTAAGTTCCGGTCAGAACAGCTGCATTTTGACGCTTCTGCAACAAAAATAGTTCTTTTTTGTTCGTTTTATGTTTAAAATAAAGAAAGAAAATAAGTTTATGTGCGGTAAACATGACACGAAGAAAAACACTGTAGCGGTATCAATATCGCCACATGCGAGCTACACGTCATACTGGCGTCACGCAAATCCTGCATCGCGCAAGCAGAGTTTACCGCGCGACTAGCATATATACAACGTCCCGACATCAACCGTCGGGCAGTTCCCACCAGACACAACACCCGTCTGGTTGGAGGATCCTTCCATTTCTATAGAGTATGAGTGAGCTTTACACCCTGTTCCTCGTACCTCTATAACACACTAACGCAAAAAAAAATAAGTTGGGGGAAAATATGCGTCACATCCACGCAAAGTGGCAATCGTTCAGCATAATGCGACGACCATATGCCAGACAGAGCCCCAGCGCTGGTTTTCAGCGACAGCCGGCGTAGACGTGATAACGTTAACCAGTGCAGCATACGAAAATATAAAAATAACAAAAAATAAAAAATAAAATAAATACACGATATCTAGTTCTCTAAATGTTTATATGTTTAGAGATCAGACCCTAAACAATGTCCCAATTAACTACATACGTTTTTTTAATTAGAGTATTAAGCAGATAATGCCAATATTGACTACAGTTAAAAATGTAAGGGTTTTTTTTTTAAGTAGGAGATTAAAGGAAGACAATCACTACAAAAAACATGAGAAAATCGTCTATTTCGTCATCGTTGCACGAATTGGACAAACTAAAAAATCTTTTTGTAAACTTTACAGTTAAACTAATTTAATCGCTACAGTATGAGGCTTACCGACTTCCATACCGCTGAAAATTTTCAATTTAGGCTATAATTTATGTAGATCGATGGTCTGCTCCTTCACCATGCGTTAGGAGAGGAAGAAAAAGGAGGACCAGGACTTGAGGATAAGCACCTTAAGTCCTGGTAAGTATCAACCATACTGCGTTCCAGACCAATATCTTCTATATCTATACATTCAGTATGGAAACCACAGATATGCAATAAATGAAACCACAAGTAATACCAGTCCACAGAACTATAGAAAAATTAAATATTAAATTAAAAACCGTAAATAAAAAAAGTTTTCAATCAAAATAAATACCAAAATAAATTCAGTAAAAGTAAACACTCTGTTTCGACACTGTACCTTCGTACCTTGTCGTCTAGGTGTCCCGATTTTACATTTTAGGCAAATAAGTACAATACGTAACAGCGTCGTGATAGTTTGCACTGCGTGGCAACGTCGCTTTTCAATGTTCAAGGATTCAAGTTCATTGAATAATTGACCTAGTGATCTAATTCTAGTGTTTAAATTTGCTCAAAATTATAACTCTACTTTTTAACCTAATTACTGGACCGATTTCGTTAATTTTTTGTATATCGTCAGCAAAGGCGATAACAAGTATGTGGTTTCATTTATTACATATTATGTGGTTTCCATACTGTATAATAGAATAGAAACGAAGTCATAACTGTACATTGAATAAAATTAAAAAGAGTAAGATTTTAGAATTTTTGTCTGTTTGTCGGGATGTATGTTCCGGATTGGCGAATGAACGGACCTGGATCAAATTTGACACACAGATAGTCCCTATCCTGGATTAACACATGAGGTACTTTTGATCCCGGTAGTAAGTTCCCGTGGCATATTTTCCGTCATCCACGCGGACGAAGCTGCAAGCAAAAGCTAGTAGATAATGAACTGATATTAATTTATAAAATTATATTGAATTTTACAATACGTTACCGCAACTTATTTGGAGTTCGTGAAACAGGCAATACATTTTGTAAATATTTTAATACCATAACCTTTCACCATCACACTTAATACCAGAACAAATATTCTCTCAAAATAGTAGGTAATAGTATCAAAGGGTTGCCAGTTAATCCTTTAAATATTCAGCCACTGGTAGTGTTGCCCTCATTAGAATGTAGGCTACAGAACTGTTAGCTTCAGTAATTCAGTTACGATTCCGATACTAAGAAATATTAATTGTTTTAGGGATTGTGTGCGTATTAGTTAGCATAAATGTAATTACTAACGTGATAGTGCTACATTCGGTGTCAATGGAATACACTGAGAATATTATTTTAGTTGAGTATATTCCTAATTTCTCCGAATACGAGGTTACAATTATCTTCATCCATAATTGATTAAACTGACATGTTGTATAAATTATACGCTAATTTATCTTTAAAATACTAATATTATAAACAGGTAAAATTTGTGAGATCCGATTCCGAAAATTCTTTGATCTTGTCTAGAAGTGGCGAATTCGCAACGAAACGTTTCGCGCGTTAGCGAGATACTAGGCGCCAATACCTCGCGTCCACAGGGATCGCGCGAATTCAAAATACGCGTGCACTTCGCCAGACTCTCGCGCTTGATTCGCGCGTATTGCGCACGAGTCGAGATACTAGAGACGCCTTGTCGCGCGCACTCCAGAGCGAGTCCACGTGTCGTGGGCAATGGGGCGCCAACATTTTGATACGATGCTCGCGCATTGGTACGCTCCTTCTGAACGCAACGGTTGCGCGTGATACGCACATTTGGCCCCTTCTGGACAAGTTCTTTCACTAATGTGAAGCTACAGTATTGCTGAGTGTCATAGGATATGTTAAAACAAGAAATATCGCGCGGATGAAGTCGGGGCAGACGCGATTGACTAAAAAAAACATTATTTGATGGAAATGAGTGCCAGTGCTGCAGACATGTGCCTTATCTGGGTCGCTATCTCCTTTGCTGCTTTAAAATAGCCTGCAGTCTTTTCAAATCAAAATATTTTATTTCACATAAACCTATGTACATGGGCACTTATGAAACATCAGAAACTAGGAGCACGGTTCCAAGTAGTCGTTTCCTATGGAGAAGAGCAGGCAAGAAACTCCATTGTTACTATTTTAAAAATAATAGTATTCACAATGTTTTCAAATTACAGTGTTATTAGGTATGGGAAGACAGTGTAGGCCTGTCAACAATTACCAGGTACTTAATAAATAATAGAAAATAGCCTACAAATCTACACGTGTCTACAAGGCGTACAACACTCTCACATTCACAAAATATAAAATAATCTATATAAAAGATGAATAAAATATATAAAAAATAAAAACATATTTAAACCAAATGACATGATTGCCATTACAACCACTATAAGGAGTTGAAATTAGAATTGTAGGTACCTATATTTATAATGTCAAATAATGAGAAGATTATGTCAAAGAACTATGTAAAAAATGTAAATAAAATAAACATCGTAATATGGGAGTAGTTAATAGAAATTTACATAGTTATACAGTTTATGAGGTACCAGGGAAGACACATGTGCAGAAGAAGTTATTGCCAAACTTCTTTGTCTTCAACGTAGTCTTTAATCTTATAAAATCTTTTTTGTTAAGGACACGTTTGATGTGGATTTGAAACTTTCCATCGCTAAGTTCTGTAACCAACTTTGCGAACTTATTATAAAAGCGGATACTGCAGATTTTGAGTCTCGTAATTGTTTATTGAATAGCGATCCACTTAATATTGAGTGCTCCAAATAATAAAGTGGGTTACTTCAGATTCAATTGAGATTACTTACACACAACATACACACAAGGACTATACATATAAGGTTAAGGGTTATAATGAATGTGGCTCGCAGATAACTATGTCGAATATATTTCAGAAGTTAGACCTTCTAGTTCGAATGCCTTTTTGCTGGAAAGTGACATAGTTTAAGAGTAGGTACGATATTATGTAGGTTTATACATCCTCACATTTTACTGAACTATCATACCCTAGCCTATTGCTTTTAGCGATAAGACCGTTGTTTATACCGATTTTGTTAATGTAAATTCCTAATGTACCAAAATCGTCAGTGTGTGTGTAACAAAATTTAAAACTTCTATGATCCTATAATGTATTATTTTTTGTAAAGTTTCATTTCTAATGCACACAGCTTAAAATACTTTATTTGGCAGTAAATCAGTAAGAAAGGTATAGTTTGAAATAAAACATCTACGCATTATGCATAATTGGTCCCTTATTTGGCACACTGTATTCATGCATAAAGCATAATTTGTCCCTCATTTGGCAGAACGTATTCATACATTAAGCATAATTTGTAAACAATCAGTTTACGTTTGAGTTAACCTAGTCCGTTGCAGTTAGTACTAAATTATTCAAATAGAGCTGGCCTGAGTATTTTCAGATTTAGTTAGTCTGTCTGCTAAGTTTTCATATATTTAGAACGCCCCAGTTATGTAAGTCAGAATGCATTTTATTAGATGACCTACTTACTCTATTTGATATATTTTGTGACAAGATTCATGTAAAGCAAAGCTATTATCGCAGTAGATATGGAATGTGGCGATAACCTCACTATAGAAACTATTTTTAGTTAAGTACACTCCTAATATTCTATGAGCGAAATGCTATTTGTAGCATTGACGACATGCAGTGGGTGTTTATCTTTGCAGTGTCACCTTGTTCTGAAATAACCTAAGGGTCACTGGTTAATGATTCTATTTTAGTGGGTGTACACTAATATTTTAATCAAGTTTACTATATGTGTAGTAAACGTCACATAACTGACATCTGCTGCATTAAAACAGTCACCATTTAGTACTGAATTTAGTCCGTTTTAGTTAAATGGTATAATCGAATACTGAAACTTCTAAGATGGAATCCTAGGTCATCATTATCTCCAAAACTGATGTCCAGAACCTACCATATTTTTTTTTTGGCGGAAAATCAATAAATTACTTCTCCCGCTCTGGGTGATGCGGAAGGGCGTCAGACTCTTACTGACTAAAGTCCATCCGTGTTCCCTCAGCTGCCTGTGCGCCAGGGCCACGGTAACTCTTTCGAACAATCCGCGGCCCCGGCAGACTTACCTACCTATCTAACCTTTAAACTGCCAAAGTTGCTCGTGATAAGGAGAGACGTCTGTCGCAAGAAATTAGTAAAACACTCAAGTACTGTTAGTGACCGCATAATAGCATCATCATTAGTACTGACCACGCAAATGTTGTTGTCTTACTAATAAAGTTAATATTATCATGTGGTCCTCACCTCCTTCCTGTCCACAGAAGAGGACGGTATTTTTTGGAAGCTAGAGAGCAGGATATTAGTTTAGAGTTCAATTAAAATTATTGACAAAGATTTAGGTACTAAAAGTCTCTGAAAGATCAGTACCTACACATTTTAGTCTAATTTATTTGGCGCAGCGAGGGGCGCGCTAACTGTAACCATGAACTCAGCACATGATTCTAGACCCCTGGCGTGAAAAAAATACGCTGGTTTAAAAAAAAAACTGCTGTTTCATAGAAAAGTGTCTAGTGGTACACACGGCTACGTATCAAGCTATGCATTTCCAGTATAAGCTGATCTCGCATTGCATAGGATTTCAGTACAATGAGAGGTCGGCTTGTACTGGAATTGTATAGCTTGTTATGTAAAAATATGTGTTAAAATATACTGAACAGGTTTTTTTTTTATAACCGATGAAAAATTTCAACGCAGGTTCAGAATCATGTAATAATTATTACACATAAATAGTTATTTTTATTTGGGAAATTATATGTGCGGCAACAAAAGTTTTCTTTAGCACCTGCAACCTAGCGTCTTTTTTTATATGTAGGCGACGAGTTAATAGAACAGCTTCAATTATATTAATTCATCATCTTTACTATTCCAACAGAATATCAAAAAACCAGCGTCAATTTACGAACGTAAATTAGTATGACTCAGACCTACCGATAAATATATTTACTTCTGAATTGATTACTCCGTGACTAATGTTGTAAGTGAGCTATTAGGCGAGCTCAGTACTTAGGGCACCCCGACTCGGACAGGTTAGGTTAGAAGGGAATGGCGGGGTCTTTCAGACCCCGCCATTCCCTTCGTGGTTATTTTTTTTTAAACCACCCAGAAGTAGGAGCCCCGCTGAGCGGGGCTCCGTGGACTACGCTTGTCATTATTCATAATGCGCGGGCATTATGAATAATGCCCCTATTTATTACTGATCCATAACGTTGCTTAAGAATTATCACCAAGCTGCGTCATATTAACAGTAGCTCGTTTTACAATATATGGTCGCTTGAAAACCATTTATTAGACGCTAAAAGTTCGTCGCTGACCTATTAATTCATTAGACAACTAAATATATTTGCAGACGAGAATGACATTTTAAAGAAGCTGCCTTAATTAGCACCCTTTTTATTTTATCTTTATTTTGTTTTTTGTATTTATTATTTATTTCTGTATCTGTCCGTGACACCACAGCAGCGGCCCCTATCAGTACACCAGCGCTGCGACACTTATTTTTTTTAAATGTCGCAGCATCATGCTGAGATAGGGGCCTTTTGGCCTCGTACAGGACTTTCTGATGTATCTTTTTTTTTTTTTTGAGTGTATTTAGTTTAGTTTCTGTTAATCCTGTGTGAGTCCCAATAAATACTTTTTCTTTCTTTCTTTCTTTATGTACAGAATCCATGGTATCCCGTTGTGCATGACTGCCACCCTGTACATTTAGTGTAAATCGCGTTCCAATACGCAACACATCGCCGAATGTTCACACAAGACATCAAATTAATTACTCCATTTCGTAACATTTGGGCTACACTGAGATCTGGCGTTGAAACAGGATGCTCCCTTTACAAGGAGGATTCAATCTATTTGTTGATGGCTTTAGATGGCTTATGGTTTTACGTGGATTAATAGTGGATTAATTATCATGGCGGTTTGTAGTTTGAGATATAGGAATTGATGTTGATTATTCGTTTTAAAATGTTTAGTATGTTTTTCTTCCTGTGGTCTCTAAACCCCATTTGTTGATCATCATCGCCAAATATTCTTTTTTAAAGTTAATATGATAGCATTCACTTTTTCATTTTCTTATCTTTTACTATTAATAGAATTTTATTTGTAATCAAGGCAGTAAATACTTTCAGTATATTATTATACTGAAAGTATTTACTGCCTTGATTACAAATTTTATTGTTGAGCTTAGAATCTTCTCAATAATCATTGTTGTTAATGGAGCTTGTGGGAAGATTAACAGGTCAAGTGATACTGTGACTGACACTACTGCTGACTCCCCTACTGATCATGACTCGTGTGATAGATATATTATTGTAATATACCTATCTTTGTCTCGAACGTACCCTTGTAGCGTGAAACAGATTACGTTACATCTCACGTAAGTACCCACGTCTGCTCAGATTGATACAGGTCGCACCGCCGCCATCTTCAACGCTCACTGTGACTGTCGTTGTACTGAACAGACGGGTAGCATGTGGGCATTATTTATAGATATAGAAAAGCATTTTTTTTAAAGCTTTCCTTTAATTCCACTGAAAATAAAACTTAGAGGTCTGCGGGGTAATTGCGTAACAAAGTAACACAGTAGGAATAGCTTTCATTTTGACAGTTCAACAACATTCATTGCGAGCAGACAAATTTTTCGAACGTATGAAGCAGTGGATTAGCAATGGGCTTCAAAAATATTCAAATTATGATTGATAGCGTGTAACGCAATTAGGGTGCTGGTTTATGATGTCCGAATATCGACTACTCATAGAATAAATTCTAAAATAGAAGCCAATTTTTATGAAATTATCAGCTTAGCAGCTTAAACAGTGGTGGCCCAGTGGTATCGGCTCCGACTTATGAGGTTTAGGTTGTGGGTTCGAACCCAGGCAGGCGCTTTACTTTGTATAAATAATTTCATCACCACTGCTCTCAAAACGGTGAAGGAAAACATCGTGAGGAAACCGGCATGTCCTAGAACCAAAAAATCGAAGACATGTGACATCTATCAACCCGCACTGGGCCCGCGTGGTAGATTACAGCCCATTCCCTCTCAAAGAGAGGAAGCCTGTGTCCCAGCAGAGGGAACATTATAGGCTGATTATGCTTATTAGCTTACAAACTTGAACGTAAATTTACTCGTAGGTGGTAAAACAGGCCGGTGGCTGGTGGAAAATGTTTTGTCTACACAAGCATGCTGTTAAACTAACCAATCCTGTCCTATTGCTTAAATTATCAGAGTATACATAAACATAGCTAAATGTGATGCCTAATGAGAAGATAATAATAAGTTATTCAGCTGTATATTGTTAAATAACTTCCCATTCTTACATCAATAAGTTTTGTTGTTAAATCCAGACCTCAGTTCGGTTTCGAACTCGGTGAGCTCAACAAAAGCATAAGAAAATAATGAGTACGAACAGTTTTATGACTTTTGCCAAAACATAACCGCATTAGTAATTCAAAAGTCAAATTATTATTGTTTAAAATTTTCTTTCAATGAGAAAACTTTTCTGTGATATGGGACTGGCATACTTTGCTTTAGGTGCAGCCAGGGAAATTAATTTGTAAGCAAATTGACACTCTACGCGAATTTGCCGTATTATAGTCATTTTATACAAATGTTAAATAATGACATATGTATACGGATACTTTAAGTTAGTAGTCAACTTGATTAACAATTACTTTCCCTGACTTTACATTGTGTTGAATATTGGCACAGTGGCTTTCTTCCTCCTTCCAAGTTACGTGCCTTAGAGTTTATTCCTGGACCCGGTTACATTTCTGGAGCATTACCCGTTTTATATGGCATACTTTGTGAATTGTTTATTCCCGATATTTCATGTAAGAGGGAAAGTCGGGAGCCGCTTGGGATCTATGTCTCGAACACTTGTTTCTGGGTTAGTATTGGCGGTAATTTCGTTTGGGCTTTTGGTGTTGTTTACCTTTTTTTGTTTATTTTACAAGTAGGTCATTTTGTATGGCATTTTTGGGGAATGTTTTTATTAAAGAAAATATATTCACTTCACATAAACACGTAGTTTTTGAACGCTTGGATATAGATCCATCCACTTTTATCTTTGCAAAATATGTGTTCACCAATTGGCATATAACAATGATAACTGAAACAAACACATTAAACCAATATTCTTGTCCGAAGCTAAAACTAATTGTCAGAAAATGGGTTCCTTAAACTAATTTACAAGTCCAAGATGCCTTAAACGAGAAAATTAATGTTTAAAGAAAAACGTAGGTGCTCTTTTTGGTGACGAAAAGATGGTGTTGTTTTAGAATTGTAAAGATTCGTAATTACTTAGATGAGTCCGTAGGTAATAATTATTCGAAAGAAAATTAGCATTTTTAATGTTAGTTTTCTTTTAAAAATATATTCACTATTTTCACGAGTTTTGTCCTCTTCATTACTTATAATATCATTGAGTTTGGTTAGTAAAATAATTGTTGTAGTTACATCTACTCCTAGTACCTAATTACTACCTAATGACTAGATATTAAAGGCTGGGTAAGTTATTTCCCCTGAAAAATAAACATAGCTTTGATTTTCCAATGACAATTTATAATAAATTATTCCGTTTGCAAATTCCCTTCAAAATTAAAACAAAAACCCTTTGAGGGAGAAAGGCAAAAATATTCAATATTATATTCCATTCTCTTTTTGTAGCTGATCTTAAGACAGCGTTGATAACAACGGGAAAGCAATCAGTACTTGACCCGATTTATCAGAATAATAATTTCCCCTAGATGCTGGGTATTTGTGCTTTATTATATTTATGAGGTTATCTATATGCTCATCATTATGTGTGGTCATACAGAAGTGTTCACTGCTTACTGAAGCTAACTAATTGGGAGCTATGAGAAGGAAATATGAGTGGGTATATAATTATGTTTTTTGATCAAATATTGGGTTTCTTTCAGAAGTGTTAGGAAATTATGTGTAATTCTAGGTTAAAAATAATACTATTACCTTCTTAAGAAATATCAAAAGATTCAATTATATACAAATAGAACGCGCTGTATGATTTATTGGCAGTTAATGGCGGCGTGAAAACAAATTACTAAGAAAAAAAAAAACTAATTCGAATTTTAATTTCTAATTTGAATTCAAATTCAATTAAATTCAAAGAAAATGTTGTCAAATCCACAACACAGTATCATAAGTACACTTTTGTACACACGTCTACATATCCAGCTATATACTATTCCAGTATAAACTGATCTCGCATTGTACAGGATTTCCGTACAATGAGAGATACTGGAAATGTATAGATTGATTACGTAGCCGTGTGTACATTAAAATTCGTTATCTTAAATATATTATTTTATTTTTATTGTTACTTCCTATTTTTTTTATATTATCGCTAACAAAAATACCTTTCAAGCAGCCTGTAGGTACTAATGGGTAAGTCTGTTAATTATGCCGTAATTAACATAAAATATCTGTAATTAACAATCTCCCAATTGGCAATTTACCTACGTGTCAAGTATCATGATTGTAATGACATTGTGCAACCATCATCTTCATGACTAGTGATTACATCATTACGTATTGTTATATACACATATTGAAACCTATTGAACTCCCACTCAATGTGTTATGGCTACGCGTGACGCATGTTGTGACATCACTTGAATATTTGTTCTTCTGTCCGTCCTTTGCAAAATTCGGTAACTTACTGCGTCGCCGAACAAAAAGTAACCTTCCATTCTGGCGATTTTTGAATTTTTGTTCGTGTTCCAGTAAAACCAACTTTTTAGTGTGTGTATCACAAATTAAGGATCGATTGCACCACAAATCACTAAACACAAATTAGCGCTAAACGAATTTAAAACATCGATCTATTTCTGTTAATCGTTTGAATTTGACAGAATAACGTTTTAAATACGATTGACGCTAAATGTATTTAGTGATTTGTGGGGCAAGCGGGCATAAGTGTACAGTTTTGAGGTGCTATGTTAAGCGATTTTAGTCCTTCAGCACTCTGACTTCAGCGATGGCAGATCAGAGATAGAAGCTGTCTATTAGTAGGCTTCTGACTTCTCCTTCAACATCCTTATTCTAAATACATAGGTATTGTAGGTACCCTACTTATCTAGTTTTTCTTTAATATTTTCGATCAATCATGATAAGCTTTCCCTTTAACAAACTACATAATTATGTTGAGGTCAGCATCCAATTAACTAAATATCTATACCAACTCCCATCACTACCCAGCCTATCTACTGTTTGTCTCCTCAGTAACCAAATATCTTACTTATTGATACGTATCTCAAACAAATACTGTTTGCTCTGAACCTTTGTTTATCCACATTAACGTCATAAAACGTATCCTTGGCAGTTCTGGAGGAGTACGCACGACGGCACAGCAAGCTATAAAACCAGTTTAAACTGACCTCGAATTGTACAGGCTTTCCGTACAATGAAAGGTCAAATTGTACTGGAATTTCTAGTTTGATGTATCGTCGAGTGTACCATGTGGGTTTATTAGATATATTCGGTATCGGGCACTTTGTTTTTTATGTTGCAGTAAACGTAACGAAGGTCAATCGCGGTGACAAGCTTGATTGTTGTATTTCTGATTGCGGGGCCTTATCGAAGTGCGGTTTGGTGTCTGTTAAAAAAAAAAAACTTGTTGAGTCTGAGGTCAGTAGTATTTCCGTTTTGCAAGATGTTCACGTTAGAAGTAGCTTTGAAATTTATACTTTGTTTGGTTTATAACTTATGCCACTTGCGGCCATACAATTTAAGATAGGTTATTGTTGTTGGTAGCCCTAACGGAATGGCTGCTGAGAAACGGTAGAGGGAGCGTTAGCAGACCAATGACCAGGTGGGTGGACGACTTAAAGAAGATAGCAGAGAAGACCTGGATTAGACTTGCTCATATCAGGGACGCATGACACAAAAAGGAGGAGGCGTATACTCAGCAGTGGGTGGAGCAAGCCTGCCAATGATGATGATGGTGTATTGTGCATCTGAAATAGTATTTTTGGTAGGAAAAACTCAAAAAACTCAAAGAATTTATTTCAAATAAACCAATTACAGGCACTTTTGAATTGTCAAGGGGTCAGTCAGTCAGAAAAATGAAGGTAGTAGCCCATTCCAAAGCGTAGTATGTACCTATGGAGAAGAACGGGCAAGAAACTCCACGGATACTCTTTTAAATCAACATAATTATAGTTACAAAAAAAAATTGGTTACATCATTCATGTTGAAATTATACATGTGAGAACGATGTAGAAAGACGTGCACGTTAAAAGCGTCCGTAATAAAAAAGATAAAAACAAAAAAGAAAACAATTCAAAAAATTAAATTAAAATAAGCCGTGGCAGCCAAGAGATGACCAGTCCCTACTGACGGCGCCCGTTCACGATCATGACGTATGGATCAGCACTATTCAGCTCAACCATTTTGAAGGGAACTTAATGATCCAACACACACGTCACCAAAAAATCCAACCAAGTAATCTTTGCTAACGATGGCTTACGATAACGAAAACTCTTTATCATGGTCAACTTTAATTGTTATCAGCTTGTACTGACTGTAACCAATTTCAGCAGACTGTCAAGCTGTGATAAAATGATCTTTTAATCAGAGAAATAAATACCCTTACCAACAGAACACCTGAACATCCATAATCCTCAAATACCTGCTCCAATCAGACCACAAACCGATAAAACAGTTCTCATACACAAGTTCATCGCCCATACTTACCTTAAGTATCCATCAGACGGACGAGCGGCCGAGCATATTGGACGACAGCCAAATAATGCGTAACAAGAAATTCTTCATCCCGCGCCTATTTGTTAGATGAGATCCCAACTTTTGTAACCCAGACCTACTTCTATAGGGTGGGGAGGAAATGGGCGCAATTTTTTATCACAGTCATCAATAAGAGCCAAATTATTTGAGGCCAATACGGTTTCAGTGGCATTTAAGCCTATTAAACACCAATTATAACCTTGTCTAAGAATACTGGTAGCTTAGAATAGAATACTATTTAATAAGTACACCATCCAGCACACAGGTTGTTAGTTATTCAACGATGTTTTTTTAATTTAAATCCATACTTTAGAGTATAATGAAGTAGAAGTCCAGCCTCCATAACATTTATTTATATCATATTCTCTGTAGGTACTAGGAATACGGGCTGCGCAGGCCTCCTGGTTACAAAATTACTCTCACAATTAATATAATATAGCCCAAACTTCCTAAATTTTTCTTAGAAAAATAATTTCAACTCACAGAACCGCCAACTTTAGCTCTCCCAAACCAAATCTGGAACAACATTAAAATGCTCAACACAAAGCCTAAACAATACGTTTAACAACACAAATCCACTCTCTATTTCGTCATTCCACTAAGTCCAGTTTCTTCCATTGACCGAGACCTCCATCCAATGAGGATCTGCCCTCAATCTAGCTGAGGCTTGAACGAGCCACTTACGTAAGACCATTTCTTATCTCAAATGACGGTCGAAACGACCTAATTATTGGTTGGTTCTTACTAATCAGACTGTCGCGAGTTTTTTGTAAGGAGTTTTACTAGCTTTCAAATAAGTGCGATAGGGTTCAGTAATAGTGTTATTGTGGTTTAAGTTTTATATTTCTTGTACCTGTGTTTATCTGACATAAGATGCATTGCATCTTCAATGACAGTAACGGAGGAATTTCTTGCCCTTTCTCCTCATGCGAAACTTTTTGGAAGGGGCGAATAGAATCAAATCAATTTTTGGAGTGAAAACTTCTTTAGGCGCGTCGAGTATTTTTTGGTTGAACAAAAATCATGGAACTCGCGTCATCGTCGCCGAACGCTTTCCATGAGCTATATGTATACTGTGTATATATGTGTACTTTTTGGGTGAACAAAAAGCGTGAAACTCGCGTCATCGTCACCGCACGCTTCCCATGAGCTTGTTTACAAGTTACTTAGTTTTCACTTCTATCGGCAGTCCCCAAAGACTGCCTTTTTTTGTTGTTGTAAATTTTGACGTTTTAAGTGCCTTTTATGTGCCTATTTGAAATAAGTGATTTGACTTTGATTTAAATAGACTATGGGAATAACTAAAATAGTTTTTCTTTTTAATGAAGAGTTTACAATTCTATCAGAAATTTTATGAAGATAGAGAGAATAATGTCTGTAGAAATAATAATTATGAAGATGAAGAAGAGATAATAATAGTATGAAAATAATGAAGTGGGATGTCTATCCCTCTCCATTATTTTCACACTAACGTCTAGATAACCATGCATAAAATTCTGAACATCATTCATTCATAAAAATAAATAGACTGATAATGAAACTACACTTAGTTATGAAACGAGCAATGGTATTACAATTATTACGAGAGTTTCTTAAGTGGACTGTATTATGATTAGACTTACGTAAATACCGTCTAAAAGTTTGCAAATATCCTTAAAAGATTTTGTAAGACTCTACAAATCTTTTCAATTACAAAAACTTATTATTGAAGACATTTAAAATCTCCCGATTAGCTTTCTTGATCTTTGAATTAAAGGGAAAGATTAGCCGAGCGAAGCTAAGGTTACTCGGAATTTCGGAGAAAATAAGGCTAAGTTAAGTGATCAAATTTTTTAGGCGCAGACTGAATTCGAATAATAAATATTAGGTAATAAGAGTCTGGAATTAATCATGGAAATATTCATTGCTAACAGATTTAGGTATTATCTGATTTACCAAGCCCGGGTCGACGGCGCATTGTGTTCCACGCGCGCCTCAAAGACATGCCTAGGGCCGATGCCTGCCGGGGTCACGCATTGTTAGAAAGAGTTACCGTGGCCCCTGGCACAGGCATCGAGCGGAGAAGCTATTTGATGACATCCCACGCAAAAAAAAAGGTATCAGCTGATTGAATTACGTGAATTCACAACTTTATGGGAGAAGTACTTAGTCAGAGTAAAATGATTGGGTTTTTTTTTGGTATATACCACATTTTACTGCTGCACACAAGCCTTCCTTGCAACATACTTATTAAATTGTTCTTTTCCCCTTAAGTTTAGGAAAGTAACGTGATAAACGTAGCCGATCAGTAAAACAAGCAGTACCTAAGTCATAATGGAGCTTTTTGTACTTTAATAACTCACGTACTATGTCAAAATATGATCCTTCAAAGTAGGTATCAGAAAATTGCCGTAAATTTACAATGGGTCCACTAAAACCGAAGAAATAACGGTACCGCAGTACATAGAGGTACTTTTAATAAATCTCCCAAATACCACTTTAAAGGTCTTGTACCTAACCCTTTTTATGACTTCTTATAATAAATAATAAGTACTTCAAAGCTTTTTCATTGAATTCGTTTTATGAAAAGAACAAAGATTTTCATAAATTGTAAGTAATTTTATGTTATGTGATAATTTATTTCATGAACTGTTATATTATTAAGAAGTGTTTTATATCTAGTAGCCGTAAAATTTACGACACGGTAGAAATGTAACTTATTGGATTCGAATGAGTACATACCTGTACAGATGTTACTATTATCGAGTTTTTTTTACTGAAAAAAGCAATTTCAAGCAAAGTTTTTTTTACTGAAAAAAGCTTTTGACATAAAAATAGAAACAAATTGATTTTAAACAAGACAAGACATATTTATTAATTAATTTAAACTCAAGCTTAAAATAAAGAAAAGAAGAAGAAAGAAAAATTGTTTATTCTGCACAAACAAAAAATCTATTAACCACACTTGAAAAACAAACCGGGACACATGATACCTAGTAGTTTAAACAAAAGCATCATACAATTCAATCCAATACACAAACCTCGTTCCAACTATCTCTGTACCAGACAAGTTTCCTCCAGGGGCTTCTCTGCCCAACTCCCAAACGATACAGACTGAATATATTTAAAACTAGTCTCGAAACTTTGGAACCTTCTACTGAGATTTAATTAAGGAGGTGTTAGTCCCAGGACACAGTTAGAGGACTAAGTTATGACAATAAGGACTAGCTTGAGGTAATAGATTATATATTTATATATACAGGATGACTGGATCTGGACCCGCCATAGCAAATTCGTACATAGAGGAGGTCATTTGCTAATTATTAGACCTTACTTTCCCTAGCTCGTAAAGACTATTTTACTGTTTTTTTTCTAAATCGTAGTATCTTACTTTTTAACCGTAGTTTGAGGGAAGTTCCGAGGTATTTTCATCACCAATGTATATGACTACATACAAATAATAAAAAAAACTACTAAAATAATGCAAAAAATTGTTTTGAATGCTTGAAGGTCAAATTTTGGAATGATCTCAATAAAGTATAAAAAATGACATATCTCCTAAACTATACAATTTTAGTTAGGGAAAGTTAGGTTCAATAATTAGTTAATGAGCTCCCCTATATGCGAATTTGCGATGGCGGGTCCAGATGCAGTCAACCTGTATACATATTGTGTGATATGTTGTGATAGTGGTTCGTTAGTTTGTGTTACTTTGTGTAGGTTTATGTTTCTTTAACAGTGAAAAGAGTTGATGTTGCTATGTAGTTCGTCTATTGTTTTATTTAAATTAGCGCTGATTGAGCAATTTATTACCAGCACCCCAATAGCGTAACACACTGTCAATCACAATCTGAATAATTTTGAAGGAACTTAATCCATTGCTTCATATATTCCAAAAATTTGCCGGCTCAACAACGTAAATAACGCAATGAATGTTGTTGAACTGTCAAAATGAAAGCCATTCCTACTGTTAGTGTGTTACGCAACTACCCCGCTGTTTTCCCAGTATTGGATTTGTTATTTTAGTGTAGAATCCCTGTTTTCGCATTGTTTAGGAAATGTAAAACGAAACGGCTCAAATGCTTACTTAAAAATATTTTTTGATGTATTAAAAAACCATGAAACCATCAAGTTATTTTACTATTTAGATTAAAATACATAGCACCGTTCACTTTGTTGACTTTAACTACCCTTTTCGCCATCTGTTTTTATAACTTACCCTGGCCAGAAAATTCTCTAAAATATTTTATATTTGACACTGAATTTACAAGTGTTAAAAACACTGAGCTAGAATTAAATTTGATGGAATCAGAAATATTAAAGTTAATAATAATATAATATTATGATTTATTATGTATGACATTGTAAAACAACAAATTATTAAAAGTGCTAACATACATTAATGCCCGTTTTCACTTACACTAGATAACACCTAAATGAATGTCTAAATAAGAGTGCAATGTTGAGTTTTCAACGCTTGGCTCAGCGTCGAGAGTTTAAAAATCCAACAGTGCAATAATGTTAAGGCATCCATTTCGGTGTTTCATAGTGCTAGTGAAAATACGAGTAGGCATAAGGATAATATTAATAGTAGACAATAAATATTCGACATAACTTACCTAAATCCATGCGGAAATTCCTCGAAACTGTGCCATCATAACCAAGGAATGTCAACTATTTGATCGTTAAAGTTGGAGCCAGGAAATACTGAGATAAGTGTCTGCATAACTTGTCTACTCGAGTGTTATCCAAGACCTTGGTCCGAAGGCTAAGGAAGACAAATAGTTGTTTGAGGAACACCCTCGGGTCCCTTGGCGTTTGCCTTGCGTTTTGTGAAGGACTGCATATGTTGTGGTGGAGAGAAATTGGAGGGATGCGGTATTTATGTAATAGATAATGTTGGAATGTGAGGTCCGGTGAATACCTAAAGAAATTAGCAAGTTATTTGTTTAAACCGTCTAAACTTAACCAGATCAAAACAGTACACAGCATGTATTCGAATTAAATTATTAGTTTTAGGAAATCATCAAACATGGGTTTTATCAACGGGTTGGTCTTGAACCGATCATTATTTTAGGCATGAAAATCAAAATAACATTTAATTATTTCACGTCTGAAGTCTCAAGAGTTTCCAATAATCAGAGACTTAGTTTCAGTTCTATGAAAGGTTTGAAATGAAAAATATTTTAAGTTTTCTAATAAATTTTGAATAATGTTATTATTATCTTTGAAGTGCACTTAGTATGAATTATTGATTTGTTTTAAT
This sequence comes from Griposia aprilina, assembly GCA_916610205.1. NCBI lineage: Eukaryota > Metazoa > Arthropoda > Insecta > Lepidoptera > Noctuidae > Griposia > Griposia aprilina. The sequence continues at coordinate 1,206,635 of OU744293.1, read as the reverse complement.
GTTTTTGATAATAATCTGAATAAAAACTACCTACTCAATCTATATTATACAGCATGTTAACTAACGAAAAGTGTTCCTTTTAACTGGTAGTACAATAGCGTTCACACGTATATAACTAAATTTAAAAAAAAAACGCATTTTTTCCCTCTATGCCAGTAATTATCGGAAGCGTACAAACATAAAAAATTATTACTATGGAAAGATTTCTGAAAATGAGTAAGAGCTCGATCACGTTTTTAATATAGCACCATTTGTACGGAAATAATAACACCCCCGCGAAATTGAAGAAGACCAACAAATTAAAAGCGAGTTATTGAACAAACCCCTTGATGAAAGGATTTATTGACCAGATTGACTTAAAGACATTTTCAATAATATTTAGGAACTCGTTACTGAGAACGTTGCTTGGGATACTTCCGTACACAAAACAAAACTTCACTTAAAGTAAATATTTTTAATGGACGCTTATCAGTTATTGGCTTAGAAGTATTTAACTTGAGTACTTCTCAGCTTTTAGGAAGGAACATTAGTAAGGCCGCTTGTGGACTACACGGAATTTTACGGTCCGGGCGTCCGCCGGCGGCTCGACTTTCAAGCGAATGTCACGGGATCCATCGGCAAAAGTATGGAGATTTCACATCCGGACAGTAAAGTTCCGTGTAGTGCACAAGGGGCCTAACTTTATATATCCGGAACACAAGGCTCGTCGTCCACGACGTTCCATAAAAGTAATCAGTTACAAACTAAATCACATGTGAGATGCCAGAATGTCACGGCACTAGTATGTGAGTGGCGGTGGTGGAAGTTTAACTACTCTGTCTACGCACATTGTCATTTTTTTAACTATAGTTAGCTTAACCATTTTTTATCAAACAACATACTTATGTTATTATTAACAAATTGTTAGTTTAACTAACGCATTTTAACTATTAGTATGTTTGACTACTGATCAAACATAACGCGTTAGAAACTAGTTTGTGTTTGGTCGGGCCGCGGAAAACGAGACCGAGATTCCAGCTATATTATTAGTAAATATCAACGTAATCTAGACTCTAGTAATGTTATGTCTAGGAAGCATTTTAGCGGTACAGACATTTTTCCGAAGGCAAAGATGTATTTATACTCGTAGTAGACGTATATTTTCGTTGGTTCCAACATAAGTTCCATGTAACAGGGGGTGAGGCTATTGAATATGTCTAAAGGTTATCCATTAACCATTACCCTCGTAAATCACACATCTTTTAATCTATTAATGAAAACAATCATCAACATAATGAGATCACATTATGGAAACAGCCAGTCACCGTTGGCCCATGTCCCAATATGATGTCCATGGAATAGTGGACCATCCATCAATGGCATCACTCGATTACATTTAGATTTCGTTTGTGATCCTTCGGGTGTGGTAAGGTTGGGGCTTTACTTCAAATATTTAGATGGTTTCGTTTACAAATTATTTATTTGTATCAAATAAACCTTCATCATCATTATCATCAGCTTTTAGTTACTGCAAAGGAATCCTAGATGTATTTTTGAAACCATTCTAGTAATAAAAGTTTGAAAAATTCATGGCGCAAAATTAGTTTGCAATAATTTCATCTTTTTGCGAGCTTTCGTCTTGTTAAATATTATGACAGCTGTCAACTCAGAAGTTGAAAACATTGAAGCTGTCATTCAAATGTCTAACTTTTTAGAACCTGAAAACCATCTGAAAAAAACAGCTTCTGTGTAAATAAATCTACCATCGTGTACAATGTTCAGTATTTCAACAATGTCGTTATGTGCAAAGTCACTGATCACAAAAGTACCTTCCCAGCTTAGCATATTTTTACTATTTCCATTATCTCGCCACGTTGTTTTACCCTCTCTCACTGGAACCTCGAACCCATCGCTTCCAAGGCCCAAGTATTAATCTTGTGCAGCTCCAAGCTGATAGACGGGAAGGTTGCATTATTCTCCAGCCATATTGGAATTTCGGCCATCTTGAACGTATTCGTTCCTTCAAGGTTGCGTATAATGTGTCTGAGATTTCCTTGTTTGGATATCTATATGCTGTGACAGTTGTTTGACTTATGTTCGAGATTCTGGCTCGTTTACTCGTAATTTGATTTGTTGAGGATAATGTGTGCATATCAATCGTGTAGTTTGATTTTAATGATAATGCTTATTATTTTGCTAGTACTGTAGCTAGTAATGATTTTTATTAAAGATTTTGTTGGAAGTAGATTAAGGATTAGGTCATGAAGAAGAATAGGAGTATTATTGTTTGCACTAATACTCTCAAACTGGAAGTTCTATGTCTAAAAGTGGTCGTATTAAACCAAATAAAAAAACCTGAGAAAACACAGATTGCCCATCTGTTACGCCAAAATTGCAAAATCAATAATAACTGTGACCACAGCTGACACGTGTACAAACAATAAAATATTTCACAATAAAACAATTGAGTTTAACATAAATATATATAAATATATCACTATCCTGCTTTATAAGTGAACAGCTCTAAACGCCCCCGTACCACATTACAAGTCTATAAACGAAAAAGTGTCGTAAAATAAACATATTTAGAAACTTTATGAACACGTCGTAAATTGAAAAAGATTTCAGTGTACGAGAGGCGTATAATTTTTATGAATATGTGCTGTTTTACAGTCACATATAATATTGGATAAAGTACAAAATGAATGCGTGTAAATAATGCTACACAAAGAAAAAAACATAGAAGGAAAAGTTGTGAGAAAAATGCGAATAATAAAACGGAACGTGTGTATTGTGTAATGTTGTGAATATTCCAATAGATAGCGCTAAGTGTACCTATGATATTCGCAAATACGCCACATAGCAACCGTTTATACCAGACATGTTTCATGCTCTTTGATAAATGTAAAAGTTAAAAATAGTGCTGAAATTATGATAAAATTCTGTTTATGTAGCTATATTTGCGGCAGATTTGAATAATTATATCTGGCTTTTAGTCTTTATCAGACGTTTCATATAATACATTCATTGTTTCATATGTTGTTTTTTATCTGAGATCACAAAAATGCTAATGAACATCTGATTCTTATCAGAAACTTTGGATCATTTATGGTTTTCTTTTCGAAGTTATGACTTAGTTACGAAATTCTCAGACATTTTGTCTTTTTGCACTTTACATTTAGCAAAACTTATCTAATAGTTATAAATTTTGATAATACTTAATGACAAACATGACCTCTAAACTGTAAGATTTTTTATAAAGTCGCCTAGTATCCTTGCAACTAAAACATATTTTTTTGCACTGCAACATCCATCTTGTTTTTCTTACGTATCAAATCTTTGTTCGGTAATGCAAACTTAATTAACAGTAACAGCCAGTACTCCAAAACGTATAAGCCATCTTGTCGCAAGCTTTTATCAATACTTCACACTTAGCCATCTTGTCGCAAGCTTTTATCAATACCTCATACTTCAGTTCACTAAAATAACATCAACTCAAATTATACCAGACGATGTATTTTAGACTGCAGGCAGACAAATAAAATTATGGGTAAATTCTATATTAATAAACCTTTTAAATCTAATCATTTGCAATCTAATTCACGTGTCATATATGTAGTTACCAACTTTATAATTTATTAAAGTTTTTGATACACTAAATATATTAAGAAAATGATGCAAGTGAATAAAATATGACAAAGCTAGATTTATAACAAATTAGGTATTGCGAAAGTGACTCTCTGACTTCTTTTATTTAATAGTTTTTGTGGCTAAACCAACATATCTCTGTAATTTTTTGACTGGCAACTCGATATCTAGTAAAAAATGCTCTCTGACATTTACTCCTAACTCTACTTACCTCATCAAAATAATAAGGTTATTTGACGGGATTACCTACATCCACATGGCTCCCTACATTATGTACTCTCTTTGAGATACTTGACATTATTAATATGAGTACTTCACGGAATCGAAGCAGCTTTATGAACATAGAGTATGTAGTATGAATGGAGTGACAATACGAGAGTGAACATGATCGAACATCGCATCAACTAGGTACCTACTGCGATTGCAATGAATTTGCTAAACAGAAAGAAGAATCATGAATGCAATCTATACATAATTATAATAAAATAGTAACGAAAAATCTTTGACCAGACAAACGTCTGGATGTATGTTCCGGATGGTTGCCAAAACGGCTAAAGGGCCGAGGGCAAAAGCTAGTGAAGCAATAAGAGTTACCAAACTACTATCATTGCACATCATCTCGTAGGTATTTATATAACAACGAAGCCCGTCGCGTCGGTTTGCTTAAAGTGCACACAAAGTTTTCACTTTTGAATCTGCGATAGTCTAGTACAGGAGTCACCGAATGGTGGACCGCGGTCCGGATCCGGACCACCGACCTATTTTGAAATAGTAACATTTATAACTAAAACTTAGTCGAAAAATATTAAAATAAGAATTTTGAGTAATATAATTTAATCCGCGCTTAGAAACTTTGTACAATATTTGGGTCAACATTATGTTTGTGAAGCAGCATTCTCCAAGATGGGTCCCCACGTGGCCCGCTAGAGGGCCATTACAATCGAAAATCAATTGCGTCTCATTAACGATGCTTTATGAGTTAAAAATAAATTTCGATCTCCGCTTACCGATGAACATCTTTAGGATTTAAAGGCAATAGCTTGAACCAACTTTACTTCAGGCTTAAAAATGTTATTTTTTGCATTAATAGACATTAATATACTTAATTTGTTATTTTTGTTCATTGCATAATATTTTTTAATTACTTAATAAAAATCTATTCAGGATTTTTTCGTTTAATTTTTTAATTGATATTTTTAATCTTGGTAGCTAGTAATCGTCTACCAACCGGACCGCGACGGTCATATTTCTTTTTTATAAACGGGCCGCCAATGACACTATTTGGGGATCCCTTTTTTTTTTTTTTTGGGTGGGAAATCATCAAATGACCTCTCCCGCTCTGGGCGGAGCGGAAGAGCGTGTCAGACTCTTACTGACTAAAACCCACTCGTGTTCCTTCATTTGCCTGTGCGCCAGGGCCACGGTAACTCTTTCGAACAATCCGCAACCCCGGCAGGCATTGGCCCTATCGGACCCCGTCAATGATGGTGACATCTCTTTGAGGCGCGCGTGGAACACGACGCGCCGTCGACCCGGGCCTAGTCCTTACCGGACGGCGAACTGTCCATCGCTCGCCGTCCGCAAGCCCGCGCCTACGGTGGCCGGGAGTCGGCAATCGACTCCCGACGACCAGGGTTTCTCACCCTGCGGCGACTAGGGGCGTGAGGGCGCAACGATTGCCTCACCCTCAAGCGCTCCGCCTCCTCCTTCGCGAGCATTACTGCTTCGCAGAAGGAGGTGACGGCTTCCCATTCCCTCTCGCTCCGTACCATGGCCTGGACCAGGGATCCCTGGTCTAGTACTTATCAAAAAGATGAGTCGAGAGACGAGAGCCGCGTATGGACAGGTGATATATCCAGCAGTCGACTGCTATAGGCTAGCTAATGAAAAGTAAATATACATTAACACTCTGATGTTTACTTCTCCGTGTTCAATACTAATAAACCCAATTATGTGGAAGCCTGAGATGCCTCTCATTTGAGAAGCTCATGGTTGCTGGAAATTGAGAGGACCATAATTATATATTTGTATATTTTGTGAAGTAGCATGTGAGTAGGTCCCTATATTTTGCAACATTATATGATTCTGATTCGGCTAAGAACGCCCAATATAAATAAGGTCTTAAAGTTTCTGAAAAGTATGTGTAGATTTTTTTCATTACCAGGCGTGGCTAACTCTTCATATAGTCAGCCCCAACAGCGTACTGATGATGATAGCGGCCAGGCTCGACTGTCCATACATTAAACACTGCAGTAACTTGCACGTCACCTGCAGTCGTCGGTAATGTAAGTGTTTGATAGTGTGATGGTTGATTGGTTGTTTTGTACACAATTGTATTGTAATGTTAATGTATTGTTTGTTGTGTGTATAATTTATTAACTATTGTATATGAGTCATGTAACTTGAGAGAATAATTGAATAATAATAGTGACCTTAGTATAACTCGATGCCCATAATCAGACGTTCCCACTGCTGGGACACAGGCCTCGTCTCTTCGAGAGGGAGTGAGCTGTAATCAACCACGCGGGCCCAGTGCGGGTTGGTAGATATCACATGTCTTAAATTTTTTGGTTCTAGGACATGCCGGTTTCCTCACGATGTTTTCCTTCACCGTTTTGAACTCAGCTTTTCCACGGTCTAATTAATCAAAATATTATTAACCAAGACCTAATTACGTTACAAGTCCCACAAATCTAAATAATTCTACACGTCCAAAAGCGTCAAGTTCGTCTGTGGCTGTGGAGGTCCTTATGGGATTATATCAATTCTGAAAATGGTTAGCTCTGGGGCCTAAGCTCTTAAACTAGGTACTGGAACTAGGCCAGTGCGGGCAGATATTTTAGACCTGTGCTCAATTTGTGCGAACCTCACTTAGCAGCGTAGAGCATCAAGAGCCTTCGAAATGATTTCCGAAATTGAATTAATATGGTTGAAAGATAGGGATGGATACTGTGAAAGACTGTTCTCAAACATCAACAAAGGAGTTTTATATTCTTCATCAGAAACGCTTTAATAATTCTAAACCACCTTTGTTAATTGGAGAAACACGCAATATACCTACCGAGCTTCTGGTTTCATGCAAGCGGACTCTCCAATCTCTAAAGTGTTGTTGTAATATCACAATTTACGAAAGCATGTTTAAATCTGCTGAACAGGAACGAAAAAAAAATGATGCGTCATTGAATATATCAATATTTCCCTGTGTGTATTCCCAATATTTAGACCTTTGTTCATGATCACAAATCACACACCACATGTTCAGTGTCAAGTTCCATTATATAATCGGTATAGTAAACATTCAAATTCAAGTAGAATATCAACCACTTCATAATCCCATTTGCAAGTAATTCAAATTCATTATAATCCTCTGTAATATCAGTTAGGTATGACGACATTTATAAGTCTAAACAATATTACTAACTCTTCAGAGCTGTGGTTTGTTTCAACAAAAACTGGTATTTATCAAAGTTTCAAACTGCAGCTGTCTCGAGTGCCCTTTTGACTGTTTGCTTAAGTTGTATTATGAACTGTGGAGTTATCAGATTTGTGGTGTTGTCAAGTTATTGCATCAAACTGTTTTCTGATGGTAATTAATTGATATTAAGTAACGCGTTTTTGACCTCAATTGCGCTATTAGACTTATGCTGGGTGACAAGAATTAAACGATGCTAGCATAATTAATCAGTGCTTCAGCCAGTAATTCACTTGAAGTACGATCAAGCTTCACAATCACAATACAGTTCATAAATCTTAGATATCTGTTCAAGACATCCCAAGGTCATCTTGACTCTCCAACTCAAAACAGCGCCAAAGATATAACAAGACTTCCATAATTTAAAAATATAAAGCCTTTAAGCCCATGCATCCATAAACTGCTTAAAAACTCTCTCAAAAAATCCCCCCCACTTATCTACTTAATAACAAACTCGTTTCGACTCGTATATAATCCTGTATGATCCTCCGACGCACCTGTTCAGATCGCAACAAGTCTCCGGGATCCCGCCCCGGCGGCCTAGTTCATCGGCCTGACCTACATTTCGCCCCCCGTCCCTTAGCCCCCGCTGACCTACCCAGCAACCAGCCTAGCCTGGCCCCGGGCGATCATAATGAAAAAGGAAGTAGAAGGTGCCTCGAGACATGTCGTCCAACCATATCTTTACGTGCATCGCGATTTTTTACATGCCACGACCGATACCACGTTTCCTGCTGTATTTTTTGGCAAAAAAACAAGCGGTTGATAGTGTCAACAGCGGATAGTACGTCAAAATAGCTGACTATTGTGGAAATCAATGGTGCTAGTTTCTTTTACCAGGAAAATAGTTAATAAAAGCGTTTCTGGTATCTCTTGGTTCGCCTCAGAAATAATGAAGGACCATGTATTTTTGCCATTTAAAGAAGAATTCAAATTTTATATGTAACACTTAAAAGGACATATTTACTTTCTGGGTACCTTTGATTACCTAAAGGTTAAACGTTTCCAATTTAATTTTCTTTTATTTAGAACTAATTGGAAATTGGATTCCTTCATTGTATTGCCAATCAAGCATTTTATTTCGCGTGACTTAATAATTTCCTTTTGCCTTTAGTAAGACAATACTCTGGTTTATGTAAGGCCTCTTTGAGAAATGTGTTTCCAGACTGGAAAAATTAATTAAACTTGAAACCCTTTGAATCGTCAAAATTTCAAGATCTTGAATTTAAGTGGTTCACGGATCGTTTTCACCCTAGAAACATGATACTTACTTAAAGGGCTATTCAAATACAAAATCTTTTCTTACCGCAAAAATCAGAAATTACCTTTATTCGTTTTATAGGTGTTATACATGAAACAAAAAAATTGCAAGAAAAATCAAGAGGAAACGCTCCATCATAAAATGTTTACCATAAAAGCTGTTGTAATACATTCAAAATTTAAAAGGTACTGAAATAATCTTGCGAACAACAAAACAAGAAAAAACAAAAGATCTTAATCCAAGACAGACAATAAAATGAGGTTCTCAAGGCCGAGACATCCGGGGTCTCGCTTGCCTGGCCACTCCTTCTTTGCATTATACATTATACACAGCGAATGTTCGCATTGCCCGGTATTGCCCAGCCATTCTCAGTTATTTAATAACCACTGTTTGTGTGCACAAATTGAAATAAACTTAGGTTTATGGAAATATTGTAAAGTTAGAGGAAGGTGGATTTGATGTCGGCAGTTTGTTTTGTTACGATTTGTAGTTTTCGTAAAATTTAAGTTTTCTATGTCGTAAGATTTGTTTGACAAATGATTACTTATACAATGTTTGTTTGTTTGTCCTCTTTGAACTCCGATAGGGTTTCAAGAGTTTCATAATTTCTAATTCAATTTCACAGAAATAGTAAGTGTGAAAGCTAGAAAAAACTTTGTTGTTAGTGAATAACTATGGATACAAATTATTATTACCACTTTAGTCCTTAATTTTTGCACATTTCAGTAAAAGCTCCTAGTTCCCTAGGTGTTACGTGCTTTCTATTGGTTAGGTACTTTTTGTATACCTATTTCATTCTAGGCTACTGATCTTTACCTTATCTTAGCTATATATCTCGATAACATGACATAACATCACGCGTGTAATCAAAATCTAAATCAACATACATTTTATTTTACAAAAACCTACATGGGCACTTATGATACGTCAGAAGCGAGGTGCACGGTTCCAATAGGTCGTTTCTTATGGAGAAGAGCCGGCAAGAAACGACACGGTAGTAATCCCCTAAGGTTTAGGTAGAGGTATGCCTATAGTACACCCACAGCCAGTTATGTTTAAGTCCCATATAATAACCCGCGACCCTATTGCCATCAACCGGGCACAAATCCCGGTGCTGATAATTATTTCTGTACCACCACGATCATCATAATGTTTTTTGATACTTTTAAACTGTTCCCAAAAGTGACAGGCGCTTTTATCAAATCTAGAAAGTGGAACATCCTGAATTTTGTGCCTGTCAGGTGTCTGTTTTCTCAGACATTTATCTTTGATCAATCGGAATAGCCTTCTTACAATGATGGACAAAGGCGAAAACCTACATCCTGCAATTAGTTAGCTGTCACTTGAAACCGTTTTTGTTATTGGAAAACGTAATACTGTTGGACCTATGATTATAAGACGGGGTGGTGGTAATGTTTAGGAGATAGTTTTATCGTTCACGTCTCGCAAGTTAGAATAAAGAAAGGATTTTTTATTGCACTGTCAAGTCTCCAGATGTGCTGTCAAGTTCATGACATAACCCGAGTTGTGGAATAATTTAATTGGTGGAGTCGTGTAAGCGACAGGGCAGCAATTTGTCTCAATTTGCTCGCAGTAAGGGGTAATTATTCCCAACAACCATTTGGAGTATGTTCTTAAACGGATCTTTTCCTCTTCATAGTGAATTATATGAGGTTTACTTATTGGAGTGCCTTTTTCAGTAGGCGTGTGAGTACATAAACAGTCCTTGGTTCGATTTAACAATAAAATAAATTGTGTTCATAATATTATGATGAGTGTAATAATTAAGATTCTTGACAAAATATTATTGCTAATGTTATATTCATAAGAATTAAACGAAACATTTAATATTGCTTTTACTTATGTTAAATCAAATCGTGTGTACGCACCCAAAAAACAAAAAAGAAAGGATCGTAGCAGGTGACATTCTGCCGTTTCTGCCTAGCCCCTTGGAAAGAAGGCGTCAGTTTGTGTATTTTATGTAAAATAAAAAGGGAATAAGAATCGAAATATTCTGAAAAAAAACAACCAGGAAACGAACCCACTGTACCGTTGTATAGAAGGAATAACACATTGAGTTGCATCATAAAAACTCTAGCTCATTGGCTGCCGTGTGTCCCAATTACATAATTTAAGAGCATCACTACATTTATTCACATCGTCACGCATCTGTACGCCTGATTCGTCCGGGTCAGGCTGTGCGTGTACATTTGAGTATTTTTATGTAAAATGTATTATCCGTTTCGTGCTCTTTGCAGTGCAATAAAGCTTTGACTTTCAATGCAAAACTTACTTATTAATTTATGCGTATTAGTGAGCTAAGCGGCAATTTAAAGTTACAAAGATTTACCTAAAATCACTTAAATATAAAGAAGCAGCAAAAAAAAACAGAAATTAAATGCATAACAAGCAACTATTTCTTTCTTTAATTCTATATATTTTTTAACATATTAATCCTAATAAAATTGAAAGAATGCAAACATCATAATTAATCGTACATACCTACGTATTGTGTCAGCTACCTTATAAGCTTAGGTCTCACTAGGCAGTCAACCTTAGACCTCATTGGAGGTGTTCAGATAGACATTTAAACAACAATGTACTCACGACTGTGAGTCACGACTTTATCTAAAGGGTACTCTAATGGTAGTTGTAATCGAGAGGTTTAAAGTGATGAGCTTCGTGTTATTATAATTTGCAGTATCCGATTGTAATACTTAAATTATACACAAATGAAAAATAATCGAAACCTGTTCGTCTTATATAATCGTAGTCATCCATTTCCCTTAGTAACCGTTCACAAAATATCACAAGGGACCGTAATCAGCTGATTTCCCTCACCTTAGAATAATCACGATAATATTTTCTAAATTGTCATACCTACTCAAAATTTATCGAAAATTAATCTACCCTCCAGGCCAAGGCCTAAAATATAGGTTAAGAAAAACTAAAGCGTCATTAATATCAAATCAGTTGTTACTATTCAAATCGATTTGAACTGTATGCAACTTGCAATAAAGTTTTAAACGAAATTGAGACTTAGATTAAAACAATACGATCCATGTTTAATTGTAAAATGTTCACTACGTTCAGTCATATCCGACTTTTGTATTGTATTGCGTTGGTACAAGGTTGGGAAAGAAAAGGACGGGTATATACGGGGTTGTATTGGAGAGAAAGGGAGGGGTGAGGAGGAATGCAAGGCTAAGAGGTCGCAGGTAGTACAGTGACCTGACCTACATTTGGTTGCAGGGTGCCGTGTAAATATTGATTTAGTGACCTTTTCCACTTGTTGCTGTGAGTTAGAAGACGATTCCATGGTTTTTGAACCGTTTTATGGCACACATATTTTCTTGTTATGCGGAAATTAAAGATCTTGTAGAGTGATACCTACATTACACATTAACATACATAAACTCTCGCGTTTTTTCCCACGGGGGTAGGCAGAAACTACAGAACGAAACCGGCTACGATCCTTACATACTTTTTTGACTTCAATTACGTTCATACATCTGGTCTTACACGCACTGCGGTTGCGAGTACTACGCACCTGACCTAACTAGATCATTATTGGGAATTTTCATAGGAAGCTCCCCCTATAGATTTGTTACCATAGGTGGGGCGTGTGGCATACATTTTGCGACCTTGACCTTATCAATTTTGATGTAGAGGTATGAGTAATCTCCTTAATAGACTCAAGCACGCTTGTTTTGCTAACTACCGTCATATCACGTCGTATCCTAGGACCACCGAAGGACTAAATGGCTATTTTAGTGCACTTGGGAGTTCAACGTAGCTTTTCTCTCCAATAATTATATAAAAAGAGTATTTATTTATATAGTGCGACACTTATGAGTACATGCCCCTGTTAGGGCGCAGCTTAGCCTTTTTAGTGCCACGGGTTGGGCTAAATACCTATAGAATATCAATGTATCAATTTGGAGCATTCTAATTGAATCTTAATCAGTGATTAGGATTACTGATTAATTCAGGATCAAGATATAAGATTTATAAGGATGTTCTAAATTCAAAGAGAATAAATATTCTTTAATTCTTGATTGCAGGGTTTGAATTTATTTCCTGAAATTAGTATTCATTTCGTTTGAAAGCAGAAAAGGAAATTGGGCGAGATTAATTCAATATCTAGTTATAAGCTTGTCTTTGAACATAGAATATCCAATAAGCAACTGTCTATTACAGATTCTGGGAAATTGAACGAAAATATACTATGAGATCATATTTATTTGATACGCTATTTTCTTTGTGATAACATTAACGAGTCAGGTATCCTAACTTCGTTCAGTAACAGAACAGTGGAACGAAAAATATTGGTTAAAGTTTTATTCGTTAAATTGCGAGCCAGATTCAAAGCAAAGCTTATTTTTCTTGTAACAAGCTTATGGTTCTAATATAACTTAACATCACGCTTGTTTTGTCCGAAGGGTTAGGCAGGGTCCACCTAGGCTGCAGTTCACCCACATTTCGCCAGTTATGTTAAGTTGCATGACATGGGTATTCCTTATTTCTTATTTATATTTTTGTTATTTTATTTTTTTGTGTTGTGAAAAACATTTGGCATGCTTTCAAAATTATCTATTATAATTATATTCTCTCACAAATATGTACAGTCAATGTAAACTGGAAGAGCGGAATCACCTAATACAAGCAAATCTTTGCTTAAAAGGTGACTCCAAACTTAGCTATGTAATTTACATAAGTTGATGAATTGAATATTTTTATATTTTATATATGTGACTTTAAAACATAACTGGAAAAATGTGTCCCCTTTTTTGCCAACATATGGCATAAATTCAGACTCCGAGCTGCTACTGAGAAAGTCTGGAGGAAAAACCCAATAACACTTTGCCCGACCTGGGAATCGCAATCAGGACCTCACGCTAAACAGTAGTGCTTAAAACCACTAGATGACTAAACCAACGAGGCAATCCTTATAGAAAAGACGCATATTCTTTGCATGGGACCATCGACAGTGTCTACTAATGGTGTTCGTTGTGCAATGTCTAGCTTGACACATCATGAAACTAATGTCCATTGTTCTACGAGATAAATGAACAAGCCTTTTAGTGTTGTGTAATAATTCATTTAACATAATGATTGCACTATGATGAATTGATGATAAGGTCATTGGTGTATGCCATTTCATCGCTACTTATGTGTTTAGGAAAACTTTTAGGAAAGGATAGAGTATAGGATGTTAGAAATTTTCTCAGTAGGTATTTTGTTTCAAAGAGAACTTTATTAAAATATGAACGATACGACAGTTCATGTGTTATTTTTAATCTTTACTCGCCAAATTTTCTAGTTTGATGGCGAGAAGCGCTCGTTTAGTATACACATTTAACCTAGTTTACTACCTTACAAGTTACAATATTTTAAGAAATGTTTTGAAAAACAATTAAGTAGTATTTCAACAGTTTTTGTAAATCGTCAGAAACCGACTTACACGCACCTCTCGTGGTAACATTTTGTATTCACTTATTTTGAATTTTAATTTCTAATTGTAATTTATGTTTTCATAAGTATTTTGTTTTGTTAATCATGAGGTTGTATTGTGGTGAATGCTGTGTGTACCTATAATAGGCATACATACCACTACTTTACTTTTTACTTACCAGTTCTGTTTTAACTGTTTGTATGAACTGCTGTTGGTGTACCAAATAAATAAATAAGTACAATTGTGTATTTATTTCTTGATAACATCTTACTTCATAAGTATTTTGTTACCACAGTCCTATTCAAATTATAGCTTTTCAAATTAAATTTAGACCTTTCGATGATTAAATTGTTATTTTCACCAATAGTTTATTAATACTGGTTTTTGTATTTGTTGCAGCATGGGTCCTGGGCTGGTTGATGTGCAAGACCGTGCCGTACGTGCAGGGACTGTCAGTCGCCGCGTCAGTCTATAGCCTGGTTGCAGTCTCACTTGACAGGTAAGGACCTTTGATAACACTGGCTCTTGTACTACTTACATTTTTATGTCATAGGTTGGCAAGTAAGCCCGTTGTCCTCTTGCTGACATTCGGAATTGTAAGTTGCATCGGTGGGAACGCCAGTTAGTTGCCAAGACAAAGTTTAAGTGTCTTGTCTGTATTATAAGGGGGAAATCCATAACCATAGGTAGAAACTACCTTAAAAACATGCGTCGGAAAAAGAAACACGCAATTATTGATTCTAACTTATACGATCTTTCTTTGATAACTCTCCCGGAATGTTTTTATATGTTCCTATTACCTACGTATCGTAAAATATATTTTAACTTTGATCCTATAAAAGGAAAAGGAAACCAATAGATCTTTAATTCAGTTGCTATGTGTTTAATGTGCAAATTAAGTTTTTTCATATTCTAGATTTGTATCTATTTCTTCTCATAGTCACACTACCTTATTTACGTTGAAAATTACAATATTTCTTAAAGCAGGAATTTAACAAGCTTAATTTTGGCGTTTGTTTAATATCTCAAAGCTATTTAGTATAAATCCGTGCTTCGGAACGTTAAGCCGTTGGTCCCGGCTGACTCTCTTTACGGGAGTAAGAAGCCCTAAAGTCTGACAACCAATCTTACAAGGGGTATCGTGCTACCGATATCGTGTAATTGGGTTGTGGAGGTCAGATAAGCAGTCGCTCCGTGATACTGGTATTCAGCTGCATCTGGTAATCTGGTTAGACTAGAAGCTGACCACAACATAACTACTTGGGAAAAGGCAGATTCGACACCTGCAAGGAATAAAATTGTAACTAATATTTAGTAACTTTACAGGAAAACGCGTAAAGACTTAAAAAAATCTCTCAGATTTTGGTTAAGTCTGATAGGAAAATGTAGCTATTTCCTCGTTGACTCATATTTTCAAGGTTGGTTGGCATTAAGACTTAACCGAAATCTGACTTAAATATTAGTTACAATGTTATTCCTTGCAGGTGTCGGATTGGTCTAAAAAATATATACTAAAATCTCTGTCCCATGATAGAACCATTTTTTTTTTTTGTTAAAAGTATGATAACATCAGTTTAAAAGAAATTTCAAGTATAAAATATAACTACTAATAGGTTCCAACTTTAATTTTCAGCACAAAATTATGATTATGTAAGTTTAGCATAAAATTGGAAAAGTTTTGTTAAAAACTATTTCAGTTACGACTGTGTTTGCCTACGATATATCTTGATATTGGTCTAGAATTTTAATAAATACATTGTGTTTAAAATATTGAAACAGATTACATAACATCACGCGGGGATTACAGATCCTCGAACGATAAGACAGGGGTGTACCCATTGCACATTAATAAGCAAACAAATAATCCGATAATAATCACAAATGAAAAAAAAAGCTGAAGTAACACTAATATTCTTATAAGGAACATCATTTTGATCATAGTTACTTGACTCATAAAAATTGTACCTAAAGTACGTAAAGACACTCAAAAAAAACACAATTTTCTTTAGAAAACCCTTATTACAGTCATAAAAATACACCATCCAAATAAAATGCAGCTGTCCCAAAATATCCCGGATTGCGCCAAAAAGGGCCGAAGCCCAAAACGCGACCCACAGATACCTGAGGCCAGCCTTGACCCGGTAGTGGAGCTTATTATAATAACGGGCATATTATGCGAAAGGAACAGAATTCCAAGTCAAGGTCCTTTGTGCCAAAATTAGTCAAACATACCCTGAGCTGACAAAAAATGCGCCAAGAATGTTGATTGATGGGACAGAGCATGTCTGATGGGATGGCATCTACGTTTTTTTCTTGTGATAAAAGTCCTGTTTCGATAAAATATTTAAGTGCTGAGAAGAGAGTTTAAGATTGAGAAACGCATTGAGAATAATAGACAAAATATTGGTTTAGTTTTTATTAAATGCAAAACACTTGTTTTTTAAAACTTTGTTTTATTTTTTAATAAAAAATTCATACTACAAGTAATTTGTTCAGCTAAACGATACGGCGTGGTATTCAGACAAAAGTAATTTGAAAACACCACTTTCCCCAAAAACTTAAATTATTTATTCACAATAAGACCTCTTCCTTATCTTCATAATGATGATGAAGATGATGTAATTCCTGTGCTTAGTTCAGATCTCGTGCCGTCTATAAACGTCTTAGTAGCAACTTGCGGTGATTCAGAGCATAGAGAACAAATCCTTATGTAGACGTAGATCAAGGGCAGCTGTTGTGTGAGGTTAAAATGTTGTTTACCTCTGATGATAAATGAAGGTTGAATACAATAGTAGGTTTTAATAGTACTTGTTATGAAAAATAATAATCAGTCACTCGATACACATTCGATTTTTTTTAATAAAAGTATTTAGGAAATTGAAAAATAATAATGAAACGCTTATTCTAAAAAGTAAAAGATAAAACTAATTTTGTATTTCAATATTATTCCTTCGTTGTTAATTTTAATATACATACTTTGTAACCTACAATGTCAGTGACTATTTTTGTAATGTAGAACACAACATAAAAGGTATTTTGGTATCACAGTGACAGCAGAACACTGACTCCTAAGTCACAGGATCACCTAGTTTAGGAGTCAGGGTTTACCTTATCCGTATGACCTTTAGTTAACCAAGTTATGTATCCTAGTCTTAAGCAATGTCAAAGGTTATTGTATCAATAAAGACTTTTATTTTTATTTATTATTATTATATAATAACATTGTTGAAACATTTTCCTATAATTAACCATTTTGAAACTAAATATTAATTGGTTAAGACCTAAACAAATATAATAGTAGTAGGAGGTAAAACGATGTGAAATTTTAGCTAAGTTAAATATTTTCACAGCGAAACTCAGGGTAGACATAATTTCCTTTTTTAAAAAGGGTCTTTCTAAATATACTTTATCATTGGTGGAATTAATTACTTATTTTTTGGTCCTTATTATATTAATCTGGCTTTAAATGTAATAAACTTATGTAGCTGAATAATCGAATATGAGAAGTGGTCTTTGACCTGCTTCTTCTCATAATTAAGGACAAGCAACGAACATCGTAATATATGATCTCTGCTTCTTGGTGATTTTATAAAATTTACTTAAGGCGCAGATATACGACTTTTAATGATTTCAAATTGAACATCACTTCTAAACGAATAGTCTTATTTGTTTGAAAAAAAAATATGATAAACTAGACTATTTTCTTCGTAATTTGATATGTGAATATTTGAAATTATATTTTTATAACATAGTGTTATTAATTTTTAAAGTAATGTCTGACGCGAACACAAAAACGATAATCACGCAAAAACTATCGGGCGTATTTTCATGAAATCTGCACCATCTAAAAGATAATTTAATTACCCAAATTTTTATATACGGCTTTTATTTGTATTGTGTTTGATAAATCAAGGGGGGTTGTTTTTCCGAAAAAACTTGATGCGCGTTGAAGCGGGGGCTCTTGCGGGTGACGGGCGACAGTGCATCGCTGACCAATGTCCAGGTAGACGCTAACGCTCTGTGCAATTTGATTCGCTTAAAAAATTCGCATGCTCCTCCCACTCGCTCAAGGTCGCTGGCACCTATTGTCGCCTTAAAAACTATATGTTTCTGAAATAAAACCAATGTGTTACATTCTTACTAGGTTCTACTTCGATATTTATGTGTTCTCATAAATTGTCAAAATATTTTAAGCCGAAATGAATTTGATGAAAAACTATAGCACGTGTATATTATTAAATTCAGTTTGTGTGTAGAAATCAGCATAATTAATGATGACGAAGCTTTTGTCCCTTAAGCAAAGTTTTGCGGAGGCAGCAGTACCACCTACACATCTCTATCACTATAGCTATTTGTCCTCACTAGTTTTAGAAACACACCTGAGAAAATACGTCGTGCTTGATCATGATAAATCGCTTGCCCCTCAAGGGTCCGCTTTTCGAACAATAAAACTTTAATGCTCTACGGTATACTATTTTTAGATCTAAAGGTAAAATTCAGGGGAATATTTATTGAATCAATGACCCCTTTTAAAATAATATAATATAATTATTAAAGGTCAATGGCAGTAAACGTCAAAGTAAATGAAAGCTTTATTATGTACCTACCCATTTAGTAAATTATGTTTACCGTATATTGTGTGATTTGAATAACGTTTTTGATGTGTGAAAATCGGTACAAACGCTATTATAGTCGTAACAATAATATAATATTTACTCCATTTATAGTCTTCTAAGTTTTTTTTTTTTTGTAAAGCTGTCTTCTGCTTCGGATACCATGGCCTATCCTGCAGCAAGTGTGTTAGTCGGATGGCACGGCACGCCTGCTTTATTGACATCATCCGTCGGGCTTTTGTCACGGCCGGGATGCCAGCTGTTTTAGAACCCAACGGCTTGGCACGTGACGATGGGAAGAGGCCAGACGGAATTACCATAATGCCTTCCCAGGCATTATGGTAATTCCGTTAATCGTAAATTGGTTAATTCCGTTATTTAATCAAAGCCACCAAAGGCCTACCCAACTTGGAAGTTGGGTAGGCCTTTGGTGTGGCATGCAACCTGTGTCGATACCCTCGCGCCATCCTATCTTCCTAGTACGGCGGGCTGTGCTGAGGCGGCTGCTCCAGGAGCAGAAAACCTCAAACGGCGCAAGTATAACAACCTTTGGGAGCTATATTTTTGAGCCATTTGGGGTTGAAACACTACGGGCTTGGCGTCAGAGTGTTCATCGAGTATTTTGGGATATAGCCAAGCGGTTGGTCGACTGTTCACTGTTCAGACCAGAGGGCTGACCGATTTTTAGCCCAAAGAATCAGCATTGCCATCTAACGTGGCAAAGCTGATTCTAGAACTGAACTAAATAAATACAATACATCAGAAAGAAAACACATGTTTCTTATGTTTGGCAAAAGAAACAAGATGCGTCCCTAAGGCAATCCTGTCCACCGTCTCGTCCATTAGTCTTAAATTCTAAGTTTTAAAATACAAAAATAACCAATGTTTTACTCCACAAATAGATTTAAAAGGTTGAATCAGAACCTCGATACATTTCCTTCCCTTGTATTTATGGCTGTTCGCCAAAATACACCGTCTTTAAATACAAAATGTTTCTTAAACAAGTCAGTGAACTAATTTGAATTTTAGATTTTCACACAAAACTGGTTTTGTCTATTGCCACAAATTAAATTTAAATATATAAACTTTTGAAATTCGGCACGTCAGCGTGTCTGTGCATATAGAATTACATTTTGGAATATAATAAGAGCTTTTTAAAAATCGTTTTTTTTATAAGGCATTTTAAGACGAAAAGTTTTAGAAAAAGTACTTTATGTGCATTACTAAAGATAAGTTATGTATCTAAGACAATGGTGGCTAAAGCATCTATATACCAATATCTTTGTACGAATATTTATTAAACGTTGTCATGTATCTAAGGTAACTAATTTATTAGTAATGATAATGCTCTAATAAATTAGCAGTTCAATCCATTAAGTTGAAGCGGAATCTACACCACCACATGCGAGCTACACTTCATACTGACGTCACACAAATCCTGCATCGCGCAAGCAGAGTTTACCGTGCGACTAGCATATATACAACGTCCCGACATCAAAGCTCTTAATCCCTCTCCTGATCGATGCCAGCAGTCAGCCTCAACCCGGCGCTGTACCACATCCGACGCACTAGAGCATAACGCAGCGCCACCCCGACTCACTGGGGAAACCTTCGCAGACAGTTCCGACTCACCGCGAACTATGCGACACCCGGTTCCGACTCACTGGAACCTCAGCTGGTCCTGGCAAGAATCGCAAGTTACAAGACTCAGCCCACTATCGACCTCCGCTCTCCGGCGGGGAGTGATGTAGCGGTATCTACATCGCCACATGCAAACTACACGTCATACTGACGTCACGGAAATGCTGCATCGCGCAAGCGAGTTTGCCGCGCGACTAGCATATATACAACGTCCCGACATCAACCGTCGGGCAGTTGCCCACCAGACACAACACCCGTCTAGTCGGAGGATCCTCCCTTTTCTTTGGAGGCGTGAGTGAACTTTACACCCTGTTCCTCATACCTCTATAAAGTCAGTTATATGACCAAGAATAAACATGAATTCGTTATCATTCAAAATTCTTCACACTATCTTCAAGATATTAGTACCTACGAATTGTCAGCGGCAAAACATACTCTCATTACAACCACTCCACCAGAGGTCCTTGCACTTTAATCATTAACTGCAAACAAACCGACGATGTTCCCCATCTATTTTAGATGTCAAATCAATTAACTGTCCCTTTGAAAGTTTCAGAGAAAATTGATCAATTATCATAGAACGCCTACGAAGGGCCTCAGTGATTCTCGCCGGAGCATATTTTTGTAAAGATGAAGGATCCCTTATAGCAAATATTTAAATAATGAGGTTCAAATTACATCTATTTTGGTTAGCACCAAACTTTTATCGGAAAATTTTAGTTGCCTGGTCGTATTTCCATCTTAGAAAAGAATTCATCGTTATGTTGAAAATCATTTTTATCTCTTAATCGAAACCATGTAAATTGTAAAACATACATAGGCACATAAACTCACGCCTTCTTGCCATAGACCCCCATGAGGCAGAATTTACAGAACGCCACTTGCTACGATTCTTACATACTCCTAACGTTCATATATCTGGTCATACACGCACGCCGTTTGCACATATTACGCACTTGACTTTTCTGAAGAACACCTTAAGCTCTCTAAATTGTATAATACCTTACGAGTTTAGAGATCTTGTATGAAATTCAGCTCGATACAGTTTCTAATAGCTCAGAGTCATAATGACTAGAGAAGACATGAAAAAGTGACGAATCACGCGTCTACGTCTAAGCCAAGGGCTCACACAAATGATGTAATGTAATAGATTAATTGTTTTTACTGAGAATGACGCAACAGCTAAGATCAAACAAGCCCCCATTAGATAATCTCCTCAATTTACTTTATCATGAAAACAACAATTACTTAACGCACAAGATAATACATCTTCGTGTTATTATCATTACGTAATACTGTAATACATCGTTTTCAACATAAAACCACAGACTTCCTCTCTTAACTCCTGTAACTTTCGCTCCTCATGATATGACCTTCAAATGTCAGATGAAACTATGTAGGTATGTTTCCCCTATTCGCAGTTTTGTTATGATTGATGTGTATTTAATACATCGTTTTCTGAGAGTTTTGTAACAACCGCGGTTTAATCTGGGGTAGCCTGTCAGTGAGGCCTTGAAGAAAACAGTATTGTTGTTTTTGCGGCCTTCGGTATTTTCGAGATTGCTTTGTTTATTATATGGGTCCTTTTAAATGACTTTTTTTCATAAAAAAACACTAATTATTCACAGCTTTATTGTGTAAAGTAACTGTTAGTTTTGTAAATAATTTGAAGATTGTCAACTGTCACAATTTCGATGCCACGTCGTTTATTAATGGTTACTGCTGCTTAGTCGCTTTGAGTGTCGGGGAGTTATGATCGTTCATCGCCTTCTCAAACATCTAGATGGCGTTTATTGGTCCCCGTTACTTCAGTCTAGATACGTGCACCTAAATATTTTTATGATTTGCAAACAAGTTTCATCGTCCTGCTATTGTATTTTATTTTTTAATCTCTTTGCATCTAGTTGTGCTTAGGTCATAGATTGTAATCGTATCGTGTTCGTAAACGTTACTGACTTTACTTCAAGTATGTGCGAGATTAAAATCCTGTAAATCCAAGGCTAGGGAGTGAACGAGAGAACAATGCGTACAAGGCAATGATTCGATAACATCTTCTAGTACGTCGTTGGTCCTTGGAGTCTAAGATATATTGTGAAATAATAGACCTTCGATTTGTTCACTATCCCTTTAAATTGCCTTGTTTATGTCTTTTTTATTATGAAAACAGGAACATTGTTTGTGAAGAATACATTGAGAATAGACGCAATTTCCTTGTGCCTAGCACTATTGTTTTTCTCTGGTAAGATGCTATAAGTGAGCTATATAGGTATATACAAGGTTTTAAAGTGTTTTCTTACATATTTACATTTTAAGTAATAACATTGAATTTCATTAAACGTTTGATCCAGCAGAATATTTCTTACAAGCTAATATTAACACATACACATACATAACATCACGCCTGTATTCCCCGAAGGCTTAGGCAGAGATGTACCTATAGCATACCCATATTTCGCCAGTTATGATCGCGTGAGTTGTGTTTCGTGAGTTATGTCGCTAATATTAATAGAAGGTACTTACTGCTTAAAGTCTCCTTAGAAAAATATTAATAAAGCCATAATTTCGGATTAAAATTTTCATCGACCTTCAAAAAAGGCAACCTTTTAAATTCAGAAGCCATTACTCTCGATATCTTAGCTTTACCCATAGATGGGCACAGTGTATTACCCAGAGGGATCATGCAAAATCAAGTCTAAGCATATTGGGAACCACTGTTTTATCGGAAGCTTTGCAAGGTTATACTCGTATATAATATATTTTGCATTGATTTTATTCGGAAGAAATTATTTTGATGAGAGTTTTTTCATTGGTATTTTTGGTTTGCAGTTTTATGCTCATGTTGATAAAAGTCACTTCAAGTTCATCTTTAATGTCTATAATATGACTATTGCGACATCGGTGGTTGTCAGTGCGTCAGTTAATAAATTTACTGTCAGTTTTTTTTTTATACAATCTTTCTACATGGTTTTCATGCCGTGAGGCCCAGTGGTTCAAGGCCTCGCCTCTCATGCATGAGGGTTCAAGTCCGGGGAAGTACCAACGGGACTTTTTATTGAAAATGCCATATTTTAATATTATATTCACTGACATTAGTTAAGGAAAATATCGTGAGATAACCTGGACTTATATTTTATATAATTCTAAATTCTCCATGTCTTGCGCATGCGTGGTGGTCACTGCTCATGACTTCTCTGTATGGGTAGTAGCCTTTGCCCTGCATTGGGACTATACTAGGCTGGTATTTTGATTTTTTTTATTATATTATTTAAGTATCAATTGAAATTGATTCAGAAACTTCGTTAGTCAGGAGCAAAATTTGGAACTTTATTTTCATGAAAAAAAATTCGATCATTAAATATAATAAATACATATACAAAAATAAAATTTGTAAAATACATTATAAATCTTAGAAATAATACAAGTATTACAAAGTATGATGCCTGTACTAGGATAAACCTGTATCGCAGGCGGTATGAGGTCTTACAATTACAATTAGGACAACTGATTTCTTAAACAATATTTAACTTATGTTTTAAGAATAGTGACATAGTTAGTTAATCCTTTTCGATTAAAAATACACATATATACCTATGTGTCAACTATCATGGTGTTCAGTAAACGGTGTTGGAGTTCACTCTAGACTTACAAAATGTATTATATTTAAATATTATATATTGTTTTTTAATTTACTTTTAACATACTACTATAGTTTCTAATAATATAATTCAATCATGATTCCGAAGATACGTAGCGCCATCTAGCGTCATAAAGAAATTGTGACCGTCGAAAGTTATTGTTTTTTCCCTCGGGAACAGTATTTTTTTCTAGATGAGAGGTACCCTGTGTCCTTTTCTGTGCCCTTGAAAACGTATATGCAAAAATTCATGATGGTCGGTTCAGTGTTTTCGGCGTCAAAAGGTAACAAACAAACAAACAAACTTACTTTCGCATTTATAATATTAGTTAGGAAGTTAGGAAGCTAGGATTAAGATTAGGGTAATTTACATAAACTCTATTACTCGTAATTAAGGTCTTAAGTATATATATAATTACTATATTATTTAAAGAAAATTGTTGTTATCACTTAGTTACCCGAATATGATTGAGTCAGCACTAGTATTAATTTGTTCCTAATTACCGGAGTTCTTGTGTTTATTAGATTCATGACGTGTATTCATTTGAAGTATTTAGACCACGATATTGCGTGTCGGCGCCTCTTTCTATATAAGGTGCTGGTATTTATAGCTTGCCTTGTGGCACCTGGTTTGTAAAGACGAAGTCTTAATTTGTGCACCTAATCAATATGTGGAATGGAAGTACTGATGGATGTGTGCGATAGAATTAAAATACCTTTAGAATTTTCCTGTTTAGAAAATATTTATGAGTTTGGGTAGTACGACTAGTTATAGCAAGATGGAAAATAGCAGAAGGGATTTCATAAATGCTTATAAAAACTTACAGTAAACAGCTTAATGAAAGCACGTGTCGAGGAAAAATATGCTTTGAACATGTTTCGTTCAGCATCTTAAAAATGAATGCGTTTTTCCTTCTTATAAAATGTTGTATAATCTCTTCTGAGAAAAAAATAATATTGAAGATACTTTGCCTATATTGGCGTTCATATATTAGGTCCTTACATTTGAAATTGATGTTTTATAGAACTGGCCACTTTGATCTCAAAAAGCCGGCGTTTGGTTAAGAATTCCAAATTCAAATTTATTTCAATTTAAAGCGTGTCTATTTGTGTTTCGAATGTCATAATTCATTTGTTTTCGCGCCATTTAATTTTGCTTTGAGATCGTTCTGTGCTCAATATGGAAAACATAAAATATCGCATTATTTTCGAATACGAATTCCATCGTGGCACTAGCGCTGTAGAAACAGCTCGAAGGATTAATAATGTGTACAGAGAAGCCATTGTACAAGAAAACACAGTACATTTTTGGTTCCAACGCTTTCGTTCTAGAAATTTTGACCCACAGAACAAACCTCGTGGACGGCCGGAGACTCTAGTTGTCAATGAGGAATTGAAAGTGATCGTGGAAGCGGATCCATCTCAAACCACGTCAGAGTTAGCTGCAGGCTTTGGTGTGAGTGATAAAACCATTTTGAATCATTTGAAACAAATTGGAAAAGTGAAAAAGCTTGAACAATGGGTACCGCATGAACCAAGTGAAGCAAACCAACAAACACGAGTCGACTGCTGCGTCAAGTTACTCAACCGCCACATTAACGAGGGGATTTTGAATCGTATTATTACTTGTGATGAAAAATGGATCCTATACGATAATTTTGGAAACGCTCATTACAGTGCTGGAGCGAAAACAAATCCAGGAGAACCGGCTAAATCCTGCCCCAAGCGAAAGTTGACTCAAAAAAAGGTACTGGTTAGTGTCTGGTGGACCAGCGTTGGTGTCATCCACTACAGCTTCCTAAGATCTGGTCAGACGATTACGGCAGATCTGTATTGCCGACAATTGGAAACCATGATGGAAAAGCTAGCCGTTAAACAGCCGAGATTGGACAACCGCTATAGCCCACTGCTGCTTCAGGACAACGCTAGACCAGCTAGACCACACACTGCACAACAGACGGTGGCGAAACTAGAGGAGCTAGGATTGGAATGTCTCCGTCACCCACCATACTCCCCGGACCTCGCTTCAACCGATTACCACTTTTTTCTTAATTGGAATAAAAATCAATTCAGATGAGGCAGTCCAAAACACCTTCAAAGATTTTGTTGATTCTAGCTCCCGCAATTTTTTCAGCAAAGGAATCAATGAACTCCCTATAAAATGGCAAAAGCGCATAGATCACAACGGTACCTACTTTGACTGATTCTATAAAAAAAAATAGTTTTGCTTTTTCCATATAAAACATCAATTTCATATGTAAGGAATACATGGTTACATATCCCGGGAATTGCGCTTTTTGGTAGGTAAAACTTAGTAGTGAAACTAAAAAAAACTTTTTTTTATGATTATTATAAATCATCCCGACTGATGAGATACACTAGGACCTCGATCTAATGAAGACATTCACAAATGTTGTAGGTACCTAACTATTTCTATCAAATTCACTAAATGTATTTCTCTTTTACGAGGGCGCAAACCGGTCCACTAGCGCCACTCCTTTCTAAAAATATTATCTCGTGACTGAGAAGGAATTTTGAATAACGGCTCAATAAGCACCCTCGGTAAGTGTGTCTAGAATTTTCTAATATCTTTTATAAACTTTCATATTGAGATAAGAAGCAACAAAATACGATATAGAGGAATGTGGCCGCTTTTTTTTTTAGATCGATTGATATAATAAGGAAAAGAAACTCATCGAGCGTTCGCTAATAAGCGGTTGACCATATTCCAAAAGAAAAGCGAATTATGGTTACTTAAATTTTGAATGAAAAATATAAAATATAATGTGCAAGGTCTTCTGTACCCTCTAACACAACATTAAACATTCCTTTTGTTATTGGTTATTTCGATTTGTACTAAATCACCACGCGAGCACTCATAGCACTCGGAAAAATAAATACTCATAAAGAAAAGGAGGACGATATAAATTATGAATCCCAATATTTATGTCTTCAATAACGTGTGCTTCCGCGGGTCAATAACCTGACAAATATGCTGCAATCACGAGAATAGAAAATATTATAGAACCCCAAACCAATTGATAAATTAGTGGTCCTTATTTTTATGTGGGTGGGAAATCATCAAATGATTTCTCCCGCTCTGGTCGGAGCGGGAGGGCGTGTCAGACTTTTACTGACTAAAACCCATCGGTGTTCCTACAGTTGCCTGTGTGCCAGGGCCACGGTAACTCTTTCGAACAATCCGCGACCCTGGCGGGCAAAATTAGTGGTCCTAAGATTCGCATTATACCCAAAATCAGTGCTAATCCTTATGGGTCATTAACGACCAAGGACGGTCTATAAAGAACTCTATACAAAGAGGGGATTAACGTCAATACCGCTGCCGGCTCCGCAAGTAATTATCCTTGAAGATACACTCTATTAGGGCGTAAAAGCCCTCAGGGTACAATGCATCTCTGCGAAGGTTTCGTGCGGTGATTGCGATCGAACTTCTTGGAGGATACTAAAGTGTATTCAAGGATGGTAATGGTTTATTGCCTGTGTTACTCATCGTCTGGGAAGCTCCGGATCTACATACAGCTATACACTGCATCTATGCTACTTTAATACTTGCTTAGGGTTTTGGTCGGTCAGAATTTATTGAAGTGTATAGAATCGTTCTTTTACGCACTCACAAACTATTTAGGGCGTAATCCTGAACATAGATGCTGAACATGATGATTATTTTTATGTTTAATAAAACTCATGGACTTAGTTTATTCCATAATAGGTATAATGGCATGCATTTCTTTTAATTGATTACTAGAAACTACTACTACATGAAAATCATCTTAGATGTTTTTTTTTAATTTAATATTTTAGTAAAACATCCGTCGCATCCTTTTTGTATCCCCATCGCCATAAAAACCATAGGTTTGATAAAGATGTTTATGCTAAGCAGTTTCTGCTGCTGACTCGGCTATTTACATCCAGTGTCATTGACACCTAGCCATGAGCCACGAACCACGAACCACGAGCAAGTACAAATAAAATATGTAGTACATAAATCTCTTCCACAGTACCCTTTGATGTACGATCTGAGCCTATTTTCCTAGAACGATAAAAATCTCTGTCTTTGTCAGAATATTTGGAGGTTCGATGCGATTGCGATGGGTTTAGTTTGATTTTGTGGGGGTTGCGTTTTTAGAAAATGACATTTGTTATAATATGTTACGCTTAATATAAGTTTTGTGGTTGATACGTAGGTTATAAAATTAAAGATGAAAAGGGTGCTTAAGTGTGACACAGGAGGTTTCGTAAGGTATTAAGTATGCGCCCGAAGAAGTAGGTAGATAATGTTATACAGCCTCAGCTGAAGAATCACCCCCTAGCCTACACCAGCTAGTCTATTGTCAGTTCTGGGGCTCTATCACATTCTCATGTATCTGAACGATTTTAGACTGAACCCGTTAAGACTGAGTTACACGGTCCGTCATCATTGCCCAGGGCATACCCTAACTTGAATCAACAATAAAAGTGGCGCCGTCTTAACAATATTTAGACGATGCAAGTTATTTCTTGCTTCAATTTTATTACATGCCAAAGGCAAGATACTTGCATCGTGTAAATGGGGTTTTAGTGTCCTTGGCAATCATGTCTTTATTGAGAGCATTCCATTTCTTGCACGGAATTTCCGTTATTTTATGGCGACGACAAATTAATTAAATGTTCAACACTGTCATAAACAAAAATGTTAGCTATTTACATAAACCCAACGCTTCGCTTCGGTACAGAGATAACAATAATTTGTTGAACAAGTTGCCTGCTTATTACGTTGGAAGTTTGAATCAGTTTAGTTAGTCTGTTGGTCATAAACTTATTTGTATCAGATATTAGAGGTTTATTTATTAAACGTTGCTTAAAGTTAAGGGACGTTTAAACGTCATAAATGTATGGTTAAACAGTCGCTTATCACTACTTAACTATAAGCAACGTTTATAAATAAAAGGGTCAGTGTCAAGTTTGAAATGAAAATGATTCATTATTACATTTATTTTTATGCCGATTTTAATAGATGTATTAATTGAAAACGACCCCAATGTATTTGAGAAAAGGCTAGGCAGGTGATTATGATGACTGATTGAAAACAATTAATACTTTACTTGCCTCATTTTTTTCACAAAACCGTTATAAGTTTAGTTTTTTCAACACAACTTTCACTCAGAAAAAAATACAAGTTAGAAAAAAAAAAACAAATGACTAAACTCCCAAAATAATTTAATAAAAATTCACATCACTACATCACTGAATTTGGACGAACTACTCTTGATACTTTAATGATGATGCACCGCGATCAATGGGGAATGCCTGACAACGGGGATAACGGGGGCCGCATGGACCACCGGCGCATGCACGATGGGGGCCGGGTGGATCACGGCGCTATGGGACACCGTGTGCACGGGGGCCACGATATGGTGGGCTACTATAGGGTGAGCCGGTACTACGGGGGCGATGATGCCGGCGTGAGTGATCGCGATGAAGGCGAAGATGATGGTCTGAAATTAGGGAAATATAGCTATTTTAGTTTAGTCGGTAAAATAGGCAGACGTCCTCTTGTTACTTTCCAATACTCAATATAGACCGAACTTAAGTGCCTAAAAACCTCTTCTGGTACAGAGAAGGAACCAGTATTATTAATCACTACAGTAAAATCGCTCATGGCTTAAGAAGCGGCTTCTAAAATCTTCACTACGACATTTTCACAAATATTAATCCTCTCGTGATATCTTATGCCGTAGTTCTGCCATCCTAGTTTATTGAACTTCCACCCTCTGAATACAATTATCCTGTAAAAAAGTAGGTATACCTACTAAATATCAACAAAGTATTCGTTCAAACTGTTGTTAGTTTAGACGAGTTTTCCCAACAGTTATTTACATTTTCAGTTTTTGAAGTCCCAGTTCACGGACCCAGAAATAGAAAATATCAATCATTGTATCCGTTTCAATTTTATAAAGTTAGATTAAATATCAGTTTGAAATAGAATTGTTTAGTCCTTCGATATCCTAGTATGACGCTAGCAAAAAACGAATTATTTTAGGAGAGCCTAGTGAAACAACATTTTATATTTACCACGCTCAAAATAACTTTTCTATCATTACCTATTTTAAATTCTAATTTTAAAACTTCTAACGAAATGTTAGTTTTTATAAGATACCAATATTGTTACAGAATGATAATATCTTGATGCCACAAACTTTATATAAAAAAGTTATTTTGATATCTATGTCATACATGTTTATTGCTCGAAAATTGATCTTATCAATGAAGTTATTATGGAAATATAAAAAAGTTAATAGTAAAGTGTGTTGAAAAATTGAGGAGTGTTTTCATATTGGAAACAAAAATAACGTCTGCGTATCTCGTTATAAAAATAGAGGCACTCTGTCTTTTTGCGTGGGTGTCTAAAGTATCAAGATTTTTTGAAGAGGTTATATTAAGGGGTTGGAACTAGTTACATAAATGACGTCACTTAATATTAAGGGGTTGAAACTAGCTATGACGTCACGAATAAAAATCACTCGTTAGTGAGACTTCTATGCAAATCAAAAAAAATAGGACTAGTAAAACATTGCATAGGTTTGTTCCATAATTATTTGAGAAAATTCGAAATTATTGCCTTCCAGTAGGACAATAACAAAATAGTAGTTAGTGCATTCAATACATTTAAAATTTAAAGTTCCATAACATAACATAACAACTGTAACCCCCGAAGGGTTACATAGAGGTGTACCTATAGTACACTCACATTTCGCCAGTTATGTTTAAGTCCCATGTAATAGGGAGCGAGCTTTTAGCCATCAACCGGGCACAAACCCAGACTTCAGGCTGTCTCTGAAAAAATCCTGGAATGGAAAAACCCAATAATATTATTCCCGACCTGGGAGTCGAACCCAGGACCTCATGCTCAGCAGTAAGGCCTGCAACCAATAGGTCACTGAGGCAATTCAATAAATATAAAATTATTGAAGTTTACTTCAAATACTTGGCTGTCGAGGAATCTCCGATATTTGTAGAATAGAATAGAATACTCTTTATTATGTACACCATACAAAACTTCGCAACTCTTCCCTCTCTCTCTTTCTTTGTAGTTCTTTAAATTGAGGAATAGAAATGAATCATCTCAGGTCAATGACCGCTGTTAACTTATTGTAGTAGTACTCGTAAAACTATTCAGGTGACAAACTTTTCAATTAAAACTAATTTAATTCCAGGGTTACTTTAGTCCTACTTGATTAGTTGTAAGAAATCACAAAATTGAAGGCTTTTACATTTAAAAAGCTTTCTAAAAGGTTTGCTTTTAATTAATGATAAAACGGCATTACAATTGGAGTTCTTAGTAAAATAAAAATAAAAATCTTTGTGAAAATAATGAACTCGAATACAACTAATTACTTGCACTGAATTTAGTAATCGTTGACAAGTACTTACATATTTTTTTATAACGTCATATGGGCCAGAGATTTATACTTAATTAAAAGACATTTCTAAGGATTTTTTTCTTTACATTAAATAAATAACTGGGGCGTATGAATTTAATAGAAGACATTAATGGTTTATTATAAAATTATCGAAATTCAAAGATCGAAAAAAAAAAACTGCAGGGCAAAGGCCCCCCTACTTTCCTTTTAATTGTTATTTTTTTTAACTATTCACATTAAGGGGGAAGCACCAGGGTAGCCCGCGAAATTCAAATATCCTTACATTTGTTCATATAATCTCATTGAATGACTATTTCATGAAATAGCCATTAAATGGGATTATATGAAGTTAGAGTGTTGTATTATTGATGATTTTAATGATTATAATTCGGTAAATACATGCTTGTTACGGTCGCGAATCATATTTTGTTCAACCTACAACCTGATACTGACCTGAAAATGCAAAAAAAGTAAGAAATTTTGAATTTCTCGGGCTACCCTGGCGCTTCCTCCTTAATATTAATCAAGAATAATCAAAATAAATATTTAACTCACCAGCTTGAACATTTTGCAGTACAATATGTTTTCTTGTCTGTGTGTTAATCCGTCGATGCTGTGCGACTGTGTACCTAGATCACCTAGGTTTAGTCCTTTTATAGTCCTAAGACCTACGATCTAGGCTATATGCATCTACTGTAATAAATCGTAACGTTTGGCAATATGCAACCTGAGCTCACTACTGTTCTATAGTTGGGTCACTGAGAATTGGCATACGAGGAACCGAAGTGAGAATTTTCCCAAAAAAAAATGGTAAAATATTTTTTTCTTGTTGCTGCCGAGTGGTCGTAGCAAATCAGTGATGAACTACATAATATGTATATTCATGCGATATTGTTTATTTAAACTACTCAAGAAAGTGGTTTCTATCTTTCATAGTGTTAAAATTATTGGTATAGTCTCCTATGTATGAGTTACCTTGTCAAGTTTTTTATAATACAAGACTGATACTCGTAAATTGCAGCCACACATGTTTTTTACTAGGTCATAATGCTAATAAATTTTTCATTCATACTAGTTTATTTTTAGTATTGAATTTAAGTCAATGGAATAATCCGTTGACTTAAATTGTACCCTTCTCTAAAAAAAAATGTTTTGCAGAAGCCAATAAAATTAAAATAAGACAATTTTAAAGAAAAGTAAACGTTTTATTTGTTCTCTAATAACATTTCTAAGAACAACGAAGTGAGATCCTAGAAACAGGTTTTGAACAGTGTTTTTCTATTGTTATTGTTTAAATGTACAAATTCATAAATAGAGGCCTTTGTGTCTTTCATCATTCTGAGAATTTAAACTTCAAATGTGTATTCTAGTTATTTAGATAAACTTCTGCCCACAACCTTTCTTTGTGTTCAATGAAGCTTGTATCAGGCCGACACAGCCTTTCTCTAACTTTCTCGATTCAAAGGTTCGCTGTGAATTCGTTAACATTTGTATAAATATGTTTCGTGTTACTGATTTGTAATAATAATTTACTTACATTAATGAGGTTTTAGTAAATTAACTATATTCAATACCTAGATATAATATGATAATATTATAATAGAAAGCAATCCCACGCTGTACTTTCGTTTTATGCTAAATTCTAAATTTCCAAGATATTAAACCCAAAATTAATAAACCGTTATCAGAATCCACTAGCTAATAATAATTCAGTAGACAACAATTTTACTAATTACCTAAATTCTCATCAAAAGTTAGATCACTTCTGAAAGAAATGTTTTTAGAAAAAATACGCATTTTTCCTGCCATCTGCTTTTCATCGCCCTCTCGAGAATTAAGATTTATTATGTAATTAAGATAAGGCACATTTTTTAAATGGATTATTATCTTTTTAGAAGAAAATAATTATCGTTGAGGTTATTGAATGTTGTGCTAGTTCTTGTATTTCTGCGTCACAACAGAAAAACGCAGATGAAATTTCGAGTAACGCTCATAAAGTAATTAATTCTACTCCCTACGACTATTAAAACTTTTAATTCAAACAACTCTGCAGTGGGACGCTATATACTAAAACAAATATTAATAAATTATAAACAATATGGAAAACCATAACCTCTCATTGGCACCACATAAGTCGGTTAACAATCGCCACTATACAACAACACTACTACACATACATACTCGTACAATACGCTAAGTTAGAGTGTATTCGTATGGCATTGTCGCCGATCTCGCGATATACACAGCACTAATTGAAACAGGTGAAGTGAAACTGATTAATATTGAAGCTTTCCTTTTGTATATTCAGTTTATCACTAGACGATGTTGCTTGGATCTACGACTTGACGTTGCTGTGCTGCTGGGGAGTTAATTGCGCCACTTCTTAATCCCAGCTAAAGCACTAGGAAGTGATGAAGTGGGATTTGGGGGATTGTCTCATGTAATTTTTTGACGTTCAAAAAGTGCTGATTCTCAGCCTCGTAGTTTGCTTAAATGACTTTTATTTTGATTTTGATATTTTGACAGCAATATAGAGGTATGAGGAACAGGGTGTAAAGCTCACTCATCCTCTATCGAAAAGGGAGGATCCTCCGACCAGACGCCCGGATACCCGTCGAAGCCGTGGGTGCTGGCTGGCTGTGTGACTCGCCACTCTAAAGCTTGCGGAAGTGATGCTGATGTGATGATGACGTCACGCTGAAGTTGTTGCACGAAGGCTGCTCTGACGTTCAAGTTCGGGGTCACCAGTATAGAGGTATGAGGAACAGGGTGTAAAGCTCACTCATACTCTATGGAAAAGGGAGGATCCTCCGACCAGACGGGTGTTGTGTCTGGTGGCCAACTGCCCAACGGTTGATGTCGGGACGTTGTATACTTACTAGTCGCGCGGTAAACTCTGATTGCGCGATGCAGGATTTGTGTGACGTCAGTATGACGTGTAGCTCGCATGTGGCGATGTTGATACCGCTACAGCAACATTGAAATCACATAAATGTTTTGATTAATAAAGCGTTACCAAGGTGTGTTCAATTTTACCTTGACTTATGTACGACTATATCCTTAGATATAACAGTTTCATTAGAGACGTGTTGTCTGACTGGCATTTAATTAGATTGAAAAGTTGAGTAGTTGGGAGTATCATTTAAATTATTTTAATGTAGGTCAGTAGTGTATTAAGGTAGACTGGAAAGCTAAGGGGAAGATCTTTGCTCAGAAGTGGGACAATACAATACAGGTTCAAGAAGAAAGAAAAGTAGTGAATAATGCCGAATAGTTTTTTTCATCCGTATAACATTAAAATTATACCATGCTAGGTATCTAGCATGGTATTCATTTTACTTGCATTTTTCTATTTTCTCTTAAAACTATATACATACGAGTAT
This sequence comes from Griposia aprilina, assembly GCA_916610205.1. Lineage (NCBI taxonomy): Eukaryota > Metazoa > Arthropoda > Insecta > Lepidoptera > Noctuidae > Griposia > Griposia aprilina. The sequence continues at coordinate 1,172,128 of OU744293.1, read as the reverse complement.
ATGGTCATAAAATATAGCAGTGATTTCGAGGCCTATTTTTAACAGCTGATGTCCTTTTTACAGGCCAATGTCCGATGATGAATTCATTTTTTTATGATGGACTAGCGTCTGCCTGCGGCTTCGCCCGCGTGGCTGTCGGAAATTATCCTACGGGAACGTGCTACCGGGACAAAAAGTAGCCTATGTTGCTCCTTATAACGTCAGCTATCTGTCAGTGGTTCTCATCAAAAACGGTCCAGCCATTTCGGAGATTATCCGGAACAAACAGACAGCCAGACAGACAATAAAAAAAATGTATTTTGTTATAAGTTAGTGTTATACTTTCATATGAATTTAGTAAAAAGGTGATATTTTGATATTACAAACAGACACTTCAATTTTATTTATTTATGTAGTCTCTTCAAACACGTCTACAAAATATTATTCATAACTTTCAAAACAAAGGGCATTCAATTTAGAATAGAATAGTTTGAGCTGATTTCAGACTGAAGTTCATAATGATGAGATCAAAGGATTGACTGAAACTATTGGAGTTAGTGTAGTGGTAAGAAAATGATGTGTTTCCATCAGTTTTCGGTGTCAAAGTGGTAATTGAGTTTTAAGTTAAGAGACTAATAAATTAAATGCAGAACTTAAAATAAAAAAAAGTTTATTATGTACCTATAAACCGCTTTCTTTAATATTTTTTAATTAAACACAATACTTTCTGTAAAAGTGTACTTTTTATGGTAATAACAGGTATAAAGACGAGAAATTGAATTGCTTTGTTTATTGCAACTCGTTAATAACATAGACAAGTGATGATATAAAAAGTGATATTTAAAATATTTTTGTTTCTTTCAGTTCTTTATTTTTAATTATTTGACCGATCTTTGTAAACTTTTCTCTTAAATTGCAGCTCAGTGGTTGGGTTTTCTGATTGGGTTATTTATGTTAGGTTTTTTATTTCATTTATAACTCTATTTATATGCCTGAGCCTTTGAACACCTCTTCATACGAAACGGGGCTAGTTTGTCTGTGTACTGGGTACTAAACCAAACCACTGAGCTATAAATTATGACAAAAGTGTACAAAAATCGGTCAAATACCTAATTAAAGAGTTGCAACAAACAAAGCCGTTCAAATGCTCACCATCAGGTGAGAATGTACAGGAGCATGATGACTGAAACTTACTGAAAAGTTACCTATTTATTTATTTAAAAAAGGTACACCAACAGCTTCTGTATATAAAATACCACATAACAGTGGGTAACAGCCATGGGCTTATACAGTTGCCAATAACAGGTGAACCAACATTCTCAAATACAGTGATAACCTAAGGTAAAAGCAAAAAGTAAACAAAAAATTAAACAATTTAAGTGATAACAAACCATAAAAACAGAAATATCAAATTACATAAGAAAAGCTACAGAGGTTGCAAGAAACACTTACATACTAATACAATTAATCTTAGATTATGTGGGTTGCGTCCTTTGGGACCCTAAAACTTAAAACTTGGGCTTTAAAGATATTCACGGAATCATGAAATATGTCAACATCAGGAGTGGATTTTATATAAGAATTCATTTCTCGGCAGAGCCTATTGAGAGGTGAGTTTACTCCAATATTTGTTTTGGATGCTTTATTGGAGAATAAATGGGTAATGGGATATCTGGGTTAATTATAGGGGACTTTTAGTCCAATTTGTTCAGTTAATTTATCGCAGTCCAATCTATTGTTAACCAATTTGAAAAAGAACATGAGATCTTGCACCAGTCGACGGTCGCGCAGAGTAATCGTGTTGTAATATTGAGTATGTTGTTCATATGGACACCGGGGAGATATATTATCACCGAAGGCATATGCCAGGTGTTTTGTGAAGGCCCTTTGGATGCTTTCTACTCTTTGTGAGTGCACTGCATAGTACGGGCTCCACACCACGCTGGCAAATACAAGGTGACTCCAAACTAAGGTGTTATATAGCACAATTTTTGTTCTCACTAGCTTTAATCCTCTAGTGCTTCTTTTAAGAAATCCTAGTAGCCGCGCCGATTTCGTAACAATATTATCAATATGGCTTCTGAAGTTGACTTTACTGTCAATGGTTATGCCAAGATCACGAACCTCATTCACAGTCTTCAATAATACTGCTTTTATATTATACGAGATAGTATAGGACTGTTTTTTCCTCGTGAATCGTATATGGCTACATTTTTGTACATTAAGTTCCATGTGGTTAAGGTTGCACCAATGCTCAATTCTGTCCAAATCCTCCTGAATTAGGGAAGCATCCGCATTTGAAAATATAGTCTTATAAATTTTGAGATCGTCGGCAAACATTAGATATTTGCAGTGATGGATTTGGACAGTGATATCATTAATAAAGAGCAAAAATAGAACCGGTGCAAGGTGAGAACCCTGAGGAACTCCTGATTCGGCATAGTATGGGTAAGATTCATAACCATTAACAACAAGAATTTGAGATCTATGGAGTAAATAAGATGAGAACCAGTTTAAAAGAGAGCTATGCACACCATTATATTCTAACTTGGATAGCAACAGAGAATGGTCAACTTTGTCAAACGCACTGCTGAAGTCCGTGTACACGGCATCTACTTCTAGTCTTTTGTCAAGAGCTAGGGTCACATCAGACACAAAGTCGACGAGGTTTCTTTCTACGCTGCGTCCAGCTTTGAAGCCATGCTGACTTGGTGAAACAATTCTATCAATGTGGCGAGTAATGATTGGACAGACAAGAGACTCAAAGATCTTTGAAAAACATGATAATATTGAAATTGGGCGGTAATTTTTAACATCAGCAGGATCTCCCTTTTAAAAAAAGCTACTGAACCCTTTCTGACATGAAGACTAAATGACGCTCTAAATTGAAACTATAATCGAGAAGGGAATGGTCTGCAGCACTTATTAACTAATAAACAAAAATACAGTGATAATTTTTCCATTTTAATCATCAAACTTTCCGATACCTCGAACATACATGAACAATATTATAAAATCGTAAAACTTTCACTACTTAAACGATGCGGAGGCAATACAAGGCGATACAGATATCGCCCACACGGTTGCGGTACAATTTCCGACTCATTGTGTATCATGCCGTGATATTCTTATAAAAAATATTCCGGGAACTAGATTGTTGGAAAAATTACAATATTTTGCAGGAACACCGTAGAATCAAGATTCATAACATAAGAGTAGGTATTACCTACATGTTTACTAACAATATTATGGACTTCCCGAAATAAAATGATTATTTATTATTACCCGAAAGTGTGACATTACTCCCTCGCCCGTTATGTGAAAGTCCAATATAATATAGAAGGCGAAATTATTGCTATCAATTTGGCACAAATCCGGACTCCAGGCTGCTAACATTAGAAGACTATAAAGAATTGCAAATTATGTATAAACGACCTTTAAAAAAAATTGCGCGCGCAGCATCGTACACGTGATAGAAGTGATCCTTCTTAATAAATAAAGAATAAGAAGGATTTTGTGTGAGAGACAGAGATAGTTATGTCTTTCTTCTCTCTCATGTAACGAAATGTGCCTAAACGTGATGCGTCGTTGAAATTTCACTCTCAATTCTCGTCCAATTATTATCGAATCGCCGCCTAAGAAGTCTCTCTTGAAGTTCTTTTTTCTACATGTTATAATTCAAAACGCCACACACCTAGTTGAAACCGTCTGTCTAACCCCATCCATCTCTTTCATTAAACATCATAATTTTATTCAAAAAGCTGACAGTACTGCGGTAATTTAATCACCCTGTTGAAAGGTTGAAACCTTTCTGAATACGCCCACACGATTACCGTGTCGGGATTCAACAGCTGAAGTCAAAGTTGTTTGCGTTTACGTACAGTTGAACTTGCTTATCTGTGGTTAGGATAGTTTATGACAGGCGTGTCTGGAATGCATATGGATAGATCTTATACCATGTTAAGGGGGATGCGCCAATGTAGTCGCGGAATTCGAATTTTCTTACGTTTTTTGCAATTTGCAGGCCAGTATTAGGTTGTATGTTGATCTAAAAATGTTTCGCGGCCATATCAAATAAAGGTTACGTATGATGATCTAAATATGATTCGCGGCCGTATCAATTAAAGGTTGTATGTAGATCTAAATATGATTCGCGGCCGTATCAAATAATTATTTACAGAATTATAATCATAAAAATCACCAATACATCTCTCCAAGTTCATATTACCCTATTGAATGACTATTTCATGAAATCATGACATTTGAGGCCAACTCTAACTTAAGGAGTTGTATTGCTGATTCTAATGATTATAATTCTGTAAATCCATATTTGTTACAGCCGCGAATCATATTTTAATCAACATCCAACCTGACAGAGACCTGCAAATTGCAAAACGCGTAAGTATTTTTGAATTTCGCGGGCTACCTGAGCGCATCCCCCTTAAGACCAAGATTTTAATTTTCAAGTAGAATATAACAATAGTACCTATCCTGATATCATTGGGATAAACGCAGGAAAGCCTGTATCTTGAGTGCCCGTACCATTAATATTTCGACATAATTTTGTTTATTGTAAGTCACCAAGCAACTCTCGCCAACGCATCTTTTGTCTAGTAAACCTTTTTAGAAATCATATTTCCAAGATAGAGAAAGAATAGATAGAGTAACAGAGTTACAACGTTTAAACAATGTTTTCTAGTTAAATCACCGTTTGAAACTTTAACTTTCTTTACTAGACTTTAAGTACCAGTCACTCAAATCACAGAAGACATTTAAATATAGTCAAAATTAAACTGTGTTCCAGTCGGTTGATAGTTCATTCGCCTCGTACTAAACTATTGCGAGGTTTAATGGCCTCTAGAACTTGTCTTAATTACAGCTTTGTCACTGACAGGATAAAATAAAGAGTTCGGGGAAGTTTCAGAGATAAATCATGAGCTCGAACTCACAAATCCTCAAGTGAACAAATAAAGAAGCATTCTTATGAAGTTAGTCCTGCCAGTGACAATTAGGTGCTTGGTTGAATGCGGAAGGCTGTTGTCTGACTTACAATTTGAATATTACTTCAGTAATTCATAATGTGTTTTTGAAATAGGTTACGTCATTATTAAATGCCTTTGTTATTGTCTCTCTGTCAAATGTCGTGAAAGCTTTTTCTCATGCGCAGTGACGTGCCAATGGGAAATGTTTAACTGATCCTATAACTTATTAACTGCTTGATCCTCTATAAAATTAGTAATGCTTTTTTTAAATTAATGAACCTCATAAAACTTTTTGAGCGTCTGTGAATAATAATTTTATAAACGCAGTTGCAAATTTTGAGCTTGATTATTTTTACGCAATTTTCCTCTACGTCGGGTATTTCGTGTCTTACTCTATTTAAAACTGACCATAGACTACAACCTCATGCTCATATGGCGGGTTCTTAACCTACATACTCCTATGACAAACGAAGTACTTATTATCTACTTACTGTAAACCTGAAAAAGGACAAAACAAAACTTCGCAGATCCAACATCAGGATTTTTTGTATGCCGACAAGATTTATTCCCGTCCCGACAGTTCGTAAGGACTTTATTACACGATATATTTTTACAAGTCTACAACAGACTTGGGCCGAATTTTGGCTAATATATACGCTGCCCTAAATATTACGTATGTTCCGTTTAGGACTTTTGCAGATACCGAATTTTTCACCTTTTTACAGCCATGAATTTTAGATTATAAAGCATCTTATCTGGGTTTTGTAGTGAAACGGTAATTCTCACTGGCACTTATGAATCTTGATCACATGATAAATATTATAGGATTGAACTTCTTTAAAAATCACGGTGTTTTCAGCACAACCAAAATTTTTGTACAGTAGACATCTAGCACCGAAAACTTCTATGATATTATATTCTATTCCTTCTAAGATATCACTGGCAAAATGATATTAAATTCATATTACAACATTAATTCTCGTGATACCATGAATCTACCAGACTATATATCCGTCTGGAGAAGCCCTTATTGTAGTGATACAAAGGAATAGCCCTGTGAATCAATCACGCGTGACGATAGTGAATGTGGGGTGGGTGGTGAATCAAATGTTACGTACAGTTCTAGTACTAGATTTAAGAATTTGGAACATTACTTATAGGACAGACAAAGTGTAAGAATTAAAAAGATTTGATGAGAATGTATATTGTGTGTGAATAATGCAGTGAGCGTGTGGTGTGTAAGACATAAGTCATAACATAACATTATGCCTGTTTTCCGCAAGGCCGAGGTGTACCTATAATACATTCACATTTCGCCAGTTATGTTTCAGTCCCATGTAAAAAGGGTCAAGCCTTTTACCATCAACCGCGCACAAATCACGACTACAGGCTGATACCCAGAAACTCCTGACGGTAAAAACCCCAAAAGAAGGTCAAAACGTAATAAGAGAAACATCTTCAAGTAAATTAATTATATTTTATTTAAACACATGATAATGCGTCTTCACGCGATACTTGACAAGCGGTGGCGGGAGCATCTGCATCGGAATGGGGTGTACAGCGTGCCCCACAGGTACCGCATAGAACCCGTGCGTTTGCGCAGGTTGTATGGCTTGAACTAGTGGTGCGTGGTGAAAAGGGAAGGGATGCGAGTGGTAGGATGTGTGGTAGTCTACGTCATAGCCTGGTGACGCTGCTGTGATGGTTGCGGCTAGTAGAATCTGCAAGAGAGAGTTCTTTTGTTTTTATGGTACCCTGGTACTTTGGTCTTCTTTAACTGTCGTGTGGAGCTATAGAGGATGTTAGAAGAAATATTCTGGCAGCATGGTTTGTAGTGGGCCTGATTGCCCAGTAGGTACAATCGAAAATATGTACTAAATTAATTTGATGCCTCAATCTATTCATATTTAAGATACTTTTGCAAACTGAAATAACAGACACGAAGATTTAGAGAAGCCCATTTTTTTAAATAAATAAAACAAAAGAGTGTCTCCAAAAAATCAAGCGTCTCTTCAATCTTTTGAACGGGACATATTTGTAAAAACAAGCCCGTATACAAATTCATCTCATTTGAGTCTGGTATGACAGTCTGTCACAGCCGCGCGTACAAACATATTGATAGCCAAATATAGCTCGACGAAACGATATATATTTGGCAAAAAAAATATATGGGGGTTTTGTTTAGTACAGGCGCATGTAAAAATTGCCTGGGTGTGTAACGATGTTCCATCAGAGATCTGTTAGGTAAAAAAGTAAAAAAATTACAATGTACATTATAATGGCAAAACAAGTGGCTGAAAAAAATAACTGTTTTGCATGAGAAATATATGAAAATGAAGTAGAAAATAATTAAGTTTTCGTCTTTAAATTAATTGAAAATGATATTGGTAAGCTTTTTTATAGCCTGACGTATGTAATTTCAAAACAAGATGTTTGTTTTGCAGCGTTCTGTTTGTTTTAGGTATTTTATTATATTATATACCTATCTGTTTTATAAAATAAGTTTTTTTGTTTTTTTTTTGCTATTGATATTTTGTGCTACATTTGCAAAATTGAAATAAAATAAATGACGTAATGTAAAAATTGGACATCGACCATGCTTCAATTTTATCTATTGCAAACATCTTCGATGAATTAATTTTCATTTCTTCACTTTTTTTTTTTTTTTTTTTTTCTCCTAATTGGCAGCTCGTAGTTGTGACCACTAAGGTCCTGGCTACTTAACCGGGCAAACCTGTGGGTGCCTTAAGCTACTAACTTAAAGCCTCCAGCCAGGGGCGAAAAATACTTAAAAATTAGGTGACCGCACGCTAAGGGCACCCCCTGTGGGGTACGAACCTCGGCTTAGGGCGTCACTGAGGGGAGGGCAGCAAGATGGGACAGGCTGGATCTAAATTATATTATTATTAACTGGGGAATTTTTTAAAACTACAGGCTCAGCTACGGCGCGGGCTGGCGCGTCGTCGAGCAAGGGTCGGGGGATTTCTTCACTTCAGGCATTTTTCTTTTTATTCTACTTTTTTTTCTGTCTTTATATCTTAATTGAATTACTGAGTTGTCACTGGCTTAAGACAGACATCTTTGCAGTCTAGTTTACTGACATGGTTCAAATTATTGCTTTCGGCTTTTAAAGAATAGGTTTTTATTTTTTCATTGTAAAAATATGCCTCGTTTTGCTTCGAGAAAAAACCTGTACCTACCTACGACAATGCTCTACTAAAAACTTTTCCAATTTATAGATAACTAATTAATTATTACAACTTTACGTAAACTTAGTAAGAATGGTGAAATATAAAGTATTATTATTAGATATTAATAAAATCTCGTTCCACTTAGGTCAAACGGTAGCCAGTGTTAATAAAAACTCGTAAATGAATGAATAAACGTGATGGTCTAGTGACTTCAAGCAAAATGAGCGACACGAACACGAAAAAATGATTTTTTTAAATCGGTCTAGCCGTCTTCGAGTAATTGAGGAACTTACATTTAAAATAAAATGATAGTTCCGACGATCTGAGATTCCTCTTCCTTTTTTTGAAGTCGTTTAAAGAATGATAGAGACATACTGGTGCCGATTCTCTTGTCACAAAATTCTCTAAACTAGACTAAAAATCACTAAAATTTTGTTTAGTCCTGTCAAAAGACGATTTCTCATTCTGAAATAGACTAAAGTGACACAACTTAACTATATTTTAGTTTGACAGCACTAAGATGGTACTGAATAATTAGTTTAGTGAAAATGGCAATTTTGCTATTCTGAATTTGACGTTTTTAACCTAAAATTTTGGTTGTCTTAACTAAATCTGGCTATTTTTAATCGCGATTAAAAAGGTGTGGAATAAAATTAGTTGTCATGAACTAAGATTCACCACAACACCTCGACTTTAGGGGCAAAAATAGTACTGTTTTTTTTTTAATTTTGCTTATATCTCAAAAACGGTGTGTCCTATCGCAAAAATAATGAAAATTTCGACCCCCTTTATGAGACCCTTAAACCCATATAACTCTACACGAAGGTATTTTTTTTTTTAAATATTTTCCGTACAAAAAGTGAAAAATTCCATATTAAACACGCCGAGGCTGCCACCAATGCGAGCCGCCGATTCTAAAAAAAAATCACGTGGTAGGGTAAACAAGTAGGTACCATGTGGAGTCGCGATTGTCAAATTAAATTTTAGTTGCTTCAAAATGATTTTTAAATTTAGAGATATTTTATTGCAGAATAGCTCTAAGATTCTCATAGCCAAAAGTAAGGAATTTTAGTGATAGTTTAGTTAGTTTAGTTCGGTGTACAAGAGAATCGGCACCAATATCAATCAAGCTACATGATTATAATTAACAGCCGTTGAAAGTCACCATTGAATAATTAAATTAAAATATAAAAAACGATTTAAAATAAAGAATAAAGGAACATTGTCTCACCACAAGAATATGTCTGTCCATTTTGCTTCCTGATGTCTACAGAACTAAGACCAACAGTATTTATATGAAACACTTCTTCTACAAACAACAATAGATTTCGTAACAGATGATGACAATATACCTATCTGAAATTAATTAATATGTTACTTATTATCTCCAGTTTTCCTTGTATTGACTAATGAGTGACTAAGATGTAGTTTCCTTTGAAGAACTCGTAAGTAGATAATTATTTTCATGAATGGGTTAGCAAGGTTTTCTGGTTTGCTAAGAATTCTTTGGTTTCATTGATTGTAAATCTATATCCATAGATATTATAAACTACCTTCTGCCCGCAACTTCGTTCACTTGGAAGTCGTAACACACCACATTATACTAAAATAACAGAGTATAGTATAATAACTGGTTGGATAAGGATTAATATCATAATGCAAGTACATATACATACATACATAAACTGACGTCTTCTTTCCATGGGGGTAGGCAGAAACTACAGAACGCCACCTGCTTCGATCTTTTGCCTCGTTGACGTTCATACAACTGGTCATACACGCACGCCGGTTGCGAGTACTACGCACCTGACCTTTCTGAAGAACATCACCCATAAGGTCACTATATGTCTTCCTAGGGCGTCCCGTTCGCGCGTTTCCACTCACACCTGCCTGGTAAATACCACCACACCAAAACCACCAACCAACCATGATGCAAATGTCATCATCTTTCTATTCTACCCGCGTTTTGATTGAATAATTTGAACCAACAACGGTTATAGTTAGAAATATAGCCTCGCAGTGTTTTTTGTGGGTAATGTTAAGTACTATAAATATAATTATACTCGTAGTAGATTATTTTTTGTATCATCAATAGATTTCGCAGCGCACGCCAAATAATGACTTTATTGCAATTTCCGTAGGGATATCTAATTTTATTGAAAAATAAAAGACAGCCCTTGCTACTCGCTGATAATGTAGCTTTCTACTTATATGTGAAAGATTTTTTTAAATCGGCTTAGTATTTTTTGAGTTTATCCATTATAAACAAACATACAAAAAATCATACCTTTTCTCTTTAGACGGACATGAAAGGCTGCATTAATCTAAAGTAATCTTTAGATTAATGCAGCCTTTCATGTCCGTCTGTGTGTCCTCGTGGTTCTTCTTAACCACGCAACATAGTTTGATGCGCTTCTCACCATCATGAAGAGAACTTATTCCTCTACCTTTATATAATGAAGAAATATCGATGATTTTTCAAGACGTAAGAACCGTGCGAGGCAGGGGCCAGTTGGGTCGCGTGTTGTTGATAAGCAGGACTATCCATAAATCTGAGAGTTTCTGGATTTTTTTGGTAGACGTCAAATGAACTGATTGGACATTTGATGTTCCTTAGAATATGACTTTTTATTTGGATTTTTGGTCACACGACTTCAATTCAGTCTAGAATTCCTACATACATTATAACCTACCTCTTTCTGTAACGAAGATATTTTTCATGTCCCAATTTCATGCCTTGAAACTGTTTGTGCCAAAGCATTTAGGGTGACCTAAACGTTTAGGAAATAGACCATGTAAGCGACAGGGATGAATTACATCATTTTGTTACACAATAGCTCTTAGTGTAAAAGTAGTTATTTTCATGTTTGTTTATTGGGATGGAAAATACCGGCGACGCGGACGTTATGTCAGAACAAGGACGAATCCAGTGACAAAATACAACAATTAAATATGTTTTAATAAATGTATCAAAGAAGCTGTCTATAAGCAATATTGTGAGTTCTCTTTAAAAATGCAGGACTGTAGGGAAAATTTTGGCAATAAAACGATCTATATTTTCAGTTATTGTGGGCGTATCAACTTTCAAATCTGTGATGCTATGAGGTTGCTTACAAAACACTTTCCAGAACAGCCTGCCCTATTTCTTAGTAAAGTCGAGGTAGCAAAATTAAGTTCCATTTATAAAAACAAAGCGATTTTCAAATGAGCTAGAACACGTGTTTGTGTCCTCCGAAGGCATACAGGTGCACAGGTGTTTGTGTATACTTTGAAAGCTCACATACTCCCAGACAGCATTAAGTATGTTTAAGGCCCGTGTAGGTAATGTGGTGAGCTTATTAACAGATCGATTATAGCTTCGATAATTTTTGATATTTTCTTAGTAAAAGTCTTAAATTCACTGATCAGACAACGCTCAGCCAGCCCAGCTGCTTCTAGCTAGAAACATGATATTTTGCGGTAGGGTTCCTTGTATTATAACGCAAGTGAGCACTAAGGAAGGATTATTGAAAATTAGGAGAAGATGAAAGTGAATATGGAAGTTCGTCATTTTTGGCGATGGAAGTTCCATCGAGTACACGGCTTATACATACATCATTTATAGCGTCGATGTATGTTAGCAAAGACATATTTATATATAATTCTACTTCACCTACTGATGTCGAGGGCTCTGGCGTAAGGTCTCCGTCGCGTCATCGAGCACGTAACTGATGGGAATTCGATTGTACGTAACAACGAGCTTCTGGTCCAAGGTCAATAGAGCATACAAGTTACCTAAGGCTTGGCTCAGACTAGTCACATGTTATGTTTTATATTTTAACCGTATATTATGCGTGAATAGTATTGACGTTAAATATAAAACGATTATTTATAGGTAGGTAGGTGCACTTAATTAAACTGCCTGCCTGGTAATATTTTTTTGTCAGTCTTTTGCTTTTAATTGTTGTGACAAGTTCTAAAATTTGCACAGTTCTTAAATGTATGTACAGTTAAGGAATGAAAATGAAAATGGTTTTCAGCACCTTCAGGTTCATTTTCACTTACAACTTATAATTTTCGACTACGCAAACATTTTGAATGGTAATGACAGTTCGAAAAGGTGATATGCGTCCGCAATATGGAAAGATAATTTCTTTGAAACTTGGTTTACATTTTTGTTCCTTGGCCATACTTATATTCTATGAAGAAACTTACCAGTGAATCTTCCTGATGCCTCTTTCAAAATGATAAATACATTCACATGATCTTCTTGCAATAAAAGAAACAAAGATAACAAAAAACAGGATCACCTATCCTTTAAAAAAATTAAGCAACTTTATAATATTCGCTGTGTTGGTTTCTAATAAAACAATGGTTAGTCTAACCCAAGCCTAAATCCTCCCTGTATGTATGTCCTGCTAGACGAAGTCAATGTCAGGCTAATAAGGCTGCGCGTAAATGCGGTCACGATCGATTTACTTAGCATTGGACAGTTATTTATTAGTACAGCCAGTGACAGTGAGCTTTAATATTTATCTTCATTATTTGATACTTAATATTAATTATGAAAAAGTTTGTAATTTAATGAATATATTAAAATACAGGGTGTATCAAAAAAGTGTGGTCAAATTTAAGGGTGTAGTACAAACTATCAAATTGAACAACTTTCATCGTGGAACCAACATCTTAATCGAGAAAAAATATCAACTGTCTCGTACAAAACTTCAATACCAACTCAACCCAAATGTATGGGACGGCTGATTATTTTTTTTCGATTCAGATGTTAGTCTCATGGAGAAAGTTATTCAGTTTAATGGTCTGTATCACACCCTTAAATTTGACCACACTTTTCTGATACACCATGTGTACGTTTTTCAATTACCTACCCAAATTAGGAAGAAATTATAATTAATGTTGTTAATTGTTTTCAGCTTGTTTTCAGTGCCAAATCGATGTTTATCAAAATTACATTATGTCAAAATTTAGCCATGACATATATTATTATAACAGTATACATAATTATCTTGTATCTAAACAATACCTTACTCTTTTTCTTTCATATTATTAGCAATCTAATAAAAAAGCAAATAAAAATGCTTAAAGTCTTTATTTTTCCTGTTTTTCTAACTATACAATAACCACAGATAAGTATGTTAGCACATCCTCTCATTAATCTCAAAGTACGGCAGGCCTTTATTAGGCCGCGGCACTCGGCAGTAATGCCCATAATGCCCATTTATTTCAATACAACATTCCGTGAACTGAGGTTGGGCTGGATTTGTTTTGACTAACAAGGTTCATTAAGAACATGTTAAATATTTAATGTGTATTTAATTTATTTTTACAATTGTCAGTAGGTCGGTATCTGTGTGTTGTGTTTTCTGATAAATTCATTATTATATATAAGGCAGTTTTTGCTCTAATGATTATGATATATCCTATATTATCATAGATTTTTTTTTAATTTAATTTTTTAGCTTGAGTATAGTTTTCATTGTAGTTGTTGGTATATTGGCGTAGCTAGCTGATTTATGGCAAATAATTAAATTTAATGTTCTGTGTCTCGTAATGTTAATAACTTTGCATACCTACTATTGTACAGAATAAGTTTTTTTTCTAACTGAACAGAGAGCTGTGCTGCTGCACAGTTTGTTGCGCCACTTCTTCTCCCCAGCTAAAGCACTAGGAAGTGGTGAAGTGCCAGCGTTTTTGGGGGACTGTCTTATGTAATTTTGACGTTCGAAAAGTGCTGATTTTCAGCCTAATTTTAATAAATGACTTTTGATTTTGATTTTGGTGGGCCTCCTTATAGACGGAACTTAGCCTTAAATTTCTTTTTCGAAAATTTAATGCCTTGTACGTTGATTCCTTTATGAAACGTGGCTGTGGTTTAGTGATTATCTGATTGAGATGATAATAAGTCTATTATATAGCTCCGCCTATTCTTAATTGATTTGCCATATCAACACAGTTAACACTAAACGCGTTGTTTGTCCATACAATTGTAATCAGCAAGCATTGTGATTTGTTGGAAAACACAATTAATCATTTCGCTACTAACGGTTTATTAATTGCCAGGGTGAAACATCATACTGGGTTTTGTTCCATTTTGTAAATAGAAACACAATGTTTAACTACTGTAAGTCTAAATCTGCGTTGTGAATATATAGACATTAAGAGATGTTTGAATGTTTATGTAAGTTTTATTGTTAAGGCGAAAGCCCAGGGTAGCCTGCGAAATTCAAAATTTTCTTACGCTTTTTGCAATTTTATGCTCAGTATCAGGTTCTATGTTGACTAAAATATGATTCGCAACCATAACAAATATGTATGAGTAGAATTATAATCAGTAAAATCATCAATACAACTCTCTAATTAATTCTGTAAATACATTGGTCGCGAATTATATTTTGATCAACATAAAACCTGATACTGAGTAGAAAATTGTGATTTGAATTTCGCGGGCTACACTAGCGCATCCTTAAATATCTAGCTCTTACAATAATTAAAAACCACTAAGTTGCACATAGATAGAGATCAAATTAATTTCACAAAAAAAACTTTTCTTTTTCAATTTCCGCTTTCTAAAGAGCTGTTAATGCACTCCTTAGTTGCTACTAACTAGTTTCCTCACAACAATGGAAAAGTGTCTTGAAAAAAAATCCAAGTCTGAAGAAGTCTTTTACTTAAAATTAAATGTTGCACTTTTTTAAATATTTAGTTTTGTTAAGCGAAATTAATGTTGTATATTAATCTAGATAAAAAGTCCTTTCCATTACATCTAAATTAAGTGGGTACATAAGTATCTCATTTTGTATTCAACATTTAATTTTTCTTAATAAATCACATTCAAAAAAAGTATGCAGATATAACTAGGTTAAACCTTGAATAACTAGGTACCAAAGTAATTCAACTTTAAATTAAGATAAAACGTTTAATTACAAGGAAAAGTTTCTTCATTAAATTCTTTAAAGTATTTTGTTTCACTGCTCAGGACAATAATTATTTTGGTAATATCTTCTTTCAAAATATTGAAAGTCCTAACCGACTTTAAATTACGGTTACTATCCCAGAAACTTAAGTTTGGTAACGGGGTAACGTAAGTTATTATAGAGAGTATATATGATTCAATAAAATTAAATAAAGTTTTGTCCACAGAAATTATTTGTAGGTACCTAACATAATAGTTTCTGTGTGAAACACTTTTGCCCGCAACTGTACCTCAGAATTTGATCGTGATTAAAGATTAATTAAGGCATTCAGATGATAGAGGTGAAATTGTAGGCTCATTGTAACGTGATAATTTTAAATTGTGTCCGCCATTAGACAGCTGAGGTTTTAGGTCTGGTATGTCAAGTGGTTAATGTATTTATAACGCTACTTGAAATTGATTTACACTTTGGAATTAATTTACATAACGTGTCTAAATAAATCTCTAGAGATTTTACAAAAGTCTCTCAAGGGACCTAATTTATCTTTGGCTTCTAAACTTTTATCTTATTATTTTTTCTATTTAGCTGACTGATAATTAAGGTGTAAATAACAACCAAGCTGTATGTTGATGGTGGTGTTTTAGTAGATTTAAGATTTAAAAAAATATTGAGTTACATTTAAGTATTAACTAATTAATTTATTTATTAAAAACGGATGATAAATAACTTAAAATCTTATTAAATATAGTTATTCCCCGGTCTTCGTTTAACAACTTGTGTAAAAAGCATTCCTACTTAATAACATAAAATAATTAATCAAACTTTCACATCATAGGAAGTGGTGAAGGGCGGGCGTGCCGCGTGCCGGGGGGGGACTGACTTGTGTCATTTTGACGTTCAGAAGGTGCTGATTCTCAGACAAATTTGTATTTGAAATAACTTTTGATTTTGATCCAGCACAGTTGCTTTTAAACAATGTAATATAACCAATATAAACCATATTGTAAACTTTCTTAAAGATCTCTATGGTTGGATAAATAAACTGAAAGATATGATAACAAAAAGTATTTGTAGTAAACTATCAAACAAAACAACTCTTTTGCTGAAAAACAACGAAAACATTTCGTAGACTTTTAATTCTGCTTCAGAAATTTTCTATTAGAAAACTTGTCGGAGTATAAAAAATATTAGTTGTTTTATACAATACTAGCTTTTGCTCGCGACTACGTTCGCGTGAAATTTGTCGTTGCCCGCGCTATTACTTCGTATTCGCAACGTTAGCATTCCTTCTGACTTTTTTCCTCGTTACTCGGCTCATAGGGGTCATAGCTTGATGTCAAATCTATAAGATTCCTCAAGAAATGGGCAATGAATTGAAAAAATAATTTAGAGATAAGCGCGTTCAAACAAAAAAACAAACAAACTCTTCAGCTTTATTATAATTATTAGCATAGAACATCTGTGCTTATACTTAAACAATACAATACATTATATTTTACATAAAGTAGCATCTAGGGCACATTATGTAGATGCAAACAAGCTGCCGTCGAAAACGGCTGGGTTTTAATTTTTTCTCTGAACTTTTATAGCCCTTTCGGGTAACTTGCAAAAACAAAACAACAACGGGCCTATGTTGAACCAAAACTTTTCTTAGACCCATTTCATTACCAGTTAACACAAAATAGGTAGGATATTTGAGAATTACACACCAGGTACTATTTTGTAAGTTATTAGGGACACTTATCTTTCCCGGAATATAAACCACAACATATCTACTAACACTGGACAAAGTGTAGAGGCAATAATATAACATAATAATATAATGCATTTCTTAGAAAACTTCTTGTACATTTTGAGTTTTCTATTTATCCTATCAATGTTAGAATATTTACTTTCTCAGTATTGTACACTGTATAGGTATGTTGTAACATTTGTTAATCATCTACAACAATAATAAAAAATATGTTATTATATTCTATTCTATAATTATTTCAAGTGCAAAGTTAGCAGACATCTCTCTCAGGATCTAAAAGAAGAATGGAGAATGGAAGCCATGGAGTAATTTGGGGGTATGGGCAAAAGCCACCCGATGATGAAGCAACGGCGTATGCGCAACTATAGGAGCGTGATACACTGAGGACAGTGGGTAGCCGAATGATGGGTACACCACAATGGGCGTTGGTACCGCCTGGGCTGAAGCCAGGAGACACAGGATTGTTATCTGGAAAAGAAACAATATTGCTCTGAAATAACATTCGCTTATTTTCACCTTAGAAATCTTACTGACCGATGCCTGTGTATGTGCCCACCTTATGATCTTGTAAGACGAAGCAGACCAGTCGCCACGACACAGGGGATCCTAGTGTGGAGGCTAGTGCCATTTGAATTTAGAATGCTCTTTTGCACAATAAAGTTTTATTTATTCATTTATTTGTATTCTAATGAGGAATGTGAGCATCATTTTGTACAAAAAACTACGTTTTTTCTAGGAATATACATAATATGTAGTTTAAAAAATGCTAATAAAGGAGGTCTCGTTGTAATAAATTAAAAAAAATAACAGTTCCACAGGAAGGTCGTCGTATTATTCCATGTTGTGGAAAATATGTTGAATATTTTTTAATTATGCACACAAGCTCTTTAAAGGCTGAACAACGTGCTTCGCTTTATTCAGATACTAGACGCTTTATTAGTATAATTTTTAAACTCATTTTTATGGATTATTTCAATTTACCACTTGGAACTATACACTTGATAATTAAGTATAGACCTTATTATAATAATATCAATACAAAATAAGGTAAATTCTCGCACAAAAAAAGAGATGTTCAAATTCAAGTCCCAAGTTCAAGTTTCAAGTTTTGAATGAATGCGAACGTTATTAAAACAAGGGAATTGCCCCTCAGTGTTAATCAAACTCTTAAAATGGAAAATGACAGGTCATATGATGAGAGGTAAGACGGAAAAATGCACCAAAAAGGTCAGGGAATGGTACCCAAGCAATGAAAAACGACTTAGAGGAAGACAGATAAAAAGGTGGGAGGATGATCTGCAAAAAGGTTGGCAAAGAACAGCTCTGGACAGAAATAAGTGAAGTGAACTAGAGGAGGCTTAAGTCGCAAGACAGCCTGATCTGGTAGCTGATAATAGCTAATCTGCTAATATAGGGTTAACAAGCAGAAATCATAATAGGATTAAATTTTATTAGTTTATAAGAACTTGTTTATGTACAAAGGATCAGAGAAAATGAAGGCTATTTTAATTTTATTTTGAATCAAACGATCCTAGAAAATTCCATGAGAGGCAACATGTTCTTTACTTCCTTTTACAAACTGACTTCTGCAAGTTGAATTGAAGTAAAATTCAAATTTAATATTATTTGATAGAATATAATAGAATACTCTTTATTATGTACACCATAAAAATTACAGATATAAATGTAGAAATTTTACATCCGGTGACACAATGGGCGGTCTTATCGCTAAAAGCGATCTTTTACAGACAACCTTTGGATGGATTCAAGGTAGAAGGAGAGACAATAATGCAGGTAGTCAGTGGTGTACCATTTACATATACAACAAATACATACATAAAACATATACTTATCTAAATATAATATATACACTAATAAACACGAAACAAGAGCAAGGAAACTAAATGTAATGATTATGTTTAAGAGAGGAAGTGTTTTTTAACCAGAATTTCAAAAGTGGACAAAGATTCAGCACGCCGTATCGACACGAGCAAGGCATTCCATAACCGTACTACGATTCGTTTTATCCCGGACATACGAACCGAATCTTGAACGTAGAATTCAAGATATGCAGATGCTGCTACTTCTATACTAATAAGTAGTAGGCCACATACCTGGAATGGAAGTCAACCACAACATAATCGGCTATACTCTAGGCTATATTAAACTAGAGAAAAAAACTCCAATCCAAATCAACCTAGCCTTCCCTTAAACAATAAAAGGATCAACGACCCTAAGTCCAATATCTATTACTAAAACACTTACCAATCGATACATATCCATTTCCGTTAAAATATCCGGACTGCGGCCGGTCCGGCTGTCGACTGCCACATCCGTGCTAGCTCCGTCAATTTATAAGAGCTTCGGGTGAATTTTAGCAGTTTTCTTAGTCCGTCTTTGGAACGGAATGTTCCTAATATGTCCAGTGCGTGGTGACATATTAAGCTAGATAGGAACACAGATTTTATAGCTGATGGGAGTGTTTGAAGATGTTCTGGGAAATTAGGTTGGAGATTACTAGGTTTCACAGTTTTTTTTAAATTGATTTATTCGAGTCATCTTCGTCGTTACTTCAACCGTTAACCCATTTTTTTAAGGCCAGTGCATTTCCTCCGTTTTTGTCTTCCAAACTGGGCATACAAGCCGGCAATTCAGTACGCATAAATTCCATCCAAGACTGACATTTAACCGTAAATATAATAAATCCGTCTGGAATGTAAAAGAAAACTGGTTCAGTAAATTATTTCACTACTCATAAATACAGGTAATATTTGTTTCTTAATAATAATAATAATCTTAACAGATTTAGGGCACTAACATAACATCACGCGTAATCTCCGTAGGGTTAGGCAGAGGTGTACCTATAGTACACCCACACTTCGCCAGTTATGTTTAAGTCCCATGTACTCGTAACATGGGGAAATAGGCTATTATGATCAACCGGGGACCAAAATATTCAGGCCAATTAAAAACTTTTTTACAAAAAAAAACAACCGACTTCTAAAAAACCTCCACTGACTGAAAAATAACTTTAATTTCGGAAGTCAATTTTTGTTTTTTGCCACCGACTTCCGAAATTAAAGTTATTTTTAACTTTGTTGTGTGTTTTTTTTTGTAAAAACGTTTTTATTTTTCACTTTTTAGTGGGTCAGTTATGAATTTATCTAAGTTACAATAGCCTTACTTCAAATGCTCATCACCTTTTACAAAATATTGCTTTTCCCGATTCAGGGACGTTACATATTGAGGAGTTCTCCTGGTAAAAACTAGAAGAACTGGAGCTGATGGTGAAGACACCATCAGCTCCATTTCACCATATGTATTGTGATGAGCTTTACTTGCTTAGCAACCATATTATAGTAATCGAATCGAATCGCAACCATAATGGATAGGTCCGGTGGCTAGCTCTGATCTTCATCATCAGTTTCACTTCACCGAATGGTGCTTTCCAAAAGCAAATGCACGAGTTAATATAAAATATACCCAAATCGCTATAGTTGTGCCTATAAAATTTGAGGATTTCCCTCGATTTCCATGGGATTCCCTCATCTGATTCTAACTAAGTGACAAAGGGACCGCCTCGTGAGTATACTCTTTCAAACGAAAATAGAATTTTCAAAATCGATATACAATTGACGGAGAAATCGGTGAACATACATAAAAAAAAAAATTAAAAAACATACATACAGCCGAACATATAACCTCCTCCTTTTTGGAAGTCGGTTAAAAATGCAAATAATAATCCAACTATCAGATAGCTTACCTCAGCAACATCTCTACCTACATTGTATCGACTACCGGCCATCGGATAGTTGTTCAAATACGTGGTTACGGCGCCTCACTGCGTGATTCAGTCGCATAGTTATCCAACATAGAGTAGTGTGTGGAAATAGAGGCTGTAATTAGTTGTAATTGTAATTTCTATAAAGAAAAGAGCTGTGCGCCCGATGGGATTTTGCATCGGCAAAAATGACGAACTTCCATACAAAAATTCATTCCCTTCAGAGAATGAATTTTCGAAAATCCTCTCATTCGTTACCTAAGTAACTGCTGTGCAAAACTTCATGCTTCGAGACGTGGTGTTTTAGATTGTACGTTGTCTATCAGTGCATTGTCTATCAATATTTGCATTTTCTTTTCCAATTTATTCATGCTATTCCAGTTAACTCTAATTGAGAGCAAGTTACGAACTACTTTGATCTTTCATTTTGGGTACGTTGACAGCTGCAATATTTAATAAACAACGAAAAAGTATTTTGTTTTTATTTAATCAGACATGTAATTATTGAGATTTCAGTTAGATGTAATAATAAAAAGAAACATAAAATATTGCTAAAAAACTTATTTTTTAAACTCTCTTCAGACTTTAAAATTGTTGCGTTTTGAGAATCTGTTTTTTGGAAAAAAGGGTTTCTGATCAAAAATTAAAATTAATTTAAATTATGAATGCTTATCCCTTTTTCTATTGTTAAAAACTGTAATTATTTTTATACGTCATTTAAAACTTTTTTGTCCTCAGACTACGACTATATTAATCGTCAAAAAGTTCAGAAACCTCTAAGCCTTAACTAATCTATACCAATAAAAAACCTTATAAATAATTCCGAGTAGCGTTCTAAAGTCGCGATGCGCAGGAGCAACCGCGCCAGTTCAAATATGGCGTCAACTGGTTAAATACATTTTACTTTCGTTGACAACCTACTTTGATACGAGTATATTGCTACGATTACTTATTGGTATTTTTAAGCATATTTTCCTTATATTGTGTAAAAATGCACGTAGAAACTTTTAGTAACGTATTGAATTAAAATGTGGCTCATAATTCCAAATTGGTCATGATTAAATCTGTCGTAAGCGTAATTACCGTTTAGCAAATGACTGACTATAATCTATTGTTATTTTGATGATAAAGGAAATTCATGCATATTTTTCTTGATTATTCTTCATTGTCATAATAATAATATCAGTCAATTATTGCCCCAAATAAATTAGGATAACGGTAAGAGAATAATGATGATGAGGGCAAAGGCCTCTTCTCTTGCAGAGGAGGCACGACCTTTGATCACCTGCTTACTCAAAGCGGAAACCAGGTTTCCTCACGATGTTTTCCTTTACCGTTGTCAGTAATTTCCATGATTAACTTAGAAAGTATATAATATGAATTGATAAAATCATATTGGTGATTGCCCGGATTTAAACCCACAACCTCTTGCATGAGCGTCGAGACATTAACCACCAGGTCATCACTGTCATAAATAAATAAAATGATTCTATTGTTTAATTACTTTAAAGCTTTACATTTTATCTTTAGATAACAGTCAATCTCTGTTTCTTCACCCTACTCTGTCAAATTTTACCAAACACAATACGATTGAGTTACGTCAGTTAGCGGATGTACCTACCTGATCGCTTCTAGTTAAAAGTCCCAGTAACTGTAGCCCCCAGTAATTGTAGGAAACAAATTAATTACTTTTAATGTAAATGTTTAATTCAGGGTAGTTCGTATCACGTTTCTTGTAAACTGGGTTGTGTAAACAACTTTATTAAGTTCTATTGTAAGGTTGCTAACAAGGACTTAAATCTTCAGACATGTAAAGTGTCTTAAAATATCTACTTACAGAAGTAAACATAATTTAATTTCAGACATTCATTGTCTTAAATCATAAGTTTAATCATACTTAGTTAAGTAAAGCTACTGTTGTAAACAGTTTTCCTAGTCAGTATACGAAATGTTATTATCTTTGAGATAAATGCCAATCCTCATTGGCTAAGTAAAATTTTTTGAATAGGGGTTTTAAAATTAGGGTCTTTTGGATACAAAATTTCTTCAAGTCCATAAGTGGATTTATCAGTAAATGTTTTAAATTTATTAATTTGAAGTAGGCAAAAACAAAGTTGCTATCTGAACATGGTCAGCAATGCATTTATGACCATCCAATAAGCTTATCTTTTCAGTAAGTATTTCTGCCTTAACCATTAATCTTAACCAAGTAGGTAGGTATTCCATTTTATTTTCAAAACAAAGGCAATCCAATTACTAGAAACAGCCAACGAGTCTTTGTCAAGATTTCTTTAAAACTATTACAAAAATGCAATGAAAAGTAAATTACTAACGAAAATGTGATAGTGAATGTTTTCAAGCGCTTTTTTTCGCTGGGGTCAGCGGTTCAAGAGGCTTCGCACAACCTTTTACATGTTGACTGAAAATCCATGATTGATCAAATATTGCATTACTTATTAATATTTTTATAAGATTTCTTTAAAAGTTTATTAATATTATTTTTACGTTTTTGAATCTCTAAAATTACAAAAATCTGATATGTTGTTTTTAAATTATGCTGTCACCTTATAACTTTGGCGTTATCTTTTATGCAGATAAGGGCTTACTATTTTTATATTGTTAGTCTAACAAAAACCTATAAATTATAACTACAAGGTTTACTTAATAAAAGATCAGCTAGTTAGTTATAAAAAATACACGTAATTAAAACAACACCAGTAAGTAAAAAAATATCGTTTTAATTTACTCTAAACCTTCACTGAAGGTAATTAAATTAATGGTGGACAGCGATCAGGGGAACGGACTTGACGACATGACCGTGATGGACGACGGAGCTAGAGTGAGTGATGGCAGAGGGGGCGGTCTTCACGAAGATGGGGGCGGCGTGGACAACAGGAGCAGCATGGACAGCATGGACCACAGGGGCGGCGTGAACAGTGTGGACAACGGGGGCGGCGTGGACAGTGTGTACCACAGGCGCAGCGTGGACAGTCTTAACCACAACAGGGGACGAAGCAATCACTGGGGCGTGCACGGCATGGACAGCGTGAACAGCGTGGACCGGGGAGCCGTGGTTAACGACCTGGCTGGACTTGGTGATGGTGGTCTTGGAGCCGACTACAGGAACGGTGTGGACTACGGGGGCGGAGTGGACAGCGACCACGGGCTGGTGGGCCACGAGGAGACCGGGAGCGGCGGCAGCGCAGGCCAGGATGGCAGCGAAAGCAACCTGTTGGAGAAAAAATGAGTTAATAACAATGGTTGTTATGACTACTAGATCTAAAGAAGAAGCGTAGTTTAGTAATGACTTAAAAAAAAAAATTTGCAACGCGAGAAATCTTACTTGTATTATTATAAAAATTAAATTGAAATTCCCGCAAATAAAAGTTTGCTGAAACCCAAAAATTATAAAAGTATTTAAAATATTAGGATCAACAAGAACGTCCTAACATAATAAAAACGAAACACTTGATTGAAACACAAAAAAGATCCCTGAACCGTTCTAATTCGTTGGCCCTTAAATACGACCCTTATAATAACCCCTTAACACTTACAAAGGACTTCATGGTTGATAAGGTAGATGTTTATACGACTGGACTGCCGAGTAATCTAACGAACTTTTGGCTCACCGATGCTTATATACCAAGCTGCCGAAATTCGACAATGAGTACGCAATGAACTTGAAGTTGTATAAATTATAAAGCTTTGTGGAGGAGGCAGTGCTAGAGGCGTAGTAAGCACTTACGAAGAGCTGTAAGAGGCATTGTTGTATAAACGAAATAGAGAGTTCGCAAAAAGCGAAAAACATGTTCTATAGGTTCGTGAATTTATATAGGAATTACTGTACGCAAGCTAGTTTAATGTTTCAGGTGGTTTATGTTAAATAAATTAATCATTATATGGTCCAAAAGACTTAAAGATTGTAAAACAATTATGGAGATTAAAATCTTCATGCAAAATAACAAAATCATCAGCATAAACGCTACAGAACACACCAACTTTTCCTTCAAACAAATCTAAACCCAGCTGCATTTTAACAAGATTCTTGCCTTTTCCGATGTTGCAAACATCTTCTTCATTTTTATTCAATAGTAATAAGTAAAATGGGATGTATTGACATCAAACCATATCAGAACGCATAACTTTAGAGCCAGTGCAGACTTCAATATCAGTACATGCCGTATCCACTTTCACTCTCTACATCTGGCCCCCATGAAACTTGTCGAGATTAATGAATGCATAAACAAACATTGGAGCTGTATTTAGGTTGATGCCAAGTTCATTCGTACTTATGTAATGGTGGACTACTTGCTACATATGCACTGACAAGTATTCATGGGTGGATGTTGTACTGTATGTTTCTGTTGTAGATGTGGAAATACATGTGGCTTATGGTGCTCTGAATATAAAAAAAAAATATTATAAAAAAATAAACTATTAGTATTGCGGACTAGTTTACTGTATCTCAAAACTTTATATTTTAAAATATACATATATGTATCCTTCGAGTCAGTTCCTTTCAATATTATGCACAACGCGATTTTTGTAAATTCCGTTTACATTAAAATCCCATATTTAACCACAACTGAGGCAATTTCTATAATTGTATCCACTTAAATTGTCATGTCTGCAATTATTTGTAATGGTTTAATCTGAATTTATCTTTATTTTGCTTTGGTGTGACAGTGATGAACATTTAAGTGCATCGACAGACGTTTTCGGTTGTATGGGCCAATATTGTTCATGAGCGGATTATCGTACATAGCTTTCGGCGTTACGACCAAGCATCAAGAAAGCAATTTGCCAGTTTTGTCACAAAACATAAATAAAATACGTTTTTTTACTTTATGATAAATGGTGGCCCATTTTTCGTCGGCACGGCTGTTCTCAAGTATGTTGAGGTCGGCAATAAAGTCGAATGTGACTGGACATCATTATGTTTATTAATCTACACGTACTCCCAAATTAAAGAGCGTAAATGCGAAATAATTACACATTAATGAACGACGCAAAGTTATGTCATTAATCCGCTCTCTGTCGTAGAGGTGTTTTCCAAATTATAAAATTGCAATTAATAACGTTCTTAAAGGTGTTAAAATTTAAGTAGTCGTTTAATGACTGGCAAAATATCACTGGTTGAAGTAATCAGTGTTCTGATCAGATGATCATGAATTGTAAAGTGGGGAAACTTTAGCAGAGATATATGCTCAGGATCGGTGGTAGTGTCATCCTGCCTTCTGATAACAACATACTAAGATCACCAATAAAATGTTCGTATAAAACTGCAACGAAACCAAAGCTAGACATACTGAGCACCCACTATGGATTCATATTGATTTTAATTGCAAAACTACTGTTTTAATTAAAGATCTTAAATACAACACTGTGACTGATCGATACGAATTTCTGTAGATTTGTTTAAGTAAAATGTTTCCTTGCTGTTTGCTATACAACAATTCTTCAAGTGATACTTTCCAAATCTTTTGTTTCGTATAGATTAAAGAGTAACACAGTCTGAGATGTTAGTAGTGATATGAGCAGTAAATCAACTACGTCTCGTCTAGACCACTGCTGTTAGATCTTGTAAAATTAATGGCGTGTCTAATTTTTAGTTCCCCTGCTGAGATTGGGGTTATTTATTGTTATTCTTCTTGATTAAAGCAAACAGATTGCCTTTATGTTGGAAGTACCAGCTGCTTAGTCACTGGTTTAAGCGATATCTTTTCTGTCTCCTCATTAGAAATACTGTAGAACAGTATTTTTTTTGTTGGATTGGATATAGTAAGTAGTATTTAGCCTTCAAAAGTGACGACTATGGTAGATCGAAGTTCGATGTGGCGACGCTTGGGGAGGACCTATGTCTAACAGTGGATGGCTAATTGGACTGAAATGATATTGATGAAGAAGAGATTACAAAACTTTTATGTCACATATGTTTGTATACCGTTACTTGTATCTCCCGGGTGTTGCAATAAGTGTTGTTATTACATGTATGATACATTTCGTTTCTAGTAGGCCCTTATTCAGCAGAAAACGAACCTAAGCATACGGATGGTTAATGATTTATTGAACTTGCTCTATTCTCCATAAATAATTCAAGTCTTTACTATCAAGTCTATAGAGTCAAGAGCAAACGCATCTAAAATAAAAAATAAAATAATAACACTCGTTTGACTCGTTCCAACTTCACTGTCTTTTATTGGCTACTCAAGGTTGATCTAACGTCAAATTACGAATTAAATAATTACTTTTACTGACAGCCGATGCATGAATATTAAGAAGTTGTGTAGTTTTTTGTCCAGACGTTTCAAGGGAGTTTGGTAAATCAAGGCTGTTCCATGTTTTTAATGTGATTGATAATACTTTGAGGTCAAAGTGGCAATTTTTGTTTTAGTGTTAAAGATGTTCACTAAACCAATTTATTGAAGAACATTAATAAGATGGAGCTAAAAAGAATTTTGGTTAGAGAAATTATTTATTTTCATCCTTGTTTAAGTTCAAACTGACGATTTTTTCTTTTGCATAATTGAATAGAAATTCATTTCCCATTGGCCCGCTTACCCAAGTTGGGCATACACATGAATAGCACAAAGTTTTGTAGATGCCATAACTGATAACTCTTGTCGTTGCTCACCCAACGACGACAAACATTGCAATATAACTACGTGAGTCCAAAACGTGCATATTTCATCAACATCCCACTAACCTCATACGTTAAGAGGAGTGATATCATCTTGAACATAATTCTTTCTTGATAGCCCGAAATTCTGTCCACTCCGATCTTATGAAACTTGTATGTGTGCTACGAATCATTTAATATATTGGCCCTGGTGCAACCTCACCGCTCATAATAATTACAGTTCTTCCAATAAGTCCTTCCATCCATTCGATGTAATAAAATGAGGGGTCCTAATGAAAAGCTAAATAAGTTCATAACTCATTGAGTTATTATCAACAAACTATTAACTTCATTAAACAAATCTTCCTACATCTTTGTTGTAATGAAATTGTTAAGTGTGTCGTGAATCATCCCGTCTTTAGACAGATTACAATAATTAAATTAATCAGTGTAATTGCTGCGATGTAGGCGATTGTGAAGATAAAAGTAAGTTAAGAATGTCCACTTTACACAAAAACATGAAAATCTCAGAGGTTTAAAGACATTATCAAAATCGTCATTTAATCTTTAGTGAATACGGTCAACGACTTTCCGACATTTGGATTTTTCTAATAACTAAAATAATTATGTAAATAAATAGAAACCACAATAGACCCTCAGAAAAAAACAAAACATCTGAAAAATGGTTAGCAGAAAACAGACACAGTTTTTTATTATATTTCTAAGTCTACAGTGGTTCAAGCTTTAGTCATTTTCGTAACATTTACCTGTAGGTGGGCCTTTTCCATCTATTTATTTTGTGGCATTGCGTGCGCTTGCGCCTCGCCGTTTCGTAATACGTCTTTGAATGTCAAGTTCATGCACGTTTGGAAGATTATTTTCAACATTTTGATGTATTATTGTTTAATTCTCAAGGCTTTTCATGTATTTAACTTGTTCTTTGTTGTAATATTTTTGCTTCATGTGTAAGTGAGGTTTAATTTCTATGTAACTTAGTTCGTTTTAACTTACTCTAATAAATCCTCATTACTTAAGAATACACCCAACAGCTTCTCAATTTGGTCCTTTTATGAATCATAGTTCATATCATCCACTTCATATCTAACAAAATAAGAAACTTCGCTGTCTTTATTTAACTCAATATCAAGATAACCACCAACATTAACACAACAGGTCTCATTACTGTTTAACGTTTCATTTCATTACTTCCAACGAGCTTGTCAACGGCTTTTATCAGATCCATATTTCTAACTTTTCCCTGCAAAGCTTTGCAACATAGCCTTGCAGAGATCAAGACAATAATTTGATGCTATTTGGTAATATAATGACATGCGATTGGACAATTAGCTTAGTTTAATGTACCAAGGACTTGGTTGGGTAACTAATCGTATTCGTTGCAACAAAGCTGCAATGTGTTGTTTAGATGATTGATGAAAGGAAGTGGGGTAGAAGATTTGGATTGATGATGTGAAATTAGATATACAGAATGTTAAGAATCGGTATTAAGATTATCTAATCGATAGATCAAAATTCCTTGAGCGATTGATTAATGAGCTTACAGAGACAGGTGAAACAGTAGATACTAAATATAAATCTAATATGCAATGCTACTAAAATCAAATCATGATACAATAGTAATATTTGAAAAGGAATCTTACACTGCAATTACTTTTCCTTTAACAAACTTATAATCCGCATTAAACTTACCCAATATATTCTTTGTCTGCAAAATTCAATGCCCGTACAAAACGTAGAAGCTCCCCATTAACACTTAAATCCTGTCATAACTGACAAAGAATGACTCATCAACTTTTAACTCCGGCAAGATTCTCAACCTCTCTAACTGATTGCTGAAGTTCAACGAACTTGTATTCTTCTCCAGTAATAGATGCTAATTCCTTTTAATCACTTAACGTATCACATTATACTTTTGTGTGACTGTCATGAGTTATTTCCTTAGAAAATGGAGCGGAATGTATTTGAATGTTTTCCTCACGTTTATTCTGATTTGTAAGAAAAGTTTTGGGCCATAAATTATAACGGTTCACGATACGGATACATAGGTAATTAGTTTTTTATTTCTTTTTTTGTTAAGTTTAATTAGTGGAGCGAATTTTATTATTTGTCACTCTCTGCTTATACTTCGACTGGCACTAATGAAAAACATAAGTTCCCTTTCTCTATTTTATGGCATTGCGAATCAATTATAAAGTTGTAGTTCCCAAGTTCTGCCCTCGTTATCTTCCGGATCACAAGATCCTTAATTAACGATAGGGACAAGGGCAAGGTTTCGTATGGACACATACGAAAAAAGTTCGAAGTTGTGAAAAAGAGTGTCCATGGAGTTTCTTGCCCGTTCTTCTCCATAGCTACCTACTACGCCTTGGAATGGGTAACTAGCTTCATCTTTCAGACTGACCGACCCCTTGACAATTCAAAAGTGCCTGTAATTGGTTTATTTGAAATAAATGCTTTGAGTTTGAGTTTGAGTTTTGTGCCATCGATTAGATCGCCAGGAAGTACGCAAACTTATTTGTGCCACTGTTCAACTTAGCTTTGATTTCTCAGGTCAAATCTTCAGCCTAATGATTAAGTTACTTCTGCAACAGATTTTTGCAGAAGATATAATATTATGGTAATAATTATTAAAAATAGGTAAACGAAATAATGATTCAACTTCATGATGAGTCTTCATGATGGAGACTAATATGGGTTTCTAGAGGCTAAAAGCTTAGTTCAGTTTCACTTTTTATAAAGGCAGATAAAAGTAAACATGCATGTATACTAAGAGATATTTATGTCACTATTTACTTTAATATTTCAAAACTTACTTAAAAATACTTACTTTTAAATTTACTTATCAAACTCGTTTTTAACTTAACAGTTTTTTGTTAAAACTTTCATAGGCTTTTTATTTAGAAGTTTTTCATAATGTTATTCATCACTGCATACTTATTAAGAGGATGTGGGTGAGTGACCTATTAGTGTTATGAACTTACTGACATTCAATTTTGAAAATAATTCACTTTGCAAAATCTATTAAGACTAATTCCAATTATTTTTAATTCCAATATTTTTGTAAAAAATAAATAATTATGAAACTACTAAAGAGTAAGTTTGACTGGTAAGTAATAAAAACCAAAATTCAGCAATAAATAATACACATTTATTCAAACAAAACAACAACGATCAATCAATGATGAACAGTAACCAACGACAGTGACTTCACAACCGGCACAGTTTCATGAACAGTGGAACTGTGATGAGACACAGCAGAGTCACCAGTCTTCAGGGTCACCAGCGGCGAAGAGTGGTAGACCACCGGAGTATGGGCCACAGAAACTATGGGCGCATGGACTAGAGTAGTTCCTCCGTGGTTGACGACCTGGTTGCTCTTCGTAATAGTAGTCTTCGGGATGTTGTAGACTTCATGGACAGGCATAACGCTGATGGAGTGGACTGGGTGGACATAAGTTCCACCATGATTGACCACTTGGTTTGCCTTCGTGATGGTAGTCTTGGAATGGAGGACAGGAATGGTATGGATATTGTGGACGGGGTGGTAGACGTGAGTGCTTCCATGGTCGATGACTTGACTGCTTTGAGTGTAGGTAGACTTGGAGGTGAGGGGAACCGTGTGGATCACGTGTGCCGCCGGCTCGGCGAGGAGGTACGCAGGAGCTGCGGCCCCACAAGCCATGATGGCGCTGATGATGATCTGGAAGTTTAAAAAACATTAGTTGACACAGAAGAATAATTCTATGAATAGGTTTTGGTCTATTGAGTAGAACATATTTGGGTCAGCAAAATGTGCATATGCATTGTC
Organism: Griposia aprilina; assembly: GCA_916610205.1. NCBI lineage: Eukaryota > Metazoa > Arthropoda > Insecta > Lepidoptera > Noctuidae > Griposia > Griposia aprilina. Next base: position 1,141,086 of record OU744293.1, on the reverse strand, counting down.
TTGATCTGACTAGAAATATATTTTAGGACCGTTTCTATGTGTAACTAATTACAAAGATCTAAAAAATAATGTATGCGACCGTGACGTATTCTTTTTTATAAATTATAAGTATATCTTAAACTGTTGATTCTTATCGACCCCATTCCCAACAAGATTTATCAATTCCAAAAAACTTTCTCTCAAAACTCACAATACTTTGCATTGTCGAAGTCTCACTTGCAACTGATGGTAGTCCTGAAAAGAACCACCCTTTTATACCAACATGTATAATTATTGATTGGCCCAGATTGCGACAATTATTCGTGTATTCGTGTACTTGAATTTTTTGGTCTTATTTCGCGAATAAAAATGCGAAGGATATTGCGAAAGCGTGCACAGTGTTTTGATCTGTCAGCTTCAGATTAGCAAATATTTAGGAAGGTTTTTATTTGAAGACTTGTCAATTATGGTCCATTGATCAGGAGATATTAGGTAGATAAGCTTGTATGGTGACTCCAGTCTCGTTTGTGTCATGTCAATGTCAAATTATACATCAGTGCAGATCTGTAATAACATTTACAAATCAGGGCATCAGTAGCCCAATTTCCACAAAATATTCTATGTGTAGTTCGTTATTTCGTGTCATCTGGACATTAGTTTTCAAGGGACACAAAGTAGAATTTTGATGTACCTACTGGAATTATCGTTATTCGGTAGGTCAATTATTTTGTCCACCCACAAACTTAGTTTTTTTCACGTCTACCATACCATAAATTCCCTTGATATTTATTTGAGTTGATTTTGTAAGTACCGAGTCTTATTACAAAAAATGAGATCGCATCGCATCGTGGGAGCGTGGGCGAAAGAAACATGAAATCATATCTCATATTTTTTATAACACAATTTCATTTTGGAAAAAATCTTTACCTGTACTCGAAAGGTTTAGGTAGTTAAATAAAGGTAAACAAATCGTAAAAAAGGTTTTTTATAGTTGACACTTTCTTGTTTAAAAATACGTTACAACAAAATTAAAGTTATTTGCGATTTATACGATAATTTCCTCTTTTATTAATGTATGTTAAATTTTATCATTTATTCGTTAACTATACTCTTCGTACCTACATGCAATTGCTTGAGCACATTTTTTTTGTTAGATACAAAATAGTATAATATTTTGTAATCTGTCTATTGTAAAGAGACCAAAAAGACAGGTCCCCTAAACCTTTTAGAAAACACGAGGATTAGATAACGTTGCTAAATTGAAGAGTACGCCTGTGACGTAGTATGGCAACTGAAGTAGCAGGTATTACGTTTAGTCGGTTAACCAGATTGCTTATAAGTTGTGGATGAATTAGAAAAAATGTTATATGGTGTCACTGTATTGCGGCTGCCACCATACCACTGTGAGCGCAATTCAATTGAGTTAAAAGGGCTCAGGTTAAAGGGTTTGTAGCCGAGAAAAATAAAACTTTTAAAATTTCTGACCTAAACATTCTTTTGCCAGAGGCTTTAGCTAATGTCACTGCTGAGAATTGGAAAAGTTGCGAGGGCCATGTAATAAAAGAAGAACAGAAAATGTTTAAATTAGACAAAATAATTGATGATACCACTGAACGCTTTATTATTAATGTTACAGATAGTTCCTTAAATTCAGATGCAGAATAGAGCCTATTATTATGGGACTCAAAATAATATGATTTTAACATTTGAAATAAAAGGTTTAACATCTATGAGTCACGTGTTTTTTTTTGTTTACCTTTATTTAACTACCTAAACCTTTCGAGTATAGTATAAAATGTAATATCAAAAACTCATAGCTATTGTAAATGAGATTAAGCCCAATGTCATCGCAATTTAATATTAAAACAGTAAGTAAAATGTAATATCAAAAACAAGTAGATATATTTGTAATACATCACATTAATTAATGGATGTTTATTTATACGAGCTTTTAGTCAGCTTTTAATTGTATTAATTGGAATGGATGGTACCTGAGTTTATTGGAGCTAATGGACGGCTTGCAAGCATAAATGAATAAAATGTAAATATTGTATTGTATGTCTTATGCGAAAGTACACAAATTTTACAGATCTATTGGATGATCCAATTATTAGAACTGCCATAAATGTAGATTAGTAAAGCACTTTGTTTTGGAACGTCACAAACTTTAAATTTTTTCGAAACATTTCTATTCAATTTTCTATTGATTCTGAACAAGATTCTGAGCTTTACTATGCTAAAGCTCTGTCTAAAGCTGAAAAACCTTCAAATTTAATACCTCTTTTAGTGTTAAGATGTTTCTTAGATATTTATAATATGAGCAAACCATCGCAAAAAAAAAACGACGATCTTAAAATACTCATCTAAGGGCCCGTTGTTTGATCAGTAGTCAAACATAATATTAATTAAAATGCGTTAGTTAAACTAATAATTAGTTAAAAATGACATAAGTATGTTGTTTGACAAATGGTTAAGCTAACTATAGTTTAAAAAAATGACAATTTTCTATGAAAGTGAACCATGCGTAGACAGACTAGTTAAACTTTAACTATTGTCAAGTGACTAATTGTTAAATTGACTATTGGTCATTTTTAACTATGTATCAAACAACGGGCCGTAAGCAAAGTATTATCATCTTCACAACTCACACATACATCACACAGCTGTCCATTTTCCTGCTGTTGTTATAAATAATGAGTTTGTCAAACCTGTCGTCAGGTGAGAGACATACCCTCGTCAAAACTTGGTCTGTCGCGAGACGGGTCCCCAGAGAGCATTAGTGACACTTCATCATACGAGGTGAAGGGTAACTAGTAATAAAAATTTTGGTTATTGAAAAATTCCAAGTTAATCAGCAGCATCCTACAAGGTATACCTTGTAGGATGCTGCTGATTAGCATCCGAGCAGCATCCTACAAGGTATACCTTGTAGGATGCTGCTGATTAACTTGGAATTTGATTTTATGTAGCTAGCTCATTGTGCGCTAGACATACATTCAAGTATCGTCGCTCATGGCTATGAGACTCAAATAAAATCCAGTTCATTCTAAATAATGTTATCAACCATCATTCTCTTATCTCAAGTTATTTGCTAGGTGCAAAATATCTTCATCTTCCATACTTCACTATTATTCGACATCTCTGTTGTCACTTCTTCTATAGCCATATATTTTTCAAAGTATATCCATCGTTTTTTTTTGTCTTCCCTTACTCTTAATATCTATCAATCTATCTTACTATCTAGAAATAATTATTATCTAATATTATTAACCAAGGACGAAATATTACAAATCCAGATACAGGTTACTAATAGATTAAGCCTAGCATCTCATCTCTTATTTCAGACCTCGATGTCTCCTACCACAAGTAGAAGTAAATCCAGAAATAAAAGTACTAGGATGACATAGACAGTAAATGATTAGTAATGATTAGACGCTTTTAACGTTCTGCATCGTTCTTACATGCATAATTTCAACATGAACGATGTAGTCAATATTTTGTAACCATATTTTGATTTAAAAGAGTGTCCATGGAGTTTCTTGCCCGTTTTTCTCCATTGGTACCTACTACGCTTTAGAATGGGTAACTAGCTTCATCTTTCTGACTGACCGACCCCTTGACAATTCAAAAGTGCCTGTAATTGGTTTATTTGAAATAAATGCTTTGAGTTTGAGTTTGAGTTGAGTAAATAAAGTAAGCCCGTAGATAGTGTTCAACTTTCGTGTGACGTCACAACATCCATTTTTATCATTTAACAAGAGTGGACTTAGGAAATGGGACTCTAAGGACCAGTATCCGACTTAGACAAATGAGCTTTCTAGATAGACTTTCCTCTAGATTTAGGCTTTTACTTAGATACATCAAGGAAGCTGTTTGATTTTACACTTTCTAATGTTATTTTTCTCTTTCGTTGACATCTGTTTATACATTGTGAAATCCTATTGACAAATTCTTTTATTGCAAACATAAGCTGCCCACAGAATTTGTTTCCATTTCAACTGATATGGCTGAATATTTTTGAGTGTCTGAGTGCAATGAATACAATTTTATTGTTTCTTAGTGTGGATGTATTATATGTCTTTCAGCTTTGAAATCACCGACTAATATCTCCAGAAACAAAACATAGGTAAGACAGAAATGTGTAATGACTTTTTATTCAGAATATACAGACATAGTTTGCAAAACGTCCAATCAGATGTAACTGATAACCACGAAACCTTTATAAGGAAATCGTTGCAACAATAGTTCTATGGCACTCTGGCCTTCGCCTGATTGCAGCGTATTCAACACTGAATAGATTGAACATATTGTTATTCAAGAATTTATTGTTTATGCAACAGTTTATAGGGCCAAACGGTCGGGGAACTATGTTCCTGATTGAATTGATTGTATTAGATTAGTTTACTTTGAAAGCACCAGTTGAAAATACAGATCGTTGTGGCTATGTGGCAAAATAATTCAGCCTCTTTTTCGGCAAAACATCACAGGAAAAAGTTTATTGTGCAATGGATGGCAAATCTAGACCTACAGTAACTATGCTACATGTCAACAAGATTGCGCTAAACTTGCTGATTTATTAAATCAACAGCTGTAACTAAAAACAAATCTATCCGGTCATTGTCGAATACAATTTGTCCGTTTGTCCATTAGACTGTGCTGACAGTCAGAACGACAAATGTACAAATGCACCTTTCCTTTGATATACATCAAAAAACTTTCGCAACGGTCGCGCTGGCCAAAAAGTCTTAAGTGCAATAGCGTTTCAAACAATATGAACTCTGCATTATCAGCAGAAGGTGTAATTTCTGTTGGATGCTTTAAGATACTTATATCATGTATAACTAACTTGACCACACAAGCGGTTTTAATTATTGTGTAGATATTATCGAAGCATTTCTTAATTCAGAGCTTACTCAATTTATGGGAACATAATTTTTATTTTTTCTTTTCAATCCTGAACTGCGAACTTTAACTTTATGGAAGCAATAAAAAATTTATACTCGTAAATTGGATTTTGTTGTTTAATTAAAAGTATATTCAGAGGAAAGGCCTACGAAATGATTTATTGGGTAAATAAAGTGTTGATTGCTTTGCGTAACCGCGTCTGTGCCGTGTGCTGATCTTATCTGTAAGATCGGCCTCCCGCTTAGGGCGGCGCAATCAATTGGTCTTGGGAACATAACAAACGTATCTCATAGCAGGTAGATTGTTGAGTAAAGTCATTAGAGCAGAAATGATGCCCTTTGACTGGCTCAGTACATCATCGATATCTGTGCATAGTAATTTTATCTTTTCATACTAACAGAAACAAAAGATTTATGTCACGCTAACCCGCTGTTAGTTGATTTCAGATCATTAAGACCAAGTGTCTTCACTATGTTTCCTTTTATTGTTAATAAGGGGAATTACGAGTATATATAGCATTATAATTTATTAAGTGATATTGATAAGAAACATCGTATTTTTGTACTTGCCGGTAAGAAATTGACCAATTTGGTACTTAAATATGCGCCGAATCAGACATATAAACCACCAGAACATAGATCATCCGGAATCCAGAAGAATCTGCGCAGTATATTTACTGCAGAGATTCTTCAGGTTTTTTTTTTGCGGTAGGTGAAGTGCAGTGGTTATAATATTGTATAGCTGCTGCACTTCACTACCGCATAGTAGCCATACAATCTTATTTATCTCGCAACAAAGTTAATCATACCGTTCAGTCCGCCTTAATTTCTGAAATATTAAAGCACAATTTCGCTAAAATTAGCAGAAAAGTAAAATTGTGTTTCGGATCCCATTCATCGTGAAATATTATTACTGTATAATTAATTTGGCACCCGCTTGTCTGATATCATTACAAGGTTTTTAAGATTTAAGATAGTTTATGAAATTATGAGAAAAAAAATATTGAAGACCTTGGTGCCTACTTGAGGAACATCGTATGTCATTGATGTATGGTCACCACGCCCAGTTTCAACATATACCATAAAAGGTTGAATGAGAACATTTGGAAGTTTATGGGTTCCCTGACATGGCGGCGTAAAACGAAAATATTGCATATTAAAAAGAAATTACTCATTTTCGGTAGCTATTTCAATGGCTGTATAGGATCTGCATATACCAAAATTACTTCAAATAATTTTGGAGCTAATGTTTATTTCTGATGTCTAACTGTCGAATTAAATGTTATTGCTGAAAATGGTATGCACATTATGAAGATGTCTAGAAGTCTAGTTCGTAAAATAGATGATTAAATCCTTAACTATGATGCCAACTCGTGACCACAGCGATCTGTGCGTGGCTTAATTTTAATAATCGCAATTTGTTCATGGGTACATGTAATACATCCAAAAAACTAGTAGCAACAACATAATCATACAGCTTGTTTACCGAACTCAATCTTAACATAGGAAAGTATATCAATCCTGTCATAATTACCAACATTAGTCTGACATGAAAAAATAATATTCATGGAAATATCGATCTTATGACAACGTAGTAAGAAGGTTACCGTACACGGGTTGTTAGCACTGATTAGTTTGTTTCCCGTGCACTATAATTATGTAATTTAAACATTTTTATGTCAATGTCGTCACGACAGCCATATTTGTAATGGCGCCAATTTTGACAGATCGAACGTGCCAAAAATGCTGTTTTTAAGCGATAAGCATGTGATGGTAAATTAACAGTTTTTAAACGTAATTATATTGATTTATTCATGAGACACAAGACATTAATAATATTAACATAATAGGGAAACATATTTCGTAAACATGCGTGTCAGCTTAATGTCCAATGAGGTTGAGTTTAAGCCTCCGAATTACGTGTTGCAAAATTGCTAAAAATTGAAAAAAATGTGCCTCTAATTAAAATTTATTGCATGTTAAGTGACTGTTTGTTCAGGCAATAAACTAATTAAACTTGACAATAGATATAGCTATGATAGCCACATTGAGGTTTCATCCAGTAGATTTTTATAATTAGGCTGGTAAATTAAAATATCACCGTTTTTTGTTCCATCAAGCAATTTACACACACAGTCACACTTCTTTTGTTTTATTAATAGGAACATCCACTGTCAGGCATTTGAAATATTCTGCATGCAAAGTTTATGTGTCTATGTGGTAAATGGTCCTTAGATCCGATTGCCAAAATTACAGTCGCAAATTTGGACTTGCCCTAAACTGTTAACTGCCTGTCTAATCAGAGATCCCGACTGCTCACTGATTTTCACTCACTACATGTAATCTCATTATGCTGTGTTAGGATTTCGTTTAGCTTTTGTAGTTTGGTCCAATGTATTCGATAGTTTGGTGTTAAACAGGGTAAACATCGATTACGCCCCGGGGATTGAAGTAATGGGACTTTCATAATACATTCCTTTTATCTTTGTAGCTTTGAATGTATGTTTACTAAACCGCTGAAAAAGTCTCCTGAGTGAATTTTATTTTACTCAGAATACAAATTACAACGACTGACTCCATGGCTATATACTCAACTTTAAAGGCACATTTAATTATGTTAATTTAAAACAATAACGACCCATTAATCACTAAAAAAGCCGTATAAATGTAAACGAAGATCTTCAAGTAAAACCCATTATTTATCTTATTAAGGATCAAGCTACCATTATTAGGTAGAAAAGGTCAAGCTATGTAGTTTCGGAGCCCGTGTGCCACTAATTTACAAGATCGTACATACGTGATTTATTGACCACAGTTCCATGATGCTTGCGCAATGTTTATGCAAAATGCAACCACGTTATCGGTAAATTATTATAGCGTCATAATGTGTGTTGTACAGGAGATAGGGCATTAAGGAGAAGGACTATCTTCATCATTACAGCCTTTTCTATCCACTGTGTTAAAGGGAGCGAAGAATTCAACATGAATTTGATTTTGGAATAAGCTTTAATCTTCTGCAAGTCAATTGCAGAAGATTAAATTGCAATCGTTACATAATGGTTTGGTCTATCTCTAAGAGTGATTATAGACCATCACAGGCAGTATTCGTAGCTCACTATGAAGACTGAAGTTTTATTTTAATATTTACCGTAGCTACAAACATTCAACAAATTATAAAGGATGCGTAAAAATAACTAGCTTTTCCAAAGTTTTTGCCATGAATAAAGCCTTTAAACTCTAGCTCCTGAACAACAAACCGCGTTACTCTTACGATTCAAGATGTCACACACGTCTACATATCAGGCGTCATGTCGAAATTATAAAATTTCGCGCATACATTCGTTAAAAGGCCACTTTCGGTGAAGAATAACCCGAATTTTGTGCCCCAAATGTCAATGAGAGGATTACAATGCGTGTGCTCGGTTCATTATTCATTATTAACAGTGTTGCAAGTGCGAATATTTCGGGAAATTTGTGGGTACTTGCACAATTGAGGATTGACTTCGATGAGTGGGTTCAATTTATCAGAATTCGACAGCATTGAGGTGATTACATTATTATGACAAGTCCACTTTTGTCATGTACGATTCGGATACGAAATATGCAAATTTTGTTTCTTATTGCTGTTTACCTACTGGTGATGCATCTTGACATTGATTTTGATTTTACGAAAATTCTGTCAAAATAGTTTATTGGACAGTTTCAGAAATGTATGAAAATCCAGCCAAGCGCGTGTCGGACCACGCACAATGAAGGGTTCCGTAGTTGGGATGAATTTATCCCAAGAACAAACTTAACATTGTAGTTGAAAAACATGTTCTCCCATACGTTCCAACTGCAAATGTAAGTTTGCCGACTATTACTCGTAAACTTGTAAATTGCAATTTTTTGTTAGAGTCAAGTGTCCCCCCCTGCCAGCTAAATGGTTGCTTTTGGATATGTGAAAAAATTCGCGGTAGTAGTATTTATAACGAAATTAAAAGTTTAACTATCACAGTTATAGCTGGTAGGGGGGGGGGGGGGGGGGCTGGTCACTTACTCTAACAAAGATTAGCAATTTAAAGCTTAAATTTACGCAAACGGATCCATGAATCGAAAAATGATTTTCACAGACCCGTAATATTTTTGAATGGCCTATACAACGATACCCCACACTGTGGGACAAACGAGGAAAATAATACATCCCCACTTTACGCGTACCTACAAAAAACTTTAGTTTATTTTACCACTTTGTCACACATAACATAACATCACGCCTGTATTCCCCGAAGGGTCAGGCAGAGTTGTAACTATAGCACACCCACATTTCGTTGTGTTTTGATATGTATATTCATGCCAAATTATTGCTTTCTAGTACTAAGAGTCTCTGAACTAAGCTGCGGAGGAACAGACGGACATGGCGAAACTATAAGGGTACCTTGTTGACTACGGAACCCTAGAAAGAGCCATTAAGAATATTAAAGGCAAAACAAATATCTTCACTCTTTAAACACCTTATCTACGGTCATTTTAGCCAAAAAATCCCAGGATTGCCTAGACTTAGAATATGATAAAAAATAAAAGCGATAAATATTTTTTCAAAATGTCAATCATTTTCTTCAGACAAGGCGTCACTCAAGACGACAGGCGTTACTACTCTTTGAACGCAACTCACTATCCCAAGGGAATCATACTATTACCAACAACATAATATTATACGTCTATCTAGGAGAGTACAACGATCCTAAGTAAGATTAAGAGTGACTTTCTATGCAAAAAATCTTGAAGAAGCGTATGAAAAAACAGAATAATAAGAGAGAATTGAAATTTTAGGAAAAAATAAGGCGTAGGTATTCTCCGGTCTGAGCTAGATAGATCATTAGATTTTTCAGAGCTGAAAGTTGATAGTTCTTATTTTGATGGATTAAGCTTTAGGATACCATGAATAAATTGACATTATTGGAGATTGATTAGTACTACGGTTTGTGTACCTATTTATACAAAAACAAAATATGTTAAAGCTTTTTTTAATAAAATCGAGTTAATTTTTTATTTTAGATAAAATAAACCGCGCCATATAACTATTATTACCCACAATCAATCAAATAATGTTCACAAACAATTACATACACAAATCGTTATGTATGTAATTTGACCCACAATATATTAGCACATTAATATAATATTTGTTCTAATAACTGTCGCCTACACATTCAGAATCAGATTATGATTTTTTGCCTCGGGCTAAACTCAGTTTTTTTTATTAATAACACAGCGTTTTCAACTCTGTTTTAAAAGGGTTAGAGCTTGGAATTAAAATTGGTTTCGACTTGTAACTGCCCAAGGTTAGCAGCTGCCAAAGAAGGCTTGTTGGTACTGAATTTGATTGAGGCTTAGTACCTAATGTGATTCTGACGTACAGGTTCAAACATTTGTTACAGGTCTGTTATAAAATTTATTTTCAATAGGCCTTTTAGTCTGTAGATTTGTAGACTATCTTTTATTTCGATACTTGTTGACAGGCCTACACTGTTTTCCCATACCTAGTAACACTTCATAACTATCGAAAACATTGTAAAAGCCAATTATTTTTAAAAGAGTAACCGTGGTGTTTTTGCCGGTTCTTCTCCATAGGAAACGACCAATTGGAACCGTGCAACTAGCTTCTAACGTTTCATAAGTGCCCATGTAGGCCCATATGTGAAATAAAATATTTTGATTTTGAATGCTAAGCTAAAACTGAGTTCAAATCAAAAATACAATTAATTAGCGTGATTTTTAAAGAGATTCCGGAGTAGGTTTTTTGTTTTTATTTTTGTTTAAAGCAGGAATCGTGATGTAATTATAATAAAAATGTTGTTTCATCATAAACACAGATTATTATAACCTATGCAAGAGTTGGTAAATCTTGATATAATTCAACATTGATTGAATATAAATGACACAGAATTTTAGCATAACGTGACTGTTTGCAGAAACCTACTGCAGAATTTTCAGTTCAAAGATATTTATTTAACCCAAGATCTATAAATAAAAATATAGTTAAACAAAGAAAATCGGTGTGAGTTGGTTTGGCACTCACGAAAATTGATGTGTAAACATGTGAGCTCGCATCAGTTTGGTTCACGCGCTCACATAGACACGGGTCTTACGCTGACGTCATCGGACGCTCGAAGTCTTACGCTTACGCGTCTGACGCTCGAAGTCCCAGCTAGCCCCTACCGTAGACCGATCGCTAAGATGTTTACACATCAAAAGTCACCCCGTTTAAAATAGGTACACTGGAATTAAATTCAGATAACTATCTTGTTATAAGGGCGTCTATTGAATCAGACAAAGTTGAAGTTAAATCTTAATCTTATCACAAAGAGCTTGTTAGTCCGAGAATATTTTTAGAATGAGTCTTTTTAGATTAAAAAAATAAACGTTGTGAACGAAAAAGTAAGTTTTAAGAACAACAGTTTGCATCATACATAACTTAGACAGAAATAAGTGCAAGAGACCCTTTGTAAAGTAATATAATTAGTGTGTTCCTTTTTTATATACTCGTACTTAGTCTTCTACTTCTTCTGATGTTAATAACTACTGAATACATGTTTAATTGGTTGCAGGCTGTTGCAGGACACTGAACGAGACACTATATAAGTTTTATTGTTATTACGCCTATGGGCGTTGAGTGTCCCTCAATCTGTTAAAATACAACAAATATATTTTATCAAGACCTTCTAAGAATTCTATTCTTTTGATAGTCCTGATAATAATGCATTGCAATGCATTTTGAGTCTACTATATTCATGTTATTTATATATGCTGTCTTCAGCCAGACATAGGAGTAACTTTGGCAGCCGCCATACTCTCGATATTATCAGATTGTTGATTTAGATCTGTTATTCAATCAGCCACCGTGATTGGGCGTGAAATTAAACCGTCTGTAGGGTCTTAAGATCAGATCGATAGAACGCAATAACGCAAAATCAGTATTTACGTCAATATTATCATTAGGAAGGGTTAACTTGAGTTTCACTGTTGTAAGTTCCTTGGATGTTACATCATCTGATTCACTTCCGTCTTGGTTTATATTTCCCTTTAGTTTATCTTTGATTTTGAGGTCGTTACTGTAAATTATACGATTATTGGCTACCGAGGTCACTGCGCATATGATCGTTGTTTGTTTTAAATAATGACCTTACATTGAATTATAGGTGTACTATCACTCTGGTTTATTATATGTTAGCCATTAGCATTTTGTTTGTGATTATATTCTATAGGTACTGCCAGTCCTTATTTTGCGCGTATTAAAATGTTTATTTTTGTATTCATCTATTTAGTTATCATTACTATGACTTGTATAATGTGGGTTAGTATGAACTAACCCACATTATACAAGTCATAGTCATTTGTTAAATAAATCTGTGTTTACTGAAAGGAATTATCCTTTCAGTAAACACAGATTTATTTATCGTTATCATTGGCACTGTCACCAATTAAAGCCACTTGAATTCATCCAACAAAATAATTGCTCTGCCCACATTCGTCTCAGTTTTCACCGAAAACATCAAATGTCGCAATTTGCTAAACCGAACTGATCATTAAACGACTACTGGCTATTAAAACTTGGTATTTGGGGAATTGAGAAGAGAGTAAATCACATTTTTATGTAACCTAAATTAACATTAAGCAAAAAATAGGAGATCAAAACATTTTGAAAAACACAGACGAGCTCAAATTATCATAGGCCAACCCTGTTTTTATCCTTAAGCCAATTAATCTATCAGACGCTTAACTGCCTCACACTTGGCTGGGTTAACATCTTCCGCATGATATTCCCCGCCATTACCCGGTAATGCTCCATCGTCTATTTTTGAGACGGAAACATCCCGTCTTAATTGTGGGAGTCTGTTTTATGAGGTTGGTGCATCGGAAAATTGATCAGCTGTTTTTGAAATGGCTGGTGCATTTTATGGACGGTGCTTAGATTTTATGTCGCTAGTGTAATTTTTTGCCCGTTTTCTGGCGTTTGGAAACTTATTGCACGAATTTAAAAGAATTAGGATTGGGTTTACACAAGACTGTGTTTTTTTTTTTGAGATCATTAATAAAACTTATGATGTTATAACTTCCTAACGTAAGCAAAATTTTACAAAAACATGAATCAAATTATTTTTATATTTTAAGACGTCAGTTTACGAGTTAGATCTGTCACCCAGTTGATTCGTTTATTTATAAATCTTATCTTCAATTTATTTTCAGGTTGACATAAAAATATTATTATGAAAATATTGATGAATTGAATCGCTGTTTGATTTGAATTATTATTTGAATATTTATAACCATTTAATGATAAACGATTCATACTTTACCAGCCAAATGATTTTAGAAATTACGTAAACCAACTTTTTCTGACAAAGTTAGCTAACATTACCATAACTTTTTTTTGATTGTTTGTTTTCTTTGTTACAGATTCTTGGCCATTTGGTGGCCCTTGAAATGCCAGATCACCAAGCGTCGCGCGAGGATGATGATCGTCTTCATCTGGATATTCGCCATCAGTGTCACCACTCCCTGGGTCTTCTTCTTCGACTTGGTCGTGGTGTTCGACGACAACCCAAACGTTCGGCTCTGCCTTGATGTCTGGCCAAACCCCATCAGTGAAGTCCTCTACTTCGTCATTGGTAACCTCATCTTCTGCTACATACTCCCCATGATCCTCATAACCATGTGCTACATCCTAATCTGGATCAAAGTTTGGAGAAGGTCAATCCCCACGGACACCCAAGACGCCCAGATGGAAAGAATGCAACAGAAATCTAAAGTCAAAGTCGTGAAGATGTTGGTCGCTGTCGTCATACTTTTCGTCTTATCCTGGTTCCCACTGTACCTTATATTTGCAAGGATTAAACTTGGTGGACCAATTCAAAAGTGGGAGGAAGAAATGTTCCCCGTTGTGACACCTCTGGCCCAATGGCTGGGAGCTTCCAACTCTTGCATTAACCCGGTACTATACGCGTTCTTCAACAAGAAGTACAGGAAGGGTTTCGTTGCGATCATCAAGAGTAGGAAGTGCTGTGGGAGGCTACGCTACTACGAGACCATTGCTCTGCAGTCATCGAGCACGTCAACGAGGAAATCTTGGCATTACAACAATAACAATCATCCATCAATCACTCGACGATCTCCTCCCGTCGATAAGAATGCGGTGTCATTCATTTACAATCACACGGGAGTTTAAGAGGTTAAGAAGTGCGCTTTGGATTTTGAATTAGAGCCATGGTGGGCTTTGCGTCGGGCACTCGGGCCGCGAGCGGCCGGAGCGACGCGTCTCAGCATATCGACACAATACGACATTTTCTATTGTACGTTTTTATTTCAACAGTTTGGTGTTGTCTTGTGCGAGAACAGTTTAATGACCTTTAAACTAGCATAGAAAAATTAAGTGAACATAATCAGTGTTTTTTAATAATGCTAGTAGTAATAACTTGTAACTTTTATACGTAAGTCGGTTAAATGTTTTAAGGAGATTTTATTTTTACACTGATTGTAATAATATTAGGAGCGTATGGAGGAAACGCACATCGAGCACAAAAAAATTAAACGATTTTATAATTTTAATTAATTGTTTCTTATATTTATAAAAATAACACATTCATGAATTTCTGTTACATATTACATAATTTTAATACAGTACGAAACCTTGTTTTTGTGTACGAATAATGTATTAATTCAATTGTTTTCTTAATTAATTAATTCTTCGAATAATCCCATATCTCTTTTGACGTTATATACATCCAAATTATTGATGTTATTTACAAAAAGTTAAAAAATAAAAATACAAAATTAAAAATGCTGAAACAAAACACTACTGACAGTACAAAAATAATATTTCGTAGAAAATAAGCTTTCGAAATTCTAAAAACAACAATAGTATATTCGTACTTTCAGGTTGTTTAATAGCAATGAAAATATTTCAACAATACGAAAGATTTTCTTTAATACAATATTTTAACACTAAGCAATTATTTAAAATTTTAGTACCTTGATAAATTACGAAGTTTACACAAATGTCAGTTACTCAATAAAATAATTATGTATGATGGTATTAATTAATAAGATTTTTAATAGAGAATTTAGTAAATGCGCTATATCTAAATAGGATAAAGTAGTTATTGCAATAGCAATAAATTTGTTAAACGCTCGTTAAAAGTGTGACTAGGTACTTGGAGAAATATTTAACGTTGTTGACAAAGTTGTGGATTTTTGACCAGGACATGTGCCCAAAGAATAATTTCATAGTTAATATTATCATTCATAAGGTAACTTACCTTAATTTCACGCAGATGAGGACGGCGGATTAAAAAAAAATAGTTTATGTTAATTTATTGATCAATTTTATAAAATTCTCAATCGATTAGGTTATAATCTAATTACCTACTTTTGGTAATTTTTTCACCTTATGCACTTAGTACAATCTGTCCTTTGCAAGCCATATTTAATTGTGATGTCATATACATATGCCTTTCAAGCACTTAATGAACATTTAAAGAAAAACTGCATGTCCTTGTCAAAATGAACAGATGAGCTTCTTAAAAGTCACCATAGTAAGGTAAGGAAAAATAATTTTAGATGGTCTCAAGTTTAACAACTCTTTCGTAAGTTATGAGAGCCTGCGCTAAGCACAGGCCGATAGCCGCTTAAAATGCACAAAATGATACCAAATAATATGACTATACTATATTTTTAAAATAATATTAAATTGAAGTGGGAAATAAAAATATTTTGGTGATTTCTAGGTTAGTTATACTGTAGATATTAAAATAAACGTGACCTTTTGCATGTTAATATACAATTTTTGTTTTTGAAATAATGTAATCTATGTTGTGGTCCACTGTTTATTAAATATTTCGTTGTAATAACCTATATTTTTGCTGCTTATCAGTCCACGAAATAAATCGTATTTTTATTTCTCACGAAGGATTAATTTTTAATTTTGACATACTGGTACATAATAATTGCATTTTATATCCTAATATTATATTGTACTACCTATTAGATGTTTTCAATAACCGCACACTTTCATAGACTATATTTAGATGTAAGTATTGTTTTATTTGTAACAAAATAAAAATAAAAACAAAAATATTTTTCTACTAAACAACATTGGGAATGAAGCGATCTAACATAATTTTAAGGAATGTATGTTCTTGTGCAGTTTCCTCTAATTTATTTTTTATTTGGTGTTTAATGTTATAGTTTTTTCTGCACTGCAGTGTACTTGTAGGCATTTGTTTTTGTTGTGTAGGATATCAAAGACGAAGTCGAAGCTTGCAAGACTGATATAATTGCTGGACTCCTTCAAAAGGATAATTCGTGTGATAGTAAAAATGGATTTTGAATTCGACTATTTTTGTAATTTTAAGCTTAACCCTAGCTTATTGGATCTGTTATTTTTTTTCTTATCTTTTCAATTTTTTTATTTTAAAAGCTTTCTTAATTTTGTGTGACATGAAAATATCTTATTTGTAGAGCATCAATAAATCTTTTAAAAATATTATCTTTTTATTAATTTTTACAAAAAAATAGAAAAACTAATAAAAAAGGAATGTAAAGGCAATATGTAGATTGTAGACGGTAGAATCATGCTGAGCATGTCATCTTGAGTAACTACTTGAAAATTATAAACAAACGATGTTTCTGCTCGGAGACACTGCTGGCAGTCGATATTTCAGGGCTGGAAACGATTTATACGCAAAGTTTCATTAAAATTGGTCCAGTAGTTTAGGATGACATAAACACAGTTTTTTTTTCCAAAGCAAAACAAATAATAATTTTAATGTTAAAATAAAAATTGTTTTAGTAAAATTAAGCTTTCATTTTCGAGGGCTTGTTACATATTTGTAAATGATACTCACAATAACAATGATTGTATAAAACCATTAAAAAAATGTTTAACTTTTAAATATAATATTTTCACGCATATAACTATCGGTAGTAGTTGTGTGCTATCATTGTTGCCTTTTTATCTGAGGTTTAATAAACAATAATAATCATTATTATGTTCAACTTCTGGAAAATTACTATTTTCCAACCCAATAAAAGTATCTATTGTTTGTGGACTATTTAGAAAATTATAAACGCAACAAATATTAAGTGAGCACAAATATTTATAATGCTTAAGTTGAAAGTAGGCAAGTCAACACCGTCTGCTTACATTCTAACTTAGCTTATTATAGTTCGCACACAAATTATTGTAATTTTGCAAGGTTTTACTAAGCTTCAGATAAATTAAGCGTGTGTAAAATAAACATAATAATTATACAATTATACATTTATGTATAACTCTAAATAAATAGTTTTATAGTTATACTTATAAAATGTCTACAATGACGTGTTGTTTATAATATAAATTGTTCGATAATTATACATATATTTATACAAGATAATTGGTAACACACAATTCTTTGTAAATAAATTGAAGTAGAACAATAAATAATATTATTATAGTTACAATTTTATTTATATAATAAATAGAAGCGTTTCTGTATAATATTGCTGTTGTTTATTTGCCGTGTTTGGTGTTAGATGATACCTAGTATTTAATTAATAATTATGTGTAATAATAATAATGTGAGACCTGATTTAGACATTAAACTAATATATTCATATTACCAAATATTTCTTCATGTAATCTTAAACTGTTTGATGTTATTACAAATTGTAATAGTTATTTCATTAAAATGGATTAATCATGTAGAACTTAGCATAACAGCTTGTAGTATAGCCCGTTTACTAGAATTTGTAAATGTATGAATTATACTGTACATTTATGTATAAATAGAAGTTTGATGTTTTAAGCAATGTTAGGTAATTTTTAGGAGTTTAGTGAGCTTATTTAGTGGAAACTGTTAATTTAATTATGATACATTAGTAAAATAATTTTGAGCAAAGTTATAAATACGTAAAATTCAAAAGTATGTTCATAATTAAATAAGCAGGTTTAATATATTTCAATCAACACAAGATTCCTATATATTGTAACAGAAGCAATTTTTGACATATTATGAAACTTTGACTACTTATACTCCGTACAATTTACCAACATATCAATAAAAGTAACCTCCAGGCTCGAAGACTTTTTTTTATATTAGAAATTTTCATATTATTTTTGTAAAAATTTGACACAATTTTGATATCCTCATTTCCTTTCACTATTAAGTATAGAAATGTTACTTCTTATAGTGAGTTTTGATTCACTTAGTTATCAAGAAGCTTCGAACTTGCTATGATTAGTATCAGTTTGTTATACATAGTCTAGATCTATGTTCCTTGCTAGTTTTTGTCTGAGATAAATTGGCCCGTTTTGCTATTAAGTAGATCATGAATCAGTTTTGGTAGTTTGGATTAAACCATGACCTTTGATCCGTGATTTTCTCAGTAGGTAATTATCTCATTTTATAAAAGCCACTCCTTTAGTAGGTACTTTTGCATTCAATTCCCATTTTGGAAATAAGTTTTGAATGTGTGAAAATTTATAAATTTTAAAATCATTTTAAATATTGAGAAAATAGATACCCATTAAATACATTTATTAGCAAATTTATAATTAATTAAATATTTTTATATTAAATTAGTGGACTGTTTTTATTTGTTATCATAGTATTTATAGATTTTAAGTTTGGTTCTTTTTTTGGAAATAAAATTGTTTAAAACACACACCAGAAAATTTTCAAAAATAACGTCAGGGTTTTATTAGATATAATTAGCATTTCTGTAGAATTAATTCGTCAATTTAAATAATTTTCATAAAGTAACTGAATTACTTGCTTATTTGGAAAGTAGATATAATTATTCTAAAATAATGTTTTAGTGATTTTGTACTTTAGTTATTAGAACATAATTATGCACAATAATGATAAACAGAGATTTTTAGATGTTCATTAAAATGTTAATTATGCAACTGCATATTAGTAACTAAGTACTTTTTTTTAAGAAGCAGCACTAGTAATGTCGTCAGCAACACAATCATCACAGATTTAGAAATAAAAAGATCAGATATTTCTTACCAATAACTTTATATCGCGTGATCAAATCTAACTACTGACTAGACGGGTTTTATTTTTCATTTTCTGAAACGATCTGTGGTTTTTTGCCTATGATTTGATTGAATAAACCTATGTAATTATTCCAAGAAATGTGTTTTTTAGCAAAGGCGGTATCAAATAGTTGTTTTTGCAGTTACAGCTTAGATAAAAAATCATATTGGATTAATATTAACCTAACATGCAAACACTATTGTATGTCAAATAAATAAAAATGTAAAATTTATATAACCATTGTTTTATTACCAAATATCCCCTAATTACTTCTTCACACAAAATATCAGAAAGAGTTGTGAAAAGCAAATCTGGTATATCAAGAGGGTGGGCAGCAGTCATTAGTTTATATTGTTTACTATAGACAACAAACTTCAAGCATCAATATATTGTGTGCCAAAAATGCCAGGCATGAAAATATCCCTAACACCAGTCTAGGTTTAGTTGGAGGTTAGTAAAGTGGCATTGGCAAAGAGAGGCCCAGCAGTGGATGGAAGCGGGCTGTGGATACCTACTGATGATGATGATATAGTACCTAAGTAAAATGTCATTGAAACGCTCTGTAGCTAACTGAAATAAAACAATTTAACTGTACAACATACATGAACAGCAGTAATTGCGTAACACACTAACAGTAGGAATGGCTTTCATTTTGACAGTTCAACAACATTCATTGCGTTATTTACGTTGTTGAGCAGACAAATTTTTCGAACATATGAAGCAATGTATTAGCAATATATTTCAAAATGATTCAGATTGTGTTGGATAGGGGTTACGCAACTAGGGTGCTGATCTTTCTTACCTGATACTATCTGAAGAATCTGGTCCTTTGAGCATACCGGAAATAAGGATAAGAAAATTCGTATGTACATTTCAATATGTAGGTATCATTTTACAACCGCCTGCAAAAATATACTCTGCATTAGTGCGAGGGAAGACCAATGCTAGTATTACATAGTTTCAAGTAAATTTTATGAAGGCACTCGTTGTTTTAGTCTTATGAATACCTACCCAGGTATTAAGAATAACAACTAAATGTTTGCTCAAGTAGCAGTGCTTTATTAAAAGGTTACAATGTCAATCATTGTTTCAAGTAGAGAGTAAATATCTATGAGGTTATTGAACTAGATTTATATGTATAGGTAGGTGTAAAGTGTCAACGATATCGGATTGCCTCAGTGATTCGGAAACCTGGATCAAGTCAGAATCTGAAGTCAACAGTTTGAAATTACCAAACTATACCCATTATTATAATATAAGAGAAAACACAAGAGGAAGTGGATTATCCATGTTTGTTCACGACTGCCTAAAACACAATTATTTAGAAGATCTGTGTAAAGAGGAGAATCACTAATTATAGGTCCATTTAGATAAATACTCGTTGGATATTTGCGCCATATATAAAACTTCATAATCAAACAATGGGTTTCTGGAGGAATACTCACGGCAGCTGATGAGGAGGAAAAGAACTTTATTGTTCGGTGATTTCAACTACGATCTGCTCAATCCTAGCCGATCAATTAATAAATACACAAAAACACTGCTAGAAAATTGACACAATCTTGAACAAAGTTGATACAAAATTCAGCACCCGTAATGCACCGACAAAAATCTATTCTTGCCCATGACTATAGTGGAATCACCAATGTCAAACCACAAGCAAATATACCTAGAACATAACACATAACATCACGCCTGTATTCCCCGAAGGGTTAGGCAGAGGTGTACCTAGAAGTTGGCAAATATATACTGGAAACGAAAAAGAAAATAAAGTATCACACCTTAGATAACACAAAACTATATCACACCGTAGAAAGTACAGTTGCGAATATCTCTGAAAATAACAACGATTACCTAGAAAGGAAGGCGTAAATGAAAATAGAAAACCGTTTTTTTTTTAAATATGCTTAACTGACTGACTAATAAAAAATCTGACTGGAATAATAAAAACATAATGGGAATGATAACTAAAATAAATCAGCTGTGGTCTATACACTAGGAAAATCCAAACGACGAATCAATAAGAAAATAATTTACAGCCCATCGACAAATTAAATAAAGTAAAAGATACACACAAGTTTGGTAAGAACTATTTTGAGAAGGAGGCTAACAGAAGAATTCGGCTGGGCTGGGCAGCGTTTGGGAAGCTTCGTCGAGTCTTCTCGTCGCGTATTCCGCAGAACCTAAAGACTAAAGTCTTCAATCAGTGCGTCCTGCCTGTAATGACCTACGGAGCCCAAATGTGGACACTCGCAATACGGCTGGTTCATAAATTTAAAGTCGCTCAGCGAGCTATGGAACGAGCTGTGCTTGGAGTCTCTCTGAGGGAGAGAATCCGGAATGAGGTGATCCGGCAGAGAACCAAAATTGTTGACATAGCTCACAGAATAAGCAAGCTGAAGTGGCAATGGGCCGGCCATATTAGCCGTAGAACCGATAACCGTTGGTATAAACGTGTTCTTGAGTGGAGACCGCGAATCAGCAAACGTAAGGTAGGATCCCCTCAGGCTAGGTGGAGCGACAGATTAACATTAATCTTAGGAAAGAATGTCTCAGCTTAAAAAATCAACTTAATTTATGTAATAATAAGTTGGAAACTAGCAGGCAAATGTATGATATTGACATAAAAAATCTTCAAAAGGAATTAATGAGTAGGGAAAATACACTTAAGAAAATATCTTGTAAGTATGAGGATAGTTAACAAATGTTAAGCGAGCGCTTGCAGGAAGCCTGTGAGTCGGTGGACCTGGTGAAGTACAATGCAGAGAGGTACGAGTCACTGACAAACCATCTCACCTGCCACCTCTCATGTCACAGCATGTTGTTCCTGCCGCGTCACCCATTTTAACTCATACTTTTAAAACGGTCAGTCCCACTCAAAGTAACATTTTGGTATATTCTGATAGATTAGGAGCAGGTTTTGGATCATTGTTGAATAACCGCTCTAAACATACCATAGTAAACTGTAGTTACCATAACCTGCATTTTAATGAGGCTTGTTCATAAAATAAAACCTACACAAATGAATGAGCAAAGTACTGTAGTTCTTTTAATTGGAAACAGTCTGAGCTTAACTAAAAGGGACATAGTTAATGGTATTGAAACCCTACTTAAATTAAAACTAGGTAAATTAATATTATATTCGGATAATTTTAATGCCGAAGAAAATGATTACATTTTTAGTTTAAACAACTTAATGCATATTTTGACATGTCGTCATAGTGACCGTTTATTGTATTTGGATACTAACAATTTTGTTAGAGATTTTGTATTGATTCGGGAACATATGTTTCTTCCCAAGAAAAGTCAACATGTATTAGCTACTTTATTAGCTTACAAAATACACGCAGTTATTGATAATTTAACTGAGACTAGGTTAAGTGACGAAACAGTATTATCTGGTACTTCTAATAATACTGTAATTGAATCTTTAAACTTTTAGAGTCGACAAAAGAGAAGCATAATAAGATTATTTTACTATATCACCATAATATAAATTGCTTCTCTGGCAAAATTCTAGACGTGGAAATGTTAATAGATAAATATAATATGGATATCTTATGTTTTTGTGAAACCTGGTTAAAACCGGATAGGATGCTGTTTAAAGTAAATAATTTTTCAGTTGCCAGTGCATTCAACAGGTCCTCAATAGGGGGTGGTACCTTGATATTGTGTAATAGTTGTTTTAGACATAAGGAAAGAAAGGATATCACTGCTTGCTCTGTTGATTGCTTATGTGAGGTAGCATGTGCAGAAGTTGAAGGCCATATTTTCTTATGTGTTTATAGACCACCAGCCTCAAACTTGTCGTCATTTTTGATCATTATGGAAGAAATAAAGTTTTTAAAGATAATAAATTAGTTAGTTTGTGGTGATCTAAATATTGATCTATTAGTTAATTCACAGGAAAAATGTAAGCTAATCTCATTGTTTAAATCATTCAATTTAAAATGTATATTTAATGAAGCAACTAGAATAACAGCAACCTCAGCTTCATGCATAGACAATGTATTTACTAATTGTAAAATAAAATACTCATCCTTAATTAGTGGCGTCAGGTCTGACCATACTGGTCAACTTGTATCGTTTGACTTAGATAAAAAGCTACACTTAGATAAAACCGTTGAATTAAGACCTTTAACTAAAAATAAATTGAAAATGTTTAATAATAATGTTCTTAGCAATCTTTCAACAGCTAGTTTTGATTCACAAGACCTAAATATAAACTACTGTACACTATTTTCTACAGTATGCCAAGAATTCAATAAAGCATGTCCTGTAAAAAAAGTTACAATCAATAGTAAACCAAAATTTTGTGAATGGGCCACTGCTGGCATTAGAAAAAGCAGAGATATTTTATATAATTTGTATCACGAAAAATCATTGACTTCTGATCAAACCCTTCATGATTATGTAAAAAAATATTCTAAGATATTCAAAAGAGTCTGCGCTCAAGCTAAATCTAAATTAATAAGTAACAAAATTTGTATTTCTAATAATAAAATAAAAGCTGTGTGGCAGGTAATTAACAAAGAAACTGGAAACACAAAACAGCGAGATCAGAATGAATTGTCTCTAAAAATTGATAATGAAACTATTTCAGATAAGTTAAAAGTTGCTGAGACACTAGAGCATTTCTTTACCAACATCCCAATAGAGGTTACGAAATCTCTCCCCTTATCATCTATATTAGCTGAATCACTCCTGAAAGAAAACTTCAGTAAGGACATTCCAAGTTTTGAATTCAAGCACATTTCTATTGTCACAATTCAAAAAGCATTCAAAAGTCTTAACATAAAAAACACTGAAGACTTATGGAGGATTTCCGTTATGGTTCTAGTAGATATCATTGACACAATTGCCCCTATATTAAGTAGGCATATTTAATCAATGTTTAGACAGCGGTACGTTTCCTGATTAAATGAAACATAGTAAAGTAGTACCAATTTTCAAAACAGTTAGTAAGGGTGATCCCTCTAATTATAAACCTATATCTGTGCTACCAGCATTGAGTAAAATCTATGAAAAAATCATGCTAGACCAGGTGTTGTCACATTTTAACTTAAATGGAATTTTACATAGTCGCCAATTTGGTTTTACGAAAGGTAGGTCAACGACTGACGCGGGAGTAAAACTCATCAGTCACATATTGGAATCCTGGGAGAAGTCCTAGGATGCGATTGGCATTTTCTGTGACCTCTCAAAAGCGTATGACTGCGTTGACCACAATACACTGATCTGTAAATTACA
The DNA here is from genome assembly GCA_916610205.1 of Griposia aprilina. Lineage (NCBI taxonomy): Eukaryota > Metazoa > Arthropoda > Insecta > Lepidoptera > Noctuidae > Griposia > Griposia aprilina. Next base: position 1,116,887 of record OU744293.1, on the reverse strand, counting down.
CCACTACGGAATTCGTGGACAAGCTGCTGATCTTGTTCTTTCCTATCTATCAAACAGGCAGCAAAAAGTAAACGGGGTGACGTCCTCGGAGTCCTTAGTTAAGATGGGCGTACCTCAAGGTTCAATTCTTGGCCCTTTCCTATTTCTAGTTTATATTAATGACCCTTACATGATGGCTAACTTATCGGATATAATTTTATTGGCTGATGACACTTCTCTTATTTTTTAAATAGATAGAAAATATACGGATGTCTTACATGTGAACGATAGTCTGGCGGTGCTTTCGAAATGGTTCGCAGCAAATAATCTTTTACTTAATGCGAACAAAACTAAATGTCTTAAGTTTTCATTACCAAATGTACCCCAAGTGGGTCTAAATTTAAAACTTGATGGCAAGGAACTAGATGTTATTACGGAAACTGTATTTCTAGGAATTACTTTAGATTCAAAATTGCAATGGGGTGCCTACTTTAGAGCTCTTTCAGGTAGATTTAGTTCAGCTGCATATGCAGTAAGAAAAATAAGGCAGTTGACTGATATAGCCACTGCTAGGTTAGTATACTTTGCTTATTTCCACAGTATTATGTCTTATGGTGTTCTGCTGTGGGGATCGGCAGCTGACGTAAATTCTATTTTTTATTTTACAAAAGAGGGCAATCCGCGTGATCTATAAAATGGGTCCTCGCGAGTCTCTTAGAAACAAATACAAAGAAATTAATATACTAACTCTGCCTTCTCTTTATATCTTAGAAAGTATTTTGTATGTTCGAAAAAACTTAGGACTTTTGAAAATAAGAAGCGATTTCCATAATATAAAGTGTGTTTAACTACTATTGTGAACGGACGTACCGATCGCGCGCGCGTGCTCTATTTAAAAGTATTTTGCAGACGCATCACAACACCGTCGTCACGGTGTACGTCGATCTATCGGAGCCACCGCGATAACTCAGTTACAAGTGCGGAAATCGAAATGTAAGTGTTTATTATAATTGTTTAGGTGTCACGCTCGCCTTAAAACTAAATAATGGCTGCAAAACAGTCTATTAAAATAAAAACTGATCTGGAAAAGCAGTTGTATGACTGTTACATCCAGGAGAAAACAGACAGGGAAAACCTGCAACAAATGGTACGTCAACTGAACGGCCATATTCAAAGCTTGCAGGAACAGGTACAAGATCTTCAAGGACAAGTAAAATGCTTAAAGGCACAAGAAAAAGAAGAACCCTCAGATAAACTGGTCAGTGAGACCATAACACCTGCTCAGCCTACTAAAAGTGACGTTGAGTACTGCACGGATAAGGAAGAACTCGCCAGAGAGACTGGGTGGATTAGGGCAAAAAACAGGAAGAAAAGGAAGTTGAACACCACCCTAACTCCACCACCGCTACAAGAAGCTAGAACTAACGCTCAGCAGCAGCAACTCAAAAACAAAGAGAAGGCAACCACTAAAAAAATTCTAGCACCGCCTCCAATCGTGGTGGACGGTGTTAAGAATTATCAAACATTCTACGATTTTTTGACTGAATCTCAGCCAGTAGAAACCTTTACCGCCAAAATGTTAAGCGGTAATAGTGTCAAAATAAATGCTAAAACTGAAGAGTCCTACAGAGTGATTACCCGACGCCTAACAGAAAATAACTGTCTATGGCACTCATACGAGGATAAGCAGACCAGGCCCATAAGAGTAGTGGCGAAAAAATTGCATTCTTCCTGCCTACCGGATCGGATTAAAGATGATTTAACGTCGCAAGGGTTCCAGATAGAAAATGCAATTAATAAGTTAAGTTGGAAAACAAAAGAACCACTGAACATGTTTATATTATCGTTCAAGAATGACGAAGATGTCAGTAAAATATACGGTATTAAACATATCCTAGGGTGTAAAGTTGAAATAAACCCGCTTAAAACGTCAAAAATTATACCACAGTGTAAGAGATGCCAGGCTTATGGCCATACCCAAAAGTATTGCTCAAAAGAGCCAAGATGTGTTAAATGTACAGGTAAACACCTCACAGCAGACTGCAACAAACCTGCACAAGACAAACCTAAGTGTGTCCACTGTGGCTTACCTCACCCAGCCAACTACAGAGGGTGTTTAGTTGCCAAGGAGATGCAAATGATAAAGAACAAAAAATCAAAAAATAATCCACATAACAACCCTGCCGTTAAGCAAATTGTTGAAACATACATCGACAAACAGACAACAAAGCAAAGTGCACAGTTTGCACAGACAGCCCCGATAACGGCACATACATCTAAAAGTGCCTCATATGCACAAGCGGTAAAACCAAGCACACGACCATCAAGTCTTGAGGACAAGCTCAACCAGATCTTGAAGTGCATATCCAAATTTGACAAGAGACTAGAGAAATTAGAATCAAGCACTATAAAAATAAATCATGAATAACACACTAAAAATAATGGCGTGGAATTCCAACGGACTGCTGCAACACCAACATGAGTTGCAAGTAGTCTTAGACTCAGAAAATATTGATGTGTGTTTGATCTCTGAAACGCACTTCACTAAACAGTCTTTTGTAAAGTTTAAAGGCTATAAGGTTTATCACTCGCTGCACCCTAACAACACGGCCCGAGGAGGTAGCGCAGTTATTATTAGAGAAAATATCTGTCATTACGAACAGTGTAAATACGAGGAGCCAGACACGCAAGCTGTGGCGATATCGGTTAAAACAAATCAATTTAACGTTACAGTAGCGGCTGTGTACTGTCCACCAAGACATACGATAAACAAAGAACAATATGTACACTTCTTCAGACTCCTTGGTGAGAGATTTATATTAGGCGGTGACTTTAACGCTAAAAACACTCGTTGGGGATCGAGATTAACTTCAACTAAGGGAAGACAACTTCTAAGTGCAGTGAAAGATATGCGATGTGAGGTCATAAGTACTGGAAAACCTACATACTGGCCGACTGACCACCAGAAACTACCTGACCTTATCGACTTTTTCATTGTCAAAAATATATCAACAAATTATCTGAGTGTGGAAGAGGGGTACCATATGAACTCCGATCATTCTCCGATATTATTACAATTAAGTCACAAAATATTACTCAGAAAAAACCACCTGACATTAGTTAACAAGTTTACAGATTGGGAAAGTTTTAGCTTAGACCTACAAAATATTATTGACCTAAAAACTTCATTAAAAAGCAAAGATCAGCTCGATTCTGAAGTAAACAAGTTTAGCAATAATATCCAACAATGTGCATGGAACAACACACCACAACTTATAAAAAAAATTAAAGGAAATACCTACCCAAAGCAAATAATAGACCTATTATATGAAAAAAGAACCCAAAGAAAAAGATGGATTTACAAAAGAGGGCAATCCGCGTGATCTATAAAATGGGTCCTCGCGAGTCTCTTAGAAACAAATACAAAGAAATTAATATACTAACTCTGCCTTCTCTTTATATCTTAGAAAGTATTTTGTATGTTCGAAAAAACTTAGGACTTTTGAAAATAAGAAGCGATTTCCATAATATAAAGTGTGTTTAACTACTATTGTGAACGGACGTACCGATCGCGCGCGCGTGCTCTATTTAAAAGTATTTTGCAGACGCATCACAACACCGTCGTCACGGTGTACGTCGATCTATCGGAGCCACCGCGATAACTCAGTTACAAGTGCGGAAATCGCCATGTAAGTGTTTATTATAATTGTTAAGGTGTCACGCTTGCCTTAAAACTAAATAATGGATACAAAACAGTCTATTAAAATAAAAACTGATCTGGAAAAGCAGTTGTATGACTGTTACATCCAGGAGAAAACAGACAGGGAAAACCTGCAACAAATGGTACGTCAACTGAATGGCCATATTCAAAGCTTGCAGGAACAGGTACAAGATCTTCAAGGACAAGTAAAATGCTTAAAGGCACAAGAAAAAGAAGAACTCTCAGATAAACTGGTCAGTGAGACCATAACACCTGCTCAGCCTACTAAAAGTGACGTTGAGTACTGCACGGATGAGGATGAACTCGCCAGAGAGACTGGGTGGATTAGGGCAAAAAACAGGAAGGAAAGGAAGTTGAACACCACCCTAACTCCACCACCACTACAAGAAGCTAGAACTAACGCTCAGCAGCAGCAACTCAAAAACAAAGAGAAGGCAACCACTAAAAAAATTCTAGCACCGCCTCCAGTCGTGGTGGACGGTGTTAAGAATTATCAAACATTCTACGACTTTTTGACTGAATCTCAGCCAGTAGAAACCTTTACCGCTAAAATGTTAAGCGGTAATAGTGTCAAAATAAATGCCAAAACTGAAGAGTCCTACAGAGTGATTACCCGACGCCTAACAGAAAATAACTGTCTATGGCACTCACGAGGATAAGCAGACCAGGCCCATAAAAGTAGTGGCGAAAAAATTGCATTCTTCCTGCCTACCGGATCGGATTAAAGATGATTTAACGTCGCAAGGGTTCCAGATAGAAAATGCAATTAACAAGTTAAGTTGGAGAACAAAAGAACCACTGAACATGTCTATATTATCGTTCAAGAATGACGAAGATGTCAGTAAAATATACGGTATTAAACATATCATAGGGTGTAAAGTTGAAATAAACCCGCTTAAAACGTCAAAAATAATACCACAGTGTAAGAGATGCCAGGCTTATGGCCATACCCAAAAGTATTGCTCAAAAGAGCCAAGGTGTGTTAAATGTACAGGTAAACACCTCACAGAAGACTGCAACAAACCTGCACAAGACAAACCTAAGTGTGTCCACTGTGGCTTACCTCACCCAGCCAACTACAGAGGGTGTTTAGTTGCCAAGGAGATGCAAATGATAAAGAACAAAAAATCAAAAAAAAAACCACATAACAACCCTGCCGTTAAGCAAATTGTTGAAACATACATCGACAAACAGACAACAAAGCAAAGTGCACAGTTTGCACAGATAGCCGCGATAACGGCACATACATCTAAAAGTGCCTCATATGCACAAGCGGTAAAACCAAGCACACGACCATCAAGTCTTGAGGACAAGCTCAACCAGATCTTGAAGTGCATATCCACATTTGACAAGAGACTAGAGAAATTAGAATCAAGCACTATAAAAATAAATCATGAATAACACACTAAAAATAATGGCGTGGAATTCCAACGGATTCCAACACCAACATGAGTTGCAAGTAGTCTTAGACACAGAAAATATTGATGTGTGTTTGCTCTCTGAAACGCACTTCACTAAACAGTCTTTTGTAAAGTTTAAAGGCTATAATGTTTATCACTCGCTGCACCGTAACAACACGGCCCGAGGAGGTAGCGCAGTTATTATTAGAGAAAATATCTGTTATTACGAACAGTGTAAATACGAGGAGCCAGACACGCAAGCTGTGGCGATATCGGTTAAAACAAATCAATTTAACGTTACAGTAGCGGCTGTGTACTGTCCACCAAGACATACGATAAACAAAGAACAATATGTACACTTCTTCAGACTCCTTGGTCAGAGATTTATATTAGGCCATGACTTTAACGCTAAGAACACTCGTTGGGGATCGAGATTAACTTCAACTAAGGGAAGATAACTTTTAAGTGCATTGAAAGATATGCGATGTGAGGTCATAAGTACTGGAAAACCTACATTCTGGCCGACTGACCACCAGAAACTACCTGACCTTATCGACTTCTTCATTGTCAAAAATATATCAACAAATTATCTGTGTGTGGAAGAGGGGTACCATATGAACTCCGATCACTCTCCGATATTATTATAATTAAGTCACAAAATATTACTCAGAAAAAAACACCTGACATTAGTTAACAAGTTTACAGATTGAGAAAGTTTTAGCTTAGACCTACAAAATATTATTGACCTAAAAACCTCATTAAAAAGCAAAGATCAGCTCGATTCTGAAGTAAAAAAATTTAGCAATAATATCCAACAATGTGCATGGAACAACAACCACAGCTTATAAAAAAAATTAAAGGAAATACCTACCCAAAGCAAATAATAGACCTATTATATGAAAAAAGAACCCAAAGAAAAAGATGGCAGCAAACTAGATTCCCGCAAGATAAAACTCTATTAAATAACCTTATGAAAAGACTGAAGAGAAAAATACAAACCTTTGAAGATGAGGCTCTTAATACTAACCTACGTCAATTAAGCAGCGACCATACAACGCAATACTCTCTTTGGAAAGCGACAAAGTCACTCAAAAGACCAATTACACCAATTCCCCCTATCAGAGATGGTAACGGAAAGTGGGCCATAAGCAATGAACAATAAGCTCTAAGATTTGCACACCACCTAGAAGAAACCTTTCAACCAAACGACGGGTCTGTTGACTACTTGCAGTTTGCCAATATACTGCAAGATCAAAGAATTAAGCTTGTGACCCCGAAAGAAGTTGCAAAGGAAATCCAAATCACTAGCCTAAAAAAATCCCCAGACCTTATTACGGGAGAAATCCTAAAACATCTCCCGCGTAAAGCCATAATTAAGCTTACTAGGCTCATCAATGCTGCATTCGTGCTAAAGCATGTTCCTGAGCCATGGAAAGTTGCTGAAGTGATTATGATTGCAAAGCCCGGTAAACCGCCTCACGAAGCATCATCATACAGGCCCATTTCCCTGTTGCCTATACTATCAAAGCTGTTTGAAAAATTCTTTTTAAAACGGCTAAAACCCATCATAAACGACGGAAACCTGATTCCCGACCATCAGTTTGGTTTCAGAGAGAAACACTCAACAATAGACCAAGTACATAGAATTACCAACATTATTGAGAGAACGCTTGAAGATAAAAAAAAGTCTGCTCCACCGTATTTTTGAATGTGGCACAAGCTTTTAATAAAGTCTGGCATAAGGGTTTGATATTCACGCTAAGACTAATGCTGCCCAATGATTTTGCTGATATCTTGCGTACATAAACTTAATCTGTCAGGTGACATAATAATTTAAGCTGACGACACCAGCTTATTTTTCTTTAGTAACAATATCGATCACATCTATAAACAAGTGCAGCAAGATTTAGATACTCTTTCTAGATGGTTCCAAGAAAATTTACTGACTGTTAACACATCTTAAACTAACTAAATTATTTTCAGTGCTAGAAACAAAACAAAATGATATTGATTCATTTATATCTGTTTTTTTATGGTGTACATAACAAAGAGTATTCTATTCTATTGTATTCTAATGATAATCACTGAACTCTGTATAAAATTATCAAACCCTTAACCAAAGTGGATTCAGAAAACTATCTAACAAGAAACAACAAAGATATACACACAATTTTTTTTTTTACATAAAAAGGACAAACAAAAAAACGCATTACTAGACGCAAAAACAACATCTGCCTCAGACCACCACATACTTACTACGGAAGGAAAAACATTTTATAGGAAGGAGCAGAGTTTTATAATAAATTTTAGAAATCCAGTCCTTAACTCTATACAAAAACACCTTAAAGTACCACATCTTGAAAGATTTCTCACAATTTTAAATCAATCACCTATTTGTAGTCAGTGTTATTTCTTTGATTTATTAATTTGCTTCTACTACATTCAATTATTCCTTATTTATTACATACTAAGATATAAAATACATTTAGGTACTAAACTATCTTATCATTTTGAAACATTAACAAATTAACAAAATATTGACGGCTTGCTACTATCAACTATGTGTGTAATTGCTATTGATTTACCATCAAGAAACGATATGTAATGGTACACTCACTTTTTCTTGTTACCCACAGCATGGTTAGATTTTCTTTTTTGCATCTACTTCTTACCTTGGTATAATAATATACTTCGCTAGGTATAGCATTTCGAGATACAGGCAGACACAAGCCTTCTTCATCACCGCTGTGTTACCAGTAGTGTGTAATAATAACTCCCCAACCGCCTTTATTACCTGTGCGAAGCCGATAAAAAGATGAGGTTTTAAGTAAAAATTACGTTGGTATATGTTTAACTTGAATTGTTCCGTTTGATTAGAAAAACGAAACGACAATTTAAATGCTTTAGATAATTTTGTAACAGAATGGTGACTGAAAATGTTTCCATAATTCGTGTTTTGTTGTAATAAAGTGGCAACTGGATAGTGACGTAAGCATGTGTCACTCTCGGAATGCCAGACCTTGTTTTTTTAGACCATGCTTCTTACTAGTTTATAAACGAGTGCCTACCGTTCTTCATAGGTTCGTATATTAATTAGTATTAAGATTAACTTGTATTTCTCTTATTAAGTGAATTGTATTCTTTTTGAGGAATAAATGTCTTAATCCGTATATTGTGAGGATTTAATTAAGTAAGAATACAGAGTGAATTTCAAGATCATTAAGTGGAGACTTACTCAGAAGCGTAGGTAAATGTTTTGTTTGATGAGTCAGACATATTAATTAATATAGTTAAACAGTAGTAACACGTAACTAATACCGAAACAGATAATATAATAAATAATACCTTACTTATTTCTTAAACACATTTCTACATTGAAGTTGTATTTCAACATAAATAAAATACAGTTGTGTATGTACATCTTGTTGGTTGAAGCACCAAATATTTGGACCCTAAGCATAAACACAATGACCGCACAACAATAGTTATAAAATTAAATTCATGATAAATACACTAAACTTAACAAAAATAATAGGTAATCGTAGTCGACCAGTGAATGCTACATATAGTTATCTTATGCGATATAATAAAGGGCGTAGCAACGCTAATCTTGAACATTATGTTATTGTACCAAATCAGTATAAAGTGGTTAGAATAGATCGTTCTGATGCAGACAAGTTATGAAGCAGAACGCCTGATGAGCACAACATTTTACGACTAACTATAAATTGGGTCGCTCAATGATCAGGCGTTGCGTAGGTTATTTGCACGCATACTACCTAGTACCAGTACCTAGTATATGATAAGGGTGGTATTGGATATACAAACTCTATGTGTATATGAAGTGAATTTAAAATAAATACGTTCTGATGTCATTTTGTCAAGTGTGACATGTAACTCACTAACTCCGAATATACCTATTTTGCTACGATCTGTATCTCCCAGTCGTTTCTTTTATCTTACGAATAATAAGTATTATTCAAATGGAAAAATTAAATAGCATTTTATTCCATGAATTCTGGGGCTACAGCATGAGTTCTAGCCATTCTGGTATATCGATGCGCCATACTACTGACATATCACTAACTAACAAGTTTTGTTTTGTAACAAGTCACAAATAGTCATTTTTCGATACAAAACATGAATTATCACAAACAACGTTTGTACGTTCTTTTTCGTCATAAGTTATGACGGATAGGTTTAGTCTCAATAATGATTTAATGAATAAACACACTTAAATTCAGACTAAATGCCTGTATTAATTTGAATTGACAATCGAAACTGTGAAATGAAATCATTAACCCAACTTCTATATCTAGAACAAAACCGAGAGACCAACCATGTTCAAATAACTTGGACAATGACGCCTTGTTAAGGTATTAATTAATTTATGATTAATAGTCAGCTTAAGATCAACCAATATTTACTTCAATTGAGATGCTTAATACCATGGTCAATTTATCTTGTCCAGCGGATTAATAAAAGCGTCTCCATTCTTAGGACCAGTTTATTTTGATATTAAAATAATTACTTAATCTAGAATCGATTATTTTCGTAATATTATTGCAATTGAATGCCATTTAATGAATGGGTTTAATGTCTAATGAATTCTAATTAATGTTTGTGTACAAGCTAATGTTTTATAAACCCACTGTTGCAAAAAAAGCAAATTTATTATCTAGTGTATTTTGTGTGTTCAGATATTCTTCGTTATTTTGTATTCACAGCAAACAAGCACTTACACGCATAATAAAAGCACCGAAAAGGCAGGAACACCATCTAAAAATAGTATATCTAAAACGAAGTCGCTTTTAGTGTCTGTTTGTGCGACCGCGTTGTTCTTCTAAACTACGAATTTTGATGCACACAATCATTTTCGTACAGTATAATAAACATTAAAATTTAACTAAGATAGCTCACAAATCTTGATATATAGATATGTCGACACATTCGTAAGTAAATAGCATACGTGCGGGTCACTAGTACGGAAATAAACACATTAACAACTAATTAAAAACAATAGGTAGGTTCCTATCCTTCCTAATTCTTTTCAAATGCCACCAGTTCACTGAACCATCAGACACAGTTCCGAGCACGAACAGGATGAGTCCATCACTATGATTGAAGTGATTCCTCACTAACACTCGTGATTGAAGTCTGAAAGGACGCGGACGCTGATTTGAACACATTGGCTCAAACGGATTCGTTTTTAATAACGTCTTTGAAAGAGTACGTTGACTTCATTAGGAAATACAAAAATTGAGAGAAGGTTTTGTATATCCTTCTCCATTAACTTAAGGAAACATAGAAAGAAAACGTATTTATTGGGCTACGCACAGGGATATAATTACACAACCTTAATATTATGTTACAACAGAAATATTAAAAATCAAAACAATATTATAAAATAAAATAAAAACAATAATCTGAGGACAAAATAAATAATTTAAAAAAAAACACACTATTGGATTTTTCAACGCTTGACAAAGCGCCGATAGTTGTAAATCCAAAACGGAATAATACACTGGATCGCAAAAATTCCGGGTCGCTAATAAATGGCGTGATAGTTTCTTAAATACATAAGACTAATTTGCGAAACTATACTGTAGTATATTGTAGATGACTAATTAATATTTATATAAACAAATGTGTAACACGTTTTGTACACTATATAACTTTAATTAAAAACTAAAAAATAAGAAAATTTCGCTTCTAACTTATGACAACAAAAATACAGTAAATCTTAAAAAAAAAAGTCTATTTAATATTTTGTATTTCCTCCACGAGCCCGTATCACTTCACTAAGACGATGTGGCATGCTGTAAACCAAAATTTTAATACGATTTTGGTCTATGTTTGCCCATTCTTCCACTAGCGTATTCCTTAACTCGTGTAAGGTAACGGGAGCAGAAGAGCGTTGTCTCACGCATCTCCTGAGCTCGTCCCATGCATGTTCTATGGGATTTAAGTCTGGGCTGCGAGCTGGCCACTCCATGCAGGTAATACCGACGGTCGGTCGGTATTACCTAGTCGCGAATTATCGTGCATAAAAATGGAATGTGCACCCATATTCATTATGAAAGGACCAGCATGCTCATTTAAAACCTCTTCTACGTATCTGACAGCAGCCAGAGAACCATTTTCTATGATCACTAACTCCGTGCGATCCTCTTAAGATATCCCAGCCCAAACTATTATTGATCCTCCACTGAATGGCACCCTTTCTTCAAAATACGCTTGATGATACCGTTCTGCTGGTCGTCTAAATATTCTTCGTCTCCCGTCGTGCATAAATAAACAAAATCTGTACTCATCGGAAAACATAACCTTGGACCAATCTTCATCTGCCCATCGGATGTGTTCTCGAACAAACCGTAACCTGGCAACTCAATGTTCTCTGAGCAGTTTGGGGCCGTTTGCTGGTATCTATGGCTTTATATCAGCTTCACGAAGACCTCGGAGAAACGTATCAGAGCCCACATTGTTGTGGTGAATCTCTTGAAGACTGTTATAGACCTGAACAGCCGTGAGATGTCGGTTTCTTAACATAGTGCTCAAGATGATTCGTTCTTCTCGTGTAGTTGTGCACCTTGGCCTGCCATTTCCTGGTCTCCTGATGTTCATGCCGGTCTCTTGAAATCGCTGGAGTACTCTTTGGACCGTTGATAAAGATACTCCTACTGTTCTAGCAGTGCTACGCTGACTTCTTCCTTCTTGTACCATGGTAATAATCCGTGTACATTCTTCAGGTGTTATCGACATGATATTACACTGAATACTCTGATCAATCCAAGGAACCATTTATAATGTCAGCAGTTTTTTTTTTTAATCTGTAGCTTGTACAAATGAAACCTCTTTAGAGATTAAGAACAAGCATTAGTAGCCTGCTTACTACATATTCTTTATTCTAGCGATCTAGGTATATTATTTATGGAGATATCACGGTTTTTATTAGTGACCTGGAATTTTTGCGATCCAGTGTATATGTGGTTTTGTTGATTGCATTATACAGTTCCGAGCTTACTGCGTCAAATTGTCTACTAGCGGAAGCTGTTCTGCAAGGTACACCAGGGCAAACAACTGCACTAGACGGTTTTTATTCGTTTTGTCATCCAGTGGTAGTAGTGAATGCCTCTGAAGTACTGTTTTTAAAATATATAATAACCTCATAGTCATGACTTGATATGCGGCATATAGTTTGGTAGTGGAGTAAAACCACGGTTTAAAATGTATCACCTTTAAAATTGCCCTCTGCACCCTTTCCAGCACAAGAAACAGAGCTTATAGGTTCCACCCTATACGGGTATGCAATAAATTAATACTAACTGAATAAGGCAGTATAGACCATGTAAATCGTTGAAGCATCAGCGCTGTGTCTCAGATTCTTAAAAACGTACGTATTAGTTTTCTGATGCGACTAGTGAGAGCTTCAATTTGGACGCCAGTCGAGTCGTTCGTCTAGCAACACCCCAAGATATTTAATATTGCTCACTCGTGCCAATGACAAGCAGCCACAGTTTGTTGGCATCGCACATATGTGAGCTTTGAGTGTATTCGTGGCTTCGGGTGGCTCAGGGGAAATCGGAAGATAAAAACGGATAAATTTTGTTTTTTCCATATTAAGGGTTGGCAAGTTGTTAGAGAGCCATTGCATTACGACCCGCTGTCCATTTTCGGCATATTTTTGGCAGAAATCCAATCTTCTTGCGACAATAGATCCGTGTTATCTGCATTAGTTAATATGTCACAATTCGAAATTTTAAGATTGCATAGATCATTAATATATATTAAAAACAGTAAGCCAAAATAACAATGTTTGCTGATGACATAGCACACCTGTGGGGAGGGTTTGGCACGGGTAAGTGAACAAGGGTTGTCACAAGAGCCTGCGTCTAAGACAGCATTCTATCGATAAAAAAAAAAAATGTTTATTTCATATAATATATCTTATTTGGTTTATATTGCATGTCGAGGAGTCTCCATTTGGGCATAGAAAATGCCTATAGTTGAAGGCTCTTCCCTTTCATTATAAACGTACGAGTATAAATGGGTATATAAAGAAACAAAGGAAAAAAGTCCAGACTTTAATGTGCCCATCCACACATTCCCTTGTAATACAGGGTCGTGTTTTCAACCTGCCTGTGCCTGCCCTAGACTTGAGAGAGTTGGCAGCATAAAATACCTCGGTGTTACAATCGATGACAATATAAAGTGGAGACAACATATTTCAGTTACAGCAAGAAAAATCACGTAAAAAACACCGAGACATGTTGCCAGTCATAAGTTACTTGTACAAACGAATAAAGCCTTTTGGGCTATGGTATCTATGCATGGGGTGGTGCTGGAAAAACGCATATGATGGAAATAGAGCGTTCCTAGCGTGCAGTTTTGAAGGTACTGCTTTCCCTAAACTCTGGTATACGAGCAGGCTTGGTGCTTAGAGTCAGGAAAATATTCATATAAATATGTGCCTGCGGAGACATCACTGGCTCACAGACTCCGATTTGCCAAAAACAAACAAAAGAACGGATGGATATCCCATAGCATAAATAAGGAGCACGTTTGCCAGAAAGCACTGCAACAGCATAGCGCCCCGCCTCTATAGCACGATGATACTGAAAACCTTACCAGTAACCTCACCTAGTGGACAGACTCAGAGTACACACACATTCACACACCTACATCTACACACCCATTACACAAATCTCATCATACACATGCTATCCCCTTCAATTTTAAAACAGAATACGAGTATGTTTTAGAAGTTTTCTTTTTTCTTTTTGTTCTATATGTTTCTTTATTTTATTTGATTACTTTTCATAGTTTAAAAATCACTAAATTGTATTTAGTCTAAGCCTTCTCATGCTGATCCATGTTACTGGAGAAACCTTAACCCTGTCATACAGGTGTCCTAGTTCAGGGGTCGAGACCTCACTAAAGTATCGTGTACTGAAGTTTTGGAAATAAATACTTACTATTACTGTGGTTGTAGCCTAAAATATCGCATATCTACTCGTATAGACTGGAATAAAACTCACTTAAAAACATCATAATCTTATTTCTTCATCCTTTTTACATCCCTCTCTTACATGTATGGGACTGCCACTATTTCCACTACATCTTTGTTTAGAAGTACACAGAATACACATACTTTCCAATTTTCATGGATATAAAAATAAATGGCTGTGTACGTCAAAAAGAAGAGTTTTAAATTGAGCAAATTTTAACACTCTTTAGAATTGGATCACTAAGTCAATGATTCAATGAACTTGAATTCTTAAACGATAAGGTACGAAGGTAAGTTGTCTAAACAGAGTGTTTACTTTTACTGCTTTTTTTAAATATTTATTTTGATTGAAATTTTTATTGCACGACTCATGATGCGAAGCATCAGAGAGTGCTTTACGATCGAAAAATTTTTTTCGCCTCATTTTGGCGGCTATTTTTATTATTATAGCCTTGTTAGTTCACGGAATCAAGATATTTTGCATACTATTGTCGAGATAATTTAATGGAGATTAATTTCATACTTTTTAAAAATTGATTTACTGCAATAGAATTGGAAAAAAACACCAAAATAGGTCAAAAAAAAATCCTGTCCGTCATGTGTGAAACCCGGAAACACTGTAACTTGTGAAAAAATCCATTATTTGAGTTAAATTTTATTTTTTAAAATTCTAATCGACAATTGTAGGTCACTGAATGCAAATGGCTAATTAATTCAGTGTCGTTTAATTACAATTAATAAAAAACGAAAACTACAAGACTGTACATCTATTTATATCCATAGAAAATTAACATATGGATGGTGATATATCTATAGATATTATGTACATTTATTCCACCAGGGGCGTTTGTGCAGTACCTTCTTCCTACTACAGCTGTTTTTTCGGCAATTAATTTTGAACGACTTAAGTTTTTTTTATTTTTATATTTCATAATTAAATGAGCATTATGAGTCGTGCACTTTTGGATTTTCCAAATTTCTTGTATTTTTAAAATTCTACGGTTTTTAATTTAACATTTATTTTGCTATACTTCTGTAGACTAGTATTACTTGTGCTTTTATTTATTGCATATGTGGTTTCCATACTGTATGTTTGAAACACAGATACCTACATCTATCTATCACAAATTATTTTATTATTTCAAAAATAACTGAACACAAAAAGTGGTGCTTAATTTCTTGATTTATATGTGTATTTTATTTTTATTATCTTATTTATTCGTCTCTAGAGTTTCTACGTACCATACCAACAGTGGAAATATGAAACAACGTAAGGTTCAGGCTCAGGTTTTCAGGAGAGCTAAAATAAGATTCTGGTTGTACTTTTTGGTCGCAACTTTTTGTCTACAAATTTTTATTTAAAAACTGTCTATGACAAATTTTCTTAGATTTGTTTAGTCTTTTAAGAAAAAAAGCAAATATTAAACAGATCCTACAGTTGTAAAGATAGCACGTCCAGTAACGAAATTTTCGGTGAAAACTAACAGTGTTGATGTAAAGAACATTGGAGAAATAAAAAACTAGAATTTTTCTTAGTAAAGGTATCTTAATGGTGTAGTCTAAATTGCACTAAAATTAATTTAATCTATCATAGAAATGACACTCGTATGTCTATGCAATATAGTTCAAACGTATTTGCTGACATAAAAGATGTACTAAGGATAATATGAAACCAATAAAATAGATCAAAGCTTTTATGAATGCACATCAATCTTTTATATTGTGCTTTCCGAGATACAGAGAGGTCTCGGTATGAAAATATAGATGGTCACCCATCTGAGGACAGACCGCGACAAGAGTAGTTTACCTTGTTGGATCGACCCATGCCACGTTTACTTCCTTATTACAATACTAGTGGCTCTGTGAGCTGAAGCCGTCGCGAGTCTTTCTTTGCATAGCTTCAAACAGAGTTCACCGCGCACCTTAAAACAAAATTCATAAAACAAAAAAACAACCGACTTCCAAAAAAAACACTAAAACACGTGAAAAATAACTTTAATTTCGGAAGTCGGTGTCTTTGGTTTTGTATTTTCGTTTTTGGCCACCGACTTCCGAAATTAAAGTTATTTTTCACGTCTTTTAGTGTTTTTTTTGGTAGTCGGTTGTTTTTTTGTAAAAAAGTTTTTATTATTCACTTTTTAGTTGCGGTACCTACCCCACACAAATTCGTATACCACTACTTGGTGTGTAAATAACAGCGACAGAAAATTATTAACACATCATCCATATAAACTAAGTGGAAAAAATATGCAGTATTAAGGATAACTCAAAAAATCGGTTCACCCAGAAAAAAGTTCTGAGCTAACACATATAAAAAAAAAAAAACATACAGGCGAATTGAGAACCTCCTCCTTTTTTTATTAATCTTTATTTCTGACATACAGTCCATATAATAATTACAAAGAAACTGTTAGTAGGGTTGTTAGTAGTACACAGAAAAATAAAAAGGTGTTAGTAATTTGTTAGTAAACAAAACACGATACACATTAATAACTTAGCCTATTTCCTATTCCTGTGCAGATGTACACCTGCCCAGTACACAGTAAACGGACCATCAATTTTGCACGCTGACGTTATGAGGACAGTGTTGGTGCTACCACGGACTCTACTCATCATCGACGCAGTTCTTTTTCTAATGATTGCGAAGAAATCATCGATGGAAGCCGCCGCAAACATTGCGGAAGCACTGCAGTAACGGGGCTTTTTCAACACCTGCCCTCAGAGCGTCGTTGTACTGAACACGCAGGGCGTTGTAATCCCGCCGTGTAAAGTTGATCCTCAGACTGCACGTGTAAAAAGACTGACAGAAAGCTCTGAAAAGTAACAGATTTACATCTGTGGTACATCGTGCGAATCTGTGGGCCAACATATTGCAGCGGACTGCCAACGCCCTCCTTTCCCTTTCTAGGTCTTCGTCATCCTGTAGCCGATCTGTCAGCATGTGACCCAAATACTTGACTTTAGACACCCTCACGAGTGCCGGACCCACCGATCTTAATTGGCGGCACGTTAGAGGGAGCCTTGTTCCTTGCTTTGTATATCATGAGAACATTCTTACTAGCATTGTATTTGAGTCCATGCGACGGGGCATATGACTCACAAATACCCAGAAGTCTCCTGAGTGCAGTAACTGACGGGCTCAACAAAACCATGTCTTCCGCATAACTAATATTGTTCACCAGTCTTCCATCTATTGAGCATCCGACCATGGCTCCGCTGAGCCTGCCTATCAACTGATTTATAAATAAGTTAAACAAACCCGGGGAGGTCAACCCGCCCTGCCTTTTTTTTTTTTTTTTTTTGGTGGGAAATCATCAAATGACCTCTCCCGCTCTGGGCGGAGCGGAAGGGCGTGTCAGACTCTTACTGACTAAAACCCACCCGTCTTCCTTCACTTGCCTGTGCGCTAGCCACGGTAACTCTTTCGAACAATCCGCGACCCCGGCAGGAACCCGCCCTGCCTAACACCGCATTTTCAATGATATTCCTGACTATGCGAGCTTATCCATCTGACAGCATTCTTTTGACTACTGTACCAATATTTGAGAAGTGATACAACCTCCCTCGGCACAGTGGTCTCTTCAAGCAGTTTATGCCAAAGAATATCATACGATACCAGGTCGAAGGCCCTTGAAAGATCAAGAAAACACGCATATATTGGTGTCTTCCTATCGGTATAGTACCTTACTGTCTGTTTCAGGGGGTCTACTCTCTAACTCCGTCAACGACGATACGGGCCCGTCCGAAGGTAGTCCGAAACGAAGCAGTAAACCCTACTCGCGATTGCTTTCGGATTCATGGGTTTCGAACGGAATCATAGACAATATTCGCGAACGAATGACGCATGACGATAGAGTTGCGCTATTTTATCGGTCAATTACCGGTTTACTTACTTTGTGGTTTTCAAGCTTAATAAACAAAAAATAATATTGTTATCATTAGAAAATTACCACATTTTTAACAATAAACTTCTTAGTATGTCTTTAAATAAAGAATTGAACTATTTTCGCCATTTTTGTCCGGATTGTAGCTTTATCCTGTTAATACCTTTGCCTTTTTTCTTTTTGACGGCAATTTTCAAATGAAATGTCATGTCAGTCCGTGTTATTTAAAATCAAAACAATTCGCAATTAGTTGTTCAGGAAGTTTATTTTTATTTATTATTATATTAATGTTTTAAAATGGCCCCAACCGCTCCAGCAACAACTCACGCGCAAATAGAGGCCCTCCTCGATTTTATGAGCGACAACAACGAGTTATCTCGCGGCCTATTGAGGGGTGCCGACGGAAGAATTCGCTCGAAACGGCTGTGGGAAAGCCTGTGCAACTCCCTTAATTCAATGGGAAGTTGCACAAAGTCCGTGGAGCAGTGGCAAAGGGTGAGTTTAATACATTACTCGTCAATATTAATATGATTTTAAGGTCATAGCATTACTACATGATGCAATGATATCAGTCATCCTCCAAATACATATCTGTAGGAGGACCTACGAGCGTACTGGCTTTTATATCGTTTTTTATGTAATTAAAATTAAACAAATTTTAGGTGTGGGCTGATAAAAAACACTTGACGAAAAAAGCTGCTGGAGCTGCTAGACGGTCAGCATGTGCTACAGGTGGAGGCCCATCGGTAGCACCAACCCTCTCCCAAGTGGAATTGAGGATTCTGTCAATTATAGGAGAGGGTTTTGGAGAGCCGCAAACTGAGGCAAGAGTGCCAGCTTTTCCACCGGTAATAATTAAATTTATAATTTATGATAGTTAGTTGGAATGGTAAAAAACAACAGACAACACCAATAATGTATTTATAATTATGTTGCAGGAAGTCTTTGCCGTGATTTTTTTTATTGAATAATAAATAACAGATACATAATTGTATATTTGTTGTATCCGTCAATGACATTCAGTTTTTGTTGTACAGGGTCCACTTATAAGACAAGACACAGCACCCGTCACACCCACCCCAATATCTTTTGCTACACCTGCCAACCCACTTTCCCAGGAGCAACCCTCAACCCTCAACCCTCAACTCTCAACCCTCAACCCTCAGCGGGAGTTGCCGATGCAAAATCAGCGAAGTAAGTTTTATTGTTCAGTAGAAAAGAGATTACCTAAATCATCTTTCAGAAAATCACTCAAAACTGACTAATATTTATTTCATTTGTTTACAGCGTTAAATCCTCGTCGTGCACATACACGAGTTCGGCGACACCGCGCAGCCGACTCAGCAAGAAGTCGAATTGTTGAGGTGGAGGAATAAAGACTTCAAATTGATACCAGGAGAAATGAGGGGCTCGATGAAATAAAGGTTGCCATTGTGGAAATGTGCAACTTAGTACGGGAACACATTTCTAGAAACATTTAAATTCATTTATTTTTGTTTTTTTATTTTATGTTGATGTCCCTGCCACTCTGTATTAGGTATATAAGGTGGGTGGCTCCCTGTGACTTTCAAGAGTTATTGTAACTCTTGGAAGTCACGAAGTGACAGCCCAGTAGTTGGATGACGCAGGCAGTAACATTTTTTTTTCTTTTCTCTTATCCTCTATAATGATAAATGATAAATGATAAATGATTTTATTTCTGTAAGTAGGTTTGTACAAACACTTTTACACGTCAATCATATTTTTAAACTAGATGAGGTCGGCGTTTCCTATCTGACTACTCTGAGAAGAAAGGCCGAAACAAACTCAGAGGTCACAGTCTCTTTTAAAGTCCAGACATAATCTTGGTCAGATCATGTGAAGACCATGTAGATTGGTATCTGAAATGGTCTTTTGAGGAAAGAACCACACAGATTGAGTGGACCTGTCCAGTCAGTGCACGCATTTGTCAGTAATCGTGCAGCTCAACTCAGGAAGTCAGAACTTAAGGAGCTCAACGATTCGACGAACAATACCAAAGAAAGGACATTTGGGTAGGCCACATAAATTACTCAATCTGCCAAATCATGATCAAAATTAACTGCGAAAAAAAAAGCAATGACCCACATAATCCTCACATTCACAATAATTAAAATAACATACTACTTTACAAGTAAATACTCATGTCATTGTGTATATAAAATTCAACAATGTCAATGTGTATATAAAAAAATCGGACATAATGTTTGAGAACCATGTAGATTGGTGTCTGAAATGGTCTTTTGAGGAAAGAACCACACAGATTAAGTGGACCTGTCCAGTCAGTGCACGCATTTGTCAGTAACCGTGCAGCTCAACTCAGAACTTAAGGAGGTCAACGATTCGACGAACAATACCAAAGAAAGGACATTTGGGTAGGCCGCATAAACTACTTAAACTGCCAGATCAAGAATATAACTGAAACAATGACCCACATAGTCCTCATATTCTCAATAATGAAAATAATATAATACTTTTTACAGTAAATATTCATGTCTAAAATAGCTAGCAAATTAAAATCAACATTCACCGTGTAAATTTATTGGAGCAGCTCAATCCCAAGCCTTTTTGTCCTCAATATAGTCTTTCACAGTATAATAGGCTTTCTGGCATAGTTTCCGTTTTATAAAAGATTTGAATTTATTAAAGCTTAGATCTTGAATGTGGCTAGGAAGTTTATTATAAAAACGTATACATTGGCATCTAAACGAGCCACCTATTTTCTTGAGCCTGGTTGTAGGAACAATAAATTTGTGTTTGTTTCTAGTATTTATATTGTGGATATCACTGTATTTTTTAAACAGATTAATATTTTTATGTGCATACAAAAGATTTTCATAAATATACTGAGAAGGCACAGTAATTATATTAATCTCTTTAAATTTATCTCCGAGGGAGTGTCTGGGACTTAATTTATAGATAGAACGAATTGCCCTTTTTTGTAAAACGAAAATTGTCTGGATATCGGCGGCATTTCCCCACAACAGAATACCGTACGACATCACACTATGAAAATAACTAAAGTATTCTAAACGGGCTGTCTCTAAATCAGTTAAACCACGAATTTTTCTAACGGCGTATGCTGCAGAGCTAAGCTTTTTTGACAATTTATCTATGTGGGGGCCCCATTGAAGCTTGGTATCCAAAGTTATGCCTAAGAAAACTGTGGTATTTTCGGGTTTCAGCACTTCACCCTTTATGAGAACACTAGTTTCTACTTGTCTAACATGAGGTATCGTAAACTTAATACATTTAGTTTTTTTCTCGTTAAGAAGTAGGTTATTAACATTAAACCAGTTAACTACTATTGCAAGGGCGCTATTTACATTGTCAGTAATCAGCTGCTGACGTTTCAGTTTAAATAAAAGTGAAGTGTCGTCTGCAAATAACACTATATCATGTTTATCCTTTATGAGGTAAGGCAAGTCATTTATATAAATAAGAAATAAAAATGGCCCAAGAATTGAGCCCTGGGGGACCCCCATTCTTACTACCGATCCGGGTGATCTTTTTCCATTAACATCAACTCTCTGAATCCTATCACTTAAGTAAGAAGTAAGAAGCTCCAGAGAGGCGTTTCGGATTCCGTAGTGGTGCAGTTTCCTGATCATTTGCAACGTTGTCCATAATGTTGCAACATTTATTTCCTGAGCTCCTCATTCCTTTTGTCGCTTGGAGTCTCTGGTCTTCCAACTTAATAATTCACTGAATTCTGTGTACTTTTGTTGATTGGCAAAAAAAATCTGTTGATTGTATAATGTTGATTCAAGAGAGATTAGTTATTATATTATATTATTATTTGTGATTAGTAAAAACTAAAGAAAGAATTTGAAATTCAATTTCAAATTCAATTTCATAACAATAATTTAAGACAAATGTAGATACAAGATAGATAAATAAAAGAAAATCTATGTTTTGATTGTTACAGATAGGGTATTGTTGATTGTTAATTTTATTCAGATTATTATGTATTTGAGACTGAAGTAGACACATAGGAGAAAATAAGTTCCTGGCAATAATTTAAGACTACAATAGGTAAATAAAAGAGAATCTATGTTTTGATTGTTATAGGTAGGGTATTGTTGATTGTTAATATTATTCAGATTATTATGTATTTGAGACTGAAGTAGATACATAGGAGAAAATAAGTTCCTGGCAATAATTTAAGACTACAATAGGTAAATAAAAGAAAATCTATGTTTTGATTGTTATAGCTAGGGTATTGTTGATTGTTAATTTTATTCAGATTATTATCTATTTGAGAATGAAGTAGACACATAGGAGAAAATAAGTTCCTGTCAATAATTTAAGACTACAATAGGTAAATAAAAGAAAATCTATGTTTTGATTGTTATAGATAGGGTATTGTTGATTGTTAATTATATTCAGATTATTAGGTATTTGAGACTGAAGTAGACAAGTAAGAGAAACTCAGTTCCTAGCAATAATGTAAGACTTCAATAGATAAATAAAAGAAAATCTATGTTTTGATTGTTATAGATAGGGTATTGTTGATTGTTAATTATATTCAGATTATTATGTATTTGAGACTGAAGTAGACACATAGGAGAAAATAAGTTCCTGGCAATAATTTAAGACTACAATAGGTAAATAAAAGAGAATCTATGTTTTGATTGTTATAGGTAGGGTATTGTTGATTGTTAATATTATTCAGATTATTATGTATTTGAGACTGAAGTAGATACATAGGAGAAAATAAGTTCCTGGCAATAATTTAAGACTACAATAGGTAAATAAAAGAAAATCTATGTTTTGATAATTAGTTTATTGTTGATTATATATATTTTTTAATTTTTTGGGTGCTTTTATTTTACAAATATTTTTTTTAATATCAGAATCCTCTGCCGGTCCCATCACCCATTATGTCAGCTTGTTCCCAACGAGTCACACCTCAACGGGTAACAGTGTGACTCGTTGGGAATGTTTTGGATAATAATTCCCAACGAGTCACAGTTACTGTTACACTGTTACTATATCATCTATCGCCACGAAATATTTTCGTTCTCAGATAAACAAAAATTGTTCCCAGGTATTTGGTACAACTTGGGGCACCCCGACTCGGACAGGTTAGGTTAGAAGGGGACGGCGGGGTCTGAAAGACCCCGCCGTCCCCTTCGTGATTATTTTTTTTTAAACCGCCCAGAAGTAGGAGTCCCGCGAAGCGGGACTCCGTCGGCTACGCCTCATTATTCACTTCACTTATTATTCGCTTCATTATTTAGCTTAAATGATACCCTAAATCAAGGTGGGATCATCCCAACGAGTAACAGTGAACAGTAACTGTGACTCGTTGGGAATTATTATCCAAAACATTCCCAACGAGTCACACTGTTACCCGTTGAGGTGTGACTCGTTGGGAACAAGCGATTATGTCCTGTAAGCAAAATAAACAGTTTATAAAATAAATACTTTAATCACTAATATCCTATGTATTTATTGACATGTTTAATTAGGAAAGTAGTTTTCTTGTAAGACTGCATAAGTACCTGTTTCTGTCCAACAATTGCACTAATCATCTGTCTCTCGCTCTTTGTCCTTGCTGAAGAGCTTGACGAGCGGACATAGACTCATCTCGGAGCCCTCCCTGTCTACTGCGCTCCAATTGTAGGTCTTCTTCGGTGAGGGAAGGTGGTTCTAAGCCGACCCGATTACACATATTGTGTAAAACACAGCAGGCAATGACAATTTTACCTGAAAAATAATATGTTCTGAAATTGACGAAAAAAAATGTTCACCAGTTCAATCCGGTATAAAAAAACATGTTATAAGTGTAAATTGTGACAAATACCTGCTGTGATAGGTGCATAATGCAGCTCTCTTGCTGCTAAGAGGCATCTCCATCGGCCTTTTAGAAAGCCAAATGTACGCTCTATTGTGGAGCGAGCACGTTTCTGTATGAAATTGTATCTCCCTTCTGAAGAATCTTCTACAGCATTGTCTATTGGAGTCATCATGAATTACAACAAACATTGTTGGTAAACAATTGCTGCATTATAAATCTGCTACAGGGAACACGTTGAACTCATATTATACTATTAAATAAAGAAAATATTTAAACTTTTGTAAAAAAACAAATGACAGCCAGCAGAAAAAAAATACAAGATAATGTTTTTTACAGGGACTACTACATACCCAATAGATATGGTGCCTCCTGTTGTAGACTCTCTAGATGAGCTTTAATTTCATGGTGCGACCAAATAAAAGAATCGTAGGTCGCTCCACCAAAGGACGCATCAACATTTGTAATTGTGCATTCTGCATCACATATCTATAAGAAATACCAATCAAATTTACTCAAATATAACAACCTAATAATTAATGACAGACCTATTCTCATGTACTTTTTATCTTTATGCCTAATTAACTTAGAAAATCTTTTCACATAAAACATTGGTACTTACAACTTGGAAATTTAAGGAGTGAAAATGTTTCCTGTTAAAGAAACGCTCCTCAAATTCACTGGGTTTCACCAGTGCCACATGTGTGCAGTCAATGCAGCCGACAACATCTGGCAAGCCATATTTTTCATAAAATCTGTAAACATTTTCAAATTTAAAATGCAATGATCTATTTTAGTGCACACTCTTTAAGTGTACTTTCACTGTTCAAGAGGTAGGTAGTCATTTTCCAAATTACAGTTTTTCGTCAAGTGCAAGCAGTTTATGCTTTTTTTTATAACATACCTGGCTTTGTTTTTAGAAAAATGGTACAAGCTTATAAACTTACTGTCTTTTTATAAGGTTCCTCTCAGTCGAATTCTGTGGAAACTTTATATATTTTTGTAGTACTGAGGGGCTGTTTAGTGCATTTGTGACATCCCGCAGACAGCGTGACACTGTCTGTTGTGCCATTGGGACGTCACTGCTAAGGCCCACTGCACCTTGGTAGCTCCCCCGGGCATAAAAATTTAGAGTAGCAAGGATCTAAAAGTAAACAAAAACAACACTAAGTATAACTCAATAATTTTCAGAATCTTCAATAAGTAACTTAGCCCTTTATTCTTGGATCAAACCATTACCTTAATTCTTGGATCAACACCATTTATTCGTATTTGTTGAGGCAAAAGCGGTATTATATCCTCACACAGGTTTCCAAATAATTCTCTGGTGAGTCTATAGTTTCCTATAAATTCACTATCAGGAATACTCGCCAACTAGAAGTTTTGGCGCAAGTATAAGCGGCGTCGCCTCCGCTCTTCCTGTAGAGCTTCTTCAAGTATTAAAAAAGCAGCCATATTCTTAATATTTTCTCAATCTTTAAATTTCGTCGACAGCACGATAATGAATAAGGTGTCGTGTGAAATGACATAACGATCCGTCAAATCAATTGTCAAATTCAACTTTTCGGACGGGCAAATACACATCGGGAGTAGGGCTAACTGTGAAATCGTGTTGTCATTTGTTCTTAGTTCGGGTTCGGGACTAATCGTAAGTCCGTAGGTGTTACGGAGTAGGAAACGCCCGTAACGAAGGCCGAAGGTACGGACTTCGTGCTTAGGGAGTAGACCCCCTGGGCAGGTGTACACCCGCATAACGCAGATGTTCTATACTTAAACCGTCATGACCCTGGTGTAGACAGTACGACGACGGCAGCAAAGTAGAAAGAGTCAACTGCACTTTTTACGAAATTCACTCTTTTACATAATTGGACTCAGAATTCTTTGTTTTGTCATAGGATTTTTTTTTCTGTTTGGTTCTCAATTAGTACTGATATGAAGAAAACTATAACAATTTTTCTCAAAGTGTCGTAGTACCGTATTTTGGACTATAAAATTTTACAGTAATAATGGCCTTAGCCATTTCTTTGGTAATGCTCTAATATATGATGTAAAATAGGGCAAGATAGAATTGTTCTTCTATTAATTATCACAGTTTTGCGTTCAAAACGCTCTCCTGTAAAATCATGATTTTGTAGATAACCGTATATACTTTATGGCCGTCGTTAGAAAGTTTTCTAGTGTCTTTAGCATGACCATTACAAAATCAAATTGTCTTCACTACCTTAGACAACTGTCAGTTGTCAGTGTGATTTTGACAGTTTGGGATTGAAAACTTTCTTTTGAAATAGTCTACATAAAAAGGACCTAGACAAAGATCGTTATAAACGAAAGTCAAAATGACAGATTGTAGAAGGATTTCTACGGGGTGATGTCAGAAATAGAGAAATGAAATGCCATTTTGTATAGAAAGAGCTGTGTCTATTCTTCGTAGAAATAGAAAGCGTCATGCTAAGCCTGCAGGAGATGTTATAGGAAAAACTAGAATCTTGGATATTTTTGTCAAAAGAAGCGTTATCGAAATTCAAAACCAAATCAAATTATTTTATATCACAAAAACCTACATGGGCATTTATGAAACGTTAGAAACTAGGTGCACGGTTTCAATTAGTCATTTCCTATGGAGAAAAGCCGGCAAGGAACTCCACAGTTACTATTTTAAAAATAATTGGTTTTACCAAATCTTTAAATTACAGTGTTAATAGGTATGGGGGGTTAAAACGGGATAAAAGTGTTTAGTCAAAAAAAAAAATAGTCTAGAAAAAATAGTATGAGAGTTTCAATTAATAAAGAAATAAATATTTTGGGTAAAGACGTTCTAACGTCAGAATTGGTTTAAGTTGTTAAAGTTTCTTGAGGCTTATTGAATAATAGTATTATTTTTTTATTTATATTATAAGCTTCAGAAGTGGAAATTCAATAAAAGAAAACAATTTACAACAAAAAAACCATTTTTACTTCATAATCACAATCGACTCAAATTACAATCAACAAAATTACTTACAGTCCGCTAAGACTAAACATCTACTCAACGAAACACTGTACACTTTATCAGTTTTGCACTAAACTAAACTCAAATGGCTTACGTAACCTTACGACTAGCTGATGATTCACACGTCCGTCCAGTCCGAGCGCAGAGCAGCCAAAAAAAGAACGTTCTATCCCCAGCGCCTTGCTTTTATAGGCGAAGTGGAGGGTAGTTACTGACTTAAGAGAGGATTCTCCTTACACGGCCTCTCCTGACGAAATGTCGTCCTCGACACAAACTCTTGGAGCGGCCCCGCTAGGACCCGCGACGGGAGAGGTCGGCAACTCGACCTCCGCTTCGCCCACCGGCCAAGGCGAAGGGTCGACCGCCGTGGAAGACGCCGATTGTTCAGAATCGTCATCAGTATCTTCATCTGCAAACAAAATCTTATTAGAAGCTATCCGAGCAATTTGTGTAAAAGCGTTCAGCCTCTCACAAAGTTCCGTTCGTCTTCAGCCAACTAATTCATTCATCGTTCTCTCAAATAGTTCATAATTTTGAATAGACACATACATCCATCTTTCGCAAACCAAAAACAAAACCAAGACATTGTCCTATTTGTGTCCAACGCGCAAGTGGCGGTTTTTTTGCTGCTGTCTTGCTGACGGCGACCGCGACCGCGACCGCGACCGCGACCGCGACCGCGACCGCGACCGCGACCGCGACCAGCGTTCAGCTTTCGCCACCTGCAACATGGTCTGACAACCCGCAGACCCGCTTGACACGCAGACCGTATTCATACGTGCAAGCCGCTTAACACGCAGACCGTATTCATACGTGTAAGCCGACCCATACACTGATCGCAATCATGCGTACGAGCCCACTCGATACGCAGACCGTATTCATACGCACGAGTCCACAAATTGACAGCACATGGCCAAATTTATACTGCCACCAGTGACTCAGCAACAGGTGCCTACACGACCGGCGACACTCACGCGCCTGTTACCGGCGGTACCGCAGCACAACACGGCAGCCGAAAAATCACTCCTGTCTTTAAGTTCAAACAAACCCAATGCTAGTTTTGTAAATCAAACAACGGTGATTTACTTACTCTCAAAGAATGCGGCACACGTTTCTGGACACCACTCGCCGCGCCATGGCACCATATGCTGAGCAGCAGCCTGCGTAGTTTTACCGTAGCTACCGCTGAGCAAACGCAGCGTATAGCGTCCACTAGGCAGTGCTTCTACAACCTTATACGGACCACGCATTCCGGAGTCAAGTTTTCCTGTTGACTGGGAAAATTTTATTACAAACACGCAGTCACCAACGTTAAATTGGCGAGGTGGACGTCGCCGTTGGTTGACCTGTGCGTCTTGTCTAGCTTGATTGTTCCTCAGGAGTTCACGGACCCTGCTTCTGGTTACTTCACGTAGGGCCTCTCTGTTCGGTGTCGATCCTTCGACAGCTATATCGCGTACCAGAGCTCGAACCACAGGAGTTGTGGATTCGGTGCCAATCAAAAGATTCAATGGTGATACTTGCGTAGTCTTCTGTCTCGTGACGTTTAACACCAACTGAAGTTTCCACAACGTTTCTGACCAGGGTACGTTCTTGTAGTTCGACTGGATACGTAGCATATTGAGGACGGTGCGCATGTAACGCTCGGCTTGGCCGTTTGCCTGGTGCATTTCCGGCGTTATGTAATGCAGGTTACAACCGAGTTCATTTATCCAAGTCACGAACTCCCTAGACTCGAACATTCGTCCCTTGTCACTGACCATAAGCTTAGGCACTCCAAACAAAGAAATAGCCTGGGAAACGACGCGTTTTAGCTCACCAGCGTCTTGTCTACAAATCGGGTAGAGGAGGGTATATTTGGTAAATGCGTCGACGATGAGTAAAACGAATTTGTACCCTTCAGACACAGGCAGAGGGCCTAAGGCGTCAACGTGAACAGTGTGGAACGGTGTGTCGGGTTTTTCCCAGGAAGTAATAGTTTGCAAGGGAGCCCGAGGAACTCTCTTTTGCGACACACACACGAGGCAGTGAGCAATATATTTGCTGACGAACTGTCTGAGTCCGGGGAACCAAAAATGTCTTAGGATTAGGTCAAGAGTCTTCTCTACGTTAATATGTTCGTGCTCATCGTGAAATACTCTCAAGAGACTAAGTCTGTGCCCCTTGGGTATATAGCAGAGTAGGCGTGGGTCTTGGCCTACTGGGGTGTACTTGTAATACAAGACTCCATTTTGGACGGAATAACGATTAGCATCGACACTGCCATCGTGAAGTTTTTGGATGAGATTTTGCGTCTCGTTATCGGCTGACTGTGCAATCTGAGCCCAATTTCTGGGTCTAGAAATTTGATTGACACTGACAGGGTTGCGACTTAAGTAGTCTGCATGGGGTAACATCACTCCTTTTCGATACTCGATTGAGAAATCGAAGTCTTGGAGGTAGATCCACCACCTGGCTACTCGAGGCAAAAGGTCTTTCTTTCGTTCGGTTGCCTTAAGGGCATTACAGTCTGTCACCACCACAAATTTCAACCCAACCAGATAGTGTCGAAAATTTTGGAGGGCTTTGACGACGGCGAGAGTCTCCAACTCGTAGGAGTGGTACTTCCCTTCGGAACCCTGAGTGGACCTACTGAATAAGCCACAACGCGCTTTTTTGAATCTGGATGAACTTGTAGAAGTACCGCACCGTATCCAACACTGCTGGCATCTGTGTGGACTTCGGTGGGAAAGCTAGGGTTAAAAATGGAAAGGACCGGTTCATTGGTCAGTTCTTTGATGAGATCGAGGCGAATAACCTCGCATTCGGGAGTCCAATTGAATTTAACATTTTTACGGGTTAGATGAGCTATGGCAGCAGTTCTAGTGGAGTAATCTTTTATGTACCGCCGAAAATAACCCGCTAGCCCTAAGAGTTGGCGCACTTGTTTTATATTTTCAGGCGGCAAGGTGTTAACTAGGGCTTCCACTTTTCGTGGACTCGGCCTAACCTGACCCTGACTAACTAACCTCCCCAAATATTCTACTTCTGTGACGAGGAACGAACATTTAGCCAAATTTATTGAAAAACCGGCTGATGTAAGCGTCCTGAGTACTTTACGCAACAGTTCAATCCCTTCTGACACAGAATTACTTAGCAGAAGAACGTCATCGACGTAGACTAGGACGTTTCCCTCATTAAGATGGTAGCGTAAGGTGTCATTTATGATGCGCTGGTAAACTATTGGAGAATTAGCTAATCCGTAAGGCATTTTGACGTACTCAAAGTGTTCTTCCGGCGTCACAAAGCCAGTGAAGTGAATACATTCCTCTTTAAGAGGAATTTGGTGAAACCCTGTAGCCATATCAAGGCTACAGAAGAATTTACAAGCGCCTAACCTATCAATGTGGTCGTCTATTAGTGGAAGAGGATATCGATCTTTGACTGTAATTCGATTTAGCGCCCTAAAATCGACACAGAGCCTATCTGAGCCGTCACGTTTTCTTACGAGTATAATAGGGCTGGCATATTCAGATTTCGAATGCCTAATCACTCCCTTATCTAAAAGGTCTTGTGTAATCTTCCTAACTTTGAGTTTCTCAGAGTAAGAGAGTCTATACGGACGATAGACGACAGGGGTGGAACTGGTTAGCTTTATCTCCATCTCACCTGTTTGGACTGTGGTCATAGCAGTCCCTGATATTAGATAGTCGGAAAACTCGTTTATGACGGCCATAAGGCTATCCAACTCCGTACCCTGAAGGGGTGTATTTACTTTGATCTGATTACCCGCACACATTTTTTTTTTTTTTTTTTTTTCCCTTGTCCTAGTGTTCATCAAAATGATGGACCCTAATTTTATTACAATCTAGCCTTGTATATAGACTAATAAGTAATTTAAATATAACTTAAAATGCTAAATTGTCTTTACATACTAAGAATGTGTCCATTGGCACTTTTCTTATTGTCTCTATTAAGGCGAATACACTTTTTCTTGTGTTTATTTAGTAACATTTGTGCTACATTACACTATTCACTATTCACTAACACTAGCACTAAACACTAACTCGAACGGTTTTGTTCTTTTAAGTCTTCTCACTATGTCCGTGTGGTCGAGAAGCTGGATCGCCTCGATGTTCACATGCTGATGAAGTCTCTTGTCGTGAGCTTCTGCAGATTTTTGAATCACTTTATCGATGAACTCAACGTTTAGGTCCCGATGGAGGTCATAATTTCGTACGTACCAGGGTGCATTAACAATTTCCCGTAGTACTTTGTTCTGGAATCGTTGAATGATTAATGCATTTGTCTGTTTGGTGCAGCCCCACAGCTGAATACCATAAGTCCAAACTGGCATCAGGACTTGTCTGTATAGTAACAGTTTGTTCTGCACGGACAGCTCGGAGTTTCTTCCAAGCAGCCAATACATTCTTTTGAACCGTAGGTCGAGTTCATCTTTTTTCTTCTTGACGTGAGCTTTCCAGCGTAGCTTTGCATCAAGGGTCATACCGAGATACTTAGCTGTATTCTCATAAGGGACTTGGTTGTTATTAATAAAAACTGGATGATACTGTTGTTTTTTGTTGGTAAAGTCTATATGTACGGATTTGGATTCATTTAATTTAATCCTCCATTTTTTAGTCCAGTCATAAACTTGATTAACAGCCATTTGAACCTTCTCTACTGCTTCTTCGTGGGTATTTCCAACGGCCATTATGGCTGTATCATCAGCAAAGGTCCCAATGGTATTGTTTTCAGATTCGGGAATATCGCAAGTGTATAGTAGGTACAGGACCGGACCTAGCACACTTCCTTGCGGTACACCAGCTTTTATGGGTTTAAGTTCTGAATACGTATCTTGTTGTCTTATTCTAAAGACTCTGTTTAGAACGTAGGATTCTAATATATCCGCAAACGCTTTCGGTAGCAGACTTTTTAGTTTACAAATAAGGCCTTCATGCCAAACTTTGTCAAATGCTTGGGCTACGTCTAGAAAAACAGTAGAACAAACTTTCTTGTTTTCCAACGCGTTTTCTATTACGTTTGTAATTCTGTGCACTTGGTCTATCGTTGAGTGTTTTTCTCGAAAACCAAACTGGTGCTCAGGTATAATGTTCCTGTTATCTATGATGGGTTTAAGGCGTTTGAGTAGCAGCTTTTCAAACAGTTTTGACATTATTGGTAGCAGGGAACCCGCACACATGGCATTGACTTTTGCGCTAATTTTATCGGAACGCGTGAGATACTGCTCATCTTTAGTACGAATGTAAGTGATGCCTTCGCGGTTCAAAACATCGGTGCCAATTATGATAGGAGCGTTCATAAAAGACCATGGAACTACTACTAAGTCAACTTCAATAGCAATGTCGCTGAATTCCACAGTGAACGTGACGTAAGATGTGGCGACCACTTCTTTCTCACTCAAACCTTTCAACACACAACGTCTCGGTCTTGGCTGACACGTAAAATGTTTCAAAATATCTGAAGAAATGAGGGACACATCAAGGGCTCCGCTATCAATGAGCACGTCTACGGGTATTCCATCTATTATCGCAGTAGTCATGTCGTTGTTTTGTGCGATATTTGTTCGATAAGAGCAAAGGTTGACATTACGCGGATTTCGTTGCTCGGTTTTAGCTTTGGTAAAGCATTTGTCCTCAGTATGTCCCGATCTCTTACAGAACGTACAAGCATTGTTCGAAAAGGGTTGTGTATTCGAAGATGTATCCGAAGCTACGTTTGCAGGCCTGCTATTGGTCGCGTTTGCCTTAGGCCTCTTACAATGGCGACTGAGATGACCGGTTTGATTGCAATTAAAACATTTTGGCCCAGAACGGTGGTTTGATTTCATTTGACTTTGCCTTTTAGGATCTACGACCTTGTTGTACCTCGAAGGTTTCGCGTAAATTGACAGGAACGAGACAATAGTGTCAGGGGTTAAGTTTGCGTTAGCAGTAGCTGCACGCACCTGTGGATTGTCTATACCGCGTACAACGATTAGCGTTCTTAATTCATCACTTAGCCCCTGAACTATTCTCAAACGCAATAAGGTACGACGTGCGTATTCTGAGTAAGTTGAATACTTGTCTGACGTAGTATTCATAGCTTCGAACAAAATATTCGCGTAGTCTAATTTACTCGGGCAAAGGGGTTTGAACTCGCGTACGAAATTGGACCACGTCCTATCGTTCGTCACCCATTCCCCTAACCAGACCTTAGCGTCACCTTTAAGGCAGGTAGCTACACGCGATAGACATTCGTGGTCACTCCAACCGGTAGCCTCTCTAGCACGATCCACTTCGTCGCACCATGTCTCGATGCTGTTAATTGATGGGTCAAAGTTCGACACGTAATAGTTTTGTGACCTTGCTGGTTGCATCGTTTTTATTGCTTGCATTAAGGCATGAGCGAGAGTGGATACCTCGGACCCGGGGACACTAGACTGCGTAGACCGATGTCGTTCTGACGTATTAGGGATTATTGGATCCTTAGCTTTTGACAAAACCTCGCTATTCTTGCGGGTAAAACTCGTTTGAACCGGGGGCGAAGGAGTACGTGTGCGCTTTCTATTGCCAATGTTGCTACGCGAACGATCCCTACTACGCGAATCACGCCTATCCCTAGTACGCGAATCACGCCTATCCCTAGTACGCGATCGGTGCCTTTCAGGACTACGAGAATCATACCGATCTCGATTACGTAAGCCATCTCGCGAAGTACGACGACTGCTACTCGGATCGCGGTGTGATCTACCACTACTGTGGTCATATGACCCACGAGATCGACGTCGTTTGCGATAGCGTGACTTATCCCGAGTATGTGACCGTTTTTCACGAGTACGCGAGCTTTCACGCCCCATTATCACAAAACGAGAATCAGGGTCAAATCAGACAAACAAAACAATCTAATAAAAAGAAAAGTGATAAAGTGGGCAGTTGCAAAAAAAAATGAAAGAATCAAAAGAAAACGGTTTTTCTGTTCACAACAATATTCAGCTACGAAACTTCGTCTAAGTGGGCCTTAAAAGTCCTTTATCCCACTTCTGATATAAGCTTCAGAAGTGGAAATTCAATAAAAGAAAACAATTTACAACAAAAAAACCATTTTTACTTCATAATCACAATCGACTCAAATTACAATCAACAAAATTACTTACAGTCCGCTAAGACTAAACATCTACTCAACGAAACACTGTACACTTTATCAGTTTTGCACTAAACTAAACTCAAATGGCTTACGTAACCTTACGACTAGCTGATGATTCACACGTCCGTCCAGTCCGAGCGCAGAGCAGCCAAAAAAAGAACATTCTATCCCCAGCGCCTTGCTTTTATAGGCGAAGTGGAGGG
Organism: Griposia aprilina; assembly: GCA_916610205.1. NCBI lineage: Eukaryota > Metazoa > Arthropoda > Insecta > Lepidoptera > Noctuidae > Griposia > Griposia aprilina. Next base: position 1,082,761 of record OU744293.1, on the reverse strand, counting down.
TAGTTACTGACTTAAGAGAGGATTCTCCTTACAATATTATCTTCTCATGATTTCACACTTCTTTAATTACTTTTAACTGAATTACTGTTTGGGACAACCTACCCTGGACATACATAGTGTAGATTCACTAAAGGATGATTGCCATCAAACGGCTCGCATTGCATCGGATCGGAAAGGATACGAACGGATGCGGCGACAGCCAATCGCGTCCGGCAGGATGTCTTCGCATACGATCGGTTCCATACCGTCGCTTGCGAACGTATCCGTTTCTGCGCCTAGTAAAATAGTTTCATTCCTACCGTGTTGCCGTGTTCTAATTCGGATGAATGTGTGATCGGATACGACGATAAACGAACGGAGCCGATCGCGCGTCGCAGTATACTTACGGCTACGATCGCATGTCGCGGAAGACGCCCGCGGTCAAGCTGCAGTGCGCGACTTTGTAATATAGACTTTAAATACTGTGTGTGTACACGATTTAATATCGTTTAAATATTGTAAATTCCGTTCCGATCCGATGCGACGCGAGCCGTTTGGTGGAAACCATCCCTAAGAGTTCGAGTTCTAAAACGAAAATCCAGTAAATAACCTTATCTAGGTACGAACTGTAACGATTACAGATAGATGTTGGTTGTTTTAATTAATTAATTGTGTTATTATATGCGCATAACGCATAGCATGCTGTGCTTTTATATATTTAATGAGGCGCTTGGACTTAGTTTGTAATGTACAAATTGTAAAGTAGGTAACTCCATTGTGTAAGTATGAAATGTTGTTGACGCATGCGACGGATTGCGGTGCCTTATTTAATTTCATTGTGATTTCCAGTGCTGGAAAATTGACGTAAGGATCAGTATGACTATGATATTTTAAGTCACAATGACTCACATTATATAACGTAAGGGACATGCTACTTTTAACTGCTCAGAGAACACTAATTTATGGGACAAAACTAAAAAAATGCTCAATTCATTGAGTAAATTAAGTGACGTGTTGTTAAAATGTACTCGATTGTGTTTTATGTAAAGACAAAATACTGTGAGGCGAGAGACTTGCATTGGTTTTTATACAAATATCAATTTGAATGAGATATGACAACACACAACACACACACATATACACACATTACATATTTTGAGCAAGAAATTCTGAATCGAGCGGTATACAGAGTGACTTGTAATTTGGCGTAATCCATCCAGGACCTGAAAGTGTGAGCCATTTGAAACAATTAAGTACTCCACAATGCCTAGGCGAAAATTCATGGCATTCGAAAAAACCCAATATTTGTGTATTTTCGAAAATTGCCCAGAATTCGTCACAAAATATCACTTTTCTCTAAACTACCAAATTGAATGGCCTTCATTGATATTCCATTGGGTACCTAATACTTCAACAAACCTTCCGATGTATCTAAATTCTCTAATACATCAAACAGTTAAAAATTATACAGGGTGGATTTTTGAGATGGGCAGCAAGGGCAGCTACCTTAACCGTTGTAGCTACAGGAAAACGGTCTTACGAGACTTACCGTATCTTTTTGAGAAATTTTAATTGGCATTCACAGATTTTGAAAAAGATGTACAGTCAGCAGGAAAATAGGCAATTTTCACAAAAACGTTTTTTTATACCAATAGATCATGTTTCATATAAGGATCAAAAACCTGTACTGGACCAAATGGGGTTTGAGTACTAGAAAAGTCAGAAATACCAAAAAAACTTTTCCCATACATTTCGTATGAAATGAGAGTATAACATAATGTTTTACCATCAATAAACTGACAGCTACAAAAAAGACTTATCGAAAAACAAATGAAAATTAGTAACTTCTACTTTGAGTATTATTTCACCATAAAATTAAAAACTTGAAACTTTACATTTAGACTCACCTAGAAATTTTACTTTTGTGCTCTAAGATTTATGAGGTGGTCAAAATGGTAGCCGTTTTGACGTAGGCATACTACAGAGCGGGTAGCAGCTGGGGCACGCCACAATTGCGGCGGTAAGTCCCCTCTTTGAGGAGTGGCTTGAGAGGCGCCACGGCGTTCTCACCTTCCGCCTGACGCAGGTCCTCACCGGACATAGCTGTTTCGGGAGGTTCCTGTTTCGGATAAGGCGGGAGCAAACGCCCGGGTGTTGGCATTGTGTGGATCGACCGGAGGACACGGTGGAGCATACGGTGGAGGTCTGCCCGGCTTGGGCGGAGCACCGCCGTGTCCTCGTGGCGGCGATCGGCGGCGGCGATCTCTCGCGTCCGGTCCTAGTTCATGCCATGGTACGGAGCGAGAGGGAATGGGAAGCAGTCACCTCCTTCTGCGAAGCAGTAATGCTCGCGAAGGAGGAGGCGGAGCGCGTGAGGGAGAGGCAATCATTGCGCCCTCACGCCCCTAGTCACCGCAGGAGGAGACACCATGGGCGTCGGGAGTCGATAGCCGACTCCCGGCCACCGTAAGCGCAGGCCTGCGGACGGCGAGCAAAGGGCAGCTCGCCGTCCGGTAAGGACCAGGCCCGGGTCGACGGCGCGTTGTGTTCCACGCGCGCCTCAAAGAGATGTCAGCATAATTGACGGGGTCCGATAGGGCCGATGCCTGCCGGGGTCGCGGATTGTTCGAAAGAGTTACCGTGGCCCTGGCGCACAGGCAACTGAAGGAACACGGGTGGGTTTTAGTCAGTAAGAGTCTGACACGCCCTTCCGCTCCGCCCAGAGCGGGAGAGGTCATTTGATGATCTCCCACCCAAAAAAAAAAAAAGAGCGGGTAGCAGCTGATAATGTGAAAGGATAAATACCACAGAGAATCGTGGTGAATGTTTGAGGTCCTGAACACTGTCATATTTCTTTTTATAAAGTTCATTTTATTACTAGCCCCACATAAAAAAATCAAGAGGCGTGAGTGAGTTCAGGACTGCGAGGGGCTATGGTATAGGACCATTTCCTATCCACTGCTTCCCGAATTGCCGGTTCTAATTAGAACGGGTTTGGCGGCTGTTGTGTGGCGGAGCGCCATCTTCATCATCAGAGGTCATTTTTGTCACAGAATTTCGGAAATCATAAGCTACCAGACAACAGACTAACTCGATTCTGTTTTCAAAGCTTATTAAATTATGACGCGTATTCGTTCCAAATTAGAAGTTTAATATTTTTTTGTTTATTTTCGGCCAGTCTTTTTTAATTTTATTTTAGATGGGTTTGCTCTTGACTCTAGTCTAGGTCAGAGATGACAGAGACAAAATCGAAGATAGAGTGAGCTTACCCAGAAGAAGCCTGTTCACTCTCACTTTGAAGAGATTTGGGTTGTATGCGGTCAGAAACAGGCGTAGGTAGAGAATTCCACTCTTTTGCTGTGCGCATTATAAAAGATGTTTAGAAGCGCTTAGTGCGAATTGGTGGAATAGCAATTAGGTAGGGATGGTAAGTTGCAGTGCGCCTAGATGTCCGATGGTAGAAGGGGGCCGGTGGAATGAGGTCATGGAGTTCTTGGGCACACTCACTGAAGTATAATCTGTAGAAGACCGACAAGGAGGCAACCCTAAGGCGATGAGCCAAGCTGTGAAACTTGGCATCCACCAGTTTTATGTCGCCAATGAGTCTCTTAGCTCTGCGTTCCACCGAGTTAAGCGCGGCAAGTTGGTATTTAGCTGAGCCATCCCAAAGGTGGCTGCAATACTCCATGCAGGATCGGACTTGCGCTTTGTACAGGGTTAAAAGCTGTCCAAGCGTAAAGTATCGCTTCACCTTATTTAGGATGCCCAGCTTCTTAGCCGCAGTTTGGGCTTTATACTCGATGGTGGCGCCGAAGTTGAGACCAAATGTCAACTCCATGCCTAGGAGCTCGAGCCGATCAGTTACAGCAACAGATGGACCCCGAAAAGTAGGAGATTGGTTGATTTGACTCTTTTTAGCGGTAAAAAGACACGCCTGTGTTTTGGTGGCGTTAAAAGAGAACAGATTGTCATCACGCCACTGGGAGACAAGGCTTAAGGTCAAATCTGTCCGCTCTACCATGGCCTCTCTCAAGGAACAAACTTTGGCCCCGCTGGTTTTTGCGCTGGACAAGTATCTCTCTGAAACAGTACTGTCACTGCGTACCTAACAATACCAGGCTGAAGTAAGTCATTGATGTGCAGCAGGAAAAGAGTTGCAGAGAGAACAGACCCTTGAGGAACTCCGGCATCAATAGCCGTAAGGTCGGAGGAGCAGCCGTCTACGACTACTCCGATCGACCGTTCGCTAAGAAAGTCTGATATCCAGCTACAAAAATCAGCCGGGATGCCATAAGCAGGAAGCTTGCTGAATAAACCAGCGTGCCAGACCCTGTCAAAGGCCTTCGAGATATCAAGCGATACAGCAAGTGCCTCCCTCCCCGTGTTTCTCGATGGCTTCGCCCCAGCAGTGCGTGACATACACAAGAAGATCCCCAGTTGACCGTCCCTGGCGAAAGCCATATTGACGGTCACTGAGGAGATCATTGTCTTCAAGATAGGTCAGCAACTTACTGTTCCGTACCCTTTCCATAACCTTGCACAGGAGACAGTTCAGGCGTACACTGCCTCAACACTCTCGCTAGAATGCCGTCAGGCCCACTGGCCTTGTTCACGTCTAGACTGCACAATACTCTTCGGACCTTTTTAATGTGAACTGCGATCTCCGACATCGTGGAGTCACATTGAGATACAGGAGGTGGTTGCTTGGAGCCAGCGTACAGACGTGAATTGCTTGCAAAGAGAGATGCAAAAAGATTTGCTTTCTCAGTTGCAGAGTGAGCTAGCGAGCTATCAGGTTTCATCATTGGAGGTAAAGTGGGACGACAGAAATTCGTTTCAACCGCTTTAGACAGGGACCAGAACTGCTTACTCCCCGGAGGGTGCGCTGCTAGCTTGGCCCCAATACGTCCAACATGGTCAAAACGTCCCCACGCAGAACCCGTTTGCAGAGCTTGGCGGCAAAATTAAAGGCTCTTTTCTTCGCGCGAATCCTACGCACTCTAACTTTGCGGTCGCGGGCCTTGACCCAGGCTTGGTAGGCAGACTCCTTTCGGGCCTCAGCGTGGGCGTATTCTGCATTATACCAAGGCGGGGATTTGTGTCCGAGCGAGATGTCGGAGAATGAAATAAAATACTCCATCCTCTGCCGAATCACGTCCGCAACCACGTCAGCACAGCACGAGGGGTCACCCGAGGAGAAGCACACTTGCCGTCATGGATAAGACGCAAAGAAGTGCCGCATCTCATCCGAATCCGCTGACCCGTAACACCATACTTGCCTCGTGCCTCTAGGCCTCTCATCTGGAGGAGAGCAGGTCGATATGGATTTCACCAGACAGTGGTCAGATGTTCCCAGCGGGGCTGAGACCGATACTGAATGACTGTCCGGATCAGTTGCCAGCAGAAGGTCTAAGCAATTGGGTGTATGGCTGTCAACATCCGGTAACCGCGTTGCCACATTCACCATCTGGGTTAGGTCTAGCGTTAAAGCAAATTTGCGCGCCTCTAACCCGGCATGGTCAGTTTTCCGGTACGGAAACAACCACTCTTTATGATGGACGTTGAAGTCCCCCAGAAAAATGAGCTTCGCTATTGGGTACCGCTGCTGGGCTACGTCAGTCGACTCCACGAGGAAACTAAAGAGCGCTGTTATCTCCTGGTCACCGCTGTGCGATCTGTAGACGCCGATGTAGAGAGATTTCTCCAAGCCAGTGTCCACAAGTAGCCATATGGCAGAAAAACCCGGTTTCTCAAAGCAACGGAGACGACGACAACAAATGTCATCGCGGACGTAGACACAGACCCCAGCTTGTTTCTTGAACTTGTGTTCAAGAGAGTAACCCGGGTAGTTGAGGTACGCCGCATCCGACGGGGTTGTAATCTTCGTCTCCGTTAGGAACAACAGGTGCAGCTCCTCGGCCTCAAGGTGGTAATGGACCGGATCGAGATTGGAGTGCAACCCCCTGATGTTAGTAAGGTGCACTTTTAGTGGGAGGAAGTGCAGCCGTTGTTTAACCTTATTTTTCTTGCTTGCTTTGGTCATTTTAAATAGAGTTGTTGGGGAAAAAACTTGATTTGTCGAGGCGCTGTTCAGTGAGCCAAGTGGAACACTAGAGCTAGCCAACCCTATGGGGAACTCATCTGGAGACTGCGGGGACGCCCGAATCCCCCCGAATATGGCCACCGGGTCCTCACATCCAGTCGCCAGCTGGCACGGTGGAGCATATCGGGATTTTTCGCGAGTTGGCGGGGCAGCCTTTGGCACGTGGCTGGCGTGATACTTGGGCCCCTACTGACTGCGGTCGGCCAACGGCTGGCACCGTGCTTCGGATCCCGCTACCCTCCAAAGTGAGTTACCCGGCCAGCTATGCCATGAGACCAAGACCGGTTCTGAACAGCGCAACTGACAATCTCCTTCTCCTCCAAAGGTACTGGTACTCCCACACACCGACGGAACACAGCAAGCTGCTTGGCGCTGGACTCCGGTGGGATGGTGGTCGCGAGCCAGGCGGCCCCTAGCGGAGCCTACTACCGCTAAGCGGGATCGTTCAGCCGTACCATAGGCAAGCCTGTGGTGCCGTTGCCCGGGGTGGACCACTAGGAGGTAGATCCCATACCACCCAAAATCAAGTCAAAAAAAAGTCTTCATTATAGCGGTTAGTCTATCCATAATAAAAAAGTAAGTTGTAGTCTCATTTCCTACGATATGTATGGGAAAAGTTTTTTTGCGAATTCTGACTTTTCTAGTACTCAAACCTCAGTTGGTCCAGTAGAGGTTTTTGATCCTTATATGAAACATGATCGAACGGCATAAAAAGAAGTTTTTTTGAAAAAAAGCAAATTTCCTGCTGACTGTACAATTTTTTCAAAATCAGTGCATGCAAATCAAAATTTCTCAAAAAGTTAAGGAAAGTCTCCTAAGACCGTTTTCCTGTAGCTAAAACGGTTAGGGTAGCTGCCCATGCTGCCCCATCTCAAAAATCCACCCTGTCTATCAAATTTTCGACAAAATTCATATTTGTGTTTCTTTGTTTCGTATTTACACTATCGAAATTATTATTGTGTGAATATCTGCATGTTAGTCTAAAGAAGCTTTAGTTATTGTTAATATTTTTACAAAGGCAAGTCAAATTGAACAGAGATCAACAAAAAGTTAATTTTATTATTGTCCTGTTGGTAACAAAATTATTAAGTCATGTATAAAATAGGTAACAATCAAGTTTGTTGCTCGTCAATTTCAAACGGCTTTTGCAGACAGAGCGGTTCTTTTACATACATTAATCACAGTTCTATTAGGTATAGATAGGTAATAGAGCGCAGCCCCTCACTTAGAAACAGAAATCTTTCTATAGCAGCAAACAATTCGTTTGAAACTGGATACTATAACATATCAAGTTAGAATTAAGAAGGGATATGACTCTCGCCATTTATATTTTTAAATTAATTAATGGTAAAATCAAAAAACAGGGGGTATTAAATGAGGTGAAACTGTGCGTACCAGACAACTACGCGCCGAGGCGGAGACGGCCGCAGCTGCTGGCAGTGCCGAGCGGCAGGACTAACTTGCTTGTAAAAGCTCCAGCTACTCGTGCCTTACGGACACTTAATGAAGTCGTCGAAAGGATTGATATTTTTTACTGTTCATTGAATGAATTCGCAAGAATAACTGCATACCATTTGTGTTACAATTTGTAAAATAAGCATAAGTAAGTAAGTAAATACCATCTATCGCTTTTTGATATCCTGTTATGATAGAAGTGTTGTGTAAATAAGTAAATAAATCTACAATGCCACTTACTATGCCGCAAGTTTAATGAGCTCAACATCACCATTCTATTGGGTTTATCCCTATTTATTTGATGTCAGCGTCACATGCCTGTTTCTTTCACACTTGTCAACAAGTTGTCATCTTGGTATCTCGGTAGTCCCCCCCTTTTTAGTCATAGCATCTTCCACACAGTTCATCCATCGTTTCTCTGGTCTTCCCCTACCATCCCCTAGCCATTTGCATTCATACTTAACACTTTCCTCAAGACATTATCCGCATGTCTCCACATCACATGCCAATACTATGACAACCAATTTCCACACAACTTTTCAGTCCAAGATCGAAATTCTAGATTTATACTATCAAAATCCAAGCCAAAGTTATGATTCAGCATTGTATCCTTCAAATAAAAGTCTAAAACATAATTCCTCGTACAGAAAGTATTATCCGAACGGTCTAAGCGATCATGAACTGGTGTTTTTGGGTCAGTGGCGCAAGGCCGGCCCCGATGCAGTAGGCTCCGTGCTTTTATTTGTCGAGGATACACCTACAACACGTGAATGCGTTTTATGGATAGTCGCCTATGCGATTATTTATTTATTGAATCTTCAACAGAGAGGGGCTCGTGGCTAAATGATAAAAGCCGCACGGGTCGTACGAAGGTTAAGCTACGCTTGCCGCGATCGGTTCGTGGATGGGATCCATTACGAGACATGCCTCGGAAAGTACGTTTAGCCATTGATATTGGCTGTCATTCGCAGATCTTTGACAGTCGTTATGGGTAGTCAGAAGCCCAAAAGTCTGACAACCAGTCTTACCAAGGTTATCGTGTTACCCAGTAATTGGGTTGTAGAGGTCAGTTAGGCAGTTGTTTCATGTAAAGTACTGGTATTCCGCTGCATTCGGTTAGACTAGAAGATTGATTTTATTGGAACTCCAGCAGATACTACAAAATTACATGCAAGTATACAGGAATCGGAACAAATATCAGTGTGCGCTTCCAATTGTACGGGACCACATCGTTTACTTATAATCTAGGTACAATAAGTTCAACAAGGACAAATTAAAATAAATTAATTAATAAATCAAAATATTTTACAATACATTATTAAGTAGGAAAACGGTTCGGTGTTGGCTTTTTTATTTATACATAAACATAAACATACATAAACTCACGCCTTCTTCCCATGGGGGTAGGCAGAAACTACAGAACGCCACCTACATTAACATTACATAACATAATTTACATAACATTTTATTTGTGTAAAAACAAAACATAAAAAAAAAAATGTGTAGCACTTACCAATTAACTGTTTTGTTAACGACAAAAGTGTTGAACAAAAAGCTTTCCGTTTCGATTACATAAATTATATTAACTCTAGAAGTTCTTACGCTTTAAAATGTGACTAAGTAGGCAATTACGAGTATAGGGAAAATTATTATAACAGGTTCTGTAAAAAGCATGCATAGAATCTAAGATTTCGTTTCTTAAGTGATCTATAATATTATCACGCAGATGTGACTTACAATAAATATATTGTGCCATAGCCACTTATCTGATAAGTCTGTGATAAATCTAATGGAACGAATAATAAAATATTGATCCTTGCGGAGACTTAATAGCTGAGGTGAAGGTAGGTAGGTACTATGCCTTTAGCATCAAAGTGGTCTCAAAGGTGTTGGATACTTAGTTAAAATCTGGTTTAAATAAATTATACGCAATAAATTCCATAGGACTACCGCAAGGTATCATTCTAAGTCCAATTCACCATTACCTAACACGATTACAAACTATTCTAAATCTGGAGACTCACTATAAATTACGCTGCAATTGTCCAATAAATCTGCTGCAACAATTAAGTGTCCTGTCTGGGCGCGACCCAATAAGTCTGGGGTCAAGGTTCATCGTGCATACTGCGTGGTACATATTGCACTTTAGTTGGTTCTTGCTTTGTTTTGCTATACTTATATTTTCAGCCTGTTAATGGCATGTACAAATTGCAAAAACATTAATATTGACAACAGGTTCAGTCGAAGTATGGCTCTGTAAAAGAAATAATTAGTACCTACCCTAGAAGTCATTGCCAAAGTTTAGAATTTTTTTTTGCATGGCATGGCATTTTGCACATCAGTCTTATGAGGTCAAATTATTGCTTGGGTTTAGAGCTCTCTCTCTCTGGAATAATGATGGATGATAGTGAAAGAACGACAAAAGAGTTTTACATTTCAAGTAATTTCAATGAACGGTTAATTTAGGAAGTAATTTGAAAGCTAGAACCTTAGAAATTACTTCTCGAGACTCATCGTACCTACTAGTCAAATCGGAACCTCAAGCGAGCTCGGAATCAAACAATAATACATAAATAAAATACCCGTCAAATAGTTCTGCGGTTATCCAATAAATCCAACGCCGACTGATATTGTGTGCCGCCGGAGTGCCCCAGTGAGTGCCGGAGAGACTTTATTATTGAGTTTCCTGTTTAGGAGGAGCATTTTGCTCCTTAACCATCATTATTTAATAATAAGATAAGATGCTGGCTTCGAGAAAAATTAGTACTTGCATCGCCACTTCCTTTTAACTGTTAACTTTGGCAAACATTACAACATTTTTATAGTCTATGTCACCGTCTCTAATTTTATATCTTATGATACTAATCTTGTAGCTTATTTTAATTTATCTGATACATAGTGTCTATAAATAGTAGGTTATCCGGTGCTTGAAACAATAAGCAGGCTCTAAAGGCACGGTTTCCTAGAAAAGCGGTGGCCGCCACAACGGGTCTGCAATTAACCGGCGAAAGACGTCACTGAAACATTATTAATGAAAGTAAGTAGGTGTGTTATCCTAGAAACCGTTTTTTGACATAGTAAAATCAAATACCGCTGCCATCATTTTCATAACAGCTGTCACTGTCGCCGTTATGTGGCGGCCACCGTTCTTAGGAAGCTGTAGCTTTAGTAGAGCATTTTAGTAGAGTATTTTTGTAGTATTTTAGCGGACTGTCAGCTAACCCACATTAATATTTTCATAAAATGTATACCAAGGTGAAAACTTTAAAGCTGTTACCTACTAATATTATTACAGAACTCTATTATTGAAATCCTCACGGTCATATATTTCAACAGCTGTCCAATAAATTCAGTGTTATATTGATTATCCTGTGCGGTGTTGACCCAGTAGCGGGGTCAAGGTGTGGCGCTGAAATATTTACTTTGGACTCGTATTAACTTTTAGTTTGAGAATTTATTTGTTTATACGAAATCGAAAACTTCATTACTAAGTATTTCCATGCCTCCTTTTGATAATAAGACTGTTAATTTCAATGAAGTAAAGTTTTGGCCGAGAATATAACGACGCCTTAAAGTGAAAACCTTGGAAGTGTAAAAGAAGTAACTTTTCAGGAGGAATAAAAATCTGCGTGCTGTAATTTTTTTGTAAACGGCGTCTTTTATGTTTTTTTTTATTCATTTCTATGGAAATTTAACCCGCTTTTATATCCAGAACAGTTCGATACTATAAGATTGTCTGAAATGTGGTCTGAAATGCATAAAATGTTACCTAGGTTGCAAGGTATTTACGCCAAACTGACAGATGCGAGTATTTACGAGGTTCTCATTTTGTGTCATAGATGGCGCTAGAGCATCGAATGAACAAATTAGTCAGATCAGGATGTCGTTTTCTTCCGAGAAACGCAATAAAATAAATATGAGCAAAAATGCATTCCCGAAGTTTTCACTCTAAGGCGACGATAAGTGATTTTAAACTTAATTTTCAGGTTATTAAGAAACAGTTTTTGAATGCAAATAAATATTTGTGTTCTCTGTATTAGAAGTGGTCCCTGTCCTGCATTGGATCAAAAATAGGCTATTATAAAAGGAAAAATCATTTACTTTTCAATATTTGTAAATATGTGAGCATTAAGTATCTATCTCATAATTAATTTACCTGTCATGCGTTATATTTAATTATTTTTACCTATTGTGGTATAGTAATTTTATTCTAGGTGCATCGTCTTCACATATAATTATTATGTATACATAATATTGTAAAACATTTTTAAAAGAGTAACGGTGGAGTTTCTTGCCCATTCTTCTCCATACGAAACTACCTTTTGGAAGGGGCAACTAGAATCAATTCTATTTTTTTTGCCAATTTTGACGTTCAAAAGTGCCTTCTAAGTGCCTATTTGAAATAAACGATAAAAAAAAATTGTTACTGATACGCTTACTTAAATTTAAAAAAAAAACTGCTGCCTTTTCACTTGTATTTTCAAAATATTCTGCATTTTTTTGGAGTTTTCCAGGGTTTTCTTAGGTTCCCCACAAATCTCAAATCTTAGAAGACGCATAATCAAAGATTTTCTAGCAATATGTCATTTTTGAATACCTACACACATAGTATATCGGGCGGTGCAATTGACAGTGCTGTGCGCAGGCGCCCGCGCCGCAATACCTGAGGTCAAGGTTCTGCGGAGTGTCGTGTGTTATATTGACGTTTATTATGTTGCCTTTCGCTCTTAAGTACATGAATCGAAAAAGTACTTACAGCTTGTATTTTTTTTGTTGTTACGTGACTGGTTGTCCAACTTCTGCTAAGTTTAGAAAAGGAGAATCGTAATGTAGAATCAAGGCAGTGATTAATAAAATTATTCGTTTTGCTAAAAACAGATTGCATTTTTTTTCTTCTCTCGACAAACTCCATTTCGACAATTTTCAAGAATAGCACCAAACTAGCTCGGTATTTTGCAACTTGTTTACAAATATCTTATCAATTATGGGGCATCAGATCAGCGTTAGGTAAATTAAGTTTCGTTCGCATTATTTAATATTTCATTTTATCATAATAACAGCCAAAGAGAGCCGAAATGTTATAAAAAGGAACCACTACTGGTATTTTGTAAAGACCTTATTCTTTTAAAACAAGGTAGATAAAATAAATTCCATCCACACTTTCAAACAACAACAGAAAATTCCGATGATTGTTTTCAGTATTCACGGAATGCAACAGGGACTTACAGCTGGGTGACGGCCTTGAACTGACGAGTTTAGGTCAGGTCGGCCACGGCCGCGCCCGGGATGCCTCGCTTTGCATTATACGAGTACTTTTCTACACATTATACGGGTACTTTTCTACACATTATACGGGTACTTTGCTGTAAATAAAGGGTACAAACTTGGGTTAAAATATTCTTTTGAATATCCAAAAAAAATGCGGTCCTTGAAGGCTTATAAAATTTTCTTTTGTAACAATCTTGGATAATCAAAGTTTTACTGAAAAGTATAAGCCCAGAATACCATAGTTATTATGTTCAAATAATAATGATGTATTCTGATCACAATAAAGAAAAAAACACAATATCGGTACTAAAAAAATAATCCTAAAAATAAACACGACATTGAAAGTCCAAACCTCAAAGTTGAGGCATTGACTCTCGGACGTGTCAGCCAACAAGTTTTATTTAGTTTGCGGGCGTCAGGACATAGACTCTGCCTCAGCATCTGAATGTGATTCAATATCGATAGTGTTTATGTAACTTGTGTTATGTAGCCTGACATCAGACTATTGATTCTATCTCTTGGACTCGTATTGGATTTTTTAGACTGAAGGGTTATTTGATTTGAAGGGTTATTAATATTCTTTGGAGGGGAATAAGTATTCTTAGCATAACAATACATTCCGCCTGTAACACTTTCTGCATCATTTACCTGTACCACCTATATACTCGTATTATTTAAGTAAGACCAATAATTTGCAAGAAAAAAATCATAGTAAAAGTTATCCAAAAACTTTTCCTAACGTATAATTTGGTTTAAACCTATGATTTGCACATTAGGCTAGTTAGATTCTGCCTATAAGGGCTGTGGAGGAGTTTGGAAGTTGGCGGTGTGATACCCCCCGTGTCTCGGAAAGCACGTTAAGGCGCTGTCGCTGCCCAAACATAGGGCAACGTAAAACGCTCTGTTTTTTGTCGCACAGTTAGGCGTGTTAATCTAGTACATAATATATTACAAGCCAGAAAAAAAAGAGCTTATTAGAATAGAATAGAATAGAAAACTTTTATTTCAGACTGGGAGTCCATAGTCTTAGTAACAATTTTACTTAACTGCTAGTGTTAGTAGGTTACAGACACAAATCAACATACTACAATTAAAAATCAGCGTAGAGCTGCATCCACCTCCGCAACATCGGGGAATCCCACCGTTCTGCGAAATGCTAAGAAAAAAATGTCAAATGTATGTGTGTATTGTCAAATGTGCAAAGAAAATACTTATTCAAAAATATTTCAGAAAAATAAAATAGTATCATGATAAAACATAATGAAAATATGTACAAATTTAAATATATTCTAAATTATTAAGAAGTTGTATGAATAACCTGCAATCCCTATGTAACCAAAAGCACATTACTTATTCGCGAAACAAAATCAAAGCTACATGGGACATTGTAAAGTGCAATACAGGCACCGAGAAGTCTAGGGATTGCATAAGTAAAATCGAAGAAAACTGTATAACACTAACCTCCGGATCTGACATCGTTAATAAATTTAATAATCACTTCATTGACAATGCCGTTAAAAATTCGTCTAATTTCAATAATGATAATATTGACAGGTACAACATAGAAATTCATGATAATTGTATATTTATAGAACCTACAAATGCTTCCGAAATAGAAAGTATAATAAAGTGCTTAAAAAATACTAAATCACCAGGCTATGATAATATCACGACTGAACTTCTTAAAAGTATTTCAAAATATATATCATCGCCTTTATCTTATATTATTAACCTATCCTTGGAACAAGGCTGTTTTCCTAACGCATTGAAACTTTCCTTAATTAAGCCATTACATAAGAAGGGCTCCCAATCTAACGTTGACAACTATAGACCTATAGCAATAACTCCCATACTTTCAAAAATATTTGAAAAAGTAATGTACAGGCGGTTATTAAGGTTCCTAGATAAATATAACATTCTAGTTAGTCAACAATATGGATTTAGACATAATAAATCCACTACCTTAGCAATGTATACGTTAATAAACCAAATCATGAATAATATCAATAAACGAATCCCTTCCTGTGCACTATTTTTAGATTTAAGCAAGACGTTTGAACTCGTTAACCATGTTAGGCTATTAGATAAAATGGAAAGATACGGAATAAGGGGTCCAGCTTTAAAATGGTTTCAGTCGTATTTACGTGACAGAAAGCAGATAACAAGAATAGCAAAGTTGAACCATATGGCAAATACTATGGATAATTTGGAATCGGAACCAAGAATTAACCATTGCGGTGTCCCTCAGGGAAGCATTGTGGGGCCGGTATTGTTCATTCTCTATATAAACAACTTACCAAAGTCAATAAAACATCAGTCTGTTCTGTTTGCTGATGACACCACAATTATTATTAAATGCAAAGATCAACAAAACTATGACAATGAAATTAATCAAACATTAAATGATATTATAAAATGGTTAGATATTAACAAACTAAAATTAAATATTGCTAAAACGAACGTACTCCATTTTAAAACATGGAAATGTAAACATGTCCATCTGCATGTAGCGTATAATAATATTACCGTAAAGCAGGTTAATAACACAAGGTTTCTTGGGGTAACACTTGATGAGCACTTAACATGGAAGAATTATATCGAGACACTATGTAAGAAAATTAACCAATTTGTATTTGCGCTAAGAAAGGTCAAAAATGTAACGTTAAGAGAAACTTCCATAATGGTGTATCATGCCTATGTCTCTTCAGTTATTCGCTACGGCATAGTTGTGTGGGGAAACTCCTCAGAAATAGATAGAATTTTCATTGCTCAAAAAAAGTGTATCCGTGCAATTTTTTATATGGAATGGTCTGATTCGTGTTGGCCTATATTTAAGTCACATAACCTTTTGACTGTACCCTGCTTATATATCTTTGAAGTTGCCAAGTTTCTGAGATCCAATCTTGCATTATTTAAACGAAGGGATAATACAAATAAAAGGAAAGCTGCACATTTAGATTTCGAGATACCTGTTCCTAAGTTGCAACTCTTCCGCAAGGGTTGTGTCTACATGGCGCCCCTGATTTATAATGCAACTACCCTTCCGCTCCGCCCAGAGTGGGAGAGGTCATTTGATGATATCCCACCCAAAAAAAAAAAAACCCTTCAAAAAATTTTGTTCGGCACTACGGAAGTGGCTTTTGCAAGAATGTTTTTACTCAATTCACGAGTTTTTTGTAAAATATCCCTGTAAATTTTATACTCTTGATCTGGCATCAAAATACAGGCATCAGTAATTATTTTATGTAATGTGATACTATGTTAAACTTTTTGTTCTATTTAATGACATGGTATAAATGGCAGTGTGTGTAGTATATATAATATAATAATTGAAATAATGTTTAAAAATTAATTAAATGTACTTAAATAATGTAAATTGAAAATTAATGCACTTCAATGATTTTATCTAATTGTAAATTGATTTTGCATACCGTTAAAACGGTGAGACATGTAGCACTATAAAATTTTATGAATACCTTTGTAAACATACCATGTTTCTGGCAAATAAATATTCTATTCTATTCTATTCTAAACAAATCGTAAAACAGATCATATAATGTAATGATAATAAAGGAAATTCAATTAACTAAAAAAATACCTAAAAATAATCCACTGAACCATGCATTTTTTTTACATTTAATTCGAAACGCATCGCTGTTTTGAACCTTATTTGTTGTCGGGATGCGCTTTTGTCAAGCACCAAAAAAATTGCTTCTTAGCGCGCCTTAAGCTGTTGGTCCTGCGCCTGATCTCTCTCCGGCGGGTTGTGTAGACTTGTGCACTATTATATCTCTCGCGTAGACGGCTAATTCTCCGCTGAGATTGGCTGTCATGGCTGAAATTCGGTCTGTAGTACAATGCTTTATTCACGTGTCATATAATTTAATTAGATATTTGTGCTTGGCGAATAGGTACCTTTCCTGGTTTATGATATTGCTAACAAGGCTTGGAAGTGATCTTGCTATTATGTGTATCAGTTTCAACACTTATCTACATTGACTGTTAAATCAGGATATGTACTTGACATTAAATCCCACACACTAAGGCATACCCCTAGGCTATACAAATTAATCTCAGTCGTACCCTTAAACTCCCAAGGCTTTCTATTTGAAATTGGACCAGAGAACCTTGAATTTTCTTCTGTTCTTGCTAAACTAAAGACCTTAAATCCAGCCTAACCTTGAAAGCAAAGTCCTCCAACACACGCCTGAGGTTTGTGTGCGAGTTCGAGCAGTAAATTCCGTATCGATTTCGAGTGTCAACACCGACGGGAGAGGGCGCAGTTGCAACGACCATGAACTATTTCGGCCTGCACTGAAACTAGGTTGGGGCGTTGCATGCGGGGCTGTGGGGCTCAGGAATTTTCTGGCGATGTCTGATGTGCTAGGTGCTTAACTAGTCTAGGTAACGTCAAGCCTATACTCTCCGAAGGGGTAGACAGAGCTATTTAGTTGACCTTCATTTCGGCAACTAACCAGGCAAAAGTAAAGACTATATTTTAGCAAGTAACTAGACAACACTGATATTACAAATAAGAAAGTAACGTCTTTCTTTTTTGGGCCTTATGGCTATAATCCGAAACGGATTTTGATAAAAGTCGGCATAGTGCATACTTAGCAATTAAATGAGGGAAAAAGTATTTTTAACTAAGAAAATAGAACACTGCAGAACCAATGAACGATACAGGAAATCATTGAATCGGCTGTCAACAATCTCCACATAAAATAAATATCAGGAAGAATCATGTAACGTATTTTGTCGGTCCTTGTTATACCACAAAACCCGAACGATGTCGCAATACATTCTACCAGCAAACATACAGTAATGATAGAACCAACAAAATGTATGTTACGTACGCAAGAACCTAAGGGTGAATGCTAAATAATCGTCAACGATTTACTTATTTTCCCCATTCATTATGGTGTTTTCGTATCGATGTGACAAACATTTTTTTTCTTATTTTTAGTACCCATTCTGGGAACATGTGTGCAGCCATATAAAAATATAATTGTTGGTGATGTATGCAATTTGTTTTTGTTCTTGGGGATTTCCTTATTTTTAATAAATATAATTATTGTTCTTGGAAATAGAGCGGTGCATTGCCGGTTTTAATAAAATTGTTTTATTTTTAAACTACTTAAACGTTTATCACAATTTGCAACAAATTATAGGCAGAATTAAACTTAGTGACGAAGGCAAGGGCCACGATTTACCTAATAGTGTAAGTATTAGTAAGTTACTTCACTCGTAGTTAATCTCAGTAGCTAAACTTGTAACGTTCATTAACCTCAGACAGTGAAGTAAATCTAATCATTCGAGCTGACTTGCTTGCATTTCCGTCTACTGACAAAAAAATATATATTGTACGTCACTAAGGCCAAACATGACTGATCATAAACTATAATGTAATTTAATAACTCGCATGCTCTGTATGTGTACTCATGTTTCCACAAATAAACAATCTTGAATCTGACATAAAATTGTGTTGAAAGGTAAACTATATTGGTGTATAAAAAGAAAGTTGAAAACCATTAGTAAAACAGCGCAATATTTTGTAGAAAAACAGCAAAAAGGTTTGTGAATAAAATACCTACATTTCCTGGCAAATTGGTTGAAAATCAAAGTCTAATGGAAACTCCACTGCGGCTATCGGCCTCGCCCGATACTTTGTGGTGTAGACAAGGGATAAGGGATAGGCTATTGTGTGATATCTCAAATAATTAAGAAGCTTGCAAATTTAAAAAATAACGCACATAATAAATAAAGGTTAAATAAAGGTATAATAAAGGTTTATTAGGTTTTAATCCTTTTTGATTGAATAATATGAGCTAAAACACCCAGAAAAATCCAGGTAAAGATGGCGAGATGAACCACAAGACTCATGAGAAATTTAAACACAACAGCTAACAACTGTGACAAGTGAAAAGAGCGGAGTGAGGTCCACTCCGAAGTGGCACAGTATGGGCTGATAAACAAAAGTATAAGTACTCTTTTTACCATATACACTTTAATAATAGGTCTTTACCTATGAAATTGCCGTTTTGTATGAAAAAAATTTAACGATTTTTTTTCATGAATTTTTTATTTGTTTTAATCGAAGTAATCACCCATGCAATCAATGCATCTTTGCCATCGCAGTGGCAGTTTATTGATGCCCTTCTTAAAGAAATCAGCTGGACGGGAGGCAACAAATTCTTCAAAGGCATTTTGTACTGCCTCTCGGGTATTAAATTTTTTTCCCGCCAAGAAGTTATCCAAATTCTGGAAAAAGTAGTAGTCTGTAGGCGCAAGGTCTGGTGAGTAGGGCGGATGACGGAGAGCTTCCAACCCCAGTTCTTGCAACTTGGAGACCGTCTGCTGTGCAGTATGAGGTCGCGCGTTGTCGTGCAGGAGCAGCGGAGACGAGCGATTGACCAATGCTGGTTGGAGATGCGCCAGCTTCTCCATCATTGTGTTCAGTTCTTCACAGTACACATCTGCAGTAATGCTCACCCCGTTTGGTAAGAAGCTGTGATGAATCACACCGGCGCTAGACCACCAAACAGTGACCATCACTTTTCTAGGGGTAAGTTTTCGTTTAGGGCATTGTTTAGGTGCTGAACCAGGATCCAACCAACTTGCTGAGCGCTTACGGTTATCAAACAGAATCCATTTTTCATCGCAGGTAACAATGCGGTTCAAAATTCCTTCATTTGTGTGTCTGTTGAGCAGTGCTAGGCACGTCTCGACGCGTACTTCGCGCTGGCGATCATTGAGTTCGTGGGGCACCCATTTGTCAAGCTTTTTTACCTTGCCAATTTGACGCAAATGGACCAATATTGTTTTGACGCTAACGTCGAAAGCTGCTGCTAATTCAGCCGTAGATTGTGTATCATCAGCTTCCACAATCGCCTTTAATTCGTCATTGTCGACCAAAGTCTTCGGACGACCGCGAGGTTCATTTTTCAGGTCGAAATTTCCAGAACGGAAGCGAGCAAACCAATAACAGGTGGTGCGTTGGTTTGTAGTGTTAGCTCCGTAAACGTCGTTGATGTTGCGTGCCGCTTGTGCCGCGTTGCTGCCACGACGGTACTCATATTCCATAATTACTCGAATTTTTAACGTATCCATGATGACGAAAAAGATTGAAATGCGATGAAAATGTAACACTAATCAATAAAGAAATGACTACTTTTAGAAAAAAAAATCCATGTTTTTAAAATAAAATTAATTTGAAATTAGAATTCTTAGCCAAACAAAAATTATTTTGATTTGAAATGGCCAGTACTGCAGAACGGCAATTTCATAGGTAAAGACCTAATATATTTAGATTATATGGGATAAGGGCAGGATAATGATAGTGACACTTAAAATATTATCTTCTAACAATTTATAAGTTTGATCCCTTATAATTTCAAACACTGTAAGATTGCTTTTTCTCTCGATAATTGAAAAACAGTGGTCGGTTAATCTAAAATTACGTAGACAACTACGACTACGTAATTTTAGATTATTTATTATTAGATTATTTATTAAGTTTTAGTACTTACCTCTAATTAAGAACTCGCTACCCTCTTGTAGCTTAACTAATGTTTTTAACCTCGCATTACCAGCGGAGTGGTCTTTATTAAAATAGCTGCACGTCGGACTCTTCAAGCGGTTTTGGGATAGCAGCCATTTTGCAGTGCACGTTCACTGCTAGTTTTTCAGGATCTAATTATTCATTTATATTCAGGGACGAACGAGGCTTAGTATAGTATGAAATACTGGTTAGGAATTAACTGTGAATTTTTAATAGGAAACAATACCTGTCTGTCGGGTAAGATTATGGACTGGATACATTTTATCTTTAAGGGGTAGTTTGACCAAATCCTAACCCCGACCAACGGGTGCTGGTTTTTCGCTGATTTAATGTGTTTTACTATGTTACTAAAGAATCCAATAATTTGCTAATCTTGTTTCTATAAAGATATCTATAGAAACTCAACCTTATTTTACAAAAACCAGTCTTGAAAATATTGTAATAATCTGTCTTACAATAAGTCGAAGAATTTGTTTACATAACATTACACGTTGCAGCGTGACCTCTGCGGTTATAACCTGTTTTTCTGATTCGTATAACTGGTTATCATTTTCTATGTTTAATCATTTAAAAATATACAGCTATAATAGACAGCTTTTAACCCTGTACAAAGCGCAAGTCCGATCCTGCATGGAGTATTGCAGCCACCTTTGGGATGGCTCAGCTAAATACCAACTTGCCGCGGTTGACTCGGTGGAACGCAGAGCTAAGAGACTCATTGGCGACATAAAACTGGTGGATGCCAAGCTTCACAGCTTGACTCATCGCCGTAAGGTTGCCTGCTTGTCGGTCTTCTACAGATTATACTTCGGTGAGTGTGCCCAAGAACTCCACGACCTCATTCCACCGGCCCCCTTCTACCATCGGACATCTAGGCGCACTGCAAGTTACCATCCCTACCTAGTTGCTATTCCACCAATTCGCACTAAGCGCTTCCAAACATCTTTTATAATGCGCACAGCAAAAGAGTGGAATTCTCTACCTGCGCCTGTGTTTCCGACCGCATACAACCCAAATCTGTTCAAAGTGAGAGTGAACAGGCTTCTTCTGGGTAAGCTCACTCCATCGTCGACTTTGTCTCTGTCATCTCTGACCTAGACTAGCGTCAAGAGCAACCCCGTATAAAAAAAAATACTTTTTAGCAGATCTGTTTGTATCGGGATGACTTATGTAGGTTCATCTTTAGGATATAATACTAATTTGAAAGTTTACGTAATTTAGTAGCCACGAACCTAAAAACCGATTGCAATCGATTTCTTAGTCCGGAAACCAAATACGTAACAAACACCAGCCATGCGATGTTCCGTATTAAGTTTTTCTCGTGATCTCTTTTAAAATTGACTGCATTACGGGTTCAGCAACTGAATTTAATAATATTTTACTAACTTATTTTACATTTAGGTAGATGCATTTTTTTAAATAATTATAAATTATGTGGTAAATTTTCTTTTTTATTGGTGATGTTCTTCAGAAAGGTCAGGTGCATAGTACTCGCAACCGGCGTGCGTGTATGACCAGATGTATGAACGTAAACGAGGCAGAAGGAGTATGTAAGGATCGTAGTAGGTGGCGTTCTGTAGTTTCTGCCTACCCCCGTGGGAAGAAAGCGTGAGTTTATGCATGTGTATGTTTTCTTTTTTATTATACTGCAGCTTATAATCCGCGCCTGTACCTATAGTACCTATACCCACATTTCGCCAGTTACGTTCAAGTTCCATGTCATAGGGGACAGGCCTATTGCCATCAACCGGGCACAAATCCTGACACCGGGCTGCCACTGAGAAAATCCTGATGGAAAAACTCAATAACACTTTGCCGAACGGAGAATTAAAAAAAAAATGTGCTCTTAATGTATCGATGTTCATTAATTATCTCATACCTGATACCCGACCATTATCATGTCGATATTTCCATTAGTCCGTGGTTGACTCTATTAAAATACAGGTAAATTATAATGGAGCCCAGCGGATGCATCAGAATATCAGTTTAGCTGGGTCAGCGGGTGCACTTGACCTAAATCGAGGGGCCGGCCGATATTTAGCACATATTTTTATTACTATTCAGTCTGCTGTATGTCTCTTTTGCTACAAAATTTTTGGTATCTCTCATCTAGGGGATAATTAAGGTGTTATTTTTTAAGTACATTCACTAAACTGCACTATGAAATTTAGATTAGACAATTGCTCATCACGTGATGGTTGCTGGGCGGAACATGAGCTATCTTTGATGTGCAAAAGGACCAGCACTCTAATTAAGTAACACGCTATCTATCACAATCTGAATCACTTTGAAGCTATCGCTTCATATGTTCAAAAAATTTGTCTGCTCAACAACGTAAATAACGCAATGAATGTTGTTGAACGGTCAAAATGAAACCCATTCCTACTGTTAGTGTGTTACGTAATTACCCCGTAGATTACAAATTAACTTTACTTGGTTAATTTATTTTTAATGAATTACCGTTAGTGTATTATAAATGGGCTTTATTAGAGTGCAAATGGATAACTGTCTCTACCGCCTCAAACTATGTCACCTCACACTGTGCCTCATACATATTTAATAAGTCGTCAAACGACCAGTCTAGTTGCACCCTTGAACTGTTTAGGTCGTGGAAGGTGTTAAAAGAAGTTACGAACTGTGAGGAGGAATCTTACTTATTTTTCTTATTCGTGTCGATGGTACGATATTTTAAGTTTTTTGAGCATAAATCTGTAATAATATCAGTACATCAGTATCAATAACTTATTGTCAAAAGTCAAAGTCAAATGATTTATTTCAAATAGGCACATAAAAGGCACTTTGAACGTCAACATTTACAAGAAAATAGAATGGATTCTAGTTGCCCCTTCCAAAAGGTACTTTCGTTTGGAGAAGAATGGGCAAGAAACTCTACCATTATTACTGTTTTAAAAATGTTTTACAATTTTATGTACACATTAATTATATGATTATATGTGAAGACGATGCACCTAGAATAAATAAATAATATTGAAGTTTCTAAACGTTTTAACACGCCACGATTGTATTGTACAAATATAATAGGTTTTATAATAATGTCAGCATATAGTTTAATAAAAAAGTTAGTAGCTATCATATTATTGGAACATTATGTAAATATATTTTCGAATAATATGACAATGCGATTACATTTGGGGGCAATGACATACATTTTGAAGGTTTTAACTATAATATAGCACACATTAAGAACAGATTTCACTCAGATTTTACTTTCACTTAATTTTAGGTTTTCTTATTGGAGTTACCTTTTACAACGGCATTTTCCAAGAAGGAAAAAGCAGCTCTTTATCGTTTTGAAACGCTGCTACAGAATCCCTTAACCACTATTCAATTTTGTACAAAGGTAAGGATGATGTTTGAGTTTTAGCCTGCCTTCAAAAATTATCTCGAGACATCGTTTTTCGATCCAAATCTAGAGGCCTACTCTCTAAGTCCGCCGACGAAGATACGGGCCCGTCCAAAAGTAGTTTGAAACTTTGGATTGAACCCTACACCTCGTTAATTAACTTTTTCGGACTGGTTAAAAAACATCGGGAGTAGGGACAAGTGTCACATCGTGGTGTCATTCATTCTTAGGTTGGACCCCAAACTAATCTTATGTCCGTAGGTGGGTGATACGGAGTAGGAAACGCCCGTAACGTTGACCGAAACTACGGATTTGGTGCTTAGAGAGTAGCCCGACAAAAATCGCTTTCCTAAAGCCTCATCAATCGGTCGTGCCCAAACATCTTCAATTTTTAATAGTAAGTAATTTTTCCTAGAACAAAAACAGTTGCATTCATCGGGTGTCGGTACAGTGAGGATATTCAGGGTCGCAGCTTCGGATGTGGGTAATCAGGTCATAGCCATGCCTAGAGGCTGCATTCTACGTTAGAAGTGTAGGATTCCTACTGTTTATAATGTCCTGGTATTATTTCTAACATTTTTTATAATACATATTTCTCAGTGATAAATTATAGGCTAAATCAAAATGGTTGCTTATGGAGTATGTTTGATTCGCAACTCCGCCCAGGGTTTAAACATGTAAGGTTTGGTTTTGGTTTCCTGATACATTTTAACAGTTGCTATGTACTCGAAATTTTCAGATAATCAGCCTTTATCTGAATATCCAAATGTTTTTAATAGTAATGGAGCCCGACTTTCACTGTTCATTTCTTCAGTTAAATTAACTCATGTTTGGCAAACGGCAATATCGAGTATAGGCAGAAATAAAGTATTTTGCTTAGTCTCTATACATAGTATAAATTAAAGTCCCTTTTCGTGTCTGTGTGTGAGACCGTATTGTTCTTCTAAACTACGCAACAGATTTTGATGCGGTTTTCAGCATAATTTAGATAGTTTATTCCGGAAGGTTTATGCATAAAATACATTAATATTAAATTAACATATAAATATAAAAACATCGATGGTTGGTCAAGTCGTAAGCGCCATACGAAGCAGGGGCAGGTCGCTAATTATAGATAAGATACAGATTAATAAATAAGTACGAAGCAACTATACATTTTATTCCATACCACAATATTATCATTAGTAAAACATGTCATTAATCGTCACTTTCGGTACTTCACAAAGCATTTATTGTTTACATGGAACTGTATTAGTACTGTATTTTTGAATAAATAATTGAACCAATTTAAAAAATATTTGCACAGCTGCGTACGTAATAGGTATTGATATAGAAGTTAAGGTATTTATTTCTCGGGTGTTTCATTCGCAATATCGCCATATAGTGCTGTGCTTACACATGAGGGAAAATCAAACATTCAAACATACCATACTATGTAAGATCACGCCTGCATTCCCCGAATGGTAAGGTAGAGTCGTAGACCACATACACACACATATACACACCGCACAACTGCACATACATACATATCTACTCATCGACACAGCTACTCATCCACATATCCACACACTGTTTGTATATTTCACCAGTTATGTTTAAGTCCTATGCAATAGGGGGTGAGCCGATTGCCATCCACCGGGTACATACTATGTCTACGGGCATTGCCTATGTATGTATTAAAGTATGTCTTATACATATGGAACTAAATACCCAAAATTGTGCACACAAGAGGCACGATCACGCTTCACTACGTGTATCCACTCATTTAACTACCCTCTTCATGTTTCCTATTTATAATATTCACTACAGAATCCTTTTACAAAAATCCTGCTTATTTGCAAAACACGGGCTTCCTACCCGGTCCTAAGCCGCGCGCCGGCCGGTATTGGATAGTTGTTTGGCGTGGAGGCCGAGTAATAAATCTAGCAGCTACATGGACTCCAACGTGTGATCCATCGTGAACTGACCTTGGACTGAGGCTTAGCTAATGCTTCCTATTTTTCTCATTTATTTAAAGTGATAATCGATATGTATAAATCCCCTTCCGCTAGAAATTTAGATCCTTTAAAAAATCCTTAAAACAGATTTTTCAAGCACTAAGCTCATTTAAGAATGTTAAACTAACAGGTGATTTAAACATAAATATTGGCTCTGAAAACTGCGATGTAGGGACCCAAGATTACTTTAATATCTGCTTATATCATGGTTTTTTCCCGCTCACACATTGCCAACTCATCAAAGCGGTACCTGCCTCGATCATAATTATGATGATCAAAACCAGTCTATCTGGGGGCACGGCAGTGCCCCCGCCAAGTCGAGCGCGAAGCAAACACTGCCGTACCATCCTTTACTGGAACCATTTCGCCGCATTTTCAGGCAACTATTTGAGAATCTCTGGATAAGACCAGAACGCAGAAATTTTCGTCACCCAGTAAGCTATAATCACATACTTAAAATCCAAATTTCAAGTCTGTAGGTCATTTAGTTCCGAAGTTAAGCGAAAGCAAAGTTTCGCATTTATGACACTCACTCACTCACTCACTCATGATCATCAGAATAGAACTAGTACTTCCCATAAACTCAGAGAGCTGAAATTTGGTACAGAGTTAGGGTTTAATGGCCACATAAAGGGAAAACTATAAAAACTAGGATAATCGAAGATCTGGAGTACCTGGTGACCCTGATTAGAAAACAGAAGAGCCCAACCAAACTATTAGAGATCGACATACCGCCTTTACAAAAAACATTCAACTTGGTGGGCCCCTTCATTTGATGTCAAAAATCGCAGGTCTAAAGTATCTGATGAAGAACCCTCAGCTGGTCTCAGCTGTATTAGAGATATGGTAATGCCCCCTTCTACTATTGGTACATAAAAAAATCGACTGTCATTGCAAAAATCCAGCATAGTGGGATACATTTTCTAATTTAATCTAGCCTATAGCGTCCCACTGCTGGGCGAATGCCTCCCCTTCTGCTTTTAATACGCATATAAATAAAATTAAAGGAAAACTCTGGATAAGACTAGACTGGCTTTTATACTTATACTTACATGTTTACAAGAAGAAATAGTCGAACGATTAACTTTATTCTACTCGAACATTACACAAATTAAATAAACAAATTACACTAAAATATTAATTTGGTTCAAAATTTTGTCAAAATATAATGCATTGGACTAAGAGTGGCGGTGATACCAGCACACGACGCTAGATGGCGCTGACTGTATTTTAAAACGCGCTTACGTTTGTTTTTCCGATAACCTTATATGGCGAAGTGGCAACCGGCCGCGTTACAGTCGTTTACGACATTCTTCTACTGCGCTTGAAAACGTTTGCTAGGGATTAGGAGGGATTATTTGCATTTCGTTGATTTCGCTTATTATTTCCTGAGGTTTGCTAAGGTTAATTAGCGGGTTGTTATTATAACAATTCGAAGATTTGAATAGGTTACGAATTTTATGATTAGTGACGGATTACTGATTATTACTTAATAATTAGATTTAAAAGAAGTTTTAATTGAATAATTTATTTAATTGTTAGTTATTTAGTACTCTTAGTTTTCTAGGTTTAATTAACAGTTAGGCAGTACTTCGAATCGCGTTCGTGTTTATAAGTACTTTTCTAGTATTCTAGGTTTAGTTTATTTAGTCAAAATTTGAGATCATACCCCGGGCATACGTGTACAGAGAACAATTCCCAATATGTGTGGCGTATGCCCTAACAATTCACAAGAGCCAAGGTCTAAGTCTAAAAAATGCCCTCATGGACATTGGCACCTCCATATTCTCTTGTGGCCAAGCCTACGTGGCGCTTTCACGAGTAACCAATCTTCATGGGGTGCACCTCATAAATGTTGATTTCAAGAGTATAAAAGCTCAAGCTTCAGCGATCACCGAATACAACCGGCTTAGGCGTAAATACCGCGCCGATCTTTCAGAAATTAAACCGTCTAAAAGAATAAATAATGAACGCGAATGGGCAATACGAAAAACTGTTGCTACTGTACAAGAATCAGAACCGGAAAAAAGAAAAGAAATATTTGTAATAATAAAAAAACTACTCCTAAAAAGAAAAAAACTGTGTCAAATAAGAAAATCTAATAAAATAAATCAATACGTTTCTACAAAAAGAAGTGAAATCCTACCAAAAAAAATCTGTAAAAAACTAGCCAGGTCTCGATGGAGCTGCTTGTTTATTTCTAAAAAGTAATGAAATCTAGACAAAATCGTGCCAAGTCTAAGGTTCCTTACTGCGATTTCTTTATTATTATAGTTAATGTTGTGTGACTTGGCCGTTGAAGGGTACACAAGGGTACAAAACCAGGTGCTCCATGACACCATTGCACCAATCTGTCGCCAGAACCGCTACTCAATGACGATGGAAAATAGCCACTTTGAAAACGTTGATTCAATAACCAGTTAATTGTAGGCTTGATAAAGCTGCGTATTTCAATAATACTTATGTATAGGCGAGCCTGAAACAAACAGATTCAAAATGTATTTCCATTACAGACGGACTTCTAATTATTGATAGGAAGTCCGTCTGTACGTCTATTTTATGTTAGATCGGTGGTCGATTTGACGCTCCAAAAAGAAGAGAGCAGAAGTCAGCATTGTCAATGCTGAATGCACGTGTTGCACAATCAACAACAGCCTAAAATGAGACACTAGCGTCCATTTACCAGTACCAGTATGGGCTATTATCTCGCTTAACAAACATAGGTAGTTACAACAGATATAACATTACGTGTAAACAAAATTGACTTGTACCCACTAACGTATAAAGAATGTTCAACGGCCAAGTCACACAACATTAACTATAATAATAAAGAAATCGCAGTAAGGAACCTTAGACTTGGCACGATTTTGTCTAGATTTCATTACTTTTAGAGATAAACAAGCAGCTCCATCGAGACTTGGCTAGTTTTTTACAGAATGTTTTTGGTGGGATCATATATGCCGCTTGGTATCAATTCAACAATTACTGACCATCACCCAGTCCTACCAACCGTAAGCTTAACGCTGCCTAAGCTAAATCGACCTCAGACTATTAGCAAATTAAACAGAAACAAACTCGAATATGATTTAGGCTATCTTGATTTTAGCCTAGTTTACAATACTGCTGACGCTAATTTGGCTTTATCGTACTTAATAAAACATGTACAATAAGCATTATTACGTAACGCGACAGTTTCTATACTTAGTAAACAATAAACTTTATAATATTAAACCATAGATTACTCCTGGACTAATTCGGTGTTTATGACACAGAGATAAACTTCATCAGAGAACAAAGAGATACCCTGATGATGACCCTAATCACCTATAAAAGATACAGAAATTTCTGCAATAATCTCCTAAACAATACAAAAAAAATGACGATAAAAACGAATTAAATAGAGCAGGTAAAAATAGCAAACTACTTTGGAAGTCTTCCTTCAAATTTCTATTTTGCTGTGGCCGACAGGGTCCACGATTGGTACCTACAACTAATGTTAACTTACCACCTAAGAACATTGTGGAATGCAATAAATGATTGAGTATTGAAACATATTAAAAATGTCACCAATATGTGTAAACAGCGTGAATCAAATTCGAGTTTACTACTTGCTAATCCTTCATCACTCTTAACAGCTAACAATGTAAATAACTTTTTTGTACATGTTGGAAAAACTCTTGCCGAACGGATTCCGAAATATTGCGACCAAATATGTTTCACAAATAAAAACAATAGCTGTCACCCGAAATCTTTTGCTATGTTGGACACTGATGAAGATGAGATAACCCGAATCATTTCTGGGCTAAAATATGACTGTGCTGTTTGAATGGGTTATTATAAGCAATAAGATCTTTAAACTCTTGAAGCATATTTTGGTACCTCTCTTAACACATATATTTCGAATATGTCTTTCCGAAGGAATTTTCCTTAGTTGTCTAAAAAGGCAGTTGTAATCTCTATCTTTAAATCTGGACGTAAAATCGCAGTTAATAATTATAGGTCAATATCTTTACTCCCCTCAATTTCAAAAATACTAGAGAAAATCATAAAAAGTAGACTAGTTAATTACCAAGAAAAACGCAACATCTTATCCTCTGCGCAATTTGGTTTAAGAGCCAAACTATCGACAGCCGATGCGGTGCATAGCTTGACTGATTATATTTCAAAAGAACTCGGCAAAGAAAACCAGACCCTGGGAGTATTTCTCGATTTAACCAAGGCCTTCGACACGGTGTCTGTTTCTATTCTTCTGAAAAAATTAAAGACCATAGGAATAAGAGGAACGCCGATCGCTGAAACTTTTTACTGACTAATTACGAGTGATGGGCAAAAAAATACTGTTTTTGGTGTTCCTCAGGGAACTATTCTAGGCCTCACCCTATTCCTGATTTGTATTAATGATTTGTGTAATCTAAATACGGCAAAATTATATTTACCAACGATTACCAACGATACGGCGTTAATATTTACCGTTAAATCTAGTAGCGAACTGTTTTAAAATCGCTCAACTAGGTTACTCTGACACTGTTACTGTGGCTTCAAACCAATTTACTAAAGACAAAATATATTCACTTCTCCATGCGCAAGCCTCAACTTAACATTACTAACCGTCATCTACATGCCCATCAATATGGAAACCTTACAGTCAACATGTGTATTTGTTCCTTTATCCTCAAAATAAGCAGGATAAATACCTGGGGGTAATAATTGACGACACACTCTCTTTTAGAAAACATATTGAAAATTTAGTTAAAAGATTGCGCAAACTAATACATGTTTTTAAGAAATTGCGAACATTAGCAGATTCAAAATTAATCACACAAGTTTATTTGGCCCTATATCAATCTATAATATAATTCAATAATGTATCACTTCTTGGGGTGGCACACCAAAAACGAATTTGCTTCCTCTTGAAAGAGCTCGGAGAGCTATTTTAAAGGTAGCAAAGTTCCATCCCTTCTTCTTTCTCAGATATCTGCTATACAAATCCTAGAATGTTCTGACGGTTAGCCAACCCCCCTCCCCAGGCCGATTACTATTGCACACGCAAAGCCCCGCCATCTTCATAAGATGCAGACCCTTCAGAACCGTTTCCTCAGAAAGGTTACGGGAGCCCCCTTCTATGTCCAAAATGTGAATCTTCACATAGAAATTCGAGTGACCACCATCCAACAGTTTATGTAACGCGTTTTAATGCGTTTCTTCGACTGCGGCATAAAACACCCCAATCCCCTGATTAAAGCAGCCACCTGCTAAACTCCCTCCTGCATTAGTAAGCTTCGCCGCCCGAGGCATACTTTAGTCGACCCGACGACGCCACTACCTTCCTACAGGAGAGTAGTAAGGCCACCAGTACCTTAAAGATACACAAACACAGACCGACGTCCTTCCATCCTCGCCTCCGAGGCCCGCCGCGACGCACCAATCCTCGTCCGCCACGACCCTTACTCGAGCCACCCCACGCCGCTGAGCCTGTAGCTTTAAATTCGTCCCCTAATAATAATAAATCCGCCCTTGGTACCTCTCCCAGTGACGCCCTAAACCGAGGCTCGTACTCCGCAGGGGTTGCCCTTAGCGAGTTGTCGCCTATAGTTTGTAAGTTTTTTAAGCCCGGCGCGGGGCCTTAATCTATTAAGGCAACCACAGGCATGGCCGGTTAAGCAGCCGACAACCTGCTAGGTAGACCAGCAGGAAGCCCATCACAAAAAAAAATACGGTTCGCCAGCTTTTCATTATGCACTTAGTATTACAGTATGCATATCTATTGCAACTTCAAAACATGTCTGAGTAGAAATATATTTTTAACCGACTTCAAAAAAAGGAGGAGGTTCTCAATTCGTCTGTACGTTTTTTTTTTATGTGTTTTAGCTCAGAACTTTTTTCTGGGTGAACCGATTTGTATGATTCTTTTTTTGTTGGAAAGGAGATGTCTTAAGAGTGGTCCCATGATAAGTAAACTAGGATCTGATGATGGCATACCAGAGAAATCGAGGGGAACCTTCGAAAATCGTAGGGGCGACTAGTGCGTTTGTTAATTTTTACATTAAGTATTTTAAAGCACTACAATTTAATGAAGGTCTGGAGTCGATCTGATGATGGAGCCGAAAGAAAGTTGAGGGAATTCCTTAACGATTTACAGCAGTTACCTTGTGTTCGGGTTTGATTAATTTGTATTGATGAGAACTTTACACTTAGATGGGTTGTGACTGTTATTAGGGGTCTGATGATAAAGACGAACGACAGTTAAGGGAACTCCTCAACGGTTTACAGTAGCTAACTTGTGTTTGGACTTAATTCATTTATATTGATGAGAACTTTGCACCTATATGGGTTATAACTGCCATTACAGTATGTCAGTCTGATGATGGAGAGCATAGACAGTCGAGGAACTCCTCAACGATTTACAGCAGTTACCTTTTGTTTGGCTTACTTCATACGGTTCAATATGCCAAAATATTCAGTTCGTACAAAAATAATACCTAATTAAGATTGAAGTTTTACATAGGACAACCACTACCTACTAGTCATGCTGATGCGTCAATTTGAGACTGAATTTAAGTTGCGTAATCGCGTCATCTCTAGCAATGCTCTTTCGTTGGTTGCTAAGCAATTTATGCTTGTCACAATGCATATGGTAAAATGGAGCTCAATGAAACAACAACAACAACATCAACACAAAACAGCAACATGAATCAGCTCCGGTTCTTCTTGTTTTGTACCAAGAGACCTCCTCAACAATAAACTTCTCAATTCCTTGCATCGGTAAAAGAAATATTTTGTAAAATGTGAAGAGCAGTTGACATCAGGCTATTGTAACTTAGATAAATTATTATCTAACCCACAAAAAAGTGAAAAATAAAAACTTTTTTACAAAAAAAACAACCGACTTCCAAAAAAAACACTACAAAGTGAAAAATAACTCTAATTTCGGAAGTCAGTGGCAATAAACTAAAATAAAGATCCATACTAATGTTATAAATTCGAAAGTAACTCTGTCTGTATGTTACCTTTTCATGCCTAAGCCACTGAACGATAAAATTTGACAAGGAGATATATGGCATCCTGGGGAAGGATATAGACTACTATTTGTTCTGGTAGCTCGTTCCCGCGGGATAATATCGGACATAAGCTACGTTTGCCACGGTTGGTCCGTGGAAGGCTGACCATTTTACATACCAAGACCCCTTCGTGCCACGGAAAGCACGTTAAGCCGTTGGTCCCTGCTGGCATTCGTGGATCGGTCATCAGAAGTCCGACAGTCTGACAACCAATCTTACCAAGGGGCATCGTACTACCCGGTAACTGGGTTGTGGAGGTCGGATAGGCAGTCGCTCCATGTAAAATACTGGTATGAAGTTTCAGGCGGTAAGACTGGAAGCCGACCTCATCATAGTTAGGTAAAGGCGAGGGAGGTGATGACGAAATAGACGCAGTTGTGTATTTTGTATTTAAGTTGCGAACAACAGCTATAGTCATACATAATTTTATGGGACACATAGATGACGTGGGAACGTGGGAACTATTTAATTGGCTTATTGTAAAGTTACGTAGAGGTTTATTTAATGGTCGTAGATAAAGATAGCCTAAAGCTTTTATTTTACAACGTAAAATCATCAGAATTAATGGTTAACTCGAAAATGAAGAAAGCATACTTTAACCAAACATATTATAAGTTGGGGGATTACATCGCTGATAAAAATGCTTGGCTTAACGCTGGTCCTACTCCACAAGGCCACATAAACTAATTGATTAGCAATTGAAACTACTGTTGGAGCTGCTGAAGATTGTCAAAACTATCTTTGCATTGTATAAATTCAATGTTTTAGTATTGTATAATTGCACAGCACATGTCTGAGTACTATGTACCTACTATAAATCTACCATTTACTAGGTTTTTCTTTCATTGACTTGAATGTGCCCTGGCGGCTGAGAGTGTGTCATGCTCACTCTAATGTCTCACTGGTGGTGGCGTGTGTGTTGGATCATTAAGTTCCCTTCAAAATGGTTGAGCTGAATGGTGCTGATCCATGCGTCATGTTCGTGAACGGGCGTCGTCAGTTGGGACTGGTCATTTCTTAGCTGCCACGGCTTATTTTAATTTAATTTAATATTTGAATTGCTTTTGTCTTTTTATTACGGACGCTTTTAACGTTCTGCATCATTCTCACATGCATAATTTCAACATGAACGATGTAACCAATATTTTGTAACCATATTTTGATTTAAAAGAGCGTCCATGGAGTTTCTTGCCCGTTCTTCTGCATAGGTACCTACTACGCTTTGGAATGGGTAACTAGCTTCATCTTTCTGACTGACCGACCCCTTGACAATTCAAAAGTGCCTGTAATTGGTTTATTTGAAATAAATGCTTTGAGTTTGAGTTTGAACGGTAGGAATATACACGGCAATACATACGGCATTATATTAATGATAAAATAATACACACGTTTTCACGTGTATATTTATATTTAGTGTTATATACATTTGCATAAGTAAATATTGTTCCTACTATTTGTATAAGTACTTAAACTTAAATCATAAAAGTAAGTAATAAAATCTACACAATATCGATAAGTTAAGCCATATACGAGTATCATCATGATTATTTATGTTGATAACAAATAGCTAATTAGTAATTTAACTACTTATTTTTAATATTTTATGATAAGGAAGCTAAATTGTGTTTCAATAAGCACCTTAAGTTAAGGCGCGGTAAAAAGCAAATTTTTAGGTAATCGACAATAGCGCATCGCGGCAACAAATTTTTAGGTAATCGACAATAGTGCATCGCGGCAACAAATTTTTAGGTAATCGAAAACAGTGCATCGCGGCAACAAATTTTTAGGTAATCGACAATAGCGCATCGCGGCAACAAATTTTTAGGTAGGTAATCGAAAATAGCGCATCGCGGCAACAAATTTTTAGATAATCGACAATAGCGGATTGCGGCAACAAATTAGGTTCAAAACAGTGCAGCAGTGATGTGTTTGATGTTAGTTGAACCGAATCACCACCAAAGTAAAAGTAATATTGAAGTTTAATTAAATTAAAAAACAAATGCACGGCTCAGTGGAATATGTTTTAGGTATTTCTTTAGTTGACTGAATTCTCTTTATTATCATTACATAAAAAATAATTATCATACGGTCAACATTTTGAGAATTATGCGACGAACAGTATTTTTTTCAGCTCTGTTTTACGTTTTTTATTATCATGATACTACTTTATTTCTGGAAGCCCACCAAAAACAAAAACCGACAAAAACGAAAATACAAAACAAAAGGCACCGACTTCCGAAATTAAAGTTATTTTTCACGTCTTTTAGTGTTTTTTATGGTAATCAGTTGTTTTTTTGTAAAAAAGTTTTTATTTAGTCGGTTAATGGTCAAAGCACCACAACAGACGACCACTATCAACATATTGGCTACTCACACAGCTGGTAACTAAAACTGTGTAGTATTTCTGAAGCCCCTACCACAGTCTCAGTAAGTTGAATCACTTTTGTAATGTAATTACGAGTTTTGTAAACTTCTTAAGTGTTGGGTACGATGAACCCGAAACTTTGTGTCATTACCTTATTTGTTTACAGGGTTTGGGTTTGCTAGAACAATATACGTTCTCCTAACAAGTAAATTTAAAATTAATTAAATCATTTCTATAAAAACGTTTAAAACTTGTTGCAGTCGACACGATTACAGTCAACGTTTTTAATATATAACTTAACGTTAGCAATTACGGGTCCGTTAATTGCTCGGTAGTAATGACAATTCAATCCATAACATTAAAGATTTTACTCATAATCCTTGGTGGTCAAAGATTGTGCCTCGTCTGAAGGAACTTTTACGTTATACTCAATACTTTATTGCATTCCATATGTGTTACATAGATGGTCTAAGACAGTAAAATATCAATATGGACCCTGTCGGGCACGTTTGTCATTAATATACTCAGACTTATTTAAATCGTTGGAAAATTTAGCAATTCGTGTATATAATAAGTAGCTATTCGTTTTTGGTGATTATAAATTATTTTTTTGTGGATTTGCATTTGGATGTGTGATTTGCGGGTTTTAAATTCTAGTTTGTTATTAATCTGACATTTCCATTTCATTGCACAACATTGAACTGAGTTAAGGCTCCCACAAACAGGCAAGACGCGACAACGCGACGCGACTCTAGTAGAATAATTTATATAAAACTTTATGGAAATAGTTCTAAAAGAGTTGCGTCGCGTCCGGCAGCGGGAGTCTTTACGTTTTCGACCTGCTGCTGGCATCTTTACAACAGAAGGCCAAACCCCGTAATTAAAAACATTCAAAATCTAGTCGTAATCTCATCTAAGCGACAATTAATGTCAAAAACTTGTAAAAAATATGGGATTATTACAGGTATTTTTGAAAGATTGTGTCTGAGATTAGAATGAGAACGTTACTAAAATACGGGAACTGCTGTTGTATCAACATAAAATTGTAAAAGATAAAACACAAGTTTCCCATAAGTATAAAAGTCGCAAGTCTTTCATTCGTTCGACGAAATTTCTAGTGTCCTAAGTAGTAAATCAGGGCTAGTGCCAAATAATTAATGAATACGAGCTAATTGATCGCCATAGAGCCTTGACACAGGCAGGATAAAGTATAAAACCGCTGAAGCATCTAAACAAAAAATAAGCTTACGAAGCACAAAATTCTTCTAAAGTTACGAAGAACAGCGAGGGAACAAAGATTATTTTTCCATTCCAAGGTTTAATTATTAGGCTTT
Source organism: Griposia aprilina (assembly GCA_916610205.1). Lineage (NCBI taxonomy): Eukaryota > Metazoa > Arthropoda > Insecta > Lepidoptera > Noctuidae > Griposia > Griposia aprilina. The sequence continues at coordinate 1,046,277 of OU744293.1, read as the reverse complement.
CAGTGTTTTTTGAAGAACGTCACTTAGCGCATGCTTTGGCGTAGGCATGTTCCCGTCTCTATCTTGCACTTGTAGTTTCATAGTTGTGCGACAGTGACGGGGTTAACGATTAGCCAAATTACCGTGCTATTTAACATTTAGCACACGTTCGCACGGACGTAAAATATCGCGGAGGGATTTAATCGCGCACTAAATTTTTAAGCTCTCGGTGTTGAGCCGAGCGTTGAGAATCTAAGACAGTACATCCCAGTGCGTCGAAAAAACACACTGTTGGATTTTCAACATAAAATTCCGCCGCGATATTTTTATGTCCGGCGGCGTCCATGCAAACGTAGGCTAATAGATCTGTGCCTGAGATATGATTGAATAAACACAGGTAGGACATCCTAACGTTAGTAATTTTATTGTTTTTATTTACCTGTTAAGGTACTGCGTAATGGCTGTGTCGGACTTACAAGGCTTACGTGGAGATGTCGGATCAATAAAGAGAGCTCGTCGGATGATAATAAAAATGAATAGGAGGCTAAAAATACCTTTAATACACAAGACAGGTTTTAGCGATGAACACATTTAAATTGTGGTTTTATAAGTTTTCTTAGCTATTTCAATTTAAACTCTAATCGCAACAACTGATAAACTTGACCCAATAAAACATCGATGTGCTCGCAAAAAAAAAAAACTATATTAAAAAGTTTGTCGTTTTATTTAAATTTTTCAATACATTAATAACCTCGTAAACTTCACAGATTGTTATTAGAACTTTATAAATGAAAACTGTGCCATTATCTTGTTATCTCGCGCAATTGAATACGTTTACTTAACGTTTCGAAAATATCTTAGAGAATATTTACGATGTAAGTATTTAATATGTCAATGTCAATGTTAGTCAATGATGGCAGATAATTTTATCATTTACAAAAATGGAAGATCAGAAAGCTGGTCTGATCGAGTTTTGTTAAGAATAGCAAGTAATTGACGTTAGCATTATAAGTAAGGGGAGGGAGGAGGCTTTTTTATGACGTTTCTTTATAAATGGTCTGGCAGAGCACCCACGTGACGTTAAGCTGGAACCTATCGTTTTAACTACTATATAAGTTATTTTTGCCAGACACGTAGTATTAAGGACTCCTCGTCCTTATATCACAGGTTCGTCAATGAATGAAAGACTATTTAGTATTTAACGAATAATTATTCTTAAAATAGGATCTACGTTTTTTTTACATCATGACCTACACTTGTCAGCCCTCCATTGTTTTTCCATTCTTAATACGAATTAGCGTTTATAGAGGTATGAGGAACAGGGTGTAAAGTTCGCTCATACCTCCATAGAAAAGGGAAGATCCTGCGACCAGACGGGTGTCGTGTCTGGTGGGCAACTGCCCAACGTTTGATGTCGGGACGTTGTATGTATGCTAGTTGCGCGGTAAACTCTGCTTCCGCGATGCAGCATTTTGCGTGACGTCAGTCAGTGTGACGCGTAGCTCGCATGTGGCGTTGTAGATACCGCTACACGTTTGTCTCATATTATGGTAATGCTTACAAACTATTTATAAAGTTTTCTTGGTACAACCATGCAGTTTAAAGGCTCCTACAGGACCTAGATGGTGGCGGTACGACTTGTGCCCTAAATAACATGGGACGAAAACTTTACGGGCAAAATGTGGTGTACTGTAGATACACTTGTGCCTAATCCTCCGAGGACTACAGGCTTGATGGTATGTATGTGTATGTATACGTAGGTACATATGAGCCTAGCTATAGATTAGACAAGCGGGTCTTTGTAAGGCCCCATTTCCACAAGCAATGTCTTCTTCAAGAAATGATGTTTTAGAGACAAATGTTACTGGTAAACAGAAAAATCACGTTACTTGCTACGCAGTTTACTCGTAAACTTGCAAGTTACGACTAGACAGGCACTCTGACATTTCAGCAGAGTATTAGGGGCATATTAAAAAAAAATGGTACCTACCTCGATATTCTTATCACTACAAGTCATGCGTAAGAAGCCAAATATGTGTAGTGTGAGAAGCAGCTCTTCGTGAGGTCAACACCGCAGCCTTCAGTAGTTGCTTGCGAAGTTTTTCGTTTTTGGTAAAATAATGAACGCCTGCGTTCCTGCATATACTACCTAATGTCTAATGTAATGTGTGTGTTAGTGTGTGTATAATGCGTGTGTATGTGTATGTGTATGTGTGTGTGTGTGTGTGTAATGTGTTTAATGTTATTTCTGTAATTTTTATGGTGTACATAATAAAGAGTATTCTATTCTATTCTATTCTAATGGCACAACACTGGTACACTGATCATTGCATGCTTACAGATCATTCCTGACGAACAGCTCCTAATAAGCATGCACGTATTTCTGTGACAAGTAAACTTACTTTTTTTTTCTTTATTTCTAGTAGATATAAATATATAAGATAGGTAGTATTTTTAACTACCCCTTGAAGGGGGATTGGGGGGTGTCAAAGTTTGTATGGAAGAATTTTAACGTGCGGTCCGATTAACTCGAAACTCAGTACTTATAGTTAAGACCAACTATAAAGAATAACGTACATCAATATTTTTGAAAAGTCGTCCCCTGATTGGGGCACTGCGGTTATTAAATTTTTAAGGGTGCGTTTGCAAATCTGACAAAATTATGCTGTTTTTCGGTACATTTTGTGACAAAACTAAACCTAATCAAATATAATTAATAACTACCACATGTAGAGTGGTTCTCCATCTTCAAATTGTATTAACTGTTTTGTTGAAAATAATAATTTTATATATTGTAAAAACGATTTTCCGTTGTCACTTTCTGCAAAATTAACGATACCGGCTTGAGTTTAGGTACATTTTTTGTTCTATTATCAACATTTTTTAAGATTTCTAAAAATACTATAAGTAAACAGACATATTCAATTAAAAAAAATAGTATTTTTTTTTGATAAAAATGTCTCAAATTGTCGTTAAAAAAATAAAAACCGATACTTATTTTTTCACGTATTTTGCTAATACGGATGAATCTTAAACAGTTGCAATATGGGTTATTTTATGTTTGGTCCCTGTTTTCATTTATTGGACAAACATTTCGATTGAAACCTCAGTCCACGCTCGGCTGCCGTCGTGAGTGGACCCGTATCGCCTGTTTTTAGCGGCTATGTTGAAAAAGATCGCTGTACAAATACAAAATATTCGATAAACCAAATTTGATACTTGACAAGGTAAGATAATAACTTTTATAATCACAGATTTTTAACCGACTTCAAAAAAGGAGGAGGTTTCTCATTATTATAATATTTTGTTTCGCTAAAAGTAAGTAGGGTTTATAAAGGCCTATTCGTCTCGGATTCGTTGGAGTGTGACCTGAAGGTGTACTTCGGTGACTGCTACTGGAACTCCTCGACGAGTAGGACTAGGTGTGCCGAGCTTGGGCTCATTTTGTTAGTTATGATGAGACCTTACCTCCGGACTTGAAGAAGTGACCTGATGGTGTACTTCGGTGACTGCTACTGGAACTCCTCGACGAGTAGAACTAGGTGTGTCGAGTTTGGGCTCGTTTTGTTAGTTATGATGATATCTTACCTCCGGACTTGAAGAAATGACCTGAAGATGTACATCGGTGACTGCTACTGGAACTACTCGACGAATAGACCTAGGTATGCCGAGTTTGGGCTCGTTTTGTTAGTTATGATGAGACCTTATCTCCGGACTTAAAGAAGTGACCTGAAGGTGTACTTCGGTGACTGCTACTGGAACTCCTTGACGAGTAGAACTAGGTGTGCCGAGTTTGGGCTCGTTTTGTTAGTTATGATGAGACCTTACCACTGGACTTGATGGAGTGACCTGTAGGTATACTTCAGCGACTGCTACTGGAACTCCTCGACGAGTAGAACTAGGTGTGCCGAGTTTGGGCTCGTTTTGTTAGTTATGATGAGACCTTACCTCCGGACTTGATGGTGTGACCTGAAGGTGTACTTTAATAATTGCTTTTATTAGTATGAATACTATTCGTTTAATTATCTTGTTTATTATAAAGTGTATAATGTGTTACTTTCATAACTCAATTGTTGTTTTAGATGCCGAGATATAAGACAATAATAAAAGAGATATAAGCACTATATGATCGAGGCTGGTAAGGAAGAAAAGGATCATGCTTTATCTATTGGAAGCTCAAGTGATGATGGAATAGCGATGATAACTGTATCGGGTGATGCATGTTGGTCCAAGCGTTCGTATGGAACTAATTATAGTGCGTCTTCTGGAGTTGGTGCAATTGTAGGAAATTAGGAATACACTCAAAGAAAGTTCTATATTTACTACAGAGTGAAAAATAAGATGTGTACTATCTGTTGTTATTACCAAATTCAGGGGCAGCTGCGCATTACTAGGCAAGACACTTGTGTGTTTGCTATTTGGATAGGCCCTGGCAAAATAAATTACCAGTGTATATAAAAAGATCCACAATTTTGGAAGGAAAAAATGGAAACATATTTAATTCGATTTTACAAAAATTGTCTCCTCCCAGAAATGATTGACCCAATTGAAGACAGGCTAGAAATATGGAGCTAAGAGCACATACTTCACAAAAAAAAAATGATTACGTTTAATTTGTTGTTTTAATAATCATCGAAGTATACACCTTCAGGTCACTCCATCAAATCCGGAGGTAAGGTCTCATCATAACTAACAAAACGAGCCCAAACTCGGCACACCTAGTTCTACTCGTCGAGGACTTCCAGTAGTAGTCACCGAAGTGCACCTTCAGGTCACTCCATCAAGTCCGGAGGTAATGTCTTGTCATAACTAACAAAACGAGCCCAAGCTCGGCACACCTGGTTCTACTCGTCGAGGAGATCCAGTAGCAGTCACCGAAGTACACCTTCACGTCACTCCATCAGGTCCGGAGGTAAGGTCTCATCATAACTAACAAAACGAGCCCAAGCTCGGCACACCTAGTTCCACTCGTCGAGGAGATCCAGTAGCAATCACCGAAGTACACCTTCAGGTCACTCCATCAAGTCCGGAGGTAAGGTCTCATCATAACTAACAAAATGAGCCCAAGCTCGGCACACCTAGTTCTACTCGTCGAGGAGATCCAGTAGCAGTCACCGAAGTACACATTCAGGACACTCCATCAAGTCCGGAGGTAAGGTCTCATCATAACTAACAAAACGAGCCCAAGCTCGGCACACCTAGTTCTACTCGTCGAGGAGATCCAGTAGCAGTCACCGAAGTACACCTTCAGGTCACGTCATCAAGTCCGGAGGTAAGGTCTCATCATAACTAACAAAATGAGCCCAAGCTCGGCACATCTAGTTCTACTATCGAGGAGATCCAGTAGCAGTCACCGAAGTACACCTTCAGGTCACTCCATCAGGTCCGGAGGTAAGGTCTCACCATAACTTACAAAACCAAAGTCCACAGCCTGCGGGCTGTGGACTTTGGTTGGTTAGCCCTCTACTAGTAGTCAGTCTCTGGAGTAGGTATTTGTATCTAAATATTATATAGTAAAATTTTATGGAATATTTTTGTAGGTAAAAGAAATAAGAAAAAAATAACAAACTTTCAAAGTATCAATATGATTTCACTTGACTACGATTCCCGCACTCGCCGTGCGTACATTTGTGTGTGTGACCCGTGTCAATGTAGTAGTTCGATTTTGTACCTATCAATTTTGCAAACGCGTCCTTAAGGGGAGGATTTTATTGCGTGGCTTGATTAACTAAAAAATTGATATGAATAATCTTTAGTTCAAACAACAAACCAAACGATTTTTCAAAATTCTCCCCCTATGGGGGGGAAAAGAACGAATGCAGTCTTTAGGAAAAATCTTATTCCTTTGGTTAATAAACTTGAAACTTGGCAATATTTTCCTCAGTAAATAATAAAGATTGGCACTTTTAGTTTTTAAAACAGCATCTCACAGAGGATTTAGAGGGTGTCAAGTAAAGGCGCAGTCGGATTAACTCGAAACTCAGTACTAATATTTAAAACAAAAATAAAAATACGAAACTCAGGGTTTAAAAAAAAAAAAAATTGGCACGCCACAATTGCGGCGATAAGTCCCCTCTTTGAGAGGCTTGAGAGGCGCCACGGCGTCCTCTCCTTCCGCCTGACGCAGGTCCTCACCGGACATGGCTGTTTCAGGAGGTTCCTGTTTCGGATAAGGCGGGAGGAAACGCCCGGGTGTTGGCATTGTGTGGATCGACCGGAGGACACGGTGGAGCATACGGTGGAGGTCTGCCCGGCTTGGGCGGAGCACCACCGTGTCCTCGTGACGGCGATCGGTGGCGGCGATCTCTCGCGTCCGGCCCTGGTTCAGGCCATGGTACGGAGCGAGAGGGACTGGGAAGCAGCCACCTCCTTCTGCGAAGTAGTAATGCTCGCGAAGGAGGAGGCGGAGCGCGTGAGGAAGAGGCAATCATTGCGCCCTCACGTCCCTAGTCGCCGCAGGAGGAGACACCCTGGGCGTCGGGAGTCGATAGCCGACTCCCGGCCACCGCAGGCGCGCGCCTGCGGACGGCGAGCAATGGGCAGCTCGCCGTCCGGTAAGGACCAGGCCCGGCTCGACGGCGCGTTGTGTTCCACGCGCGCCTCAAAGAAATGTCAGCATAATTGACGAGGTCCGATAGGGCCGATGCCTGCCGGGGTCGCGGATTGTTCGAAAGAGTTACCGTGGCCCTGGCGCACAGGCAACTGAAGGAACACGGGTGGGTTTTAATCAGTAAGAGTCTGACACGCCCTTCCGCTCCGCCCAGAGCGCGAGAGGTCATTTGATGATTTCCCACCCAAAAAAAAAAAAATAGGGTTTAAAAAAATAAACTCCTAACGGGGTGGAAAAGGGTAATAAAGTTTAGATTTTACTGCTTGCTTCAAATAACTCGAAAATGGGTATAAATAATATGAAATAATACAATATTCATACCTAATGAATTGCATGGAAACATACCAAACGGTTTTTTGAAATAAGCCTTATCGTGGTGAAAAGGGAGGACACTGTTAATTTCAAAAATCTTATTCCACTGATGTATGTGTGTGTGTGTTTGATGGATGACTGATGTGTGTGTGTGGACCTTAAAAATTGGCCAGACTACTTATTTATCTAAATCTGTATACTATAATATAATAAAGCTAAAGAGTTTGTTTTTTTGTTTCAACACGCTAACGGAACTACCAGTCGGATATGAAAAAATATTTTTGTATTTGATAGCCCAATTCTTGAGGAAGGTTATAGGCTACTTAACATCACACTACGACCCTAAGGAGCCGCGCAAAGGGAAAAATGGCAGAAAGATCGCTAAGCGTAAACGAAGTATTAGCCCGGGCGGGCGATGCGATGCGACGGAGTGGGTCGGGGGAACAAGAAATTTCAAGCGGACGAAGTCGGCGGCAGAATTTAGTCTGCGGGGACACAGGCCTCCTCTTTGTGAGAGGAAGTGAGCCGTAATCCACAAGTGGGCAGTGTGGGTTAGTACATGCCACATGTCTTCGAATTTTTAGTTCCACGACATGCCGGTTTCCTCACGATGTTTTGTGTTTTTTTAGAGTTCCGTAACTCAAAGGCAAAAACGGAACTCTTACAGGATCCCTACATTGTACGTCCGTTCGTCTGTCAATCTGTCAAGACCTTTTTTCTCGGGAATGGTAATGGGAAATTGAAATAAATATCAAACACGTAATTCTATGGTCACCTGGAACTCAAAACAAATCAAGCTTCTAAGTTAATGCAATAAATAAAAACTTTTTGACAAAAAAAACAACCGACTTCCAAAAAATACACTACAAAGTGAAAAATAACTTTAATTTCGGAAGTCGGTGTCTTTAGATCTTTATTTTAGTTTTTTGCCACCGACTTCCGAAATTAAAGTTATTTTTCACTTTGTAGTGTATTTTTTGGAAGTCGGTTGTTTTTTTTGTCAAAAAGTTTTTATTTTTCACTTTTTAGTGGGTTAGACAATAATGTATCGCAGTTACAATAGCCTAATGTCAACTGCTCATCACCTTTTACAAAATATTTCGTTTCCCGATGCAAGGAATTGAGGAGTTTATTGTTGAGGACTCCCTTGGTAAAAACCAGAAGAACTGGAGCTGATGGTGAAGCCACCATCAGCTCCATTTCACCATATGCATTGTGACAAGCATAAATTGCTTAGCAACCAACGAAAGAGCATTGCTAGAGATGACGCGATTACGCAACTTAAATTCAGTCTCAAATTGACGCATCAGCATGACTAGTAGGTAGTGGTTGCCCTATGAAAAACTTCAATCTTAATTGGGTATTATTTTTGTATGACCTGAATATTTTGGAATATTGAACCGTATGAAGTAAGCCCAACAAAAGGTAACTGCTGTAAATCGTGGAGGAATTCCCTCGACTGTCTATGGTCTCCATCATCAGACCTGTAATGGCACTTATAACCCATATGGGTGCAAAGTTCTCATCAATATAAATGAATTAAGTCCAAACACAAGGTAGCTACTGTAAACCGTTGAGGAGTTCCCTTAACTGTCCTTCGTATTAATTATCAGAGGTAATGGCAGTCACACCCCATCTAGGTGTAAAGTTCTCATCAATACAAATTAATCAAGCACAAACACAAGGTAACTGCTGTAAATCGTTGAGGAATTCCTTCAACTGTCTATGGTCTCCATCATCAGACCTATAATGGCACTTATAACCCATATGGGTGCAAAGTTCTCATCAATATAAATGAATTAAGTCGAATCACAAGGTAGCTACTGTAAACCGTTGAGGAGTTCTTTTAACTGTCCTTCGTCTTCATCATCAGACCCCTTATGACAGTCACAACCCCTCAGGTGTAAAGTTCTCATAAATAAAAAGTAATCAAGCCCAAACACAAGGTACCTGCTGTAAATCATTGAGGAATTCCCTCGACTGTCTTTCGGCTCCATCATCAGATCGATTCCTGACCTTCATTAAATTGTAGTTCTTCAAAATACTTAATGAAAAAATTAACAAACGCACTAGGTGCTCCTACGATTTTCGAAGGTTCCCCTCGATTTCTCCGGGATTCCATCATCAGATCCTGGTTTCCTTATCATGGGACCACCCTTGAGGTATGTCCTTTCTAACAAAAAAAGAATCATCCAAATCGGTTCACCCAGGAAAGAGTTATGAGCTAACACACAAAAAAAAAAAAACATACAGGCGAATTGAGAACTTCCTCCTTTTTTTGAAGTCGGTTAAAAAAAAAAAAAAAAAAACTCAGGCGAATTGAGAACCTCCTCCTTTTTTTGAAGTCGGTTAAAAAAATACGTCCATTTATGCGACATATTTTGACAGACTACTTCCCGTTGTTCTAGAATCATAAAATTTGGCAAGAAGCAAACCCACAAGCACAAAAAAAGGAAAAAGTCCGAAAATCGTTAATTTGTAAATGATAAATGATTTTATTTCTGTAAGTAGGTAGGTAGTCGGCGTTTCCTATCTGACTATTCTGAGAAGAAAGGCCGAAACAATCTCAGAGGTCACAGTCTCTTTTAAAGTCCAGACATAATCTTGGTCAGATCATGTGAAGACCATGTAGATTGGTGTCTGAAATGGTCTTTTGAGGAAAGAACCACACAGATTAAGTGAACCTGTCCAGTCAGTGCACGCATTTGTCAGTAACCATGCAGCTCAACTCAGAACTTAAAGAGCTCAACGATTCGACGAACAATACCAAAGAAAGGACATTTGGGTAGTCCACATAAACTACTTAAACTGCCAGATCAAGAATAAAACTGAAACAATGACCCACATAGTCCTCATATTCACAATAATGAAATTAATATAATTCTTTTTACATTAAATATTCATGTCTAAAATATTTAGCAAATTAAAATCAACATTCACCATGTAAATTTATTGGAGCAGCTCAATCCCAAGCCTTTTTGTCCTCAATATAGTCTTTCACAGTATACTAGGCTTTCTGGCATAGTTTCCGTTTTTATAAAAGATTTGAATTTATTAAAGCTTAGATCTTGAATGTGGCTAGAAAGTTTATTATAAAAACGTATACATTGGCATCTAAACGAGCCACCTATTTTCTTGAGCCTGGTTGTAGGAACAACAAATTTGTTTTTGTTCCTAGTGTGGATATCACTGTATTTTTTAAACAGATTAATATTTTTATATGCATACAAAAGATTTTCCTAAATATGTGCCTGAGAAGGCACAGTAATTATATTAATCTCTTTAAATTTATCTCTGAGGGAGTGTCTGGGTCTTAATTTATAAATTGAATGTATTGCCTTTTTTTGTAAAACAAAAATTGCCTGGATATCGGCGGCATTTCCCCACAACAGAATACCGTACCACATCACAATATGAAAATAACTAAAGTACACGGGCTGTCTCTAAATCAGTTAAACCACGAATTTTTCTAATGGCGTAAGCTGCAGAGCTAAGCTATTTAGACAATTTATCTATGTGTGGGCCCCATTGAACCTTGGTATCCAAAGTTATGCCTAAGAATACTGTGGTATTTTCGGGTTTCACCCTTTATGAGAACACTAGTTTCTACTTATCTAACATGAGGTATCGTAATCTTAATACATTTAGTTCTTTTCTCATTAAGAAGTAAGTTATTAACATTAAACCAGTTAACTACTACTGCGAGAGCGCTATTTACATTGTCAGTAACCAGCTGCTGACGTTTGAGTTTAAATAAAAGTGAAGTGTCGTCTGCAAACAACACTAAAACATGTTTATCCTTTATGAAGTAAGGCAAGTCATTTAAAGAAATAAAAATAGCCCAAGAATTGAGCCCTGGGGGACCACCATTCTTACTTCAGATCCGGGTGATGTTTTTCCGTTAACATCAACTCTCTGAATCCTATCACTTAAGTAAGAAGTAAGAAGATCCAGAGAGGCGTTTCGGATTCCGTAGTGGTGCAATTTCCTGATTAATGTTTCACGAAGAACACAATCGAATGCCTTAGCCAAATCGCAAAAGATTCCCAAAGGATCGCGTTTTTCCTCCACTGCATTATAAACATGTCCTAAAAGTTCAACTCGACGTATGGGATCTCGATGTATGGGAGAATATTTTTTCAACTACAAAGTTAAGTTTGTTGTTGGGTTAAATCTATCCCAACTACGGAACCCTTCATTGTGCGTGGTCAGACACGGACTTGGCCGGTTTTTTCACGGTCTTTTTATTTTTGTTCTTTTCATTTAATTGATTATATTGTCCCACAGACTGCTGATGTCATTTTATGATTAGCATCTACATAAAATGTTTTGGCTAAAACAATGAATACACTTATTTATGTCTTATTGTTACGTACTTTAATTACAGAAAGCAATCCTAACATTAATTAAGTATAACTTACATTGTTTATTTCAAAAAACATCATTATTCAAATTAGGCTGGTAATCAGCACTTTTTGACCGGTTATAAGATGTCACAATGATTATAAAGCTATAAAATGATTAAGACACAAGTGTCTTCTTTATTTTACGTTTCAACTGTCGATTTTGAATAGTCTGTTATGTAAACAGGTAATTTAAAAGTGCCATATTTTATAAATCTCATTAATTCAACAAAACTATTTCAGTCTAATACCTTTTACGACTTGCACGGCATAAATATTTGACTTCACGTTATTATTAAATACGAGCTGTATTTCGAAATTTCATCCACATTAGTATCGATTACTTGGGAACATCGGGATAAAAAGTATTCTATATCCTAATCCAGGTCATGGTGTACCCATGCGCCAAATTTCAACCAAATCCATTCAGCCGTTTTAACGTGAAAGCGTAACCAAAATCAAATCTTTTCTCTTTATAATATTACTAGCTTTTGCCCGCGGCTTCACCCGCGTCGAGGTCTAAAAAGGCCAACTTTCATGGTGTTCAATCAAACGGTATTGCAGAAATAGAAACTTATATTTAAAAATAAATAACTCTACTAAAATAATTCAATCATGATTCGAAAGACACGAAGCGCCATCTAGCGTCCTAAAACAATTGTGGCCGTCGAAAGATATTGATCTTTCCCTCGGGAACAGTACTTTTTTTCTGGATTTAAGGTACCCTATATATGTTTTTGTGCCCCTGACAAAGTATATTCAAAATTTCAGGATGATCGGTTCAGTGGTTTAGGCGTGAAAAGATAACAAACAAACTTACTTTCACATCAGCTGATCGCGATCGCGTTCGGTTGTTTGTATACGTGCGCGCGGAGGGCATTGACCTGTATCAAGAATGACCTCTAAAGTGTTAAAGTGCAATAATTGCAATCTAGTTGTTAATGAAGTGCTCTCATACATTCAAAATAAAATGGATGTAATGGATGAAGAAAGCCTCGTCGCTGTGTGTGCATCTGCCTTTTCGGAGGAAGATATTAAAGAAGCAAAATCACTGCTTTTTAAGTCGGTTGCGCAGCGTAGTGTGTTGCGAAAGGGTAATCGTAAAGCTAACAAGAACCTATACGATATTATAACCCTTCTGAAGGAAACCGATCCGAGGAAATACCCGTTTTTGTTGCTCGAGATCTTCAAAAGCTGCCGCCGGTGACATTCGACCACATCGATGTTACTAGATTACTGAAGGACATTGTTTTGATCCAGAAAGAATTGCGTCAGATACAGGATAAGTGTTTTTCTAATGCTCAATATGCGACGGTATAAGAACTAAAACTACTCAAGATCGAAATTGATAGTTTGAAGTAAAACAGAAAAGAAAAGAAAAATACGAACAATTGTGAGCCTAACGTTAATACTAAGAGGGGTGGTTATTGCATGCAGGATAGTTTCACTTGTAACAGCGGACCGATGGGCTTTGTGCACTAACCGAGCATGAGTCACCAATAGCTCAGGCGCAGGTAAAATAATTGTCAAACGAGTCATCAACTGTACTGTCTCCCTCTTACGCGAGCAGAGCAAGATGTAGATCTATTTCGCTTAGGCAACACGCGTCATCGGAGTCACCTGATGCGCGAGTTAATGAAGTGATACTCAGATTTAAAATAAAATATAATTTTATTTTAATAATTAATGTTACACAAATGCTTAGTTCTACTACAAGTTTGGAAAGTCCTCGAATACAGTGAAGTCGTTGCTTATATAGTCTATGATAATAGTGAATCCTCGTGGGGATGGAATTTTAGTGATGATAACAGAATACTTTCGTGATGACTAGTCTACGATAACATATTTGCGCGGTTGCTTGATGACAGGGTGTCCTTATCTTCATCTTGTTGAGGTATGTCGACAACAGGATAGTTACGTGGTGACTGGCTTACGATAATAGTATGACGTGGTTGTTTGATGACGGGGTGTCCTTATCTTCTTCTTGTTGAGGTATGTTGTCATCTTGTGTTGTGCTGGTAGGGTCATGATATTTACAGCTCCCTCCCAATCTCGAGTATATTCGTCTAGATTGACGGATTACGCAGGTGATGATGAAGACAGATATCACGCTAGATAGTACATAGAGTCCTATGCTAATCTGGGACGCTTGAGTCGTAATAAATTGGTGCCTTCGTAGGGTTTCTATTTGTTTCATTACGTCGTCTTCGTTTGTGGTCATCGTAATGGGGTAGTCGTTGATTGGTTCTGTGTAAAGTCCTTGATAGATTTTGATTGCGGTTTTTTCTTCTTGTGTGAAGCAATCAGTGTTATCCTCAATGTAGGATCCTATCAAGACCATTTTTCTTCTGTTGCACTTATCATTGATTGTGGTTTCTTCAAGATTCCATCTATAGTAAAGGTTGTCATTGATCTTTCTGGAATAAACTATAGGGCAGAATATTAATAATTCTTCACAGGTGCTTTTCTGACGCAGGATGCTGTTCCGAACGCATTCCTTGGGTAATCGAGTGTTGCAGATGCTCTGTTTGCAATCAGTCGCTTCGTACACTTGATCATCCCTTACAAGATATTGGCCAGGCATAAGGTTAGGGATAGTGCAATGAGTTTTATTCTTATTTATTATAGGGAGGATTTGTTATAAATTATAGGTATTTCGGGATATGATTGGTATGGGTAATTGGAAGATCATTATATTTGTTTGATTGTAGTGTTACATGTGGTTTAATTTGAGCTTCCAACTTAAGTACATTTCCTAATATGTTTATTTCTTTGGGTATTCTATCTATACTCTCTGTTAGGTGTACTTGGTCTATAATTGAAGGGTGTAGTATATCGTGTTGGGCGAATACATAGGCTTCGTTGAGATTGTTACATATATCGGTTAAGCTTTGATAACTAAACAATAATTCAGATGTGACACTATCTTTTATATTTTTTTGTAAATATTCGTGTGTCAGATCATTTATGTGAGATGAGAGATTACTAATCTTTTTATTCAAGCCTTCTAGTACATCAGTGGTTAGGCTGAATTTATTTTCTATATTTATTAAGTCGTTGTTATCAAGATTACCTGAGATTGCTTTTATTATAGAGCCTAGTCCGTCGATCAATCTTCTTTTGTTCCTAACGGGTGTTTGAGTATGGGTTATACAATTGTAAAGATTATTTTCTGAAAATTCTAACCTATGCTTTTCTATCTTAGTTCCTATAGCTAGGGGATATATTGATCTTATCTTATAGTATTCATTATATAAAGGTTGGAGATTTATTGGATGGATCAGGGTCCATTCGTCCTGTTGGATCCATGCCTTTTCTTTAGGTATCGTTATAATTCTTCCCTTGAGTTGGGTGATCTTGCACCAGCATCTGGAAGACGTATTTGGCTTATATGAACTTGGCGATCTTTATGCGCATGAAAATATATTATTTTATTCCTAGGTTGTATTTGTTTTATGAGGTACGGTCCTAGAAAGGCGTTTTTATTCTTACTCCTATCGTGTCGTTTCTTATAGAATCGCGTACCTATTTGTAGTTCAGGTAAGGTAGGAGTTCTCATTTTATTTCCTTGTAGTAAAGATTTATCCTTAGACTTTTGTATTTTATTTTTTATTTGGTTTAGGTAATCGCATGTTACTACGTTTTCTAGGGGTAAATTTATTTCTCGCAGGAAGTGCAGTTCATTTGGAGTTTTATTAGTGGTGCTATGTATTGTGGAGTTATATGCGAGCATTAGTAGTGGTATATCTAACTGTTGGTTTACTTCTTTTTGTGTACGTAATTTTTCAATTAATGTGGAATGTAATCGTTCTATATCACCATGTGAAGTGTGGTGTTGAGGTGTAGGAACGTATTGTTCAACTTTTAATGTTTTTAAATATTGTTTAATAGCTTCGCTAATAAATACTGGGTCATTGTCTATTAATAAAGTTTTAGGTGTACCTATTAGACTGAATATTTTGGTCAGTTCATCAATGATTTTAAGGGACGTATACTCGCTTAGTGGTACCATAAATGCCCACTTCGAGAAGAGGTCTATACCAGTTAGGTATTTTTTCTTCTCATAGCTTAATGTATCGAGTTGCCATTTTTCCATAGGCCTGCTAAGTGTAGGTGTTTGTTCCATTAAAGGTTTAATTGGTCTTCTATCATATTTTACTCGGTTACATATAGTGCAGTTCTTTAGGTATTTTGCGGTTTCTTGCTTAATGTTTTCTATGTAGTGTTCTTTTGAGATTTCCTTAATTAGAGCGGGATTAGCTATATGTCGTTGGAGAAATTCGTGCGTTTGCCGAATGATTTTTACTATTTCTTCAGGATCTGTTATTTCTTTTCGTATTTCTGTAAACCATATTATTTAGATGTTTCCGTTAAAGTTTTTTCTATATATTTCGGATAGTTGGTTACAAAAGGGTTTATCGTTGCATATTAATGCATATCTTTTTTGTCCACAGTGCTCGATAATTAACTTTTTAAATTCGCCAGGGTTTTCTAAGTTAACTGTATAATCGTATGCTTTGTTAGGTTTTTGTAAAAATGTTACTAGGTATGCGGCTTTAGAGATAAAGATTCTATTTATACGTCGCGGCGGATGTTCGTTTTTTATGGTGAAGCCGGTATCTGAGTCATCATGATTACTGTGTATTGTGGCGCAATCTGATTGAGCATCACACATTAAGTTCAGTTCTATACGTGATAGTGCGTCTGCTACGTGATTGGTTGCTCCCTTTCTATGCTTTATTTCATAGTCGTACTCTTGTAACTTTAGTCTCCAACGGGTGAGTTTAGCGTTAGGTTCTTTAAGTTTAGATATCCATACTAGTGGTTGGTGGTCAGTTTCTAATATAAATCTTCGTCCATAGATGTAGGGGCGAAATTGTGTTAGTGCGTATAGTATTCCTAATAATTCTCGTTCGGTAGTGTTATATTTTTGTTCGGTTTCATTTAAAGTGCGAGAGGCATATGCTATTGGATGATTTTCCTGTGAGATAACAGCTCCTAATGCGATGTCACTAGCATCTGTGGTGATAGTAAATTGTTTCTCAAAGTCCGGGTACGATAGGACTGGTGGGTTGATAATGAGTTATTTGGAACGTTCGAACGCTTGTTTAAAGTTCTCGTCGTGTATTATCTTTTTAGACTTTTTTGTGCATTCCGTTATGGGTTTTACTATTTTTGAAAGGTTAGGTATGAATTTACGAGAAAGGATTTGATTTCTTTCACTGTTTTTGGAAGGGGGAATTTTTTAATTGCTTTTAATTTTTCAGGGCATGGTTGTAGGCCATTGCTGGTCAATATATGTCCTAAGAATTTTACGGAGGTTTGGAAGAATTTACATTTATCTCTATTTACGCGGAGTTTATATTGTTTTAGCGTGTCGAATACTTCTTGTAATCTTTTGTGATGTTCCTGTTTGTTTGGGGCGAATACAATTACGTCATCAAGATAAACAAGACAATGGCCTTGTTCTAAGTGGGGTCGCAAGACATTATTCATTATTCTTTGAAAGGTAGCTGGTGCGGTTTTAAGGTCAAACGGCATACGGGTATATTCGTAGTGTCCGTTAGGTGTTGAAAATGCTGTTAGGGGAATTGAATCAGGGTGCATCTTAATTTGATGGTAACCAGCTGTTAGGTCCATGGTAGAAAAATACTTGGAACCGTTCAATTTAGAGAAGATGTCGTCTATGTTAGGTAGAGGGAATTTATCGTCTCGCGTTTGTTCGTTTAGTTTTCGATAGTCTATTACTAAACGCCATTTCTTTGATTGACCTGGGTCTGTATGTTTTTCTACTAAATGTACCGGGCTTGACCATGGTGAGTCTGAAGGTTTTATGATACCGTTTTGCAGCATTTCTTTTATTTGTTTAGATACTTCTTTTCTTTGAATTTCGGGGAGTCTATATGCTCGTTGATATATATGCTCTTCGCGAGTTAAAGTGATTTTATGTTGAACTATATTAAATGAGGTACTAGATGCGTTCTCTGCGAATAATTCTTGATTACTACTGATTATTTCTTCTAGTGTTAATAGTGTTTCAGTGTAAAATAATGGTATTAGTCATTCAGGAGTTGTTAATTGATTTTCTCCTGGATTAATAGATATTTTTAAAGCTGACATGGCATTCCATCCTAAAAGGTAGTCATATTTATTGGAAAAGTCAAACATATAAAATTCTATAGGTTGGCTGAAGTTTCCAAAGATTTGTCTCATAGGTGGGACAATGATTTTACGTACGTGATGTGTAGTGTGATGAGAGGTTTGTACGGCGAATGGTTCGTCTAGATATTGTGCAAGTCCTTGATCTATAAATTCTTTAGCGAGGTGCGGTCGGATAAAGGATCTCGTGCTTCCTGTATCTAGTAACATTTTCTCGTTAAATTCTGGTATGGTAATGTAAGGTAATTGTGGAGTTTTATCGTGATGGTAGTGTATTATGTGGGTGTTTCTTGTAACGGGTGTTTTTTTTAGAGGTATAGAACTTTGAAATGGAATAAAACAAGGAAAAATTTGTAAAATTTACATGAAATTTACTTCATTCAAAAGATAATCTTATGGCATTATAATTTAAATATGATTTCTGGCATATGACCGCCACGGCTGGATCGGACGTAATCTAATCTGGAGATCCAATTTTCAATCACTTTTTCCAACATTTGTGGCCGTATATCGGCAATAACGCGGCGAATGTTGTCCTCCAAGTGGTCGATCGTTTCGGGCTTATCGGCGTAGACTAGCGACTTCACATATCCCCACAGAAAATAGTCAAGCGGCGTTAAATCGCACGATCTTGGGGGCCAATTCACGGGTCCGGAACGTGAAACAATGCGGTTACCAAACGTTTCCTTCAGTAAATCAATTGTGGCCCGAGTTGTGTGACATGTTGCGCCGTTTTGTTGAAACCACAGCTCCTGCACATCATGGTTGTTCAATTGCGGAACGAAAAAGTCAGTAATCAGGGCTCTATAGCGGTCACCATTGACTGTAACGTTCTGGCCAGCATCATTTTTAAAGAAGTACGGACCAATGATTCCACCAGCCCATAAAGCACACCAAACAGTCAGTTTTTCTGGATGTAACGGTGTCTCAACATACACTTGAGGATTATCTTCACTCCAAATACGGCAGTTTTGTTTGTTGACGTAGCCATTCATCCAAAAGTCAGCTTCATCGCTAAACAAAATTCTTTTATGAAAATCGGGATCAACGGCAATCTTGTTTTGGGCCCATTCACCGAATCTACGCCTTGTTAGGTGATCGTGTGGCTTCAACTCTTGCACGAGTTGGATTTTGTAAGCACGCAAACCAAGATCTTTCCGCAAAATCTTCCATAAAGTGGATGGACACATATCCAATTCCTGTGCATGATGGCGGATAGACTGATTCGGGTCTTCCTCTACGCTACGCTCTACAGCAGCAATGGCTTCTTCTATACGCACTGTACGACGTCTCTGTGGATGCGTATTATCATTTAGAGTAAACGTAGTGCGAAAACGGTCCATAGTTAGTCGAATTAATTGCTCTGATGGACGATTATGTTGATCGTAAAATGGGCGTAGCGCGCGATACCTATTTCGAACAGAACCATTATTTTCAAAATAAATTTGCACAATTTGGAAGCGTTGTTCAGGCGTCAGTCTATTCATGTTGAAATGCCAACCCAAACTATACACAAATCACTTGACAGCTGACAAAATAGCCGCCAATTAAAACAGTGTTGCCAACTTAAAGTTCTATACCTCTAAAAAAAACACCCATTGTAAGGGTTGAGGGAAAATCCTCAGTAATTTCATTTTCTTCTTGATTGTTATCATAATGGCTTTGGAAGTACAGCTCTTCACACTGACGCATGTATTCGTCATAATTTGATGTGTTAGGCTGATCGTAATTTTCTTGTTGTTCTTCCTCAATATTAAACATTGTGTTACGTATTGGGTTTAACAAAGGTCTTGCGCTTGCGGTGCGCATAGTAACATCTTCGTTTTGTCTATGTTGATTTTGGGGGTTTATTGGTTGTTGAGAGTTATTATTAAATTGTTTTTGTCTCGTAGTGAATGGTGATGGCGGGTACGTGTGTCGATTTGGCTGACTATTATTATTCGGTGCCCAACGCGGAACAAAGGGTACATAAGGTTGCCTTTGTTAATTAAGGTTTGGTGGCTGTCTAAAATTATTATATGCTGGTTTAATTTCCGTTGTTAGTGGATAACTTGATTTCTGTGTGTATGTGGGACGTTTATCATTTTTATTTTTTATTATTTGATATCCTTCCCTATCGAGTCGTCTAGCTTTCTCGCATGTTAGTTCGTACGGTTCTAATTTACAAATGTCCTCGTACGCAGATGGCATATGTTTGAGAAGTGTTAGCTTTGCTATGGGCTCAAGAAATATCTTTGCTCCAGAGACAATACTTTCTCCTTCGCAGATTAGTTCGTTAATCTCGTGAATAAAAGGTATAAGTCTACTTTGGTTAGGTTCTACGTTTTGTATTTCTATGACTATATATTCTATTTTTATTTCCCATCTCCCGAAACGTTGCAACAAGAGAGTTTTGATACTGGACCACGTGAAGTCATGGGTGCCTCGATAGACCGCATTTGCTGCGTCTCCGGCTAATCGTGACAACACTAAATTAATTTTAATGGTCTCATCACATGCTGTTGACGTTATAAATCTTTCACAAGCCCTAATAAAACCGTTTAGGTCTCGTTCACTACCGTCACCTTTAACACGTTAGCTGCGGCACCAATTTTTGCATACTTTCCGTTCCTGCGGCACGAGGTATAATCGGCCCGTACCGTGACCAGACGTTAGGGCGACACGCGGTCTATTAGACCCCACCTCCTTTTACAGACTAAAATCCATTTTCTGGCGCGAAATCAAAGATAAATGAGAATTTTGGTCCTTATTGATATAGACAGTGAATTGATGAACCCTAATCCACCGTCGCCCCGGGATCTGATGGCTAGTTTAGGAATTATTAGCAAAACAAAATATGGGATCTTATACACCTCGTAACGCACTGAAATAGGGCAAAAGACCTTGGGCACAAATGTATGGACTCTGGTCCTGGACCCAATAAATATAAATAGTATATCATTAGAAGGGTATATTCTCATAGAGCACGAATAGATATGGCGCTTGTTCTGATATGTTGTCCGATCGGAGTTCGCGTACATTGAATATTAAATCAATTTTTGATTAAATCTCTAAGTATTTTTGAAATATTTTTCAAACGGCCGAACCGATTCTAATGATTTAATCTTAAATGAAAGGTATACATCTCTCCAGTGTTATAGTGTTCATAAAATATTTTAAAAAAAGATGGCGACCGTGAGCTTTAATGTATTGGGATTTACCGTAATGTGTTAGGATTTATTTAGTTTTTGCTCGAAAGTGGAAAATAAGTAAGTACTTGATTTTAATTAGTTTCTTTACATTTATATTCTATACATACATAAATACATCACGCCTGTCTCTCAGAGGGGTAGGCAGAGACTATGGATCCTATACCCAACTTATACCCAACTTTCACTCCCATAAGTCAACGTAGGAACCAACACAGCACTACATACAAACCACTTGCTCAACTCTTTCACCATCAATTCTACTTTCATTACATTTTGGTTAAAATAAAACAGCTCTTTCATTTTAGTATATTTTTATTTTACATAACACATACCTACTTCATTACAATAATAGGTACCTACTTAAATAACTAAGCATCGTCAATAATTACATTGTTCAAAAAAATTGCGGGTTCCGTGAAACCTTGATGTCTAGCATATCCTAGGTACCATATTATTGAAATAATATGAGCACAGGAGCCCACAGTGTGCCGACCTGTCAAGCATGTACAATAATGTTGAATAATTGTATTATTATTTGAGTTTATTAATACATAGCAAAAGTATTGCTTTGACCTAACGTGTCGAGACTGAATGCGACCTCGCAAAAGCCACGTATTTTCTTGTATGCCATATTGTTGTATGTCATGTAAGGCATCTTCCCTATATGTTTCGATAGTGTAGAGTCCATTATGTAAGTGCTCGCTGCAATACGATTTTGCAAGTTTGAGCTGATAAGTTCCCAAGGACAGTAATATGACATCTTCTTCGCTTAATCGAGGAAATCCTTCGACATCATTGGCTTCCATTCTTTGGAAATCAGCTCTTCTGTGATTTAGTCGTTTAGCTTCTACGTAGTTATATAAAATGTTTGGTGTGTGCATTTTTTGTGTTATTCGTTCAATAAAACCTTCTGAATGTTGACTGTCGGTGATTGGGATGTGGAAGTGGTTTGTTATGGCAGCTGCTATTTTCAAGTCACAGAACATGTGAAGCAGTGCATTATTAAAATATTTTTGTCTGAATAGTTTGTATTCGACCTTAAATCGCCCATTTACCACCTCCACTACCCAACGACATATTGTTACTAGTCTTGAATCGTTTGCTTGATCGGTGGTGAGCTGCGTATCTTCTCGGTTTTTCGTCGGTGGAACGTGATGGACATATCCACGACCTTCGATGTGACTCAAACTATCACGGAAGCCGCGGTCTAAAATAAAAACATCATTCGGCTGCAGTAATGTGTGAAGTGGGTGTTGATCGTTATTCATGATTTCGCTCATTATTTCAGCATCTGTTTTTGTGGCTGCAAATGGTCCTATCACATCAATTATGTAACCATCCGATGTTACAAGCAGAAATGGCTTTAAAAGGTTTTGGTATTTGTGTAAGCTATAAGATAGCCTTTGAAAAAGAAAATTGCTGCTTTTATGGATATAAATATACGTTCCATCACAAATAATTATAGCTCTTGTATTTTCCTCATTTCCGAAAAGATGTTTTGGGATCCTGAGGTTTCTATTCAAAATGTCGTTTCTGTTTAAATGTTGAAATCCCAAATGATGTACCACAAAATCGTTGCTGAGACACTCTCGAGCGATGGCCAAAATGCGTTCAAGTTTTCTTCGCGACATAGAAAACAACGTTGCAAGTCTCTCGTCGGGTTCGCCTGTTCGTAGTTTAGTGATAAGAATACCCAAAGCCGTTCTAGGATCTGCACACCTTTGACTTAATGAAGGCGTCTGTGATAGCATAGTATTGAACTGTTCATGGGTACGTCCAGTCCAAAAATGCATTTCTTCCTCGTTCATACCTTGCAATTCATCAAATCTCAATCGACGTCCATTTTTGAAAGCATTCCTAAGTATATCACAAACATCACTGAAATGCGCGGCCGTAAAGTCTTGAGAGATGTTACAAAAATCAGGTAAATCGTCCCAATTATTTCCGTGCAGATGTTCGTGACATACTCTAGCGCTCTCGGGAATATACAGTTTATGTTCCATTAAAACATGAACTTTTACAACTTCCGGGATTCGATGGCGAGTTGTATTATGACAGCCTCGAAAGACACAATGCGTTGCTGTGTTTGGCGCTCTCTTGTAGTCCGGTACATGAAGCACATCATTTTGTTGCGGTTGCTGTTGTGGTGGCAGTTCAGGTTGATGCCGAGTCGCATTTTCGGCCCTTTGCCAGCAACGATGGCACACCTTCCGTCTACCATCGAACACTACCTGAAACAAATAATATTGAGTAAGCCTTTTAGTTTATAAATCCCTTTGAAAGAGTAAGGTCGCTCAAATAGGAAACACTAACGAAAAGCTTTTACTTACCTGTTTAAACCTGTATACAAGTCACTATAGGTACACACGGCTACACATCAAGCTATACATTTCCAATATAAGCTGATCTCACATTGTATAGGATTTCCGTACAGTGTGAGATCAGCGTAAACTGGAAATGTATAGCTTGATGTGTAGCCGTGTGTACCTTCTTATTTATTTATTTATTTATTAAAACTTTATGTACAAGTACAAAAAATACCGTACATAGGTGGACTTAATATAGAGACAAAACATGGCAGGTGCAACATAAAGGGATTCATTATTTGTTATTGAACGTGTGTATAGTTCAAGAAAAATGGATTAGCAGACTTAACTGAGATATAACAATCGTCTAATCCATTTTTCCAGAAGTTTAAGTAATACTATTTAGGTACTAACCTCCAAAACAGCATTTTCTTGTATGAATGCTGCTAATTCTGGACGCGTTGTCGGCAGATTTTCAGATAAAATATGTTCTTGATATCTGCCTCGATGTAGTCCTCTTCGGCACATCACACAAGAACGGAAGGATTCCATTATGTTAAATAGTCCAACCGTAAAGCACTTCGGTAGTAATAGTTCAAGCCAGGGTCAACGTAAGATGCAGAAAACAGAGTTCAAAAGAATGCAGGGGTCAAAATCGTTGTAAACGTGATGAGAGACGAATACGTAGTCACACTAGTCACACACATAAACAACTAAAATGGCGGCGCGTGCGCCGGCCCCGGCCGCTGCCAGGTAGCGGGCGGGGGATGGAGGGGGATAGCTGTGTTTTGCGTCTCCAATGACCGACCGGACCTATTCGCAGAATAAGGCTATTGTTAATACTTGCTTGGTAATAATAACTTGTAAGCCTAAATCTATATGAATGCCTTTTTACCTAAATAATAATTCATATTAAAAAAAAACTATGTACGTACCTATATAAATAATATGTTTATGCAGTTTTTGCCGATGTGGAATGAGTTCATATACTCATTCCAGCTTAGTAATCACTACACAATACGTATTTTATTGATTTTTTGCGCACTATCCGAGATACTGAAAACACATATTTTATAAGCCGATATCTCGAATCTGACAACAAGTTCAAATGTACCCCAATAATAACTTTTTTCCTCTTGAAAAGACCTATCCATCGATGTACGGTTTGAGCCCATTGGTCATAAGGACCAAAATGCCCAATGTCCTTTTCGCTGCGATTAGTGATGGGAAAAATAATATCGACGTTTTTAAACTGTCTTAACTACGCAACGACTTGACCGATTTTGATCAATTATATCTCATTAGATCGTTTTAAGGGCAAAACCTGGCAAAACAACACAAAGCTATCAAAGAATACATTTTTTTTAAAATAATCTAAATTGTGCTTGAAGGCGCCATAAAGAAAAAAAAACCGGCCAAGTGCGAGTCGGACTCGCGCACAAAGCGTTCCATTCTATACCATTAAGAGGCACCTATTACAGACTTATTATTGGAAAATAATGGATTACGGTTTATGCATAAGGTTTATCTTTCTATTTGTATATGAAAATCTTAATGCGGTTCACAGAATAGAAAAAAAAGGCAACCAGAAGTAGAAAAGAAACTGTCCTATTTATTCTGCCTCGGGCTTTAAAAATACAATTATTAGAACTTGAATTAGCATTAAAAAATCAGTATCAATATACTTTTTTTATAAAAATCTCAATATATATGTTGTACTTATTTATGAGTGTTTTTCATTGAAACAGGGTAGACAATAAGATTTTTTGCACTGAGTGCACTGAGTCAAAATCTTTTTGGATTTTTTATCAGCTTCACGAGATGGTAAAAATGTGCGTAGTTTTTGGTAACAACCAACACATCTTCTCCTTTTTTCACCCTTTTCGAGGCAATGGCGTGCGCTTTCAGGTGCTGAAAAATAACAAAAATGTAAAGATAACGTAATAAAACTGACATTGTTACTTAGGTTAGATCGTAGATGAGAATAACAATGATAATGTAGGTATAACGAATAATAGGTAATTCTAGATATGTTGCAAAATATTAGGTACGTCAATAATCGTTATTACCAATAATATCTTTAGGTATAATATACTTAAGTAATAATATCTTACACTTACTTTAGGTACATAGCTACCAAGATAAGAAAAAACTAGGTACTTACTGAAGATTTTTTCATTAAAAACTTACCTGTTTTGGCTCTGTTTCTGGGTTTTTTAAAATTAACTTCTTCCGACATCGTTTAGACATGTTCGGCGCTGTAAAAGGACGTGCTCTCCAATCGACGTGATGCACAACACTGGTCGCGGGAAGCTCGCGTTGAGTGCGGTACGAGGTCAGGGGGGATATGGGACGTTTTAGCCTCGTTCCGCACTGCATTAAAATTATATTAATTCAGTGCGGCACGAGGCCTAAGACATCCGGTACCAAGGTAGGTACACCACCGAGTCCGGAACCATTAGTGATCTCAAATATATATTTATCTCTTTCCTACACTGGACCAAACCAAAGCTATGCCATTCGCACGACAGAGAAATTCACTTTTTTGCTTGCCGCACCACAGGGAAGTTGCATCAGGGGTGATTTAGGCCTCGCTTCGCACTTAACGTGTTAAATATTGGGATTGGAATGTGTCGGGTTTCTATGGTGTTAAAACTAGTGCTAGGTTGATTTGGGATACTCATTGTGGATGATTTAATGAGGGGCTTTACTGATGGGGTACAGGCCAGTTTGTATCTTGTAATAAATAGCAAGTGTACTCACGTGCTGATGCAGATTAACATCAGTATCTTCGTCCAATTCATCGGGTATCTTCGGAGTCGAGTGTAGTCGTACGTCCTCTTGATCTCGATGAGCTTCGTGCTGCTACGTACAGTGCAGGGTCTTCGTTTCGTGAAGTACGCTGGATTTGTCGTTGTGCAGGCGAAGTCTTGTCATCAACTTCTTTTGTAGGTTTCGAAGGCAGATTTGACTCTTTAAATACAGGAGTTTAGAGTTCAAAATTGCTCACCACTTGGGCGCCAGTTAATGAAGTGATACTCAGATTTAAAATAAAATATAATTTTATTTTAATAATTAATGATACACAAATGCTTAGTTCTACTACAAGTTTGGAAAGTCCTCGAATACAGTGAAGCCGTTGCTTATATAGTCTATGATAATAGTGAATCCTCGTGGGGATGGAATTTTAGTGATGATAACAGAATACTTTCGTGATGACTAGTCTACGATAACATATTTGCGCGGTTGCTTGATGACAGGGTGTCCTTATCTTCATCTTGTTGAGGTATGTCGACAACAGGATAGTTACGTGGTGACTGGCTTACGATAATAGTATGACGTGGTTGTTTGATGACGGGGTGTCCTTATCTTCTTCTTGTTGAGGTATGTTGTCATCTTGTGTTGTGCTGGTAGGGCCGTGATATTTACACGCGCGTGGAGGCCACCGGTATGTGAACTGCGGTTTCAAATGGTGCGAAATCAGATTTGTCGCCGTCCAGTGAGGCGCCGGCACAGTACAAGCGGCCGGTGCAAGTGGTGGGGTGCGGGCAACATACTACAGTTTGTCGCGCGCGCAATGTAAACAAACAGGATCATACCTCAAATGAATTACGAGTGGACGCGCAAATAATGGAAAAGGAAGGCGAGGAAGGGGAATGGATTGAAGTGAAAAAGCGTCGCTCAACGAGATTTAAAGGGAAAAAAGGATGTGCCCCGGTAGACTCTTCGTCTAAATTTAGATCCGCGGACGTAAAAATACCATTGTTTATATACAATGTTTTAAAGGACACCACGGAAAAGGATATTGAAGATTATATCATGTCGAAAACTAATATTCTAGTGGCACTAGAAAAAGTTTCCATGAAATACTCGAAGGAATATGACTCCTATAAGATTTATATTCCTAGAAGTAAATTAGACTTATTTGTAAAAGACCGAT
Organism: Griposia aprilina; assembly: GCA_916610205.1. Lineage (NCBI taxonomy): Eukaryota > Metazoa > Arthropoda > Insecta > Lepidoptera > Noctuidae > Griposia > Griposia aprilina. The sequence continues at coordinate 1,019,377 of OU744293.1, read as the reverse complement.
TTTTGGCCGAATAGAATATTATATAAGAGATATATAATATTTAAGGCTAGGCAGAAGTACACAGTCACTGGAAAGGAACGGGCAGTAATACCTCAAAATGCTTGCGAAAAATAAATGACTTAAACTATTGAGTTTTAATTGTAGGTCTGTAAAGAGATCAGTAGATTGTGTAAACAAACTGTGTGATACTGCGGATATAGTTGCACTGCAGGAGACGTGGCTGCTACCTCACGATCTGTCCTATCTCAACGACATTCATTGTGACTTTGCGGCGGTGGGTGTTTCAGCGGTAGACTCTGCGGAAGGAGTGCTTCGAGGGAGCCCGTATGGTGGGGTGGCCCTTCTCTGGCGAAAGAGTGCGTTTAGTGCCGTTGAGATTATTAAGTGTAATTAATAGTGTGCGCATTACTGCAATCAAATGTGTGACTTAGTGTCAAACAATGTTAGTGTTCTCAGTGTATATGCCTACGGACTGTCAGGACGATCTGCCTGAATTTACTGCGTGCCTCTCGGAAGTACATGCGGTAATTGATTATTATAATGTTGATACAGTTTTTGAATTGTTTTACAATGAAATGCTGAATTTTTGTAAGGAACAAAGTTGGTCATGTGCAGACGTAGATTTGTTGCCAATTTGTCTAGAGGCTTATACATACCTAAGTGAGGCGCATGGAAGTGTAAGATGGTTAGTTCATTGCCTGGTTACGTCAATGGCATTTCAGACAATTGAAAGTATTAAGGTATTGTATGAAGTGTCATGGTCAGACCACTTTCCGTTAGAAATAACATGTAATCTTAAGAATATGCCAAATAAAACTGCTGTAAACAGAGAAATAGGTAACAGAATATTATGGGGGGTAAGAAATCAGGAACAAATTTGTAAATATACGGAGCTATGCAATGAGGCACTACGTGATATAGACTTTCCATTGGAATTACGGGACTGCTGTGACTACATATGTGACAATGTAGACCATAGGTATATAATTAACACAATGTACGCTAACATTAAGTCTATCTTGAGTGGTGCCTCGGAGAAAACTCGAATTGACAGTAATATTAATAAAAAGCCGTATATTGTAAAGATAAAGATAAATAAAGATAAAGATAATTTTATTTTGCAAACATGGGTAACATTAAATGGTGACAAAAAAAAAAACATTGAAAGTTCAGCCATATTTTACCACGTAGGCATGCAAAAGATATAGAACATCAACTTATAACTAGATAGTAGGTAGAATTAAAAAACATTACACGAAAAAGTAGGTACACAAAATAAACATTATTCTAACTTAAAAAATCTTTCTCAGTAAGGTATAATTTAAGGTATTCACTTAAATTATAATAAGCTTTCACCACTAAAAAGCTACGAAGTCTTTTTTTAAATAATTGGACTGGAAGCCCTTTCCAACTCTTAGGCAAGTGATTATAAATAACTGGAGCTATGCAGTAGACACTTTTGCGCATGAGTGCTGTATAGCTGGCTCCTGACAAAGCAAGCTATTATCGCGTCTATTGCGGGGAAACACGTCAACTATACGTCTGAAACGACTCGGGTTTGCCTTCACAAACACAGCTACCTCTAGTATGTATAGACAAGGTAATGTTAAAATCTTATAACTTTTAAAGTATGGTTCACAACTATCAGTGGGTTTAATTTTAAACATCGATCGAATGCATCTTTTTTGCGCCTTGAAGGCGGTTTCTTTTTCAGTAGAGTTTCCCCAAAATATGATCCCATACCGTAAATGTGATTCTACTATGCCATAATAAGCAGTAAGAAGAGCATCTGTGTTAATTACAGGTGATAATGTATATAGAGCGTATGCAGACTTACTCAGCTTCTTACATAAGGTATCAATGTGTGATTTCCAATTTAATTTGCTATCTATTTTGAGACCCAAGAATTTTGTACTTTCAACTTCCTCTATGATATCATTATTGTAGTGTATATTTAAATTAATAGTAGAGGTCTGTTGTCTATAATGGATAACTTTAGTTTTACTCAAATTTATTTTTAAATTATTCGCGTCTAGCCAGGTTACCATCTGTTGTAAACTATTATTAATGTCATTCTCATAATGATCTATCCTTCTACAAGGTATTGTAATCGTACTGTCATCCGCAAATAGTGTTACTGGTCGATCAATAGATTTCGGTAGGTCATTTATGTATAGTATAAATTTAAAGGGTCCCAAAACGCTGCCTTGCGGTACCCCAAATAATAATTCACGCTCTGAAGATCGAAATATTTCTTCACGTTTATTAACTGTATTAACTTTATTAATTTCAGTAATTTGTTTTCTATTTTGTAGGTAAGAATTAAGCAAATTAACCGCTCTAGCGTCAGACCCCCCGAGTGTGACCGAAAATATTTTCCGGTCTAACGTCAAACCCCCGAGCGTGACCGAAAATATTTTCCGGTCTAACGTCAGACCCCCCGATCGTGACCGATTCGGTTTGCTGCGTTCAAATCGATTTAAATACCACTGGCACACTGTACTGTTGCAAAAAAATTCCGCCGGGTGGCGCCCTAAGTAGTATAGTGTACATAGTCGAACGCCTGGGTCATGTCGCAAAATACACTACATACAGGATTCCGGATATCAACGTTTTTTATGACATTGTATAAAAAATCATATATAGCCATATTGATAGTCCTATGTACACGAAATCCTTTCTGTTCCTCGCACAGAATGTTATTTTTTTCTACGAATTTATAAAGTTCCCTATAAATATATTTTTCAAAAATTTTTGAAATAACGGGAATTAATGATATTGGTCGGTAATTTTCCATCCGTTCTCTATTTTCTTTTTTAAATAATGGCTTTATAATCGATATTTTTAATGCATCAGGGAAAACGCCTGCGCTAATACTTAAGTTAATTATGTGACTTAAATGGCCACTTATTTCCTTAGACACATGTTTCAATATTTTTGTAGCAATATCGTCATACCCTACACTATTTGTATTGTTTAATGATTTGATGATTCTCTCAATATCTTGTGGTATACTAGGAGCCATAAACATTGTTTTATTACAAGTGTCAATTCTGTTACATTTAGGTTTGCTAGTCACATCCAGTTTCCCTTGTACTTTATCGATAAAATAATTGTTAAATGCTTCGGCAATATCGTTGGGATTAGATAGAACGCTGTTATTATTTATAATTTTAGTAATATTAGACTTAGGTAGGTTAAATTTTGCACGATTTATAATTTGCCACGTGGTTTTAGACTTATTTTTAGATGTTGTTATATTATGATTGTTCTGGGCTTTTTGTGTTAGGTGTATAATTTTTTTGTGTAAGCGAGAGTAGTTCTTGAAAGTATATTTATTATATTTGTTTGGGTTTAATCTGAATTGCCACAAAAGTTTTCTTTTTTTTTGACTGCCTAGTTTAATACCTTTTGACAACCATTTAGGTCTTTTTGTGACATCTGTAGGATGGAACAAGCACGTAGGAGAATCTCATAAGAGGGCTCGGCTTAGTTTTAGTAACTGGGTTCTTCAGGGGAAACCGCGCGGGTCCCCAGTATTTGAATATGTGTGAAACACGGAAAGATTTTAAGAAACAATTGAAATGGTGCCAGGATAATACTGAGCAAATAAAAATGGACATACTGGCCGCAAAACATAAGGCTAAAGATTTTAGCAGTTTTTGGAAGAAAACGGGGCACTTGAATCCTAGGCCGAGTGTTCCTGTGAGCGTCGACAGTGCAGTAGGGGATGAAAATATTGCGAATGTTTTTAAGCAGCTGTTTACAGTAGAACCAATGCCATGTGACCATAATAACTTAAGTAAACCAGACGTCAGACCTAGTGAGAAGTACTGTCGAGTTATGCCATTGGACGTGAGGAATGTCATAAAAAAGATGAAGCGTGGAAAGTCACCAGGTCATGACGGTTTAAGTATAGAACATCTGCGTTATGCGGGTATACACCTGCCCAGAGTCTTGAGTCTATTGTTTAATTTTTGTATAGGACATTACTTTATTCCGGATGATATAATGAAAAAGATAGTGGTTCCAGTAATAAAGAACAAAACCAGGGATTCATCTGACAAGCATAATTACCGGCCGATATCATTAGCCACAACCATGGCGAAGGTCCTTGACAGTCTCATAAACATGCAACTGAGCGAACACCTTCAGATACATGACTTGCAGTTTGACTTCAGACCCAATCTGTCAACGGAAATGGCAATTATGTGTCTGAAACAGACAGTAAGGTACTATACCGATAAGAAGACACCAATACATGCGTGTTTTCTTGATCTTTCAAGGGCCTTCGACCTGGTATCGTATGATATTCTTTGGCATAAACTGCTTGAAGAGACCACTGTGCCGAGGGAGCTTGTATCACTTCTCAAATATTGGTACAGTGGTCAAAAGAATGCTGTCAGATAGATAAGCACGCATAGTCAGGAATATCATTTAAAATGCGGTGTTAGGCAGGGCGGGTTGACCTCCCCGGGTTTGTTTAACTTATTTATAAATCAGTTGATAGGCAGGCTCAGCGGAGCCATGGTCGGATGCTCAATAGATGGAAGAATGGCTAACAATATTAGTTATGCGGACGATATGGTTCTGTTGAGCCCGTCAGTTAGTGCACTCAGGAGACTTCTGGGTATTTGTGAGTCATATGCCCTTTTTTTTTTTTTTGGGTGTGAAATCATCAAATGACCTCTCCCGCTCTGGGCGGAGCGGAAGGGCGTGTCAGACTCTTACTGACTAAAACCCACCCGTGTTCCTTCCGTTGCCTGTGCGCCAGGGCCACGGTAACTCTTTCGAACAATCCGCGACCCCGGCAGGCATCGGCCCTATTGGACCCCTTCAATGATGCTGACATCTCTTTGAGGCGCGCGTGGAACACGACGCGCCGTCGACCCGGGCCTGGTCCTTACCGGACGGCGAGCTGCCCATTGCTCGCCGTCCGCAAGCCCGCGCCTACGGTGGCCGGGAGTCGGCAATTGACTCCCGACGCCCAGGGTGTCTCCTCCTGCGGCGACTAGGGGCGTGAGGGCGCAACGATTGCCGCACCCTCACGCGCTCCGCCTCCTCCTTCGCGAGCATTACAGCTTCACAGAAGGAGGTGACGGCTTCCCATTCCCGCTCGCTCCGTACCATGGCCTGTACCAGGGCCGGACGCGAGAGATCGCCGCCGCCGATCGCCGCCACGAGGACACGGCGGTGCTCCACCCAAGCTGGGCAGACCTCCACCGTATGCTCCACCGTGTCCTCCGGGAGTCATATGCCCTGTCGCATGGACTCAAATACAATGCTAGTAAGAGTGTTCTCACGATATACAAAGCAGGGAGCAAGGCTCCCTCTAACGTGCCGCCAATTAAGATCGGTGGGTCAGCACTCGTGAGGGTGTCTAAAGTCAAGTATTTGGGTCACATGCTGACAGATCGGCTACAAGATGACAAAGACCTAGGAAAGGGAAAGGAGGGCGTTGGCAGTCCGCTGCAATATGTTGGCCCGCAGATTCGCACGATGTACCACAGATGTAAAACTGTTACTTTTCAGAGCCTTCTCTCAGTCTTTTTACACGTGCAGTCTGTGGATCAACTTTACGCGGCGGGATTACAACGCCCTCCGTGTTCAGTACAATGACGCTCTGAGGGCAGTGTTGAAAAAGCCCCGTTACTGCAGTGCTTCTGCAATGTTTGCGGATGCTTCCATCGATGATTTCTTCGCAATCATTAGAAAAAGAACTGCGTCGATGATGAGTAGAGTCCGTGGTAGCACCAACACTGTCCTCAGAACGTTAGCGTGCAAAATTGATGGTCCGTTTACTGTGTACTGGGCAGGTGTACATCTGCACAGGAATAGGAAATAGGCTAAGTTCTTAATGTGTATCGTGTTTTGTTTACTAACAAATTACTAACACTTTTTTATTTTTGTGTGTACTAGTAACAACCCTACTAACACTTTCTTTGTAATTATTATATGGACTGTATGTCTGAATTATAGATAAATAAATAAATAAAATAAATTAATTAATAATATTAGTTATGATTAGGATACTAATACTAGCTGTTGCCGGCGGCTTCGCCCGCGTGGATTTCGGATATCATCCCACGGGAACGTACTACCAGGATAAGGTATCCTATGTCCTAAACACAAATCATGGCTTATCCGTCTGCCTTTGATCCAAATCTGTTCAGCCGTTAAGGAGTGAAAAGGTAACAGATAGACAGGTTTTTAAAAAAAAATTGTAATGTGCGTCTTGTTTGGGCGGAATAAACAATTTTTCTTTCTTTTCAATAAATTGTAATAACTTTTGACCCAGTGATCCGATTTTAGTAAAATAAAGACAGAATGTTATCAAATCAAAAAAAATCAAATCAAATCAAATTATTTATTTGCTTAATACAGGTAGGTATAAACCGATGTTACAAATAAATATAAAGTACTCTGTATCATAAATATGTTTATAAGAAATTCACAAAAATATCAATATTACATGTGAATTTTAAAATAATCCTCTATTTGACCCCCTTGGGAGATGATTTTACAATAAAACGCTGTTGGAAGTAAATCCTTATTTCTTACCAAAAGGATACATTTGCATTTTCATATGCTTTACTCAGCAAATGCTGGGTTTCCCGTACCAACTTTCATGCCCTATATGGGTGATACAGGGCATGAAAGTTGGTACGGCAATAATGCCGTACCAACATGCCCTGTCACACAATCCTATAGGATATATATAAATATATCTTATAGGCTTGTTTTGAAGACAAAAAGTAGCCTATGTCCTTCCCAAGGATGCCGTCGATCTATTAAGTTTAGAAAAAGAAAATAAGTTTCTTTGTAGCTTATTTTATTGTAATGATTAATTGATGTTTTCCTCGAGGCTCTGTGTGACTTTACTTTTATTAGAAAATAAGGTTTATTTTAGTTCAAGTTTTATTTTCTTTGCGTACATTACATTGATTTTGTACGTACCAATTTCTTTCACGACATGAATAACATTGAACAGACTACTCAACAGTTTTATAGTCTAGATAATTACGACATTATGTTATTTTTAAGGTAAAAAGGTTAAAGGATTTAAGGTAAGGTTTAAAGGTATATTTCAAGCTTTATCGTGAACTAATAACTTTGATGTCACGTCACCTTTATTCGGTTTCACATCCTTCATACTATCTGCTATTTCTTGTAAAGTTTTGTCTTTCGTTTCCGGTAGATATTTGTACAAAATGGATATGATAATTAATGAAGAAACACCAAATGCTAGAAATGCTCCATGCGATCCAAAAGTCTTAAATATTGAAGGAGCTAATTTTAAAGATAGGCCAGTTAATAATTTTGCTGCTAACGCGATAATACATACTGATAAATTCCTTGACCTGATCGGAATTAACTCGCCATAGACGGATATGGACATTATCATAGGTCCACAACTTACAGCTATTGAAAAAGCAACAAGTAATGATACTGATACATATTTGTTTTCTGTAATAACACTTAACTTAATTAAATATAGGTATAACGATAAAATAAATAAAAATAAAATACCTACACTCGACGCAACTAACAACAGCGTGCGTCTTTTCAAGAATTTTGATAAAGTGCAACCTCCGTACATACTCAAAACTGTAAAGCCATCTAAAACTAACATACCGATGTAAGCTGTAGATTCACTGTTTGTTATTTTCTTTAAAATATCAATGGCATAAACCGCAAAAACTAATTTTCCACACGAAATTCCTAAACAACCAGTTGTAATAGCTAATGCGGTTGGTTTATAGAATTCGCTGGATTTGATAGTTTTAAAGAAATCAATCACACGTTCTTTTGAAGATAGTTTTGTACATCCGTAGCTAGCTATATATTCCTTCTGAGAATTTATTAATGCTTCTAATTCTTTCTCTGAATCTTCATCACAACCTTTCAACGAGCGATGTGATTCTGCGCATTCTTCAAACCTTCCTCTGCTTGCCAGCCAGTATGGAGACTCGGGCCAAATCATTACGGTTATCAAGATATACAACGAACACACTATTCCAAACAGCGGAATTTTCTTCCAATGAAGGAAGGTGCCTATCGCATTAGAAGCCCAAATGCCCCAGTAAAACGTAGCTGTTTTAAGTGTTAAAAATATCCCTCTATATTTTGGTGAAGTGTACTCAGTTAGAACCATGATCGTTATAACTATTTGTGATGCACTAAATAACCCCTGCATTATGTTACTTATCAATATGTGAGTGATATTTGTACTACAATATAAAACGGTGAACGCAGCTAATGTATCTAATACTGCAATGATGAAAGGTATCTTCCTGCCGAAGAATCTTGTGACGATCGAGTGGATAATAACGAAAGGAAACCCGCTGAAGCTGAACACGGACGCTGGAAAATACAATTTCAATATAATAAATAAGTTGGTGATAAAATTAGAAAGTTGCAACGAGGGGACGAGCGTTGAATGCCAATGTTCTCGGCCGATAGATATGCGGTTTAGACTTGGAATGGATGAAGTAATAAGTATTATGGTGTGGATCAATTGAAAACTATTTACTGTTGACACTGTCATACGGGGAAAAAATTAAAAAAGTAACTTACTTAGCCAAGAAGCCATGTCATCTGTAATAATTTCAGTATTGTTTGCTTCCCGCCGTAGCTGCGGGATGAACATGGTAGGTGCGCCGACGCTCAGCCCATACAGGAACACAGATGTCCACACTCCGCTGCAGATCAACAGCTGTAAATAAAATACAAAATTTGACATTTGACTCCCGAAGATTTCTAAGATTTTTCGTTATTTGGTAGGTACTAGCTATTAATCTCATAAAATTCTACTTTAAGGATGCCTCCGGTTAGGAGAAGGAAGCATATTCAGATGAGTTTAGGCTCTTTATGCTGTCCCAAGGTAAGGAGCAGTGGTAACCCAGTGGTAACAGCCGCGACTTATAAGTTGTAGGTCATAGGTTCGAACCTCGCACACAAAATAAAGCGCCTGTCGCTTTACTTTGTGTGAATTATTTCATCACCAAGCACTGTTTTCAAAGCGGCGAAGGAAAATATCGTGAGGAATCCTTGAACCAAAAATTCGAAGACGCCCGCACTGGGTCCGCGTGGTAGATTACGGTCCACTCCCTCCCACCGTGAGGAGGCCTGTGTGACGGTGTCCCAGCAGTGGGAACATTAGGCTGATTATTTATGTTGACCCAAAAAAATCTAGTTAGATCAGACCATCATTCGTTTGTTAAATAAATAAATTAATGTAATTATGACAAAATTAAAAAGGAAATGAAGTTCATAGGTTATAAACAAGTAGCCTAGGTTTAGAACTTGTTTTGTTCAGTAGTTGTCAATCATAAACTATAAACTGATTTATAATCCCACCATAGCTATGTTAAGGAAAGGAACTATAAATATCTCATAATAACGACGATTATGATCATTATCTCGCGTCGTAAACTGTGATGAATGGATTATAAAAAACTCAGTCATTTATTAATAAATCTAAGTTACAATAGCCTAATGTCAACTGCTCATCACCTTTTACAAAATATTCCTTTTCCCGATGCAGGAACTTTAATTGTTGAGGAGTTCTGTTAAGAACCAAAACCACTGGAGCCAATGGTAAAGCCACCATCAGCTCCATTTCACCACATGTATTGTGACGAGCATAAATTGCTTAGCAACCATATTAAAATCGAATCGCAACCCGTGAAATACTTATTATTATTGAGAAGTTCCGGTGGCCACCTCTGGTCTTCATCATCAGTTCCACTTCACCAAATGGAGCTTTCCAAGAGCAAATGCACGAGTTACTATAAAAAATACCCAAATCGCTATTTTTTTATTTTTTTTTATTTTAGATGGGTTTGCTCTTGACTCTAGTCTAGGTCAGAGATGACAAAGACAAAGTCGACGATGGAGTGAGCTTACCCAGAAGAAGCCTGTTCACTCTCAATTTGAAGAGATTTGGGTTGTATGCGGTCGGAAACACAGGCGCAGGTAGAGAATTCCACTCTTTTGCTGTGCGCATTATAAAAGATGTTTGGAAGCGCTTAGTGCGAATTGGTGGAATAGCAACTAGATAGGGATGGTAACTTGCAGTGCGCCTAGATGTCCGATGGTAGAAAGGGGCCGGTGGAATGAGGTCGTGGAGTTCTTGGGCACACTCACCGAAGTACAATCTGTAGAAGACCGCCAATCGCCACAATTGACGGAGAAATCGGTGAACATACATTAAAAAAAAAACATACATACAGTCGAACGTATAAACCTCCTCCTTTTTGGAAGTCGGTTAAAAATAATTGTTACTAAGTCGAACTTAATTTATCTTACAACAAATTAAATTTAGTAGTAATAAAAGTTACCCATGCTAATATTGTAAATATTAATACATTTAGTTATAAAAAAGATAGAATTTCGCAATTTCTGATTAGCAGGAATTTATTAACATTTTTTGTTTATTTTTTTACATTTTTACTTGGTTTACGAAAAGAATCATTAATATAATAAAGTTAAAAAAAAAAGTAATTTGCATGCAACTTATTGTTTTCCCATTTATCTTCTGGAATCGCATTGTGTGACTTCGGCTATGTTATTGTTAGCAAAATATTGGAAGATAGTAAAGTATGGTAGTGCAACCATGGGGAAACATAAGGGGAGAATGATGTCAGATTGATCGTCTTCTAGAGTGTTACACGATCAATCTGACATCGTTCGAGTAAATGGACATTTTACATCAGTAGACGTAAAATGACCATTTTACATCAGTAGACGTAAAATGTCCATTTACTTTGATTTGTCTCCATCAGATTGACATCCGACTGACCAGATTGAATTGATGCCTGATTCAGGTCCCCACCAGTAGAATCAACACCGACCATGACTGTTCGTGAATCATCCCGAGATGACGTCAAAAACAATGAGTGGGAACAGAAAAAACAACAGAATCACGACTTGTTAATCTCAGTTGAGAATACACAAACATTTAATTATTTGCTAAAACTCGCTCTTTAATCAAAACGCTGTTGAGGCAATCTGAAAGTTGTGACCACACTCAAGGCCAAACTTCGCAGCCTTTTGGATTATGTCTGGATTTTTGATTTTGTTGGAACTTTAAAGTATCCTTTAAAGTAGCTTTGCAAACCACAGGATGGACAGATGGACGGAATGTTTACATGATTCAATTACCTGGATTATTATGATTAAGTACATCATGATTGAATCGTGTAAATATTCCGTCCGTCTTAATGATGAAACGAACTGACCTACGTGGTGAAGTCTTATCATAATTATACGAGCGCCGAGTAAGTACGACGTGATCAAAGGTAATCCCGACCTCCCAGTGATATTCCTACACATCCCAAATTGTCGTGAGTGTCCCGGAAATTCCACAAAGAACCACAGGATATTTTATTCTAAACTAAATGACTGGCACCAATCATCTGAGAGTGCAACTTAAGAAAGTATCCCCATATAAAAAAAATATGGCAAATTCAATTGCCATAATGAAAAATTGATTACCATATTCTACTTTTTCTCGTAAGTGCCAGAGTAGTGGTAAATTGAGACGAGTAAATTACCAATCTCGAGGACGACACGTGTGTATAGTTTCCAAGCATGAACCGTTTTATGAGGAATTGGTAAATGGTCAACTCGATGTTAGCACCTTGTATAGGCACTTATAATTTCATCAGTCAGACAGCTACTTCCAGATAATAGTCATGCCGCTTAGCGAAAGAAGGTGGTAGTTCTGTCCCGCAAAGAGTTTCATACAACGAATTGATTGCAATAGTCCGGCTTTATTTTATAAACGCCCTTTTCGATAGACAGAACATACGGGCTGTGGTTGCTTTCAAGAATAACTGTTGTAACGAATACGTTGACATTGAACTCGTTGTTTTACCACAGATAATTCTAACCATACGTACTGTGAAAGAGATAATAGTAAAAAAACCTGGACTGAAACTCAAACTCAAATAATTTATTTCTGCACTGTCATAGAGTCGGAGAGTTAGTCAGAAAGTTGAAGCTGGCCATTCCAAAACTTAGATCTCTATGGAAAAAAGGGCCAAAAAACTCCATGGACACTCTTTTATGTCAAGATATTACAAAATCCTGGCTACATTATTCGTGTTGCTTCTATATGTGAGAATAATGTAAAAAAAACACAATACAAAACAATTCAAATTATAAGGTTAATAAAGAAAAGCCCTGGCACTTAAGAAATGACCAGTCTCGACTGACGGCGCCCGTTCACGAGCATGATGCGTGGATCAGCACCATCCAACTCAACCAGTTTGAAGGGAACCGAGGGACTACTAGAACATCATCCTCCTGCTATTTATTTTCACAACACTTTTTTGTGGTTGGCGGCGCAGCTTAATAGTACAGCCCTCATTTAAGTGTTAATTTTTACACAATCCATCCACCTAATTAATTAGTAATTAGGACAAAAAAAAACTTGACACATCAGCAGGGTAATTATGTTACACACTTACAGTGGTAATATTGCCATTCATTTATAAAGACCAAAAAAACCTGTCTAATTCAATTACAAAGTGCATTTACATACTAGATTTGGAAATTACCTTCGAAGCAAAAAAAAAACTTGTGTTAGGAGACTCCGCTTTTTCACTTAGCAGTAACCATTTTTGCAATTGAGTGTAACAGTACAAAAATAAAATAATGAAAAAATAAGTACGTTAGAATTAAAAGAGAAAAACGCAAAAATGCGCGTATTTGTGTGATGTGTGCGAGTATGGGTGAGTGTGCTGGTGTGTGGGTGTGTAGTGTGTAGGGTGTAAGAGTTATAATTAGTATAGATCTAATATAGGGTATAAGTTTAAGTGTTAGTGTAAGTTAGCCCTGCGACAGTGTCTTGGGATCGGAAGAAGTCAGATACGGCTTCTTACACTAACTATCCACACAACAATCCGCTGTTAATAAATAGGTTACTGAAGCGTAGTTTCAACATTCATTGCGTTATTTACGTTGCCGAGCAGATGAATTTTTCAAATAAATGAAGCAATGGATTACAATTTAAAAAAAAAAAAAAACCCTCGGATTGTGTTAGAACGTGTGCATGGAATTGGGGTGCTGGATTTAAATGTTTTTAGATTTCCACAAAATTTAGTGAGCCAACGTGTTAAGCAAAGTAAGTTATATGTAAGAGAAAAGGATATTGCCTTGGATTGTAACAATAAAAAGGGCTTGTGTTTAAAGGCCTACCAGAAAAGTAGCTATTTTACTACCAAAAAATTTGAAATACTCACCAAATTGTGTCCACTAGAATGGATAAATGCTCACCAAATTGTGTTTCATAAAGTATTGTAGAAGTTAACATTTTTTCCTTTTTTATTTATAAGGCGTAGTTGACGGAGCCCGGCTTCGCGGGGCTCCTACTTATGGGTAGTTTAAAAAAAAATAACCACGAAGGGGATGGCCTGGGATTTCTAACCTAACCTGTCCGAGTCGGGATGCCCCAAGTCCCGAGCTAGCTTCGCTCGCTCTTGCATCCTATCCCACCCTTGCGTTTTTAAGCAAACTTATTTTTGGTGAGCAATTTAAACAAGATTTGGTGAGCATTTATCCATTTTGGTAGGCAAAAAGAATATAAATACAACACGTACAATTATTCTATTCTGATGAGTGTGTAATTATTTTGGAACTTAAAACGTTGTTCTTTAGGTACCTCGGTATAGAGTGGGTTTATTTTATTTGAAGTTAACATATTTTACTTGGTACTTAGTCTTAGGGTCTAAAAAATATTTAGTTGAGCATTTAAATTGTATCCAATAAAAAGTCTGTAGATAGGTATTATAGATTCTGATAGGAGTCATATGTAGGCACTAGCTTAGCATAATCAGCCTATAATGTTCCCACTGTTGGGACACAGGCGTCCTCTCTTTGAGAGGGAATGGGCTGTAATCTACCACGCGGGCCCAGTGCGGGTTGGTAGATGTCACATGTCTTCGAATTTTTGGTTCTAGGACATACCGGTTTCCTCACGATGTTTTCCTTCGCCGTTTTGAGAGCAGTGGTGATGAAATTATATACACAAAGTAAAGCGCCTGCCTGGATTTGAACCCACGACCTACAACTCGTAAGTCGGGGCCGCGGCACTAGCTTATTCTATGATAATTTGGAACCCTAAGACTGACACAGGAACGGGCAGGTATGGTCAGCTACAGAAGTAAATTAACACAGCTTTAATTTACATACCATCTAACTAAACCCAAATTATATGATAAACTACTTTTCACCATTTAATTTAGTAGCTAAGTATTTATTTTACAATATATTCCTTTTTTTTTAATTTAAAACATGCCATGTTTTTTTAGATTTTGCTCAATAATTTTGATTAAATAAACAACAGCAAAATTACCAAAAGTTAACATTCTTACCTGTTTCAAGAAAGGTTTCCATTCTATGGACGTTGACTTTTGTTTAATGACACTTTCACTGTTATCCGGAACTTCCGTATACTGACATCTTTCCATCGTATTTTATGTAATTTATTTCTTAGTACCCAAATGATGCCACTCTTCAATTAATACTATTATAATAAATACTATTTATAATATAATTTTTATTTATTGTAAGTGTTGTCCAGTTCTTTGCTCGGGTGAACGTGGCGGCCAACTAACTTGAATATGAATATTTACGTTATGTTCTTACTGACGTAAGTACTTTTGGAGTTCGCAACAGGTTTAGGAAATGAATAATTTGTCTTATTTTTACTGATTTGTCTTATTTTTATTATGACTGAATCGTGATTTTTTTCATGTTATAGTTATGTAAGTAGGTCTGTACAGTGCAAGCACAGCACAGTTTTCATATCAATATGTCAGCATTTTACCTGCGCCGGGCCGGCCAAAGTAGTACACGAATAGCATTCATACCGCGTGCACTCATCTATCATACAATCATACTTTTATCAATAAATATCAATCAATCAGTAATCAATGTATCAATCAGCATTAACTCAAGGTGTAATGTCCCAAACCATACATCTTAATGGTCCTTCGAGCCGGATTAGCGGGATCAAATCACGTTGCGAACATAACAGTGGTTGTTCCTGTAAACACGACCTGTGGACGACGGTCAACGTTCTACCAACATCATCAAGCCATCGACTGCTGGCTCTATCATCACAGAGGGTGCTTTGCTCTTCTTTCCGTGGTTGCGAATCGGTTCAACCGGCTGCCCACAAGCGGGTCTAACTGGTTGGATGGAGAAGGCGCTAATATAGCGGAGAGTTCACAATAGCACTTCCTGTTGACTAGCGTTCAGGCATATCAATCAAGAAACCTATCAATCATGAGTTCCACAATGGAAGACATCTTAGCAAATCAATATCAAATCATGCAAACTATGGAGCAGCTATTAAGGAACTTCAAGAAAGATTCGGCAGAACGTAATACTCCATCCAATATCAAGAAACGACTGGAAACTCTAGATAATTATTGGTCCGAGTTCCAGTCTAATCATTTAAGATTATGCGAATTTGATACTCGCAGTGCCAGATATTTCACCGATAATTACTACCATAAGACGAAACTATTCTACACTGAAGCACGGGAAACTATCGAACAATACAAATCGACAGCTCCTAGTGAAAGTAAGAGGCATCAATCTCCAGGCAATCCATCAATGCAAGTATCGGCATCGGGTAAACACGATCAAGAAACTTCAAATATTTCATCAGTTGACCCGGATCAAGCAAACAGCAATCCTTGTAACAGTAGGTAAGTCCACGTCACTGTGGAAAACCGTTTCTCAAGGAAACGCGAGCAAACTCGAAGAAATGCTGCGAAAGAAAAAAAGCAACTTCAAAGCCTTGTCGCGTACAATCAAGAGCGTGGAATTAGGGAACATTTCTGAAAAATGGGAACTCGAAGATCTACTGCTTAATGTACAAAAAAGGTGGTCAATTATAGACTCGTTGCACTGGGAAATTGACGGTAAGTTGTACGAGGAAGATGAAGATTATGAGCAAACATACAGAAAATATGAGCAGTTATACAATGACATGAAAAAGTCAATCAATATCAAGATGGGCTCATTTTCACATCGTGAAAATTGTACCCCCAAAATCGACATTCCTATATTCAGCGGCAACTATCTCAAGTGGACATCATTCAAGGATCTATTTATAGAAACGATCCACAACAACAAGTCAATGTCGAGTGCTCAGAAGATGCAGTTTTTGAAGAGCAAGCTAAAAGGTGAAGCCGACAAGCTAATCCAGCACTTAAACATCAGTTCTGAAAATTATCAACTATGCTGGGACATCATGAATCATCGATACAACAACGAAAAGCTCATCTTTAGCTCGCATATCAACACACTTGTGGCAATACCTACAATGCAAAATCAAGCAGATTATAAGATTAAGAAGATGTTCGATACTACCACTGAATGTTTTAACGCCATAAAGAATCTCGGCGTCAACATATCAAACTGGGACCAACTTATTGTGCACCTGCTGGCACTGAAAATGGACAGCGAGACGCATGGGGAATACATTCAATCGTTAAGCAATCCCAGAGCACTACCGACTCCCGACGATTTCCTAACATTCCTGGAAAACAAATACATCGCTCTGGCATCATCTCGGCGCAAGCAGTGTACTCCAAAATCAAAGCAAGAAACATTCAACAAAAAACAATCAGAACATCAGCCCAACAAACAGAGCAGACCTAATCAGCACAATAATAAGAACGATGCAGGCAAACCATTTTTCCGCAACTCAACATTTAAAAGTTTTGCAATGAATAAAGCAAACTGTCCACTCTGCAATGACAACCACGGACTTTTCCGTTGCAAAACATTTTTAGAATCTAGGCCAGAGGCCAAAGGAGAATTTGTGAAAAAATTGAACCTGTGCAAAAATTGTCTCTATGATCACAAAGACAAGCCATGTTACTCGGAAACAAAATGTAGAGTATGTCAAAAAAAGCATAACACCTTGCTGCACCTTAAGTTTCACAGCAACGCCGGGACAAGTAGCACGAAATCGTCTGCAGAAGAACAGCAGTCGATATCACGAGAAATCTGGCCACGGGACACTGTCAGCCATGTCTCAAATGAAAGTATTATAGAAATTCTGCTAGCAACAGCCCTCGTTCGAGTCAAAGCACGAAACGGGACATATCACACATTGCGTGCTCTAATTGACCAATTCTCCCAATCTCTCTAATAACAGATTCTCAGATCTCAAGATCTCAAGTCTCTCTAATAACAGAAAACGCAGCACAAAAACTAGAACTTACAAGGCAACTATTCAAGGCCGTCATATTTGGCATTGGCTCTAGTCAAGCCAATTGTAAGGGAGAGATCAGTATTACTGCATCATCATTGCATACTGAATTTACATTTCAAGCAGATGTGTTGATAATGAACACACTATTACACAAACTGCCCAACAGGACTTTCTCAAAACCATCATGGGCATACCTACAAAACATACAACTAGCAGATCCAGAATTCTATACGAGCCGACCTGTAGATTTACTACTAGGCGCCGACGTATACTCTCAAATTATAATGGGAGACATTATCAAAGAAAATGAGTCAGTCCCTGTAGCACAACAAACTCAACTTGGGTGGATATTAAGCGGAAACGTCAAGTCATATCACTGTAACGTCGTGATGAATAATATTGAAGATATACAAAGATTTTGGGCCCTTGAAGACATAGCGGATGGCAATATCAACATGTTGACGGAGGATCATCAGTGCATTCAGCAGTATCAGACTGAAACAAAGCGACGGGTGGATGGCAGATATGTTGTGAAACTACCGTTAAAGCCAGCAATAAAGGTAAAATTGGGAGAATCAAAACCCAAGGCGGTCGCGCAATTTTATCAATTGGAAAAAAAGTTTGGAAAAAACCCAAAAATTGCGCAAGATTACAAAGCATTCATCGATGAATACATCAGACTAGGTCACATGCGCGAGTGCACACAGAAAAAACAGCCAGATTGCATTTTACCTCACCTATGTGTATTGAGGCCCAAATCAACAACAACAGCATTACGTGTGGTGTTTAATGCGTCAGCAAAAACATCGACTGGCTACAGTTTAAATGATTTCATGTACAGTGGCCCAAATCTCAAACAAGATTTATTTACGTTGATTTTGAGATGGAGATAACATAGATATGCAGTCACAGCGGACATCGAGAAAATGTTCAGATAAATCTACTGTCATGACGATGATCTGCAATATCAAAAAATCATTTGGCGCGACTCACCACAAGAGAAATAACGTGAATATAAGCTAACAACAGTCACATATGGCACCAAATCTGCACCATTTCTCGCCATGATGACTCTAAAGCAAATAGCAGAAGATGAACGCTCAAGGTATCCTGCTGCGGCCGCAGTTGTTGAAACATGGATGAGTTGTTAGCTGGACATCATAGCATCGAAGAAGCTAAGCAACTAAAATCAGATCTTATCAAATTACTCAGATCTGGGGGATTTAACTTGAGAAAGTGGTCGTCTAATAAACTAGAGATGACGACACCTCAAACACAGCGCAGTTATTTGAATTCAAACATCAAGAGTCAACTAAAACATTGGGACTACGCTGACACCCGCGGGACGATCAATTCAAGTTCCACATGAAGATTGACACAAAATCATCGGCTCCAGTTACTAAGAGGTGCCTATTGTCAGATATATCAAAAATATTTGACCCTCTAGGCTGGCTGGCTCCTGTCACGACTAAGTTAAAACTTTTATTCCAAAATGTCTGGTCACACTCCCTACAGTGGGACGACAAAGTACCAGCACACATAAACGAGCAATGGCAGAAGATCAAGAAAGATCTACCAAAAATAGAGCATATCAAAGTACCGCGATGGTTGCAGACATAGCTTAACGCAGAAATTGAGCTTCATGGTTTCTGTGACGCATCCACAAAAGCGTATGCTTGCGTAATTTATTGCAGGATCATCAAACAGAACAATCCAACTCCTGTGACCATATTAGCAGGAAAATCAAAACTTGTTCCTGTCAAAAAAGCGATATCATTGCCAAGATTGGAGCTTAGCGCGGCGCATTTATTATCACTACTGATGAAAGCAGTTCAGAACACTTTACAGAACTGCAATATTAAGATATACGGATGGTCAGATTCGACAGCTGTCCTGGGCTGCCTTCAGGGAGACCCGAATCGCTGGAAGCCATTTGTGGCAAATAGAGTGAAACAAGTCACTGAAGTTATCCCAATCAAGAACTGGCACTATGTAAAGGCAGCTGAAAATCCAGCTGATTGTGCAAGCCGTGGATGTTCGGCAGAGCAGCTCGAAAAACATTCACTATGGTGGCATGGACCCACGTGGCTATCATCATTTGATGAAAATGAACATAAACAACAAACTTATGTTACGCAAGACGAAATGAAAAAATCAATTCAAACTAACGTCATTCAACAAAATGATGACATTGCTCAAAACATATTAAATAAATGTAGCAATTTCAACAGAGCGACCAGAGTTCTAGGTTGGACTTAGCGCGCAATAACACGTAATCAACACAAACCGAAATATTTAACAATCGGCGAAATGAAGAAATCAGGAAATATTATCATCAAACAAGTCCAACAGTCGGAATTCAGAGAAGATATCATCAGCCTTCAGAAACACAAACAAATCAGCGCAAAAAGTAAGCTGCAGATGTTGAACCCATTCCTGGATCAAGAAGGTTTATTAACAGTTGGCGGGAGGATCGCTAATATGAGACATCCACTCATAAGACCTAGAAACTCTCATCCCAGTAACTTGCTAATTGACCAAGGACATAAGATGACGTATCATGGCGGAGCTCGAATCACGCAAGCTTGTCTGCGTCAACAATATTGGATTCAAGAAACGCCTTAGAACCTGTATCAAGTGCAGACGTCACGATCCAATAAAACAAGAGCAGTTGATGGGAGACTTGCCTGCAGCACGCAGCAATCCGGCACGACCTTTCTATCACTCAGGGGTTGACTATGGCTGGCTTTCTTTACGTTAAAACAAACAAAGGCCGAGGAGTTAAGACGACAAAAGGATACCTCGCTGTGTTCGTATGCATGACCACGAAAGCTGTACATCTGGAATTAGTCTCGGACCTGAGCTCCTCAGCATTTTTATCAGCATTGCGCAGAATGTCAGCAAGAAGAGGCAGCCCAAAACATATATACAGTGACAATGGTACAAACTTCGTAGGAGCAAGCAGAGTTCTAAATGAAGAATTCATTAATATTCAAAAAGTGTTAAACGTGGAATTTTACGAAGCAATAACCGACATGGAGATCAATTGGCACTTTATTTAATTTTATTTATTAAGGGATAATAAACAACTACAACATATACAATACACAAGGTTAACAAAATTTCAAGTAGTAATGTTGCAGTCCACTGCATTATCCGCAGATAAGACATATTTAAATATCAGTGGTAGCCACTAGACGAGCATTACCAAAATTAACAAATATTTTGAAATAAATAAATAAGGTACTATAAAGCTAGCTATAGCTACAAAACCAAATCAGATAAAAAAAAACAATTCCATTTACTTAAATTATGCAATAAATAAAAAAATAAAAATAATATGATTACAATTAAGATAAAAATTTCATAATATTAGATTTAAAATTATTTTTCGAGCATGCAAATATATCAATATCAATGAAATTTGAATTATAGGATTCCAACATTCAATGAGTAGGACAGCGTAAGCCAGAGTTCGTACGACAATAATTTAGCGCAAACAGAGTACGTGCACGAACCTGACGAACATGAACTGTTCGGGGGACAGAATAACACAGCTTACTCGTTAGATCAATGGCATTAAAATGACTATGAACAATATCATGAAGCACGCTCCAATCTTTTAATCTCCAATCTTTAACGCTCCATCCTGGCCAAGCGCGGGAGGTGTATGGGAAGCAGCTGTGAAAAGCCTAAAATACCACCTAAAGAGAGTGATTGGTGAACAAAGGCTGACATTTGAAGAATATACAACAGTGCTAGCACAAACTGAAGCATGTTTAAACACGCTCTAAGTGAAAATCCAGAAGATTTAAACTACCTCACGCCATCCCACTTTCTAGCAAGCGGACCAACCTTGACGTTAATCGAAACGGAAAAAGATTTACGTACGAGGTGGCAACTCACCCAAAAAATCATGGATGATTTATGGAAAAGATGGAGAGCGGAATACTTAACTCAATTGTCAGTGCGTAGCAAATGGCGGCAGCCGCACAAAAACATGAAGATTAACGACATTGTCATCATACACGACGAACAGTTACCATCAGGAAAGTGGGCTATGGGAAGAATCACAGAACTACACCCCGGAAAAGATGAGTACGTCCGAGTGGTTACTATTCGGACGAAAAACGGAGAAATGAAAAGACCAATATCTAAGCTATCATTATTGCCTATTAATGAAAATCAATCAAAAGAGCAAGAACATCAAAAATCAGCAGCGATCAATAACGTATCAAGTCAACGAACACGATAATCATCATCAAAATTATGCAAGTTAATTCACACCATACTCATGATTCTTATTGTAATGGTACCTACAGCAAGAAGCGAATACAAGTTCTCAAGCCTGAACAATAATCAAAGCATATATTTTGACAAGGTAGCCAATATGCGGCTACAACGTGAAGAATGGAAGCTAATAGTTTACTGCGATATGGCTCCATATTGGCGAGGAATAGATGTACTCAACAAATATATGATTCACCTGGAAAACATATGTTCAACAGACCAAATAGCACAATGTGACCTAGTCCGATTACAGTTACGTCTTGGGTACGATGAACTCGAACACTACAATAGTATTTTACTTGGTCAGCAAATGCACCGATTGCGCCGACGTAGAGGCCTTATCAACGGTGTAGGCTACGTTGCACATAGTTTATTCGGAATATTGGACGAAGATTTTGCCGAAAAATATCAGAAAGACATCGACCTTATCAAGAAGGATCAAAAACATCTTGCCATATTGTGGAAAAACCAGACATCAATCGTTGAAGCAGAATTAAATGTCATCAAACGAGTAGAAACCGCCTTGGAAAAACAACATAAACTCATTAATCAACACATAATCCTCTGCAATCAGGGAATAAACAAACTAAAACAGCAGATTCAAAAGACAGACAGCAGAAGTGACTTTACTTTGTCAGCCTTTGTGGCAAACAATATGCTATCAAACCTGAAAAATATCCAGGAAACGCTAGTAGATACAGTGGCGAATATTTTCTATGAAAAATTCAACTTCCACCTCTTAACACCATCACAGCTGAGATATGAACTCAATACTATAACAGGACAACTATCAAAGGAGCTGACCATACCCATAAATAACATTCAAACGGATCTGGCAAAGCTATATCATTTACTGAAAGTAAAAGCGAGAGCAACCAAGCAATACATGATTTTTGAAGTCAAGATTCCTCTTGTGACTAGAGAAGACTATGAGCTTTACAACCTCATACCAATCCCGCTGCAAGTAGCTGAAAGTATGGTCACCATCATACCTATCGCGTATCACTTAGCGATAAACATCTAAAAAGACTCGTACATACCGATATCGGAAGACGATTGGGGAAGATGGGCCTTACGATCATAACGACTTCATTTGTCCTCTGAAAAAGCCTATTTATCAAATGACCTCAGACAACAATCTGTGTGTAAAGGATCAAGTTGCAAATCAATGTCAAACCGAAACCAAAGAATGTATAGATCAATGGACGGAACTAAGCATCGTCAACTCATATTCATATTATTGTTGCGGACAATGCACCGTGCGAGTCATATGTGAGGATCATATTACTGCTGAACGACTCAGCAAGGCCGCGGTACTGACACTCGGTGACGGCTGCGTAATCAAAGGTAATCAAACATTTACTATTTATTCGCACCAAAGCTTAACTAACTCAATCCATACAAAAACAGACGTCATTGATATTGAGATCCTGTCTATAAATC
The DNA here is from genome assembly GCA_916610205.1 of Griposia aprilina. Lineage (NCBI taxonomy): Eukaryota > Metazoa > Arthropoda > Insecta > Lepidoptera > Noctuidae > Griposia > Griposia aprilina. The sequence continues at coordinate 996,402 of OU744293.1, read as the reverse complement.
ACATCATCAATCTGACTATACCATCCGCTGCCGCACTGAATGAAACCGAAGAGACTATCAAACGGCAAAAGGATTTGGCAGACATCAGTCTCACCATCAAGAATGCCAGAGCGAAGGAGGTCGAGGCATTGACAGATCAAGTATCATCCCACGACATCCACCACTACATCGCCATATACACTGTAGTTGCAGTGGTCATTATCTGTGTTCTCGTCTACGGGTGGCGACGGCTGCAAGCGCACAGGGACACGGTTAAACAGGCTCAAAGGGAACCCAACGTGCACTACACGACAGCTGTAAGAAGACCGTCACAGACCATCGCTACTGTTGACAACAGCCGTAGCAGCACACGCATAGTTGACAAGGCGTCGTCACCGCGTTTTGGAAGTCAATACAGATCAATGTAGTGTCATTTAAGTTATTTTATAAGAAATTATGTTTTATCACTTTGTAACTTATCAGGATTCATATCACCTGTGCACCCTTATCTTGTCCGGGCCTGGAGCATGTACAGTGCAAGCACAGCACAGTTTTCATATCAATATGTCAGCATTTTACCTGCGCCGGGCCAGCCAAAGTAGTACACGAATAGCATTCATACCGCGTGCACCCATCTATCATACAATCATACTTTTATCAATAAATATCAATCAATCAGTAATCAGTGTATCAATCAGCATCCACTCAAGGTGTTAGGTCCCAAACCGTACAAGGTCCCTCCCTCCCACACCCTTACTTACATGCTACACAACAGTAATACTATGCTACGACGATGCCAGCCATTTTTTTAAGCTAAAACCTTTTCAAGGGATTTAATTTCTAGTAATAATTAAATTTATTTCAAGATATCTAGCTCTTAGGTTTCCCAAAGAAGAGATACCTAGCTCTCTTATGCTCTACTTAGCATTAAAGGCCTTCAGGAGTGCGAATGCACGTTACGTCCAGCGATCACGGGACTCTGCCAGACAGCAACAGAACCCACCTCATTAACTGGCCAATTTGGAATCATTCCAAAATGTCTGATACACTAAAAAGTCACCCTTATAATAGCCTAGTTAATAATGTAGGTGAACATGAACTTTGACATTAAAGAGTAGAGAACAAAGATGAATATGTTATTGTTTGCTGTATCAATATTTATTGTATACAGCCTACGGATTGTTTTGTTGTGTTTTGGTTGTGGCCACTAAGAGGGCGCAGAGGAGGACAAAAAAAGTATTGCGATTGTTGGACACCGCCCTTAATGACAAAATGATGTAGCAAAATCATACAGACAGTGTCAAGATCAAGTTGTAACCACTAATGAGCGGTAGACTGCATCTCATGGAAGTGAGTTTGAAAATGACTTTTTTAGCAACAGCTTCTTACTACGTGAAATTGGCGAAACCGTGTTGGCAACAGTTTCACATATTATTATCATGAATTGAAGTTTACTCTTTCAGTAAAGCTTTGACCAAACTGACGCGAATCCTGCGCGGGATTCGGGAAGAAATTTGCTCAAGTTAATTCAACTAGGTAGATTGCTTAAAGGATCTTTTGTGCTCGAATGACGTTGACACGGGGGCGCTGTTAGTAAACAATTATAGAAATTGTTTTGTGAAATGTCACGTGAGAGGTATTCAAAAAACAAGAGACGATGGTAGTTCCAGATTTGGCCACGTGTCAAAATAACCTTTGTAGCACTAGAACTTGTATGTGTGTCCAATTTGGCGCGAATAGTCGCGTGTCTCACTCATCATCAAACGACGTCCCGGGCGCGTTTCGCCCCAGTTTTTAACCGACTTCACAAAAAGGAGGAGGTTCTCAATTCGTCTGTTTTTTTTTTTTTTATCTGTGTTAGCTCATAACTTTTTTATGGGTGAACCGATTTGGATGATTCTTTTTTTAATTGATAGCTGGTGCTTCACATGTGGTCCCATTTAAATTTGATCAGGGTCTGGTCAGTAGTTTTTGAGTTATCCTTAATACTGCATATTTTTTCGACTTAGTTTATATTGATGATGTGTTGATAATTTGCTGTCACTGTTATTTACATACCAATTAGTGGAATACGAATTTGTGTGGGGTAGGTAGCGCAACTAAAAAGTGAAAAATAAAAACTTTTTTACAAAAAAAAACTACCGACTTCCAAAAAAAACACTAAAAGACGTGAAAAATAACTTTTATTTCGGAAGTCGGTGGCCAAAAACGAAAATACAAAACCAAAGGCACCGACTTCCGAAATAAAAGTTATTTTTCACGTCTTTTAGTGTTTTTTTTGCAAGTCGGTATTTTTTTTTTGTAAAAAAGTTTTTTACCAATTCTAGTTATTTCCAAAATCCGCCGTTTTCAAGTCCACACGCCATTCAATGAAAACCTCAGCTTGTTTTCATCAAATCTGCTTTAATATCAGTAATTCATTTTGTAACTCTGTTAATATTCTGTTTAAATAACTATTTTAATTATAAATATTATTAGGAATATTGTTTTTAATAAAGTGTACTGATCGGGGTTATCTAAACTAAGATTAAAAAGTTATCTGAACGAATTTAAAATAATGATAAGCTAGATATGTACCTTATTTTTATTTTTTTAAAGAAAGTATTATTTAAATTAACTGTATTTTAATCGAACTATAACATTGAGAATTCCGATAAACGTTAACCACATTTTTCGAAATTAACCCAATAAAAATAAAACCAAGAACAAAAACCCTACAAAAAGTTAGTCTAGGAATAAACGAAAATATTTCAACAATGCAATTCAATATTGTTCACTTAAAAATAATATTTTGCTTATTCTCCATACCCATATAGAAACCCCTTGGATGTCAGTAGTAAGACGTTGAGGCCCATACATCATGCCCCCAGTCCCGCTGTGGGGCACATTCGTCTAATAATGGTGACATTTAATGGCCTATTAGGAACATCATAAAATATTTTGCTTCCCACACTAAAAGAAAATAGAGCGAAACATTTCCTATGGAAAACACTTAGGAGTTATATTCAAGCTGGATATTAATGTGGGGCGAATAAACTATTGACTTTTGTTGTGTTGTGTTTTGTTTTTTCTGTCGTCATTGTAATTTCGTCGTGTGTAGGATAAATAACATGAGGAGCAGCGGCTGTAGTAAGGACGTCTTCGGGGAGATCAGGGCAGGAAATATGAAGTCCACCGGTAGGTAAGTAATAACACTTTCATTATGATTGGTGTTCTTCTCGTGTCCGCATGAGCTATGTGCGCACTGTTATCACTTTTTATTTTTTATTATTTGAGTTTTGTGTTTCACGTACTGTGTCCAAATAAACTTTATTCTTTCTTTCTTTCTTTCTTTCTATTTTGTAATAAGAAATTAGTTCAAACTGTGGTGGAGAGATTGGCAAGTTGACAGGATACATTATTTAGATATAAATGGTTTAAAACTTTAATTCGTAAACTAATATGCATAAAATTTAAGATCCAGCACACAGCTACTTTAATTTTTAAAGGTCACTGCAATATTTACAATGAACTGATATTTAGGTATGAAATATCTTCTCGTCACACGTACCGCAGTATCTCAAAACGAAAATCTTTGACCAGTGCCTGTTGCCAGTGATGACCTATGGCACTGAAACGTGGTCGCTCACCTTCCCTTGTTAGAAATGTAAACGTGGTCGCTCACCTTCCCTTGTTAGAAATGTAAACGTGGTCGCTCACCTTCCCTTGTTAGAAATGTAAACGTGGTCGCTCACCTTCCCTTGTTAGAAATGTAAACGTGGTCGCTCACCTTCCCTTGTTAGAAATGTAAAAGCCATCCAAAGGGCAATGGAGAGGGCTATGCTCGGAGTTTCCTAAGTAGGTAGTCGAATCAGAAATGAACAGATCCGCAGGAGAAACAAGGTAACCGATATAGCTCGAAGAATTGCCAAACTTAAGTAGCAGTGGGCAGGGCTCATTGCTCGCCGAACAGATGGCCGATGGGGCTGAAAGGTTCTGGAGTGGCGACCGCGTGCCGGAAGACATAGCGTTGAAAGGCCTTCCACAAGGTGGATCGATGATGATGCCTATGTCCAGTAGTGGACGTCTTTCGGCTGAAAGAAGATGATGATGATTAAAATATAGCAGGTTATACCATCAATATCATATAAATATGTATATCAAAACGTAAAAAAAAACCATGTGTTTATTGCACGTGTATGTATCGGTTATACGTAACCTAAAACATGTTTGTGATATTTTTGATGATATTACATTGATTCAAAATTAAAGCAACGGCCAAAGATCTCTCCTTCTCTGAATCTCCCCCAAATAGACAAAAACATGAATAAATCTCATCCTCTAAGGGCGCCCACAAAAAACCGACAGTTCACCGACAGCTCAGACAGATCGGCAGCAGTTGGTCATACATAATCAACACGTACAGAGAAAAAAACATTTATCACTTTTGTAACTGTACACACCAGTGTCACTTGTACGTACCTACGTAGGTACCTACATCGAATTATTTTTAAGAAAATATTGGAGGAAAGTTAGCACTGTGGACCAATTCAATAGATTAGGCTACTGTCAAATCTAGGAAAAATGTCCTGAGTTTAGCGTGTGCGATTTCAATAATAAAATATTATTCAAGCAGCAAAATAATTACGAGCGAACCAAACGTGCATCTACGAGCGACGGCGACGCGCGACATAGCCACGACCAGTAAAATTATCCGCACATTTTCCGCTCAACAATTTAATCAACGTTTAATTATTTAACTATGTACCTTGCCTTATTTTATGCACAATCGACTGTCTGCGGGCAACCTTCCTATATTTATAAAGAGCAGATCAGCCCCCAGACAATATTTGCATGCTAATCCATTGCCGACAACGCCTACACTAGGTATATTTCAATTTTAAGCACATGTTAACGGTGAATATTAAAACATTAAGGGGTTCATTTATAAGCGATGATTACACTTAAGAGACGTTTAAACATTAAAAATGTATGTCGCGAACAGTCGCTAAAACAGTCGCTAATCATAATTCAACTCTAAGCAGCGTTTCAATCCATAAAGATTCAATAATCATTTTTGCGAGGGCTGTGGAGAAAGATTCATTAAAACCCTTGACAATCTTGGAAATATGTGTAGGAAATAGGGTTCAAAATGATAAAGCGGTTTCTTGTTTAAAATACTCTTTCTTTTTATTTTCACTTTTCACCTTCGTACAATAAAATCGTCTTCATCGTCCATCTTCGTTTTTTCGTATCCTTTCAATCCTTTCTTTCTCATCCGTTCACCCTTCACTCTATCACTCTGTACTTTCCCTTTCACTCAATGCTTCGTTCATAAACTCATCACAATCATTCAGTTCAGAAACACTTTTTAACATTTTATAACAATAAAATCCTACATTGTTTAACTAGGTATTTAAATATTCCTAATTGAAGTGCGTGAAATGTTTTTTTAATAAAAGTGCCATAAAATCTATGAAACTGGTTTGTATCCGTTATGGTTATGTATTTGTGACACTATTATATTATTTTAGTTCTTCAATTCAGTCACGTGTTGTGCTAGTTTACAGAGTTTATTTATTTATCTGTTATCATTTGAACTTCTAAACCATGGAAAACACGTGACGAACGATTCGGACTCGCACGAACACATATAGTTATTCATTGCTGTTATAAGCTGACCTCTTGTGGTACGGAAAGCTCAGTCAGTGCGAGGTCCGCTTACTCTGGTAATGTATAAACTACGGTGTGCAGTCAAAAACCACAGAGATCTACTTTACTCTGCATTTCTGTCAGCAGGAATCAAATGACTTATTCATGTTGTTGTTAGTAAACGGTTCTGCTGCTAAAAGGTGCCAATATAATAATATTCCAGTGCAGAGCAAGGGTCGTCATCGTCACGTCAGCTAGCTAATGGCGAATATAAACGAATATTTAATAAACAGCTGCTTGGTTTCCTTTAAGAACGGTAAATGAAAACTGTGATCATACTATTGTATAGAATCAAGTTCTTACAGCACTAGGAAATGGTGAAGGACGGGCGTTTCCGGAGACTGTCTTATGTAATTGTCGACGTTCACAAAAGGCTAATTGTCAGCCTAGTTTGAATAAATAACGTTTTGTTTTGAATTTGTGTGATATTCTGGATTCGAATAGAAAGCTATGAGTGACATTTAAAAAACACTTTCGTGCACGTTTTTTGTAGCTTGAAATGAGATGTTTATGCGTATAGACCACTACGATTAGCATATTGTAGAAGGCCAAATCACATTCTTTTATCGTTTTAGTAAATTAAAAAAAAGTTTCATCAATAATAATAACTGGTAGATTTTGGGTCTAAACCGGTCTATAAGTGTCACCCTCAGATGTATTTATTATACATTTACAAAGATTCACATCAGTTTTACCAAGGCGACCCATGTAATAAGGTGCCACAGTGAATCAGAGGAAATTCACCATAAAACAATTATTAATAAATATTCGAAATGTAAAATAAGTTAGAAATAATCCAGGGTCAATGAAATATCAACTAATACATTAAAACATTTATTTTAATTTAACACGATGGAAAAGTGTCAATATAACGAAATTCCGCAAAACAGTGAACAGTCTAAGAAACTTCAGAAGAACACAGATTGGAAACCGTTTCTGAAACAGGTAAGTCATAATACATATAGTAATAGTTAGACAGATCTGAAATTCGTTGCTGAAGCGACAATGACTTGTTTGTCAATATTATTTTGGAGGCGTTTTTGCAAACTACTGGTAAACAGGTAAACACGCACCCATTAAAAAGTATCAAAATAACCTAGGAAAAATAAAAAAAGCCTGCAAAGTTCAAAACAAGATCATTTTCAAACAGTCTTGTGCAGTTTGTGGAAGTTATTTTAGTTCAATCTGAGATTTGATTTGGTTTGATTTTTTATTTTTTACACGAAATATTTTAAGAGCCTATAGCTAGTACAGAAACTATAGAAACAAAAAAAAACATCTGCCCTCACCTCCTATTACATGGGACCTAACAATATACACTGGTGTGCGTACAAAAATACACCTCTACCTATCTCTACCGGTAATGCAGGCGTATGATGTTAAAAATAAACCAACGTAGGTAGACTTCGTAACTCCATCTGCGGGATAATAACGTAACAAACTAACAGTAGGCATGGGTTTCATTTTGACAGTTCAACAACATTCATTGCGTTATTTACGTTGTTAAGCTGACAAATTTTTCGAACCTAAGGGGCGATGGATTATCAATAGGCTTCAAAATTATTCAGGTCGTGATAGATAGTGTGTTACGTAATTCGGGTGCTGGTCTTATTTTAATAGCAAAACGCTTACATTAATAATATATGTGAATTTATAATACAAAACCACCTAAACCGTAGTAGATAAATAATTAAATTCCTTCCTGAAATAGGTAATTAATAATAAACAGCTGATAGGTGCAACTGGAATTCACGTAAGCTAATGACCTCTGTGAGGTTACGAGTGCGTCGAGTCGTATCCGTCAGATGTGAACTGTAAGTGCGTACCGCGAATTTATTACATACACACATATACAGTCACCCACACGCACACAAACGCACACACACACACACACACACACACACTTACGCTCACACTGAGACACAAACATACAGACAAACACTCGCAAACTCAATACAGGCTTCTTTTAACCGTTTTTAGTTTAGTTCAGTTTATTTAACTTTTTTGTTACTACTTTTTTGTTACTACTTTTTATTTTTTGTAAATCTTTTTGCATGAGATTCTGTAATATCTCCTACTGGGAGAGGGCACTGGCTCTTGTAACATAGGTATATCACCTAGCACAGGAGTCAGGGACTTCACACTATTTGTAACCACTTTCTTGTGTACTAAAGATTATTATTATTATTTGATCAAAAAAATTACCAGAGATAGGCAGTCGGGACATACCTACTGTTGTAGGTATACGCTGTTTTTAAGAATTTTCTTACCTACCGAAAACCCAATATCGTCGACCAACCGACCCGAGGAATACAATCCCGATCGGCACTCACGAGGTAGGTACTTAGTGCCTTCCTGTGATACTTGTTATTGTAGCATACCACCATGTTATGGTGCTCCTAGCTGGTACACCTATAGTTTGACATTGTTGCGTTTGTTGCCCGAAGCCCAACGCGTGTTAACAAAGGCGCGTGCGCTGCAACTAGGCTTGCCAACCCTTCTATAAAATCGTAGTATATTAGAGGCCTGGTTTTCTGGGTTACAAAAAAATAATGTAGGGGAAACTACTATATTTTTGATGAAAATTTAAATAATATTATTTTACTAAAATAACTGTAAAACGAAAGCCAATCAAAATCTGTAAATCTGTAATCTATTTTTGAAATTTGTATTCAGAAATAAATCAGTTTATCTTATAAAATATGGCTATTGCTCTTTCTGACCAAAAAGTGTTACATCTACTGCTGAAAAATGGCAACATGTTGCTCAGTGATTCTGACTTTTCCTAACCATATTTTCAAAATTGTATTACTTCTTCTTTCTATATCAGCAATTTCAGATTTTACTGAGCACATATTTTCAGTGATGAATACAAAATGGCCAGATGAGCACAATAGAGCCAGTATACCAATCTCGTAAAAGGTAAATTAAAGGTATTTTGCAACCATAATTTATTTTTAGAGTTTAATATGACACATAAAAAAAAACCTGTCCGTAAAGGCCCAAAGTAGCAAAAAACATGCATTTTTTTTTTTTTATATAACTAGTATTTTTTTCGCCATCTACTATATTTTAACAGGCAATGGCTTTGGAAATGCTGTATTATTAGATATTTAAACCAAATTGGCAATCCTAGATGCAAGTTGCAACACACGGATCGTGCGGGACTGATGAGGCGCGGGAGAGATACGTGCGAGTTAAGTGTGGTAGGCCCTACTACAATAATAATTAGCTTTGTCAGCAGTGCAGCTTCTTCCAAATCTAGTGAGTAAGTAATTATAATGTAGGACATTGTCGTGACGCCACAATTGTCATATCAGCATAATTTAGCTGTAAGTACTTTGTGTCTTTAGGATTAAGATTATTATTATATTTACTATCACAGTGTCGGTTAAATAAAGTTATTTTTATAAACTCTCCGACTGTCGTTTATTTAATTCGCGCGTGCTAAGCGCTCGCGTTCTAGGTACTATAATATTTTGATCATTCATAAAAGCTGCGTGATGTCCCATAGTGGGCTGAAAATCGACTTTCATAGACATATAATACTTTTTCACCAAAGTCCACTTTTATGATTTTTTGGAAGTCTAAATACATACCTAAAAATATCAACATTATGGAATAGCATTGCAAACAACGCACACAGTTTTTTTTTTCTAAAAATTACTGTGAAGCTAGCATGAAAAAATCTTATGTATCTCCGCTATGGAATTATTGGCCCTAATTCTTTTGCAGGTGATTAATCCTTCAATTATTTACAAAGTTTTGACCTACTCCCCGAAACGGCAAGTAGCTCGAACCTTTTTTTTTAAATTGCTTAAGATTTAATATTTTCAACAAAAATATTTAATAAACATATTTTTAACTTAATTTAAGCTTAACATTTACACGGACTACTTACACGATGAACCCGAACACCAATTTGTATAAACACTCCCCAATGTCAAATAAAATAGCATAAATATGTATTTTATTCAGGAGGACTCCAGTATTTTTATGACATCATTGGTGCCATTAAAACAGACATGTCAAGAAAATACAGTTTGGGAGAACCCGAAACCTTTCTCAGCATTATTTTATCATATGGTGCAGTTTAGGTTTAGGTTTAAAGAATTTATTCTCATAAGAACAATAAATAGGTTCACTTACAATGAGATACAAAGTAATTGCTTAAATCTAAATGAAATGCATTTTGCCTCAGGTGCGTGCTGGTGAAGTTATACAAATAAATATAAGTAGGTAAGAAGTTGCTAACATTAATTGATTGATTGGAATTGAATATGATCTTTTAGTTTAATTTTGAATGAGTTAATGTTGTTACAATCTTTTACGTCATTTGGCAGGTCATTAAACAGCTGTGCTCCTTCGAACAGTATGGTTTTTTTACCGTAGTTAGTACGAGCTTGTCTTCGTTGTAATTTATTTTTATTTCTTAAGTTGTGTGATATTGCTTTTTTGTGTAATTGTAAATTGGATTGTATGCTGTTTGTGGTGATTTTTTTAATTAGAATGCAGGTGCCGTATGTGTATAGTTGTGTTTTGCAGTTTACTTTTATGAAGCAGTCGTGAAGGCAGAAGAACAGAAAATTAAGGATGAAATAGATGATCTCCGACCTATAGCAACACAGTTTGACAGTTTGTTTGAGCTCATGATGACGATGATCGATGCCAAGATATGCACATACCTTTGAGCAGCTAGATCAAACGCTTCTTGCTACATATGTCTAGCGAAACTGTCCGAGCTAAAAGATAATTAAAAAATTACCCAGATATAGAAAGAGAACGCAGGGCGTTGGCGGTAACGAGCAATATGCTGGCCCGTAGGTTCGCTCGATGTACTAAAGAAGTAAAGATAACCCTCTTTAGGGCATATTGTCAATCTTTTTACTCGAGCGGCCTGTGGGTTCGGTATACGCAACGAGCCTACAACGTCCTGCGTATTCAGTATAACAATGCTTTCAGAATGTTGTTGGGGTTGCCGCGGCATTGCAGTGCGTCGCATATGTTCGCAAATGCGCGCGTTGACGGTTTTCACGCTAAGTTCGTAAAAAAGTGGCGTCACTATTTCAAAGACTGCGCGGTAGCACCAACAGCATTTTGAAAATGATTGCATCCCGACATGACTGTCCCATACAGGCACACTGGGTGGGAATAGTTACGGGGCAATTATAATTTAAATAAGAAATGTCTTATTAAGTACTTACTAACATAGATCTTAAGAAAATTGTTACTACCACTTATATGGATTTTGTCCGAAATAAAATGGAAATAATAATAATTATAAACAATTTGGAAGCAGTGTCAAAACTGGCAACATCGGCTGACATGATGGAGTTTGGGATTTCTTCACTTCACGCACGTATTAATTTGATTGAAAGCCTTTTACCCATATCTTACACATTGGACATGCAAAATTCCTTGCGTCCTTTACATCTTGCGTTACCATGAAGAGGAGGCATGATCTCGAGACTGACCGCGGTGAAGATTTATGGACTATGATCACAATTTACGGCCTTAACTTATCTGTTTGTGTTGTCTACATAAAGCCCACTGCAACTGACGATGAATACATGACGTGGTTTTGTAAGGTTAAGAGTATCATTTCCAATTTGAACGGAATGATAATGATTTTAGGCGACCTTAACTTAAAAAGGTCATCTGTGAATGTTAATAATTATTACTGTTATTTCTAAAGCTTTTCTAGTCTGGCTGAGATGAATGAAGTGATGAATATGCGTGGGAGTAAGTTAGACATAGTGTTGGCTCGGGAGGGTACCGAAGTAAACTGCGAGCATGTCAAAGGTACAGAGCTGGTCCCAATTGATTTGTATCACCCTCCGTTAGATATTGCGATTACCGTCACATCACATAGGGATAGAGAAAAATTGGACCCCAGCAACATTGACCGTAGTAGGGATTGGAACTTTGTAAAAGGGGACTACGCACTTTTAAGCGATCTAATTCGTTCTGCCCCATGGCAAGATGTTCTTCGGTGCAATGACGCACCCTCGGCTGCTGGTGAGTTTTACAGAATAATGTATGACTTATTTGATTCTTCCATTCCAAAGAAGAAGAGAATGGTCACTGGAAATAGGCGGTATCCAATCTGGTTTACTAAAGATATTGTAAACGATACGCACCGTAAAACCAAACTACATAATAAATGGAAAGTTTCACACTGTGATCTTATTTATGCGGAGTTTAGTGCTCTGCGATCGGATCTTAAAGCAAGAACACAGAACGCCTACAGATTGTATTGTAATAGTTTGGAAAATACCATAGGCAAAAATCCGCGACAGTTCTGGCAGCATATTTCTAGCCTGCGATCAAAGGGCGGTTTCGAGCCAAACGTGGTGTACAATGGTGAGACTTATTCGGGTGTCAATGCGGCTGAGGCATTTGCTCAGTATTTTGCTAGTGTGTGTTCTGCCCGATACACCTGAATTGGACCCTAGACATTTAAATGTGAGTAGTGAGGGAGATAACATTCCTCTTCCCTTTTTAACCCCAGCGGATGTAGTTAAGGCGATTGCTAAACTCAAACCATGTAGCTCGGTTGGCCCTGATAACATTCCAGCCTTTACCCTTAAGGGATGTCATGATATCTTGGCATCCCCTCTATGTCATGTCTTTAACTTAGCCCTTCAGTCTTAACTTAGCCCTTCAATATACCTTGAGCAGTTGAAAACTTCGCGAGTCACTGTCATCCCTAAAACCAATGATAAAACATCAGTAGAGGAACACAGACCTATCGCTATCCTGCCAACCATTGCACAGGTTTTCGAGCATATACTCCACGCTTTCATTTACAAACGCGTAAATATGTCCTTATCTGATGCCCAACACGGTTTTCGCCCGGGTCGTTCTGTAAACTCGAATTTACTGATTCACGTAGACTACATAGCCCGTGGCTTGGACATCGGTGGGCAGGTCGACGCTCTGTATTTCGATTTCCGGAAAGCATTCGACAGAGTTGACAACGATGTGCTTTTGAAAAAGCTGGGGGCCATCGGTTTCTCGTCCGGTCTTCTTAACTTCTTTTCGGACTATCTACGCGATCGCAAGCAGTTTGTAAGATATGACTGCTTCGAGTACAAGCCTTATAATACACGCTCGGGTGTAAGTCAGGGATCCGTGTTAGGGCCGCCTCTGTTTCTGATTATGATAAATGACCTCATAAGTAATGTTAAGTTTGCTAAATGCCTGTTATATGCAGACGACCTTAAGCTAGTCGCACAAATCCGAACGGACGAGGATTGCAAACTCCTACAAAGGGATATTGATGTCATCTATGAGTGGAGCATTGTGAACAAACTATTTTTTAATGTAAGCAAGTGCTACGTCATGACATATGGTAGAGGGTTGCGACCAATTCATTACGACTATAGTCTGGGTGGTGAAGTAATTACTCGTGTCAACAATATAAAGGATTTGGGAGTAACTTTCGACCGCCGTCTGACTTTTAGAGATCACGTTTCTACCCTTGCAAAGGAATCTTTCAGGCGCTTGGGATTCGTTTTTCGAAATGCTCGTGACTTTCGCAGTCCAAATGTTATTAGGCTGTTGTACACCGCTCTGGTTCGAACCAAACTCGAGTCCAGTGCCTGTGTTTGGCACCCCTATACCGCGACTCAAACATTGATGCTAGAAAAAGTGCAGAAAACTTTTCTAAGATGCCTCTTCCAAAGGTTATACCATTTCTTTCCTTATATGTACCCTACCAACTATCTTTTAGGGACTTTGGGCTTTAATTCGTTGGAGGTGAGAAGAGGCTTTGATCAGCTCACGGTAGTCTTTAAGACCTTACGGGGACGTATCGACTGCCCGGAGCTCCATGGCCTTTCCTGCCGATTATTTGTGCCCGACAAATACATCGGACACCGTCAGAGCCGCCGGCACAATCTGTTTGCGCAACTGCCATCCAAAACTGTTGCCAGAGCCGAATCCCCAGTCTGTCGTACTCTAAAGGTGCTAAATGCCCTTCTGACTGCCAACCCTGAATGTGATGTGTTTGCGGATGAATGGAATAAACTTATACGTATTTGTCTGGTGTTCTGTGAGAGAAAGTATGCAAGGGAGTCCACTGTTCCACATAACATAACATAACATCACGCCTATATTCCCCGAAGGGATAGGCAGAGGTGTACCTATAGCACACACACATTTCGCCAGTTATGTTCCACTCTCTATGTTCTGTTATGGTATGTGCTTGTTCTGTTGTTATGTTATGTGCCACTATTCCATGTTAGTTTTAAATTAGATTATATACAACTTATTATTGTCAACGTAATAATTGTTTATATTTCAATTAATGTAATTGGTGTTTTACCGTTTTAATTAACTATAAATAAATATAATATAATATCTTGTTCAGCTCTTCCTTTAGAGCTGAACAAGATGTAAAGGACGTAAGGAAGAAATTAATTCAGGATCGCTTCAAAACAGAACTCGGCTTGCTAATTCACACGATTAAACAGGGTTATAGAACTACCAACGATGGTAACATGGCCAGAAGATTTCCAAAAAAATCCGCTGCTATCACAGGACTAGATGTAGAACTAATCCGAAGATTTGCTGTAATTTTACAAAAAATAACATCAGGAGAGCATGTAAATATTTAAAAAATCAAAGACTATTGGTACAAGACTGCTGAAAGATACGTGGCATTATACTATACTATATGTCTACAACAGTCCACAAAGTGCTTCTTCATGGAGCTGATATCATTGCTTCAACGCAATTGTGAATCTTTTGGAAGCCCAGAACAAGCATTTTAGAAGATTCGGGGAATATCTCTCCCATAAGAAAAGTAGACTAAGCTCCAATGAGGATATTTTTAATTTCTTTCTTCTTTTGTCAGATACACTTGTTTTATTAACAAGTTCCATTTTGGACGCAAAAAGAAAGAAAACTTTCTTTGAGGAAACAGAGACACTATTATAACTTCAAGAACCTGATTTCCAATTTAGAGACGTCTCTCAGTTAGACTCCGACTCTGAGTTAGACTCAGATGATAGTGATTCGAAAAGACTTATTACGAAGTAAAAACTTCTTTAGGCGCGTTGAGCACTTTTTGGGTGAACAAAAATCATGGAACTCGTGTCATCGTCACCGAACGCTTCGACGATACAATTCACAAGTTACTTAGTTTTCACTTCTATCGGCAGTCCCCAAAGACTGCCCCGCATTTTTTTAAATCTACTTATTTTTGCTTTAATTTACTTGTTTCTATACTTCTTCTGTTTTTATCTATAATTTTGTTAATATCCATATTACGATAAACGATAAATGATTTTATTTCTGTAAGTAGGTCTATAGAAACACTTTTACGCGTGAATCATATTTTTAAAGTAGATGTGGTCGGCGTTTTCTGTCTGAATACTCAGAGAAGAAAGGCCGTAGCAAACTCAGAGGTCAAGTCAAGTCAACTCAACTCAAAGCATTTATTTCAAATAAACCAATTACAGTCACTTTTGAATTGTCAAGGGGTCGGTTAGTCAGAAAGATGAATCTAGTTGACCATTCCAAAGCGTAGTAGGTACCTATGTAGAAGAACGGGCAAGAAACTCCATGGACACCCTTTTAAATCAAAATATGGTTACAAAATATTGGTTACATCGTTCATGTTGAAAATATGCATGTGAAAACGATGCAGAACGTTAAAAGCGTCCGTAATAAAAAGACAAAAACAATTCAAATATTAAATTAAAATAAGCCGTGGCAGCTAAGAAAAGACCAGTCCCTACTGACGCGGCGCCCGTTCACGAACATGACAATTTAATCCGACTAGTTTATGCTCTTTTATGGAGCAGGACCATCGTTGATCCAAGCATTTTTATCAGCGATGTAATTCCCCAACTTATAATATGCTTGGCTGCATAGTGTGCGTTTTATACAAGATTTGAATTTCGTTTCATTCAGTCTAAGTACGAGTATATGGGGAGGTATTTTATTGTAACATTTTAAACAGTACCCCATGAAATATGAGTCTACTTTAGCCAGCCTGAAACCTGGTTGTACTAATTGCTCCTTATTTCTAGTGATATAATTGTGTCTTTCATCTCTTTTACTAAAAATATGTGGATTTTTCCTTACGTACATGATGGTTTCATAGATATATTGACAAGGTACCGTCATGATGTTAATATCTTTAAACCATTCCTTTAGAGAGTGGCGCCTGCAGAGGCCATATATGGCTCTGGTGGCTCTTTTCTGCAGAATAAAAATAGACTCGACGTCTGCAGCCCGTCCCCATAGTAAAATACTGTACGACATAATACTATGAAAGTAACTAAAATAGACTAGCCTCACGGAACCTACATCAGTAAATTTACGGATCTTTCTCACAGCATATGCTGCTGAACTTAGCCGTCCTGCAAGGGATGTTAAATAAGGACTTCTTTGAAGCCCCGAGTCTAGCGTGATCCCCAGGAAAACAGTTTTATCGACGATTTCTAGTTTCTCTTGATTTAATACTATCTCACAATTAGTACTTTTGACATTTGGTAAGGAAAATCTAATACACTTAGTTTTTTTCCCACTTAATACTAAATTATTAGCCGTGAACCGATATTGGATCTACAGTAGGGCGTTATTTACGTCGTCAAGATTTGATGCACGTCTATTAATTAAAAAAAACAAAGATGTATCGTCAGCAAATAACACCATTTGTGGTTAGGTTTTTAATAAATGGGGTAGGTCATTAATATGTACTAAAAAGAGGAAAGGACCCAATATCGAGCTTTGTGGTACACCCATTTTTACTTTTAAACCGAGTGAATTGACACCATTTATTTGAACTTGCTTGGTTATAGTCTCTTTTAAAGTCCAGACATAATCTTGGTTAGATCATGTAGATTAGTGTCTGGAATGGACTTTTGAGAAAAGAACCACAAAGATTGAGTGGACCTGTCCAGTCAGTGCACGCATTAGTCAGTAATCGTGCAGCTCAACACGGAACTTAACGAGCTCAACGATTCGACGAACAATACCAAAGAAAGGACATTTGGGTAGGCCGCATAAATTACTCAAACTGCCAGATCATGATTAAAATTAACTGAGATTAAAAACACAATAAAATGTATTAGGTATATGTACTACGTTCATTTAGTTCTTTAAAACATTTGTTTTTTTATTATTTTTATTAATATCGTTAATTTAAATAAATAAATTATTTCATCATACTTACCTCCAGCCTCCCCCACCGAGTACTTTGTTAGTACAAAATTAAATAAACTTTTTTTTTTATGGTTATGTGGCGTGTTTATACAAAGTATAGTGGTTGGGTTCATCGTTTATGTAGTCCGTGTAGATGATAAGCATAAATTAAGTAAAAAAGATTATAAATAAAATACTTTTTGAAAGCGATTTTTTTTAAAAGGATACGAAACGGATACTGGCTGTTTCGGGGAGTTTGACAAAATTTGTAAATAATTGAAGGATCACCTGCAAAAAAAAATTGGGCCAAATTTGGATAATTATGATTTTATCTTTTTGATGTGCGATTTCCAATTAATGTTTGTATCTATAGATAGGCCAAGTAGAGTAAATTCAGTAACGACTTTTTATTGTACCGTTGTAGGTGAAGTTTATGTCTAGTGGAGCTTTTTGTCGGCGGTGGAGAGGCATTATTTTAGATTTGGAGAAATTAATTTCGAGGTTATTGTCATTCATCCAATTTATTGATTTATTTAGTGTAGAGGTTAGGTCCTCGCTCAAGCCAACATTGTTCCGGCATAAAATTAGTAGCGAAATATCATCAGCAAACAATACGCATGGCCCTTCTATGGTTTTAGGAAGGTTGTTGATGTAAATAAGAAATAGGAGGCATCCAATTACACTCCCTTGGGGAATAGAGGCGTTAATAATTTTACTGTTAGAGCGAATATTTTGTATCTCTTTGGTATTTTCATCATAAAATTCTATTTCGACCTGGTGTACTCTATTTGTTAAATAAGATTTAAACCATTCGTGAGTCTTCCCGCGGATCCCTATGCCTTGTAATTTATTTAGCAGAATGTCATATTGCACTTTATCGTATGCTTTGATCATATCTAGCAGTAAACCTACGGCTTCTTTTTTGTAATTTATTATATTTAAAGCTTCCTATGTATTTAAAAATTGCCAGAACAGTCGATCGGTTTCTGCGAAAGCCGTTTTGGCATTCTTTAAATATTTTGTATTTTTCGCAGAAGGAGTTAAAATTAACATAAAATATTTTGTATTTTTCTTTAGATGTGGGTTGAGCAACGCAAAACTCACATGACTAAAGGCCTGATTCGATGATAATATGGAAGAATAATATTCATCCACGGTCGAACAAAAAAAAATTGTACGGAACTCCGCTAAGAAAAACTGAGTCCCGTTTATTTATGTGAATATATTTATGTGTGTGTGTGTTGCATTTTGCGCGCGTAATGGCTGACCGTCGGCCGAATAATGTGTGAATGTGTGTAGAAAAAGAAAAAACAGGCCAAGTGCGAGTCGGACTCGCGCACCGAGGATTCCGTACAAACCTGTGATAATAACCAACAATAAGAAATATAATAAACGAATTTAGGTTATACAGCTACATTCATCAAAACATCCGGATTGAATGACGATAAGTTCGTCTTTGTCGTTTGAAAAATACTTGATAATACTACGCGTTCATGAGGAAAAGGGTAATAAGGTTGTAATTATTTAAAACAAAGTGATTTAACAAAAAAATTAAGGTTTTCGGAATTTTACCTTTACGTGTGCTATAAAACGTTGTTTCATGCCAAATTTCAAGATTCTAGGTCGACTGGAAGTATCCTTTATGTTTTGATTCCCTTGCAAGTAGTTGCGAGTTTCAAAATATGCGGCTTAAATTTCTGTTTCTTTTGATTGCGTTGACATAGAAGTTTGATTTTAATACAGCTTATAGTATTATAGACCTGAGTATTTGATATGAATTTCATTAGAATACCACTACGCGTTCTGAGTTCACGGGAAGTACCCTGTAGGTTTTAATTCCCTTGCGAGTGTAGAAAATTTGCGGCATAAACGGCTGTATCTTTTGATTGCGTTGGCTTAGAAGTTTGATTTTGCACAGCTCTAACGGACAGTAGACTTGACTAGTTGATTTGAATTTCAGCTTGATATCTCTACGCGTTCTTGAGAAAAAGGGTCTTGACAGACAGATAGGCGGACACCAAAGTGATCCTATAAGGGTTCCGTTTTTTCCTTTTGACGAACGGAACCCTAAAAAGCGGCTCTATACAGCGGCCTCTACGTACAACGAGCTGGCCGACTTGAGTGACACAGTTTTTCTGTTCATCACAATTTATATAATTATTTTAATTCCAGTTGGTGATCTGCAGCGGAGTATGGACGTCTGTGTTTCTGTTCGGTATGTGCGTCGGCGCACCTACTATGTTCATCCCTCAGATAAGGCAGGAAGCGAACAATACTGAAATAATCACAGATGACATGGCTTCTTGGTTAAGTAAGTTGAGGATGTATACCTATAATATTTCTGTGGATGTTTATTTCACCCGCATGGATATTCCCTCAGGAATCGGGTTTTTTTCTGTCATGAAAAGTATCCTGTGTCACTCTGGAATAGCGTAGCTTTCTTTCAGAACTCTCAACGACATGTTTGCTTCGCATTATTGTTCTCGAAAAGTCAGATTTGTTTGAACAAGTTAAATGCAAATCATCGTTGTCAATCTATAATAGATCCTCTTGTGAATGAGCTTGAACAGAAGTATAGCCTTCCAAATATATTAACAATATCCTCCCGACCGAATATCAGTCACGGCAGCCAATCTCAACGGACACAAGCCAACTACGCAGGCAGGAAATATTACGTATAATATACAAGTGTGTGCGCCGACACAGATGCACCCCTGTTCCTTAACTCTCTTAATCTGATAGGACATTAATCTGACACGACTGGAGAGAGCCAACAAAAAAACAAGATGTAACTGAGCAATGAATATAACATTCAACCAGTTTTTTTGAGTATGATTACCGTTAACGCAGTGTAACCCTTTTATCTTCATCGATATCAAGCATGAACCACGAGTTTATCGGCCGACAACACTGTTATTCAGAGATCGTCTCTTCTTTGCAACATTTTTCTTGTTTTATTTTAAATATTGAAACTATTGTATGTTCCAGCGTCCGTGGTCGGCTTCAGCGGGCTTCCCTTCGTGATCATCGTCTCGATCGTCACAAGATTCATCGGCAGGAAGATACCTTTCATCATCGCAGTCTTAGATACAATGGCCGCGTTCATACTTTTATATTGTAGTTCAAACATCACTCACATATTGATAAGTGAAATAATGCAGGGATTATTCTTTGCTTCACATTCTACCATTACTATTATGATCTTAACAGAGTATATTTCACCAAAATATAGAGGAATATTTCTAACAGTTAAAGCAGCTACGTTTTACTGGGGTATTTGGGCTTCAAATGCCATAGGCACCTTCTTTCATTGGAAGAATATTGCACTCTTTGGTATAGTGTGTTCAATGTACACCTTACTGACTGTTTTTCTTTGGCCCGAGTCTCCATACTGGTTGGCAAGCAAAGGACGGTTTGAAGAATGTGCTGCATCACATCGCTACTTGCGAGGTTGTGATGAAGATTCAGAGAATGAATTAGAAGCGTTGATAAATTCTCAAAAGGAATATATTGCGAGCTGCGGAAGTACAAAACCAACTGCAAGAGAACGCGTGATTGATTTCTTTAAAACAATGAAATCTAAAGAATTTTATAAACCGACCTTATTAGCTAATTTAACTGGCTTTTTGGGATTCTGCTCAGGAAAGTTAGTTTTCGCTGTGTACGCTATAGACGTATTAAAGAAAATAACAAACAGTGAGTCAACGGCGTACATCGCAATGTTAATAATAGATGGCTTCACAGTGTTGAGTATGTACGCCGGTTGCACTTTATCAAAACTTTTAAAAAGACGCACATTGCTGTTAGCTGGGTCGAGTGTAGTTGCCATGTTTTTGTTTATTTTATCATTATACTTGTATCTAATTAGTTTAAATGTAATTATGGAAAACAAATATGTTACAATTTCATTATTTGTTGCCTTCTCAATAGCTGTAAGTTGTGGACCTTTGTCAGTGTCTATTTCAGTTTATGGAGAGTTAATTCCGATAAGGTCTAGGAATTTATCAGTATGTTGTATCGCATTAACTGGAAAACTTATAATGGCTCTGTTTTTAAAACTGGCTCCTTCATTGTTTAGGAATGTTGGATTGCATGGGACATGTCTTACATTTGGTATTATTTCAGTAATTATTCTAACTATTTTGTACAAATATTTACCGGAAACGAAAAACAAAACTCTGCAAGAAATAGCAGATAGTATGAACGGTGTGAAACCAGATAAAGATGAGGTGACATCAAAGTTAGTAGTTTATAATAAAGACGTATAGAACTGCTTGTTTTACAACTTTGTGAATGCGATCTGTAAATACCTACCAAAACTGTTATTTTTAAGAATTGTTCTACCAGTTATCCGTCATATCTAAGCACCTAAATAAACATATTCTGAGTACTTGAATTATAATTTTGATCATTGTGGGATCACCCATGCTGCGCTTTTCAACTCAAAGAGAAAAGTTAGGACTCTGTCTTTTGACTGACTAAAATATAACGCAAATAACTTTAATACTGATCTTTGTCTACAGTAGCCTTTTTTCCTACAAGTTAGGTCTCTATGGTTGCACCAGCGCTACTTCTGGTATTTAGGTTGTGGCTAATCAGCGCAGTCACGTCCTATATCACCTACTTACTTACAAGTATATAAAGTAAGTTCATAAAGTAAGTCTAATCAGTAATTAACTCAGACTCGCGACTGGTGAGTATCTACTGAGGTGGTCAACTTTTCTACAGACGTTTGCCCCTCCATGAAATATATTGTACACGAAAATTAATGACCTGAATGATGAATGATGAATTAATGACGATTGATGATGATGAATGATGATGATGATGATTGATGATTAATTAAAGCGCTTGATAATTGACTTCATGTTAATAAATATATCTTTGTCTTTTTGCATTCTGGACCTACCACGTTGAAACAAGCAGTACTTTATTGTTTCTGTTTAGGGCGGTTTAGAATAAAGAGTGCCTGAAATTTTGAAAAGTATCAGACGCTCATCTTACTTTTAATATAAAATGTTTAAAAAAAAATGCACCGACCCCCGCGGTGTTTTGACCGGACTCTATTAATCGAATGAGCCCCAAGTTTTGCCCTAGCCCCTAAAGCCTCATGCTTTATAGTGTTACTGAGACCATTGCATATCAATGAGTATACTGACGAGAGCCGTAATGGTAAGGAAAATGTGCCCATAGGATAGGGACGGATTTGTGATCCGTACCGGATATGCATCTTGGAGTAGGCAATGGACTAGTGGAGAGATGGGTGATATTTATCTATGGATGGGGGCATCTTAAAAGGACGTCGCCGCCAGGTTGGTTCAGGTCGAGCTTCACCGGTGAATCTTTTGGCAGGGTTCAACTGCCTTCGCTGCTCTTTTCTATGGTGCTGTGTTGTTGTTTTCAATGTCGTCGTCTGAGGTCTCACTACTATACGTTTCCGGTTTTTGTAAATCTATCTAGCAGGGTTCTTGATCTTATTTCTTTCATCCACCGTGTCCATACAACAATTGTTTTTTTTTTTTAGCTATCGTTCGAGTGTTAAATGTTGTCGCCGGATAGAAACAGAGGGCGTGCAACGTGCCCGACTACAATTTCAACGAATTTGCAGTGGTTCGGATATGGGTACGGGTACTTGAGTCGACCACTTGAACCTGGAAATATCTTAAAATAGAATACGCAATCACAAAAAAAGCTCTGATATGATCATGAAATTTTTGTAGCACTTTTGAACTATAGCACTGGTAAATGATTTAGAATGCGCGCGTGGCTTTAAATTCACAAACTAAAACATAGCTTGATACAGCTTCGAAGGCCTGAAAATGCCTGATAGATAAGGAAAGATCTCACCAGATTGGCCCGCTCGGGGTCCCCGGGTTCTTCCGCCGCACGTGTGCCTTTCTTGCAACGTTTAGTACCGTACCGTAAAGTACTTTAATTTGTGATACAAAGACA
The DNA here is from genome assembly GCA_916610205.1 of Griposia aprilina. NCBI lineage: Eukaryota > Metazoa > Arthropoda > Insecta > Lepidoptera > Noctuidae > Griposia > Griposia aprilina. The sequence goes on along the minus strand of OU744293.1, from coordinate 973,623 downwards.
CATTTTTTCTTATTTTATTTTATTTTATTTTAGATGGGTTTGCTCTTGACTCTAGTCTAGGTCAGAGATGACAGAGACAAAGTCGACGATGGAGTGAGCTTACCCAGAAGAAGCCTGTTCACTCTCACTTTGAAGAGATTTGGGTTGTATGCGGTCGGAAACACAGGCGCAGGTAGAGAATTCCACTCTTTTGCTGTGCGCATTATAAAAGATGTTTGGAAGCGCTTAGTCCGAATTGGTGGAATAGCACCTAGGTAGGGATGGTAACTTGCAGTGCGCCTAGATGTCCGATGGTAGAAGGGGGCCGGTGGAATTAGGTCGTGGAGTTCTTGGGCACACTAACCGAAGTACACAAGAAGAACTGTAGAAGACCGACAAGCAGGCAACCTTACGGCGATGAGCCAAGCTGCGAAGCTTGGCATCCACCAGTTTTATGTCGCCAATGAGTCTCTTAGCTCTGAGTTCCACCGAGTCAAGCGCGGCAAGTTGGTATTTAGCTGAGCCATCCCAATGGTGGCTGCAATACTCCATGCAGGATCGGACTTGCGCTTTGTACAGGGTTAAAAGCTGTCCAGGCGTAAAGTATCGCTTCACCCTATTCAGGATGCCCAGCTTCTTAGCCGCAGTTTGGGCTTTATACTCGATCTCAATCACAACAAACAAAAGAAACACCGACCCGCACCTCTTGTTGCGTACTGTTATAGGGTCCCTTCAGATAGGCTTTTTAAAAAAAGAAATTATTTAAAAAGTTAATTAATATTTATTTAATTAAATCACAATTAAAGGAAAAGGGACCCTTATGCAACCGATCACCGTAAAGGTTCGAAATAGACTGACTTTAGTACCAATGATTATTGCTGACTACGACTATTGTACTGACATGGCTGAGGGCCATGATGATTAGGCATTTTAGGGTTCAGTGTATGCTTATAACACCTCCCCTATCAGAGTGAACTTTGGGGATGATTACCAAAGTTAACCCTAGAAAGAGGTTCTTAGGGCTGGAGCTGGAATTTCTTGAATAGTTTGCTCCAGTTCCACAGATTCCGATTTAGATTTATCGCATTTGCGGAAACTATATTTGCGAAGGTTGCAATTGGGTTTACAAAAAATTACAATTCTATAAACTAAGTAAAACAAAATAAAACATACAATTAAACTTATAATTATTGAATAATGTGTCCCATATTTAATTATGTGGGGTGTTTCCTGAATTTTATCAACGTCTGATAAGAGGTTGTTAATTGCTCTGTTAACATGATTCATATCATCTAAGTTAATGTGCTCTAAGTAGGTAGGGGACATATTATTCGATATACTGTTTGTTTTACAACAACTACTATTTATTAAATTGAAATCTGGCAGATTAATAGGTGAAGTTAAGTTTAGAACATTGCTATATCTCGGTAACAGCGTCGTACCTTTACAATAGGCGATACAATTGGTTGGTATAGATAGGATGCCAATACCGAATATATTTATTTCTTTTATCTGATTATGACCTTGGCAATCTAGTGAAAGTTTCGTTAATTCAGATTGAGCATATAAAAAATTATTATTATTGAGCGATTTAAAAATATCTAGATTACCATGAATAAGTTTAATATTACATACCGCGGGAATTTCTTTGATTGTTTTAGATAACAGTTCGCTTTCGCAACTTGGTCTTGAATCAGTTCTGTATATAATAGGAATTTCACATACATATTCTGCCAAACGTATTATTTTACAATTTTCCAATGATACTAATTTACAGTACTTTGACTTGTCTTTTGTTATAGCTATATACTTAGCGTTTGGTACAATTAAACTAAATGTGTTTGGTTGATTGGCGTCGTGGGGTGGTGGTAATGCAATATTATTAAACAGAGAATATTCTTGATTGGATATCAATGGGACACGCAAAAGAAATATTAGTTTATCATTAAAGTAATAAAACAATAAAGTAGACACTTTTATAATAGTATGAATTGAACTTATATCTAATTGTACAGGTAAGTTTCGATTATTCGGCAGGTGCCTTACGTTATCAGCTAATTCTCGGTACATTGCGGTAGGCGACATAACGGACGGGTGTACTATGTTTTGACTACAAAGCATTATCGCAGTTGTTATATCTTTAAGTTGAAACGTTAGGGTGACCATGGAAGTTTCCAAGGTATTACGGATAAAATCTAGTTCTAAAATATGCGTATTTTAGAAATATTTTGAATACTGTTCGAGAGTTTGCTGATAGCGTCGTTTAACTTTACTTCGTTCTGTTGAATCTGTTGAAACGTATTATTATATGTTGATATAACGGATTTAGTTATTAAAATATTATTTCTTATGGAAGACATAAGTTTATTTTGATTGTGTTGTACTGCTTCAATAGCTCGATCATATTGAATAGCGTCGTCTTCATCTAAAGTACCAAAAACTTGTTTTAGAATCATTCCAATTCCTCCAATCCATGCCCGTTTGTTTCTGTGATCACCATTATCAGTAAGGTAAGATATGGCACTAAATAGTTTTATTAAATTTTGTTGTTGAACTACTAATGGTTCCACCGTATTGTGGCATTCTGAGTGTTTTATATAGCCGGTTTGTTTACATGTATAGTTTACTGTTTCTAATGCTGAATTTATATTTTCTATATGCGGTTTAATATGTAAAATATCTAACGGCATAATGACATTTAGGATGCCATTATTAATTTTTAATTTCCCTATGTAATCGAAGTCGTTAGATGGTTGGAGCTCCGCTGAGGCACTGTAAGTACATAGGTATGCATGTATTATGAATACTAACTAAATATTTAATGTAATAACTAATTACTACTAACCTAACTTATCTATAAGGATTACATAAAGGTACGAGTATACATAGTCTATCTAATATCTATACCTACTAGAAATATCGATTTCATTATGATTCTAATTTAAGAGTTTTCTTTCACAGGTTGTTGGCAACTTCTGCGAGTTTCACTTGGTCATAATGGTGACGGACGTGTCGTCTGTTTATCAATAGTGATAAAGTGTTATTGCCGTGAACTTTTATGACTTTATACGGACCTTTCCATATGGGTGCTAAGGCCTTTCGCATTCTAAGGTGGTTCTTTAAGTAAACATAGTCGCCAATTTTATATTGTACTGGACGACTATGGGAATCATAATACGTTTTAGACGTTATCTTAGATCTGTAAACGTATTCAAGAGCTTTATCGCGAGAATACTTTAAGCGGTTTTGTAGCATACGGACATATTCAGGGTATGTGGCGCCAAGCCTTTCGTCACATATAGAGTTTGGGATAAACGGTTTATTGCCAAACATTAATTCATACGGAGTGTAGTGCGTTACGGTATGAACAGTACTATTATAAGTAAGCATGGCTGTGTATACATAACGGGGCCAATTTGTTTGTTCTTTATTGACGAAAGATTTTAAATATTCTTTCAAGGTTGAGTGACTCCGTTCAAGGGCGCCTTGTGTTTGTGGGTGGTATGGAGTTGACCACAACTGTTTAATTTTTAGAAATTCACACGTTTTCTTGAATAGGTCTGCTGTAAAGTTAGTGCCTTGGTCAGTCAAAATCATTTTTGGAATGCCAAATATTGATATGAAAAGTAGTAAACATTCACATGTTTCTTCGGCTGTCGTGCTGCGCACGGGGTACGCGGTAGAGAATTTAGTGAAATCGTCTTGTAGTGTTAATATGAATTTAAGTTTTGCCGGACCGGATTCTGGAAGAGGTCCTACTACATCAAGCGATATGCGTTCACACGGTTTAGTTGACGTACTTGTAATTTGCATTGGTGCTCGATTTATTTTGCGTAAAACTTTATTTTCCTGGCACGATTTACAGCTTTTAACATAGGACTCTATGTCATTGCGCATACCTTTCCAATAATATAACTGTTTCAATCTATCATACATACGACTGACACCAAGGTGACCAGCTATGGGTAAGTCATGATTGTCGTGGAGAATTTTCTTAACTTCAGACGGTGATGGGTAAGTAACGTTATTATGATAGATATCTATTTGTATGCCAGTATTATGAAATAGGTAGTTTATCATATTATATATTTTAATATAACTGTGTTTTTCAAAAGGGTCACGGAAGTCGGATATACTAATTTCTTTAATTTGATCGGTTATTACAAGTTCATTACGAATACATTTGAGAGTCTTATATATTTCGTCATATGACGTCTGATCGAAGTGATGTACTTTTACGTACAGGAAGTAGTGATCTTTATTTCCTGATTGGATTTTATAGAAAGTATGTAATTGTTTTTCTTGGTTGCGGATTTGGTCACGATTTTCTAAATTATTTAATATTTCTTCAATATACGGATTCGATTCATCCAAATCGATCGATGTGGGCACTAAAACAACCTTAGATGTGGTTTTTAGCAAACTGTCATTATGTTCGATAATGTGTGTGGTGAATGATTTATTTTTATCCGCTATTTGTTTCAGGAAGTTGGAATAGTCGACCGTGGATAAGTCAGGGACAGGACTGAGATGCGCGTCTTGAATTACAGTGTTTTCTGATGGGACTCTTATAGAGATAGGAGTAGGAGATTCTGTATTAAAAAGGTCTGGGGTAGGAATTTCTAAGAGAATGTCGGGATTAAGTTCATCCGACTGAAGGGAAGTAGGTGACGTAATGAAGTCGAACAAATCTCTGTCTGAATTACTGTCAACACTTTCGGGTATAGTATTAGCTTCGGAATTTAGAAGATTAGTAAGTAAGTAAGTAAGTAAATCATTTTTTTTTTTTTTTTTTTTGTTATTTCGTTAGCAGTAGGTTGAACGGGGTTAACAGGGAATCTAGACAAAGCGTCTGCGTTGGCATTTATTTTACCCTTTTTATACTGAATATCATATTCAAATTCTTCAAGTTTTAACCTCCATCGAATGAGTCTAGATCCGGGATCTTTGCAATTAAATAACCATTGAAGCGGCTTGTGGTCTGTTACAATGGTAAATCGGCGACCATATAAATATGGTCGGAAGGTTTTAGTTCCAAATACTATCGCTAAACATTCTTTTTCCGTAACACTGTAATTACATTCGGCTTTATTTAAAGTGCGGGACGCGTAAGCAATTGGAAGATCACGCCCGATGGGCCCTTGAGACAGGATAGCTGATATAGCATAGTTAGATGCATCGCAGGTTAACAAAAAGGTTTGATTAAAGTCAGGATAAGCTAATATAGGTGCTTCGACTAGTTTATTTTTTAGAGTTTCAAAACTAAGTTGTTGTTCATTCGTCCAATCAAATGGGGCGTCCTTTTTCAGGAGCAAGGTAAGGGATTTGGCTAGTTTCGAAAAGTTAGGGATAAAACGCCTGTAGTATGATACGAGGCCTAAGAAAGATTTAATTTCTCTAGCAGACTTTGGAACGGGGTATTGTGTTACAGCTTTCACTTTATCTGGATTTGGTTTTACACCGTTTTGGGTTATAATGTGACCTAGGTAAGTAACTTCTTTTCGGAGAAATTCGCATTTTTCTGGTTGAAGTTTTAAATTGAATTCTCGAAGTCTGTCGAAAATGGCCTTGAGATTTAGGATTGCTGAATTTAAATCAAATGCGTACTGGACTATATCATCTAAATAAACAAAACAACGAGAGCCTTGAAGCCCAGCAAGGCAAGTATTCATAAGTCTCTGAAACGTACTTGGGGAATTCTTTAAACCGAACGGCATTCTATTGAATTGAAAGTGACCTTGGGGTACAGAAAAGGCTGTTTTAGGTGCGTCTTCTGGTGATACCATTAATTGATGGAAGCCTGATGAAAGGTCCAGGGTAGTGAAATATTGACTTTTACCTAATTGGTCAAGAATTTCGGTAATTTGAGGGATAGGATAAATTTCACCTATTGTGACATCGTTTAACTTTCTATAGTCAATTACGATGCGCCATTTCTTTTGGCCAGAAGCGTCTGTTTTTTTAGGAACTATCCATATAGGAGAAGACCATGGGGAATTTGAAGCTTTGATGATGTCCTGGTCCAACATTTTATTAATTTGGGTGTCCACTTCTTCTTTATGACACTCAGGAAAACGGTAAGATTTTGTATGTATCGGAGTGTTACTGGTGGTTTTGATTTCATGTTGGATGGCTGGCGTAAACGACAGAGCTTCTTCTGGTAAGTGGAATATATCAGAATAATCTGAACATAAATTAAAGAGCGATTGAACTTCTTCGTCATTCAGGTGGGAGGTTCTCAGGGAATTTAGAACTTTCCTAGTACGTTCAACTACGTTTTTCCTAAGGGGGGTCGATTGAATAGGATAAGCGACAATTGGGTCTAGTTTAAGGTTAAGGTTGCGTTTAATCTTAACAGGTTTATTAGAGGTATTAACAACGGATATATTGATTCTATTATTGTCTTTAACTTTTGCTATACAATTAGCAACTAGGAGAGTTCTAGAAAGATGTTGATCTAGGATCACGCCTTCTTTTATTTCTGGATTTGTGACGGTACATTCTATTACAGCCTCTGTGCGTGGTGGTATGATGTAGCAAGAGTCAAAGAAATGAATTTTAATTTCATTGCGTGTTATTTTAAGAACATCACGACTGTAGTTAATGTTGCAACTGTTAGCCGTCAGGAAATCATTACCTATAATGCCATCATACGGTAGGTTAATTTCTTTGATCATGTGAAATTTATGGCTAATTGATTTAGAATCAGAAACTTTTAATTTTAAATGAAAATAACCTATAGTTTGAGTGGTTTCAACGCCAGGATCTATGCCTTTTATAGGTTTGTGAATGATTGTTGGCTTGTTTAGGACACTTGATTCTTTTAACAAGCAGATTGCAGACCCTGAGTCTACAAGGAGTGTTAGTGGAATATCAGAGACTTGTGACTCTATCGACACATGAGGTAGTAGCTTTTTAGAGGTATCGATACTAACCTCATAAATTTTATTAGGAGAATCGTGGTTTCCGTTTTGGGGCTGATTACCCTGCTGTATAACCTCGGAAGAGTTAAGGTTGCTGTTTTGGGGCTGGTTACCCTGATGTATAACCTTAAGAGGATTGAGGTTGCCGTTTTGGGGCTGGTTACCCTGATGTATAACCTCGGGAGAGTTAAGGTTGCCGTTTTGGGGCTGGTTACCCTGATGTATAACCTCGGGAGAGTTAAGGTTGCCGTTTTGGGGCTGGTTACCCTGATGTATAACCTTAAGAGGATTGAGGTTGCCGTTTTGGGGCTGGTTACTCTGATGTATAACCTCGGGATTTTGATAGGTTGAACTCATGCAGTTCAAATGTGTGCCGACTTTGACCTTACGTCCCGTTCGGCACGGTTGCAGGACGTTTATTCGTTTAAATCTTCCACTTCGACATTTTCACCTTCGTCATCGTAGGTAGATTCATCAGAGTCATCGCAATCATCGATGAAATTGACTTGAGGAGATTTAGGATTGGGTTGGAACCCAGAGGATTTACTTTGATCCTGTTGAGGTTGAGAACTCGGGTAACGTTTCTGTCGCTTTTGACAGTTATTTATATCATGACCAATCTCTTTGCAATATTTGCATGTAAGGTTTGGGTCGTGTTTAGGATTGCTACCCGACGTACTTGGTTGCGAATATGATTTCTGCGAGTATTTATTGTTCTGAGCAAAGATTTTAGGTTTGGACCTATTTTGGCTAGCTTGTTTATCATGTTGTGAGCTATGATTCCGCCTATAAAGAGTTTCTAAAATCCGTTCTTCGGAAATGGCTAAGTTAACGGCCTCATTGAAAGTTTTAGGTGCCCTACACCTTAACATGTTTGATACACGAGGGTTTAAACCCATAAGAAAGTGATGGAGTGTTAGGTCCTCCTTGGCCGCTGTGCGACCTGGTATTTCCTTGGCCTTATAATTAGAGAGTGATATCTCTGTTAATAATTGAGAAAGGTAAGTCTCCATACGAAGAGCGAATTGTCCTACATTTTCAGACGAAGTTTGTTTGCTTTCCTGGAGGTCATTAAGTAAATGTGTATAGTGTTTCCTTTCTGAAAATTGAGTTTTAAGGAACTCTTTTAACTGTTCCCAAGATGTGAATTCTTTGATCGAACAAGCAGTTTCGGCTTTGTCTGTAAGTTGGCATAGTATGTATTTAAATATAATTGGCTTTTGTGCCTCGGATGCTAGCTCGTAAGTATTATTGCAGTTATTAATAAACGAATTTAGTTTCTCGCGACTGCCGTCATATGGTTTTACAAATTTTTATAAAATATTAAGTTCCATTTCTACCGTTTGCCTAGTAAATCTTGGTGATAAGATTGGAGATTTTAGGCCTGAAAGCTCAAATGGAATATCAATTTGCAATTTACTATCTTCGTTTTTTGGTACTTTAGGAGGCATAACATGTAAATTCTAGACGTCAAGTAATAGAATATTAATTATAACTAACAGGGATAAGTTTACAGTTAGCAATTGTTCATTGACTTACAGGAATACGTAGGCGGCGATAAGAGCTAGAGCTGAGAACGGCTGCATTGCGACACTCACACGCAGATAACACAACCGACACTCTTAGATTCCCGGAACACTTGTTAGACTAAACACAAAACACTCGCGGGTCATAGGACGACACTTATGACGTTTCAGGATCTGCGGGATCCCTGAAGGACTCGCAGGATGCTCGAAGGACTCGTAGGATGCTCGGAGGACTCGTAGGATGCTCGGAGGACTCGCAGGATGCTAGAAGTATGTGAAGCTACCAGGCAGTTGAAGGGCGCGACTGGCGCTCACAGGATACTCGCAGGACGATTAAAGGCTGTCCACAGGACACTCACAGGATACATGTAGGCTGCACTTATTATTATGCGCTCAGGATGTACACGACTCGCAGAATCGTAACGTGTTACTTATTTATGAACACTTCACTGGTTTATTACCATTTATTTATTTTATAGAATTGCAGGATACGGAGAGTCTATTACTGATTTAACGCAAATGTGGTTTACGCGAATCGGCACTGGGGATTTCCGCATCCCACCGCTGCCACCAAATGTTATAGGGTCCCTTCAGATAGGCTTTTTAAAAAAAGAAATTATTTAAAAAGTTAATTAATATTTATTTAATTAAATCACAATTAAAGGAAAAGGGACCCTTATGCAACCGATCACCGTAAAGGTTCGAAATAGACTGACTTTAGTACCAATGATTATTGCTGACTACGACTATTGTACTGACATGGCTGAGGGCCATGATGATTAGGCATTTTAGGGTTCAGTGTATGCTTATAACAGTACGCTGCATCAAGCAAAAACACAGGCGGACACGTTCGTCTCGTTCGACGTCAGTATCCGAACCTCTACCTGTATTTCGTCGGTGGTATATACGATATTTTATTCACATAAACAAATAAAACTACAAATGAAGTTATTGCTTTAATATTTTCTTGAAACTCTTGAAATGGTTCTGCCATAGGCTCTGCAGTTAGAGGTTGTTGTCGCTACGAGCTTGTTGTGCAATGTTTTACTTCAGCTGGTCTACGCTGTGGCAAAGGTCACGTCAGTGGCGAACCAACAGGAACATTTATTATTGCTTCTCCCTAAACCGATTCAAGATACTATAGAGAGGCTATGGCTATGCTTTTTATGCCGATGGTACCTTCTCGTGGGACAATATCCGACATACATGTGGGCGTAGCCACGGGCAAAAGCTAGTAGTCAATACTCAATAAAAACAACAAGTTGTGTTAGTGTCTAATTCGGTATGTAAGTCACACCTCAGCAGTACATTATTTGCAGAGATTTACATCTGTTTAACAAGGCTACTCATTCAATAGTGCGCAAGAGTGTCACAGCAAAACGATCACTAAATAATTAGTATTTAACAAAATAGTATCTTCGAGGTGTTGGAAGAAGTAACTATTCGGGGTGAATTAAATACCCATTAACTTATATGTAAAAGATAGTGTTAATATAAAATTTAATTATAACACGATGGAAAACTATGAATATAAAGATATTCCGCAAAATAGTGCACAGTATTCGAAACTACAAAAGATTATAATCGATTGGAAACCGTTTCTGAGACAGCTGAGTAATAATTAATAAGTTAAATCTGAAATGAATTGATGAAACAACATCGTCTTGCCTTTCAATGTTGATAAGATCCATTTTCACTAATTGATTGCAAACACGTGCCTATAAATAATTATTTACTCAAAACAAACCGTTTCAGAAAAACCTAGATTCTGACAAAAAAGAAAAAAAACTGAAATATTCTTCCAAATAGCCGAAGAATTGAGGGCCCTTAACGGGGCACCGGTGTGGGCGCATTCATTGAGGCTCCGACCAGCCCGCCGGTTGAACGCGTCCCAGAGGGTCATGGCCATCCGGCTGGTCCGGGGATACCGCACGGTCTCCTGCGAGGCGGCGAGCCTCCTTGCCGGATTGCTGCCATGGGATTTGGAGGCAAAAGTCCTCGCGCACATTTGGGAGTGGCGCGAGGAAGCGAAACACCGGGGCGTAATTCATCCCTCATCTCCCTCATCCCCTCATCCCAGGTGGCCTCATCTCAGGAGTAGGCAGTGACCTGTCGCTGCCGGCCGTAGTGAATGCTATGGTCGGCGGCGACGAGTCGCGGGCCGCGGTGGTATCCTTCAGCGAAACAGTTATCTCGCAGAAGGAGGTTGCGGAAAGGGAGCGAGAGATCTCATCCAATCACCCGGCCCGCAGCAGGCGCACCGGGCGTCGGCGGAGGGCGGACAACGCCCTCTTCCAACCCCCCTAAATGGGTCCAGGGACGACGGACTTGGGGACGTCCGTCACCCCCCATACATCAGGACCCGAGGCGGCGGCGCGTAGTGTTCCACGCGCGCCCCTCTTAGACTTCGCGGGGGGAGTCAAACACCTCACTCCCCCCGCTCCACCGGACGGGGCCCGCATAGCCGGGCCGGCACCAGTCGGGGTTTGCGGAAGATTCGTACGTTCCCGTGACCCCCGGCGCAGGTGTGAGATGGAACACCGGGGTGGTTTTTAGTCAATAAGAGTCTGACAGACCCCGCCGCCTGCTCTCATGGCGGGGGACATCAATGAGGATTATCCACCCAGGATCAAAAAAAAAAAAAAGACCATGGTACGGAGAGAGAGGAAATGGGAAGCCGTCACCTCCGTCTGCGAAGCAGTAATGCTCGCAAAGGAGGAGGCAGAGCGCGTGAGGGTGAGGTAATCGTTGCGCCCTCACGCCCCTAGTCACCGCAGGAGGAGGCACCCTGGGCGTCGGGAGGCGATACCCTACTCCCGGCCAACGTAGGCGCGGGCTTGCGGACGGCGAGCAATGGGCATCTTGCCGTCCGGTAAGGACCAGGCCCGGGTCTACGGCGCGTTATGTTCCACGCGCGCCTCATAGAGATGTCAGCATAACTGATGGGGTCCGATAGGGCCGATGCCTGCTGGGGTCGCGGATTGTTCGAAAGAGTTACCGTGGCCCTGGCGCACAGGCAACTGAAAGAACACGGGTGGGTTTTAGTCAGTAAGAGTCTGACACGCCCTTCCGCTCCGCCCAGAGCGGGAGAGGTCATTTAAAGATTTCACACCGAAAAAAAAATATAAGTACTCTATCTTTCAAAATATTATTATATTATGTACCATATTATAAAAAGGTAAAATTTGTTTGTTTGTAAGTTTCTATGTAGGGGGTAATCTCTGGAACTACCGGTCAGATTTGAAAAAATATTTTTGCATTCTATAGCATAATTCTTGAGGAAGGCTGTAGGTTATTTAACATCACGCGATGCCCCTCAGGCGCCGAGCAAAAGTAAAAAAAGTCGAAAAGAACGCTAAACGACAATGAAGTTATAGTGTAGGCAGGTGATGCTATGCGACGGGGTGGGTCGGGGGAAAAAGAAATTTCACGCGGACGAAGTCGCGGATAGAACCTAGTTATTAATATTTTAATGTATCCAGGCTTATTGGTATAAATGTATCGGCAATCCATTGTGGAGATTTAAGGGAGGTCATTTGCAACCAAATTACCCCGTATGGCCCATATATGCAAGTGGCAACCGTTTTGGAGTAATGTGACATTATATATGTTTTTGAAGATATCTGGTATCTTATCTCGTTGTAAAGCTGAGAAGTTGTACATGTTTTTGGAATGTTCTGCCTATAAAGTACATCCGCGTTTTTTTGCAGATATCGACCATTTTATTCAAATGACCTGGTCAAAATGATGAATAATCGTAACGATTTCTAGCTCTGATTTAAAAACTATTAAAGATAATTGTCGATTTATGGTTGACTAACTTCTGGCCGATGCTTCACCCGCGTGGATGTCGGATATTATCCCACGGTAATAATTTGTAAATTCCAGCTAATGATATGCAGCGGAGACAGCGGACATATGTGTTCTAGTTCGGGATGTGCGTCGGCGCACCTACCATGTTCATCCCGCAGATAAGGCGAGAAGTGAATAATACTGAAATTGCCACAGATGATAATGGCTTCCTGGCTGAGTGAGTTGTGGATGTTTATACTTATATTTCTGTTATGTTTGGTTCACCCGCATGTAGCTTTCCACAGAAATTGTGCATTACCTGACATAAAAAATATGATTTGTCACCTGAGTCTACCTTTCTATCACAGAACGAATTTTTGTAATCGGATCAGTGTTTCCAGAGATTTTCCTTTACAAACAATATTACTTTTTCAAGTAGTAAGTTTTATAGATTATTTTTTATAAGATACCTAACGATAAAAAAAAACTAAGTTCGTAGCCATCACGGTTATAGAATCAAGTGATGAACTCTGACAATATAAGCATCACATTACTTATTTTGAATAGTTAGGCAGATTTCATCAAGTTAAAGACGAAGCATCAGTTTGGATGTGTAAGAATCACTATCAGAATGCTTTATTTGTAAACATAGATCAAATTACAACAGTGTGCGAGATGTTACAGATTGGTAGATCCTCTATGATTTGCCCAGAGGCGTACAAATATATTTACCAAAGAAATTAAATATATGTTTGTAGTAATGGATACCGGTTTATTAAAATAAGATTAGTCTACCAAGAATATACGTAAATTGAGCTTCGCAAACAGAGCAATTGATTCCAGTAGATACATGTAGGGGACAGGTATAGAGAACGTTTTGTTTCGATTTTCAAATTAATACCAACTTTATTATATTGAAATTGTATTTTCCAGTCTCGGTGTACAGTTTCAGCGGGTTTTCTCTTCGTGATCATCCTCTCAATCATCACAAAATTAATCGGATGGCAGATACCTTTCACCATTGCAGTTTTGGACAATTTAGCCGTGTTCATAGTTTTATACTGTAGTACAAACGACACTCATATATTGTTAAGTATATAATGCAAGGATTCTTTGCTGCTTCACAAACTACCATCACCGTTTTGATCATAACTGAGTATATTTTACCAAAATATAGAGGAATATTTCCAACAGTTAAAACAGCTACGTTTTACTGGGGCATTTGGGCTTCTAATGCAATAGGCACCTTCTCTAATTGGAAGAATATTCCGTTGATTGGTATAGTTTGTGTGAAATGTATACCTTTCTGGCTGTGTTGATTTGACCCGAGTCTACGTACTGGTTGGCAAGCAAAGCAAGGTTTGATGAATGTGCAGCATCACACCGCTCCTTGAGAGGTTGTGATGAAGATTCAGAAAAGGAATTAGAAGCATTGATAAATTCTCAAAAGGAATATATTGCTGGCTGTGGAAATCCAAGGCCAACTGCAAGGGAAGAAGTGAATGATGTCTTTTAAACAATGAAATCTATAAACCAATAAAGAATTTTATAAACCGACCTTATTAGCTAACTTTACTTGTTTTTTGCTCAGAAAAGTTTGTTTTCGCTGTGTATGCTATACATGTTTTAAAGAAAAGAACAAACAGTGAATCAACAAAATTCGCTTAAGATGGTTTGTAATTTATAAAACGTTATTTAGAAGTGTTTGTTAAACTTTATATTAAACTAGCCGTTGAACGTGACTTCGTCTGCGATCCAGGATGAAAAGGTTTTACAACAAATCAACAGACTTCCAAAAAAAAACAATAAAAGACGTGAAAAATAACTTTAATTTCGGAAGTCGGTGTCTTTGTTTTGTATTTTCGTTTTTGGTCACCGACTTAGTTATGTAACTTATAGGTACATATCTAATCTAATGTGAAATTAGTTCTTAACCGCCGCTTGCTTTTTTTTGAGCATTATCTACTACAAAAATACCTAAGTGTCACATTTTGGAAGTTTTAATTTACTTAAATTGCAAGGTTTTTCGATTACATAATTCAATTCTAATATCGCAACTACGCCAAGTCAAGACACTAAGACAGTCGATAATAATGACAGGCTATGTTAGTGTTTAAAAATCGGTCAGTAAATGTCACATCAGGTGTAGGTTCGTTTCTTGCAAAGATTCACATCTGTTTAAACAGGCTTAATAGTGCGTAAGAGTGGATAACAGCAAATTGATCATAAAATAATTTTTGATGTGTAAACATCTTAGCGCTCAGTCTACGGTAGGGGCTAGCTGGGACTTCGAGCGTCAAATGACGTCAGCGTAAGACCCGTGTCTATGTGGGCGCGTGAACCAAACTGATGCGAGCTCACATGTTTACACATCAATTTTTGTGAGTGCCAAACCAACTCACACCGATTTTAGTAATTGCGTCGGTGTTCTCGCAAACCAGCGAATTGTCTTCATTGATTTCATTGTTGAAAAAAGTAGCAACAATTCGGGGTGAATTAAATACTCTTAACTAATAAATAAAAATATAGTGCTATCATCAACTTGAGTTGAACACGATGGAAAATTGTGAATATAAAGACATTCCGCAAAACAGTGAACAGTACACGAAACTACAAAAGAATACAGATTGGAAACCGTTCGTGAGACAGGTGAGTAATAGTAATTAGTTAAATGTGAAATAGCATGATGAAACAACGTCGTCTTGACTTTCAATGTTAATAAGTTCCATTTTCACAAATTACTTTCAAACTCGTGCCTGTAGAAAACTACTTACTCAAAACAACCGTTTTCAAAAAAGAATAAAACAAAACAGCATTTCAAGGCCTGGTAGGCCTTCGAATGTCCAAGGCAGACCGGGTTGAACTGGTGAAAGCCGTAGGAATCCGACGGTTCCGAGAAGCACAGAACCGGTTGATGTGGCGGTGCTTGGGGGAGGCCCATGTCCAGCAGTGAACGTCTTTCCGCTCAAATGATGATAATAATGATGAAACAAATAGATAATTCGGTCCTTGACTTTGATTTTGCTTGATTTTATGTTTTTACACCTAGCTTCGATATCGCTCCATTACTCTACGTAGTTTTCAAAATATTATCAGGCAACCCGAATATTTTGAAAAATAATTCATTTTTTTATGTGTTCAAGTACCTATCCAAACTAATGGGTTTTGTAATTTTTTGTAACTTCTATCACACACTATCATGACAAAAATTACATAACTGTCAACTTTGGTTACCATTATATAATCTGTCATTATTAACATAATATGGATTAATAGCACTTCGCTCGCGACTTCGTCCGCGTGGATTTAAATAATAATTCAGGAATATTTTAGGGGAAAATCCATCCGTTGAAAAGGAGAGTTTCGAAAATTCATGATTACGATCTTTATTTTTATGTAGACATGTGTCAAGTTTAAAGGAAAAAGATGTTTCGTATAAACTGTGTCCTTCTCCCTTTTCATCATATTTAATTAGTTTAAATGTTATTGTGGAAAACAAATATGTAACTATATCTTTATTTGTTGTTGTGGACCTATGTCACTGAGTTAATTCCGCTAAGGTCTAGTTTATTAGTATAATATATCGCACTAACTGGAAAGCTTTTATCTGCACCATTTTTAAAACTATCTCCTTCATTTTTCTGAAATTTTGGACTGCATGGATGCATGGGCCATGCCTAGCATTTGGTATTCCTTCAGTAATTTGTTTAATTATTTTGTACAAATATTGATCGGAAACAAAAGACAAAACTGTGAAACCAAATAGAGGTGAGGTGACATCAAAGTTACTACTAGTTAATAATAAAGACGTATAGAACTGCTTGTTTCAGTTCACAACTTTGTAAATGCGATACCTGGACACCTATCAAACTAATTGTTTATTATTTTTTAAATTTATTCTACTTGTTATCCGTCATACCTAAGTTCCTAAATAAATAATATATTCTAAATGATTGGATTATAATGTGGGAGGCTCACGCACGTTGCGCTTTTCGACTCAAAGAGAAAAATGATAACTCTGCCTTCAAGCTGACTACAGTAGCCCTAGTTCCTAAACATTAGGTGTCTATGGCTGCACCACCGCCACCTCTGGGGTTTAGGACGTGTTTGGTCACATCAACCACATTCTAAGTCACCAACCTACTTGCATAAAAATTACAATAAACTGGAAGTATCAAATCCCCTCCTTTGAGCATTGAATTCAAGATTATATTTTGCGGACTGCTTTAAATTTTCGTCCAATAATCTCAGTTAACATACTGCTATGTTCTAAAGTTTATAAATTCGAATCAGTAATTAACTCAGGCTCGTGAGGATCTATTGAGATGGCTAACTTTTCTACAGACCCACTATGAAATATGTTGTACGCGAAAATTAATATCCTAATGTTAATTAAAGCGGTCCCAGCGGTCCCAAGCAGTCCTTTGTTTCTGCTTAGAGTCCGTTTAGAAGTAAGAGCGCCTGGCACTTTCGTGTTAGTTACACAGCTAATGTTGTTAGCACGAAAGTGTCAGGCGCTCCTCTTACTTTTAAAAATAACCTGTTACAAAATTTCTAAATTACGTTTTTAAAACCGTCTCGACTGTATTTTGTGAGCTTCAAGGAATTTTAATTTAAGTAAGATTAACTAAATTAAAAATTCAGGCAGAAACAGTCTGTGGGTTTAGACAGGCGGTGTGATACCCCATGCCTCGGAAAGCACGTTAAGCTGTTTATCCTGCGCCTGATCTTTCTTCGGTCGTGTCGGATTGCCGTCCCATCGGACTATGAGAGTGAAGGAAGAGAGAGTGCACCTGTGTCTGCGCATATACTTGTGCTCTATAATATGTCCCGCGTCGATGGCTTGTCTCCGGTGAGATTGGCCACCATGGCCGAAATTCGTTCTGGAGGACTATTTTTAATACTAATAGCTGTGTTTTGCTGCAGAAAAAAGGCCCCAAACAAACAAAAATATGTTTTATTCGTAAATAAATAAAATAAATAAAACTTTTATTTTTTCTCATACAATTGTTCTACAGCACAATATTGAGGCAGCCCCGGTGAGTTATAAGGATACTTGTGATGGGGTTACCTCACAACTTCCCATGGGTTACACTACTACAATGTTGAGACGTAATTAAAAAACAAAAAGATAATAAAAAGTTATATGATACAAAATTGTTTTAGCATGTTCAAGTATGTATAGTGTTTGCGTGTGTGTATGTGTGTGTGTGGGGGGGGCATGTGTGGGGTGTGTGGGTGTGAGTAGGTGTGTGTGTGTGTTAATGATTGATTAACTGATGTATGATTGATTGGGTACAGGTTCTTCATTAGTATATTCTGGTTAATATAAGCTCAATTTCATCGTACGTTTGTGATTTTAACCATTCCATTAGAGTATTTTTACATTCGTACCGCAACATGGGGTAAATATTCAATTTGAAGTTCAATTTATTATAAATATAAGTTGATTGTGTATTATACTGATGCCTGCCGAAAACCACACGGACCCGCGGGGAACGGGCCACACGGACCCGCGGGGAACGGGCCACACGGACCCGCGGGGAACGGGCAATACGGACCCGCGGGGAACGGGCCACACGGACCCGCGGGGAACGGGCCACACGGACCCGCGGGGAACGGGCCACACGGACCCGCGGGGAACGGGCCACACGGACCCGCGGGGAACGGGCCACACGGACCCACGGGGAACGGGCCACACGGACCCGCGGGGAACGGGCCACACGGACCCGCGGGGAACGGGCCACACGGACCCGCGGGGAACGGGCCACACGGACCCGCGGGGAACGGGCCACACGGACCCGCGGGGAACGGGCCACACGGACCCGCGGGGAACGGGCCACACGGACCCGCGGGGAACGGGCCACAACATCTTTGCATCATTTATCGAGATTTGTGGATGAAATGAGAGGGTCTTGTGCAGATGTATGATTATGTTCAATATGTATAATTTCCTGACAGTGAGCAAATTACTAATCTTGTAAAGGTTGTCTGTAGAATATCGAAAGGGTTTAAAATACATAACTTTGATGAGAGACTTTTCATGTGGCCTTTCAAAGACTCTTATCTTATCTTTACTCATTTTTACTCGAAATTATTGTATATTTTACCTTCTACACTTACGTATCTGCGAATCAGTCTCTGTACCTCGCTCTACTATGACTTTTTAACCACAGGAAACTCGTTATTCGACGCTTCCAATGTGGTGACATTGAAAATATTCACCATAGCTGTGACAGCCAGCAACAGCGATTGCAACAGTTAAGGTGATTATTCTTTGAAAAACCTATTTCTCATTAGATGGCAGCTATTTATATCCTACTACGAGTATATTAGGAAATACATGGTTTCTTAATCGACGGGATTTTTGTTCTTTAACGTGGCTTGCGGTAAAATGGTAGAAATCGTCACGTAACGAAAAAGCGTAAGCGTTATGCGCCCTCCGTGCGACTACCAAGACACTCTGTATTATATCTATACTTATTTTATATTGTAATTATACTAGCTGCACCCCCCGATTTCACGCGCAGCGGTATGAAATATACTTTACGAACTATTCTCAGACCTACCAAATATACACAAAAAAAAATCATAAAAATCGGTCAAGCCGTTGCAGAGTAGTTCGATAACAAACACTGTGCCACGAGATTTTTATATATTAGAAGAAGATAACGGCGTCAGCGATGGCTGAGCGACAGCGCCATTATCATCACGATTCGGTGGTACGGAATCCATAGTGCAGGTTTTCAATAAAACACGATGATACAGCAAAAAGTTAGTATTTCACTTTCAGAATAATTAACACAGTACAATATGAATAACGTTCTCCTATTATTTTCTAAATTTGGGCAAACCGACAGTTTCGCGCAGGAAAAGAGTGGAGGTCTGCATTCGTTCGTTGTCCTCACAAGACTGACTTGTCTTTTGGTCACTTCCCTTCACACGACTCTGCCCACCTGCCGCCCTCTCTACAAGCGCGTCACGGCGTTTACCCTCACCTTAGTACTACAATAATCAATTTAGATACTATTATCGCTCAACTTTTCTAATCTACGACACGACCAACCTGACAGGTCTCACCTCCTCGTGTGCACCTGAAACAAACAATCATCAGTGGAGTTACAGTGTAACCTCGGCCAGCTGGACCGTACACAAAGATCGTTCCAAAAACAAAAAACACATTTGCCTCAACTAATAAAATAATGTACCTCTAAGCTGCAAGAGAAAGTAAATGGTACACTAACACACAGTAATACGCTAACACATAATTTCCTTTGCAATTACTTAAAGCAAATTATGAGCCGGCTGCCTACGCAGCTAGTGACAACTGTTGCCACCCATATCATCATCACTTCACGTGACACGACTACAACTTCTCAAAGAAGTCTCAGGGCAATGCATGAAAAACAACAATAGTCTCTTCTGAGAACCGGGTCCCCGCCACTCCACTAACTGCCCATCGCGCTCTGAACAACTTACAAGTGAATCGCAGTTACGACTTCAGTCAGTGCGTGCAGTGCGACCAATAACCAAAGTCCATAACTCATATACACTTCTACTACTCGTTGGAAGTACCTTCCACAACATCCTCTAAATCAGACAAATCGAATTCAACAGGAATACTGATGAGGCATCTTTCGTATGCGATCGTGTAGGTACGTATTGCTAGTTAAGGGTTTCAAAAGATAACGATCGCAATCAAGTAACTACAATATTGAATGGTCCCTTGTACTTGGGTCTAACTTCATTTGATTTTGTTCTTCACTTAGTATTAAAACTAAGTCCCCACCATCAAACTTAACGAGATTGGCTTTGGCTTAGACTTTTCATAACTAGCATTATTTTCTTATGTTCGTTGCCGCTTGCTCTCTGGTCTCGTCAATATTTATCTCAGTTTCAGTATCACTAAAAGTAAAAAGATTTAATGGTCTAGCTACGCGCCCTATCATAAGCTCGAGAGGGCTTGCTTCGGTAACACGGTGAACCGTACAGTTTGCTTTTCGTCGGGGCTAAGTCTATAAGACGAATGGTAAACGATACGAGTCGGGTCCTGAAGTCTTATTTTTAGTTCACCAGTTTTAACACGCATACGAGGTTAACTGTCAATAAAAATATGCGAAGATTATAAAAAAGCAACAATATTAGCGATTCCTTATTTTTGAATATCTGTATCAACTTAAAACTTACCTCGATTTAGATGGGTAACTACAGACAGCTACATACTTTTTTTTTTGAGATCACGAAATATGAACTAGACAAGTTGACGGTGTAACCTTGATCTAATAAAAACATCACAAATAATTGGTTCAGTACGTTCGCATGACTGCATTGACCTTTAAAATAACAACATCGACGATAGAGAGCATTCGGCACCGGAATCAAAAAAAAAAATACGACTCACTAGATTGTTGTAACCGTCCGCAAATACCAAAAAAAAAAAAAAAAAAAAAAAAAAAAAAAAAAAAAAAAAAAAAAAAAAAAAAAAAAAAAACAATAAAGTTAACGAAACTAAGTATTTGGGTGTAGTAGTGGATAATAGGCTATCCTGGTACCCTCATATAGAACTCTCATGTAGAACAAGTTACCGCCAGAATTAGAAAGTTAAGTTGGTTGTTCAAAACCCTAAGACATGTTGCGCCAATGGTAAAAGCAAACAAAAACTGCCAGTCTAAAAATTTACTCACTCAAGTTTACCTTGCACTTGTACAATCTGTGCTCGGATACTGTATTCCGGTTTGGGGAGGTACAGCAAAGACCAAATTGATACAACTAGAACGAGCACAACGCGCACTCCTAAAGATTATGCATTTTAAAAGACTTAGGTTCCCTACTGTAGACCTTTATCACATTAGTGATGTACTCTCTGTCAGAAAGCTGTACATAGTCCAAACAATATTAAAAAAGCATAAGTCTTTGCCCCTTAATGTGGGTATTACCCCGAAAAGAAGGAAGTTCAGCATAGCAGATATACCATCAACTAAGACCAAATTTGCATGTAATCAATATCGTAAACGATCTGCTCAATTATATAATAGAATAAATAAAAAGATAAATATACACTCGAAAAATAAATATGACTGTAAAGAAACACTAATTAAGTGGATAAAACCACTTACGTATGAAGACACAGAAGCATTGTTATAACACGGAATTATTCACATACTCACAGACACACACACCCACCTACTCTGACAGACACGCCCATATACACACACACACCCTAACACACACACACACAAACATACAACACATACACGCACACTCACAACCTTTAAGTATACTCTTTAATTTTTTTCTTCTTTTAATTTCTTATTTTAGGTGGTCTAGACTTAATATTCTTTTACATTTTAAAAATATTGTGTTAATTATCACGCTATACAAAATAGGGAGGGGCGGAGTCTTCTACTACAGGCATTATTTGTCTAAAAGAAGATTCCGAACACAACAATTTGTAAGACCAATTATTTGACACAATAAATTTTATTATTATTTTATTTATTTTTATTTACCAGCTTCCTATTTCACAAGCATCTACATCTAGTCATATAATAATATACAAAAAAACTTGAATTATAAATCGATGGAAAATTGTGAATCTAGAGACATTCCGCAAAACAGTATAGTCCCCCAGACCGTAATTCGGCCATGGCAGCCAATCTCAACGGAGACTAGCCTTCGGCGCGGGAGATATTATAGTGTACAAGTGTGTGCGCAGACACAGGTGCACTCTATCTTCCCTCTCTTTCATAGTCCGATGAGGCGGCAATCCGATACGACTTGAGAGAGATCAGGCGCAGGACCAACGGCTTAACGTGTTTTCTGAGGCATGGGGGTATCACACCGCCAACTTCCAAACTCCTGGCTGTTACTAAGACATTTCTAAAGAAAAAACCCAATAACACTTTGCCCAATCTGGGAATGGAACCTTGGGACTCCTCGCTCAGCAGTCGCGTTTGCAACCACAAAACCAACGGGGCAGTCGAAACAGTGAATAGTTTACGAAACTACAAAAGAAATAAAAAAAGAATACAGTGGAAACCGCTCGGGAGACAGGTGAGTAATAATAATTAGTTAAATCTGAAATAAAATCATCAAACAACATCGTCTTGCCTTTCCATGGTAATAATCCATTTTCACAATTTGCTTGCAAACACGTGCTTCAAATAAATTATTTACTCAAAACAACCGTTTTCAAAAACACAAAAGTTTTCAAACAAAAAAAGTCACCCTCGTAGTCAACCAAATAGATAATTTCGGTCCTTGATTTTTTGCTTGTTTTTTTTTTATAACTAGCTTTAGTATCGCTCCATTACTCTTTTTTTCCAAATATTATCAGGTAAACCAAATCTTTTGATAAATAATTCATATTTTAATGTATTCATATTTGTATATATATGTGTTTTTGTTATTAATTTTTAATTTCTTCAATGTCACTATCATTTTAGCGATAAGTCAACACAAACACAACACACACACAAACACACAAATGACACAAAACACAAATTAAATAACTGTCAACTTTGTTTACCTACATGAAATCTGTCATTATTAACACAATTATGAATTATTCCCACAATTATAGATTTAAATACATACATACATACATAAACTCACGCCTTCTTCCCATGGGGGTAGGCAGAAACTACAGAACGCCACCTGCTACGATCCTTACATATTCCTTTTGCCTCCTTTACATTCATACATCTGGTCATACACGCAAGCCGGTTGTGAGTAATACGCACCTGACCTTCCTGAAGAACATCACCAATAAGGTCACTATATGTCTTCCTAGGGCGTCCCCTCCCGTCGCGATGTTTCCGCTCACATCTTCCTTGTAAATACCTTTTGTTAGTCGCCCTTCATTCATCAGA
The DNA here is from genome assembly GCA_916610205.1 of Griposia aprilina. Classification (NCBI taxonomy): domain Eukaryota; kingdom Metazoa; phylum Arthropoda; class Insecta; order Lepidoptera; family Noctuidae; genus Griposia; species Griposia aprilina. The sequence continues at coordinate 950,532 of OU744293.1, read as the reverse complement.
TTTAAATAATAATTTATATTAAAATAAACTATATTCTATACTAATAATAAAGCTGATGAGTTTGTTTATTTGTTTGTTGAAAGCGCTAATCTCTGAATCTGTCACAGCACAGGGCACAGCTATAAGATATTTTTATTATGTTATAACAAAAATATTCACGCGGACGAAGTAGAGCGCAGAATAAGTTAGTGAATAAATATTTTTAGGGGAAACTCCACACCCTTTAAAAGGCGAGTTTCGAAAACTAATGATGTTGGTGTGGAAAGTTATCACCCCATAGATCATATTTGATTGTGGGCGGTGTTCAGGTGTCTGTAGTCCGACGTTAGGCATATATTGCTGTCGCGGACATGTGAAGAGGCCATCGGAAGACTGAGCGGCCAGTGAAAGCTAATGATGGTTGGCAGAAGTCAAAGTGCGCGTGCGCCAATCGGTCGAATTTTAATCTCACCGCAAAACCGCATTTTTTATAATCTCAATTCATCGCATCCGCTGAAACTATAAATTAACGTGTATTATCCCGTAATCCTTGGGGATTTGCCATTCTATAGTTCTGCAATATTAATATATCAACCCGTGCCCGATTAATGTGTAAAATCATAGAATTTCAAGTGACCTTTATGTACGAGATCGCCAGGTGGCCACCGGCTGAAGAATCATCAGGACAGAACAAGAAGACCACCCAGGTACCGCTTTGCATTATTTGCTGGGGTTAACTACAGACACCACCTGACCGTCCCCAATCTCCTTTCAATTTGTCGGACAAAACAGGCATTTTGAATCGGTGTGCATTCCAGACGCAGATTTTTCTCTCGTCCTCATCCCGCATAGGAAACATGGCTATTTACACGCCTGTCCCTCCAGATGTCAAATTTTTGCCAATTTTCAAATTTATGAGAAGTAGGAATAAGATCCGTATAAACGTTGCCCTTCCCCCTTTTCACTCTTTTGTTCTAAAAAAATCGTTTGGTATACTTCCATTGAGTAAGGAGCAGTTGTGGCCCAGTGGTATCGGTGCTGACTTACTAGTTAGGTCGTGAGTTCGAGTCCAGGCAGGCACTTTACATTGTCTATTTAAATTCATCACCCCTACTCTCAAATACGGTTAAGGAAAACATCGTAAGATAATCGGCATATCCTACAACCAAAAATTCAAAGATATATGACGTCCACCAACCCGCGCTGTGCTCGCGTGGTGGATAATGGCCCACTCCGTCTCTCACTCAACATTATAGGCTAATTTTGCATGTTTCCATTTATTGACTATAACAATATTCATAATCGTTTTCAAGTTAATTGAAGCAGACAAATCCTTTCCTTTAAACTTTATTAACCCCTTTCACAGGGGTTGATATTTGATAAACCCTGAAAAAAAACTATTAGATTTTTTTGCAGATTGAGGTTTTTCTAGTACTCTTACTTATGTTGGTCCAGAAGAGTCTTACAAAACTGTATCGTTTTTTTTCTTTAATTGTAATGGATAATCTGCGGAAACACTGATCAGATTACAAAATGCCAATCGATGATGTTCTTTCTGGAAGGCTCTTCTGGACATGAAAATAAAACATAAGAACTGACGTAGTTGTAGCTGACTGTTCGCATTTTTCAAAATCTGTAATTGCAGTTAGCAATTACTCAAAAAGTTAAGGGCAGTCTCCTAAGCTGTTTTCCTGTAGCTGCAACGGTTAAGGTACCTTACGGGCAGGAAGCTACCTTAACGTTAACCGTCTCAAAAATTCACTTTGAAGAGAAGAATATAGACATAAATTTGTATATTCCAGTTGGTGATCTGCAGCGGAGTATGGACGTCTGAGTTCCTGTTCGGGATGTGCGTCGGCACACCTACCATGTTCATCCCGCAGATAAGGCGGGAAGCGAAAAATACTGAAATTATCACAGATGACATGGCTTCTTGGCTGAGTGAGTTGTGGATGTTTTTAATCCCCCACTGACCATAGGTCGGAGGAAAAGTTTATTCGTGTTTTATAGGTATAAAGTTGTAGTAAAATCTCTTTGGCTGTACTGTTTGTATCTGGCTGGTTTTCATACCACACGTTCGGACCAGCAACGTCTTATAACGACAAATTTATACAATTTATTGTTAATACAACGTCTAATGATGGCTACTAAAAATATTATATTATTTGCACTGCGTCTCATAACGCCTCCTGGCGTTATGAGACGTAGTGAAAATTGCAAGTAGTGCAATTTACTATTGCTTCCCAGCAATAGTAAATTCCATTAGTTGAACTTTTGCGCCGCAAGACTTGGAAGTGTCAAACATCTAATAATAATAATAATAATAATAATAAAGGTTTTATTGATTCATAAACGTGTGTTACAATACCATATCTATATCTAGAGCCACAATAAATCAAATTTTGGCGGCTTATTGTTGTCGTCTACTACACACACGTAAGCGCGTACGCACACATACGCAACGTCCAAACACGTCCTGCATAGCGGCAACGCACCCCAAATCAGCCGCTATGTGTCGACGTCTTTTGAATTTGTGTTTAATCCTATATAACTCTAGGAACTTGAAGAGCAGAACGTTTATCAACGTATGTCCATTTTTATATGAAAATATTGTGTCATAATGTGCGCACGTCACGAGAGCGGCGCTGAACGTGTTAAATAGATGACATTTAAAAAAAGAAAAAGTAAAAACGATTTCCTGCCATTTTTCAATTGTTTTTCAGTCCGCCAAAATGAGTGAATCTAAATTGAATTGAATGAAATTCGATACATTTTGAAGTTTTATTATAAAAAAGGGAACAATGCGACACAAAGCCGCAAAAAAAAAAATTGTCGTTAAAGGACTTAATGCAGTATCAGTAAGAGTAGCACAAAGTTCAAAGCGTTTTCAGTCCGAAAATTTTGATGTCAAAGATGCAGCTCGCTCTGGTCGCCCTGTTACAGATAAGGTCGATGCCATTTTAGAAACGGTGGAGCATGTGGATATTAGTAGTTAAGACATAGCTGAAGAGTTAGGGGTTGACCACAAAACAGTTTTGACCCATTTGACAAGTCTCGTTATACAAAAAAGCTAGATATTTGGGTGCCATTTGAGAAGTCTTGAATTTGTATATAACATACGAAAGAACTTTTCCCCGACCTACGTAATATATTTCTATGGATGCTTGTTTCACCTTCATGGAGGTTTCCACAGAATTTCTGCATTTTCTGACATAAAAAGTATGCTTTTTCACTTGGGAATAGTCTAGCTTTCCATCAAAGAAATATTTTTTGTAATTGAATCAATGTTTCCAGACATTTTTCTTCACAAAACAATGTATTTTTTTTTAAGTAGGTATAAGTTATTTAATATAAGATGTATAAATTAGGAAAACTAAGTTTGTGGCACTTATAAAATCTAGTGATGAACTCTCAATGGTATGAGCACCACATTACTTATATTTAATAGAGTTTATCAAGTTAAAGACAATGTACTAGCGGGAATGTGTAATAGAAACTGACTTATCAAAATAAGATTATAGTCTTCCAAGAATATAAGTAAATTGAGCTCTGATGCAATCATCAGAGCTCAATTTGACTCATAAGCAGAGCACATGCTTCTATCAAATACATGTAGTCGACAGGTATAGTCAACAATTTGTTGCGATTTTCAAATTTGAATACCATTTTTTTATATTGAAATTTTATTCCAGGCTCGGTGTACAGTTTCAGCGGGTTTCCCTTCGTTATCATCCTCTCGATCGTCACAAGGTTCATTGGAAGGAAGACACCTTTCACCATTGCAGTTTTAGACACTTTAGCCACGTTCATAGTTTTATACTTTCGTACAAACGTCACTCATATATTGATAAGTAATATAATGCAGGGATTCTTTGTTTTTTTTTTCTTCCCATAAGACCATCACCATTTTGACTTTAACTGAGTATATTTCACCAAAATATAGAGCACAGACTGCCAAGAAGCTGTGCATCCTAAATAAGGTGAGGCGATACTTTAAATCTGTGCAAAACACAGGTCCGTTCCTGTAAGGAGTATTGCAGCCAGTTATGGGGTGGCTTAGCGAAATACCAGCTTGCTGCCCTTGACTCAGTGGAACGCAGAGCAAAAAGGGTTGTAGGCGACGAGACGTTGGTGGCTAGGCTTCACAGCCTGGAGCATCAACAGAATTGTATCTAATTTTAATTTTATTAATGGCATTGTAATCTATTTTTAAATTAAGAAACTATTATTCTTCGATCAATAATTGATCGAAGCTATTATTAGTATTTTTATGTTATTACTAATTACTAAATGTGTGCATGCTTTATAACCAAGATGTTAAATCTCACTCAATATTTGCACGGCTGAAATGCCGAATATAGTGAAACCCATAGATCTTAAGAACGTATGTTACCTACCTATATTCTTGCAAATAAATATATCATTCATTCATTAATTCATTCATTCATTCATCGCCTTAATGTTGCTTGTCTGTCGGTCTTCCATAGAATGTACTTCGGAGATTGCGCGCAGGAGCTCCATGAGCTGATCCTACTATCGCACCGGACTACCAGACGTACAGCAGGGTATCATCCGCACTTGGTTGGTATCCCGACCAGACGTACTCAGCGCTTTATTATGGGTACAGACAAAGTGTGGATCTCACTGCCAGCGTCTGTGTTCCACATATAACACGTCTGCCTTCAAAGCAAGAGTGAACAGGCATCTTCTGGGCACGCTCGCTACATCGTAGGCCTCATCTTTTGCTTTCCATCAGGCGAGATTGAGGTCAAGAGCAGGCCCATTCCGCAATAAAAGAACATAAAAAAGCATTCGTCTGTAATGTAACAACCAAGATTCGTTATGTAATGTAGAAAGATATTTGAAACAGCAGGATAGGTTCGGTTTAAAGAAATGTATTTCAGTATGTATTTGTTGAGGGCTCCATAACAAATCGGCGTACATGCAAAAAATATTTGTTTGCGTGTATATACTATGCTATGGACCTCGTTTTGTAATATCAATTGCAGCACAAAATTAAAAATGTCATTTTTGCGCGTACGCCCATTTGCTATGAAGCCCATCATATAGTTTCATTTAAATATTATTATGAGAAACTTAACAAAATATCTTAAGACATACACACACACACACACACACACATACTTGACATACTTGTCGTTCGATCTATCGAGTACATAGTTCGATCTATGATTTATTATTTTTGGCTAGCCAAATGCAACTTTACTTAATCCATTCTTGAAAATGTTTACTGATGAAGAATCTTTTATTTCTTTCGGTAACTTATTATAAAGCTGCGCTCCCTCAAACTGAATAGCTGTAGTAATCCACGAGCCCGTATCACTTCATTAAGACGATGTGGCATGCTGTAAACCAAATGTTTAATACGATTTTGGTCTATGTTTGCCCATTCTTCCACCAGCGCATTCCTTAACTCGTGTAAGGTTACGGGAGCAGGAGAGCGTTGTCTCACGCATCTCCCGAGCTCGTTCCATGCATGTTCTATGGTATTTAAGTCTGGGATGCAAGCTGGCCACTCCATGCAGATAATACCGAGCGACGTCTTGAATATACAATATATTGACCAAACGAGCAGTATCTGGTCGCGCATTATCATGCATAAAAATGGAATTTGCACCCATATTCACTAACAAAGGACAAGCATGCTCATTTAAAACCTCTTCTACGTATCTGGCAGCAGTCAGAGAACTGTTTTCTATGATCACTAACTCCGTGCGATCCTGTGAAGATATCCCAGCCCAAACCATTATTGATCCTCCACCGAATGGCACCTTTTCTTCAAAACACGCTTGATGATACCGTTCTCCTGATCGTCTAAATACTCTTCGTCTCCCGTCGTGCGTAAATAAATAAAATCTGGGCTCATCGGAAAACATAACCTTGGAAAAATCTTCATCTGTCCATCGGATGTGTTCTGGAGCAAACCATAACCTGGCAACTCGATGTTCTCTGAGCAGTTTGGGGCCATTTGCTGGTCTATAAAGATTTATATCGGCTTCACAAAGACGTCGCAGAATCGTATCAGAGCTCACATTGTAAAGCACGTTATAAAGGCGAACAAATAAAAGAAGTGAACAACACTATTTAAATAATTTTGGTATAAAAATGTATTAAGCGGAATTAAGTGTAGAACAGTTAAGTTTAAAACGAGTATATTTGGGATAGGAGTAAAAATTTATAACAAACTACCAAAATATATAAAAATCAGTGTAACCTCACATAGTTTAAAAAAAAAAAAGACGTGTGGCACTCGGGGACTGCCGCGGTAAAGCTATTGCATAGCATTTTGTATAAGAATAAGAAATAAGAATTTAATTTTTTTAAATCTAAAATAAATTTAAAATGGGGCGCTTTACCCTAACCTTATCGGGGCCAAGAGATAGGCCCTTTACTGCCGATTCCAAAGACCCCAAACTCGATACCTCTACGACCTCCAGTTCAAAAGTTAAGACTCGGGGGGGTGAAGTAGCCCTGGACGGGTGGAGGGGTTGGTTAAAAGGGGTGACGCGGGGGGGTCCCGGGATCATAATATAAGTGGGATTGATTTAAATATAAATAAATATAATACAACTTAATATTGGGGTCGAAAAAGAGGGGGTCAAAAAAGGGGGGTCAAAGGGGCTTGTCTGTATGTATGTACTATTTGAGAGAGGGGTTATAGGGGGGGGAATTTGGTCAGAATTTTGATATTCCCAGTCGTTTCCGAGATATTGGGATATTGAGTTTTAAGATAGTGGTGATTATAATAAATGTATGGTGTCCGACTGGTAAATCATAAATGGTACGAAAGTAAATGGAAATAAATATTAATTCAAGTTACACTTTTTGATAAATACCTATACACCTATATACTTTCTCATAAACAGCTGCTTATGTATTCGTCCGATTTCGGAGCAGCTCGTCTCGATTCGTGCGAGCTTCGTAGAGTCGTACAATACGTCTAGTTGCACGCACACAAACACCGTGTCGAAGACTGCCGAAAAGAAACGACGTTAGACAATGCACGGCCTTCAAGCCACACCTCCGTGCCCGTCGGAGTGGGGAGCGTGAAGTTTTTTTTCGTTACGGAATTTCTGGATTCGGTCCCCGCGCTCAAGGCCCGCGATAGAAGCTATGCAATAGCTTAAAAACTAAAGGAATTCTTGATAAGTAAAGCCTACTATTCAATCAATGACTTAATTTAATTTTGTATGACATCAATAACATATTTAATGAAATCAACGAATAATTAATTTATTATGGCATCAATGAGTAATTTAATTTTAAAGACCGTTTTTAGTTTTTACACCGTCAAAGACTTTTTGAATAAAAGCACATGCCGACTTGGTGTCCATTAAGATACTGGTTCGTCTTATTTCCTGTGATTTCGTATTTAATAATAATTCAATATTTTAAGTAATTGAAATCGCTATATTTGTAATAATTGTAATTTAAATGATTCTAATAATTGTAATTCACATTTTGTTATATAATGGTAATAGTTCGAATAATTGTAATTTTTTTTTAAATAATTGTTGTAAATTAACCATAATTTTGCATGCCCGTAATGAGGGTGAAATATGTCCTGTGCTATAATATAATTTAACATCTCGTGTAACCATATTTCAAGCAAATAAATGATTTATGATTTATGATTTAAGAAATCAATGAATAATTTAATTGGTATGAAATCAATGCCTACTACTTAATTCTTTTATCCGACTTTGTGAAAGAACAACTATATTAATGCATGACTAATGATGGACGTTGACTTATGACGAACAATGATTTTAATGTTAAGTAAGTATGGGACCAGCATTGAATATTGTACACCTTATAGGTATGTTACAGCGATCCTTTATAATAATTATGAGAACTGATATTTCACCTGCGACAAACAATAAATGAATTTGAATTTGAATTGTCATGGTAAATTTCTTGAAGACTTTTTCGGACCTGAACAGCCGTGAGATGTCGATTTCTTAACATAGTGCCCACCATGAATCGGTCCTCTCGTGTAGTTGTGCACCTTGGCCTGCCATTTCCTGGTGATGTTCATGCCAGTCTCTTGAAATCGCTGGAGTACTCTTTGGACTATTGATAAAGATACTCCTACTGTTCTAGCAGTTCTACGCTGACTTCTTCTTGTACCATGGTAATAATCCGTGTACATTCTTCAGGTGTTAACGACATGATATTGCACTGAATACTCTGATCAATCCAAGGAACCATTTATAATGACAGCTCGGTTTGAAACAAAAGCAGCTCGTATTCCTAATTTTAAATTCAGAAATTTTTCAAAGAGCAGTTTTTTTTTTAATCTTTACCTGTACTGTACTTGTACAAATGAAACCTCTTTAGATATTTAGAAGAAGCATTAGTAACCTGTTTACTACATATTATTTATTCTAGCGATCTAGGTATATATTTTATGGAGATTTATCACGGTTTTTATTAGCGACCCGGAATTTTTGCGATCATGTAGATATTCTGAATGCTAAGATTATATTATTTATAATACTGGGACAATTTTACGAGAAAATTATAACTCTGCCTTTAGACTGATAATAATATAACAATGTAGTATAAAACTATATAATATGCTGATCTTTAGTCACACTGTTTAAATACCCAAAGCATGTAGTCACGGAGGACTTATCTGATGGTGCAAATATAGAGAGGGAGCGGAGGGCGTTGACGGTTTGACTTAATATGGTAGCCCGCAGGTTAGCGCGTTGTATTAAGGATGTTAAAGTCCCGCTTTTCAAGGCACATTGCCAAACTTTCTACATGCATTTGTGGGTGAAATATACGCAGAGAGCTTACAATGTCCTGCGCGTACAGTATAATAATAGATTTAGGATGTTGATGGGGTTTGCGCGCTTTTTTAGCGCTTCGCAGATGTTCGCGGAAGCCCATGTTGACCATTTTCATGGAGTTATGAGGAACAAAACAGCGTCGATAATGGGTAGATTGCGCGGAAGCTCCAACAGCATCCTAAAAACTGTATTCGACAAAGTGGACAGTCCCTTTATAAGACACTGGGTACGGAAGCACGTGCCAACGTGTGTTGGGCCACGTCATTTTTTGTTGTTTTAGTTTGTTAAAGTTTACTAACTAGTTTATAAGTCATTTTTACTAATACTATATAGATTGGGAGTACTTTTAGTCCGAAATAAAGAATATATATGACGGAGAAGGTACTTCTGTAAGATTTATCCCTTAGCCAAGCTTTTATTGTTGATTATATTGTACCAAACATTCTCATGGACCCGTAGGGAAAGAAAATATTTTATATTTTAATATGTCCCCCTTGTGGACCCCTTGGGAACTAAAACATGAATTTTCAGTTTTCGAGAAAAATATGTTTGCCGACCTTTGGGAACAACCCAAACAGCCATGTCCGGTGAAGACCTGCGTCAGACGGAAGGTGAGGACGCCGTGGCGCCTCTCAATCCAAACCTCAAAGAGGGAACTTACCGCCGCAATTGTGGCGTACCCTACTTATTATACACTAGCAGCGTAAATATTTAAAATCGGTTGAGCACCTACCTACTTTCTAGAGTTAAATCCTTACAAACAAAACTCAAATCTTCCCTCTTTATAATAATACTATAAAAGTAGATAGATATACATAAATAATATTAAATATAAGTAAGGTAAGTATGAACTGTTAGTATAACCAAAATTTCACTTATAAAACACAATAAGATTATTTAAGAATTATAGGTTTTGGAAACTGAATTTCGGGAAAAGCTAGGATAAAACTAAGAGACTCGATTCCTGAACTATATATAACAATTATGTATCTACAAATTTGAAGGGAACCCTCGGTGGGCGAGTCCGACTCGCACTGGTCCGATTTTTGACAAATCTCTGCTTGTTTTCTTTTCGTTTAGAAAATACTGCCAGCATCTTAATGACAAAAGCGCCACTTTTTGAACTTATCTATCTGAACTATTTGGTATCTCCACTTTATTTTAATAGGAAAGACAAAGATATCAGAAAATATCCCCATGCCTATTTTAATACCCAAAGACAAAGGCAAAGATATTTATTCGTAGGAACCACGTGCCACGAGCCAAGTAACTGGAACACCGAAATTTAACTAACCTAGGTCAACGTATTCAGTATTAAGACAGCAATAACCAGGTCAGTCTCAGGTCAGCCTGCTGAGGCCCGAAAGGAAATAGCGCGGTGATACCGGCACAGCTCAACCGCTATCGGGTACCGGATGCGCCGCCATCTTTGCATGGCGGTGCTTGCAACCGTTTAGCTGGACTTTTCCGTCTATGGAATTAATTATTGGCCCATACATATGTTAATTTTATTTATTTATTAACGTAACATAACATCACGCCTATAATCCGCGAAGGATTGGGCAGAGGTGCACCTGTAGCTACACCCATATTTCGCCAGTTGTGTAAAAGTTCCATGTAATAGGGAACGAGCCTATTGCCAACAACCAGGCACAAATCCAGACTCCGGGTTGCTACAGACAAATTTCAGATGGCAAAACCCTATAACACTTTGCCCGACCCGGAAATCGAACCCAGGACCTCAGGCTCAGCATTAGTGCTTGCGACTTCTAGATTTATTGTATTGTACTTGCGACTACTAGAAGTATTGAAAATGTATGTAATTGAATTAGTACCTACAATTTTGGAGATATTTACATTGTAATGCGGTTAGCAGGAACAGGTAATATTATTAGGTAATGGTATTATTATGGTAAGGCCGAGCAACCAGTTAAAGCGCTGAGCGGACGATGGACAATTTGTCCGTGACGATAGAACGTATCGAAATCTATGCAATAATGCACACGGAGGACAAAACGACCGCACCGGCGATGCTTGCCAGATGATGTCTCTCGCGGTCATTCGCAGTCACAATGACCGCCGCCGCCATCTGCAGAGCGCCTTAGCATGCATTGGCAAAGTCGTAAATTATTAAGAAAATGTCAGAAAAACGAATACCATAACAACAACTTGACCAAGGCACAGAATAACATCACAGACAACTTCGTCGCAGTCGTAGAACAACGACGTGTCTACAATTTAGTAACTGTACCGTACAGCACTTTAAAGTGTTTGAACGATGTTCTATGTCATATTTTTATAAAGGCTAATTCAATCTACTTGCTATATGTTGCTGTATGTATGGACTTTTATAGCATGAAGAACAAAATAAATCCCGATATGGTTAGATTTCGTAGAAAGTCACATAAGTCAATGTTGTCTGGACACTAATGTGACGAATAATCAAATAAGACGTTATTGTGTGGACTATCTTTTTAAAGACATGACATTATTGTAGTTTCCGTCCAATTTTTAGGGAATCTCTAAGGAACTTTACTGACAGATTTCAATTTAATTAATAGGAACATAAACAAATTAACAAGTTTTATGTATTAAAAAGTTAGGTACACAAAAATTAATGTAACAGTAACACAGTCAACCAGGCAATCAGTAATTTTTTTGTAATAAAACTTAAATAGCCTCAGAATTCTTTTAATAGGTTTATAAGTAGGTAACCATATCAGTCTCATACGTTAATTATTTATTATTTTAGGAGAATTCGTTATTAAAGAAAAGGCTGTTGCGAATTGGCTCCAACATAATCTATTAACGCTGAATATACAAAAAATCAAAGCAATCAACTTTGCTATTTCCGATCGTTCTTCCCCTAACAGAATATCTTGTTTGCGGCTGCACTCTTGTAATAGTTCCGACCAGTGTTCCTGTCCTTACATTGAACAAACTGATTCTATTAAATACCTAGGAGTCATTGTAGATAACAGATTGCCGTGGTCCGCACACCTGAGCGCTTTGAAGGGCAGGGTAAGGACAATGCTGCGTATCTTTAAACAACTAGGCAAGATTGCCGATGACTCTATCCTAAAGATGATTTACTTTTCGCTTTGTCAATCCATTATTAATTACTGCTTAGTAGCTTGGGGCGGTGCGGGCAAGACCTCACTAATTAAAGTAGAACGAGCTCAGCGTGCTCTACTAAAAGTTGCCTACAGACGACCATACCGGTACCCTACCAATAAACTCTATACTGAAGTGGGAGTTCTTAGGGTTAGACAGCTTTACATACTATCTGTCACCCTACGATTTCATAAAACTGCCTTGAGCACTTGTGTCATTTCAAGTCGAAGGGTGTATTGGGATAAAATCCGATGCCGTAAAATAATCGGCAGAAGGTCTTACGGTTTTATGGGACCACACATATACACGAAACTTAATGGTCTCCACAAAAATTTACAACTAACACAAAAAAAATGCAGAGTGATGGTAACAAATTGGCTTGTCACACTAGACTACGATATGACAGAAAGTTTCTTAGGTTAAGTAAAAACTCGCACACAATTTTACTAACAAATATGGATGTAATCTTAGGATGGATGTAATCTGAAATAAATTATTATTTATTATTATTATTCGTTTATTTATTTATATACTTATTTATATACATTTTTAAATATTTTTATAAAAACAGATTAAAACATTTAAAAATATAAAAAATAGTGGTCCGCCGGTATCGGGAGCAGGGTCCAAGCTACCGGTGGTTAGGGCTCCAGAGACAGGAACTTCCTCATGATGCGAGCCGTATCGAGGAGAACTGCCTTCTGGATCAGGCCCTTGACCCAACCGCCTAACGAAAGCCTCGAGAGATGTTGATCGAGGCTTTCGGCCATCAGGCCATTCGCCGATACGACTATCGGCACAATGACAGCCGAGCTCACATTCAACATGTCAACAACCTCGTGTGCTAAGTCGAGATATTTCATTTGTTTCTCTTTCTCAGCTTTCACGAGGTTCTCGTCATGCGGAATGGTAATATCGATAATCATTGTTCGGCGCGCTAATCGATCTATCACCACTATATCAGGCTTATTGGCGACAATAGTCCTGTCAGTAATGATAGACCGATCTCAGTACAACGTAATATGGTCATTTTCGAGAACTGGGTCGGGCACATACTTGTAATACGGTACCTCAGAATCCACTAGTTTATATTTCAAAGCAAGTTGTTGGTGAATAATCCTGGCTACTTGATTATGCCGGTGCAAGTACTCGCCGTTAGCCAGACGAGAACAACCAGAGACAATATGTCTGATGGACTCACCCGGACGATGGCATGCCCGACACACGTCAACCGTCCCGTCTTTCATAATATGTCTCCGGTAATTATTCGTCATGATAACTTCGTCCATAATATCACAGACGAACCCTTCGGTTTCCCCGAAAAGGTCACCAAAACGTAGCCAGGATACGGGCGCTAAGAAATCTACACCGGGCTCGTGAAGAGCCCGATAAAAGCGTCCGTGTAGCTCCTTGCTTTGCCATATCTCATTGCGGTCATCGGTAGTAAGTACCACAGGTTTGCGCCAGTTCTCTTTAGCCATGGAGAGCGGGGTGAGGCCCTTGTCCACTGCTACCACATCACGGTGCATACCCACTTCGGCTTTTAAAAAATATTCCCTGAGACTGCACACTTCGCGGTTGTGGAGGGTCTTTGCATTTAAAAAGCCTCGACCCCCGCACTTCCGCGGTATGTACGTCTCATCACCGATGATCGTGGGTGATGCATCCGGTTTGCGGTCAGCAGTGTACGGACCCTCCTATCCAGAGCGTCGAGTTCGGTCTGAGTCCATTTGAGTATGCCGAAAGAGTACATCAATACTGGCATGACCCAACCGTTGAAGGCGCGAACCTTGTTTCCGCCTGAAAGAAGACTAATTAATACCTTCCTCAGGGGACCAAAGAATCGCTCCTTCAGCGATTGCTTCATGTCAGCAACATTGATGCCTAACGTTTCCGACATACCCAAATACTTATAGCTTTCGGATGAGGAGAGGGATCTAAGGTGTATGGAATCCGAAAGTTGTATTCCTTCGGATTCCATAATCTCACCTTGCCTTACATGCATGAATGCACATTTATCCACACCAAATTCCATCCTGATGGCGCTACTGAAAGTTTCAGTTACCTTCAGTAGTTTCATCAGTTGCAATTTGTTGGGGGCAAAGAGTTTCAAGTCATCCATGTAGAGGAAGTAAGATATGACCTGACCACCTCTCCTCAACCGATAACCTAGACCTGAATCCTCCAGTAGTGTACTTAGAGGATTCAGGGCTAACCAGAACCAAAGTGGACTCAAACTGTCGCCCTGAAATATTCCCCGTTTAATCCATACAGGCTCATCATTCCCCTGGATCTGTTGACACCCTGGATAGCGAAGAACCGTCCTCCATTGCCCCATACACGACCCAAGGAACCAAGGAAGGTGCGTAGAGTTGTGTCTATCTTGTACAACTCCAGCACCCACATGAGCCACGTATGTGGCACTGAGTCGTAGGCCTTCTTATAATCTATCCAGCATGTCGACAAATCCTTGCAGGATCGACGAACCTGTTGGCTAATGGCCATATCGATGAGGAGTAGCTCCTTAGTACCACGGGATCCGTTCCTACATCCATTTTGAGAGGCTGACATAATCGAGTTATTATCAATGTGCGTGTTAATTTTCGCTCTCAAAATGGATGTAAGAAGTTTATAGATCGTTGACAAATACGTAATCGGTCTATAATTCTTGGGATCCGTGGAACTACCTGACTTATGGAGCAGATGAGTAACGTCTGTTGTTAGAAACTGCGGAAGTGACCCGGACTCTAAGGATGCTTGGAACTGAGATGCCAGGCAGGTGTGTGAACTAATTAGCCATTTCAACCAAAAGTTGTGCAATCCGTCCGGTCCCGGTGATTTCCAATTCGGTAACGGACGGACTGCTTTGGTGACGTCTAATGGCGTAATCAGTACCGCTTCCATTTCTGGTACAGTTTCACACACCCGCTCGACATCTCGTATCCAGTCAGCCTCAACGTGACAGAGGGGCACTGACCAGATGTTGCGCCAGAATGTAATCGTGGCGGCATCATCCGGGCGGCACTCATCTGTCACATTTTGTTCAGGTCGCTCCCAAGCTCTATATACCCATCTCTCATCGCCCTGGAACATGCGATTCTGTGTGTACCGATCAACCCGCCGCTTATACCGCCGAATACGGCTCGCCCATGCACAAACTTTCTGCTTCAGGAAGTCGATGCGCTCTGTGACACGGGACATGTATTCCTGAGGGCTGATTTCAGTCCCCGAGAATGCCCGCCTCACAAAGCGCATCACTCGTGGTCGTGTATTGCCCTCCCTGAAGCAGTATAGTTTGCCGATGAGTACCGTGGCCTCATCGATACGACGCTCGATCCTGCACTGCCAGGCTAGTACGGCAGGTTTTGGTCGAGTAGCCCCGTCACAGTTTGGGAACTTGACGTTCGCTAAATGACATGCCGCAACAGCCGCGCAATACAGGATCGAATGTGTATCAACGAGATTCTCGCTGCTCTCAAACACATTCTTAAGATGCGAGTCCAGGGCACACACCAGCGCCCTATGTTTTTTGTGCATAGGCAGGCGTGGTAATCGGGGTCTAATTTCGGTCGGAGTGGATCTGTACTCACGGAATGCATCCTCCAGTGCGCTCCTCAATCGGGCGTTGCACTGGCTACTTACTGAAGCAACCCTATCATCTTCCAGTTCTACACCATGATTAGACCGCGGCTGTATTTCATCAATGGTCGATGCTTGTACCGCGGTTTGTGCCGGTCTCGAGACGATATGGTTGCTCAGTTTTGAGCGCAGCCTATCAAGTGCAGCATCGTCCAACCTATGGCTGCGTTGGATGACCCGCACCTGATGCGACAGTCGTTGGGTCGAGACGTTGACGGTTGGTTCCAGTTCCTGAAACAGAGACAGCATCCTATCACGGTACGCAATGAGGTTAGTTCCCCCCTCTGTAGACCTGTAATATGCGCGCATGACGTTCTCGTTCATAGACAGAGTCCATTTCATGCGCTGCACACAACCACCGACAGCGGGGACCCGGCTCGGGGCCGGATGGCCCCTAAGTCCCAAGCTCTTCGGTGGCCGGCCTCTCCCCTGCCGACGTACAGGTGTTGGCGACGTCGGCGGAGAGAAATACTCGTCGCTCGAGCTCGACGCAACTACCGCTGCCGGTGTCGTCACAGCGCTCACGGTGGGGCTGGATACCGGCGGCGGCGAGGCGGAGCTGAGCGAAGAGTCCGGAGGTGATGGGCGTGCTCGTCTCGTAGCAGATCTCGTCAACATACTTTAATATTCATTGGTATTTTTTTGTTGTTGTTTGTTTTATCGGAGGTGGCATGACAGATGTCACCTCCGAATCGGCAGTTTTTGATGGAAATGTTTGAAATCCTCGTTCATTTTACTTTCTAAAAATATTTTGGTATTTATTTGGATTTTGCGATTGTCCGTATTCACCTAAAATATATAAACTGTATCTAAAACTAATAAAACTGTGAGAAAATTACTATGAATAAAAAATTTGTGGCTTGTTGACGTTGGTGTTGCCTGCTATTATATATTTATTATTATTATTATTATTGACAACTCACAGACACATATGCACTCACTTACATACGTACGTACCTATAGCATGCAGACACTTACAAAATCCAACAGAACAGACACAATTCACACCAACATGTACCTATACACTCTTTTAATGCCTATTTTAAGTTTTATATACACTCGAGAGCAATGAATCCGGGTCACTTAAAGAATCCTAAAAATCTCGGAAACTAAAAATGCTAGGATAATGCAATAAATTGTATTTAATAGACAATGTAATACTCCTTAAATGAAGGTATTAAAACTTCTTAGTTATTGTAAAGTTATATCATAAAAAAATCAAATTTGAAAAAGGGCCACTTTCGAAGATGGAACTACGAAATTACAGCATTTGGTTTTGCTTTTGTTTGTAATCTGTCATTTATGTGGGTACATAAACCATGTTGATAGTGCTCTATATTCATTATTCAAGCTGAAATTATGTCGCTTACGCCTGAAGAATGCACCAGAATACTTACAATGCTGGAAACCGGCCGGAGTCAGCGCGATACAGCCAGGACTGTCGGTGTGTCGCTGTCAACAGTACAAAGAGTTCTCCGACGTTACGAAGAAACTGGTTCTAACCTACACAGACCAGGAACGGGCAGAACCAGGTGTACCACAGCACGAGAAGACCGATACTTGGTGAACACCATGCTTCGAAATCGCTTTCTCACAGGAACTGAACTCACAAATCAGTTTCGACGCCTCGGAGGAAGTAACCCAAGTGCATGGACAGTAAGACGTCGGCTTGCTGAATCTAACTTAAAACCCCTTAGACCTGCAAACGGCCCTAAACTGGAGCGTGGGCATCGTATTTCAAGACTAAGATATGCCCAGAGCCACGTAAATTGGAGTATTGAAGATTGGTCAAAAGTTATGTTCTCCGACGAATCAAAATTTATGCTCTACAAGCACGATGGAAGACACAGAGTGTATCGAAGACCAGGGGAAAGATTCAAGCAAGCATGCATCGAAGAAAAAGTAGCCTACGGTGGTGGGTCTGTACTTGTGTGGGCCGGAATTTCTTCTGAAAGTCGCACAGAGCTGGTGATCATAGAAAACGGCTCTTTAACTAGCGTAAGATATGTGGAAGAAATCCTCAATGATCACGTTGGTCCATTTATGGTCAATTTAGGTGAGGATGCTATATTTATGCATGACAATGCCCGACCTCATACAGGTAGGATTGTGAATGACTACCTTCAAGAGATGAACATTACTCGTATGGAGTGGCCAGCGCGCAGCCCGGATATCAACCCGATCGAGCATGCTTGGGACGAGCTAGGCAGATGCGTAAAACAACGAAACCCTCCCCCAATCACGCTTCGTGAGCTCAAAATTGCTCTCACAGAGGAATGGGAGAATATTCCCCAAAATCGTATAAGGAACTTGGTGTACAGCATGCCAAACCGCGTAAACGCAGTAATGGAAGCACGAGGAGGCAATACGAAGTATTAAAATTCAAGAAAATCGTAATAAAGTTCAAAAATTTCATGTTTCCTATTTTTGTTTTAAGGAGAGATCAGCAGTTTTTTTCTTTATGTAATTTTGTGTTAATAAAATGTATGGTGACTCATATTTTTTTTTACTTTCATTTAAGGAGTATTACATTGTCTATTAAATACAATTTATTGCATTAACCTATCATTTTTAGTTTCCGAGATTTTTAACATTCTTTAAGTGACCCGGATTCATTGCTCTCGAGTGTATGTACCCTAAATTGTATTAAATTGTAAACGGAACGAAGGAGCCTGGACCTCACAACACAGGGAATCCTAGTGTGTGGTCTAGTAATTCATCCACTTGAATATAAAATTAGCAAATAAATTTATTCTTATTCTTATTCTATTAAAATTAAAACTGATCATTTTACAAACAAAAATTAATCTATCAAAACCAAAAGTTTTACGTATCTTATAATATAATTAGCTCATACCTACTTAAAAATATGTACTAATCACAGTAATAGGAACAATAACGATAACAATATGTAACCACTGCTTTTCTCTGTCATCTAGTTTCGAAAATGTATTAAAAATCTCTTTAGGTACGATATTCTGTCGAAATTATAGTAACACTTAAATCTGCAGCGACACGGTGGACCCGCTTCCTTCACTTCAATAGTACTCCTTCTCTTTGAACAATACGTTTTACCTTGGTTCTTAAGTTTTTTCTTTTTCGTGTCGTAGTTTCGTGGTCGCTTTTTCTTTTAAGACAGAAGGTGCTGGAGACTGTTGATTAGAGTCCGTACCGATAGTATTCACTGATGGACAGGCAAATTCATCCGTTTCATGATGGCAGCAAAACGGATCATCACATTTGACATGTCTGTTGACTGGGGTCGGTACCAGTGTGTTTGGTAAAGCTAACTGGCCAGGTTCTTCAATATGTTGAGTAGCTGGTGAGAATTGATAAATTAAATCATTGAAAATAGGAGTCAACGGTGTCGGTGAATCAATATTGTGGTGAAGATGCGAACTTATTTATTGTGGGCAGTCAGTCACGGAAATTAGGTTCATTGCATCTGTAGACATATTATAAGCATTTTCTCTAATGACATCTCCAGGATGAATATCTTTGTCAGTTTGACCGTCTTCAATATCTAGCGATGAGTCACGAGGGTTTATAGCTGCAAATGATTCGTTGCGGTGGCTTGAAACTGTGACTGTTCCAAATGACTCTTCATGGTGATCATTATCTGAAAATATGTTATTCCATAGATCACGCATGTGCTCGGTTATTATTGGTTCTACGTCAGGTGGTATTGGCGACGAACGTTGTTCCGCTGTAAAAAAAACTTATTATAATATGAATGACTATTAAGACAATATTATAAATAAAAACATG
Source organism: Griposia aprilina (assembly GCA_916610205.1). Taxonomy (NCBI): domain Eukaryota; kingdom Metazoa; phylum Arthropoda; class Insecta; order Lepidoptera; family Noctuidae; genus Griposia; species Griposia aprilina. Next base: position 931,213 of record OU744293.1, on the reverse strand, counting down.
AATAATGTAAATATTATAGGAGTATTTCGACTAAAATGTAAAATATCTATATGAGTTAAATTAACTATGACGTATTTTAAAATTTATTCGAAAAACAAAGGCTTTTGTATACGTCCGATTGTCTCTTATCTGATGAACAACGTCTGTTGTTTAGGTTTGACTATCTCGTATCTGAACAACGTTGGCGGTATACGTCCGACTGTCTCCTATCCGATGAACAACGTCAGTTATAACGTCCGACTGCCTCCTATCCGTAAAAAAATTACGGTTGGAACCAAATGCCTACGATCGGTACATAGGACTGGGTCAAATTTCATTTACCGTCACTAATAATAATCAAATAATAATTGGATGTGATAGGCCGCAATACAAAGTAATAACTATATTTTAGAAGTACGAGAGGAAATTAAAAAATTGTGTAAATTAAATTAGCTAGCGAAACTCCGCAGATGTGATGGGTGTCGATAAATAAACATGATAAAACAAAAAATAAATTAATTTGATGTTGTTTTTTGTGAGATCACTTGAAAAATCAGTTTAAAAAATCCGTTTTTAGGGTTCCGTACCTCAAAAGGAAAAAAGGAACCCTTATAGAATCACTTTGTTGTCCGTCTTTCTGTCTGTCCTTCTGTCCGTCTGTCTGTCAAGACCCTTTATCTCGGGAACGCGTGGAGGTATCGAGTTGAAATTAAAACCATACACTCAAATATGCAGTTCCTTGAAGCTGTGAAAAAATCAAACTTCTAAGTTAACGTTAAAAAAAAGATACGGCCGTTTATGCCGTGAAAAACGTATATTTCGACAATTTCAAGGGAATCAAAATGTATAGGGTAGTTCCCGTTGACCTAGAACTATGAAATTTGGCAAGTAATATCGTCTTATACTCCAAGTACAGGGAAAAAACTGAAAACTATACATTTGTAATTAAATCATAAAAAATATAGTCTTTATTTTAAGGTACGTAATCAACCATTAGGTTAAACAACAGTATGCGCGGTCATAATTGTATGGGTGAACAATCTTTTTGTAGTTTTTTTTTAACTTTTACTAATTTGCACAGAAGAGAAAAATCTGAAAGCCATATATTTTTTACAAAATCACAAAAAATATGGGATCTCTAAGCAAGGAACGGGGGTCCAAATTTTTAAGTGAGCTAACCGTGTCATGTGGGGGGGGGGGGGTCGTATAAAAAGGCTTCATTGGCACAAGCTTAAACAGTTTTTTAATTATTTTTATGATGTTTTCGATTTATGACGAAGAATGAAATATTTTAAATTACTTTTCTCTCTTTTATACGTATAGGTACCTAATAACTTTGGTGTATTTAGTACCTAACAGTTTACACTGTTATGCGTACTTAGTCCTTTTTTAATTTTATAATTAAAGATAATCCTAAATAGGTACCTACCTACTTAAGTGTCTTGTACCTAGTGGTATTATACATATTATATTTTAATAGGATATTAAACAAACATAGGTCACATTCAGTTCACGTAGAAAGCAGACAACAAACGTTAACACAGCCCTAGATTCAATTACTTTGTGTATTAAGCACCTAACAATAAATTATAAATAAGTACAAAGGTAGCTACTTATTATACACTAGCAGCGTAAATATTTAAAATCGGTGGAGCACCTTCCTACTTTTTAGAGTTAAATCCTTACAAACAAAACTCAAATCTTCCTTCTTTATAATAATAATCTATAAGTCTAGTCTAATCTATCTATAGATATAGATAAATGATATTAAATATAATTTAGGTATTAACTGTTAGTATAACCACAATTTCAATTATAAAACACAATAATATAAGTAATTATAGTCTTTGGAAACTGAATTTCGGGAAAAGCTCTTAAAAAACTGCGAGACTCGATTCCTGAACTATTTATAACAATTGTGTACCTACAAATTTGTACGGAACCCTCGGTGGGCGAGTCCGTCTCGCACTTTTCCGGTTTTTGTTGTATAAACTTCACAGACTTGATTGGAATTGATATCTAAACACGATGAAACAACAGATTTTCTTAACTCATACTTCAAGTTTAGTAACAACACTGCCAGCGGTCGTTGCACCCCCCAAAAGAAACATCAAATTATTTTTATTTTATCGTGTTAGATATTGATACCTATGATGTTTGTAGTTTCGCTAGCTAATTTAATTTGACCCTGTATATGTACCTACTTAAAAAAAACTTACCTGATGTACAGTATGATGTACTATTAGATAGTGTTTGTGTTTGCTTCATTACTATAAGGAAATCTAAAGAAGTAATTTTTCTTGATTTTCTTGAACCACCAAACCTGCAGAAAATTCGATAAGAATTGTCAAAGTCATCATAAACCATGTCACGACAAAGAAATATACCACAAAAAGTTAATTGTCTCGTCTCGATACTTATGACCCTTTCGTTGTCTGTTTCCGATCGGATTCACAAAGTCAGAGTTAGCCCTAAGTTAGCCCTAAGCCATCCATCATAGCTTTTTGGGACGACGTCACCGGGGTCAACGTCCTCCGTGGGATATTCACGTATCAGTTGAAGGCAGGGATGTATTTGGATTATAGGATGCATTCTTGGATGTAATAGTTAAGGGTAGGTATAATGTTTATTGGGATAAATAGTTGGTTAGTTTTTCTGACTGCAAAAGTACAAAAACCGATTGCTGAGTATACAGTCTTGGCTTTGATCCCCAGTTCGGGCAAGTGATACCTATTAGATTTTCCATTATGAATTTATCTGTCAGTAGCAATGAATTGAAACACACTTCCTCTTGTAGGTAATCAGTTGTATAGGTATGTTGACCTCTAGCCAAACAAAAATACAGTAACTTATGAGACATTGTAGTATGGCTTATTGATACAATTATATCTGAAATCTTGGCATTGGCTCTTGTAGCCGGTCTGAAACGGTTAACTAGCACCAAAATCTTTGCACCCAAAATTCAGTCTAAATCCGTCCCACAATAGGCCATCGGCGATTTTAATAAGCTGAGTTCAGACGTTAGTTAACCTCTGGTAGAAGTTTAAACAAGGGTCACCAATGCAGCATGCCGCCATCTTTGTTTCCGATAATTGCCGGAAAATTTATGATAATGGATTAGTTACAAAAACATGTTAGCTTTGAGTCAAAGTTTACTTATTGTTTCCGGAGCGAGTTATGATTGGCCGGTCTTGGCTCATATAAGAGGAAATTAAGAGCCTAATAAATACTCTGCTCAGTTTGATTTAAATATAAAACCAGTTCTGTAAGCAGTATAGGTAGATAGCTACCTACTGTTATGTTTACTTCTCCTGTTTTGCTGGTCCTAATAGTGGACAATAAGTAATAGGTATTCTATAAAGTTTAAATATCTAAATCCAAAAACTGTAAAACACGGTTATAAAAAAAAAAAGTTTTTTACTTTTTATTCGTGATTTCACTAATTAGAAAACAGCAAAGTTTTTATCTAAAATAGTTTATTTCGTAATTTTATAACATGTATTATTAACAAATGAATGCCGATAACACATCCTTAGTAGATTTCAACAAGTTCTCGCACGATATTCAAAATAAAAAGTCCCAGAAATAATACAGTGAGACACATTGAACTGTCCCGAGTTTATCACCCTCGACAAAAACAAATCCCTGTTCCCGGCCTTCAACCACAGAATAGTTTGACACAGAAGGCCAGCTCGATACAATGACCGAAAGCAGGCGCACATATAGACACATGTGTACATATAGACTCGTGTTTACAAGTTCTTCTTCAAGCCAAGGCTTGTACAGGGTTGTGTTAAATAGCTTTCGGGCGGACAAATTTTAAATAATATGAGCTGCGCATGCTTTTTTAACTCAAAACAAGAGCAGTGTTGAGCTGAAGAAGGAAAAATCGTAGGAAACAGGAACGCACACGCCGTACGTAAGCGTCTATGTGTTCGTGCGTTATGGCTCGTTGTATGTAGCCCACCTTCTGTACCTATTTATTCTGCGCTTCAAGTGGGAGTGTCGACCTTATGATAATAATCTCGTATTGATATGCAAGCCGATGTTTGACTGAAAGTTACACTTTTCAGTTTACGCGCCTCGTTAGGTTGCGTTCCTTTGACATGGCTTTGGCTCTTTGACCTTTGCGAACGTAGTATGCCAGGGAAGTTTTATGTGCTAGCTATTTTATTTTTAAAGGTTTATAGAGCCTGTAAGCTAATTTTCAGCAGTCCGATGTAGTTGACCTTATAGTAGTTATATCCTAATCAAAGCCCTCAATTAAACAAGTTGAAATGGCGACTTTTCTGGTAAAAAGGAATACGGTAAATAGTGTTGTGGCACCTACATAGAAAAGCCTATAAGTTAATTATAGATTCTGAGCAAGTACTAGGGCCTAGGAAAGGTACGCCACCTGTCGGACAAACCGCGCATGAATCAAAAGGCAAAGGTTTTATATCATACGTCTACCGTATACCACCTGATTGTGTCATTTGGGTTCGATTGGAAAGGTAATAGAGAAAATAAAATGTTGGTTAGAATTTCCTTGAACGTTGTAGAATATTGGCCAAAATCAACGAAGTGGAATAAATAATTATAATCCATTGGTTTACTCTAAAAGGAAATTGGTTCCCTCCAATAACTTCATTTAACCGACCGATTTACTGACAAGAGATCGACAGTCCTATTAACAATTTCGGGAAGGGTATTTTTTGAGAATCCTTAATATGAAAACTCAATAATAATGTGACCCAATAATTTGCAATTATTATGTTACTCTAATCTTATTTAGATACAGTTATTTGCAAATTCAAATAAAAACAAAAGTTATAAGATCTACATCTCAAGTTTAATTTAGCTAATTGAATATTTATAGGTCACATAATAGACTTTTTATATTCAAAAACAATTTAGTTGATCTTCCTAAAACCACTATTTCGGTAAGTAATACATTTCCGACAAATGACCTTTCAACATAAATATTCTTTTGGCATTGGTCTGGGTCAACGGAATAGGATGGAGTTGTTTTTTACTTGCTAACAAAATGTGGTAATAGTTTCCATAGTAAAAAGATATTCATTGAATCAGGAACTAAAACTAAAACGGGTCGTTTTTTTTAAAGTGCACATTGCTTTTTTGTGTTGTTCTCCTTACAGTTTCAATATTTTTTTTACTTACAACATTAAAATACTCTAATATCTCACGTCATTTGTTTGATAATAATTACACCTACTTGGTAGCATTTCTGAATGTTCTATTTCATTGTTTATTTACGGTTCAGTTTAATAAAGTTACAAATAAACTGGTTTTTTCGTAGTTACTTTAAACGTAGAATAACAGTAAAGTTATCAGTAGTACGAGTAGATTGGTGTATTTGCCATCATTCGACGGCTTCTAAAATATATTTTTGAAAAACCTATACAACAATTAAATGAAACAACGAAATGAAGTCTCTGAAATTGACCGCGTGGAATTTTCCCCCGATTATTGACTTTTGCTTGATCTTTTAAATGATTTTTAGAAAATATGTCAAACTTGGTTTTAGGCTGAATCGAGATCCTATTAATAGGTCCTACTTCCAAAGGTGCAGAGACCGGTTATGTCACTGATGAATATGAAATCTTGCGCCTTAACTTGCTTAGCACACTCGTAATGACAATCTCTTTCATTTTGAAAATTCAAGAAAAGCCACACACTTAACATCAACATAGCATGAAATTGCCGCACTGTACGTTTATCTGAAACAAAAAACAAATGATGTTCGTATCTCCTTAGTACGTACGTCATTTGTTTGAAGCATAACTTTCGAGAATTTCGAAAGGTAAAAGAAACAGCTCGATCAACAGAACATGATGACGAATGTTCTGGAAACAAACGCAGAGGCTATTGCCCCGACACCGGGTCCATAATGCCCACATTTTGCGCCTGACCGACTTCCTCAACAAACAAAATAATGTATGTAGATCCTTTAATGGCCGAGATGAGAGGCGGACATTTTTTTTTACATTATTGTCATGTGGATGGATTTTTATACTCAACAAAAAATGTAATTAATGATACTTTAATATTAATATTTGTACTTTATTTTTAAAGGCTTTTCGAGATCGCTGCAGGTCACTTAATTCACGTCTTCCTCCTACCTTTCTCATCTTGCTATCACTCACTCCCACGTAAGAAATATCGTGCAGTTAATCCAACACATTATACGTGGGTGTTTCACATCCGAGACAACACCAGAAACAGATGATTATTGATAAAATACTTGTCTGTAATAAATACTGTATGTAAGTAAAAAATCCAATAAACAACAATTTGAATGTGTGACACATTGTAACCACAATTTTGCTTTGTATTATTTGAAAAGTTAGTTTATCAAATTATTTTCTCTCAAATCAGCATATTAAAATATTCTGAGCTAAGAGCGAAGAAAACTGTCTCACCGTAATACATTTGTAACTAGTAGGGGTTCGGGGTGAATCGGTTTCGTAACAACCTGAAATAATTATTGTGCACTGAGTTACTAATTGGGCATCTAAAATCTGGTTATGTATCTAAGCTATCTTTTAGATTCATAGAAAATATGTGCAAGGGTAAAATTTGTTGTAAACTTGTTATACTATTAACACGTTCAACTTATGATTAAAAGAAGCTAGAAAAGTACGGTTTTAGGTTATTCATCATTTGAGAATTCTATACTCGAAAGGTTTAGGTAGTTAAATAAAGGTAAACAAAAAAACCACGTGACTCATAGATGTTAAACCTTTTATTTCAAATGTTAAAATCATATTATTTTGAGTTGAATAATAGGCTCTATTCTGAATCTGAATTTGATGAACTATCTGTCATATTAATAATAAAGCGTTCAGTACTATCATCAATTATTTTGTCTAATTTAAATATTTTCTGTTCTTTTTTTATTACATGGCCCTCGCAACTTTTCCAATTCTCAGCAGTCACATTAGCTAAAGCCTCTGGCAAAAGAATGTTTGGGTCAGACATTTTAAAATTTATATTTTTCTCGGCTACAAACCCGTTAACTTTAGCCCATATTAACTCAATTGTATTGCGCTCACAGTGGTATGGTGGCAGCCGCAATACCTTGACACCATATAACATTTTTTCTAATTCATCCACAACTTATAAGGCGTCTGGTTAATCGACTAAACGTAATACCTGCTACTTCAGTTGCCATACTACGTCACAGGTGTACTCTTCAATTTAGCAACATTATCTAATTCGTTGTATTTTCTAAAAGGTTTAGGGAACCTGTCTTTTTGGGCTCTTTACAATAGACAGTTTACAAAATATTATACTATGTTATAAATCTAACAAAAAAATTGTGCTCAAGCAATTACATGTACGAAGAGTGTAGTTTACGAATAAATTATAAAGTTTAACATACATTAATAAAAGAGGAAACTATCGTAAAAATCGCAAATAACTTTAATTTTGTTGTAACGTATTTTTAAACAAGAAAGTGTCAACTATAAAAAACCTTTTTAACGATTTGTTTACCTTTATTTAACTACCTACACCTTTGAAGTATAGGTAAAAATTAAGGAAACATGTCAGGTCTGTGAACTGTAACACCGTTTTATAGTGAACTAGCGGTTGCCCGCGACTTTGTCTGCGATCCAGCATGAAAGTATTATATGTCCTTCTCCAGGTCATGGTCTACCCAATTATATGTCCTTCTCCAGGTCATGGTCTACCCAATTATATGTCCTTCTCCAGGTCATGGTCTACCCAATTATATGTCCTTCTCCAGGTCATGGTCTACCCAATTATATGTCCTTCTCCAGGTGATGGTCTACCCAATTATATGTCCTTCTCCAGGTCATGGTCTACCCAATTTCATCCAAATCCGTTCAGCCGTTTTAGCGCGAAAGCGTAACAAACAAACAAACTCACTTTCAAATTTATAATATTAATTATAGAATTGGACATTGAGACTTCTTGCTTCTTAACTCTGACCCATCTAAACTTCTAAAAAAATATTATAAAGCGGTAAAATTGTTAGTTCGTAAGAAGTAATCTCTGTAAGTAGTGGCTGATCCGATTACAAAAAATATTTCACTGATGATATAAAGCTAAGTACACACTTGCCGAGCGTCATAGGATATGTTTTATAGTCTTCCACGTGGATGTTTTCGGGTAGAAGCTAGTTCTGAATATTTTGTTCAGTTCTCCACAGTTATCTTTAAATGCCGACAAAATGATAACACATACCATTTTAACCTGAGGAGAAGAAAATCATCGCTATTGACTAAAAAGGTAAACCTGCGTTTACTTTGCATAAATGTAAAAAATAATAAAAATTCAGATTCTTTAAGTAAAAAAACGAACACCGCTTAAGATGCTGAAAGAAACTCAATATAACAAGATGATGAGCAACATTATAACAAGATGAGGAGCAACATTATAATATGAACAAGAGCGACGGTCATCGCTCTCGGCTAGCCAAACAAGAGGTAGCTCGGATGCAAGCCCTGGGTAAATTGAAAATACATTTTTGGTAAATCCCCGCCAAATTTAATTTTGCTGCCGACAGCATCTGTCAATACAGAATGTGGTGTAAGACATAAGATTGTTTTTTGATACCAACTTGAGTGCATTACTTATTTTGAAATTCTTAATTTTCGCCCTAGAAAGTCATTGACAGTCATTGTGCGTTTTATTATTTCTAAAATTCTATCTTCACAAATTACAAAGTTATTTTTGTTTTTTACTTTCTTCTTTGACATAATCTTATCAGTATTTGACATTATATACCTCCAAATCTTATTTGAACTCTTTACTAATGGATTTTATAAACAGGATTTTAATTCAGATTTGTTACAGTTGTAATAGCAATCATGTCATTTGGTTTAAATAGGCTTTTATTTTAATTATTTTATTTATCTTGTAAATATATTCTTCTATATTTTGTGAATGTGAGAACGTTGTAGGTCTAACTGGTAGACTGTTGCGTACCTACCTGTTACTTGTTGACCGTCCAACACTGTCCTCCCATACCTATTAACACTGTAATTTGAAATTGTTGTAAAAGCCACTTATTTTTAAAAGAGTAACCGTTTTTTTTGAAGAGTTTCTTGCCGGCTCTTTTCCATAGGATCGACCAATTGGAACAGTGCGCCTAGCTTCTGACGTTTCATAAGTGTCCATGTAGTTAAGTAAACTAAAATATTTTGATTTTGACAGACGTGGCCGTCCACGATACTATTATCTTCACACTCGAAATAATAAAAACGCACGTTGTTAGTAATGTTGACAATCCCTGGACCGATCATGCGTTGTCTAGATTAAATAGTTAGGAAATTCTAGAGGATAGATTTCAGCCAGTTAGTGGCAAATTCACATACAGTTTAAAGGGGAACCAATCACTTTTCAGAAAAATGGCCGAATCCTCTTTTGAACTTTTTTTATTTGCCAAATGATTTATTTGCCATATTTTCAACACACCGAAACAACATTTTACGGTATATTATTTGGTCACAAATATATAGCCGGTTACTTTGTAGATTTTAAAAATTAAATTAAAATAGTGTCACTAAACTTCAATATGTTGTGCTTCAAAATTTTGTGAGAAACGAATCGCTGCAAAACCGACTTCACGCAGTCTTGTCTGCCCTACCCCTAGAGTGTAATTTAAGCCCGCGTAGGCGCGGAGGGGTGAGGCGGCCCGCGAGTTGAGGAGCAGGTGGTTTGAAGGCCCGCCGCCGCAAGCCGAAGCTGCGGTGGTGAGCGTTAAAACCATCTGCAACGAAAAACTCGCGTGGGGCCGCCCAAACCCCGCAGCGCCGGAACCGTGACAGAAACAATGCTTGCTGCATGTTGCATGCCTGCTTGCATGTTGCATGCTTGTTTGCACGCTGCATGCTTGCTTGCATGCTGCATGCTGCATGCCTGCTTGCACGCTGCATGTGTGCTTGCATGCTGCATGCCTGCTTGCACGCTGCATGTGTGCTTGCATGCTGCATGCCTGCTTGCACGCTGCATGTCTGCTTGCATGCTGCATGCTTGAAGCAAGCATCCTTGCTTGCATGCTTCTTACTGGGACCACTTAAAACCTCTTTCGTTCATAATCAACTGTTTTATTAAGTGCCATTACATTTAAATAACTATTTAAACAAAATAGTAGGATAAACCGTAATTAAAACAGTGCCAGTGGTACTTATAATGAATGTTCGGAACATAATACTTCGAACAAAATATGTTATTTCAGCTAAGTGTAACTTTTTATTTCTATAACAGCTAAGTGTAAAGTTTTTCGACCAAATGAAACGTCGGAGTAACGAAAAAAATCGAATTGTTCAAGGGTCAAGTGATACAGTGGCAGACGTGACTTCGATGAAGTAAAAAAAAACGAAACGATAATAGTTGAAAAGTTGTAGGTGATATGAAATTCGGGGGTCTCCCTTGTTTCATCGAAAAGAAATTGCCAAATTATCACTTCCCAAACAATTTTCCGCATAATTTCATTTGCCAAATTATTACATAGCAAAAAATCTCTTCACAAATAATTGTAACGCAAACCTAATGTTTGGCAAGTGAAGGTTTAAAAAATAACTTGTTTACCAATTAGTACTATTACCAATTTTTATGTAGTCAAATATTTCAGTTGGTATAACATATTTTACGCAAAATAAAATAAGCCAAATATTTAGTATCGTCAGTTTTCAATTTACCATTTCTATTATAAGGCTTAGGCGACGGAGCCCCGCCAAGCGGGACTCCTACTTCTGGGTGGTTTTAAAAAAAATAACCACCTAACCTAACCTGTCCGAGTCGGGGTGCCCTAAGTACCGAGCTCGCTTCGCTCGCTCTTGCATCCTATCCCACCCTTGCTTTTTTACCCTTGAATAAATGATTATATGAAAACAAAATTGCATTTTTTAAATAATTCCAAAAAAAAACTTATTTTTGCCTTTATATTTTTTGTCATAACAAATTATTAGACCAAACGTTTATTATCTAAAGTTTGTTTGCTGTAATAAATCATTTGATTAAAGACCAAATGCCTTGATAACATTATCCTTGGTAATATTCTACCAAGTAAAATTTTGACATAATGAAAATGTGCATACTAAAATCATTCCAAACATTGCATTGGTATAAAAAAGGTTGCTAAAATTTGTTTGGGTAGTGAAGTTTTAGCAAAATCTTTTCGGCAAAACGGCAGGATCCCGAAATTCGGTCAAATATTTTTCGAACCTATGATACGTAACCAGTTTAAAGTGTATCATTTTGATGAAAGGTTAGGAAAATTCATTGTTGTACGGCTGTAATGCAATGACGAACTTAATTTTTATTAGTTTTTGTCGCTTATGCCTTGTTTCAACCCAAACCTGAAACCTCACCACTGAAAGCCTAGTTCAAACAGCATCCTATTGAAGACTATCCTACAACGACGCAGTATTTACTCTGTGTACACAGATTTTTATTAAATCTTCTCATAATTCAAGATTCTTTTTTATTTTGTCAAGGCTCTCTAATATTATTACAAGACGGTCGAAATATTTTCACTTTTAATAAACATTCAATATTCAATGTCTTCTATTTAAACGACTAGACATTTTAGAATTTTAATTTGATCTTTGTTTTAATCGGTATAAGAAATAGCCTTTTTACCCGACTACGGCAAAGCCAAAAGGAAGGGTTATGATTTTAGCAGTCTATGTTTGTATATATATATATATTTTTTAATATATGTTTCAATTGGACAAGCAAAGTGAGACTGCGCTACGTACGGCGCGGATGTACAATTAATACCTATTATACAAAGCTTGATTAAAATGTTTTTGTCAATAGTAAATTGGTTAATTACTGACCTATTGTATTACTCTTATTTACATTATCGTAACGTTTATCAAGAGTTAAAATGGAATACTCGTAGTATAAAATAAACAAATAATTTAAAAAATCTGTATCCCGACTACGGAAAAATAAAAGTGATCTAAAAAGTACGAAACAAGAAAATATTTCAGATTGAAATCTAGACATAGGTACAACAATGATCTAGGTAAAGCCGTGGTCGCATGCCTGTATACCATTTGGGTGCCAGGAACACCTCCAAACTTAAAATGGCATGCGACTTCACCTTGATTATTTTTGTACCAATGTCTTGAAAATAATCAAAAAAAAAACAAAAAAGAAAAAAAAGATTAAAAAGGAAACTAAACATCTCAAAAAAAAAACTAAAGGAATGTGGCCGCTTTTCTCTAGGTCGAATTTTGTTGCTTCGTGTCTCAATATGAAAGTTTATAAAAGGTATTAGAAAATTCTAGACACACTTACCGAGTTTATTCAAAATTCCTTCTGAGTCACGAGATAATAGTTTTTAAAGGAGTGGCGCTAGTGGACCCGTGTGCGCACTCTTAAGTGTTCTTAAAAGCGCTTCCAAAACTTTAATTAAACAGTTATACCATCAAACTCCGGTGTTTCACTTGTGCTTCAAAACCCCGAGTCAGTACGCCTGTAACAAAACGACACGTGTTGCTAAGTAAACACATAAAAATATTTCGATGTTAAAAAACTTTTCCTGTTATATACAAACATGCTTGTTTTAAACCATGTTTATTTATTTTTCTTTAATGGACAACCAACACTGTTAGTATTTTAAAATAATGTTTTACTAAAATCAACGAAGGTTTCAACATATTTTTATAGGTTGTCCCATAAACGTATTAGCTTTGCAACAAAAAGTATTAATAAGTAGGAAAAACAAAAGAAACAAGTTTGAAGTAACGTGTTAATAATATATTTTTTCTGTGTCGTAATTATCACGCCACTGGCGCTGACGTCAATAAATGATTAACATTAAAATTTAAGGCGACTACATGACCTAAACGCAAATTTATAATGCCTAAAAATATATGATCCACTGCAGTAACCAAAATCAGAAAAATATATGATATTCTTCTGGATATATGCTAGTTAGATAGTTTGTTGAAAACATAATACAATTAACTTGATATGATAGAAAAAAACCACGAAGATACCTCTAAAAAAATATTTTAACGATTAAAAACCATACTAATATGCAAACATTCAGATTTTTTGTGAGATTATTCTACAAGTAACATACTAACCTAATAGTGTTTTAGTTTTTTAGTCCAATGAATAGATTTTTTGTAAATCCATAATTACTTCATATTTTGCAATAAATTACCAGCGTTGTGTCATCGCGCCTCTTTCTTTTCTATGCAATCCGACAGTGACCGCGCTTTAGTTCTTGTAAGCCTCTTAAACGAAGTCGTTCATAACATTCGCTCTCCAAACATAAATTATACCAAAGCTTGCAATATTTGTGATGTTTTGTTATGTGTATATTTATTAGATATACCTAGTTGTTAAATTACAAATCCCTCAGTAATAATGTCCTTATTAAAACTTACAAGTTTAATCGAATGCAAGGCACATTGAACTGGCATTAACACGTTGAAAAACATCATTTCCCAACACGTAGTTGGCTTTAGTCTTTACGTACGTATACACATAAACTCACACCATCCACCTCTACGATCCTAATATCCTCCTCTTGCTTCGTTTGCGTTCAGTCATCTGGCCTTACATGCACTTTAGTCCAATGAAAATCACCAGAAACCGTTGCATCCCTGGTTCTGACACTATAAGGGCCTGTCGAAAGAGACTGGATCCTGTGACACACGGTATTCTAGTCCGGGATCCTGTGACACACGGTATTCTAGTCCGGGATCCTGTGACACACGGTATTCTAGTCCGGGATCCTGTGACACACGGTATTCTAGTCTGGGATCCTGTGACACACGGTATTCTAGTCCGGGATCCTGTGACACACGGTATTCTAGTCCGGGATCCTGTGACACGGTATTCTAGTCCGGGATCCTGTGACACACGGTATTCTAGTCCGGGATCCTGTGACACACGGTATTCTAGTCCGGGATCCTGTGACACACGGTATTCTAGTCCGGGATCCTGTGACACACGGTATTCTAGTCCGGGATCCTGTGACACACGGTATTCTAGTCCGGGATCCTGTGACACACGGTATTCTAGTCCGGGATCCTGTGACACACGGTATTCTAGTCCGGGATCCTGTGACACACGGTATTCTAGTCCGGGATCCTGTGACACACGGTATTCTAGTCCGGGATCCTGTGACACACGGTATTCTAGTCCGGGATCCTGTGACACACGGTATTCTAGTCCGGGATCCTGTGACACACGGTATTCTAGTCCGGGATCCTGTGACACACGGTATTCTAGTCCGGGATTCAGTGTCACATTTGCATATTGTAAAATTTTATGAAAAATTAAAACTTGTTCCAAAATATAATTAAGACGATAACAATTGTATTTCTTTAAAATATTTATGTAACATAAAGCCTGTACTTACCGTCCCCGAAGAAGTAGGCAGATCTATCTATCCACACGCTTCTATAACATCACACGTTTCAAGGCATACCCGACACATTGATAGATATGCGCATGACACAATTATCCACTTACGGCACATAAGTCCTACATAAATTAATAAAGTAAGTAATTACTTAGAAAGATGGCCAGATTCTAATTTCTCTCCAAATCTCTTGTTCGACCAAACATGTAACAAAGGGACATAATTGGGTGCTTACCCAGGATTACGCAGTGTTTGCCTTTCGGGAGAGATGACACAATTCGCTATAATTATAACCCAAAATGAACATTATTCCCGAAAAAGATTCGTCGTCGTCGTGAAAATCTTGGAACGTTTTTTGGGGTCGTCAACCCAAGGATGGATTCAATATTTTTATACGTTGTTGTCGTTAGTAGAAATGCGTTGTTTTTCGAAAGGTCTAGTGATGATTTACTAACTGTCCTTTTTAAAGTGTTTTAGCATAGCGTCGATAAAACCTTCTTTGTGTTTAGATACTGAAGAGACCTAATTTTAAGTAATTTATTGGACAATTTACTTAAAACTTGATTAAATATTAATAATTATGCTTTTTAAAATACCATAAAAACTTCACCTTGTGATTAAATCCAAGTGTCTTAAAATTTATTTTAACGAAGTGCTATCTTTAATCATATAATGGCCATTAACATGTTATGCATTACTAATTGACTCTTATCTCTAGTTACGTTGTTCTGATAAATTTAGCGGTGTCAAAATTGTGGTCACATTAAATCTGTTAAATGAATCATGCCTAAGTTATTCCATCTAGATAAATCTAGAATATCATGCTCAATAAAGAAGGAGGGGCTTGTGGATAAGAAATAACAGCCGCACGGGTCGTTCGATCAGGTCAAGCTACGCTTGCGGCAGTTGGTCCATGGATGGGTGACCCCTTCGTGCCTCGGAAAGCACGTTAAGCTGTTAATCCCGGCTGTCATTCATGTATCTTTGACAGTCGTTACGGGTCGTCAGAAGCCCGAAAATCTGACATCTGTATTACCAAGGGGTATCGTATTACCCAGTTACTGGGTTGTGCAGGTCAAATAAGCAGTCGATCCATGTAAAACACTGGTATTCAGCTCCATCCGGTTAGACTGGAAGCCAACCCCAACGTACTTTGGAAAAGGCAGGCAGATGATGATCATGCACAATAAAGAAATAAACTAATTTTCATTCTAAAATGATTTTTTATTTGCGGTTGAGTTTCAGAATAATAATATTATTAAGGTTGGTTTATTTCGTGTCATTTTAACGCTATTTATTTTGTTTGATAAATGCATTTTTAGGGTTCCGTAGGCAAATAGCAAAAAACGGAACCCTTATGGATTCGTCATGTCTGTCTGTCTGTCCGTCCGTATGTCACAGCCACTTTTTGCCGAAACTATAAGAACTATACTGTTGAAACTTGGTAAGTAGATGTATTCTGTAAAACGCATTAAGATTTTCACACAAAAATAGAAAAAATACAAAAAAGTTTGGGGCTTCCCCATACTTAGAACTGAAACCCCTGAACCCCCCCCCCCCCCCTGTAACTTCTAAAATAAGAGAATGATAAAACTAAAAAAAAAATATGATGTATATTACCATGTAAACTTCCACCGAAAATTGGTTTGAACGAGAGCTAGTTAGTAGTGTTTTTTTAATACGTCATAAATCGTAAACCGCAATTTACCTTTCATTCAATCAACTCAAAAATAAAAGTAAACATTTAATTTCTTAAACATAAACTATATCTACTAACTAACTAATTTGAAACCTGTGTTATAAAGATTTACGGGCGGACATCCAGGAACAGATCTAGCTGTAGATGGAAAAGGCAAAAATCTTAATAAAAAAATACACTATTATTAAAACATCAATCAAAGTTACATCGAAGTACAAGAACTTTTATATTATGTTACTTGCTGCTACGGGCGAGTCCGACTCGCACTTGGCCGCTTTTTTAACTATTAATGGCAATTGTTTATATTATAATTATTCATCCCATCTATTCGAAAAGGACGACTTGGTTCGCCTTTAAGTGCACCCAAAGGTGGTGTTTTCTATAAGAAACTTTTAGCGGACAGTAATGAGTTTTTAATCCTCTTTATAAGTGCGCCGCAATTATCTTTGCCGCACACTTTTTGAATTTGGAACATTTTAGTGTTCAGCGCCAAAGAAATCGAACGCAAATATTGTTTGAATAAAGACTGGCTGGTACGACGGCCCATAGACGCGCCGCCGGCTGAATAAAAAAAAAAAGAAATCAAATTAACAACCCGCGTTTTCGTCAATTTTCACGGATTGTTAGAAAGTCATGCTTTCGTTGTGAAAATTGAGTTCTTCAAGTGACAGTGAAAGTATAGAATTAACTCCTGAAAGTATTAGAACTGACGCAAGAAATGTTATGGATAATCTCTTTCTTACCTGCAAAATCCCGGGAGAAACATATGAAAGCCTATGGTAATTTTATTGAATGAAGAAGTGCAAGAGGCTTCCAATTTTTTTTCAGAATCTGTGTTTTTGGCCTACTTCCAGTACTTAGCCAAAATTAAACAACCTTCCACTCTTTGGAGTACCTACTCAATGCTAAAATTAACAGTCAGTTCTAATAACTGAACACATATTCGACATTAATAGCGTATCTGAAGAGGATGTCTGATGGGTTTAAACCTAAAAAATCCAAAGTGTTCTCAGTCAAAAACGTGGAGACTTTTCTTAATGAGGCACCCGACAATGTCTTTCTTGCCATAAAAATAAGTAACTATGTACCTATCTAGGCTTGCTAAAAATTTTTTTTTATTGCAAATAATATTTATTACTTTTACAGTGTGTTAGTTTAATACATAAATATAAAACAATTTAAAATATAAAAAGCTTATTCGAAGTGGTCTCCATTGGCTGCAATACAGTCCTTTAAACGTTGAGGCCAGTTATCAATAGAAGCACGCACTCTTTCCATGGGAAAATTCTTCACTGCCAATCGTATGGATTGTTTTAGGGACTCCAAATTAGCATGGCGTTTAGAGCAAGCCATACTCTCTAAAACTGACCATAAATCATAATCCAGCGGATTAAGATCGGGACTAGATGTCGGCCAGTCTTCAGCTCTGATGAAGTCCGAAACGTTCACTTCCAACCAAGACTGCGTGGACCGAGCTTTATGACCCGGCGCCGAGTCTTGTTGGAAGGACCATACTTAGTTATTGAACATGGTGTTGTTAAGGGGCTTAACTACCTTCTCAAGAATGGTATCTTGATACACTTGTGCCGATGTTTTGATACCTTTTTCACAAAAATATGGCTCAGTCACTCCTTGATAGCTAAAACCCCACCAAACCAATCACTGAAGTCGGATAATGCCCACGTTGCACTCTGTCGACTAATTGGGAAGCTTCCCTATAGCTTTGAGCATATATACGGTCATTTTGTTTGTTAAAATGTTGCTCAATTGTAAAGATTTTCTCATCCGTAAACAATTTTTTTCTGTGACCTCCCTTTGCGTACCGCTTCAGTAGTTGTTTCGATTTTACCAACCTATTCTTTTTTTTAAATATCAGTTAAAAAATGACCAGTGCGTCTTTTATAGGCTGCAAGTCCTAAGTCATCTTTCAAAATACGCGACATGGTTCTGGGTGCTATCTTTACCTCCCGCGATAAAATCTTTTGCTTTCGGACAGGATTTCTTCGAATTCTTTCCCTTACTGCTTTGACCACCTTTTTCGTACGAACACTACGTGGACGGCCAGATCTTTTTCTGTCACAAACAGAGGTAGTATCATTGTACCTATTAATAGCCCGGTACACAAACATTTGACTAAAACCAAGCGTATGGAGAGTTTTAAAAATTGCATTTGGCTCCATACCAACTTTGTGTAATGCAATCACAGCGATTCGGTTCTCTTTATCACCCCACTCCATTTTAATATCGCAAAATATTGTACAATGTATTGGCGCCAAAATTAGAAAACTCAATGAACAATCGTATAAAAAATGACAGATTCCAAATTCAAATGTAATATCTTTCTTATTTTTAACTGTAACAGTATTTATGGCCAGACTAAGTATATGGTGGATTAGTAAAGTATAACCATAGTGTTTTAAAATGCGCATTTTATTGTAACCTGTACTTCGATAGATACTTGTCTTATTCACATTCGGTTTTGTTACTGATGGCTTTAATTTTCGGAGTACACGGAGCTTGTCGTGGCAATTAACTTTTAAAAATAACTGTTGATGATGTCGAAAATCAGTCTGATGTTTTACTACCTATTAGTAAAGCAGACAGACACAAAAACAAAAATTTACCGATCCTTCGTAATCCGAGGAGAATACAAAACTATTGTACAGAAATACCTGGACCTGCGTCCTGCTGATATGAAGACCAATCGGTTTTTGCATCAGTTATCAAAGTGGCAAGTGCTTCAAACAAGTTATGGGAAAAAAAAAAAAACTAACATGCCACAAGAAATCGCTACTTATTAGAAGTTACCAGATATCAAGCTGTATACAGGACATTGTTTTCGTCGTATTTCTGCTACTCTTTTGGCAGATTCTGGAGCGGACTTAACTGTTCTCAAGCGACATGGAGGATGGAAGTCGAGTGCTGCAGCAGAGAGGTATATAGAAGGTTCCATTGACATCAAAGCGAAAACATATGAACACATCGTGGAAAACACACAGCTTTTGCCCGCGGCTTCGCTCCCGTTAATTTAGAATTTGACAATCAATTCGGGTTGTTCGGGGAATTATAGTTAGGAGGATGAAAAACCGGTCTATCGACACTCTAGACTCACAAAATGTGTTAGATTCTTAAATTAAAAATTAAAATAAACTCTTAACACACTACTAAAGTTTCTACAATAATATAATTCAATCAAGATTCGAAAGCCACGTGGCGCCATCTATTATCATAAGAACGTTATTGTTGTTTTCCTCGGGAACAGTACTTTTTTTCGGGATGAAAGGTACCCTATGTCCGTTTCTGTACACCTGACAACGTATATGCAAAATTTCAGGATGATCGGTTCAGTGGATTAGGCGTGAAAAGGTAACAAACAAACAAACAAACTTACTTTCGCATTTATAATATTATATATTATGGAAGTTAGGCTTAGTTTCTGCCCGCGGCTTCACCCCCTTGGATATCGGAAAATATTCCATGGGAACGTGCTACCGGGACAATAAGTAGCCTATGACCTTCCTCAGGATGCCATCTATCTCCTCGCCTAATTTTATCGAATTCCGTTCAGTAGTTTAGGCGTGAAAAGGTAACATACAGACAGAGTTACTTTCACATTTATAAAATTAGTATGGATAGTCCCTATTTTCAATTCTAGGCTAAACAATTTCCATACTACTAGTACAAAATAGTGGCCAAAACAAAAACTTTTCGTCGGTTTAAAGGTCAGTTGGTTTAGTATAAGTTAACCGCCGACCCTTTACCTCATACCAACTATAACGCTGTCCTAAGTCAATACAACTGGTGTAACTCAACTAGCCAGAGACTACAACATTATTAATAATTATGTCATATTTTGGTAGTTTATGGCACCTGTCCCACCGCCAACGAGAAAGAGACTAGCTGTCAACGATTTTCTCGCTCAAGAAACATACTAAAGATTGTAGGTCCCATATAAGTAAAAGAGATACATAGTTATATTAATAGTTTATCGCTGACTGTTCACACCGCCGGCGAGTACTCGTTTGTCGCAGCTACAAAAGCTATCAAAGAGAGTAATCGCTCAGCGACGCTTGCTTGGTGGACAGAACATTCGCTGATAGACTCACACATAACGTAGCATAGTTTGGGATAAGTCTCTTCCTTAACGACTGATGATGAATGATGGCACCATCAAATTATTACTGTGTAATCAAAACTTCTTGTTAATATTGTGGAAGAGTTTTCTATCGTTTTTTTTCTCTCAAACCGGGTGCCTGATAAGATTTCCCATCTGAAACTTCTCAGGAGCTTTAGAGACGAGTTTCCAAAAACGATTATATGACTAACAGTCTGAGTACTAACTTACACGTTTTCAAAAATAACGAACTTCCGTAAAAAATTTCATCCCCCAATTAACCCCTTTACGGGATGATATGTCAAAAATCCTTCTTCAGTGCTCCCCTACGTCATAAAAGGAATTCTTGTGCTAAATGTCACGCTTGTAGACCCAGTGATGTAGACTGTGCGTTGTCTGTTGGTGAATGAATGAATTTAAGATTTTTATTAAGTACCTTGTTATCGACATCTAAATAAATTACCGTCTAATGTTCGTATTTTTAACTTTGAAAACTAGGCTAGGTTTTCTAGCCTAGTTTTCAAAGTTAAAAATAGTTGTAAATGTTTAATTATCGTTGACAAGTAAATTGCGTTCATCAATGTTCAAAAGAGCAATTAGGGATTTTAAGAAGTTATAATTGGATTTATTTTAGACTTTAGGTCAATTCCTATAAATAAACTAAAGGTCGAAACAGGTTCCAATTATCACATTTGAATGAATGAAAATAGTTAGGTACAAGCCGGGAGACCGAGGTATATTCAAGCAAGAACAGTTGATCTATGCTATGAAAATGTCACCGTGAAAAGTTAGATGAAGTGAGCTTCAAGTGAGCTGCAATTCCACCTGTTGCTAGCGATTGACGCTATAAATAAATAAATAAAATTAGTTTATTTCAAGTTACATAAGACTCATATACAAACAAACAGATACATAAAAGGATACAGACAGGATAACAAGCACAGACAAAAACGAACACTCACAAAATAATGAACTGGACGCGGAGTGCGTTGTATGCCGCACGAGTATACTTCGCCCACAGTCTGCTTGTGTAGAGGGATGTACAATAAGCTCTAAAAAGCATTATTTTAACCTCCCTCGAACAACGCACAAACCTACGCGCTATCATATTACCTCTGACTGACAACGCCCTCCGCTCCCACTCAATGTCCTCAACGTCTTTTAGGTCAGCTGTAACAATGTGACCCAAGTGTTTAAACTGTTCCACTTTTTCAAGCGGTGCGTTATTTATACACACAGGGGTACACTATTCACACCTCTTAGACTATTGATAGTTCACTTCACCTAAGTTTTCACGGTGAGATTTTTACAGAATAAATCGGACAGGAAAGAAAAGTTAAAACAAATAACTTTTGTCATGTCCTGTTCCCCAAAAGCAGTAATTTCAGAGTTCTCAAAGAGACTGCTACGAAAAATGTTGTTATGAATGTCGTGTGTTGACTGGGATTGAGGTTGTCGTTGACAAATGCCAATCTTATGAACGCTAACATCAAATGATTTTAGTATAAAACGGCTGAAACTTTGTTCTGCACTAGGGAAAAAGTTTCAAGAATGGAATGTCGGTCAGCGACAAAACTTTGTTCTGCACTAGGGAAAAAGTTTCAAGAATGGAATGTCGGTCAGCGACAAAACTTTGTTCTGCACTAGGGAAAAAGTTTCAAGAATGGAATGTCGTTCAGCGACAAAACTTTGTTCTGCACTAGGGCAAAAGTTTCAAGAATGGAATGTCGGTCAGCGACAAAACTTTGTTCTGCACTAGGGAAAAAGTTTCAAGAATGGAATGTCGGTCAGCGACAAAACTTTTTTCTGCACTAGGGAAAAAGTTTCAAAAATGGAATGTCGGTCAGCGACAAAACTTTATTCTGCACTAGGGAAAAAGTTTCAAGAATGGAATGTTGGTCAGCGACAAAACTTTGTTCTGCACTAGGGAAAAAGTTTCAAGAATGAAATGTCGGTCAGCGACAAAAGTCGATTAACATTGCTATTTTTACACACATCATCTAAATTGACACATTTTTTTTTCAAAGTATTATATTCAGCATTTCATACTACTAAAAATAGTAATTCTTTTAATTGTTCCGACTTTAATTAAATATTTTGCTGAATATTTTAGATTTAAAAAGGTGAAGGTGTTTATCGACTTTTGTCGCTGACTGAACCGAAACCCAATAGAGTAGTCGAGGTTAAGTTCCACTGCCACATTTCCTATTTGAAAATACTTAACTGCCTCGTTGGTCTAGTGATCGCTAGCGCTACTGCTGAGCATGAGGTCCTGGGTTCGATTCCCGGGTCGGGCAAAGTGTTATTGGGTTATTCCATCTGGAATTTCTCAGTAGCAGCCCGGAGTTTAGATTTGTGCCCGGTTGATGGCAATAGGCTCGCCCCCTGTTACATGGGACTTAAACATAACTGGCGAAATGTGGGTGTACTATAGGAGCACCTCTACCTAACCCTTCGGGGAATACAGGCGTGACGTTATGTGTGTATGTGAAAATACTAAAGGAAGTTTTTCTTCCTCAAGAATAGTTCAGGAAGAAATAAATAGTTAAAAAATAAACTCACGCGTTCTTCCCATGGGGGTAGGTAGAAACTACAGAACACCACCTGCTTCGATTCTTACATACTCCTTTTGCCTTGTTTACGTTCGTACATCAGGTCATACTGAGTACTACACACCTGACCTTTCCGAAGAACATCACCAATAAGGTTACTATATTATGTCCTCCTAGGGCGTCCTCTCCCGGCGATTCCACTCACATCTGCCTTGTAAATACCCTTCATTAGTCACTTTTCATTCATCCACTCAACATGAACAAACCATATACGAGGGCGACACTGAAAGTTTTAAGAACTGGCCACTTGTCAACGATATAATAAAAAAATAAGTTCAAATTTTGAAAATAGAACTCTTCCAATATTATTGTGTATGTATTGTATTCATTTACCATTTGTTTACGATTTGGCGGCAAATTAAAAATTGTCTGTGTCACGTCAGCATGAATTTATCGCTACAAAATTTTCGTACTATGATTTTTTAAGACTTTCGATGTCATTTAAGTCAACAAGAAAGTTATGATAGATTTCGATTGGCCTTTCACGATGAAGCTCCAACCCGTGCCACTGTTTAAAACTGGTTTAATAAGTTTAAACGTGGTCGCACTAATCTCACCGATGATCTGCGTGAGGGACGGCCTTCTACGGCGACGACTAAAGATAACATCAATGTTGTGCGGCGTATGATAGAGACTGACAAAAGAGTGACTTATCAGCAGATTTGGACAAGCTTAGGCATCGGTATGAGTCAAGTGCACAAAATCCTCCATGAAAATATAGCGGTCAGGAAGCTTTGTGCTTGGTGGATACCTCATAATTTGACAGAGTCCCAAAAACTCCGTCGTGTTTATTGGTGTCGTGAAATGGTTCAAAGATTTAACGGAGGTGACTCAAATGCTGTGTTCGACACAGATTCAGCTGAATCTACTTTTATGTTACTTTTGCCACACACAACATTCACTTCCATACATAAGCGTAGGCGCCAGCACACCATTATGAACAGCCAGTCGTGCCTTTTTGGACATCAATTGATTGGTCACAATTGCATGTGTAGCACCATTCACTTTATTTTCCGCATTTACTCTTCTTTCCACATCTCCATCAATCTTTCCATCCCTTGGAAACAGACTCCCCAAATATGCGAACTCACTTACTTGCTCCACACTCTTATCATTTATTTTCGCATCACACACCGATACATCCTCTGCTCTTTTAACCACCATGACATTCGTCTTATTCACATTTATATTCATATAAAAAAATATATGTAAATGTGGTAAATAGGTAGTGGTTTGCAAATTATTTCCACTATTGCATGAGTTCGGGGTAAGTTTCCGTGAAATATCAGCTTCATGCCAAGGAGAACTTTAGGTGACGCAATTTTAGATCATTGTTCGAAACCTTGAAACCGGGACTTTATTCTTTATTCGTAAAGTAAAAACTGATAGTTATGTTGTGTCTGACAACCAATCTTGCTGTAGCGGCATATACAAACGCCACATGCGAGTAACGCGTTACACTGACGTCACGCAAAATCCTGCATCGCGCAAGCAGAGTTTACCGCGCAACTAGCATATTTACAACGTCCCGACGTCAAACGTCGGGCAGTTGCCGACCAGACACAACACCCGTCTGGTCGGAGGAACCTCCCTTTTCCATAGAGTACGAGTGAGCTTTACACCCTGTTCCTCATACCTCTATATTGCCAAGGGGTATCATGTTACCCAGTAACTGCGTTTTGGAGGTCAGATAGGCAGTCACTCACACATGTAAAATACTGGTATACAGCTGCATCCAGTTAGACTGGAAGCCAACCCCATCATAGTTGGTGAAGGCAGGCAGATGATGATGATGTTGTTGTAGTTGTGAAAGTAGCTCAATAAAGTAACTAGGTAGGTAGGTATGTATAAAACTAGTGAGTGACATAGAAACGCACTCGTTTAAAATAACATGATGTGATAGGATACTTATCTATAGGAAAAAATTCAATTTTTCAAACCTCGTGAACTGATGCTTCACAGCAATTTTACACTATTGACTGCACTGTGTGGAAAAGAGCGTAAATAAAAAGACATCAAAGTGGCGATTGATACAGAAATTAACTAATAATACTATTCCTGACATTAAAATAATTAAGGATAGTAGGTACGTTGCAATTGGTAAATTGTACTTGAAAACTCGTCATTTATTGGGAAAAAGTCTTATTTGAAAAACAAGGAATGTAGGAAGCACTGACGTAGAAAGGCACAACTTAGGAAGTTGCTATGTTGGCAATTTAAATAACTGATTTTGCAAGAACTAAAACTGCTACGAATTATTATAATTAATAAATTTTATCTTTCTTTAAAAAAAACCTTTTGTATTTCTTTTTTTCGTTGGGTATATCCTCATAAATACCCTTCAGGCAGAACGGAAGGTTATGTCGGAATCCTATCGACTAAAACCCCACTGTTCCTTCTACTACCATGTGTCGCCAAGGGGATTCTTGTGCATTCGCCGCACCCGAGACTGGTATCAGCCCGCCATGCTTAGTAAGCCCCATCACCTACTGGAGCCGATCCCATGATCGCACATCCTCCCATAAAGGCGCGCATGGAACACTGCGTGCCACCTCTTTGGGCCTGACTGTTCGAGCGACGACACTTCCCCAATTTCGGAGATAATCTCGCAATTTGGGCATCTGCAAAAATTATTTTAGGGAAACCTACCTAGGGGTAGGTTATTTTTATGTTGTACGTATTAAAGAGTATTCTGTTCTATTCTATTCTAAAACTTTTACTCTATGTCCTCTGTCTCACGACATAGTACGATCGAGTTTCCGAGAGACTCGTAAGTTGTTCGCGACCGGAAAATAATATTCCAAGAATACCCCGCTATAGCCCTATTGTTTCCAATGATGCTTATGTTCAGATTAGGAGGGTGGATCCACGAGTCTTTGGTAGTTTTCACTAGTTCCTCCTGTTTTTATGTTCATCTAAAGCCGAAAGAATAGAAAAGATTTTTGCCAACTTTTTCAATGATTTTTTAATGTCACTTACATACAAAATGTACTATCTGTTTGCCAAACTCTATGCTCAGTAACATTTTACCTGTGAAAACGTTTACTTATAGAAACAGTTTTCTTGGCGTCTTATTAAACAATGCCATTGTGCTAAGTATTACAACTTCTGTTTGGTGATTGTCACATTAGCATGCAGGTCACTTGCATAATTATATTTGTGCAATTTCTCTGTATTAACGTCTGCTTTTTACATTTAACGGAACATTAACCAAACAAAACTAACTCCTTAATCTCATAAACATTATATTCCCGCCTGCAAACGACTTCCCTTGTCATATATCGACTATAAGTCCTGGGAAAACCCGTAATACTCATCGAACGGATGTTTGAGAGTGAGGCGTCGAACCCTTGCGACAGTTTATTACTCCCTCTGACCTCCACGAGTGTTTGTCTGCCTGCCTTTATATTTACGTGTGCGTTTGTGAGGAATTTTTACTTTAATTGTGGGTACCTAGTAGGGTTACTAGAATATTTTTATTCAGTATTAAAAGTATTTCGGTATGGTTGCTGATGGAGCCGTGCTGGCCCATCGGTCCCAGCTTATTATATGAGGTGTTATGTCGTAGGTTCGAACCCAGACAGGCTTGCACTTAACCTTGTGCAAATTATTTCATCCCCGCTGCTCTAAAACTACGAGTTGTTTAATCAAGTTCTCAGCGCAATCTGAGCAAGGAATACCAACACGTGAACAATTAAGTAGTAAAAAGACAATTAGAAGTAGTATAAAACCAGTGAAAATTGTTAACTTTATAGTACATGACACGCTTTAGGACATAGCGGGACAAGGACGTGACAAACAGATGGTGTCCGACAAAATACGGAGCGGTTGACGACCTCTGACGCCTAGACGTGACGTCAGAACACGCTGGCATTGGGGGACTGGGGCTGCTGTCGTAAATAAAAAGTAAAAGACGCATGTTTTTAGTTTGATAGCTGTGTGCTAGCTGCCATACCTATATGGCAAATAATTTAATTTAATGTTTTGTGTTTCTTTGTTTTGTAATGTTTATTTTTATTTTTGTATTATTATTTATATGTATTATATTTGTATATTACTTATTTGAATAAATTACTTTCTTTGATTTGCTAAATCTAGTTCCCCAGTAAATCAGCTACCCTTTACAGATCGTAGGTGCGAACCATCTGCACAATGGACCTACAATATAATACTACAGTAAACTAAGCAAAGAAAATCTTGCTCGACTTTATACCCAAAAATAAGACGACCTAAATCTGCAGTTATAACATTTTCTAAATGTCAGATAAATACTACTATTACGCCCCCTATCACTTGAAACGGGTACGTATTTGAATATCGAAGATTAAAATACCTACTGTTAAAATATCGATGTTCATAACATCGAAAATGGAAAAATCGAACGACCATAAAACCGAAAATTAAAATAACGAAAGTTTATAGTATCGAATGGTTAAATATCCTACGTCCAATATATCTAAAATCTAAATATCTACAAAAGTTACATCGAAAGATCCAAATATCGAAATACAGATTATCAAATGTCCTAAATATCGAAGTACAAACTATCGAACGTCCTAAATATCGATGGGTACATAGAACATCGAAAATGAATATACCTACGTGTAAAAATGGGTTAATTTTCAACATTTAATACATTCATTAATTCACCCTAAAAATACGTACCTACAAGTTAAAATATCGAAAAAAAATTGATGTAAGTAGTATGAGTGGAAAAAGGTTGCTTCTGCAACGTCTCCGGCGCTACGGGAAGTGCAACCCCTTCGCCCTTGCGTAACAAAGAATAGGCACCCATGTTCACCTCCGCAGCTTCGGCTTGCTGGTCGCCTCCGGCGACCAGCCTCAGCCGCTACGGCTCCCACGGGTGCCTATGCTTTGTTACAGCGGGCGGGGGTTGTCCTCCCTTCGCGCCTCCGGATTTTTATATACACTCTAGGGGTAACAGCCAAAAGACTACGTAAATTCGGGGTGCCCCAATTCGGTTTTGGAACAATTTTGACCTATTTTATCCATGAAAATCAGTGTCTAGTGTACAAGCATAGGTCAATCGTGAAGGTATTATTTAGGTCTTTAAATTAAAATATTTTCTTGAAAGTCAATATGTTGTGCTACTAAAGTTAGTGACAGAAACGTATCGCTGCAAAACCGACTCCACGTAGTCTTGTCTGCCCTACCCCTAGAGTGTAATTTAGAATCGCGTAGGCGCGGAGGGGCGAGGCAGCCCGCGAGCTGAGGAGCAGGTGGTTTTAACACCCGCCGCCGCAGCTGAGGTTGGCCGGCGAAGCCGGCCAACAAGCCGAAGCTGCGGTGGTGAGCGTTTAGACCATCTGCGACGTTAAGCTCGCGTGGGACTGCCGGAGCCCTGCAGCGCCGGAGCCGTGACAGAAACCATGCTTGCTTGCATCATGCATGATTGCTGCATGCTTGTTTGCTGCTAGATGGTAATCAGTTACTAGGTGGGTTACAAAAAAAACAAGGAAAACCTCCTTTCCTATTTTTACATAATAAAAACCCAAAATAAAACACATTTGTACGCAAATGTACAATATAATCAGTGACAATAATACAAAATATTAAACAAAAAATCCTTCTCTTTATTGAATAATAATAATCGAAAACATAAGTCAAAAATCAACTATAAAAATACCGGTCTAAATACTTTAAAGATTTGAAGCTATAGCCATTAACAATTCCACAAAAGAGTACTCTGTAATATTTTCCAATATGTTACTAATTTTTTTCATCGTGTTCGCACACTTCGTCTTCTTCCTTTTTTTAGGCTCTGTTTCTCCGTTAAGGTTTTTTTGAATTTGAATTAAATTTACTTTTGTTTCCTTCATTAACTCTGATATTAAACGGTAAAAACCAATATGTCTTTTAGAACATATTTCATTAATATGGTGATGGAAGGATTCAGCACTATTTTGAGTGCGCGGTATCGTAGATTGGTGATTTTGACACCAAAAGTTTGGACTATACCTTGGTTGTTGGTTATTTTTGCCAATGACGTAGTTTTCACCAAACCATTGTGCAATTCTGAGACTGTCATTTGAAAGACTTTTTATTAAATCGTTAAAATACATAACTACATTATTATGGTTAATGTAACTCAACGCTAAAAGACACTTTATTTCCTGGTTGAATTTATTGTCGGTATTGTATTTTGAAGCCAATCCATCTTTTTGGATTTTACGATACAATATTTGTCTCAGATGAA
The DNA here is from genome assembly GCA_916610205.1 of Griposia aprilina. NCBI lineage: Eukaryota > Metazoa > Arthropoda > Insecta > Lepidoptera > Noctuidae > Griposia > Griposia aprilina. Next base: position 902,230 of record OU744293.1, on the reverse strand, counting down.
AAAAACATCCTTTCAAAGTAATTGACTCGAAATTTTGGCGCAAACTTAAGGCTGGAGCTTTTTCGAAGTCCAAGATTACATGTGATGGGTTCAATACAATTTCATTTTCTGTACAGTACTCAATCATTAAATCAAACATGATGTCGTAGGACGGCTTATCTTTGTGGGTACAAAGCGCAAACAGTAAAGGAAATGTTTTTCATGATTGTTTATCGAACCATGAATTGTATATAATTGTTGGAATATCTGTGGTACGATTGCAAAAGTACCATCCATTATCCAGTAATTTGCTTCACTCAGATATTTCATTAACTCCTTTGTACTAAATAGTACAACCCTTTTATTTTGAGCAAAAATTCTTTGTTTAATGACAAAATTAGCTTTATTGAGCATTGTCGACTCGAAATCTATGTCAAAGTCGAACTCTGTGGGTTCCATAGGTATTTTTAGTTGTTTTTTTTTCTCACGAATAATCATCTGCCTTAAAGATTCTTTAGTTGGTAACTTCGTTGCAATAGCGGCACTGGTAGATGCAATATGATTTTGTAATATTTGACAAGTTTTAACGGTAGGTTGTTCTGCCGTTTTACTTTTTAACCGACTTCACAAAAAGGAGGAGGTTCTCAATTCGTCTGTATGTTTTTTTTTTTTTTTTTTTTTTTTTTTTTTTTTTTTATGTGTGTTAGCTCATAACTTTTTTCTGGTTGAACCGATTTGGATGATTCTTTTTGCATTTGGTAGCTGGTGGTTCACATGTGGTCCCATTTAAATTTGATCAAGGTCTGACCAGTAGTTTTTGAGTTATCCTTAATACTGCATATTTTTGCCACTTAGTTTATATGGATGATGTGCTAATAATTTCCTGTCACTGTTATTTACACACCAAGTAGTGGTATACGAATTTGTGTGGGGTAGGTATCGCAACTAAAAAGTGAAAAATAAAAACTTTTTTACAAAAAAACAACCGACTTCCAACAAAAACACTAAAAGACGTGAAAAATAACTTTAATTTCGGAAGTCGGTGGCCAAAAACGAAAATACAAAACCAAAGACACCGAATTCCGAAATTAAAGTTATTTTTCACGTCTTTTAGTGTTTTTGTTGGAAGTCGGTTGTTTTTTTAAATTATCAATGTTAGCAGCGACACTCACTCTCATAGGGTTCCCTTCATGATTATGTTCGCCACTGCACGATATCAATGTTGCACAATGTACTTCCGTAAAAATGTTGGTTATTAATCGTGATTTGCACTTAAATAAACGGTTTACTTTATATTCACAATCCCAATATATTTTATCTTGGCTCCATCGATTTTTCGTATAAGTAAAACCATTTAGATGCACTTTAAATCCACCTTTTTGAGTTTTTAAAACTTCTAATACGTGTTCCGACATAATAAATCTATAATATTCTATAAACTGTACGTTACATTTACGCAGTAAACAGACTAATGACTCTTAATAGCAACGGGTTTGCAGGGTGTGAGAATTTCACATCTACCTACATTTATGAATACACTCATACTGCCTATATAATTTTTTTTCGGTATTTCAACTAGTAGGTATTTTTAACGTAGATATTATGAATTTAGATGTATGAAATGTTGATATTTTGAACTTAGGCATAATGTCATTCGATATTTTGAATCATTCGAAATTTTAATCACTCGGCATTTCAATCTTCGACGTTTTAAGCTTAGGTATAACAATTTTCGACATTTTGATATAATCGATATTTAAATTTTCGATGTTTTGAACATTGGTATTTTAAGCGTAGGTATTTTAATCTTCGATATTCAAATACGTACCCCTTGAAACCTGTGGGTGTTTTAACACAATAGTTACACGTTCAAGGATGCATCCCACGTTGAAAAGAAATATCCTGTTCGGATAGAATGGCTATATTTCTTGTGAGAAAAAAATGTTTTTTTTTTTTCAATCACCCTGCCTACACTAAACATTACAACAATACATTATAAACAAGTTTTGATAGAATATTATAAAAAAATATTATGTGGAATCTAAAAATGAGCCGTGCAAATGAGACAGCGGATAAATCCACATGTCAATTATATACCAGCCTACGCTTTAACCAAGTAAACGCCTTACACATGTTGGAGGAAGGAAGTTAACAAGAAATAATAGAACAACTAAGAATGGAATATTCTTTCCAATATTTCTATACCTTTACGTGGGTGCTTTACAAGGTGAAATTGAAATCACTGAAAACTTTTTCAGGGGTCATTTTACTCATCATTCTGAATAACTTTTAGCATGGAAGCAACCCTAAAATTGCAAAATAAAATCAGTTGCTCAATACATTTTGTGTACACACAACTCTACAAATTGTAGGGAACAGCTGATTTTAATTTTCGTGATTTCTGGTTTGGTCCCATTGTAAAAGTGTTTCGTAAATTTGAGTACAAAACCCCCTAAGAGATTTTTAGTTATTTCAAGTACTTATTAGATACACCTTGGATTTATTCAATGTGTATCTAATGGTCTAATAGTCTAACCAATGGTTTTCTTTAGCAACCAACAAACGTCAGAGAAAGGTAGGTAAGTAACGTATCAACACGAGCGGATACAAATAAAGCCCAGCATTTATAACCCATTAACGTTAAGAGACCTGGTGAAAAGGCACTCAGACGTCATTTGAAAACGACCTACATTGACGAAGCCAGACATTGTTGACATTACAGTTCAATTCAATTTTATTCTTCAACGATATATACACTCCCTCAGGGATAAATTTAAAGAGATTAATTTAATTACTGTGCCTTCTCAGTATATTTATGAAAATCTTTTGTATGCACATAAAAATATTAATCTGTTTAAAAAATACAGTGATATCCACAATATAAATACTAGAAACAAACACAAATTTATTGTTCCTACAACCAGGCTCAAGAAAATAGGTGGCTCGTTTAGATGCCAATGTATACGTTTTTATAATAAACTTCCTAGCCACATTCAAGATCTAAGCTTTAATAAATTCAAATCTTTTATAAAACGGAAACTATGCCAGAAAGCCTATTATACTGTGAAAGACTATATTGAGGACAAAAAGGCTTGGGATTGAGCTGCTCCAATAAATTTACACGGTGAATGTTGATTTTAATTTGCTAGCTATTTTAGACATGAATATTTACTGTAAAAAGTATTATATTATTTTCATTATTGAGAATATGAGGACTATGTGGGTCATTGTTTCGATTATATTCTTGATCTGGCAGTTTACGTAGTTTATGCGGCCTACCCAAATGTCCTTTCTTTGGTATTGTTCGTCGAATCGTTGAGCTCCTTAAGTTCTGAGTTGAGCTGCACGGTTACTGACAAATGCGTGCACTGACTGGACAGGTCCACATAATATGTATGGTTCTTTCCTCATAAAACCATTTCAGACACCAATCTACATGGTTCTCAAACATTATGTCCGATTTTTTTTTATATATATACACATTGACATTGTTGAATTTTATATACACAATGACATGAGTATTTACTTGTAAAGTATTATGTTTTTTAATTATTGTGAATGTGAGGATTATGTGGGTCATTGTTTCTTTTCGCAGTTAATTTTAATCATGATCTGGCAGATTGAGTAATTTATGTGGCCTACCCAAATGTCCTTTCTTTGGTATTGTTCGTCGCATCGTTGACCTCCTTAAGTCCTGACTTCCTGAGTTGAGCTGCACGATTACTGACAAATGCGTGCACTGACTGGACAGGTCCACTCAATCTGTGTGGTTCTTGCCTCAAAAGACCATTTCAGTTACCAATCTACATGGTCTTCACATGATTTGACTAAGATTATGTCTGGACTTTAAAAGAGACTGTGACCTCTGAGTTTGTTTCGGCCTTTCTTCTCAGACTAGTCAGATAGGAAACACCGACCTCATCTAGTTTAAAAATATGATTGACGTGTAAAAGTGTTTGTACAAACCTACTTACAGTAATAAAATCATTTATCATTTAGTGTTTGCAATCTTTCTACGAAATGTCACTAATAATACAAGTTAATGACATATAAAACACTGGACATTTTATGAATTAACTACAGAAGTCAAATCCAATAATAAATAAAAATAATTAATAGTTCAAAGTCTAATCAATATATAACATTAGGAATAGGTGTCATTTAAAAATAAGGTAAACTTGTCAAAAAAATAATAATAGGAATAACAATCCATTTTTCATTTGAAAATATTATCCATTTAATATAAAATTATCTGACCCGAGAGACGTTGTCCTGTCCAAACAAAATTCATACAAAACACCCATAGAAAAAAGGACGGTCAGTTGTTCCCAAATTTGAAAATTTTCCGGGAAACTTTTCTGAAAAGTGAAATTGGAAAAGTAAAATAAAAAAATAAGTAAAATTGGAAAAGTATGTTTTAAGACAAAAAATTGCCAAATCGGTCCAGCCGAGTGATGATGTGATGTGATGCGCTTACCAACGAACAGAATTTCATTTTTATATATTTTGATTGATAATGATTCAAAGTCGACTCCATCTATGATAATAGTGGTAGTACTTATATATATTATTATTATTCTATGATAATAATATATAGCCCCACTGCCGTATCTCTACGTTGACGTTGTGGTGGGGCTTGCGCGCTCCGAATCCTAGGTCTATGCCGGTAGTGTGTACTTTACCGGAACAAGTCTAGGGTGAGGAGCCAGACCAAGAGAGATACAGAAACCCGCAGGACAGCATGTGGCGAGCTGTTGGGCAGAAGCGACCCCACGGACCCTATCTCCCAAAAGAAGTCTTGTTCCTCATCTCTGGCTTGCCTTTATTGACTGGCTGGAGTGATCGATGACGAGCAACAGAGCTCCCACCTCTTTTTTGCCCTTATTGGCCGGCTTGAGTGGTGATTCGCAAGAGCATTCTTGCTCGCAGGAAGGAAGTATTCCAGTAAGTGCTAGTAGGGATCTTGACCATCTTCCGGGCACTGGGATTGTCCTGGTAGTCGTGCAATACCTCTCCACTCCTCAAGCACTCAGGATATGTTGCCCGCTTATTGCTACGTCACTAAGTGCTAGCGACAGTTTCCGGGGGCCCATTATTGAGTGTGCAAGTCACACCCTGCCATTTTTCTGTGTATTATAAAACATTGGTCAGGCAGGGGCCATAGTCCTTCCATAGTTCTAAATAACCAGTGCACTTAAGCTACCCAAATCTGTAGTCCAATGTCTTTGTTTCCATGTCCTGCAATACTTAGTACTACACTAACCGTGGGTTGTCCTTGGGTGCACTTGCATCAAGTTCCCATGATCCCCGTCGTAAGTGTGGGAAGGGAACACCGTTTTAGTCAGTAAATCTGACAGACCCCTCCGCCTGCCCCAGGGCGGAGGCCATCCATGAGGATTCTGCACCGAAAAAAAAAGTGGTTGCAGTTGCATAATGCGTACAGGGATAATCGTCGGTTGGTGCCTCATTGCATTAAAAGTATTTAACAGGCCTCTGCGAGTTGACTTTCTGCCTCTCATACGCTTTCCAAAGGTAATATTATTTTTAATAATGAAAATATTGTTTTAAACTACTATTATATTGCAACGAAGTTGCTTTCGGCGGCCGCGAGAGAAACTGTGATGAGCATAATTTTCAGGAATAACCAGTTACTTTGCCAATTATGTGATTAACGAAACTAGGGAGATAAGGCTATCAACATAATTACTTAAGTCGCCGGTTCATTTCCCAAGGGTGGTGATAAACAACGTTTCGTGTTTTATGGTTATTTTCACTGGCTGGACTAGACCTTTTGGTAAGTGTGGTGATTAACCAAATTTGCAATATCATGGATTTAATTTTCATTGTTACAATATCAACCTTCGCTTTGTTAAATTGTGATTGTCGGCCCATTTGTCATTTGTGGTGATTATCTAGTGAGTATAATGGGTGTAAAAATACACTTAACGAAGCCGAGAGTCACTTGTACGCTCCGTCGTCGTTGTAATATTTTTTTTGTACTGGACCATACCTTCTAGTTACGGAAATATTGAAGAAATTTCAACTTTTACGGGCGTTTTTTTAGGAAAACAAGTTCTTAATGTTGTAACACAACTTTGAATACCCCACGAACAAAATTTTGGAAATTTGTTGCACCTAAGATGTTCGGTATGCTAACCAAACCGTAAATATGCCAATGAACGTCAATGTATGCAATGTATGTCAATGAATGCCCAACGGGAATGAATCCAAATAAAAATGCAAGTTGTCCGACTCAAACCACGTCTAATTGAACACTAATTAAATTATGTGCAAGAAATCCTCATCTAGGCTCCGCCGTGTGTCAATGCGCTCCCAAATGTAGGTCGCGATCAAAGTGCAAATACGCTAGCCTAAATGACTAACTTATTGCATCAAAATACATATTTTAAAACCATGTACGTGCACCGTACATATTGCCACCACAAGAATGGTGACGGTAACTAACTTCTAGACATGTAAACAATTAGAAACCGTAGAAATGGATAATGTAATAAAATGTAATAAGTGTAAAAGTAATGTAAACAAATGCAGTAGGTACTAAATGTAAATAATTGTCAATGAATAATATTATGTAAAAATGTAAACTAAAATCTAAAATAGAATGTCACACTTAATTAGCACACGTCACTATGTCTCTCAGTGTCAAATTTCACTTCCCTAGAGGAGGGGTTAACCATTGTCACCATATTATTCACTTCACTATGCACTTTTGAGTTCCGTTTGTTGACCTTGCTGTACCCGTCCTCGATGTCATCTTCTTCTTCTCGTCTTCCTCTGCTTCTCGCATCTTGAGGATCCTCCCCCTGTCTGTTGGTTGCCACCTTTCGCCAATAATACACCGATGTTACAAACAGTGCAATGCTAATACTAATGACCACATAGATCGCGATGTAGTGATGAACGTCATGAGGAGATAGGGTTTCTAGCTTTGACTGTTCTTTGATCGAGCGCAGTTCAGTATCAATCTTCTTGAAAGACTCTTCGTGCGTTTCAATGTGCAATGACGAGTTACGAACAGAGGTGTTGATAATGTTGTTCATGGGCGATATCGTGGGCATTACCATAGCGTATGGTTCATTAATTAAAATATCGCTTGTGTGTTCCATGTATGCGTGAAGCATAAATGAATCACCTTGCAGGTTACAACCTTGTTTAAGTGTTATCAGACCCGACTGACGTAGCGTCTCCGATGTAATTTGAGCTCCGCATACTAGTTGCACTTCGCACGTGTCACAACAATAATAGAACCATGTGTTTTGCTTATGTAATTTCACCCACTTGTCAGCGCATACTTTTATTTCGGTATGACAATATGCACTATGTTCTTCGTTGTCTCGAATCAGCTGTATTTCGCAAATAGACTTGCGACGATCGCCAGTGCTGTATATAGGGTGATTCAATTTGCACATCAGGGTTTTATCATGGATCTTTTGGCATTCTTGAATATCGGTTTGTTCAAGCGGTATAAACGAGTATTGGTTAATGTTAAATGCAATTAATTCAGAATTGGGAATAACGTACATGACACGACTAGCGTCAATACGTTGAGGTATGCTGATTAGTTTATTTAGCTCGTATAGTGCATCGTTCAAGATAGGTATTTTTATTTCCATCAATAGGTATTGCTGTGTAATACGTGCATGTATTCTGAACAACCTGTAGATGTCTCTTACGTCATTCTGTACTTCCGGTAGCGCAGAGTCGCGAGGTAGTTGTCGAGCTACTTTATCTAATTCACTTTGCATTTGGTTTGGTGATAATAAGTGTACGTCCATATGTCCCTGGTACATATTTGTCAATGTGTTGATAAGGGTTTGTTGGATGTCCTTAAGATTTTGAGCCATTCTTTCGGCAGCCATTGCCGATGTTATTATGTAGAAGGCGTTTGCAGTGTCAGCTTTATCTTTTAAGGAACTATTTTCTAGAGTATTTAGGTGATCGTTAATCAAAGTAAACTGCTTTATCATTGTCGCTTCGTTGCGCTGTACAATGTTGTGCTCGGTTTCCAAAATGCTAGTCTGGTTTTTTAGCAATTGTAGCAAGTGTTTCTCGTTGTGCTTAATTGTATTAATGTCGAGCTCGTATTTGTCTGCAAAACGCTGATCTAGTACGCCGAATAACGAGTTTGCAACATATCCCACTCCGTCAATTAATCCCCTTTTAAACCTGTGTTGAATGAATCGCTGGGATTTCAGTATCTCATTGTAGTAGTTTAGTTCACTTGTGGTTTGTTCAAGTTGGTTGTTTAAGACATGAAATTGCATCAACCACTCATTGCAACGAAATTGTTTTATGTGTGACACGAATTGTTGCAGTGTATCGACGTTTCGCCAGTAGTTCGTCATATTATAGTAAAAGACTAATTTCCATTCATCTCTAACTTCTTGTAGGTCCGCTATCTTGTCAAAGTAAATTGTTTGGTTTTTTGTCAGTGGGGTAAGTTTCATATCTTGTTGGACAGCGGGTGTTATTAATGTCATAACTAGCATCAATGTGTAACAAACCAAACTCTTCCAGGTGAGGTTTTTAGATCTGTTGCGCCTGTTTTTCGTTGGTTTGTCATTGTCAGTGCAGTTTTCTTCAGCCTCAAGTATTGGTACTAATTTTGTAATCGGTCGTTTAGTTTCTCCTTTTGCAGTTTTTAATGTGACAACTCTAGTGTGGCCGTCCTTTCCAGGGTGTAACTTCTCTACACGTCCCAGTGCCCATTTTCCTGCCGGTAACTTCTCATCTTTGATGCACACAATGTCATTTAATCGTGGGTCGGTATTCTGTCGTTTCCATTTTAATCTAGCTTGTAGTTGTTGTAGGTATTCTTGCGACCATTTCTTCCAGAAATCCTTACTAAGCTTCTGCACAATTTGCCATCTTTTGCTTAAGTGGTAAGTGTTGTCAATGTCCGGTTCTGGAATTGTCATGAGCGATGTGCCAGTTAGAAAATGTCCAGGTGTCAAACAGTTGATTTCGTCCACGTTCTCTGTTACAGTGCATAGTGGTCGTGAGTTCAAGCATGCTTCGATCTGGCATAACAGAGTGGTGAATTCTTCGTAAGTTAGGCGTTGTTCTCCAATGACACGTTTTAAGTGGTACTTCATGCTTTTTACGGCAGCTTCCCACAGTCCACCTGCGCTCGGCCAAACTGGGGCATTAAAGTGCCACTTAACTCCCATCTCAGATACCTTGTCTAAGAAGAAGTTGTCAATAGTTTGTACAATGCATTTATATTGTTGCAATAGGATCCGATTTGCTCCCACAAAATTCGTGCCGTTGTCACTGTACATATCCCGTGGCGTGCCTCGACGCGCACAAAAGCGTTTGAAAGCAGATAAAAAGGCTGTGCTGGTCAACTCTGTGACTAGTTCTAAATGGATAGCTTTTGTTGCCAGACAGACGAATACGGCAATGTAAGCTAGCAATGTTCTTACTCCTCGGCCCTTATTAGCCTTGATCTCGACGTGACCAGTGAAATCGACCCCTGTATGTGTGAACGGGCGAGATATTGTCACTCTAGGCTCTGGTAGATCTGCCATAATCTGAGTAGGAGTTTTTGCATGAAATCGGCGACATGTTGTGCATTTATGTAGAACCTTTTTAACGGCTCGATGTCCTCCCACAATCCACAATCTTTGTCTTAAATATGTCAGGGTTAGCTTGGGACCTCCATGTAATGTCCTTTTATGCGCTTGCAAGATAAATAATTCTGTCAGTTTGTGGTCATGTGGTAGCAACATTGGGTGTTTGGTATTATCATTTAAATGCGAGTTATGTAGCCTTCCCCCCACTCGCAAAATGTCATGCTTGTCAAGAAATGGGTTTAAACTCAGGAGGTTACTTTTGGTGCTCACTTCTTTGTTTTCCTTCAGTCTCATAATCTCATCCTTGAAGGCATGCAGTTGAATTTCTTTCAGTATGAGTCTTTCGGCGCTTTGTATTTCTGTTGGTGTCATATAAGCAGTTTTATTTGTTTTGATATTTGAGCAGTTGTTAATAAAACGTTTTATCCACGCTATGACCCTTGTAATGCGAGTCATATCGCTGTGTCTGTCTAATAACTCAATTACAATTGAAGAAGGTTCATATTTCACAACACACGCTTTCACTTGTTTTTGTTTTGATTCGCATGTTGTCGGTGTGATTGCAACTTTGTCAGCTGTTTTTTCATTGTAATTTTTCACCCATTCTGGCCCTTGCCACCACAAAGGATGTTGTAATAATTGGGAACAACTGATGCCACGTGATGCACAGTCTGCAGCGTTGTCCTCTGATTTAACGTAACTCCAGTGTTGCCCTGGTATAACTTCAAGTACTTGTTGTACTCTGTTACTCACGAACGATTTCCATTTTGTGACGTCACCATGCAGCCAGCCTAGTACAATCATAGAATCCGTCCAAGCGTATGTGTTTTTGTCAACATTGTCCCATCTGAAAGATTTTATGACCTTTTCCATCAAACGTGACAGTAGTACAGCTCCACACAGTTCAAGTCGTGGTAATGTCAATTTTTTATTGATTGGCGATAGCCTAGACTTTGCCGCTATAAGTCTACTCACGGGCTCGTTTTTGTCATCTAACGTCAGTAGGTAAATAGCGCACGCGTAGGCCTTTTCTGACGCGTCGCAGAACCCATGGACTTGGAAGGGTTTTGTAGTATCCCCCAGCCATCTCGGTATCTCAATTTTGGTTATGTAATGCAAGTCATTTGTAAGTTGCTTCCATTCTTCTTGTGCGCTGATAGGTAAAGTTTCGTCCCAATCACATCCTGATAGCCAAACACCTTGAAACAGCAGTTTTGTTTTTACTGTCAATGGTGTAAGCCATCCAAGTGGGTCGAAGATTTTTGATATTTCAGACAGTAGCTTTCTCTTTGTCAGTTGTTTATTATTGTCTGATTTTATTTTGTTTGTGAATGCAAATGTGTCAGTTGTAGGATTCCACTGTACACCAAGGGCTTTTGTAGTTCCGTCATTTGTAAAGTGCATGGTAGTCTGGTTAAGGTCTGATGATGATAAGCTTTCGATCAAGGTCGGGTCGTTGCTTGACCACTTCCGTAGCGTTAGACCAGCTCCTCCCAGCATGTTGATGAGTTGTTTTTGTATTTCTTGGGCTGTCTCGATGGAATTGCTACCACTTAATACGTCATCAACATACATTTTGTTTGTAATGACGTCTGCTGCTAACGGATATTTCCCCGCGTCATCATTCGCTAGCTGCGTGAGTGTTCGAAGTGCTAGAAATGGTGCCGCCTTAGTGCCATAAGTCACTGTGCATAACTGGTACTCCTTTAATGGACCTTGGTTTGGTTCTCTCCACATTATCTTCTGCAAATGTTGATCTTCTTCATGTATTAGGATCATACGATACATCTTCTCACAGTCTGCCGTAAACACGTACTTGTATTGCCGCCATCCCAATAGTAATGTCAATAGGTCTTGATGAAGCTTAGGACCACACTCCATCAAGTCGTTCAGGCTGTAACCGGTGTCAGTTTTCTGCGAGGCATTGAAAACCACTCTGAGTTTCGTTGTCACTGAATCCTGTTTAAGGACTGCATGATGAGGTAAGTAGCATGTTGGATTGTTGTCATTCTTACTCTCTTTCATGTGTCCCATCTCCAAGTATTCTTTCATGAACTTACTGTAGCTTTCAGATAATTTGTCATTCCTGGTCAATCTCCTTTCTAATTCCATGAATTGTGCTGTTGCACGCGATTTTGATTTGCCCAACAACTGATTGAAATTAGGCTTCATCGGCAAACGAACTGCATATTTACCATTCCGTAAGCGCGTTGTTGTTGCTATGTAAAACTCCTCGCAATATCTCTCTTCTGTCGTCATTGAATTGCATGTATCCCCGTTGATGTCTTCCACCTCCCAATACTTTGCCAAATCATCAACTTGATTTATGACGACGTTGCAGTTGAATGTCTTGTTGACGTTGCCTGATAGGATCCACCCTAAATGTGTCTGTTGAGCTATAGGTTCGTTAACCTCGCCCTTAACCAAGCCATTCATTAAAATTTCTGAAAATACGTGTGCATCCAGCAGTATGTCAATGGGTTTAGACACGTTGTAGTCTGGATCAGCTAGTGTAATGTCTGTCACGTGAGCCCAAGGCTTCTTTGCAAATGTAACGTTAGGCAGATTGTTTACCACCCTTGTCATGACTAGTGCTTCCGTTGTAAGCTGGAAATCGTTGTGTAGAGACTTGCAGAATAACTGGACCTTTCCTTTACTCCTATTGGACAAAGTGCCGATACCACTTATGCTTGCGCTTAACTGCTGTCGCTGTATACCCAATCTTTGGGTTGCATTTTCGGTGATTAAGGTTATTTGAGAACCTTGATGAACTAATGCCCGTAGCGTAATATATTCGCCGCTAGCTGTCGCTACCTGTATTAATGCAGTTGCCAATAATATCTCGTCATCATTATTCGAGGCGAAGTTATTTTGCACGGTTTTTGTTGACCTGGTTGTCGTTGATGACGACGGTTTAGGCACAGTGTGTGTTGCTAAGGGCAATTGCGCCGACTTGACAATATCGTTGTGCAGTAAAGTGTTGTGTGATTCGTTGCACTCTCTGCATCTTTTTTGTGACGCACAGTAACCCTTCGTATGCATGAACAGACAATTTTTGCAGATGTTATTGTTCTCAATAAATTTTAACTTTTCCGGACCTGCCATGTCACTGAATTTGGCACATTGGAATAATGCATGATTGGTATTGCACAATGAGCAATTAATCTTGTTAAATTGCCCAACATTGGATGCATGGAAGTTACGAAACTGGTTCGATGAACTTTTATTCGGTTGCGAATAGGTTGGCTTATGGTTCTTGTTAGATGGATGTGGTGCATTATTGTATTGTGGTTTTTGTGCTAGTTTGTCGCCGTCGGGCTTTTTCCTATGCAAAGGTTCTATTGCCATAAATTTGTTCTCAACGAAGTCCATAAAATGATTGAATGTAGGTATCTCCCGCGGGTCTGACCTGGACTGCATGTATTCCGAATAGGTTTCGGCGTCAAGTTTTTCGCATAAAACGTAAACCAGTACAGGATCCCAAGCGCTTGTATCTACACCCAAGTTATGTATTGCGTTTATGGTTTCATTGCTTGTGTCATATAACCGCTTGAGGTCGAATGCAGATTGTTTTTGTAAGTTAGGTTGACGCATAAATACTTGAAAATTCTTGGTGAATAGTAGAAACTTGTTATTATATCTATGATTCAATATTTCCCAACACGTGTCGTAATTTTCTGGTGCGATATGTAAATGCTGTACGAGCTTTTCCGCTTCACCGCGCAACCTTCCTTTTAGATGTTGCATTTTTTGGGTTTTTGCAATAGCGGGGTTATTATGGATCGCTTCCACGTACAGATCCATGAAAGTAGGCCATGATGTATAGTTTCCGCTAAAACTAGGTATGTCGATTTTAGGCAAAGTTTGTTGTTGATGCACAGAGGCGTTTAAGCTCATGTTTAATGTCCGTTTTACTTTTAAAAAGGTAATTTCATAACGACAAAAATCGTCATAGTACTCGTTAGGTATGCCTCCTAATATACTGTCAATCTGTAAGTGTAATTTGTCAATTGCAGCCCACCGAGACTCTAATGTCTTTAACATATCCTCAACCTCCCATTTCTCCTTAACGTCGTCAATGCTCCTACTCGCCACTACCCTATCAAATGCACGGAAATTAGCTTGTTGCAACTGCTGTAACTCGAGTAGCTTGCCCTCTGCTTTTGAAGACGTATCGAAAAGGGTGTTGTCAAACTCAACGCTCGACTTACTATGACTGGCGTTGATAGGTCCGCTCTGAAGCTTGACCTCGTATGCTGCAACCTCCTGACGAGCTCCTTGATACCAACTTCTGATTACCTCATAAATGTTATTCGTGAAATATTGATGATTCTTATCTTCTAATGTGCTCAGCTCCTGGTTCTTCTCCTCACATTCCGCCCATAACTGATCCAATCGCTCAAGCCTTAGTCGAATGTACTCGGGGTTCTTCCTGCTCGCTGAATCTTTCTTAAAATTAGAATGCATTCTCTTCAACTCCTCGAGAACTTCAGCTTGACGCGTGATTAAAGCTTCCATTGTCATAGTGGTAAGTAAAAAATGAACGATCTTACTTGAACTTCAGGAACTCTCCCTTTTTTCGTACTGCCAAGCGTCGCTCTGGAACCTGGATCGCTGCTACCTCCCCGGATGCTCCTTGTACAGCAACACACGCGGCACGGTATGACACGGCACGATACAGCTCACACGCGACGTATTACTGACCGATGTCTCGGACTGTACGGTACTTGCAAAGGTTTCGAAGGACCAAAAAAAATATGTTCGGTATGCTAACCAAACCGTAAATATGCCAATGAACGTCAATGTATGCAATGTATGTCAATGAATGCCCAACGGGAATGAATCCAAATAAAAATGCAAGTTGTCCGACTCAAACCACGTCTAATTGAACACTAATTAAATTATGTGCAAGAAATCCTCATCTAGGCTCCGCCGTGTGTCAATGCGCTCCCAAATGTAGGTCGCGATCAAAGTGCAAATACGCTAGCCTAAATGACTAACTTATTGCATCAAAATACATATTTTAAAACCATGTACGTGCACCGTACATAAGAATTTTCATATGAAATATTCTGAAAAATTCTTAGGCGGAACATATTTCCAAAGTTTGACGATTTATATAAAATTATGATTATTATTCAGTAAATATATCATTTCTACAGTTGTGAATAGCATTTTGATCAATATACGACGTAAAACAGAGCTGCAATTTGCAAAAAACGTAAGAAAATTTGAATTTGGCGGGCTACAGCTGAGGATTCACCATAATTCTATAATTCAATACGTAGGCAGGTAATAAACCAGGGAATAGACATATTTCATGTAATAATTATTATGTTAAAGTTCATTGTCACGAAGACCCGCACCCTAATTACGTAACAATCTATCTATCACAATCTGAATCATTTTGAAGCCTTTGCTTCATATGTTCGAAAAATTGTCTGCTCAACAACGTAAATAACGCAATTTTTGTTGTTGAACTATCCAAATGAAACCCATTACTACTGTTAGTGTGTTACGTAATTACCCCGCTGTTGTTCGGATTTCTTTTCCAATGAATTCAGTACTACATTATTCCTAGCAAAGGTCTGTAAAGCATTTTTTTCAGACAAACAGCGATTTTTTATCCATCCTCTGTAAGTTGAAGAAAGATTTGATCCACTGTTTTGTGGTAAAAAGGCCAAACTTTCATTATTTTCCTGTGCCAAGGGAAACACGTTCAAACGCAACACTGCACCAACGAGTGTTTGGATTGAGATAAAAGCGAGAGGATCCAGACTTCCAAACACTTGGATGAACAGTAACAAAGACTAAGATTTATACAATACCTAGTGTACATGCATTACTCCGCGTCCTAACCAAAGCGATCGGTCACGCGAATACGCGATCGTCGCGTTCATATGTCAGGCCGTGTCCTAACTGAAAGCGACTTTAGCGCGAGTAAGCGATGTCGTGTTTTATATGGATATGGTGTAGACGCGCGAGCAATCAAGTCGCGTTTACACGTATTCATGTAAACAGAGTCACATATTTATTCGGAAAACCGGCAAACCCTCTATTCGCCGAACAAAATGAACGCGACGCTCGCGTATTCGCACGACGATTACTTTGGTTAGGAGTTAGGACGCGGCCTTTGTTAACCCATTAAAGGACACTCAACGAGCGACAATAGAAGTTTTATTGTTATTATTACGTCTGGGGACGTTTAGTGTCCCGCAGAGACAATCTGACATGACCAGTCTCGCTTTTCAGTTAAATGTTTAATTAACCCGACAGCTTTGTTGGCCTATTCACTATTCACACGTGAGTTCAGTACTAGACTGGACAGGTCGGAAAAGTAAAGTCCCAGAAATTTATTGAGAAGCAAATAGACTACCAACTTGAATTGGCCGTTTAATCAATTCACGGCCGTGTTTCTTTAACAGTTGTATGATAGATGGACAGATAAGATAGATAATTTGCATTTATAATGTGCACACAAAATAGCACAATCAAATTATAACAAATTAGGCAAATGAATATAAAGAATATTAAAGGCTCCAAAATACAAAAAAAAATATGTAAAAAAAGTATGAAATGGCTATAAGACAGCAAATTGATGTGGGGTGTCCGTTTGGTTACTATTTAATTTCTCTGAATGTATTAGTAAGTTTTTTATTTGGTTATTTGCATATGAATATTTCGCCAGCATTTATGAAGGACTCATGTCAATATTTTGCCAGCTCCAATCACACACAAAATGACCACGACCACGTACTTAACATCGACATTGGTGAACTTTGTATCTAAGTAGGCCATTTGCTATCTAAGCGAATTTTCTTCCTTTTACTAATGCGTTTACTAAACTTGAGCGAAGTTTTTTAACATCAGAGAGGTCATCATAAAGTATCACATTTAGATAAAAGTTGGAAGTATTAAAACGCTTCTACTTTAATGATAATTTATCGTCATTAAATTTTAATATGGTTTTAGCGTTTATACTAGATTTACATTTGTAGTAGCCAGTTTAGTTCCAGTACCGTCAAACGGGGAGAATAGGAATGCAGGGGTGAATCGGAACGAAACTTTAAAAGGGATTTTACCATTGAAATAATATAGTTTGTTGCCAACAAGGGCACTTAATAGTTAATTATGATACAGTAAACACATTAGAGTCCAGTTGATGTTCAAAAAAGCACGACTGGCTGTTCACAATGGTGTGCTGGTGCCTACGCTTATGTATGGAAGTGAGTGTTGGGTGTGGCAAAAGAAGCATGAAAGTAGAATAAATGCTGTGGAAATGCGTTCCTTGCGAAGCATGTGTGGTGTGACTATAAATGATAGACTGAAGAATGATGTGATAAGGCGACGGTGCGGTTTAAAGGAAGATGTAGTGACAAAAATTGAAAAGAGTATGCTAAGATGGTTTGGTCATGTTGAGAGGATGAATGAAGGGCGATTAACAAAAGGTATTTACAAGGCAGATGTGAGTGGAAACGCCGGGAAGGGACGCCCTAGGAAGACATATAGTGACCTTATTGGTGATGTTCTTCAGAAAGGTCAGGTGCGTAGTACTCACAACCGGCGTGCGTGTATGACCAGATGTATGAACGTAAACGAGGCAAAAGGAGTATGTATGGATCGTAGCAGGTGGCGTTCTGTAGTTTCTGCCTACCCCCATGGGAAGAAGGCGTGAGTTTATGTATGTGTGTATGTATGTGTTTAAATCATATTATTTTTAGTCATTTAATAATATGTTCTATTCTGAATCCGAATCTGAGGAACTATCTGTCACATTAATAATAAAGCGTTCAGTGGTATCATCAATTATTTTGTCTAATTTAAACATTTTCTGCTCTTCTTTTATTACATGACCCTGGCAATTTTTCCAATTATCAGCAGTCACATTAGCTAATGCCTCAGGCAAAAGAATTTTTATGTCAGCCATTTTAAAAGTTTTATTTTCTCGGCTAAATACCCCTTAACTTGAGCCCATGTCTTGAAATATCATGTCTTGAAATTATGTCTGTTTTCAAGGGATAACACTCTTTGGGCCATGTTTCTTCTACATACTTATTTAAACACATTTATCAATGTGTGTTTCTCAGAGGATGAAAGAGGTCCTGTTTTGAAGCGTTTTTTCTTCGGTGATGGAAATGAGAGTACGGAGTTGGTCTGGCTAGTACCAGGCTCGGGTTCACTCATTTTTCAAACCATACGAATTTAAAAACCAATAACGAAAAATAACAAAACTTACAATAACTAAATAACAAAAACAAATTAAAGAAACAAGCTCCCTATATTAACAAAATCGAAACGCACACGCAACATCGCAAATGTCGAGAGTGATAACAAAGACGTCTGGTTAACCGACTAAACGTAATACCTGCTAGTTCAGTTGCCATACTACGTCCCAGGTCTACTCTTCAATTTAGCAACGTTATATTCCTTGTATTTTCTAAAAGGTTTACGGAACCTGTCTTTTTGGGCTGTTTACAGATTACAAAATATTATTCTATTTTATAAATCACAACAAACAATTGTGTTCAAGCAATTACATCTACGAAGAGTAGTCTACGAATAAACGATAATGTTTAATATACATTAATAAAAGTGGAAACTATCGTATAAATCAAAAATAAATTTAGTTTTTCTGTAACGTATTTTTAAACAAGAAAGTGTCAACTATAAAAAACCCTTTTTACGATTTGTTTACCTTTATTTAACTACCTAAACCTTTCTAGTATAGGTACTTTTAATCGTATAGACTGTAGTAGGTACCTATATTGTATCATTTAATATTAAGTGAAATTATTCTAGGTACTTATGTGAAAGAATTTTTTCAGAGAAATATTACTATCATACTTACCTAAAAGCTCCTACCAACAAGCGCGACATGCGTTCGCGAATCGCACGCGACTCCAAGGCACCGCTCGTCGCGCGACAGACGGTGCCTTCGTGTCGCGTCGCGTGTCGCGCATCATACAGATATTCCACTAAACAAGAATAGTTCAAGTACCTACTTTATAAATAGAACTTTCAAAGTAAATAACGTCAGATCCAAAGTTTATGCATAATTTCGTCACAAACTTTTGGAAGGAGGGTATTACATTCCTGCAACGCAATATCTTCAGTTGTTTTACGAAATGGTCTTAAAATAACTACTTGTTAATTTTTATCTATTTTATAGTTCATCGTATTTGAAGCTTTGCTTTCTTAAATTTTTGTTACGTAATTATTAAAGTTGTGTAGGCATCCTACGCTGTATTTTACTTAAGTAATGATTTGGTCTGAGAAGATTTAGGAGCCATGGTTTGGTTATCATTTTCCTGCCGTGCAGACTTCCATAAATCCCTATTAGCCAACTTATCAGCTACCTCTTAGATACTACGATCTCTATCTGATCTTGATCTTCCACTCAATCCATCTATCTGATGGTCCATGGTTTGACTTTTGGGTTAAATTGGTGATAAGAGGATCTTATTCAATAGGACGTTTTACAAATATATATTTTTATAACGTAACGTGACATTCACTCACGTCGAGTTTTTCTACTGGGTATTGTGAACTTTTATTATGTATCTATTTCTACGAAACACTCCTACTATTAACATACCTACATTGGGTTCTTTTCACTTTTTGTAAAACGTTTTATTTAGTTTCCATGGTACATTATCCATTAATTTATTAATTAAAATATTCTTCATGTTTTCTTATAGCCAAGTGTAGTGTACAAACAATACCATTTATTAAACACTAATACGCCAACACTCTAAAGTTTCAATGTCAGGGTGAAGCTGTTCCAGCCAAGTTTCCAGTTCCAAGAACTATACTAGTATCTTCCAGTCAAAATAATAACTCATTGGCCCAGTTTTATTTACCTTCTAGTTATTTACCTAGACTTTCGATTACTTAGTTCGCTTAGATTTCTTTAAAAATACATTTAGAATAACATCAATAGAAAGCAGACGACCCATTAAACGTGATTATTTGTTTGGGTATTTTCTTTTTTATAATTTTCACAGTTATATATCTACTGCTGTGTCCCGCCTCCTATGTAACGTAATGTAAAGACTACAATTATTATAACTATGATAGTCCGAGAATATAATATAAGAGTGGAACAAAATAGCACTCAAATCGGAGGTCTAGTTATGAGCGCAGATGCATAGAGACGTTCCGTTAGTGGAACGTGGAGGCATAGAAAGAGCATGGGCAGTCGACATGGTTTACTTTCGTCCAAACTTAAAAAAAAAAAAACTAAACATTATTTTTGAGTCGTAACTGATGGTTTTAATAATGTAACTTTTATAACTATTAGTTTTTAAAATATTCATTCACTTTATTACTGTTAAAAAAGAAAATCGTAACAGGGAAAAGCCTACTAATCAGCCAATCTAAAAATACTCAGAAACTGAACTAAAAAGTCACATTGGTTTAAGTCCTTACGACCAAAAACCAAATAAAATCACAAGTTCAATGCCCCATCTGGGCACAAGTATGAATGGACTGGGGTGACCACACGGCGGGATGTTCCGGCCCAAGTTAACCCCGGATTAACTTCGCGACATAGATTAATTACTTTCTACGTCACTTATTTTAAATGTGAAACTTTTGAGATAAGAGGTCAGATTCGGGTTGAGTGGGCTAATTATAATCTTTTGAGGAAAACTTTGTTATTATCTTGATTTTTTGGGTGGCTAATTTATTTTTGGAATTGTTTGATGTAGTATAATCTTAGCATTTTGATACTATGGATAGTATTAACCAAAAACCAAAATTCTTCCCTTGAGAAAAAACACATTTATTTCAAACCTACAGCTACGTATCTAACCTAGTACTTATACCTTTTTCAGGAACGGTGTGATACGATTTCCTTTTTACAAAAATGATTACTGTTAAAAAAGATTTCACCTACGGCTAATTCTTAAACAAATTTTAAAAGCCTTTCCAAGTTTCCAATCTAATAAGCATCACGAACTTTGCGGTTCCAAAATGGATTCTATCAAAAAAAAAAAATCTTAAAGGCATTATAAATTCAATGCGTGGAGTTTGTAAACCGTTTGACTTGTTACTCGATTTGTTCTTGATGGTGTCGTTTAAGTGCATAATTTAGAAACTTGCGGGATTGTTATATGGGGGCAATATTAATGTTATTATAGAACTTTTGCTTCCTCGGTAGGCTAAAAGTAATAAAATGTTGCTTGCTAGCCTTATTTGGGGAACCGTTGCCTGGTACAGTCAGGGAAATTAATTGATTTGCAATTCGACTACCAATTTAATTATTCGTATATTTAAATCACAACTGCCTTTCTTAGATAGTTGCATAAAATGCCGATAGTAGGTACTGTAAATTAACACACCGTGTCAGTTAACAATTCATTTTGCGGACTCTACATAACAATTTATTTTTAAATTTAAAATATTCTATTCGCTTATATTTGGCTATTATATGTATAGATTTTGCCTTTACATTTGGATAATTCTTATCCACGGGTGAGATTTTGTTCTTAATCAGAAAGCAAATCTGCTAAGTATGGACCATGAAACTCTAAAGTCGCCCAGGAAAAACAACATACTTGTCGTCTCTGAATAAAGAGATGCTTAATCCTGCGTAAGTTTCCCAAAAAATATAGTCACCCTACTCAAAGTACTACCATAACACATTAAAGCAATACGTTTTCCTTTTGTTTTCTCAGTTTTTATTTATGTGGCAACACATGCGCGATGTTTTTCAAAGGGATACGCTCACAAAGTGAGGACGTTTTATTATTTGTATAAGTATTGACATATTGCTTACTATTGTACTCGGGACTTTGACATTTTCTTTTTAGGGTTGACATCCGTTTTATAGGTCTCGGTAGTGAAAAAACATTTTTTGTTGAAGTGAGAAATTGATTGTTGTACTGATTTAGAATTGACAGAAATGTAAAAATATACAGGCTTTTCTCAGGTGTGGCAATGGATAAAAGTTAAGAATAAGCTACCTTGCTATTCTTGCGTACAAGGGCTGTTTTTTAAATTCATTTGATTAATTTTTAATTTAATTCCGTTTCTTTAATTTGTCTATGTTTTATTTCAAGTATTCATAATGCCTTACATGTCTTTACTTTATCTATGTAGGTAATTTCAAGTCTTCACGAAATCCAGGGCTTCCTCTCCGAAAGGTATATGACGTTTTTGCCTTCAGCATTCAGATTATACAATAAAAGAAAAACACATTGTTTTCTAGGCAATCAAAAACATTTAGGTAGGTATATTTTTAACTTATTTATTTCTTAACATCTAAAAATATTTACAAAAATACAAAACGTCACTTTCGCAACACATGACATCATTATTAGGTGGTTAAACATTAATCTTAACAGACAGTAACAAACTCTACATTCACAGAACTCTACAAATGTAGAGACAATCCAAATGGCACTTAATATCAATCTATGAATTCTTTGGACACACCAAATAGTAAAGCTGACGAAGGCAAGAAATTATTATAAAAAACCAAATTTTTTCTAAACTCTACATTATTTACATAGAATATACACTTAATTACACATTTATAAATACAAATTGCACAATAATTCATAAGTTAACAATTGTTTTTAACATTTTTTATCACTCAAACAAAAGTTAACACATTTGCATAACATTTTTGTATCACTATCAAAATAGTTTACGTAAAGGATGTTTATAATCTCATTGTTTACATGTTTGTGTGTATAATTATTTATTAAGTTAAACGAGTATGAGTAAAAGTCAGAGTAGTGTTGATCACTATCAAACGATCCCAATAGCTTGAAAAAGTCCAACAGAATGTCTTCATCCGACACTTTAGTAGTTTTGATTAAAATGTTATTTCATTTAATCATTTTGTTTCATAGTCACAGAATGTTGTCACCCTCAGGTGCAGAACCTTTAAACATAAATCGACTAAACAAGCTGATGTTGTACATCTGTGTCTTTTCGAATGAACTTACTGTTTATTTTAAAATGGCTTCGTTGGCTATACTATAATGGTCTAGCAAACATGAGTCTCTCACTGCCTTGCCTCCTCATGATCTCAGCAGCTGCAGGAGTGGCCACAAATACTGCGGGCTGTCCTCCTAGTTCCATAAACTTCCCTCTTTTGTGGATCCTCCCACTTGCTCTCCTCTCCATCCTGTGCGTTGTATCAAACACGTCTTCTCCCTCACTATGGTCGTAATCCACCATTGGCTCGTTAAGGACCTCTTTTCTTCTAGTTTCCTGTCTCTTCTTTCCATTTAAGAAGTATGATTGTGTTAGATTTGAGACGTTAGGAGTGGAGATCTGTCTGGTCATCCCAACTCCAGAGCCAATCCTCTCGAAAGGTGGGAAGTGCCTCTGCATGTTCTCTGAGAAGGACTGGCGTCTGTAGTTAAACTGTCTTGAGTCCAGGGGCTGGTGCGTGAAGGATGCTCGTCTCAGGAACCGAGGCTCGTGCTCCACCAGGTAAGGTTTCCCCCGACCCTCAGGGTTGCGAGTAGACTTCAAAGAATCTTCGTAACTGCACCTAGGAATTGAAATTGAGTTTGAAATGCCTTTGGATGATAAGGTTAGTAGAATTTTGGTTGGTGGTTAAC
The DNA here is from genome assembly GCA_916610205.1 of Griposia aprilina. Taxonomy (NCBI): domain Eukaryota; kingdom Metazoa; phylum Arthropoda; class Insecta; order Lepidoptera; family Noctuidae; genus Griposia; species Griposia aprilina. Next base: position 879,075 of record OU744293.1, on the reverse strand, counting down.
ATGCATGATGTAGTGGTGGAATATTGTTGAAGTTATTGGATGACTTGAAAGTTTGATCTATGTTACGAGTATTCGATAAATAATTACTGTGGATCATTGAAAATGAACGTATGGTTGAATGACAAATTATGATATGTTTTAATCAATAACAACAGGGTGAGATGCATATTGAAACGACCAATTGGGACCGTGCAGCTAGTTTCTGAAGTTTCATAAGTGCCCTTGTAGGTTTATGTGAAATAAAATATTTTAATTTTGATGCAGGCTTTAATGCCTCACTTTTTATGCATGCAGTGTAGGTAGATGCACGTTTTTATAGAAGCTTCACTTTCATAATAAGTTTGTCAAATTAAACCTTTAGCCCCTTACAATTCAATCCCTTACCAAAACCCAATACCAATTAATCTAAAATTAAGCCACCCACCCGCTGCTTTCCTCAGAAGTGTGTAGACTGGACTGGCCGCAAGGGCACCGCGTAGCCTCCGCGATGCCGGAGTCTTGTCCACTGGAATTCACGGACGTTATCGATGTATCCTGCCCCTTCCTACAGGTAAAGTGTTTTAGATCTGTTGGTCATGTGCTGTTGGTGTTAGTATGTCGGTAGAGTGTTAGTACGGATGCGAACGGAGCTGGATACGCCTTGTCCTGCGTTAAGGGTTCAGGTTTAAGGCAAAATGGTTTTGGATTTAAAATAATCAAGTCATATTTATACAGATATAGTTTTGTAAAGTTTATGGGATTGTTAACGTGTCTTATAGTTTTGATGGCAGTATTTCTGAACCTAAAACTTGTTGAATAGAAATTGTATTTATGGAGCAGGAGTGTTCTGTGTGTTAAATAAAATTAACAGACTAGGAAATAAGACATCTAATAATATGATATATTTTTAAAGCTTGATGCAAAAATACACAAAATAATATAGGCATTTTTCTAATTAGAGTTAGCTAGTAAGTATGGGTACCTACGCATTGAAAAACTTTCCAGGTATTTCAAATAAATTCGCACTTTTACTATTTAGAATTTTTGGTAACAGAGTTACTGAGAATTAGAACGGCGATAACGCTCTATATGTGGCTATGTAGTGTGTATGAATGTGGTCTGGTCTGATTTCTTTGAAATATGGCATTATTATAATTATGTTGTGGCGCGTTTGCTTCAATGATTACACGACATTAAGAGTTTCTGTCACTTGACTTGTGTACCTACAGCCTGGCTAGCGACTAGACTATGTACGCGCACACTCGCGCGCGCGCTGTGTGAGGGTGTGTGTATGTATGTATCAGAATCAGAATCAGAATCAGAATGCTTTATTTGTAAACGTAGGTCAAATTACAACAGTGTGTGAGATGTTACAGATTGGTAGATCCTCTATGTTTTGCCCTGAGGCGTACAAATATATTTAACGAGGACATTAAATTATTACTTGTATCTATCTTAAAATCTCTTTGATATTTAACTAACATTGTCGAATTTTTGACTTTTAACACAAATTTAACTTGGTGGTAGAATTATGTAAACTTTCACATTAGTAATAAAGTCAATATTAATAGTTACATGCATAACAATAAAAAATAAAATACAATCAATAAATGTCAAATAGGTTAAGTCACGTTTCATATTAATGCTAATGTCAAACAAAATTCAAAATCGTCAAGATAGGTAAGGTGATGCACAATTTTCTGAAGTAGTAATTATAGAATTATCGCCCAAATATTCCTGTAATGAGTAATAGCATTTATTTATCAAAATTCTTAATAGTTCTGTTTTGAAATTGTCCAGATTTAACGTTTTTATTTTTTCAGGTAGTTTGTTAAATATTCTTTTGGCCATACAGAAGGTACTTTTATTCATTAGTGCAGTTTTTCCATAACTCACTTCTAATTCCGACTTATTTTTATCGCGTAATTTTCTATAGTAACTTTTAGTAGCTATTTTGTATAATGAAATGTTAGATTTGACAAAAATATTTGTTTCGTATATGTACAGCGATGGAAACGTAAGAATTTTTAGACGTCTAAAGGACGGTTGACAAGTGTCAATGCTTTTAAGGCCACACATAGCTCTGACACATATTTTTTGGGCTCTAAATACGAGTTCTCTATCCACTGAATTGCCCCAGTATATTACGCCATATCTGAGTGTTGATGCAACATAGCCGTGATAGGCTGTTAGTACGTATTCTAGGCTCACTATTTTTGATAACTTGTAGAAAGCATAGGCAAACTTATTAAGTTTTTTACATATTTCGTGTGTCTGGGGTTCCCACGTCAAATTATTGTCTATATTAATACCAAGAAATTTAGTAGCAGTAGTTGATTCTATTTTTGTCCCTAAATAGCTAATGTCAAGAATTTTGTTTGGGATCCTTTTGTATGACTACGTATGTGTGTCTGTGGTTTATACCATCATTCAACACTTAGGCCCATCATCCTCGATCCATGACGCTACTCAACAGCAACGCGTTTTAAACTCAAATCACCAATGAGAAGCCAGAACGTCACAGCACTAGTGTTTCAATGGCGGTCCGTACACGCTCTGATTGGTTGCGTCGTGTTGAGTTTGTAACACATTACTTTTGAGTAGTGTAGCAGACTATGAACTTGATGATAAAAAAAAGGACTAATATTATTAATAACCTTCAACTGTTTCATATGGAACTCAGAAAGTATAAGAAACACATCATAACATCACATTTATTTCATATTTTCGATATAATAGTCTGTAAGCACTTATCTCTAGAAGTACCTTCTCATGTCAGTCTATCAAAGCGTTCTTATAAAAAGTTTTATTTGTAGAAAACATGAAAAATAACGATCTTTCTACTAGTGATTGATGGTCAACCGACCGTTAGTTGTTGAAGCCTCAACCATTATTTTTATAAAGACTGGATTATTTTCAAAACTAAAAAGAGAAAATAATGGAATTTATATTGAAGAAGTTAGGTAGTGTTTCAGACATCCACTACATATATTGTTTTAGACAATATGGTTATGTGTAGACACTTAGCACTTGGTCCTTTCGACTAAATTTTTGTTATACTATTAGGAATTCAAACGTAATTTTTCTTGCAGTATTTGTTCCGCTTACTTGGTAATAAATTAATATGGTGCTATTTGATAAAACTTGATTTTCCAAGTTGGACTTCGTATGATACCTTTAACTTATTTTGCTTAGTTACCTACTCCCTAGGTAACTTGAAGTACATACAGCGATTTTTATGTTGTGAACGGAAATAATTTTAAATGACAAGAAATACGAGTAGGAGGGCTTATGAGTTAACACCTTTAAGCCTAGGTTTTTAAATCTATTTTTAGACATGAATAGTCTATAGATTTTGGCAAAGTTCAATAAATATCGAAAATATAATGATCAATGCTGTAAAAGTCAAGGTCTGAAATTTTCCAGAATATAGAATTACAGTATTTGGAAATTAGGAAAAAAATATTTTCTCCATCCAAAAAACATTGGCTCTAATTCAGAAATTCAGTTCCAAGAGTATTGTTTACAATCTTCATTAGCTGTTTACATGATAAATTACGATCTAAGAATCTTAATTTATTTCACTCGCACAGCGGTGCCCAAGAGACAACAGCGCTCTTTAATTTCCTCGTGGAGTCGACTGACGTAGCCCAGCAGCGGTACCCAACAGCGAAGCTCATTTTTCTGGGGGACTTCAACGCCCATCACAAAGAGTGATTGTTTCCGTACCGGAAAACTGACCATGCCGGGTTAGAAGCGCGCAAGTTTGCTTTAACGCTAGACCTAACCCAGATGGTGAATGTGGCAACGCGGGTACCGGATGTTGACGGCCATACACCCAATTGCTTAGACCTTCTGCTGGCAACTGATCCGGATAGTCATTCAGTATCGGTTTCAGCCCCGCTGGGAACATCTGACCACTGTCTGGTGAAATCCATATCGACCTGCTCCCCTCCAGATGAGAGTCCTAGAGGCACGAGGCGAGTATGGCGTTACGGGTCAGCGGATTGGGATGAGATGCGGCACTTCTTTGCGTCTTATCCATGGCGGCAAGTGTGCTTCTCCTCGGGTGACCCCTCGTGCTGTGCTGACGTGTTTGCGGACGTGATTCGGCAGGGGATGGAGTATTTTATTCCATTCTCCGACATCCCGCTCGGACACAAATCCCGGCCTTGGTATAATGCAGAATGCGCCCACGCTGAGGCCCGAAAAGAGTCTGCCTACCAAGCCTGGGTCAAGGCCCGCGGCCGCAAAGTTAGAGTGCGTAGGGTTCGCGCGAAGAAAAGAGCCTTTAATTCTGCCGCCAAGCTCTGCAAACGGGTTCTGCGTGGGGCACGTTTTGACCATGTTGGACGTATTGGGGCCAAGCTAGCAGCGCACCCTCCGGGTAGTAAACAGTTCTGGTCCCTGTCTAAAGCGGTTGAAACGAATTTCTGTGGTCCCACTTTACCTCCAATGATTAAACCTGATGGCTCGCTAGCTCACTCTGCAACTGAGAAAGCAAATCTTTTTGCATCTCTCTTTGCAAGCAATTCACGTCTGGTCGCTGGCTCCAAGCAACCACCTACTGTACCTCAATGTGACTCCACGATGTCGGAGATCGCAGTTCACATTAAAGAGGTCCGAAGAGTATTGTGCAGTCTAGACGTGAACAAGGCCAGCGGGCCTGACGGCATTCCAGCGAGAGTGTTGAGGCAGTGTGCGCCTGAACTGTCTCCTGTGTTGACACGCTTGTTCCGCCTCTCTCTTAAAATGAGAACGGTGCCAAACTCCTGGAGACTTGCGAATGTACAACCAGTGCGCAAAAAGGGCGACCGTGCAAACCCTGCCCATTACCGTCCAATCGCCATTACCTCCATTCTGTGCAAGGTTATGGAAAGGGTACGGAACAGTAAGTTGCTGACCTATCTTGAAGACAATGATCTCCTCAGTGACCGTCAATATGGCTTTCGCCGGGGACGGTCAACTGGCGATCTTCTTGTGTATGTCACGCACTGCTGGGGCGAAGCCATCGAGAAACACGGGGAGGCACTTGCTGTACGCTTGATATCTCGAAGGCCTTTGACAGGGTCTGGCACGCTGGTTTATTCAGCAAGCTTCCTGCTTATGGCATCCCGGCTGATTTTTGTAGCTGGATATCAGACTTCCTTAGCGAACGGTCGATCAGAGTAGTCGTAGACGGCTGCTCCTCCGACCTTATGGCTGTTGATGCCGGAGTTCCGGAAGGGTCTGTTCTCTCTGCAGCTCTTTTCCTGCTGCACATCAATGACCTACTTCAACCTGGTATTGTTGGGTACGCAAATGACAGTACTGTTTCAGAGAGATACTTGTCCAGCGCAAAAATCAGCGGGGCCGAAGTTTGTTCCTTGAGAGAGGCCATGGTAGAGCGGACAGATTTGACCTTAAGCCTTGTCTCCCAGTGGGGTGATGACAATCTGGTCGCTGTTAACGCCACCAAAATACAGGCGTGTCTTTTTACCGCTAAAAGGAGTCAAATCAACCAAGGCTCGAGCTCCTAGGCATGGAGTTGACATCTGGTCTCAACTTCGGCGCCACCATCGAGTATAAAGCCCAAACTGCGGCTAAGAAGCTGGGCATCCTAAATAAGGTGAAGCGATACTTTACGCCTGGACAGCTTTTAACCCTCTACAAAGCGCAAGTCCGATCCTGCATGGAGTATTGCAGCCACCTTTGGGATGGCTCAGCTAAATACCAACTTGCCGCGCTTGACTCGGTGGAACGCAGAGCTAAGAGACTCATTGGCGACATAAAACTGGTGGATGCCAAGCTTCACAGCTTGGCTCATCGCCGTAAGGTTGCCTGCTTGTCGGTCTTCTACAGATTGTACTTCGGTGAGTGTGCCCAAGAACTCCACGACCTCATTCCACCGGCCCCCTTCTACCTCCGACATTTAGGCGCACTGCAAGTTACCATCCCTACCTATTTGCTATTCCACCAATTCGTACTAAGCGCTTCGAAACATCTTTTATAATGCGCACAGCAAAAGAGTGGAATTCTCTACCTGCGCCTGTGTTTCCGACCGCATACAACCCAAATCTCTTCAAAGTAAGAGTGAACAGGCTTCTTCTGGGTAAGCTCACTCCATCGTCGACTTTGTACTGTCATCTCTGACCTAGAATAGAGTCAAGAGCAAACCCATCTAAAATAAAAATAAAAATGAGATTTGCTACTTAATCATTAACTTCTGAGTAAAATATGTGTGAAAAGTTTCCGAAAGATTCTGCATGGCTAATCCAGGAATCAATAAATATTATTCTGAGACCTGTAAGTTGTGATCAAATACAAGAAATATTTCAAGGTAGCAGGGTCATGATTTCAAGATATTCCATTTGTTTTGTTTTGAAGGTTTTGTTGTTTTCCTACATTTTTTGCAAGTGTTCAAAAAATAATTTGTAGCTGCTCCGTAATATTTATTAGTCTGCTAGGATATAAATACCCATGGATAGACACTACTTACTACACTAATGAGTCCCGTTAAGTTTACATATACCTAGTTATTTCATATAGTTTCCTTGCTCTTGTATTATGTTTATTATTGTATATACATACATATATGTAGATAAGAAAATGTTTTTTGCATGTATGTATTTATTGTATATGTAAATGGTACACCACTGACTACCTGCAGTATTGTCTCTCCTTCGCCCTTTAATCCATCGCTGTCGCTTTTAGCGATAAGACCGCCCATTGTGTCACCCGAAGTAAAATTTCTACATTTATATCTGTTATTTTTATGGTGTACATAATAAAGAGTATTCTATTTTATTTCTGATCTTTCAGAAGATGAGTATATAGAACGTCTCCCGTAGCAGTAATCGTTTCTAATTATGTGCTGTCAAGTACGTACGAATTAATATGATTTCCTGTAAAGTAATATTATTATAAAACATGCGAAAAGGTCAGGTCCGGTCGTCGAGACCTTCATCTTATTTTGAACCTACTCTTGTGTAAATGGACTTTTACTCGATAAAAGTAAAGACAAAAATTATGATGCCCTTTTCAGGTTTTACCTTACTATACAGCTTGTGCTGCAAACAGGGTTTCACTATTGTATTTCTAACAAGATATGCAATTATTATTTTTCATAATAAGTAGGCATAGGTACTCACTTAGAATGCCATAGAGTCGTGGATGTATTTCTAAATAATTAGGTATGTTGTGTTTTTTTGCGCGTATTAATATGTTTAATAACAGAGTTTAGTAAGTAGGCAACTAATTCAAGGATACCTTTGAATGAAATTCAACTGCCAAATAACTGATAATTAAAAAAAAATACTGCAGCAATTTGTTGTTCTACTACCAAAAGCAGACACAGGAGGGTGCAGAAATATATTTTTTATACACCTTATCATAAGATTCACGGATACTTTTAATTAATGACATATTTTATGACTATCATATTAAGCAATATGGTCTTATGTGTATTTCAACGTCTTATAAAGGAAAGGAAAGGAATGTTAGAACTTATCTAAATAACAAAACGATAATATTCATACCTCTTCTGCAATGGCCGCTGGTTGAACTTGATGCACATCCTCTCGTGCTTGAACTGGTCCTCCCCAAACTGGTTCTGTGTCTTCACACATTTCTGGTGTGCCTTCCCGAACTCCTCCACCGTATTCCCGTGAGGGCAGATCTTCTTCACATTGTGGTTGATGACATCGATGTAGGAGTCCGCCTCGCTGTAGCTCTGGTTCAGCTCTTGACACTGGTTGCCGCCAGACGGAAAGAGGCCTCCGAATTTGGTTAGGTGCTCAGTTGAGAAAGCGTTAAGTCGTTGCTGGGAATATGGTTTTTGGTGTCGTCTGTTAGGGCAAAAGTTTGAAGTGAGTGGTAGGTTAAAAGTGGGTGGAGCCGCTGAAATTGGAATTTTTGTCAACTCATGATAAAGAACGGAGTTTCTTGCTAACTAACCGAATACAACTACATTTTCTTCTGTGGTATTGGGAATCCAGAAGACCCAAACATAAAACCACGTTTCATTGGGTTTTGTGGAAGAGTTTGAATGGACGGTCGCTTACACAAGATCTTAAATGAAATTTATATTTAAATTAGTAATAATACATAACTTTGCTTTCCTTGCAATGCAGTAGTTGAGTATTGTAATCCGTTCAAAATTAAAACAACAAAGCTCTAAGGTACAGTCGCCAGCACATCAAGTTACCACAAACTGTCAGATTTTCTCATTCGATTTTTAACTTTTCCATCAATATTTTAAGGTTTAAAATCGTTTGGAGAAATTTGACAGTTTCGTGTAGCTTGACCTGCTGGCGACTGTACATTAATTCTATGTTTTTATTACTTACCACAACTTTGAAAAGATAAAAGATAATAAAAATAACAAAATTACCAAAAACAGCGGCAGATAAAGTTTAAAAATTATACTTACTACAGTAATGAAACTAATTATTGTACCTACATAAGAAGAATTCTAAGTTAAGTGCCAGGAAACGCTACAATATTAAGAGATTGGTTTATTTTTACTAACGAAAAATGCTAAGAATAAATAATTCTACAACACATGCAACAAAAGGGTAGTTTCATATGAAGTAGTGGGTCACATGCTTTCGCCTGTGGTGGTGGTGGTGTTTTCTGAAAATGATAAGCGAAAACGCTTTGCTTACCATCTGTTATTAGCAACTTATCTAAGTAGGTAGATACAAATCAGTGCAATATCTGCTTGAAAACCAACAACATTTTATGGGACATAACTAAGTCGTCCCCACGGAGTTAAAATAAATCACACCAGATATCTACTTTTAAACTAATCAAAAAGATATGAACAAATAGGTACGTATAAAAAAATCACCTTCGACTCCTCCTGACGCACAGTATACAGACAGCAGTGGTACAAGCGCCGACGAAGACGATACACCCGAGAGCCACGACACTGATCTCCATAGTGCTGAGCAGCCGCCCACTGCGGGCCTGCACCATGGCGGTGTCGCCCACTTCCAGCACGCGGAAGCCTGCCAGGTTGTGGCGAAGGTCCGTCTCACGTTTCATTAGGGATCTGGAGAAAGACATGTAATTGTTTTGTGAAATTTCTTAAATTGGGTGAAAAATTGATGATTACTGACATAATAGAACCGTCAAGATGTTTTTTTTTATGCTACATTGGTAGGCAATAATTGAAATACTATGGGCAGGTGACAAATTGCCAACTTTACTGCGTGGATGGCAGATAAAAGCACCTTAACTTTTTACTGCATTCAATATTTTAGATTTATAACAATAGGATTATTTACGATGTGACAAAAACAAAAATATAAAAATTCAATTACTTAAAACTTACTTCTGAAGGACATTCATGTCAATGATGGCATTCGACAGCGGATCCACTCCGTAGACATACAAATCGGTCCTGGAAATAGAAAAGCAATAATTTTAAATACCTTTGATAGCCATACAAATGAAAGAGAAATCAAAAGACTGCAAAACTCACGCATAACCGTCCATGGAACCCTTATTGTGAGCCTCTAGTCTTCTGACTCTTATGTCATATCCTGTCATAGAGGTCAGTGATCTGGTGATGTTCTCTATTCCTTTCTCTACTTCCATCGGTTTCGCTCCTACTACCAGCACCAGCTGTTTATTCTCATCTAGCACGTATACCTGGAAAATTACAATTTATTGCTTAATCTTTCAATCTCAATTTATGGCTTAATGGTAATAATTGTCGGCAATCCATTAAAGAACTGTGGGGCAGGTAATTTTCAACCAAGTTATCCTGTATGACCCCTATGCAAATGTCAACCATTTTGGAGTAATTTAACAGTTTATATATTTTTGAATATATCTGGTATCTTAATGTATCTCGTTGGATAGCTGGGAAATAGTACTTGATTTTGGAATGTTCTGCCGATTAAGTACATCTGTATTTTTTTGCAGAAATAGACCATTTTAGTAAACCTAGCCAAACCCTACCTACCAAAATGATGAAAATTGTAACGATTTGTGGCTCTGATGTAAAAACTATTAAAGATAATTGTCCTTTTTTGGTTGATTATTATGTATTGAAGAAGAAGAAGATAATAATAATTTAAAAAATCATGCATTTATATCTTTTTTTTTAAATTCAAAGTAGTTTATCGCCAAAAAAATATAAATCGTCAAATTACTCGAACATGGTTGACACTTGTATACAGGTCAGAATGGGTCATTTGATTGCAAATTACCTCTCCTACAGCCCTTCATGGATTGTCAACATTGTAACCAATAACCCTGTATCTCAAGTTGAAAAGGCTATTGAAAATATTGGGCTACTTTTAATGTCCAAATAGTATGATGTTAATAGTATGGTGATCTACCACGTAGATCAATTAATTTACACATAATGATGGCATTCTTATAAGTGTTTTATACGTAGTCCATGTAAGCTATTGAAATACACTATAAATGTTGAAGTAAGTTTACTCTGGATACTCACGAAAACATTAGCAATCGCCGACTTTCCATCATCAGCCCCCCGCTTATCTGTCGCCTTGACATCAAACCCGAACACACGCCCCGCGTCCCGCGTGAGCGCAGACACGACACGCACACGACCTGACACCGGGTCGATGGCGAAGCGCGGCGCCTGCTCGTTGATGATCTGGTACCGGATGTCCGCGTTGATCCCGACGTCTGCATCCGTTGCCTGGGTATGAATTAATTTTGCTTATTCATTTTAGAAGGCGATAATTTAAAACTTTTACGTTTAATAATTTAGGTAACTACCAATTGCAAAACTGCGAATAGCAGTGTCATAAAAATATATATATACTCGTATGAAACAGTAAAGAATAACTCTATTGAGAGACGTAATTTGTGGTATTTGACAACATGAAAAGATTTTTATCTGACCCGGATTCCGTAATGCCTAGTGCTTTTTTTTAAATAAAAATATTATCAGTAATCTGTGGATAATTTCACAAAACAACATCATATTTAGATAATTTCATTAGATTAAACCATGAATTAACGTTAAATATAGTAACTCATAATACCAAATAGAAAACAGTTACGTAAACGAAGCCGCAGGCGCAAGTAATTGTAAAATAAAAATAATTTCTAAGAATGTTGCAAGCCATTACTAACTTAGTTGAATCTAATTAATCGTCGACTAAATTAAATTCATTGTCAGCCACTTACCTTCAATTGTATTACTTGATAACCAAACGGTGCTGTAGTAGGAATTGCTGTGACTAAAGGACGTCCGCCATTGGTAAACTTTGGAGCATTATCGTTCACATCTTTTATCCTAACAATGACTTTTACGTCATATTTAGTTAGACCCTCCATTACATCATCGGCTACAGGGTATATCATGTGTGGTAGCTCTCTACTTATTTTTTGTCTTTCAGCTCTTACTACAATCTCATAAACATCCTTCACTTCTCTGTCTGGACTCCTCACTAAATACAAAGTTCCATTTCGTGGATCAATCACAAATGTCCTCTTCACATCCGCATCGTTTTCATTCAGAATGAAATACTTCATTTTGAAGTTCTCGTAATGCTCCGTCAAATTCAAAGTTACTAATTCAACTGGTGTATGAACGTTTTCTTCTATCTCTAATTCGTAATATCTTGAAATAAATACTGGTTTATCTGAAACTTCTACTTCATCGGGCACATCAGTCACTGTTAACATCAGAATAGCAGTAGAACTCAAACTTGGTGAACCTAAGTCAGAAGCGACAATGGACACATTATGAACAGTCTGGCTTTCATAGTCAAGTCTACCCGTTGTTGTGATAATACCCTCCTTCGAGTCTATAGCGAAAATATTCAGTTGATTCTTTCTTTGTGGTAGGCTGTATAAGATAAGACCATTTCCATTACCAATAAAATCAGTATCATTTGCGTAAACCTTAGTGACAACTGTTCCAATAGGAGCATTTTCTTTTAACGTCGCTTTATAAATTGGCATCATCATAACTGATTCAAAGTTGTGATTTGACATTTCATCAGCTTCTGGATGTTTCCATTCTAGCAATTCATCGTATGCATAGAATGTAGGTGCATTATCGTTTACATCTAACACTTGCACCTCAACACTGACGGAAGATGAAAGTTTCTTATCATAGCCATTATCTTGTGCTACCACAGTGATGACGTATTTATCTTCATTTTCTCTATCCAGTTCTCCATTAACACTGAATACTCCAGTCAGTGGTGATATCTCAAAAGGTAAGTCTTTAGATTTAGGTTGAATGGAGTATGTCAAGTTAGCGTTCTGTCCAAAATCAGCATCGGTGGCATCTACTTTACCTAAAACTCTTCTAGTATACTGAGCCTCCTCCACATTGAAACTGTACCATGACTTTTTGAACATCGGGAAATGATCGTTGATATCTTTGATGAAGAATCTAATTGCTATGTGATCACTCAAGTCTCCACCATCTAATGCTGTTATATTTAATCTAAATTCTGCTTCTGGGGGTAATGTTCTTGCAACGATTATGTGACCATGCCTTTCATTGATGACAAAATATCTTTTCGCTTGCAAACCTTTAGTAGATATACTGTGAGGAGGTATAAAAACTTCTGAAATGAATTCATATCTTATTTGTCCATTAATTCCACTATCCATGTCTAATGCATTAAGTTTCAAAATTGTTGAACCAATAGCAACGTTTTCAGGTACCATGAACAACGGTCCAGAAAATTCTGAATTCAAAGCAAACTTATTTTTCGGCTTAGCTTCCAAATTTGATATAGCCGTAGTAGAGTTATTCTTCCGTTCGCGGTACACTTTCACAGAAGACTTGTCATCTGACTCGAGAAGTTCCAAATTTTCTCCCAAAGGTATAATAATTTGATTGAATTTAGGAAGATTATCGTTTTCATCTGATACTGAAATTGTCAGTTTAGTTTCAGAACTCAGTCCACCTCTGTCCCTTGCAACAATTTTTAGTACATAAGAACTTTTTTCTTCTCTGTCTAATCTGTTTCCTATAAACTTTACTACTCCTGTGTTTTCATGAACATGGAACATTTCACGTCCATCACCGAAGAGTGTGTACATAAAAGAAGCATTTGGTCCCATGTCAGCGTCTTTAGCTACTATTTTATTTGTCATTTTAACTTCAGTGTCTTTAGGTGAATTTTCAGCGATAAAACCTTCATACATCGGAAGTTCGAAAACCGGTGGGTTATCATTTTCGTCGTCAACGTGTATCGTAACTTGATAAATGCCAGCTCCAGATATCATACCTTTAGTAAATTCAGCGATCACTGTCATTCTATATGTTTCTCGTTTTTCTCTGTCTAAAGGTTTCTGAGCAAAAATTGTACCGTCATGTCCTGGAATATAAAATTTTATTATTGTGTACGTTCTTACATTGAAATTGGTGATTTATTTAGAGGGTAGTACTTAAGATTTTGTATAGCTTACCTATCGCAATATCGTCAGTAACATCCTGCTGATTAGCGATAATGAACCTTATGTTACCAGTGTGGTTGACTTGCAATGAGCTTACATTAACGGGGAAGATTTGACCCACTGTTGCACCAGCTATGTTTTCTTTTACGTGGAATACAAGCGGTGAATGTGCACCTCTGAAATAAAATTATTAGAGCTTATTCCAAAAATACTATAAAATATGATAATGTTGCGCTGAAAGCAAAGCAAACCGTACCATTGCTATATGCATAAATCATTATAGCGCCAGAGGACGGAGGATGGGTACTCCTCTGCCAAATCTGTCGGGGATGATGTGTGATGTTATGTGTTAGGACGGACTAAATAAGAAATATATAAAAGTACCTCAACAACACTCCTCTCTCGTCATTCACATCAACTACGTGAACCGTTGCGTTTGTGGTTATACTTAGGTTCGCATTTTCTTGGATTGCTACCGCTTCGAAGTCGAAGATGGGTCTGTTATATTTGGTCAGCTCATCTACGACTGTTATTACACCAGAACTTTCTTCTACTGCAAATGGCACTGCAAATATTAAAAAAAAAACATTTTAAAGTAACTCTACTAGTAAAAGTTATTGTAAACAGAAAAAACACAATTATTCAAACCCAGGTTACACTAACCTCCTTCTTCATAACTATGTAATAGATCATAGGATACATCGGTCTTTTCCATTGCGTCGTTGATACGTATTTGGCCAACACTTGTTCCAATACCAACATTCACTCCAACCCAAAATTCGTATGGTGCTCCTATGAAGCCTGGCTTATCTGATTTAGAACCTAAGAAAAAAACATACAACACAAATAATTGGATTGCTACTTTTGCATTACTCGAGTTACATAAAAATAAAATTGTAGTAGAGCATTAAGAATTTGTCAAGCAAACTAAATTGTAATAGTTATCTTTAAAACATAGTTTGGGGGAGTTCATTGGTCCATTTCTAACTTGTCATTAACCTTTCCTGACTCACCTTTAGTAGCACTTGTAACATCAATAGTAACAACTGCTAACGAGTATCTTCTCTCACTAGGATTAGCCGGTTGATCCGAAGCTTCAATAAACAAAGCATGTCTTCCTTCAACTATAGGTGACTCAGCAACACTCACGGCTCCAGTCTTAGCATCAATTTGGAAAGGCGACGTAATAGTCAAATTACTTGTTCTTTGCAAATCATACAAGACTATCCCATTTCTTCCTAGATCAGGATCAACAGCCGCCACTTTACCGATAGATGTACCGACTTTAGCATTGGACTTAATTGCAAATTCGTATAAATTACTTGGAACGAAGACTGGGTTGTTGTCATTAGCATCTAGAAGTGTGACTTCAACATTGACGTAAGACATGAGTTGTTCATCAACATATTCCATATTTTCATTTTTGTTTCCTAACTTATCTGGGAAGACATAAGTGGTTCTGTCTTTTAGTGGTGTTCTTGGAGTCGTAGCAGTTCTTCGCCATTTAGAAATACGGTTCTTGTCCAGGAAAGTTCCAACTACGCTGAGGTTTTTCTCTTTGGCGTATACCTTCATTTTGAGTGATGCGTGTTGTTCTCTGTCAAGAACAGTCTGGAAAATAATTAAGTGTTCAAAATTTAAATCAAAATATTTTATTTCTCATAAACCTACACGGGCACTTATGAAACGTTAGAAGCTAGGTGCACGGTTCCAAATGTTGGTGTCATAATCATATTAAGGTCTGTGCAATACAAATCCCTTTTATTGATTTTATAAAATGGTTAGCATTCATAAACATGTAGGTATAGTTTGTCGTTACAAATATCAATGATCTTATATCAAGTTTATCCAAGAGTTTTTTCTATAATAAAATATGTTTGAATATAAATGTAGGTATTATTTCATAAAGCGACGAGGAAATACGAAAACATAACATTCTCCTGATACAATTATAGATCAAACATACACTATTATCTCTGGATTATATCAATAGACTTGTTATCCGAAAGGAATACGCTACTGATCTGTTGTTAATGAAAATTAATATACACGCATCAACACTGTCTAAGTAATGGCCATATAAAAAAGATTTAAACGGCAGTTTGTTCCTGTCACATTTCTCTTCTGTATTTTTTTTAAATAGATATTTAAAAAAAGAATGTCAGAGGTGGTAAAATTAAATTAACTATCACGATTTTTTTTCGTATTTGTGTGTTTTAAAGACACAAATACGAAAGTTTTTAATCAAAATTTAAATTTTCTTTCAAGTTTGATATTTAAATTCATACTGTTGGTTTTCCTATACCATGGAACGCCGAAAAAACAATGGCAGCTTTCCATACATTGTTTTATTTAAAATTAAATTATCACGTCTTTAGATGAAAAATATATTATTAAACTCAGTGTCATTTTCTGAGGTAGTTTGTGTAAGAATTTTT
Organism: Griposia aprilina; assembly: GCA_916610205.1. Lineage (NCBI taxonomy): Eukaryota > Metazoa > Arthropoda > Insecta > Lepidoptera > Noctuidae > Griposia > Griposia aprilina. The sequence goes on along the minus strand of OU744293.1, from coordinate 863,269 downwards.
GTTAGAGAAGGCGGAGATTAATAGATATTCAGTGTTGAACTTTTGAACAACATAGGACAGAGCGCAAGCTTCTGGTCAAGAGTTGTAAACTGTCAAGTCAACGGTTGTCAATGTCAAAAACCAAGCTATATTTTTTTAAGACTTAAATGGGTACACTAAATATATACAATCATAGTCTATTTAGTTCAGAAATGCCATAACATTTGATATTTTTCCCACTTTACCGCAATGTGCTTATCTAAGTAAGAACACGGAATAAACTTAGATAAAGGGACAACAAAATAAATGTGTTATTTATTCATTTAGTCCATGTTAATATAATAACAAACTAAAAATGATAACAACACCACAATAATACCTACTATTTAGGAAAATAAATATAAAATGACAATACTAAACAAATTCCCCCAACAATTTCCTAATCTTTTAGAACGAAGTAGTCAAATAACTCTTCACTAAACATTATTTTTTTACTCGGCCTTAACTAGATAATATGATAGTTAAAAAAAACGTAGAAAAATAATTGATACTCTTTAGTATGTGTCACTTTTAGACGTTCAAATTTATTTCAAATAAGAATTCGCCATTGTTCTTTAACCAGAGAAGAGATTTTGAGAGCAATAGGCATGCTATTACTTATACTACTCTTTGGGCATGCTGGAAGCGGACGCGTTCCAGTGCAATGTTGCTGATGGCGCTCAGGCTTAGAAAAATTGGTCTGTCGGTTTAGCGACGAAGAATTTCTTAGTTCTAACCAATAATTAATATCAAGGGGTATAAATAATTTGAATGCATTATTCAAAATGGTTTTGATGTTCCGGAATACAATATTTACTTTGCGGATTAAACTACATTTCATTATGATATCGTAAAAGTAACGATTACTTTGGCATCAGCTGTGACAAAACCGAGCTTAAAACTAGTATTATTCGTAATTTATTGATTTCGTGATTAAATTGACGAATTTAAAAAAAAAAAAATATTATCTTCGTAACTCAATCAAAATCATTTGCGTCCTTTCATCATAGTTAGTAGAAAAGTTAGCTTTTATGACAGTTACAAAACTGTCATTTTTTCCCACAGTGCCAGTTTAATTTGATCATTTCTCGTATTATTGATTAATCTGCAAGCAATCAAATATAATTTTCATCATACTATCATATACTTAATAATACCTAATCAAAAAAATTATCAAAAATTTGATATTTAAAATATTATCATAAATTCAGACATGGTACACTTTCTTTAGAAAACGCTCAGCACCAGGTGCTTTTTTTTTTGGGTGGGAAATCATCAAATGACCTCTCCCGCTCTGGGCGGAGCGGAAGGGCGTGTCAGACTCTTACTGACTAAAACCCACCCGTGTTCCTTCATTTGCCTGTGCGCCAGGGCCACGGTAACTCTTTCGAACAATCCGCAACCCCGGCAGGCATTGGCCCTATCGGACCCCGTCAATGATGCTGAGCTCTCTTTGAGGCGCGCGTGGAACACGACGCGCCGTCGACCCGGGCCTGGTCCTTAGGTCCTTACCGGACGGCGAACTGCCCACCGCTCGCCGTCCGCAAGCCCGCGCCTACGGTGGCCGGAAGTCGGCAATCGACTCCCGACGCCCAGGGTTTCTCACCCTCACGCGCTCCGCCTCCTCCTTCGCGAGCATTACTGCTTCGCAGAAGGAGGTGACGGCTTCCCATTCCCTCTCGCTCCGTACCATGGCCTGGACCAGGGCCGGTCACGAGAGATTGCTGCCGCCGATCGCTGCCACGAGGACACGGCAGTGCGCCGCCCAAGCCGGGCAGACCTCCACCGTATGCTCCACCGTATCCTCCGATCGATCCACACAATGATAACACCCGGGCGTTTCCTCCCGCCTTATCCGAAACAGGAACCTCCCGAAACAGCCATGTCCGGTGAGGACCTGCGTCAGGCGGAAGGTGAGGACGCCGTGGCGCCTCTCAAGCCACTTGGGGGGGGACTTACTGCCGCAATTGTGGCGTGCCCAGTGCTGGGTGCACCAGGTGCTGGTAAGCGATCAAACTGTAAGGAGAAGACTGCACGAAATCAAACTTCATGCTCGTAGAGCACTTCGGATCCCAGCACTACGACGGCGACGAGGCAATCGCAGACGACGTTTACAATGGGCAAATGAACATTTGGCTTGGAATGATCGCCAATGGGCTAGTGTTATTCTCTGATGGATCCTGGTTCGGCTTTCATCCAGATTCACGAAGAAAGCCTGTTTGGCGAACATTTGGACGTGACAGCCACCTGCAAAATCCTCACGAAGTCCATCCATACCCAGGGTGCAACAATAATGGTACGGGTGGGAATACGTCCAGGCAGGAGAACCGACCTTCTTTGGGTTAAGGGCAACTTAACTGCTACAAAATACTGGGATGAGGTATGGAACATGTAGTCCGACCACACCGGTTGCAAATGGATCAACATTACTGAGATCAATAGATCAGATTATTTTAGCTCATACATGACAATGCCCGCCCACATACGGGTCGAGTGGCAATTCAGTGGCTGCAGCAACATAATTTGTTTAAATCCAATTGAGCACGCGTGGGATATGCCCCAACGAAGGGCTTTACAATACTTCCCGAAAATCTGGTGACAGAGAGTGAACTTTTCATGCATCTTCTTCGAACCTGGGACTTTATTCCACAAGGTGATATCGATAACCTCATTTGAGTATGAATAATCGTTGCAGATGCGTTATTTAACACCCAAGGTGGTTTTACAGATTATTCATGTTTATTTTGTAATCAATTAATTTTTTTATTTCATTTGATTTCTTTATTTAATCACCAAAAACAGAAGTAAGTTTTTATTTGTACATTTTTAACTTTTTTTTTCTACAATAATAGTAATTTTTTAAATTCGATTTTTATTTAATTTCCTATTAGAGTATAAAATACTGTGCATTTTGATATAAGTATATTATAAGGTTTTCCCAAATACCAAAGAGAATTGCAAGCCTGCTTGTTATCATATACTAGCTTTTGCCCAAGGCTTCTCCTGCGTGGAGGTCGAAAATTATCCCATGGGAAATTACCACCGGGCAAAAAGTATACTACCTTAGGTCATGTTCCATTCGTGTGCCAAATTTCATCCACATCCTTATAGTCGTTAACGCTTGGGAAGGTAACAGACTGACAGACAGAATTACTTTCGCATTTTTTTATTTTAGCATGGATTATTAAAACAAAATGATTTGCTGTAATAAACTATCGTCAAATTTTATAAAACCAAGTTCATTCATGAAAATTATGTTATCTGGATTAAGAGTTAAAAGCTTTACCTGATTTCTAACAGTGAGCCAGCCAGATCGAGGGTCAATAGTGAAGGCACCTGCAGGATCCCGCAGTTGATACGTAAACTCTCCGTTTTCTCCCTGGTCTTTATCTGTTGCCATCACTTGTAATACACTGAAGCCTGAAGAAAGAAATGATCATAGTCAAGTTAACAATTTCTGTTCTAGTTGAAATCATTACATAGAATACCCGTTTTGATTATCACACACTTACCACCAACCAACCAACCAACACACTCTACTTATTTGTTCTTACTCTCTAATTATTTGTTATTTTTTTGTCTTAAATTGTGTTTTTCTTATTTTCCATCCCAACATTAGTATTATCTATTAGTAGATGTTGGTACTACTGTGACCTATCCGGGTAGTTTGGAGGCCTGGAGACCTGTAACACAGGTATGCCTAGTACAGGCTCCAGTCTCCACAGCATCAATGTATTTTTGTAAACACTATTAAGTATTGTACTAATTTTGCATTATGTGGTGGAGAAAATAAACTATTATTAATAATTATAAACAATAAGTAAAAGTGTATATTAATTTGCGCACCAGGACAGTACGCGCCAAATCATATTGGCGTATTGATAGAGTATTAGAAAAAAAAAACTACTTTATAGAGCATCGTCTCTGTCACATAATTATCTGACCCACATCTGTGTGACGGTGTATTTCTAAAACGTGACATGCCATTGAACAGCTGTGGACTATAGTAATCGGGTTTATAAAGTTATTTAGAGACACTTTTCCTTATGGATAATAAATACATTAGCCGATAATATTGACATTATCAGGCACGTACCGTTGGGCAAATTCTCCACAATGCTGATGTTGTAGAAGTCTACTTCGAACTCCGGAAGATTATCGTTCAGGTCTAGCAGTTCCATCTCAATCCTCGCCTGTGCTGTCTTCAGTGGGTTGTCCAATTGCGACGCCTGCACTTGTAGCACAAACGTGTTCCCTGAAACCAACAAATAATTACGATTATGACATGAAGTTTGGAACAAGCAGCAGATAAGTTTTACCTCTGATTTAAATTTATGTGAATTAATGTTATTGTTTAGATATTTGTGAAAGAATTTTTAAAACAAGATGGCTTCATTATTTCAAATACCATTTCCTATCATTCTAATTCACAGTATCCAGGGTGAGATGTGTAGGTATCTTAAAGTTAAAATAAATTATACCTGATAAATTAGATTCAGCATCCAAATCAATTTCTTTATCAAGGAACAGGGTGCCATTTTGCGGGTCCAAAGAGAACAGCTTCCTCTCATTACCAGCCACCAGCTCGTATCGAAGTGCTGCGTTCACTCCGAGATCTTGATCAAATGCCTTGATTGGCTCTGGGAATAACAGCTCTTTGTGGATACTTTTCCCCTGAAAAATTATTAAACACATAAAATAACATCACGTCATTGTTTTTCGAAAGGAAGGCAGACGTGTCCCATGTAATAGGACGTGAACCACCAAACGAGTACGAATCTAACGGTGGCTACTGAGAAATTCCATTTGGAAACGCAATAACACTGCACGACTTGGTGATCGAACCCAGGATCCCACGCTCAGCAGTCGCACTTGCCACCATTAGACCAATCTGGTATACAAATTTGTTAAACGTAGCAATTATTATGTATTTGGCTCATGTTTTCCCCAACATTGACCGCAATACCTGGCAAATCTGTCAATCAAGGATGAGAGTCTCGATTAAGGCCACCCCTTTTTATCATTTAGGTTCAGAGTCGGATTATTGGCTTAATTATTTCAGTCGGCAGGTAAATGTTCAATGTTTGAGGCAAACCACGTTGTGATATTTGCAGATTTAACAATATTACGTAAAGTTATAAAAGTGCTAGAAAGTAAGAACGGGTTGAAAATTAAACATCGGGCTTAAGTTCATTTGAGTCGAGACTCAAAGTTTTTTCGATAATTACTACTGCACAAAAGTTTTTATTGACTTGGGGTCTTTGTGAGACAAATGACGATAAAAGTTCAATTTTATGGTTGTAACTTTTGTAATATTGAAAAATACTATACAAAACAAGTGAACGACATAAGATACTCTGGCAGATGAGGCATTTGGACAAATGCACAGATGTGGACACCTCTGTGCAGTTTTTTACTTATGCATGAAGCATAGTAAATAAATGATCTGAAGACATCACAGATCGTTCAAGTACAAAGAAAAAGTAAAGTACCTTTACGAATGCCAATTAATTATTGAAATTAAGTATGCATGAAACAGAAAACTAGCAATCTACCTGAGATTCCTAGTTTTCAGTTTCATAGCTTCTGCATAGCTTTACAAAGAAAGATAATAATAAGTATGTATCATTTGATAATGATACTTACAAGTAACGGGTAGAATTCTGGTATTTGTGTCCTGTAGAGGTCTGCAGTGAACTTGGGAGGCAGGTCATCATTGTCCTGCACCACGATGTGCACTGTCGCGTTGGAATTGCGAGGCGGAGAGCCGCGGTCCTGAAACAGCACCATTAGGTAATTGAATTTCCTTTCTTCATGTTTTTAAATAATTCTGCGCTCACAGTAAGTGCTGCCCTCATAATATGTTTGTTTTAGATAGGTATATTTGTGGTATAGTACGTGTGGTGTGGTGTGGCTTGTTGATTGTCAGTTGAATATTATTGAAAGTGACGGTACCCCACAGCATAGTTTTAAGCAGTCTAAAACTACCTTTAATGACATTATGGAATGCCAAGTAAGTTATAGTATTACAAGCCGAGCGCCTGGTGGGATTTCTCATTGGCAAAACTGACGAACTTCCATATAAAGAACTTCCCTATTTAGTCCCTTTAGGACCCTTTCAAAACTCCTTCCTTGGTGCTCACATTCGTTACGTAATAACGAACTCTAGTGCATTTCATGCTTCATTACCCAGTGAATTAGGCTGTGTGTTGTCTACCAGTATATTAATTGTTTTTTTTAATTATTATTGGCAAGTACGAGTATTGATAATCGTTAATTTTGTAGCATGAGGTTTTGATAGCTTGTATATGCTACGATTTCACGTAATTAGTTTCATTTCACTTACCGAAGCAGTAACAATTAGTGAAAACTCTTTATCCCCAGCATCATAGTCCAGCGGTTTCTTGAGAACCAAGACTGGCTTGTGAGAACTTTCTAGAGCGAAGTGACCGTCGGTGTCTCCTGAGATGATGGCGTACTGGACATCCGAGTTGGGGGTGTTTGGCTTGTCGCGGTCGAACGCATGGATCCCTTTGAAGATTGTGAGGCCTGGAAAATACAAATGCATGCTGCAACTACTGATGCTGGTGTTGAACTTTTAGGACATATTTATAATGCATGGGAAGATAAATGCGATGCTTTGGGCATCTTTTGTGACTTGTCCAAGGCATTCGATTGCGTTTTTCATGAAACGTTAATCAGGAAACTCCGCCACTACGGGATTCGGAACACCGCTCTGGATCTTCTTACTTCATACTTGAGTAATAGGATTCAGAGCGTTGACGTTATTGGAAAAAGATCTCCCAGATCTATAGTGACAATGGGAGTCCCGCAGGGCTCAATTCTTGGTCCTTTCTTGTTTCTTATTTATATTAATGACTTGCCGTACCTCATAAAGGATAATCACGATATAGTGTTGTTTGCGGATGATACTTCACTTTTGTTCAAACTTAAACGTCAGCAGCTGGTTACTGACGATGTAAATAGCGCGATTTCAAAAGTAGTTTACTGGTTCAATGTCAATAATTTAACGAAAAAAAACCAAAGGCATTAAGTTTACGCTACCTGACGTTACACAGGTGAAAACGAATGTGTTAATGAAGGGCGAAGAATTGAGTCCTGAAGATAGCACAGTATTCTTGGGCTTATCTTTGGATGCTAAGCTTCAGTGGGGCCCACATATAGATAAATTGTCAAAAAAACTAAGCTCCGCAGCATACGCTGTTAGAAAAAATCGTAATTTAACCGACACAGAGACAGCCCGTTTAGTGTACTTCAGCTATTTTCATAGTGTTATGTCGTACGGTATTCTGTTATGGGGAAATGCCGCCGACATTCAGACTATTTTTATTTTGCAGAAAAGAGCTGTTCGATCAATTTATAAATTAAGTCCGATACAATCTCTCAGAGAGAAATATAAGGAGATTAATGTAATGACTGTGCCTTCTCAATATATTTATGATAATAAATTCAAATCATTAATTAAACGTAAGTTGTGCCAGAAAGCTTTTTATACCGTTAAGGATTATATTGAGGACAAAAAGGCTTGGGATTGAGTTGCTCCAATTTTTGCATACTTGTTGTTTTTTTGTTTTTTTTTTTGCTTTTTTTTTTTGTTTTTTATTTTACATAAATTTTGACATTTTGATAATTATTATATTTACAATTTCATGACAATTTACTTTGTGTAGTATAGTATTATTATTTATTTATTGTGAATGTGAGGACTATGTAGGTAACTTTTATTTTTTATTTTAATTTTTCACTTTCTCAGGTAGTTTCAATGATAATCTGGCAGTTTGAGTGCTTTATGCGGCCTACCCAAATGTCCTTTCTTTGGTATTGTTCGTCGAGTGGTTGAGCTCCTTAAGTTCTGAGTTGAGCTCCACGATTAGTGACAAATGCGTGCACTGACTGGACAGGTCCACTCATTCTGCGTGGTTTTTCCTCAAAAGACCATTTCAGACATAAATCTACATGGTCTTCACATGATCTGACCAAGATTATGTCTGGACTTTAAAAGAGACTGTGACCTCTGAGTTTGTTTCGACTTTTCTTCTCAGAGTAGTCAGATAGGAAACGCCGACCTCATATATTTTTTAAATGTGATTGACGTGTAAAAGTGTTTGTACAAACCTAATAAGCTAGCTATATGTAATAAGTTATTTAGATTAAGATATTTTTTATCTAGGTATAAGGTGTAGATTTAGGATTTAGTTAGTAAGGCCACTCTGTCGCATTGGATCATAGATCTGTAATGATAGTGTAGGTAAGATTGTTATAAATAAATAAATAAATAAATAAACTTACAGAAAAAAATATATTTTTTTCTTCGCGGCTCGATTCTTTCAAGTGTTAAGAAGATACTAGAATTTTTCCAAATTTTTAAAATCACATTTTATGTTATAAAAAAAATATTTTTATTGCTGAGCTCTGTTTAGCGGCGGCGCGCGCATGCCGTAACAGCCACGCGGAGCCCTATTTTCAACGTCAAATTAAAATTATAAATAATGGAGATAGAGTTCCGGGAGTAAGGACTTTTTTATTGGAAATTTTCTCCTCTTTAACGGGCTTTTTTCAAAATTGCTTACATATTAATATTTTTCGAGTTATTAACAAAAAACAAAATATCGTTTTTTTTTCATCTTATTTTGTTAATAACAATTGCAATTTTTTACCTGCACCAAAATCCTTCAAAAACCTTTTTCTAGAGGTGATTACGAATCGAATGAGCCATCGCTCATATTTTTAGGACCTTTATCTCTATTTTTCACGTTTTTGAACTTGTTGACTAGACTATTATTCTAATTAAATACTTGGATTACTTGGAGATGCGGAACGTGTTATATTAAAACCAAAGTAGATTCTAAATACAATGATTTACGGTTTACTGGAAGTGGTGTTCTAGCTTAGATTGCATTTTGGTTCAAAATTGCATTTTCAGAGGAGAATGACTAATTAATGTTTTTTTACGACTTTTGTATTCTGCTCCTAGCACTCTTGTTTGACTTTACCAGTTGTGTTTAGAATGATAACATTCCAAATATCTTTTTATAGAAGAAGGTCCGAATATCTTGAGTTAATATTAATTTTATATCCCAAATATTTTCCAATTTCCCTTTGAGCATTAAGTAAAAAACAAAAAAGGGTTGTTTATTGGAAAAACTATACAGAAGAATTTTAGTCTGTACAAATTGTTGTCTCTTAAAGATCAATGAGAAAAGTAATATTTTGGTGGACGATGTCCACAGACAATGTCTTTGAACTTTATTAATATTGCGATAGACGCGTAAACTTCCGTTGTAAAAATATTTTACAAAGTTTTATTTATACAAAGCTGCTATTTTACTGATCTCTAGAGGATATTGTTTGAGGATATTGCTCCAGAGGATCGTGCTCCGATATACTTTCTTATCAATCACTACAAATAGTATAACTATATTATGTATAGTCCAACAGACACTATCTTTTACCTGACTAACTAATTATCAAGGAACTAAAAACTGCAGGATTCCTTCCAAAAAATTTTATCGGAAGTTTTTGTATATTATTTAAATTTGAAAGATCAGTCTATTTCGTAGCTTCCTTACCCACGGATATTTACAACATGTCTCCTTTTTATCTCATAAGCTACTCCAACACAAACAAGCCACTCAAGTACCGAACACTTTCTTCCACCTCCCCTCAATGTACCCACCTGTTGGAGTTAATTCATCCACGGTGACATGGTACGGCGTGTCGAGGAACTTGGGTACGTTGTCGTTCACATCCTCTATGTACACTGTCACTGATAGATAGGCTGATATCTGGAAACAAGAAATAAGAAATTTAAATTACCTGATCTTAGCTTTATTAATATTTTAGGAGGATTTTCATCTATCCGGGCTTTGTCATTTACCTGGACTTTTCGACCCAAGAACAGTTCGTTCAGCAATTTTTTTTTTAAATAATAATACTCAAAAAAGAAAGATTCAAAAGTAAAATATCCGGACTTGTTTGCAAAAGGCTTTTTGTCAGGACTTTTAAAATTTTGAAATGGTAACCCTATTTGGGAGTGAATGAGAAATAGTAACGGTAGCCTACTGAGGTCGATATTTTGGGTTTAACCTTAAGATGCTAATCATAATTTCGTGATACAAGTCATACCAATCATCAAGAAATTAAGGGTGATATTAGTCTTACTAACGAATTCCAATTAAACTGAGGATCAGATTTGAAGCCCTGACTTGGCTAGACGGGGCCTCAGGGCCGGGCGGGGGTGCCGGGCGGCATAGGTACCGAGATGAGTATGGCGTATCTTTCTCATGACATATTTTGATTTTGTTTGAATGATAAAAAAAAACTGTGAGGCTCATGTCTTTTATTTTTTATCTACGGTGCTTCATTAATAAAGTTATTTATATCTAAAAAGATATAAATAACTTTGCTTTGCTTAACAAAGCAAAAGCTTTGGGGCTTTGGGAGTTGTGGCATTACACGTGTTAAGAAAACTTTTATATGTAACAATACCTATATTTTATTAGATCTTGAGTGCTAGTATCAATTTGTATGTGAACGTGCATGAGCGTACATTTGTCATTGAGAAAGCCTTCGAGTGTGTCGTTTACCTTTATGACTAGTCATGTAGAGAGACTTGTAGATATATTTGAGTAATAATTTCAGTTTTATTTAACATTCTTGGTATATAATATGTACGGCATGCAAATAGAACCGGTAATCAATTTTATTATTAAATAAATCTATTTAAGGTTCTATGTTTTATAAATACTTTAAAGGATCCAGTTTATCTGAAAACAGTTCAAAAGGCTCGTATTTTTAAAACTTCTGGAAAAATACCTAAAAAAAACTATGCGTCCATTCCACTTACACCGGCTAATGGATCATAAACATCCAGGCTATCAAAATATCGCTACATCGAACAAGAATATTCTGTACAAAAAAGTTTTCTAGGACGACTAAAACATCTCGAGTAGACACAAATGGTACATATTCGGCGGCAGGAACATTTTTATGTTTGCTTTTACAATGTGACATCGTTAAGTGTGAAAATACGTCTCAAAGTGTCAATGAACTGTACAAGCGACAAGAAAATATACGAGGTAAGGTTTAGAAGTTCCGTTGACGGGAATTATAGGTAATATGATGTGATTATGAGATGAATGCAGTGGTTATGAGCCTACAAATGGAATGCGATATGGGGGAGTTGTGAAAGATACGTTTTTTATATAACTGTTCGACGTGTGTAAATTGTTATTCATCGGTATAGGTACTTTTAATAATAATATTTCTGAAAACGTTTAAAGTGGTTTTTAGAAGTTCGTTACCATCTGATAGGCACTCATAAATAATGTGATGTAACTACTAGAATGTGATTATTGAAAAAAAAAACAATTATAGTTTTTAAATAAAAAAGTATGTAGAGCTATTTGCTAAAAAAATAAAAAAGTTATGTTACAATGATGTTAAACATCATAGTATTTTCATCAGTCATGAAGTCCGACAGTAAATTTTGACACCATCAAAGTGGGACAAACATCAAACAATGACCACAATATAACTCGAGACAGTTAAACAAACAAGCCTAAACCCTTCCAGATGAATTCCTAAAATGGAGGAATAAGATTTTATTTTTTATTTTATCTACATGGCTAAATTAAGGACGGATAGCAATCCCGAGGGTGGGATCTCGAAGTATGGGAATGATCCGATGGCGCGAAGGCAACTGGGTGAAGGACGAATGGCTATCAGAGGTGACTGGATCAACCCTGGGAACTTTCAGCCGCATTGTTTCGGAGGCATTTTTAATATGCCTTCAATATAATCCTTACAGCTCTCAACATAAAGACGGATTTCTTTTGTTGTAACGGTTCCTTCAACTTTGCAATCATATTGCAAATCTTTTGAAAATCCTTGCAAGATTTGTATTCAAAGCGGGGTAAGTCACCCTTAATTTCGCTTTTAATGTCTCATTAAAATAGACTTTTACAAACTGAAAAGAATTAACTTCTTCAACTTTGCTATTAAAGACCTTGTTGTGTCATGAAATGTTATTATTTTTAGACCATGAAAGTTATAATACCCTTCCTGTATTCTTGAACTGTTTCGAAATTGTTTATGATCAATTATTTTTGATTTGTTAGTGTTACATTAAAATGTGCAGTCGATTCTTTAGAAAGATAAGTAAAGGTAATGTTTACTACGATGAAACTTTGGTACTTCAACATTGATTTTCAATCCCTTAAATAGAATGATTTATTTTTAATTGAACAATCATAAAACTCAATTTTATAGCCTTAATCAATATTTTGCTTTTAAAAAAGTATTCTTGAAATAACATTAATGTTAGAGCCGCCTTGACATTTAAACTGAGGGACGATAGAGGCACATATTAAATTTTGTCAAACACCCGCACATGTGGCTCCTGTTGACCTACTTTAGATAATATTGTTGGGATATGATGTGTTGCGGATGCCCTTTTGCTGTGAGCGACGATATATTTTGCGGGCGGAAGAAGTAAGAAATTACACATATCCTTGAAGGTTTGAAAATGGAAACTACTTTTTTGCTTATTTCGCTCCCATTTTGATGCCATTCAATAGCGCACACCTTATTACGTTATATATTGAGCTCCCTTATTTTAGTCAATAGCGCACACCTTATTACGTTATATATTGAGCTCCCTTATTTTAGTCAATAGCGCACACCTTATTGCGTTATATATTGAGCTCCCTTATTTTAGTCAATAGCGCACACCTTATTACGTTATATATTGAGCTCCCTTATTTTAGTCAATAGCGCACACCTTATTACGTTATATATTGAGCTCCCTTATTTTAGTCAATAGCGCACACCTTATTACGTTATATATTGAGCTCCCTTATTTTAGTCAATAGCGCACACCTTATTACGTTATATATTGAGCTCCCTTATTTTAGTCAATAGCGCACACCTTATTACGTTATATATTGAGCTCCCTTATTTTAGTCAATAGCGCACACCTTATTACGTTATATATTGAGCTCCCTTATTTTAGTCAATAGCGCACACCTTATTACGTTATATATTGAGCTCCCTTATTTTAGTCAATAGCGCACACCTTATTACGTTATATATTGAGCTCCCTTATTTTAGTCAATAGCGCACACCTTATTAAGTTATATATTGAGCTCCCTTATTTTAGTCAAAAATGACATTGAAGTTTTGAAAATTAAATATACTTTTTTTCATATCTTACTCAGCTCTTGACGCCACTGGTGATGATTGTGGATGGTTTGAGGAAATGATGAGGATTATGGCATTATTATCCATGAATTTTTTACTAAGAGTAATACTTACAAGGTCATCTCCCGCGTCAAAGTCGCAGCCCAGTCGGAACTTAACGACGTTCTGTGGGGAGTCACTGTCGACCAGGTCGTCCACACTCTGCGCCAGTACAACAGATACGTGCGTTCGGTTGACATCGCGGTAGGTGAACAGGTGCGCGTCTTCTTCTCGGTCTACTGGCTGCAGGCTTAGGTTCTTTCTGGAAAGATGGGAAAAGTAGGTTTTATTATGATCCAGTTGAAGTCTGGATTTAAAAGTATTTGAAAGTTTTTTTAAATTCCATTTGAGAAAATGGGAATTCTGAAAATGGTAGTCTGGATTTGTGCCCGGCTAGTGGGAATAGGCTTGCCCATAGAAATATTCTTATATCTATGGGCTCGTCCCTCACTACATTGAACTTCATAACTACTTTTCTTTTTTATTGGTTGGGAAATCAGCTTCGAACATACCTAACTGGCGAAATGTAGATAGATGTACTATAAGTTCACCTATACCTAGCTCTTCGGGGATTATAATCCACAAAAAATTTAATTTAAAAAAGCTCGGTAACATGTTTTTTACATAATTTATTGTATGGAACCATGGTCTCTCAATAGTAGGCTTTCTGTAGCTCTATTACGATTATTAATGGTCTATTATCCATTCGGTCGAATATTAATACACTTGAATTTCACTAATATTGGTAAGCGTGGCATCTGTGTTGTCACATTCAAACTAAGCTAAAGTTGTGCCACCTCTGTATTGCATTAAAAATCTTCTCAGTTTCCATACTAACTGTTTCATTATGTTAGCACTAGATGGCATTTTACTTAATAACATTAATCAGAATTTCACAAAATTTTAATGAAGTCTCGACATTAAACATGTTTGCACCAAATACATTCCAACTCTAACACAAGTTAACATAATTTAAACAAATTCCTTATTTAATAACGTAATAAAAACGGTAATGTCTATTAATATAACGTTTCCACACGTCGCACCATATAAAATTTAGTAAGTAATCGTCTAAATAACAACCCGAAAAGTGTTGTAATGACATAATAACTGAGAAAATAACTTTAATTTGTGTTATTATGAGTAAATTAGTGGAAATTCTCACAGCGTTTGTCCGGAAGCTAATTATGGCGGATGTAAAGATACAAATCTTATTTAAACTGTGCCACCCATTGTGTTAAAATGTTATTTGGTATAATTAGTGATGCAATCGATATTCATGTTTGTTTAAAAGCTTTTTGATCGTGAGAAGTCATCTTAGACGAATATGGTAGGTTGGTAGTAATGCCAAGAGATGATGGAGATATTAGAGTTAATTAAACACGGGTATTCTTTTGTTTTGTTGTCATTGTTCATCAAATATTTGATTTGTGAAATGATTCTAAATAACATGAAAACGAATGATTATCTGATCTTAGCACGAAGCACTAAAATCAATTAACCTAGCGTTTACCCAGCTATGGTGGGGTCGGTTCCAGTTTTACCAGCTGCAGCTGAATACCTGTATTTTACATTGAGCGACTGCCTATCTGACCTCCGCGACCCAGTTACTGGGTAATACGATACACCCTTAGTAAGACTGGTTGTCAGAATTTCGGGCTTCTGACGACCCGTAACGACTGTCAAAGATCTACGAATGACAGCCGGGACCAACGGCTTCACGTGCTTTCCGAGGCACAGAGGGGTCTCAATATGTAATGGATG
The DNA here is from genome assembly GCA_916610205.1 of Griposia aprilina. NCBI lineage: Eukaryota > Metazoa > Arthropoda > Insecta > Lepidoptera > Noctuidae > Griposia > Griposia aprilina. The sequence continues at coordinate 848,227 of OU744293.1, read as the reverse complement.
GTCACCTATCCACGAACCTACCGCGTAGCTTATCCTTCGGTCGACTCGTGCGGCTGTTATTTATTTGCCACGGGCCTCTTTACAAATATTATTTGAGTGTCAATCTTTAAGAAGTCAGAGGTTGTTAAATATCGAAACAATACTAAACTATCTTCTCTTCTCTTCTTGCTTTCCTATGGAATTTTATCACTCCAGTTTCTGACCTAACAAAATATAACATCACGCCTGTAATCCTGTAATCACAGGTTTAGGCAGAGGTGTACCTAGAGGACACCCACATTTCGTCAGGCGAGCCTATTGCCATCAACTGGGCACTAATCCAGACTCCGGACTGCAAACTCAAACTCAGACTCAAAGCATTAACTTCAATTAAACCGTTACAGGCACTTTTGAATTGTCAAAGAGTCAGTCAGTTAGTCAGAAAGTTGAAGCAAGTTGCTCATTCCAAAACGTAGATCTCTATGAAGAAGAATGGGCAAGAAACTACAAGGAAACTCTTTTAAATTAAGATATTACAAAATCCTGTGTACTTTATTCTTGTTGCTTCTATATGGGAGCAGTGTCAAACATATATTAAGAAGCACTTTAAAATATCCTAACTAATATTATAAATGCGAAGTAAGTTTGTTTGCTTGTTTGTTACCTTTTCACGCCTAAACCACTGAACCGATCATCCTGAAATTTTGCATATACATTGTCAGGTGTACAGAAACGGACATAGGGTGGGTACCTTTCATCCCGAAAAAAAGTACTGTTCCCGAGGAAAACAATAATAACGTTCTTATGATAATAGATGGCGCCACGTGTCTTTAGAATCATAATTGAATTATAACCCGAATTGATTGTCAAAGTCTAAATTAACGCGTGCGAAGCCACGGGCAAAAGATAGTTAGATTATTACGGCAGTTTCGAGATCTGAGTGATCTGCTACTTAGTAATCTCTGACGGAAAAACCGAATAACACTTAGCCCGAATCGAACCCAGGAACTCATGCTCAGCAGTAACACTTGCGACCACTAGACCAACGAATATCGTTCATTTTGATATAGTTTATGTTGACTCCATCATACTCCTGCGCATACACAACTCACGGGGTATAATTTCTATTTAAAATATACCTAACCTGTCTCAGTTCAGTGGTTTATAACCGATCTTATCGGTTCCTTAAAATTGGTATCTTATTAATCTCTGGTTCGATACTTGAACCCGACCTGAGGTAAGTATTAGCACAGAGCTTTGGTTCGATAGATTAAGGGCACCTTTCTGTATTTTCTTCTTGGAAAGAGTCATTATGTTTTGCATTATACTTAGTCATATGAATTAAATAGGAGGCTCCACTTGCTATGATTTTCCACAAAAATGTACACACGTTATGTGTACACGTAGAAATAATTAAACAAATAATAATAACTAATTGCAAAGAAAGTCGGCAAAACCGAGGTGTTTTATTAGTAGCAGTACCTACATCATGAAAATCATGGTTATAGCTCTTAGTGCAACTTGACAACAAACAAGAGATAACTTAATGATCTTTTTAACAAAAAAATACACTTAATTACTTTCGTACACAATAAGTACTCGTAAATCTATTAAGTACCATCTAGTATTTCTATCATTCCTTAAATTACTTAGAATAATTCTTATATATGTTCAGTTTTCTGTTTATCCATGTTAGAATACTCTCTTTATTTACTTTCTTATTAAATGTGTACACCCTGAAATGTGGACCTAGACGTATGTTGTAGAGATATATATGTTTTAATTTTATCCAACACTATTTATTAACTACTTACAGCAACAATAAGTAATATTCTTTTGTATAATATCGTTGCATAATGTTAACTAACAACCGAATTACTGAATTTAATGTCTAGCTGCAAACAAGAGCCGACTCTGCTTTCGCCGCGCTCGATAGATGGCGTTGTACCCTTTACGCCGCCGTCCGCATCGGCTGAATCTCGTTATGGTTTCGTGACATACGCAATACTAGGCCAAGGGACGTGTTATTTAAGTACAGTAGGCACTTTATTTCACTTATGTGATAAATTTATTTTTAAATGAATTTCTTGAGTTTAAAAAACAATTTTAATACTTTTTTAATCTTACAAGAGTAACGATGAAGTTTCTTGTCCATGGTTCTCCATACGAAACCACCTTTTGGACGGGGCGACTAGAAGCAATTTTATTTTATTATAAAGTTAGACGTTCAAAAGTTCCTTGACTTTCCCCATAGGTCAAAAATACGGAAATCCGTGTCCAAACTATTTATACGCGTAATAATTATAAATCAATAGATTCTCATGATTTTAGATCAATACCTTGACATCTAAATTATTAATAAACTTTTTCAATTAATTTATCTGATTACCCAATAAATAAGTCAAAATGACGAATTCAGAGTGATCAACAGCTAATCAGAAATTCATTGAACTGTTTTCTGTCAACATTTTTTAGCAACCGACCATTTTCTGACTTTGAGTTCGCTGTTTGATAAATTGAGTTCATTTTAATCAGGGTTGTCCTTGGGAAATACGATCTTTCTTCCAGGCTATCTTATGAATAGCTAATTACATGAATAATGTAAAATTTAGTCATGGTTGTTATGCCTTGGAACAAAATAGGCACCCAAGAAGTGAGGATTCAATTACCATAGGCATTGTCTGAAACATCTCTGACTATGGAAAGACCCTAATTACGTAACACACTTTCAATCTCAATCTGAATGACTTTGAAGGATATTGCTAATCCGTTGCTTTATAAAGGTATGAGGAACAGGGTGTAAAGTTCACTCATCCACCATAGAAAAGGGAGGATCCTCCGACCAGACGGGTGTCGTGTCTGGTGGCCAGCGTTTTGATGTCGAGACGTTGTATATATGCTAGTGGCGCGGTAAACTCTGCTTGCGCGATGCAGGATTTTGCCTGACGTTAGTGTGACGCGTAGCTCGAAGGTGGCGTTATAGATGCGGCAATTGCTTCATATGTTCGAAAAATTTGTCTGCTTAACAACGTAAATAACGCAATGAATGTTGTTGAACTGCCAAAATGAAAGCTATTGCTACTGTCAGTGTGTTACGCAATTACCCCGCGGTTTTTAATCCTCTATCTATTTTTAAGCCCGCTAACATCTCATTTGATTCTAAGGTCTAGATCTATAAACGTTATTTACCTAGCTCGTGCTTTGATTACGACTTTTTTTTGTTTTGGCAATTTAGCCGATGTCGACTATTCTGCCTGCGTCACGTTTAGACGGCAGCGCAGAGGCGTGCCGTCGACTTTTCACTTTGTGATACAACTATGATTCAGACATATTCCCGTATCTATTTTGCACTTGTTGTTTGACAGGTGTGCGACAGTGACAGGAATAACGCTTAGCCAAAGTACATGCTAACTAACTTTTCTAAATGATAAATTATTTTATTTCTGTAAGTGGGTTTGTACAAAATAATAATTTTACATGTCAATCATATTTTAAAAACTAGATGAGGTCGGCGTCTCCTATCTGACTACTCTGAGACCAAAGGCCGAAACAAACTCAGAGGTCACAGCCTCTTTTAAAGTCCAGACATAATATTGGTCAGCTCACGTGAAGACCATGTAGATTGGTGTCTGAAATGGTCTTTTGAGGAAAAACCACACAGATTGAGTGAATCTGACCAGTCACTGCACGCATTTGTTAGTATATATCTTACCTCGGTACAATCTATCTTACGTATAATTTATACTTTCAACCGGTGTTTATTCCTGACCGACTTCAAAACTCGTCTCCAATGGCGACCATTTGCAAGACTATAATGATAAGCAACGGTAAACGAATTAGGTCACTTTGTAAACTGTATAAAGTTAGTCATATTATATTTTAGGGACGATGGCTAGAATGATTAGTTCAGTCAATCAAAATTTGGTCTCCGCCAAATCAGGTGATAAACAATATACGAAAGCCTATACTGAAAGTAACACATTCTGGACAAAACTCCCAATTGCACATATTCTGATCCGATTTTGGGCGTTCAAGTGCCAAAAGCAAAAAGGTTTGAGAGTTGGAACAGATCAAAAGAAGGCGAATTGGAGCATTCTATTGGAGATCCTGGAACCATCCACAGTCCACCGCCGAAAGGTCCAAAAAAAATCATAACATCACATCAAGCCACATTTTCTCCCAAAAGTTAGACACAGGTGTACCTATAGCCTACCTTTACCTACATTTCGCCAGTTATGTTTTAAGTCCCATGGAATAGGGGGTGCGCCTATTTTCACCAAGCGGGTACAAATCCAGCTTCCAGGCTGTTACTGAGAATTTCCTCAGGGAAAAACCCAATACCACTTTGCGCGTGTTGATACCTAAGAATCGAAACCCAGGACCTAACGCTCAGCAGTCATGCTGGCAACCAATAGACCAACGAGGCAGGCAAAGAGTAATCACGTGTAAAAAATAAAGCGCGTACTTATAACTGATGTTCTGTGAGAAACAGTACGCGAGGGTGTCCACTGTTCCATGTTAGTAAGAAGCGAATAATTGTTTATGACACAATTGTCTGCATTGTATAGTTTTGTTTTCTTTCTATGTTAGTTAATGTAATTTGTATTGTACTGTGTTAATTAAATACTTATATAAATAAATAAATAAAGGGTTTTACGCATTCCTGGCCCACCTAGAGACAACCAGTACAACTACAAAGATGACTATCCAACGGTGAAAAAATTACGTAAATAAGACCAGCATTAGTAGATCATAACATAATGTTTCATATTAGAACACACGCAACGGTTATGAAATTAGCGAAATGTTAACGGAACAAAATGGCTATTTGTTTCTTAATGACTGCATTTAAATAAGATGAGATTTTTGGAACGTATCGAAGCTAGTAAACCATTATGTTTCTAATAGGATTTCACAACAAAATCTAGTTAAAATCGCTCAGATGATGTTCATTTGAAAAATCTTGAGAAACAGTTATTGAAAAGAAATCTATATCTACTTGGTTTTAGATTCAATTTTTGATTATGAGCTTGTGGATACTGGATCTATTCAAGACAGATGGAACCCACGTTGACTGAATACTGAAGGAAGTGAACCAAGTGTTTGTTACACCACTAGGGTGAGGTTTATGTAGTCTGAGATACATAGATTAAGGTAATGTGAATCATTACTTGAATGCTATACTTATAGAAGTCATGTTTTCTGGTGTATCTTCTTGAAATGGTGGAAAAAATTGTGGTCAAATCTCACTAAGGAAAATAAAAATGGCATATTAAACTCCTGTAAGGAATATTTGGGTCATTTCAAAATCAGATCGAATCTCGTTTACTTCCATATCGACCAGGTAAAGAATGAAACTCTCATTGTTGTGGCCCCACCGCAGTAAAAGTTGAGCGAGGGAACTGTACCGCGGCCATTCATGCACGTTGCCAGTCTGTCATTACTTATGTATCACTGTGATCTTTATCCGTATGTGGTTTATTGCTTAGCTTCACTTGTAACACGTGTTCGTGGCATACTGCGAACCAGCGGGGTAATTGCGTAACACACTAACAGAAGGAATAGCTTTCATTTTGACAGTTCAACAACATTCATTGCGTTATATACGTTGTTGAGCAGACAAAATCTTCGAACATAAAAAGCAATGGTTTAGCAATAGGCTCCAAAATGATTCAGATTGTGATAGATAGTGTGTTACGCAATTAGGGTACTGGTTATTAATAATCCTCACTAATATTATAAATGTGAAAGTAAGTTTGTTTGTTACCTTTTCACGCCTAAACCACTGAACAGATCATCCTGAAATTTTGCATATACGCTGTCAGGTGTACAGAAACGGGCATAGGGTACCTTTCATCCCGAAAAAAAGTACTGTTTTTGACGAAAATAACAATAACCTCATTATGATAATAGATGGTGCCACGTATCTATCGACTCATGATTGAAATATAATAGTGTAGAAACTTTAGTTAAGAGATTTTTTATTTAAGTAAGTACCTAATACATTTTGTGAGTCTAGAGTGTCGATAGACCAGTTTTTCATCTTCCTAACTATAATTCCCCGAACAACCCGAATTGATTGTCAAATTCTAAATTAACGGGAGCGAAGCCGTGGGCAAAAGCTAGTCGAATATAAAATTAGATTATCTAAATAAGACACATTATCTAAACACGGGTTAATGCCGAATTTGACATGACGGTTATCCAGCCTGATGATGGTAATGTCGGTGACAAAAATGTGTGGCCTTTCTTGACTTGGTAAGCATGCCACTTAAGGTACTAATGAGGGACAGCGTTTAAGGGTTCTAGAAGTGGCAGTGGTAAAGCGGAACGGGGCACTTCACCGCGAGAAGAGCAAGACCAAACTCACTCCGCTGCCGCTACTGCTTTGGTCAAGCCCGCGGCCTTAGATATATTTACGATGACTCTATAAAATCCCGGACAGGTTGATTACCAAGATAATACTACAAGAATATACTAAAGCAGAGCATTTTGCCTCCAACGACCACGCTCTGTTAGCTATGAGAGCCGACAGTTTAATTCCCTAATGGAGACAATTTGTTCAACATTTTGTTTGTACTCGATTAGGAGACGGTAATGACACCCACATGCTACAGAGGAACTAAGTGTAGGTCATTTGTAAAGTTAGACATAAATGAACTCATCTAAGAATATTTAACTACATGCACAAACTCCCTTGATGGTAGTACAAAATAATAATGGAGTAGGCAAAAGTGTATTGTTGAACAGTTAACATAATGTCGTAGAACTTGAGAAGCCATTCTGGAGAAAGGAGATTTTTCTTGTGTATTTTTTTAAAATTATTATTAACATTTGTTAAACAGAGCACCTGCCATCTTATCCCTACACTATTGGTTGACTGATAGAGAATGCCTAAGGCATTAAATCCGCCTTTGAACGTTATTATGTGCGAGAAGTTTAAATAAATATATAAATAAATAAATGTCCAAAAACAGAACTGTTTTACCTGACCTGGAATCAAAACCACCGGACCTCACACTCGACGGTCGCACTTTTACCACCATACCAATAAAGACCTACAAGTTATGCTAATCAGAATAGCATTAACACATAACGATATAAGTAGCTCATCTGCAGTCGGTTGCTATAGTGTTACTACTAAACTGATACAAATATTAGAATGTGGTGTCCTTGATACGCTTATTCCTCATCTGTCTTCATTATGTCATTATGATTTGCAAATTATACCTGTCGACAGCAGTTATAATTACAACGTTAGTATACTATATATTATAGTCTATTTCTATTAGAAAATCATGTTGATTCTCATAAATTTTTGTTCATTACTTTTGCATTGCAGTATTAAACTAAAGGCTTTTGCTAAAATGGTTTGGTAAGCGTAGGTACCTACTTACAAAATTTGCTGAAAAATAGAGGACAGTTTTAATGATAGCACACAAGATAGATAAGACAACAGTAGATTTTGGCCTGGTGTTAATTATATTTTTCTTTCCCAAAGCTCCCTTAAAAGTAACGCTAGTCCACGTTTTCTCATGCTTTCAGTGCCAAAATATGGAAAATAAAACAAAAGCCAGAAATCATTATGGCCAAACAGTCAAAGCCACTGAATCACAAAGCACACGACAGAATCGATCACACCACAGCTGAAAGCATTAGGTAATCCTTGAAAAACCCATACACAAATTCACATGCAAAGTTCATCACGCGATAAAACCGACCACTGGATGTATTCAAAACTATACGCGGAAGCAATTATTCCTAATGATGCAAAACTTATTGATAATCAACTACTTATAGAGAATAACATAAACGACGAATTTAATAAACAATCATCCCTAAGTAAATAAACAACGTTACATAACAAACCTCGAAACTTATATAAGATTATTGGATAGAAAGCAATACCTAAGCTATTAGAGTTAGCTATTATTACCTATAGAATAGATTTCCCTCAGAAAATTATTTAAAAGTGAAAACGCAGCCTCTGGTTTTAAATTCTAGCTTAGGCTTGAAAAAGAAAAGTTGATAATTTCAATGATGAAATAATAAAACTTAGTGCTTCATTTACGTGACTAAAGTATAAGAAGGGTATTAAGTATGGTAGTATATTAATTATTACAAGAGGCAAGAACACATGTTTGAAATAGATTATGTGTTCCAATATTGTAAAGTTCTTGAAACCTCTTTGATAAGTTATAATATTATACGACATGCAGTTTAATAGTACGTCAGTTTAATTTGCCAATAAAATAATAATATTGATTAACATTATAATTTATTATTTAGTTAATGTCATGATGAAACTGAGAATTCAATCTTGACGATCTATAAAATCTATAAGAAGAAGTCTCTATAATTTATATCGCAAGCACAAAAAGATGAAAATAATATATATAATAATTTAGGAAATATCTGTTATATTATATACTGAAGAGATCAAATTACGTAATAATAATTAATCTAAAGACTGAAAGTGTCGCTATTGTATCGATAAATTGGAAGAAGTTATCGATCTTCCGATGTTTTGATAAACAGAATGGCAATGACTAGAGTTTTATGTAATGATCGTAATAATCTTTTGAGCCAAAGAAGAGCAGGTCAGGTCAACAAACAAATAAATATCTAGGTAGGAAATATCTAAGTAGAAAATATCTAGATAGGAAATCAATCAATGATATTATAAGTAAAAAGAGGTAGATATGCCACAGAACAGACGTTCTGCAAGTGGCACGTCAAAACTTTGCTAATTAGCCTAGGGACATGCTGTCCTACATCCACGTGTCATCTAATAGTAAGATATTGTGCCGTTTTTGAAGATCGAATGTTGGGTTGGTAACCTATTTAACTCTTTTTACTTATTATATAATATCATTCAAATCAAGTATGACATTTTGATGATAGTATAAATACTATAGGTATAATCTAAGCTGAAATATGAGTCACAGAGATTCGAAGAACTTTTTGTTAGTTTGAGCCCAATTTTAGATTTTTTGTTACCGTTGGAAAGAGTTACATCTTTCTTAGCTTGTAACAGGATATTCGAACGTTTGAGGCAAGACACTGACGTCACTTTCCTAGTGCTTCTGCTTAGCCGCCATTAGCCGGAATCTAAAGCAATGCGACTGATTCAATCTTTAATTAATCGCACTTATCAGTTTATGATACGAATTCAGCTGAACTGTATACAACAGTAAAGGTCCCGTCACCAATCTTTCTCTTATCAAGCTCTATAACACTCTCACTATAACTCATTCGTTTTACATCTTTGTATTCTTTATCTTTTTCTTATAATACAAAATCCGTGTGAGAAATACCCACTAAATTGTTTACGTAAGTAACAGTTTAACCTTATTTCTTTATCACTATGACTATTGTAGACTTTTTAATAGCCGAATCATCTTCCTTAGTAATGAGCGCGTACTGCGTTGTAAATTTTAAGTACACGAACGGTTGAAACGCGGCGTTCGGAACGTTGTCCCCTGACTTGTGGTCGTTCATAATCTTTTGTTTCGGAGTATGTTTTAACAAAATCAATTCTATGTACATATTAGGTACATATTGTAATATTAATGATTTAAGACTTCCTAGATTGTCACTCACTATGAAATTTTGATTGCCAAATTATTAATAAAATTATTCGTCTATAGATTTCATAAGCAATAAAATAAACGCATAAAAAAAAAACGCAAAATGACAGATTTTAGAAGGATTTTTACGGTGCGATGTCGAAAATGGAGAAACGAAATGTCACTTTGTATGGGAATAGCCTTGTCTATTCTTCGAACAGATAGACAGCGTCATGCTAAGCCCGCTGCTGAGGTATCCCTTGGGAAAAAGTATACTTTAAATATTCATGTACTCTTTGAATATTTTCTGTTAAGGTCATTGAACTTACACGGGCTAAGTTCTCACAGCTAGAGACATTACTTCGAATTTACGTAAATATCTCACCTGTTCAATATACTTAGTAACATCTAGATCCGGTGTATTAGCAGATAGCTTTCAATAGAAAATACGTTCATTTTCATTACCCACTACTGTTACTAAGTAAAAGTTGTACATATTGCAACATATTTTGATAATATAATTCTAATAAAGTGGAATTATTCAAATTATTATGCATCGATATAATAAAATAGAATTCACTAACACTTTCTAAGTAAAAGCTTAAGTTTCGATTTTGTAATAATTTCTAAACTTTCAATGTGTTGCGAATGCAAGTTTGACATTTTGGTGAACATATATCTAAAAAATATAAGGTTTTTAGGTAACTCATTAACTGATGCTAATTTTTTTTATCATTTTTGTTCTTAATTAGCTAAAATTATCATATTCTTGTATAAGCTCAATAAAGGCTGACATTTAGCACTAACCTTAAAAATAGACGTAATTAAAAACTGTATGAACAATTATTAAATTAATAATTTGCTGCTAAATGTCAAGTGTTAATGTTAGGCTTTGCATAATGGTATTATTATCACTTTGACCTTCGAATATAATGCCTTAAACAAGACCCAATTATTGATGATAGTACCTAAGTGAAAGTCTACTCTTGTTCGAACCACGATTGCTACTAAAGCTATCAATTTATAAGTTGGAGATTAGTATTTCACTGATTGCTGCATAATTTTAATTATCTCCTGTGATATCAAAACAAAACCAAAGACCAAAGTCACCGGCAAGCTGTTAAGCTTAGCATGAATATTATATACTGTAACGTAATACGAATACCTCTAAAATGCTCAATAGTCTGGATTTACCAATAGAAAACCAGAAAAAAAGGTTAATTTGTTTTCGTTGCCGTGAACTTACAAATAAACTTTAAAAACACGTTAAAATCATTTTACATCATGATTACAACTAGTGCTATCAACTACCATGGTAAAGCTCGACCGTGTTTTAATGTTTCACGTGGTACAGACGGCCGACTTAAACTTGCACATTTTAACCGCTCGTCTGTTACGGTACTGAGATGTAACCGCACTCTTACGTGATTGCGCAACGCTCATGGGTCACTATTTTGATATAAAAATGAATCTCTATTGCCCTTGGTCATCGCATCACGCGTGAACGGATGGAACAATTTCGCTAATACTTTTTTTGTTGTGTTAATTATTGTCAGGAGAAGGTTCATAAGAAAGAAAAAAATAAGGAAGGTGAGCGGGACATTAGAAAATTTAAGGAAACTTAACGCCAATATTAATTTTACATAACTGTCAGTTGATTGAAATAACTGTCAGCGATTGACAGAATGCGCGCTGCAAATATCGTTAAACACAGATGGATCGGTTGATAATTGAGTCGATAGTTTTAGTTTTAGTCAATAGTCAAAACTAAAACCAAACGAAATATGACATTCACAGTTAAGACAGGACAACGTCTGTCGGGTCAGCTAGTAATTTATAATACAAACGCAGCCAATAAATTCTTTGCTTCAATATTATGTAAGTTATGGTGTTAGCGGAAGAGAACATGTTCTATGTATTTTCGATTTCTCATTTAAGTTAATGTCGATTAATGATTCGGTTAGTTATTTCCGGAAGAGGTGATATGCGGCCAAGAGGCCGTGATGAGAAATCGAAATAGTTAAACGTGTAGCTGATCTATTCTGTCACCTTAAAAACTTAGGTGAAGTGGGTTTGAAGTGAGCTCTTATTTCACCAGATGCTAGCCATTGTCACTATTCAAAGCTCACTTAAAACTCACCTCACCGCGGCAGGTGTGATCCAGGGACACACAACCGATTGTCACCATATGAATTGCTGATTGAAATAAACAAGTATGTCCTAAAGAATCTGTTTTAGCTGAGTGTTTTTTGTCTGTAAAATTAATGGTGCTGGGATAACATTGTAGAGAAGTTCTTTCACTTAACACTTTTTAATCACTAGCTTTTGACCGCGGTTACGCTCACGTTGAGGTCGAAAATTATCCCACGGGAACGTACAACCACGATAAAAAGTAACATAATTATGTGTTAATCGTGATTATAAACTATCTGTGTGCCAAATTCGATCCAAATCTGATCAGCCGTTTTTGCGGCATTGAGTAACAAACATCCAAACATCCAAACTTTCACATTTAAAATATTAGTAGAATATGTAATTATAATTATAATAGGATGATTGTTACATAACTGTCGACAGTTTTATTTTCCCCAAATTCACGTCAAAAAGTGGTTTTCATTCAAAAATTACTTGTAAACGGCGCACCTAATGTACCTACTTAATACTTTTTACAAGTGAGTACAAAAAATGAATCGATATTACCGAACTGTTATACAATATTACATTACTCGGCTATTATGAATCGATCGATTCGCGCTATTTAACCGATACACGATACTTTAGTCACGAATGTGGGGACTGAGTAATATTTTCGTAGATGGTTACAATGTATGGATAAGATTGTAATAGCATTATGCCTCTGTAACCTAAAGACAATAATTTACCAAATAAGAAGCCCTGATGAAGAAGGCGATCGAGATAATTAATCAATGTTTATCATAGTCGACATTCGGTGTTCTGAGGGCCTTTAAAAATTGACATTATATCATCGATAACGATTCAAAAATATATTGAGCTGACATAAGCTAACGAAAAGCTTAATTTGTCAATCGTGTTGAAAGTCTCTGTAGAAATACGAAACGCTTTGAAAGCGATTGCCACTTGTCTCGGTTTAAATCTTTAGTCATTGTTAACGATACAAAGTTGTAATGTATGGTATACATAGTTAACATGATTAGGATTAGTTAAATGAAACTGCGAAGAAGGGGCCACTATTAAAAACTGAAATAACTGCATTATGCTTGCATGATGAGCGTACCAGTCTGAGAGTGAATTCCCAGACACGGTTTCAACTTAGGAACATAAAAAAGAAACCTGCGGGATATTTGTGTAACAAACTCACGATACCAATGCATTCATTTTGACAATTTAGTTGTATTCATTGCGTTATTTCCGTTGTAAACCGGATTTTTCTAGCATATTATGAAATATGGATTAGGAATTTGTGCTAATCCACTAGCGTACAGTAACGAGTATAAAATCCTGACGGGTTCATTATGAAAACTTATTAGTTAAAGTCCTAATCAATACAGACAGTTATTATTGATTAAGCAGGTAAGTACCTATACTCAACAACTACTTATCAAACTTCTCATCAACTTCAAATATTAGCGATACATGCAAATTCTGATAGATAACAACTTTCCAATTCAATAAAAAAAATATCATTGCCACATTAATTCATAAGTGCAATACATTACCCTCTTTAAGCAAGCAAGTTCTCTTTGTTATTTGATTGATTAAGCACAATATTTTAATGCATGTAGTTGACGTAAAGGGATCACATTCAATGGACTGAATATTAAGTTACCGACGATTTCCACATACAAGTTATAACATTAATTAACATAACATAACATCACGCGATCCTTAAAAGTATTTACCTTTATAAAGAAAAAAAGGTTGAAAAAAGCTATCAAAAACAGCGACTCTTCTTAATCCAACAAATCTCATATACTTACTTAAACTGTCCCTAAACAAACTTATACACAGAGGTTACCACAATCAAAACCATTTCCTGTCGCAAAGGAATAAGATTCTCAACGAAGATAGAGATAAGTTTGCAACTGAGATAAATTTGATTGTAGACTATTTTTTAATAATGGTATTGTCCCAAGACGAGATATATCTCGTCTTGGGACAATACCATTATTAACGCGAGCGACAGGAAATGGTTTTGATTGTGGTAACCTCTGTGTATAAGTTTGTTTAGGGACAGTTTAAGTAAGTATATGAGATTTGTTGGATTAAGAAGAGTCGCTGTTTTTGATAGCTTTTATCAACCTTTTTTTCTTTATAAAGGTAAATACTTTTAAGGAACGCGTGATGTTATGTTATGTTAATTAATTGATCTCTGTAGAAATATTGCATAATATGAATCTTGTGAGATACGCGTACTGTAGATATTTTAAAGATCATCATCTGCCTAGCGTTTCCCCAACTATGTTGGGGTCGGCTCCCAGTCTAACCAGATGCAGGATTGGATATTTTAAATAATAGCTAGCAATAATACTACACTGAAAGCATACAATTTATGGGTTCTTCTGAAGAATACGAAAAGGGTTTCATCTTTCACCACTAATATGATTATTATGTAAAATATTTCATTGAGAAATTCAATCAAATCAACTTATTTTTTGCCCTATTTCAAGAAAATACTGAAATATTTTCTGTTTGTTTCATAGTAATTTTACAGAAACAAACTCTACATACCTTGGATGCACTTCTACCCTGAGGACTTCATCGCCTACTTTCAGGTTCTCTGGTATCCTCACGAACCTCAGGTATTCACCCACTGGGTAGAAATTACAACCTGTAAAAACAAAGAAATCAATTGAAACTCAGATAAATAATCATGATGACTAAATAAATATTACTACATACGAAATTAAACTACAAAAGATTAAGTTGGTATTTCATTGTAGATGATAGAGATTCTTAAGATATTCGATAAAAAAACCAAACATTCAGAAATTCTTATTAGAATAACTTAAAGTAACCAACAATATCCATTATGCGCAAACATTTAAACATAGTTCCGAAGACAATAAAGCAAAAACGGAGCTGCCTTACGAAGACAATCAGGCTAGTGGTAAAACTAATTATTCTGCTTGCAACACTGTCCCACAAATGGACCCCATTCAATATGGCGACCCATTGTTGGGAAGAGAAAAACTGTCAGTGATAGGTGATCGTTTAATAGTATTTACTAATAGCTGTTGGCAATCCTAGCCGTTAATAAACATAAATGGAATCGTTTTGGGTTCAGAGATTTCTAATAAACTGTGTGTCATCATTAACATAGTATTTTGTAGACAAAGTGAAGGTTACATGCAAAAGTCTTTTATAAACTGAGTACAGTCAATACAAATTGAAGAAATCATCGGAGAAAATAATGTCGAAGACACAAGGAGCATCATTTTATTTGAGAGAAATTTCTGTTCAGCGTTACACTAGTAAAAGGAAAACAGGTACGGAATTAAAAAACCCAAATAGCAGAAGCCGCAAATGACACCCAAAGAGCCAGGCCGTAAAAAAAGTCTTGATATCATTGCAGAAAATGTCCAGAACATTGCGTAGATTCTCAAAGACCATCTAGACATTACCCAAGCCATAACAAAATGATCCAAAAACTTCCTCATTGATTTCCATCAGATCGACAATGAAGTCGCAATTGCGCGACAAATCGCATCTTGCAGCTGTCATGGAGTATTTTCCCATAGATCGACAGTTTCACAATGGCGACGCTTGAGTAGAAACTGATGGCTTCCAATCCAGCCGTGAAATCCGCAATCTTTTGTCGCATGTGATTTGAGAATTATTTTTTGTGGTGAGTCTGTTGCTGTATTCAAATTTATGCGTAAGTAATGGTATTACCACTACATATCTTTGTGTAATGATTACTGTTTCATCTTAACTACTTAATATGACATAAATTAAGCGTAGGTATTACTATGAACTTCGAGAACCTAAAAAAGATGATGGACACACTACTATGAACTTCTGTCTTTATTTATTCGGTTCTATGACATTTAATTATTTAAACTATATGTACATATTAGTTAAAGTAAAGAGATTTTACAGATATTTATGATTTAATTTTGTTTATGCATATGAAGAAATGACGCATAGAGAAAATAACTCTAAATCTTGCCGAAGCTAAATAACTTTTTATACGATCAGTGGCTGTATCAGAGTTTTAATAATTGTCGTCCACAATTTCAAAAACTTTCAAATTACAATTTGAAAAACTTTCAAATGACAATTTATTATATAATTCTGACCGCAAATTATTGCATAACATAATAACTTTTTCTTTTAAAAAAAATACCTCAATCCTAGACTTTTCTTATTCATTATTCACGCTCTCGTAGTTTGACCCTAAACCTGGTTATGCTAAATGTTTTAATGTTGGGTAATTTAAAGGCAAACTTTTCGTGCATTTAGACTGCATTACATAAATCACGTACGTGCTCAGAACAATAGTATCATACATTATAATAATATGTGTGTCTGTGTCCTCAAATTCACTCAATTAACGTGAAAGGCGACAGTGTGTCAGTCAACGAAACAAAAAATAACTGTCTCACGGCTAATGAAAAAGCATTAACTGATTACTTACATAACACCTGTTAATCCATTAAAGCAATTTATCAAGTATCACACTGAGACGAGGAAAATAATAACAATCTTTGAATATGAACGTGAACTCAAATCTTTACATTACTATTTGTTACGAAGTCACCTAAATATTAACAGGAAAGGCTGATTTTAAAGCAAGACACTTGATGGTCAACGTTTTCTGGAATTTCAATAATGATGTAACTGTTGATGCACTTAAATCTATAGGATGATTAGGTGACAATTGTTCCTATATTTTCTGTTGAACAGTAATGTGACCCATAGAGATAACCAAGCTTAATAACATAAACAAACACCATGAACGTCACTACACTCTTCACAAATATTTTTTGAGACAACAAACATCCTACATTGTAGTTCCTTCACAACCCACAATCAAGGCAACCTAGTCAATGAAGCGTGTAATCGCCATAACACAGCAGGTTCTCAGACGTGCCGAAGTTTGGATAAAATACCGTAAACTATGGGACGGCTTGCGGGATGCAATTGGGTTCTTGACAATGTGTGTCTAGTTGAAGATCTCAACTGCGCGGCCAAAAGCGGAACAAACACCGCCATATTGTTTTTCAATATTTTTTTTAAAAATTATCACGAATATTTACCAACAGCGCCTCCCTGTCAACGTCATTAGAGCGCCAAAAAATCCTTGTAGCAGTCTAGTTGATAGTCATTTTTGTCAATATCAAAGATCAAGTTTCGAGATCGAGTCTCTGTCACTCTTATCAAGTTGCAGAATCAAGAGAATATTTTGTAACCAGCTTACTGGCAACACTAAAATAAATATTTTTAAAGAAATTGTATCTAAAACTCTAAAAGTTATATAAAATTCGTACATTTATTTTCATGGAGAATGCTACGAGCGATGGAGTAACTGAGGTCTAGCGGTGCCTTGTATCTTGGCGCCGATCCAACATTGTTTGGAAAAGACTTGGCAAGTCAGTGATCATCGAGTACTTCCACAGAACGAAATGAAAATAAAATTAGCATAATAATATGATTTTATGATTAAACCTTTCTTAAAGAGTCGTTAAACTTGTCCGAGTCAGTCATTTACAGCAATCAAAGATACAGTCTTTACCCTCTTAACTCACGCAAAAAATCAAACAATAATATGCAATTTGGATCGATTCTGATCTAAATATGCACTGTGGGAACCCAGTTATGACTGAATAGTCACTGCTATATCACAAAGTAGGCATTTACAGAAGACTTACTTGTTAACATGCTTGGAAACAGCAGCCAAACGAATTTCTACGCGTAAGTTCGATTTTTGTGTATAGTTTTCGCATGACTATGGAACAAATCGACCAGAAAAGAACCGAGAACGTGTTCAATTTAATTTTGACCATTGATCGAAATCGATCCCTCTTTTTCCTTTTTAACCGGCTTCCAAAATATATGTTCAGCGATTTCTTCGTCAATTGTGAACCGATTTTGAAAATACTTTTTTATTTGAAAGGGTATGCTTTCGAGGTGGTACCATTGTCACCAACTCAGAATCTGATGAGGGGATCCCATGGAAATCGAGGGAGCTCCTCAAATTTTATTGGCACAAATATAGCGAATAAATATATATATAGAAATATTTTTATATTAACTCGTGCATTTGCTCTCGGGAAGCATCATTCGGTGAAGTGGAACTGATGATGACAACCAGAGGAGGCCGCCGGAACTACTCAATAATAAGCAAGGCATAGGTTGCGATTCGATTACTATAATGTGGTTGCTAAGCAATTTATGCTCGTCACAATGCATATGGTGAAATGGAGCTGATGGTGAAGCCACCATCAGCTCCATTTCACCATATGTATTCTTCTGGTTTTTACCAGGAGAACTCCTCGACAATTAACGTCCCTGCATCGGAAAACACAATATTTTGTAAAAAGTGACGAGCAGTTGACATTAGGCTATTGTAACTTAGATAAATTAATAACTGCCCGACTAAAAAGTGAAAAATAAAAATCTTTTTTACAATAAATCAACCGACTTCCAAAAAAAAAAACAGAAACGTGAAAAATAACTTTAATTTCGTAAGTCGGTGGCAAAAAAACTAAAATACAGATTCAAAGACAGCGACTTCCGAAATTAGTTATTTTTCACTTTATAGTTTCTTTTTTTGGAGTCGTTTGGTTTTTTGTAAAAAACGTTTTTAGTGAACTAATAAAAATACATAATATTATATTTTATTGGTTATCTGCATCGTGGTAATGATAAAATTATACCTAATGTATTTAGTTGGTTCAAGACCAAAATTTTCATCGATATCTGCAAATCGACCAACAATATTTTCTGCAATTCAAAGAGTTGAAATTTCTCATACCTCTGCTATTATTAATGAAAAGGTTTTTATGTGTAAGCCTTCTGACCCTAGTTGCGCAGTGACTAAATATAATGTATATATAGCTAATCTCAAGTCTCAAGGCGGCGGAACATCTCACTTCCTTACCCATTGTTTCTTTATGGGTTGAAATAGCGGGTTTTAGTGTTAAAGTTCCTATTAACAGCGCCATTTTTTTATCCAAACCAAATTGGCATGAGAACTCTTGTTAAAATGATGTACAATGATCCTTTAAAAGATTTAGGTGGGATGATACATGATTTTAAGTGCAATTTAGAAAAATAAACGCTAATTTTAGCAGGTACATAGGTATGTTAGATTCCATGTTTTTCTTTGGGAACTTAATTATAAGCTGCTTAATCTTTTCTTAAGTGTATTAACGCCCGTTAGTTTTTATGATAAGATTATCTCTGTCTGAAATCTGATGGATTACTCTTAAAATATTTAACTTGGCTAACTTGCTACCATATTTTAGTCGGTGCTAAGAAAGGTGGATGCGGATGGAACAAAAGTTTTAATGACTCTGATTGAATTATTCTTATCACATAAAAGTCGTTTATTTTGACAATACAAAAAATCTGACCCCTGATTCAATTCAATACTTTTGAAGAAGAAGAAAAGCAAAAAACCCTTTGTAAACCATTTTAAATATTTGATCCTCATAGCCTTATTATTGAAAGAATGTCACTGCTTCTCTGTGGACGAACCAGTGATTTTGATTAGCAATAATAACTCCATTTCCTCAATCCACGTCAAAATCAGGGGTTATCACAACAACACCACATACCTCACCATTGCGTGTTACTTACGACAGTTAACATTCTTCACGCATTACAACATAATGGAGGTATTCTTGTTAGAGATACGATCAGCTACATTTTGTACAATACTACATGGTTCGTAATAAAATAGCCGTATTATAATAAGATAGTCATCGCGGAGTGAACAATCTACTTGTGGCGGATACGGTTAGGTAAAGTGGCTTGGGTGGCCGTCTGATGGTCTAGAACATTTAGTAAGTTTATCTGGTGATACATTGGACCCCATTACAGAAAGGTATCTGGTTTAAAAAGCTATATGATATTAGCTTTGAATAATAACCTGAAAACGGTAATAATGCAGTTAACGATGAAATCTTATCTGTCCTTAAACATTTCTGCTCCTCGCTTGGCAACTAAATCAATTACTACTTATCTATAACTTAACTTCTAAGCAAATGACTGATTGGCCTACGTTGGATAGGCTTTTTAAAACTTTAGTGCATGTTATTTCAGCTTGTATAGGGGGAAAAAAATAACAACACTGCAACCGTCTGAGAATGTATCTACTACTAATGTAACGTATTGCCTAGATTGAATAAGTTACAAAACACTGTACTCATATGTTACTTTTTCTTCTGCCAAGTAAACACTTGATATTCTAGCAAATGTTGTAACTTCGCATTCGAATTAAACATTGCATTTGACCATAAGTAGTGTACAAGTGTTAGATTGCAAAATTATAGATACGTCTGACAATTTGTCTTGATTTGTGTCAATGCGATTCAAAGTTCTGTAATTCCGTTTGATTAGTCATCAAAGATGATCACGATTGTTTTTTGTTGGAAACAAGAGACTAAGTATTGGGCCATTAATCTCTAAGGCTTTGCAGTGAATGCTGATGCTCTTATTGAACAAGTACTTATAAAAGATAGACAGGATAGGTATATGTATGTACCTAAAAGCAGATAGATATTATTTTTTGTTCACTAAGAGGATGAGCAACGGGACACAACATACATACATTAGAACGGTAAAAAAAATGGTCTTATCGCTAAAAGGAAGAAAAAGATGTCAAACAATCATGAGGAAAGTATTTGGGCTGGAAAAATGGCCATTGGATGGTATATATAGAAATAGTGCGAACATGATTAATAATTCGTGAACCTTCAAATTAAGATAAGATCGATGAAGCGACAAGAAATGCTTAATTAAATGTCAACCACCTTGGCGAGAGCTTGACGTGACTAAACTTGACAGAACCTACTAACTGCGGACGTTATCAGGGAATTGAACACGATATTTCCTTTTGCAGAACCATGTGTCTTTAATCTTTAGGGCACTTTTTCTTCTAGGAACTTTCGATCCTAGAAGAAAAAGATTTAGAAATTAAAGAAAAAATCGAGTTTGTTTTCACAAACTCGATTTTATCCACGAAGAAAGGTGAAAAAAATATTGATTAATGATACAGTTCCTGATGATTGAACATTCGTTTGCCATAAAATTAAATATTAATTGTTTATTCCGTTTCTTTTGCAAATGGCGTCACATACCAAGCCACACTGCACCTTTGGGAATCTATAGGAACCTACATAATATTCAAAACCGCGATGCTCAGTTGTTTCTGTCCCATATTCCAAACCACCACGTTGTTCTATGCAATCAGTGGAATAAAGCCTTCGCTTTATAACAGACTTGCGCTCCGGGTCTAACGGGCGGTAAAGGGAGGCTTTCTCTTTCTTATCATTATAGATTACTATCTCACTATTTGTTGCTTTCATATCCTTTCCAATATAGACCCGTGAGTAATGCTAATAGATGTGTCAATGTAGCGTTGGATTTGTCTGTCAGGGTTGAGATTAACGATAGCTGCGTGGGATTCTATTTCTGCGAGATCTTTATTGAAATCTTTAGGTGGAGCATAATTATGGAATTGGTATTTGACATGGTAAACTGGTATTAAATTATAATGTTGACCGATCAAACTAAATCCGTGCTGTTTGTCATCCGTCATAATTGATTTAATATCGCGTTTTGCAAGTGTCATAAATTGGTACCGTAACAAATCACATAAAAAACATATTTTCCAAAACATACCTAGATTTGCATCATTCGCGTATCGTTTAATTATTGTTTCACTATGAGATGGTAGATTGACATTGAAACGTTTTGTCAGGCGCACGCATTTATCAAACACAACTCTTACTTTTTCACACCTTCCTACCAAAAAAATACTTTTTCTGTATTAATTATCATAATTTAAACAACTAACTAAACATAATTTCTATAACATCTACAGTATAAAACATATACATAATTTGCATGATTGCCAGTGAGTAATCGGCGCGGGCCAGTCCGGTCACTTTCGTTTTTTTCTCCGACTCCACGACGTAATTATAATTAGCGATACACTGGTCAGCTAATATCCGTTATTATGTCAACGATATGTCTTTTTTTAGTTCCAACTTAACTTGTTAAACGAACGACAAAACATGACTGATACGGACATACACGTGTTTCCGACCGAACGAGATCTAGTAGAAAAAGTTCGTACTTATAGGATTATGAATTGAATTTGAAACTGTCGATAGTGTAGTTTGGTTTTCATGTGCGATAACCGTAGGTGTTGGCACAATTTTTAAACCGGAATAGGTGATGTGACGTAGCTCTAATAAAGAAGTTTTTCGTAGTCTTGTTATCTGAATTGTCTTTAGAATAATATGCTGGTTATTGTTATTTATTTAATATTATTTATATTTGCATCCTCATAGTTATTGGCCCACAATAAGTGTTTTTTTAATACTTTATTTTGATATCAATTAGACACCTTATCCTTCATCCATTTTACATTGTAACTTCAGCACATAGGCTTGAGGCAAGTCGTCGGTTTTAAAACGATGAGAAAATTACTCATCTGTGACAACCGGGAAATTACTTCAAAGAACTAAGATTACGGTCTGGTTGTCCGTCATAGATGGCGTTTCAGTGTGGTCTATGAATAACAGTTAGATAAAACAATTTGAGGTGGATCTACTCTCTTGCACAATTAATCAACTTTACTGTTACTGCAGCTTGAAAGCGAACACAAATGCGGTGCTCTTTTGTGACTATTTCTTTGTCATTTGTAGCTTATGGTAACATCTATTAGTTTTCAGTTTATATAAATACTAAACACTGTTTATGTATGAAATGTTCTTACTTTTACTGTTGTGAAGAACTGTGAGTTATCTCAACAAAATAGCGGTTGGAATCCAACAAGAAAGTATCAACCGGTGGTCCCACTAGATTACAACTAATATCTATCTCATTTGCAAAATCACATATTTCCGCTATCTGCACAGATCTAGTCATTTCATCAACTTCCCCGGTTCCAATAATAGCTTATACATTACCCTAATAATACCGAAGAAATAATATAAAAGCATTTGAAATGAAAAGTAATCAAGGTAGTAATCAAGATATTGGCCTAACGGGTTCCGGTAGAAATAGAAATCGTAGGTCAGGCCCGTTATTATATAATCATGAGGCTTGTGACCTTGTGGGTACTTTAGAAGCCATCAGGAAAAGATATACTAACCGTACTTTTACTTCTTTTTGGTTTTCATTTGCATACCTGTTATAATGTTGTGGGAATTCAATTGAAGCATTCTTTGGTATGTTTTTTTGAGGCTTTAAAAGTTAGTTTCTGGTTTAGGGATTTCTGGAAAAAAGGTCAAACATGTTTGGTTTGTCTTCTTTCAGGACAGAAAAAAAATATGTAGTGGTACAAATAAATGCGAGTCAGCACGGCTGAAACTTATGGCACTATGAGAACAATAAAGAAACACTGATGATTTGTTAAAGTAATAAACTACTTAAAGAGGAATTCCATGCAAAGCAGTGATTGAAACGACATTTCTGAAGAAAATACCAACATGATGAAAGAAAACGTTAGTACCTGTTACTAAATAGGTTCTTATAAACACCTTAACACACGAGTCGCTTAGGATGAAGGTGTTACCTCGACACTAGTGCCTAGTATCAATAAAAACAAGTTGCCTACAAGCTGTAGTTGTTCCGCGCCATGCTTTTAATACTTCCTTCATGTTTACTTCGAGGAAGTCACAAGTCACATTTACAACGCAGACTTTAGCATTATTTTGTAATCATTTAGGCATGTTTACACTAGTAAAATCAAACTTAACATGCATAACATAAGTAGGCAGTAGATTTTTTGCATATTGTTCGCACATGTTAGGAAGATCCTTAATCTTCTTAAAGGAGTTAGAAGTAGGCCCAATAAATAATGTAATTTCACCAATAAAAGCTTGTCTTCCATGCTGATTTACAAAGCTTCTCTCTTTACATTTATCTCCCTTTCGATTAGTTTCCTCTCTCCACTTCAAGTCTTTGCCTATTTCACTTAGTATGCTTTGATGGGAATCACTAGATGCAGGAAGCACAGGGTCGTTGCTTGTGCTTGGGGGGGAGGGGGGGCTATAATGAATGATAGTCATGATGCATCGATATTGGTGAATATGCGAAAGTGTTAATTGTCAACATAATAATAAATTACTGACGCCTATAGTGTGTATGCGTGTGTGTGTGTATTTGCTCTCGCAAAACATTTTGTATAAAGATTGGTTTTACTAAACACCAATATTTCACACACTTTCTCAAGGCTTTCGTTTGCATATTTAATGTTATTAATTTGATTTCTATAGGCATGTTATAGTAGCATCAATTTTGAAAATAATTATTATAATTTACATTAGATACCGGATATTAATTGTAGATGATCTGGAACTAAGTTGAGGCGCCCGTTTTTTGAGAAAACGTTGTATGTAAATAACGTAATATACCATCACGCCTGTTTTCCCCAAAGGGTTATTCAGAGGTGTAGTATACCCACATTTCGCCAGAGAATAAAATAATGGTAGGTATAATAAAGTAAAAGTATGAAAAGAATAGCGAATTCACGTAGTTGTTCTTGTTTAGTTCTACTAATGCCGGTCACTCAGATTCGCACGAATACACGAACTTGCAAGTGAAGGACGACATTCGCAAATGAATAATGCAAAGTTTTTACCAAATTTACGGTTTTCCAAGCCCTGTCGGGTTTTGCCGCACATCAAAGTGAGCGAACCTCTAACGAATGTTTGCGCGCATGTCCGTGACCGGGGTAAAAAGTTACATTTAAACAGTAAAGGCAAGCGCGACGTGACAGCACGGCACGAAACCACCGCTCGTCGCGCGACAGGCGGTGCCTTTGTGTCGCGTCGCGTGTCGCGCTGTGTGTAGGAGCCTTAACGAGTAGTAAACAAAACTATATTTTCGGGCTTCGGTAATCATGGTAAACTTTTCAGCTTCTTGATTTATGCCATAAAACCTATCAGACATTATAATATCTTGAAGACCTATTGGAGATTCTTATCTGGTTTGAGTCACGAACCCGCACAAGATATGATGTTAATAGTTCTCTTACGCAAGAGATCTTGAACTTTCAACCAGTTGGATGCGCACGCGTTTACCGCTTTCTTTGGAAATCACCGGATTTAGATATTATCTAAGGGAAAACGTTTGTTTATTCGTAATATTATTTGTATTTTATTTGTAGTTTATTATTAGTGGTACCTACACTTTTATAAGTAATGTGCACGGAAGCAGGAGATGGTTAGATCACTGTGTGGTATCTGTATCAGCTTGGAACACAATTGCAAATGTGGATGTATCGGAGGATGTTTACGTGTCGGATCATCTACCGATACATCTGGATTGCGATTTAGAAGTTGTACGGCCTAAACTGATGTCTGGGGGTGCTGGCCGCAATTCTGTCTTTTGGGGTGAAAGAACTAAGTCAGAAACGCAAATTTATCATAATTTATGTACCAGTAAATTGCGAGAAGTTGATTTCCCCCATGAGTTTGAAAGATGCAGTGTTGGATCATGTGGTTTGGCTGAGCACAGAGTTATTCTGGACAATTTGTACGAACAGATTGTGGAAATCCTATGTGTGGCGGCTAGGCAATCTAGAAAGACATCTGGGAGGGGGCCGAGACGAGGTAAGCGCGTGTGTGGGTGGAATGAGTATGTGAGAGATGCTCACCACGAGGCCAGGAGTAGCTTTCAGACCTGGATACTGAACAATCGTCCTTCGACGGGCCCGGTTTATGACGAAATGTATGAGACGCGAAAAGTGTTTAAAAGTCAACTGAAATTTTGTCAAAATCACGCTGAGCAAATTGTAATGGATAGGCTAGCAGAACAACGTGCTAGTAATAATTTTGGTAAATTTTGGAAGTCCACTGGTAATTTGGATGCGAAACCTGGCCTCTCTGCGTGTGTGGAAGGAATAAGTGATAAGGGGGGAATTGCTAATGTTTTTAAGGACCATTTTAAAGTTCAGTCCCCTCTCGGTCCCTCAATCTCAACCGTGGTGAATGATTGTGAGCCCATCTGTCCTGGCGCGAAACCTCTGATACGTTTTTCAACTAAGCAAGTACGTGCAATAATTAACAACATGAAACGAGGCAAAACTCCAGGACATGATGGTCTCGGAATTGAGCACCTGAGGCATGCAGGTATCCATTTGCCGCGTGTCTTGTCTATGTTCTTCACAATGTGTATTAGTCATGCGTACCTTCCTGCTAATCTAATGAAGACCATAGTAGTTCCCATTGTGAAGAACAGGACAGGTGACATCTCAGACAGAAGTAAGTATCGTCCCATTTCTCTTGCGACTATAATAGCCAAGGTGTTGGACGGTGTGCTTGATTCTTGCTTAAGTAATTACATACATCTTCATGACGCACAGTTCGGGTTTCGTCCCGGACTATCAACTGAAAGTGCTATTTTAAGTCTCAAGCATACCGTTCAATATTATAAAGATCGCGGTACGCCGGTGTACGCCTGTTTCCTTGATCTCTCCAAGGCGTTCGATCTTGTCTCATACGATGTGCTCTGGAGGAAGCTGGGAGACAGGGGTATACCTGCGGAAATATGTGGGCTATTCCAGTATTGGTATGGTAACCAAGTCAATCGGGTGAAATGGGATGATATAGTCTCTGAGTCGTATAGGTTGGAGTGCGGGGTGAGACAGGGTGGTCTGACGTCCCCCAGGCTCTTCAACCTCTACGTGGATGACCTCATAGTCGCACTCAGCAGCATGCGTGTCGGATGCAGTGTTGATGGGGTTAGAATTAACAACATCAGCTATGCAGATGACATGGTGCTGCTGGGTCCGTCGGCGGGAGCAATCAGACAGATGCTTAAAACGTGTGAGACCTACGCTGCCACACATGGATTAAATTACAATGTTAAAAAATGTGAATACATGGTCTTTGAGGTCAGCGGCAAACGCCGTGGAGAAGGACCCGGGTTGCTTTTGAACGGGTCACCAATTAATAGGGTGTCAACATTTAAATACCTAGGGCATTGTCTTGCCGCTGATCTCAAGTACGATGTAGACATTGAGAGGGAGCGCAGGGCTCTAGCGGTCCGGAGTAATATGTTGTCCCGTAGATTTGCGCGGTGTACAGACCAAGTCAAAGTAACACTTTTCAAGGCCTATTGCCAAAGTTTGTACACGGGCAGTCTATGGGTCAATTATACTAAACGATCGCTGGATGTCCTGGGCGTCCAATATAACAATGCTTTCAGGATGTTGTTGAGGCTGCCTCGTTACTGTAGCGCGTCGGAAATGTTTGCCCAAGCCCGCACCGACGGCTTCTATGCATTTATACGGAAAAAAACTGCGTCGCTACTGAGGAGAGTGAGGGGCAGTCGGAACAGCATCCTGAAGACTGTAGCCGAGAGCTTCGGCTCTCCGATTGTACAGCAGTTTGTGCGGAGGCTGATCTTTACTAACACTAGGCACTAAGTTATTTTTTTGTATGTTACTAACACTATTTGGATTTTTGTCCGAAATAAAGCGATTATTATTATTATTATTTATTTACCTCTTTACATTTCTCGGGACTCTGGGATCCCGGACCTTTGGAAGGCATACGAGGGGCCGAAGCCAACTCGCAGAGGCCCGTTAGACGTTTTTAATGAAATGAAGCACCAACCGACGATTATCCCTGTTCGGACTATATAAGTGCACCCAAGGACAACCCCCAGTTGGTGTAGGACTATTGTAAGATATGGAAACAAATATATAGGACTATGGATTTGGGTAGCTTATGTGGACTGGTTAACTAGAACTATGGAAAGACTATGGCCCCTGCCTGACCAATGTTTTATATAAAATACACAGATAAAATGGCAGGGGGTGACTTGCACACTCAATAATGGGCCCCCGAAAATGGTCGCTAGCACATAGTGTCGAAGTGACAAAGGGGCAACATGTCCTGAGGTGCTTATGAGGAGTGGAGAGGTATCCCACGGCTATCAGGACAATCCCGGAAGTACGGTCAAGATCCCTACCAGCATCTTACTGGAATAGTTCCTTCCTCCGAGCACATTTGCTCTTGCGAATCTCCACTCTAGCCGACCAATAAAGGCAAGAAAGAGGTGGGAGCACTGTCCCTCTTCATTGTTCACTCCAGCCGGCCAATAAAGGCAAGCCAGAGGTGAGGAACAAGACTTCTCCCGGGAGATAGAGTCCGTGGGGTCGCTATTGCCCAACAGCTCGCCACATGCTGCCCTGCGGGTTTATTATTATTATTATTATGCAAGATAAGATAAATTATCATAATTGAGCGATGAATTATTTATTTTGATTATGATTTGTTCTTATTACATTAAAATAATTAGCCATATTATGTATCCGTAAATTCTATTTCTTTGAGCATATTACGGGTTCTCTAAAAAGACTTCTTATAAAAGTTACTATGGCACGCTATTATAGAAAGCTTTCATAATTCAGTGTTCACATAGGCAATAAAGGTTTTCGTCATAGGTATTCCCAAAGTGGCCTATAGTATAAAGTTATAAAATTCGTCTATATAGACTGACCGAAGTTCCGATCATTCCTAGCTATCACCACTATTACAACACACTCACACGTGAGAAGAAGCAATATCGTCACGCCCGGGATCGTCCAACAATTATAATCGTACGTTTATGGTTCACTGATAACGCCATAAGTGCAAAGTAGGCAAGTATTCTATACGATCAAGAGTAGTAATGACCTCTCGCAGGTATCTTCGTCTGTTTAACTATCAAACAAAAATTTGCTGATTTCATTGGTCAAACCCGATATAAGTAGGCTAGTTTTTTTTGTACGTGTGACCGAGTCATTTAATTTTTTTGTCACATTTAAACTCAAATTCAAAACATTTATTTCAATTAACATTACAATATCATCCATTCATTTTAATTAACAGACACTTTTATATTGTCAAAGTAATCGGTCATTCAGAAAGATGAAGCTAGTGGCCAATTCCAAAGCGTAGTAAGTTCCTATGGATAATAACGGGCAATAAACTCCGCGAACAAGTTAAAAGTTTGCGTAAAATTATTCTTCTATTTTAACAGTCATCATCGTAAACACAAACTTCAACTATTAACAACGAACACAGATGTCTCATTTACCGCTGCAATAAATACCAGAGAGGTGTATTAGTACTTAACACATCTAGCAGATGGATTGGTGATTACAGTTTATTTATAATCAAAAAACAGTTGTATACTATTGGAACACGACTGCAGAAGATCTGCCAGATGTATAGCCATGCCCACGGCCAAGCAGATCTTGACTATGAATAAACGGATTGCTCATTAGAGTTTATTTATAATCAGTAAACAAAACAGTAGCACAACTGCACAACTTAAGAGGAACTTCCTAATTCATAGTCACAGATAAGCAACTCTTGACTATGAATAAGGCAGCGCAGCTCGGTGCAAAAAAGTACTTTGTGGTTGTTTCCTTACAGATCACAACTTCATTCAATGTCCACTTTCTATTTAAATTGCATACTTTAAAAAAATGCCCTTTAAAAGTACAGCACGCATCCAATCGTGGAAAGAATGCGGACGTGTTGTACTTTTTCTGCACAATCAGCTGTTCTCATGTTATTACGTACACACGCCGACGTCGGCGCTGCGCAGACGCAGGTGCGTTTCCTCAGTTTTTGCAACGCGCTGTCGATGCCAACGACCCAATTGTTCGACTGCGAAGCTGAGCTTTAGTCTATACACACTACTGCACTTAGAAAATACTGGAGATAGATGACATTGATGATAGATATAATGGAAAAGAAAATAATACGAGTATAATCATGCAACACTCTAGTTTTGGTATTATGCTAATAAAATACCACTTTCCGCAATGATATTTTAACTAATACTTACGAGTATCTTCAGTCCATGACTTAGTTATTAAACTTCAATGTACGTAAAACTGTGACTGGACTGTTTATGACTCCCACAAAAAATGCCTCTACAAGTGAAAGAAAATAAAGTAAATACTCGTAGAAGTATGCCAATGCTTGTCCTAATTATCAACATGAAAACTATAAGCTTGTAACTAGATAATTAAGTTCCTTAATTAAAGAAAACTATCTGACTTATACAAAACAAAATAAACATAAAAGATAATGTCCGAGGACCCAGCACTACCTGATTCACTAAAGGTGGGAAAACGGATAAAATTAAAGAAAATCATTTGCATTAAAAGGTGTTGTCACTTGCAATGAGCGACAGCCCTGACACTACCTTCATACAGGAAATGTATTGACAAACTGGAATCTACAGCGAAGGTAAAAGTAGAGTTACGATTACGATGGCCTGTCAGGTTGATTGATGGGTCAATTGACACGTCGCTACCAGGAGTACAGAGATATGAGGAAGTGGCGTAAGAGGATTCCAGTATATGCATGCTTGGTGTGTTTTATAAGGTACTAGCTGGGTCGCTAGTACCTTACAAAACACACCAAGCATGCACTGGGTCGAAAATCACAGCTTGAAGACTTAGTTAGAGCTTTGAAGTTTTAAGTGTCGTTTTTTGGGCTTGAAATGGTTAGTATTACTATCGTCAAATATGTCACATGAAGTGTTTTCAATGGGCTTGAAAACTGAGGACTAGTAATTATTAACGAAAAAAAATTTTGGAACAGGTATGATAAATCAGGATATCTCTGGAACTGAAAAAAACCCGTTACACACTTACGGAGGGTAATAATTATTTATGATTTTTTGACATACAATTAATATTTCTGAAAATACAGCACTTTTTATCGTCGAATATACCTATATTTTTATGTTTAGCGAGTACCGCCTTTTAAATTAATTTATAGAATCCAATAACGAACGAAAAAGTTGCGGCTGACCAAGGATTATTTTGAACTCGGAACCTAACCGTCAGCATATACGTGCAAGTTTGCACCAACTAGCTTAGAGTGGCATTTTCGATATTCAATACAATCAAACATTTTGATTATTCAACTATTCATTGGCCGAACACTAGCGCAAATTAGGTACAGCCTAAGTGAACCGGTCATTTTTATTCTGAAATCTTGAAATCTCGCGTTTACGAAACTATCATCATTGATTGTGTTTTACAATCATTCCTCAATGAAATTATTAGGTAAGACTTAATGATAGAAATAAAATGCGAGAGAATATTACTCAAGTACACTCTGATACACTTCTATTTCAATGTTATTGTTAATCACAATTTAACGCTTAACAACCGTTTAAAATCATCGGCTATTTTATTGAAAATTACTCTTTCACGACAGTCAAGGCTCTAAAGAATATTGTAAGTACAATAATTAATTTCTTTCTTCATTTTTATGGTGAAAAATAAAGTACTTATTCAAAATCTCACAAGAGTTTACTAAATGCGCTTGAAGCTTACTATGGCTTAGTAAACATAAATTGGTTTAGGAATTGCACTTTATTACGCTCAATATATTTTCATAATAATTGTACCAAATAGAACTTAGTAAACTGGGGCGAATAAACTCGTAGTTCAATCAGTACGTCGAGTAAATTACTTTAACTAAAGCTAGTTGCCTAATTACCTGTTCGGAAGTTGTATTTTGGCAAATTTAATAAGTACCCATATGACTGAACTCGATAATCGATAATTCATGGTATTTTGTAGACTACGTAACTTGCCTCTGCATCATTCATAAAAAAATATCATGCATTATGCTCTTCTCACAAAGAGCAGGCATGACACCCAGCAGTGGGAACATTATAAGCTGTTAATCTATTAGCTAGAGAAATCAGACTACCTTTTTGCTAAACATAGTCTAAATTAGACCGCTAATATTGTTACGGAGTCACGCAGAAACCAAAACAAAGAGCAACCAAGTTAGCACCAACATTGATTTACTGCTTAGCCCACGGTAGACTTACATATCATAGCCTAGAATTACCTAGTAACTATCGCACTGCAGGACAAACGTGTCGTTTTCAAACATAGACGAAATAAGCGTAGATCACCACGCTTGCACACTGTGTGTGGCCATTTTGGAGTACCAAGTTTCCTCATCACATCCATTTAATATCGTACATTCAAGCACCCACAACCTAGTTACTACAAGACAAGTTAATAAACACACTGTCCTTTAGACCGTAAATTGCCAATAGGCCTCCAAGCTACCGTAAAACATTAAACATGGTTTAAGTCAGGCATTGCAACAGCGCATCTAAGCTAACATTAAAGATTGCAAGGAAACGCTTTTTGCGAACGACGACGCTTATTAAAGCTTAAGTCACGTTTAGTAACTGGTTTTTTAAATGGTCGTAAGTTGGTTAATGAGTGGCGTATGTGGGGTATGTTAAGTACTTGTGAAACTTTAGATACCTAGGTACTAAGTTTCTACAGCGTAAACCTAAAAGGTAAAACTTAAAATAAGCTAGCAGTCTAAATGGTATGCAGGTCTAACAGTAAGTTAGACGTTTTATCTTTCATGTGGAGCCGTACCTACAGGCCTGTATTCCTCGAATCGGTAGGCAGAGCTGTAAAGTCATGTATGTCCCATGTAATAGGGAGCAAGCCTGTCTAGACAACAATTTAGACTCCAGGCTGCTTATGAGAAAGTCATAATAGAAGAGCCCTTTAACATTTTGATATCAAACCCAGTGCCCCACGCTCAGCAGTCGCGTTTACTATGGAGACAGCTAAAGGAAGAAATGTAAGGGATCTGGATGATAGGTAAATCGGGTAAATCAATTTAATAAAAAATACGTTTTTGTTATCAAGTTACGTCATCTTCAACTTTTTAATATGTTTAACGAACAGGCTTTTTCTTTACACGTATAATTAAATGAGCTTTCTATAATATTTATGAATGCCTACAGGTAGGTATGTACATATATGAGTATATTCGGAATTTCACCATCCTTGGTTACGTTCAATAGAATCATAGTAAATTGTAAAAGTTTCAATAACTAGCTTTCTATAACTATGCTGTGTAATTGACGTAAGTTGAGATGGTAGCTTATACAATTTCGACTATATTATGGCCTAACTAATGTGAATCTGTAATTAGCACATTGAAAAAGATGAAACGACATTCGACAAAAAAAAAATTAGAATAGTATTATTTATTGACACCTACGATCAATGTTTATTGTCGTAATAGTAGGTAGTACAGCTTCTACTCTTAAGTTTCAACAGTGTATAGAAGACATGATCAAAATTCTTACCCATTCATAATCGCATAGAATTATCACAAAGATCGCACTTCCCCACTTCCCGTAGGAAATGACTTTACAAAACAAACGTAAAGTAATTCAATGAAAACAGAACAATAAAACTAGACGCCATTTCTTTATTGTTATACGCTAAGTAAGCCGTGTCCCACGAGTATGAAACAACTTTACTATTACTATCAACACAACCTTTCAACCAAATGAATAAGGTTCAAAATCATTATGATTAGCTGTATGAGATCTTGCTGATGTTTGACAACCTAATTTGCGGTCAATGACGTTCTTATCTCGGAGGTATAAGGTTGAATACGGATTGGGTGTTTGGTAAGTGTAACGTTGTAAAGTCATAGCCCACTTTTGTTTAGCTTATGCCATAATGGCGATGACACGCCGCCTCCTTTCTTCGTTAATTAATTTGCTCGGCTTAGAGAAATCCATGGGAGTAGTTGGAGTTATTTTTTTCTTAGAGTTATATGGCTGCGTCTATGGTATCGTCAAGGGCTATGGAACGTTTCATAAGGTCTTATGTAAAACACATTTTCGCACGGGTTTTAGTCGTTTTTGGAATAATCTATAAATGATCTGGTTATGGTCCGAGGATTATCATGGTGGGGTAAGTAGACCTTGAGGAGGAGCTTAAGTGAGATAATTGTGGTTGTCTTTTTGTTTTTGGTCTAGCAATTCAAATGGTTTAGAACGATTATTTTCAATAACACAAATGAGGTCTAGTTTAAGATAATGGAACTGTTGAATTGTATTTCACGTTATTTCTTTAGCCCAGACAGAACAAGAATACATTAATTGACAAACTTTTGGTTTCTGGAAATCAAATCAAGTCTATATTCTGAAAATATGCTTTTAATTCATCATGATTGAGTTGACCATTAATAACAAAATCGATTGAAAATCTGTCAATTGCTTAATTATTTAATTTAAAAGTTCACATAAATCACACATCCTCTGGAAGTATTTAACCAGTTTTTATCTTGTGTAAAAACACTGCGATAGTGACGTTCACGATTCAGTTACTAGATTACAGGTAAATGTCAGTGTATTTATGTTTATCGCTTGTATAAGCTTTCTCTCCACCGAGTTCCTTCCTTAAACCGACAACTACTCATTATTTTGTGTTAATTATAAGACAATTATGTCACGAGGATATGCCAGCTTCCTTCTTACGTTTAGCAACGGTATACATGTCCCTACTATGATGACTGATGTGATTATTAGGTGTGGTGATTTCACGATACAGACTTGAGGACCGGTAGACCACCTGCCTCGATGGTCTAGCGGTCACAAGTGTTAAGCATGGGGTCATGGGTTCGATGTCTAGCTCAAGCAAACTGATCTCTCTATTCTCTCCCTCTCAGGGCTCTCTCCCAATTTCCAGAGACTTACAGATAGCAATCTGTACACAATACGAGTATGTATATGTTTCCACATATTGACAACTGTCAAATACATTTCTGCCTACCCCTTTAGAGACAAGCGTGACGTTATGTTGTCCATAGTTAGCATCTTCTGTTATAAAGATCATTATTGATCAATAGCTTATCAAATTCTAACGATCAGATATTACGATGACCGTCACTTTGAAGCAACTGCCCTAAATATTCCTCATTGCATTTTTACAGATCTACAAAGTTTCATAACAAAATCTTACACAAGGGCTAGTACTGTCGACAGTCTAAGGCATTAATAATTACCTGATGTAGAAACGAAGATTAACTTTCATAATAACCACAAAAAGGGATTAAACTTAGCTTAACTTAGACCTTGGTGTTCAATGAATGGTCGGTTTATTTAAGTTTGATTACAGATATTTGAAGCGTATATAAAGTAG
The DNA here is from genome assembly GCA_916610205.1 of Griposia aprilina. Classification (NCBI taxonomy): domain Eukaryota; kingdom Metazoa; phylum Arthropoda; class Insecta; order Lepidoptera; family Noctuidae; genus Griposia; species Griposia aprilina. The sequence goes on along the minus strand of OU744293.1, from coordinate 813,511 downwards.
TTTCAAGGTGTTTGGACTACGAGTATCTAGACTTAAATGCTGCTTGATTCCCAGCCTAAGATATTTATACAGAGATAAATGTCAATTCTAAAATGGACATTTATAACCGTAAGTGAGAGTGAGGAAAACGGTTTATATATTCCAATCAGCTATTTAAAAGCAATAGCTATAGTAGTAGACATTTTGTGTTCTTAAAGGTGTCGCAAAAGCTATAACTTAAGTTCAAGTGTCAGTGCATACAAATTAATAGGATTTTTTTCTTTACGTAACAGCATACTGTGATCGCCATTAGTTTTAAAAGTGTGGAAATGAATGAAAATGCTAATTTGTGGCAGGAAATATGACTCTTTCTTTCAGTATCTAGCCAAATACTTAGTTTATTTTTATTTTGGCAGTAGGTTTTTTTGATCTTACCACTAATATTAAGCAATATAGTTTTTTTTTTTTTTTTTAGTATTAGTTTTTTTTTGCGCTTTGTTATCATAGCTTTAAGCTTAAAAAAATAAAGTGTTTCACATGAAACTCGTTCATTTATGACAAAACTCAAGTTATTAAAAGACATCTCTGCCGTCTACGGTGTCGCCGTGGAATGTGGTTTGAAGTTCTGAAATCTCAGTTGAGACATATAGTCTGCTTCAAATAAGGGTAAATATCTGATTGCGTGGTGTAAGTGTATTTCCTGTATTGCACGTGTTGTTGACATTATTGAAATATATCGCGCTGGGTTTTCTCTGAATATACCTAAGATAATCGGTGGGTTATAAGCAATACAGGAACTGGGTGTGTTTAGTTTGGATGATTTGCCCACATCAGCTCACTTATGACGCAGGCACGATGAAACTTGATATTTATTGTGATTTGGTTAGTAATTATTTTCAATTGTTGCTCACTGGAGATCGAACAATATCGATTTTAAAGATTTATATTATTATGATTACTGTAGTTTTATTTATTTATTTAAACTTCTCGCACATAATAACGTACAAAGGCGGACTTAATGCCTTAGGCATTCTCTACCAGTCAACCAAGGGTGGTGAAGAGATAAGATGGCAGGTGCTCTGTTTAACAGGTGTTCATAATAATAATAATAAATTTTAAAAAGATAACATAATTAATTATAAATAAAATAGGTATACAAGTACCTAAATAGGTTATAAACTTATAATACACATACATACATATTTACTATAATATATACCTACATTATATACAATATATATACTATGTAAATACACAAAAAGGGAAAGAGGTAATTGAGATGATTCTATTTATTTTGAAAATAACTCTGCAGTTTTCGCTTAAATGCATACCTACTGGTGGCCGTCCTGATATTAAAAGGAAGCACATTCAAGAGAAGAATGGACTGAATACGAAAGGAAGAATGAACAAAATCGGAAGTATGAGAAGGGCAGAGTAGGAATTTTACGAGTATTATATTATATTATAAATGGCGCCCAACTAAATTGTTGCAATCGACCAGTCTGAAAAACAAGATAGAGGAGGGTAGAGAGGCTCTTGGTATATATAAGTAGCCTTCTACGACATCCATTGAACCACAATTGAAACACGTTCTCCATGTTATAATAACAACACGCTATTATTTATTGTTATGTACACTAATTACACGTTCGACACAAACCGTACGTCGATTTAACGTCAAAGCTCGTAAAGCAATCAAATGTCAGATGGTCTAATACAAATCATGACACAAACAACATTGCTCAATGCTCAATACAATGTTGAACCTATAAAACATCAGTAGCATTTTAAGTGTTGCGTAAGACCACTACAGTTGAGCAGTCCTCGAATTTAAGTGGACACACAGAAATGTCAAAGTGTTAAAAGCTTATAGGTACCTTACACGATGCAAATTTCTTGCCAGGGGCATACAATAAAATTGAAGCAACGTCTAAACAGTGCCACTTCTATTGTTACATTAATTTATGGTATGCCCCAGGAAATTAAATCCAACAGTGTAAATCAGGCTTTAACAAAAAGTCTTTCCGAGTTAAGGCTCTTGAGTACGAGTACTGACTCTGCACTAAGTGTTCTGCCGACGCATCCAGGACAGTGTGCAACGTTACTAATCTGCTGACAGATTTATCTTTATAAAAATACGTGAATAGTGTATATGTTAACAGTTTTTTTTAAGATTGCTTTGTCCAGTTCGTTTTATTTTTAATTATTGTTATTAATTAGTTGTTTTTAATTGTTGTTGTTGTGTTATCGCCTTTGACCACTATCTAACCGGATGGCAAGCGATGATGGTGCACACTTGCTTCGAGGTAACCTATTCAGCCTTGACTCGAAGACACTCAGTTTATGGCAATCAGGAAACATTCACCCAAGGGAATTCTACTCCTTACACACTCCTCATTGAACGAAAAAATGAAAAACAAATAATTATACAATGCAAATAATGCGTTATTTAAAGTTGAGGGCGTTAAGTACAACAAATATGATTTTAGGTGACGAATATAATTACTTTTTGAGTAAGTTTAACTGTTATGTTTCCCTTTATTAGAACCAATGAAAATGAAATCACTACATATCACAAATAAGTACAGTAAAATAACAATAAAAGTGTTTTATGTAACATACCTATTCGTTTTTTATTTCTCTCTTTAGTCTGATATCATGTCGACATAACATAATTTGCATCTCGCATTTAATTAATGGTAACATTATGACTACTGTAAATTAAATAATGATCTTTTTATAGACTATGTTTGTTTAAAATCATTTATTAGCATATAAAGCGGTCTATTTGTCGTCCTAATATTAATTATAGTGGCCATAAAATTATGCATAAAGTAATTTGAATGCTGTAATGTAAATACAGTTTTTTTTTTTTAGGCTTTCTTTTTTGTTGTTGTTAGTTATTTAATTGGATTATAAAATCTCCACTTCAACTAATAAATCAGTAAAGTCTTTGCATCATTAACGATTTTCATTTGTTTATTAAATATCCTATGCAGATAATAGCGTTTCTTTTTGTCTTAGTTTCTTTACAATTTACTAACAAACAAAAAGTGTTTACATTTTTTTTCAGCCACTGAACAATAATCCCACATTGCAACCAGAAACAAATACCTACCATTATGGAATAAAATATTTAAAACAATCCTTATTCATAAACACATAAACAATAAAATAAAAACACACTTTTCTATTATTCACTAGTTTCATGTTATTCACACAACTAGACCATACTACCCACAAATTCTAAAAAAACAATAGTAAGTTGCCCACTCCGTCAACTTTCGTTTTCACCTTGACAGGCTGACCCAGATGCAGTACATCTGAGATGAGATCTGGTGCCGCTCCACATATTACTGATAACCAGAGTAAGCAGCGAGTAGTGTGTGTATGTATGTGTGTGTGAGGGTAATGTGGGCAATTTACTTTCAATCATTTTTGACTGGGAATGACGAGCAGACGAATTATGTTGGACGTGTGTTCATTGAGATGTGGAAGTGGTAGAATGTGTGTGGCTGATCTGTAGTAAGTCACATAAATATTTTGATAAAAAATAATCGAATGATAACTTGACGGCTAATTGGGGAAAGTCAATTTAAAGGAAAAGAAGAAAATTTTGTGCGAACTGACACCAAGTATAACAGAACAGTACAAGACAAGCAGAACAAGGGCAGGCAGAAAAAGATGCTATTGGATGACAAACAAGATTACCATAATGATAGATCATTATTAATATTTTTTTGGTGGTAACTGACTTCTATGGACACCTGCAACACTAAAAGCAGCTCAGGTTCGTTACCATGCAAGAGACAAAGCTTGAATGTGATGATGGTGACTCAGACCTCTGCGCAATAAAAGATCGTTACGCAATACATTAATTGTTATCGTTTTGTTTCTTTAGAGATGAATCTCCGACAGGCATTTAGGATCAAAAACTAGGCTATGTGTTATATTTTTTTTCGCAGACACACATGTATTGTATAGAAAATCCCCACATAAATATTGTACGTAAAACTATCGTGACTGAATCTAAATTAAACCTGTCGTCTCACGCCGAAAAACCAATAAGTTCCTACACGATTATAATTTAGTGAGTTCCTAAGTTTATTTGCAGCATTACCGCTACGCTTCGCGACATAACTAGCATGTATACCTATTAATAACATTATACATGCATTCTACTGAATACACAAAATGACAGATGTAGATATAGTATCCGTAAGCCTACACTCATCTTCTGTTAAATCAATGGGAAAAGGATGCAACTGAAACTTCTTAAATCGAAACAGAAGTCAAAACTAATTACGTAACTACCTACTAATCTTTTCCTCAATTCAAAAGATAATAACACCAACCAAACATAACGTTTCAAACAATATACTCCTGTGTATATATCAGACGATCTCACAAAGCCTTCAGTTTTATCGCAAAGCAAATCGTTTTAAAACAAAAACGCCGCGAAGAGAAAGTTGGAAAGCGGCTGAACTAAGTTTGTTTGTAATTAAGCGAATAATTTTGTCATAAAAATAACTATTTAGAATTAGTTACGTGCTCTATGGAATTATGATTTTGTTTTATTTACTATTTAAGTTGTGGTTGTAATTGTGTTATGGTGCAAGTTCATTGTATCTGTTGATAGATTACATTTTTCATGCCATTTCTCCCAGTGGTTGTGGTTACAATAGCGTGTGGAATTGTTTATGAACTATCCATTAATTGGTCATTTAAGATTATGGTGTACCTAATTAAGATTATTTTATTCTTTTTATATTAGAAGATTTCTTGCATATTCTTTGGAATAAAGCAATGACTCTATTATATTATAAATTAAATCAGCAGAAAAAACAAATAAAATCCTTGCCGTAAATTATTTTTTGACTTGTACTAACATTTTGACTCCGAACTCAAGTCAAGTATAAATAAACTATTAAAATAATTTGAATCATCTATACATACATAGGTTAAGATGCGGTTTCGATGATGGTTGTTCTATCGCTTATTTCTTCTAAACTACACACTGGATTTTCATGCGGTTTTCACTATTATTTAGAAAATGTATTCCGTAAGGTTTGTGTGTGCGTCAACCTGAATAGCCTTCCCAACGCTATCCCTTTTTCCCTAATAATTTGGATTCCAGTCCAACTGGATGCAGCTGAATACCAGTATTTTACATGGTGCGACTGCATAGCTGACCCCCACAACTCTGTTACTGGGTAACATGGTAAACCTTAGTAAGACTGGTTGTTAAACTTTTGGACTTCTAACTACCCGTAACGACTGTCAAAGATCTACGAATAACAGGCGCGACTCACGGCTTCACGTGCTTTCCGTGGCACGGAGGGATCTCGAATTTTAATGGAGACAAACCGATCATGGGAAGCGTAGCTTAACCTTCGATCAAGCCGTGCGGCTGTTACGAGTATCACTTTGCCACTTAGATATAGCTGATGAATCTCGATATTAACATGTCACCACATCAGTATATTATACCGCGTGAATGAATTACCCGTGTGAAGCAGGGGCGGATCGCTAATAGAATATAAACACAACTTAAACAACGAATTAACTTATAATTAAATTATCATATTGCTACTATTTTGTATAGGTTGTTCGTTTTATTTTGGCTTTGTAATATGTCTATAATACATTTAGACATATTAAAAGGACATAGTAAGTTACGGTTGCTGACAAATGCGTGCACTGACTGGACAGGTTCACTTAATCTGTGTGGTTCTTTCCTCAAAAGACCATATCAGACACCAATCTACATGGTTCTCAAACACTATGTCCGATTTTTTATATACACATTGACATTGTTGAATTTTATATACACAATGACATGAGTATTTACTTGTAAAGTATTATGTTATTTTAATTATTGTTAATGTGAGGATTATGTGGGTCATTGCTTTTTTTTCGCAGTTAATTTTAATCATGATCTGGCAGATTGAGTAATTTATGTGGCCTACCCAAATGTCCTTTCTTTGGTATTGTTCGTCGAATCGTTGAGCTCCTTAAGTCCTGACTTCCTGAGTTGAGCTGCACGATTACTGACAAATGCGTGCACTGACTGGACAGGTCCACTCAATCTGTGTGGTTCTTTCCTCAAAAGACCATTTCAGATACCAATCTACATGGTCTTCACATGATCTGACCAAGATTATGTCTGGACTTTAAAACCTCTGAGTTTGTTTCGGCCTTTCTTCTCAGAGTAGTCAGATAGGAAACGCCGACCTCATCTAGTTTAAAAATATGATTGACGTGTAAAATTGTTTGTACAAACCTACTTACAGAAATAAAATCATTTATCATTTAAGTAATAATGTAAATATCGTCAGTAAATGTTAAGTAATACTCACATAAAGTCTGCCTGGCTGCTACGGCAACGACCACCACAAACAGATAGGTATTGGTAAACATGATGATAACTGATCACACACTGCCTATCATCGTCACAAAATGCACAGAAACATCATTGCCTCATTGTTCACCTGGAAATAAATAGAAAAGAGTTAAGTAAAAAAGAAAAGTAGTTTTGGTGGTGAAATTTTTTGTCAATTTTATAATCATGGGGGTTTTATTTTACTTCCCAGAATTTCCTGGTAAAGATTTTATTATCACTACATAGTCGTTGAACAATATCTTTGACTTAGAAACATTCACATATTGTAAAAAAAAACTTTTAACACTTTGTCGACTCAGAAGCGCGTTGATGTCTTTTACTCTGAGAACTACAAAGTCGTAAAACATTTTTAAAGTGCTTTAAACTAATTACTGATTACCAATAGGTAAAACCAATTATGGAAAATTAAGCATGAGAGAAATTACTCAATTAATTAAATTTTCTCTAGGAACCTAACTTTATGTAATCCATAGACCCTTTCATAGACTTCAGTTAACCGAACTTTATCCTCTCAAACTCTATTTAATATAAACTACGTACTTAACGTCTGGGTTAATAACCATTAGAGAAATATAAATGTAGAACCGAGAAAGTTAGAAGCGAAGCCTCCGGCCGCAGGAGGCAGGTAGGCTGTTATAAATGCGCCATACCGTTACCAACTGTACGAGGCTCCAGATGCGAGGGGAACCTCGACAGATGGGAGATCGTATCAACTGAGGCTCTATTAATATTAAAAGTTGGTGAGGTTGTCTTAAAGTGGAGGTACTTGGAAATGTTTTTAAGATCACGCATAAAAAAATACTAATTCAAATAATGTGTGGGGCGGGTTAAGACAGACACAATTTTGTTTTGCACAATGCAACATCAAATTCCGCAAATTTAATAGGAGCTACCTAATTAACGCAGTAGTGAGTAATGAGCTGGCGAGACAAATCGCTAATAGGATAATTAATACTATCCACCAAAGTATCGTATTGAAAAGTCAGCTAATAGACCAGTCCTTACGAGGCCTGTGATTGACATTATATTCAACATTGTAATTTTTTTCATCATGAACAACACTCAAGTCTAGTTTTACGATTTCAATTTGTCGATTTCATTGCAGAAGATTCGGCCGGTATCTTGATGAATGCTTTGTTCATGTTACATACCAATCATAGTGATAAAAGTTGTATGTAATATAATATAATCATAATGTGTGCCATTTATTTCAAAGTCATGTGGCTGAACGTCTCACTACTCTGTATGCAGGTGGGAATGCCCGAAGGAGGTAGGAGGGAGGCTGTAACGGCGCACGCGCATACGGTACTACAACGCGGTTCATTGAGGTTTTAATAACGATCTGAGAAGATATCGCTTGTTAGAAATATCTGGAATTTTATTGAGATTTTTCGTAGTTTAATTGGCAATAGTTATGGTGTAATAATTAGGATCGATTACTGGAACATCTTGAGGTGTTATTTTGTGCATAGTGGGATTTAGATAGATCGAGGTCAAGAGCAGGCCATGGCACAAAACTTGGCATTAAAAAAAATTGTTTCGCAACTTTTTTCAAATTATTATTTACTTATAAAAGGCAAATTAAATTAGCTAGTGAAATTCCGCAGAGGGATCGATATCTTAAACATAATAAAACAAAATATAAATAAGCTTGATGATTTTTTTGTGGGGTCGTTGACTGCAGTGTATTCACTTGAAATATCAGTTTAAAAATCCGTTTTTGTTCTGCTAACCACAGACGTGATTGGTATCGATATCTAAACACGGTAAAACATATTCTTCAATTATAATTAAAAAAATATTATAAAAACTGTAAAACTTATAAATTATTATAAGCATTTGTTAATTGTAAGTGTAATACTGTTTGTGGTCTTGAACACGCTATCATAATGTCTTCAGTATTAACATAATTTATTATTTCATGATTCCAGGCATACTTACAATTTTAAAGACTACATCTCGTAATATTAAAAAATAATGATGGAAAAAGTTTAGTAGTGGATTTGATAAGAAAATATCATGATTATAATGTTACTTGAATATTATACATTTGTCATCAAAACTAGGTTAAATAAACAGCTTTACAAGTTAATAGAACTAACTGCAGTTTAATTTGAACCACTCTTTGCTTATTAAAGTTATCGTGCAAAAACTTGATTCACTTTACCCCAGTTAATACTTAATAACTTGTTAGATGAGGTTCTATTGATTTGACTTACGATCTTGGTTTTCTTATGACTAAGTCTTAGGATAAACCAATGGTGGGTGGTATTAATAATTATTAAAGGTACCTACCACGCTAGATGATAAATCATAATAACAATCCTTTATTACAGACCACAGAGAATCCCTACAGTAGTGATCGTTAAGAAAACTTAAAACGAATGTTAGTATCTTATGCATAATTAGATAGTAATCTTATGCTTGGTAATCTGCAAATGCAGGCATGCAAAAACAGAATGTATTCTGTTGTGTAAATGCTTTATGTTAATATTTTTTTAATATTCAAGATCGAGAATTAGACTTCGTTTAGTAAAGAACTAGTAGAATGTTCTTTAAATAGTTGTAGTTTAAGCTTAAATTACAGTATTTACATCTTTTAATGATGTCGAAGCAAAGTAATTTAATTACAACAATATTCTCTTCACGATTCTTCGTAGTTTTGTGATCGGTGGTGGATGACTTATTTTATTTCTGACGACTTAGTTTCAGAAAAAATAAATGTATACTAAAACCACAAAAAAGCATCATATTATAAGATTCGAACAATTACAATAAGCTATCATAGCAGACAGCAATCCTCTTGCAACTCTGTTACATTACGAATTACGAGTATGCTTGTTCTCGGTAATGTTAGCGGAAATGATTGCGATGTTCATTTGTTTCACAAAAATGTACCTCAGCTGCGATGGACAGACAATGGACTTCAGTCACTTATTTAATTTAAGAGTTTTTAGGGTTCTGTGTAGCACTTTTTCTATTAGAGGGTTAAGCAAAGTTTGCAAAAGAAAAACTCGTCTCGTGTGCTGAACATAAAAGATAATTGATTTCTTTAGAATAAGCACACCAACAGCACAGTCACTTACAAGTCAAATTAAATAACATCTAAAATTAGCATTTCAGTAACCATGCAAATAACAGGTATGCATTACATTGACATAGGGAAATTAGAGACAAAGGAAACAAAAATAAAGTGTGTCTAGAAGACATAAAACTAGAACACTACAAAACTAACAAATTTTTAGGTGGTAACAAAGTAAAAGGTGGATTTAGGCAAATTTGAATTGAGCACATTTTTTTTAGGATGAGTAAACAAACGTTCTAGTCTCCTCTTTAATTATAGAAAGGAGACTAGAGCGTCTATTATTATATTTATTTTTATTAAAATACTTAGTTTAAAGCTTTAACATAAAATATGTCAACGTTCGAAGTGAACTAAGCTAAGTAGTGCAAATTACTAAATCTCCGCCCCTCTGCAAAGGGTTTGGTAAAAAAAGAAGTTAATTTTGAAACCACTACGGAACCACACACGTTAAACATTCACCGTTTCGCAAAAAGTAAATAATGTTAATAACAAATAGTTACTGTTGCACAAGTCGAGCAAAGCAACATGAATAATGCACGAACAATAACTGTTCACTAATCACTATGCCGAACCTATTTTTACGCAAAACCATGCAATCTATGGAAGACTTCAATTGTAAAAATAATGACGAATATATTAAGAGATTTCCTTTTCCTCGTAACTGTTTCATAACTATATTTTATCCGTAACAAAATGTATGGCTATTCAAAGTATTCATATGTTAATTTTGTATGAATAAATGTAATTCATCGAATAAATTGAATTCTAAGCGACGACGGTTTCAAACATTGATGTTGAATAAGTTGGAATGGAACCGTATTCCTGGTTTGCTTTTGATTGATGCCTGGAATAGATGAGATGGGTAGACTGGCTGAGTTATTGAGCTACTATATGAAGACAAACCTATCTTCACTATGTAATATATTGAAGAAAACCATGTACAAAACTTTTTAAAACATTCCGAATGAATCTGAAATCTTCGCAAAGCCAAATTTTCCAATCGGGTTGATCTTTGACAGTTTTGAATGACTACTAAAATTTTACTCTACTACCAATAGAAAGATTATGTTCAAAAAACCAATATCTTTTCAACACGTAGTGGTTTTCTCTAAAACCTTTACAATCACTTTATCTTTTTATTCTTTTTCAATATTTATTGCAACTGCACTTTCTTTAGTCTCAGAAACATGCTTTCCCTTGCTCTAGGGCACTGTTATCAACGCTTCTTCGAAATAAACAGGCATTGCCTAGATGTATCTGAATACTTGGAAAGATCAAATGTTAATAGCACTAAAAGAAAAGCTGGAGAAACTGCGTAATAGGCATGAAACGACCTTTAAATACATAATCATAAGACATCATAATAAGACCTTTCTTTACACGGCTTTAGTGATCTTCATACGCTAATAGTACATTTAACTACAATGCGGCTGATGAATCATGGCCGCTACGAACTTTGCGCAGAAGGCTGCGCAATAACATTTTTTAGGAACCAAATGGTGACATGAGGCGAGTGTGAGTGAGAGGACATGCGCGAAAGTTTGGACAGCCTATGTCCAACCCGGCCAGGATTCATCGGCCGTACGGTTGTAACATTTTTTTCTAGGTGAACTGATTTGGATGATTCTTTTTTTATTTGAAAGCTGGTGCTTTACATGTGGTCCCATATAAATTTGATTAAGTTCTGATCAGCAGTTTTAGAATTATCCTTAACACCGCGTATTTTTTTCCACTTCGTTTATATTGATGATGTGCTAATAATTTCCTGTCACTGTTATTTACATATCAAGTAGTGGTACACGAACTTGTGTGGGGTAGGTACCAAAACTAAAAAGTGAAGATTATAAACTTTTTTACAAAAAAACAACCGACTTCCAAGAAAAACACTAAAAACCGTGAAAAATAACTTTAATTTCGAAAGTCGGTGGCCAAAAACGAAAATACATAAAAACTTTTTTACAAAAAAACAACCGACTTCCAAAAAAAAACACTAAAAGACGTGAAAAATAACCTTAATTTCGGAAGTCGGTGTCTTTGGTTTTGTATTTTCGATTTTGGCCACCGACTTCCGAAATTAAGGTTATTTTTCACGTCTTTTAGTGTTTTTTTTTGGAAGTCGGTTGTTTTTTTGTAAAAAAGTTTTTATTTTTCACTTTTTAGTTGCGGTACTTACCCCACACAAATTCGTATACCACTACTTGTTGTGTAAATAACAGTGACAGAAAATTATTAACACATCATCCATATAAACTAAGTGGAAAAAATATGCAGTACTAAGGATAACTCAAAAACTACTGGTCAGACCTTGATCAAATTTAAATGGGACCACATGTGAAGCACCACCTATCAAATAAAAAAAGAATCATCCAAATCGGTTCACCCAGAAAAAAGTTATGAGCTAACACACATAAAAAAATAAAAAAAATAAAAAATAACATACAGACGAATTGAGAACCTCCTCCTTTTTGTGAAGTCGGTTAAAAACCAAAGACACCGACTTCCGAAATTAAAGTTATTTTTCACGTTTTTTTGGGTTTTTCTTGGAAATCGGTTGTTTTTTTGTGAAAAGTTTTTAATACTTCTACACTTGGTTACCTACATTTTAAAACTGCCCCGTGTTCTGTTTATTTTATTTTATTAAAATTCTACTCATGACAAGAACGTGCAAATGAGCTTTAATCTAGCTTATTCATGAGAAGATATGTCTCTACACTCTCTCGAAATGAAATAATTAATCTAATCTATACTGATATTATAAAGAGATGAAAGTTTGTTTGCAAGTATGTATGTAATAGGAAATGTAGGAAATTACATGCATTTTGATAGCCCAATTCTTGAGGAATGCTATAGGCTATTTAACATTACGCTAGAACCCTAAAGAGTCGAGCAAAAAAAGTCAGAAATAACGCTAAGCGAAAACTAAGTACCTAAGAGCGCGGGCAGGCGATACGATGCGACGGGGTGGATCGGGGGAACCAGAAATTTCACGCGAACGAAGACACGGGCAGAAGCTAGTTTATGATAACCTTGTAATTTATTTATATCAGAATCGATTAGTAGAGAAATGTATTAATTATGAATTATTTGCAGCAACTTCAACTCCTAATGCACACCGCATTTCTTCACCGCATTCGGTTTTGTGTTCAATGATAAACAGCGTGTATCAAGAAATGAGTGGAAGCTCTGTATGAGCAACTGATTATTTTATCATGATTACGATATTGGTCCTATGGAGAATATTGTTCAGTTTGACGGTCTGTACCACACCCTTAAATACGATCACACATTTCTGATACACGCTGTACAAAGATATACTCGTACAAATAAACTCCAACGCTACTACTTATGCGACCAATTATTATTAACTTTCACATACAAGATGTTTATAGCCAACCATAAAACGATGAATGATTGAAATGACCTCAATACCTTAAAATACAAATTGTGTAACCTTATTGACACATTAAATAACTTTTGCAAGTCACAAACCCATCGACTAAATTTTTCAACATCATTAGTAATTTTGTTGATTAAATATCATGTTATAGGAGTTTATTGTGATTTTTAGTAAAAAAGGCCACTAGAAAACATTAATGGGTCAGTGAGTCGTCTTAGAAGCGGAGTAGTAGGAGCTGCAGTATACGCTTAGGGGCACTAATGAGCAGAAAGTAAACAAACAAAAATAGTTGGTTTTGGGACAGTAATTTTTTCTGTAAAATATATATTTTGGAAATGTACCTACTTTATAGGGGATGGCGGGGTATTTGTTAACTTTTCTGAGTTGGGGTGCCCAAAGTCCCGAGCTCGCTTCGAAGGCCTATTTCTCGGAAACGGTGCGTCGTCGGGCCATGCTTCTTAAAAGCTAAATTGTTTCTATAGACCCTTGTCTATAGAAACAAGTTAGAATTTTAACACGATACTGCAAAAAACGTTGGTAATTATCGGAAAAAAATATATACGATTTTTTTTCCACGAACGAGCCTCGCTCCATAGCGCCCCTAAGGCTACACTCCAACCATATATATTTTGATCAACATACAACCTGATACTGACCTGCATATTGCAAAAAACGTAAGAACATTTTAATTTCGTTGGTTGCCCTAGCGCTTTCGCCTTACAGGCTCGTGCACAAACAGGCGCGACGCGACAGCTCGACACCAAGGCGCCGCTCATCGCGCGGTACGCGGTGCCTTTGTGTCCCGCTGTCACGTCGCGCCAGTTTGTGGGAGCCTTAAGTCAAAAGTGCGATATGGGCGGTCACTTGAGGGTAGTTTGAAGGGAACTTTACAGAATAACAAAAGCTGATGATGGTCTTGTACTATTTAGATTTTTCTATTTCTTCTCTTTCACTTGTTAAATATAGACAATATTACAAGATAATAGACAAGCTTTCACATCGATTGATAAAAAACTTTTCTCTTTATGAAATTAATATGATTACTTATTGCTGTAATTATGGATATCGTTAACTCTAATGCATTATAATATAGAAGAAACTTATAAACGCGCAAGAGTTTATTTTCTGCTTGACCAGTAACTGTCAACGACCTTGCTAATATCATAAGAAAAACTTCATTTATGAATAGTACTCGACTTATAAAAGCTCAACAGTTTTTTTTTTATCAATACGCTGGACACAATCATTTTATTAGTGATTGCAGTTTACTATCATTAGCAGACCCGAAGATACTGATGCCCGTACTCTTGACTTAATCCAGTAAAGGGCTGAAAAACAGTTAAAATCATCTTCAAATGATAACCTACAAATTTGTTGAGCCGTGGTTAACATCAAGCAAATCTCTGTTATTGCATATTTGTATATTAACACATTGCAGTCGTTGGTTCTAACATTTTAATTACAGATAGGATCTCTTGGTACAGTTATAACACATTACTGGCTCGGCTGGTAGCTGTATGCACATTTCTACTACCACTAGTACCACTATAGTAATTCTGCGAAGACAGTTTTAAGAGTTACTGTCTCTGTTGGGAAAAACTATAACTAAATATGGAAAAGGCAGGTAACATACGTTTATGACTGAAACAATAGCGAAGAAGTGAAAATGGTGAGGTATAAAACTTATTTATTTGTGCTTAAAATTATCAGAAATGTTGTTTTGAAAATGTTTTCTTATAATAATGTGAATACCGCTATAAAATAAAGAAACACTGAAAGTATTATCTAACTTAACTTTTTTATACCTTACATTTTTATGGTGTACATAATAAAGAGTATTCTATTCTTAACTAACATTTAACAGAAAACCTCACCTATATCCCGAAAAAGCATCCAAATAAAAACAGCTTATAACACAATCACGTTACACACTTCCAAAATCAAAAACAAAAATCAAAATACCTATTTGACATAAAATTTCCGCGCGACAGAAAGCGTCAAATCGTTTGTATTTGGAACGCAGCACGTCATTCGTCGACGTTGAACAGAACGCGACTGGATAGGCGAACTCCCGCGCAACACAACCAATACATCTGATGTAACTTTTGAATGTCATATTAGCGTGATTTTTATGTAATGGATGAAAGGTGAAGATGACTGAGGAATGTATGAGGTTAGAATTCGCGAATGCGCTTTGAGTAAGGAAAATTTAGTTTTACACTTTTAACAGCACCTCTGAAAATGACAGTAGGTATAATGTTTAAATACAAATTTGTTACAGTCGTGTGTTTGATTTTTTTCTATCTGGGTAACAGGGAAAGTTAAGAAAATCACATCGTTTTGACTTTCAGTGTCTGATTTTCAAGGTACCTAATGTATGGCTAAAGAGCTTTATGTGATTTTATTATGCTTTTATCATGAATTTGAAATTAATTTGTAATCAGCGGTTACCTAACTATTACAACTTTATAAATAAGTCAAATATAAAGTGAAATCAAAAACGAAAGTACTATTATTCAAAAAACCTATTAGACAATATCATAATGTGATTTATGAATTGAATACTACTTACGAAGTTGCGAAATGTTTACAAAATTATGTTAATTGAAGTAGACAGTAAACTTAAAGATAATAATATTGCTATTTGTTATGTTTATTTTATTTCTGACGGTACTTGAACTTCCGGTTTTGAAAGCCTGATTATTACTCTCATTACTATTTACGATTATTAATCTCATTACTAAAGCTGTAGAATAATGTGACAGACCAATGATTGGTAAAACAAATTGAAATCGACTCATGATTACACCTGCACTCTAATTACGTAACATACTGTTTATCCAAATCTGAATCATTTTGAAGCCTATTGCTAATCCATTGCTTCATATGTTCGAAAAATTTGTCTGCTCAACAATGTAAATAACGCAATGAATGTTGTTGAACTGTCAAAATAAAACCCATTCCTACTGTTAGCGTGTTACGTAATTACCCCGCTGATAACAAATTAAATAATAGCCTTTCAGTAACAGGGAATATATTTTAAATTTTAATTTAATTTAATTTCGTAATGTATGGATTAAGTTATCTGCATTAAATGAATTATTATTTGTTTATTTTATTACTCTTTCTAATCAATATACCTTTTTTTTTGTTAGCCTCTTTCTTCCCACTCCTGGGCAAAGGCCTCCCCCCACTCCTTCCATCGTTCGCGAGCCCATGCGTCCTTCTTGTAGTTTTGGCGGAATCTGTCCACTGCATCCCGTGCATCGCCTACGCGGCCTGGCGCGACCCCGCCTCACTCTCTCAAGGCACCAGTTACAGTTTGTCATGCGGCAGACATGTCCTACTCAGTCCCAATTAAGTTGGGCAGCTTTTTAAGCCACGTCAGCTATCTTTGTTTTGGAGTGCACATTTTAAAACAGCATGACAATTAACGCATGCTAACTCGTGCATATAAACTCTCTTTTCACAAAAACTTGTAATTCATGAACCCTCAAGTCTCACCAGTCATTATGCTGTCGTATAAAACGAGACAGTTAGGCTGTACCTACACGCTGTGTCACGAGTGCACGCAAAAATATTACATGTAAACTACGGAGAAAACATTGTTAACAATGAAGTATTCATTGATAAAGAAAATAAGACTTTACTTGACTTTTGACGGCCTGCTTAGCGCAGTCTCGACTGAGCAATTACCTTCTGTGTTACAAGTCGTAGGTTTGATTTACGCAAGTACATTCCGAAAACTGAGGTCATGCATTCCTGACACTTGTCAGTTGGATACGATTAAGAACTAATTAAAGTATAAATTCGTACAACATGTATTCTTTTGTACTTAGCGTGTGCAGTCCTTTCACAGTTGTTTTACTTTTATAGTGCCTGTTAATGATCTAATTGAAACAAATGATTGGACTATGACTTTGCATGTAAGATTTGTATGTGTCTGTTTTACAACTTTTAAGGAAAAGTAAGGTTCTTGCTTTGCAAGCAAATAATACGACACCTGCTGGACACTTGCTTGCTAATTACATAAACATGACAAACTAATTAAATTCTTCATTTAACCTGACTTTCTCTCACCCTTTGGTAACGCCCTCTCATTAGAAAGCGCTCATGTTTGGCGTTTGCCCAACTGCGCAGTAAAGTCACGATAATGCGTTTTATTACTATTAATGCGCGTGCGATACATGCGCGGTCGTGCGGTTTTGAGGGATTTCACATTTTATGCGCTTACGGTAGTACCTACTCGTGTATACAAAAGACGAATTATGGGCATGAGAACACAAAAATCTGTTTGAAATCCTTATATATTGTAAGACGTTTCTCTATATGTTCGTCCATTTGGGTAAGTAAGCTCGATAACCACTTCCTAAACTGTTCACAATCAAACCATGAAACTTTGTCCATTTTTAGCCCGTAGCATACCAATAAACTAATCGAGAAAGATTTATAAGTTTCGCAGTTGATGACTTATCCTATAACCATTAGTTATTTTTCATGAATTTAAATTAACACACACACAATTAATAGACACAGAACAAAAACAAACAACAACACAGAACAAAACAGACAGAAGAAAAATAATTCAAAAGAAAAAGCTACTTTTCTTTAGAATTATTTTTAGGAGATATATTTATTGTGCAATATTAAATTATTTCAAACCCGCAAGGTAATTGCGTAACACACTAAAAGTAGGAAAAACTTTCATTTTGACAGTTCAGCAACATTCATTGCGTTATTTACGTTATTGAGCAGATAAATTTTTCGAACTTTGAAGCATTGGATTAGCATAGGCTTCAACATGATTCAGATTGTGCTTGATAGTGTGTTACGAAATTAGAGTACTGGATACTTCTTGCATTTGATTGTTTAATTTCTCAAAAAATCATTGAATACCTATATTATGTACGTATTGAATTAATACTACAACAATTCCAAATTAAAAATTATTCTAATATTCAAAGTTAGTAATATTTAAAATGTATACGTAGTGCCAATTTGCATGATTCGAGTATAAGTGAAAATAAAAGATAGTCACGACGTCTTATAAAATAAGAAAATTTTACAAAATCTTTTGTTTATTGAGTAAAATGTTTGCAGTGCAATATGTTTATGCATTAGCTTGCATAATGTTTTAATATGTTACTGAATCTGTATGAGTAGCTAAAAATAATCTTCTTTGAACTTGTTTTTGTAATAATTTCACTTTCATATACGACATTTCAATTTGCTTTAAAAAAAGTAATTTGAATATTATGCAGAAATAATATCTTGGGTTTTCACAAAATGTCGGTCTAGTTATTTAAAAACATACTTACTTCTGCCATTGATTAATTGGGACGGTAGTGAAAGATGTATCTGTATCTTTCCAGGGTTCCGAACAAAATAAATAATGAAACATGTAGCACCATTATAAAGTACATAAAATATTACCTTTTTTTCAAACAAAAACTAAAAGAGCATACTTTCCATACCCACACGACATGAAACAGTCAATAAATCTAGAAACAAAAGAAGCAGTAACAATTAATTACACGTTACAGGCTTACAGGTCACGCAACGAACTCCAAAACAATAAGGTTTCTCGAGTGAACAAAAACGTACAAATTAATCAAACTATCGCCTCTAGTGAACCAGCAGGTTTAAGCCACAGCTTGTTCACCGTTCAACCTAATGAACTATAATTTTCTATTTCAGTATTAATGAAATAAATCACGCTAGCGATGTCAGTAGGAATACCTACGTATGTTTTACTTTTTGTAGGATTGGATTAACATACTGTCTTTCAGTTAAAGTGAGCAAGTTTACGGGGCATTTACTTGTTAAATACGGCATAGGATACGGTGTAAATTGGAATATATCCATTTAACTGCAATATGCTAACTTGATTGTGTCTTCGAGACAAAACACAATCTGAAAGACGTACTCAGCGGACCATCATTTTTCCCTAATCTATTTTAAGGTTAGTAGAACCAGATACGGTAATTTGAAACGACCTCTTTGTAGGTATTTCTCAAAAATGTTGACGTTCCGGGCACTGAAATCAGAGAACCAAATTCAACATTATTGACCGGGTAAACTAATATAATCTCTAAATAGTATAAAGAAAAGTCGCTGTTTCCGGCTGTCTGTTTCTCCGCTTACTTCTTCTAATCCACGCTGGGTTTTGATACGGTTTTCACCATCATTTAGAGAATTTCTTTCGGAAGGTGTATAGTATATATGAATAGGTGTATGTATAATACCATAGTAATAGCATAATATAGTAATATCCTAGTAAAGAAGAGCCGAGAATTTCAAAGATATGTAATGAAGTCTTAAAAAACATATTTTTGGGCGCTTGCTTACTTCGCTAACTCTGGCTAAACTTTACGATATAGATCAAAATAATGTACCTACTACGGAATTTTATATCTTAAAAAGATCTCCAAAGAAGTCCGAGACGGCCGTATATCTATCTTCTAAGGATAACCCACAGTAACCATTTTTACCCTATTGAGCAAGCCCCACTTACATCAATGCAAACATTCAGTTATAAACTAGGAAGCGGGCGTAGTGGACAATTTCATGGGCCAGCGACATCCTCGATGTAATGTTGTGTTACTACATATTCTTAACGATAATACTTTATTGTGCGTACCGGGCGGGCAGGGAACTGTATAGAGCTGAAGAATCTAAACAAATATTTCTGAATAAACTATGATAGAATAAAATAAAACTCGTCCCAAACGTGGCTAAACATTAGACGCCTTAGGAATGACTGTGAGATATTTAGTATAGAATCCAAATATCCCATATGCGTTGCAAGGTAGATGTTGCATATAAAAATAAGTCAAACCCAAAAACATTATTTGAATATTTAACTGCAAATAAACCTCATCACTTTCATCAAACAAACTCATTCATTCATCACAAAATAATCTTTATTTCAAATATTAGCTCACAAATATTATCCTCTAGTACTAACACCTCTAAACAAATATACGAGACGACTAACTCACGCGCACACCGCGCATGCGTAACACGCGTTTCATCCTACGACAAAAAATATATGTAAGAAGGTCCACAGTCACAAGCAAAAAAATATATAATAATTATGCCAAATCACAATCAATGTCTATAATATTAGTACAAAACACATCAAGGGTTTATAAGCGTGAAGCAGATCTTTCCCTAATGACTGCTGACTACAACAATATAATCGAACAAAAAATTCATTTGGCTGGGGCAAAACGGGGAAAGAAGAAACAAGTTTGACTTCACACTCACTTTTGCTTGTAGATGTTTTCCTCTGACTATTTATCCACAACGATAATTCAAGAGTGACTTCTGTGCCTACATGTTCGGTGGACACAAGAATTGCAAACTAGCATTATGCTCAATCGTATCTACTTTTCCTATATTTATACATGTACACTCATTGTATGGCCATTATTCATAGTCACCATTTGTAAGTCAATGATGTAACTGTTCTGTGAGTAAAATAAGATGACGTTGCAATTTCTTCTCACTGAAATATCCATCGCAGCTCTCGGTAATTTTGTGTTAAAAGTTTATTAGTACCGAGACCAAAGTCGGATAGAATTGTGAACTAGAATATAATTGTATCACTGCAGTTTACTGCCAAAACCCTCTTTTCATTCAGAGAAGTTACGAGCAGAGACCACCTAACTTGCTAGTTATGTATTGACCATGATAAATGATTAATATTTATTTTTCTGTAATTAGATTTGTACAAACACTTTTACACGTCAATCATATTTTATAGACTAGATAAGGGCGGCGATTCCTATCCTACTATTCTGAGAAGAAAGGCCGAAACAAACTCAGAAATCACAGACTCTTAAAGACGATTTCAGGTTGGAGTCTTGGTTTTATTCTGATGGTCCCTTGATTAACTTTTTCAGAGATTTTGAATCAAACTTAAGGCACATTCATACTGGTGCCGATTCTCTAAACTAGACTAAAAATCACTAAAGTTTAGTTTTTTACTGTCTAAACGACGATTTCCTATTCTGAGATAGACTAAAGTGACACAACTTAAGTTTATTTTAATTTGACAGCACTAAGATGGCACTGAGTTATTAGTTTAGTGAAAATGGCAATTTTGCTATCCTGAATTTGACGTTTTTCACCTATAATTTTGGTTGTCTAACTAAATCTGGCTATTTTTAATCGCGATGAAAAAGTTTTGGAATAAAATTAGTTGTCACGAACTAAAATTCACCAAAACACCTCGACTTCAAGTGCAAAAACATTACTGTTTTTTTTTTATTATATCTCGAAAATGGTGTGTCCTATCCGAAAAATAATGAAAATTTCGACCTCCTTCATACAGGATAATTTTTTAACCAGTGCGCAAACTGTAACCATGAATTCAGTACATGATTCTAGACCCTCTAGCGCAGAAATTTCACATAGGTAATAAAAAAAAAACTGCTGTTTCATAGAAAAGTGCAATACCTACGTGGTAAAATGTATGGAAATACTAATAAAAAACTGACTAAAATTTCTATGTCAAGGGGTATAGAATAATTGCTAAATTCATGGTTACAGTTTGCGCACTGGTTAAAAATTTATCCTGTATAACCCTTAAACCCTTAAAACTCTACATGCAGGTAATAATTTTTCATATTTTCCATACGAAAAGTGAAAAATTCCATACAAAACACGTCGAGGCTGCCCCCCATGCGCGTCTCCGGCTCTAAAAGAATTCACGGAGTAGGGCAAACAAGTACCACGTGGAGTCGTAATTGTCAAATTAAATTTAAGTTGCGTCAAAATTATTTTTAAATTACATAGAGATATTTTTTGCAGAATGGCTTTAAGATTCTCATAGTCAAAACTTAGGAATTTTAGTGATAGTTTAGTTAGTTTAGTTCGGTGTACAAGAGAATCGGCACCATTGCATCAAATTCAACCATAAACACCAAACTAAAGTCTGCAACGCATGATTTAAGTAACCAACTATAGTCTTCGCACAAAATCAGATAAAGTCGTTATCTAGCAAAAACTGTTATAAGCATCCTGGTTGCAAAAATATACCCCCTTGTTGTTCGAAGAGGCGTAATAGCATATTTCACACTTTACACTTCGGATGATAGCATCGGTGTAATAATAATGTATGGCAGATAGTGCCGCGTTGAGTCAAGCTTGCCTGTAATTTATGATAGCCTGGTAGCTTCATAAGATTAGCATTCTTTGTTATACTGTTATACAATTCGTGAACGCGTTGTTCAATGACATACATAGTCATTCATATTGTAATGGTAAGGCCTGTTAACTCCGGAGGAATCTTTCTATCAGTTTAATTTTATCTCAATTTAATCTTAGATAATAATACAATATAATTAAATATATTGTACAAAGTAAAATGTATGTGAGTAACTAATGACCGTTGAAACATAAAAAAAGTTTGTTCTGGTAAATAATAATTGTATTGGAGCGAGCTTCTTCGCAGAAGACTTTGTCCGATAGTATTGCTTGATACCATGGTATATGATTTCATTGCTAAACATTCAGGTATTTCTTTATCATCGCTAGCGGTGGCCAGAAACATTTATTCGTAGAACTCATACGTAACCCACTTCATAAGTCCCTACAGTATTTTTTTTTCTTTTACGTGATAAACATGCATATTTACAGCAACAACGAAGGCCATGTAGGTAAAAGAATCGACTTCATCAAGCACGGCAGCTCACATTTCAATCTTCACCAAACATAATAGTTTTCTCCACAAAATCATTGAAAACAAACGAAAATGTTCGAACAGTAAATCCCCGTTGTGCTGTAGGATAAACCGCGGGATGCGACGCGCGACCACAAGCAACGTCGGGTGAAATTGTTGTATTACGTGACCGCTATACCTGCAGGGATTAGCGGTACTGGTGCTGTGCTCTATCCGAGAGAAATTATGGTGTTTTACGCCTGGATCTACTTGTAAACGTAACAAACGTCAAATAATTGGCATGTTGTCTGACACTTGCTGGTCACAATCGGTCGTATTACAAACCACGATCTTACTTTAGCCCGAGCCTAAACATTCGAGCCAGTTTTTGTATTTCGATCTTTATGCCGACTTTAGTAAAGTTCTTAATACAAAATTGACAACCTAAGGCCGAACTAAGTTGTCAGTTTTGTAAATGGAACTGTATTTCGATTTATGTTAGGTTCATAGTTCAAAAACAGGGTTGATGGTTTAAACCAGATCTAAAAATTTTTTTTTTTGTATTAAGACCTAATGAGCCTAGTATTCAATTCGATACAGGAACAGATGCTTAAGCGTCACGCGTCGTCCTGCTGGTACCTTTCGTGGAAATGCGTGGCTAATGTGATGTTATTGTAAAACTAGTAGATAAATGTTTGTTGCTTATAGGTACTTGATCATTCTATACCGTAGCTCGTATAGCTATTTATTTAATTGTAAGCTATTAAAACGTGCTATCGCGATACAATTTCAATAAAATAATAATATTAATAACTTGACTTAACCTCTACACGAGTTGCATTCAGTTTATTTTTCAAAACGCCCACGCATTGACTTCGTTGGTATTTATTCGATTGAAGAGATAGTCAAAATGGTTATCAAATAGACCATCTCGATCAAGTCTTTGCTTAACAGGCAATTAGTATGTGACCTTGTGGAAGAAATCGAATCATAGAAGGTATTATACGTCTTCTTCTAATTTTAAGCTATAAAATATAATAGCTACCGTGAGAAGCCTAGACTTTTGGCACTTTAAGTAATGCTTGTGTTTCGATACTCGCCACAAGTAATAAGTAAAACTTATGGTTTAGGAGCAACAGCGATAGGTTTTTAGTTTTAATTGAAAAGTTGCTTCTCACTCACATTTACACCAAGGTTTCTTAGAGGTTGTAGAGAAATCAAAGAGCAATTTTTTGAATTCTTTGTAGATAACGAAAGGATTTTCCGAAGACCGCATGACTGAGTTGAACTTGATTAACTACTAATCAATAATGTGAACAAATGAATCTAGCCTAGTCTAGATTTAACTACGAACGTTGTCTATACAGTAGGTATTACGTCACATTGGAGAAGGTCATTGTTTAAAGGACCACAGGACCTCAAAGGTCAAGATCGAGTCCCTTAATCAGTTCCTTCGTTCGTCGTTTTTTGAGATACATACATACATAAACTCACGCCTTCTTTCCATGGGCGTAGGCAGAAACTGCACAACGCCACCTGCGACGTTCCTTACATACCTTTTTTTTTGTTTTCGGGGGGAAACCCTCAAAAGGCACCCGACCTCTGGGGACGGAGGTCGGGGAGTGTGAGATTTTTACCTCACTAAAACCACCCCGGTGATCACCATCGGCACATAGGGGGGGGGGGGGGGGGTTGTCCCGGTTCCTACGTTCCTTACATACCTACTCCTTAAATCCTTAGGAGTACATACGTGTTAAAAGATATCGTTATTAGGTATCAAATGAAATAAGTAGGTACAGACAACCCTGCAAGTAATGCAATTCCGAATTTCTTACCAAAATAGTATCGCCTATTGCGAGACATCTCATCAAATTGGAGCGCATCTTTTGCAACCACTGTTCCGAAGATATTGCACAATGCATGTTGCGCGGTGTCAGTTTAATATATACGTACTAAACGATTAATGTCGGATTTGATGTATTAATGTGTTTTATAGCAGTAGCTGGACAAGTGACCACACCTAATGTAAGGTAATAGATTTATGTGTTCACGATATTGAACAGAGATAAGAATTTATCTAAAACATTATTTTCAATGTTATTAATTAGGTTTATTGCAGAATAGTAAGGTGATTCTACTTTTTGTCCATCGGCCCGTTTAGCTGCGTTATTATTAATTATGTTCATTGTAGAGCAGTATAGTGATCCTACGTTTTGGTAATACATCGAGCCAAATAAATGCTACGAGGCAAAGAATATCATAACATAACGAGTGGAAAAAAAAACTTTGCCTTCGAGTGTGCAGTTTACTTACATTAAAAAAACGTACTTGCTTGTAAAGTGGCAACGCTTTTAGGTACATAATTAAGCATATTATACACTCGTGTTTAAAACATTATTTTGTGTTTATTATATTTTTTATACAGGCTGATTAGCGGCTTTGCCCACGGATATCGAGGGATATGGCTTGGAGGCGTGGCACTTGTCCCCTCCATTTGGTCAAAGTGACCTTAAATACACGTGATGGCAGTGAGCATCGTTTAGTCAAATGTTTGCAACGGAACGTGTAGTGTGATTTCGTATTTTTACAAAATGCCGAATTCTTCCGTCCTTATTTGCAAAAATAGGACAAGTAGCGTGTCTTATCACCGGTAAGTAAAAAGTCACTGCATTAATTATAATATTTAAGGATTTTACAAATTATCTGGTTCTGAAATATTCTTGACATGCGTCAGCCTATTGCCTAATGATTGACGCATGTCAAGGGATGCATTAGTGGTGCGCAGCGCTGAGATATGGATATCGATAATTGTTAGTCATTCTAAATAAGAACTTATATTAAGAACCTGCTTTACAAGAATAATTACATTTTATTTCAGTTTACCGAAAGATCCAGACCCTAAAAATAAATGCATAGATGGAACAGGCAGGGAAAATAATGGGTTTCCCTCAAACCAAAGTATAATTTGTTCTTCCCACTTTCAAGAAGATTGTTTTAAGTCGTCCCCGAAAAGATGCATGTTTTTTGAGTGGGCTGTACCTACACTCAAATTAAGATACATATTTGAAACCTAAAGTTAACTTATAATAGTAAAGCTATGTGCAAAAGTTTTAGGCAAACCAATTGTCTTCATTCTCCAAAACTGTACCATATTTTTGCTGTTAGAACACGTACCTAGGTATCTTCGTACTTTTATTTTTAATTTGAATTTATTTTAAATTTAATCGAGATTTTTGTATCTATCATTATTATTCATTATGTACAGCTTGCATCACAACAAGAATCCACACCTGATAGAACCGAATCTTCATCATCCACAGACACTGTCGTTTTACACCTGGCAGATACACCACGAAAAAAAAAATTGAAACAAATGATCCGGAAAAAAGATATTGTTATTAAGTTACAAAAATTGCACATCAAACGTCTACAAACCACAAAAAGGCGATAGGAAAAAAAAGTAGAAAATATGAAGGAAATTTTAAATACATTGAAGGAGACAAAAACTGTCAACGAAGATCAAGCTTTACATTTAGAAAATATGAATGTTAGTTGTACAGACCAAGGCCTAAAAAAACAAGGTCTGGCATTCCGGGAGTGACACATGCTTAAGTCACTATCCAGTTGCCACTTTATTGCAAAAAAAACACGAATTATGGAAACATTTTTAATCACCATTCTGTATTGGTATGACTTTTTAAACTTTTTTTTTGGTTAAGACATTGTTGAACACCATTGTGTATAAACCATTAAAATTGTCGTTTCATTTTTCTAATCGACCGAAACATTTCAATGTATACATTTACCAACGTAATTGTTAGTTAAAACCTCTTTGTTTTATCGGATACATACAGGTAATAAAGGCGATTGGGGAGTTATTATTATACAAAAAAAAACAAAGAAAAAAGACAAAGGTTCTTTATCAAAAATGTTAAACTTAATAGAGAAAGGTTAAATTTACTGAAACAACTGGATATGTGTTCTTTTAATTTGGAGCAAAGTACTAGGAGGTACAACAATGACACACAGGACTTGCAATCTTATCTTGATCATCTGCAAGAGAAACTTAGCGCAATGACTAACAAATATAATACCTCTGAAGATCTAATGAGGGAATATGTGTTGGCAATGAATAAGCTGTTCAACTCACAAAAGAACAGCTGTGAGCATTGTCAAACACCATCCAATGTACCTACACCAGATCTTTCATTGTTAACATGTAGTACCAACTTACTGCATCCTTGTGTTGATTTGACAAGTTCTTTTAATAATAGTTCCATTAAACAATGTAAAGAAATTGTAAATAATGATATAGAGTTATTTTGTGATGAGATTGGAAAGGACTTAGGCCACTTGTTGACGGATGAATACCGGGGAAACTCCATAATAAATTACTGTATGCCTGGTTGTTCCTTATTTGACATTATGAGAGAAATTATTAAATGTAACTTCAACCAGGACACTACATTATTGATTTTTATGGGTAATAGGGGAAATGTGAAAAAAAGAGAATTACTCCAATATTATAGGACATTGTGTAATCTTAGTTTAAGAAAAATTGAGTTGTTTACATTCCCATACAGTAACAGTTTGCCACAGGAAGAAAATAACTTAAGATTTGAAATTAATATGACTTTGCATAATTTGACATTTAATAATAATTTATTCCAATTAGTTGATACTAACAATTATGTTGGTAATAATTTGTTTTTGACAAAAGATAGATATAATATTTTTATGTACAGTCGCCAGCACATCAAGTTACCACAAACTGTCAGATTTTCTCATTCGATTTTGAACTTAACCATTAACATTTTAAGGTTTGAAATCATTTGGAGATATTTGACAGTTTCTTATAGCTTGACCTGCTGGCGACTGTACTATCTTTCTAACTATCTTAAAAGACAGATAGCTGTGTCGCTATCATATTTCTTTTCTATTACAGCCAAGAAGTTGGCTAAACAAATTGCTCCTATTGAGCAAAGCTATGAATTGTTGAATAATTCAGCCAATAATTTGGTATCAAAAATTTAAATTGATAATAATTTAAATTAGAAGTTAAGACAATAGAGGCAACCTCTAGAAATAATGTACAGAATTGTAGAAATAAATCAAAATCAAATAAGAGTTTAAAAATTAGTAAATAGTATCAATCTGGTGCATCAAAACATTCAAGGATTTAGGAACAAAGATTTAGAAGCAGAATTATTTATGAATTTTAACAGTATTGATATTCTTTGTATAACAGAACATTGGCTTAAAAGCCACCAGTTCTTGTTCAATTTTAATAATCACCAAGTTGGTAGTTCGTTCAGCAGAGTAAATGCTAAACATGGTGGCTCTTTAATTTTAGTAAGTAACCAGCTTAAATATAAAGAACGTAAGGATATTGTGAGCCTATCTGTTGAGCGAACAGTTGAGATAGCCTGTATAGAATTGGAGCAGTTTATTGTATTAAGTGTGTACAGACCCCCCTCAGGAGTGTATGACTGCTTTGAAAAGGTAATGGATGAAGTGTTAAACAAGATTTGTAACTCGAACAAAGTCCATTATCACTTGCGGTGATTTTAATGTTAATTTATTAGAAAACTCGAGTTCTTGTAGTAAAATATTAAGTCTCTTTCAGTCCTACAATCTTGTTAACCTATTTTTGGAGCCTACAAGAATAACCCCTACTAGTGCAACATGCCTAGATAATATTTATACAGATGTTATACCAAGCCACAAAGAAATTATAAATTTACTAGATTCTGATCATTGCGGGCAAAGGATTACTATCCAAAATCAAAACATCAAAGTGGCTAAAAAGGATATTACTGTTAACCACAAAACTGCAAGTCGCTTGGAAGTCTTTAAAGTAAAAATCATTAATCAATTATCAGTTTTGTCTTTTCATGCTGATCCTAATCATCTATTTCTTTAATTTATACTGTAAACAATTTGATTCTACATTTATTCCCAAGACTATCTCGGTTAATAGTAACGCATCTTTCAGCGATTGGGCTACCATTGGTATTCATAAAAGTAGAACACGGCTTTATGAGCTGCACAATGAAAGGACTTCTGTAAACACTACTGAATTTAATTTATATGTTAGAAATTATTCAAAATTATTTAAAAAAAAGTTTGTTGTATGGCCAGGTCGCGTTATTTGAGTTCGAAGATTAAAAACAGTAGTAATTTAATTAAAACGACTTGGAATATTATTAATAGTGAAACGGGAAGGTCTACGAACCGAAATTCTGACTGCAGCCTGTCTATTAATGACAATATAATAAAATCAGACTCACAAGTCGCCGCTGCCTTTGAAAATATTTTTCGGACATTCCTGTTTCAACTACTAAATCCCTAAACTCATCACTTTCTGCTGCTGAGTCTTTGCTTAAAGAAAATGTTTGCTTAAAGAAATTTCATTTCAAACATATTACTTGTAGAGATATAATTAAGACCTTTCACACTTTAAATGTAAAAAAGACTGTAGATCTGTGGGGTAATTCTCTAGAAGTTGCTAAGTCTATTATTGACATTGTAGCACCTACTTTAGCTCTTATCTTTAATAATTGTTTCGACTGTGGCGAGTTTCCTGACCTTATGAAAAAAAGTAAAATTATACCTTTGTTTAAATCAGGTAGTACATCAGACCCCACAAACTATAGACCTATTTCAGTAATACCTACGTTTAGGAAATTAAAAAAAAAAATTGGCCCAATTGCAAAGATTTTTTAATAAACATAAATTATTACATAGTAAACAGTTTGGTTTTACTAGGGGTCGTTCAACTACTGATGAACTTTTGGGACATATTTAGAATGCATGGGAAGATAAATGCGATGACTTGGGCATCTTTTGTGACTTGTCCAAGGCATTCGATTGCGTTCTTCATGAAACGTTAATCAGGAAACTCCGCCACTACGGGATCCGGGACACCGCTCTGGATCTTCTTACTTCATACTTGAGTAATAGGATTCAGAGCGTTGACGTTAATGGAAAAAGATCTCCCGGATCTATAGTGACAATGGGAGTCCCGCAGGGCTCAATTCTTGGTCCTTTCTTGTTTCTTATTTAAATTAATGACTTGCCGTACCTCATAAAGGATAATCATGATATAGTGTTGTTTGCGGATGATACTTCACTTTTGTTTAAACTTAAACGTCAGCAGCTGGTTACTGACGATGTAAATAGCGCGATTTCAAAAGTAGTTTACTGGTTCAATGTCAATAATTTACTCCTTAATGAAAAAAAAACCAAATGCATTAAGTTTACGCTACCTCACATAAGACAGGTGAAAACGAATGTATTGATGAAGGGCGAAGAATTGAATCCTGAAGATAGCACAGTATTCTTGGGCTTAACTTTGGATGCTAAGCTTCAGTGGGGCCCACATATAGATAAATTGTCAAAAAAGCTAAGCTCCGCAGCATACGCTGTTAGAAAAAATCGTAAGTTAACCGACCCAGAGACAGCCCGTTTAGTGTACTTAAGCTATTTTCATAGTGTTATGTCGTACGGTATTCTGTTATGGGGAAATGCCGCCGACATTCAGACTATTTTTATTTTGCAGATAAGAGCTGTTCGAACAATTTATAAATTAAGTCCGAGACAATCTCTCAGAGAGAAATTTAAGGAGATTAATGTAATGACTGTGCCTTCTCAATATATTTATGAAAATCTTTTATATGCACATAAAAATATAAAATTGTTTAAAAAATACAGTGATATCCATAATATAAATACTAGGAATAAACACAAATGTGTTGTACCAACAACAAGGCTCAAAAAAATAGGCGGCTCGTTCAAGTGTCAATGTATACGCTTTTATAGTAAACTTCCAAGCCACGTTCAAGATCTAAGCCTTAATAAATTCAAATCATTAATTAAACGTAAGTTGTGCCAGAAAGCCTTTTTAACCGACTTCACAAAAAGGAGGAGGTTCTCAATTCGTTTGTATGTGTTTTTTTTTATTTTTTATGTGTTAGCTCAGAACTTTTTTCTGGGTAAACCGATTTGGATGATTCTTTTTTTATTTGATAGGTGGTGCTTCACATGTGGTCCCATTTAAATTTGATCAAGGTCTGACCAGTATTTTTTGAGTTATCCTTAATACTGCATATTTTTCCACTTAGTTTATATGGATGATGTGTTAATAATTTCCTATCACTGTTATTTACACACCAAGTAGTGGTATACGAATTTGTGTGGGGTAGGTACCGCAACTAAAAAGTGAAAAATAAAAACATTTTACAAAAAAACAACCGACTTCCAAAAAAAAACACTAAAAGACGTGAAAAATAACTTTAATTTCGGAAGTCGGTGGCCAAAAACGAAAATACAAAACCAACGACACCGACTTCCGAAATTAAAGTTATTTTTCACGTCTTTTAGTGTTTTTTTTTGGAAGTCGGTTGTTTTTTTGGAAAAAAGTTTTTATATACCGTTAAGGATTATATTGAGGACAAAAAGGCTTGGGATTGAGTAGCTCCAATTTTTGCAACCTGAATGTTTTTTTTTTGGATTACTTTTATTTTTGCTATATTTTATTTTACATAAATTTTGACATTTTGATAATTATTATATATACAATGACATGACAATTTACTTTGTGAAGTATAGTATTATTATTTATTTATTGTGAATGTGAGGACTATGTAGGTAACTTTTATTGTTATTTTATTTTTTCACTTTCTCAGGTAGTTTCAATGATAATCTGGCAGTTTGAGTGCTTTATGCGGCCTATCTAAATGTCCTTGCTTTGGTATTGTTCGTCGAGTGGTTGAGCTCCTTAAGTTCTGAGTTGAGCTCCACGATTAATGACAAATACGTGCACTGACTGGACTGGTCCACTCATCCTGTGTGGTTTTTCCTCAAAAGACCATTTCAGACATAAATCTACATGGTCTTCACATGATCTGACCAAGATTATGTCTGGACTTTAAAAGAGATTGTGACCTCTGAGTTTGTTTCGGCCTTTCTTCTCAGAGTAGTCAGATAGGAAACGCCGACCTCATCTAGTTTTAAAAATATGATTGACGTGTAAAAGTGTTTTTATTAACCTACTTACAGAAATAAAATCATTTATCATTATCATTTACACTAGTGGTAACACAGCGGTGATGACGTAGGCTTGTGTCACCCCCGTTACCGCAATGCTATACCTGGCAAAGTAAATTATTATAGCATGGTAGAGACCTTATTATCAGGTACAATACTAGCCTAGCTGCGGCACAAGTCGGGAAAGCTAAGTACACTGCTGGCTTAAAACCATTTGCTATGACATTGCACTTTTATTCCCCTAAAACATACGAGTTTGCCATACAGAAGTTTGCAAGATGCATACCACATGTCCGAACTATTAAAAAAATGGTATCAATCCGTCGATGCAAAACCGAGATTTACAATAGAATCATTGAAGGCTTTACAAATAAAAGCAAAGTCGTCTGAACAGAAAATTGTTTGCAATTTTGTACTAGACGAAAAGGCTATAAGACAATGAGTTGAATGGGATGGTCATCAAATGCATGGCTTTGTAGATATTGGTAATTATATATTGGTAATTATATATTGGTAATTATATATTGGTAATTATATATTGGTAATTATATATTGGTAATTCAGGCCTTGTAAGGCCTGCATATTTGTAGCTATGTGAATATAATCCAGCATTTTATATATGTAAGCTATCACGCCCTTTATGCCTGGGGTTGCCTACGTTTTTGGGGGACTGTCTTATGTAATATTGACGTTCGAAAAGTACTGAGTTTCGGTCTAATTTGAATAAATGACTTTTGATTTTGATTATAAGTTCAATATGAATTGTTGTTTACATATTATATATATATTTTTTTTAATTTTGCAAACGAAAATATTATATTTTTACTTGATTTGTTTTTGTTGATATTTTATAATATTCCTGATCAAATAGCAAAAAAAAAAACGATACAAAATACGTCCAAAAAACATCTCTTTCTGCAGTCGGTTTTCATCGGTACTTTTATCGATCAAATATTTATACCAACCCCTCTTCCCTAGTTGATGCTAGAGTTGCATGTGTGCATTCAGTGACTGTATCTATATTTTCAAGTGCCCGCCCCTTTTGAGCATATGTGCAATAAAATAGCACAGAAGTGTTAAACATACACTCGAGAGCAATGAATCCGGGTCACTTAAAGAATCCTAAAAATCTCGGAAACTAAAAATGCTACGTTAATGCAATAAATTGTATTTAATAGACAATGTAATACTCCTTAAATGAAGGTATTAAAACTTCTAAGTTATTGTAAAGTTATATCATAAAAAAATCAAATTTGAAAAAGGGCCACTTTCGAAGATGGAACTACGAAATTACAGCATTTGGTTTTGCTTTTGTTTGTAATCTGTCATTTATGTGGGTACATAAACCATGTTGATAGTGCTCTATATTCATTATTCAAGCTGAAATTATGTCGCTTACGCCTGAAGAATGCACCAGAATACTTACAATGCTGGAAACCGGCCGGAGTCAGCGCGATACAGCCAGGACTGTCGGTGTGTCGCTGTCAACAGTACAAAGAGTTCTCCGACGTTACGAAGAAACTGGTTCTAACCTACGCAGACCAGGAACGGGCAGAACCAGGTGTACCACAGCACGAGAAGACCGATACTTGGTGAACACCATGCTTCGAAATCGCTTTCTCACAGGAACTGAACTCACAAATCAGTTTCGACGCCTCGGAGGAAGTAACCCAAGTGCATGGACAGTAAGACGTCGGCTTGCTAAATCTAACTTAAAACCCCTTAGACCTGCAAACGGCCCTAAACTGGAGCGTGGGCATCGTATTTCAAGACTAAGATATGCCCAGAGCCACGTAAATTGGAGTATTGAAGATTGGTCAAAAGTTATGTTCTCCGACGAATCAAAATTTATGCTCTACAAGCACGATGGAAGACACAGAGTGTATCGAAGACCAGGGGAAAGATTCAAGCAAGCATGCATCGAAGAAAAAGTAGCCTACGGTGGTGGGTCTGTACTAGTGTGGGCCGGAATTTCTTCTGAAAGTCGCACAGAGCTGGTGATCATAGAAAACGGCTCTTTAACTAGCGTAAGATATGTGGAAGAAATCCTCAATGATCACGTTGGTCCATTTATGGTCAATTTAGGTGAGGATGCTATATTTATGCATGACAATGCCCGACCTCATACAGGTAGGATTGTGAATGACTACCTTCAAGAGATGAACATTACTCGTATGGAGTGGCCAGCGCGCAGCCCGGATATCAACCCGATCGAGCATGCTTGGGACGAGCTAGGCAGATGCGTAAAACAACGAAACCCTCCCCCAATCACGCTTCGTGAGCTCAAAATTGCTCTCACAGAGGAATAGGAGAATATTCCCCAAAATCGTATAAGGAACTTGGTGTACAGCATGCCAAACCGCGTAAACGCAGTAATGGAAGCACGAGGAGGCAATACGAAGTATTAAAATTCAAGAAAATCGTAATAAAGTTCAAAAATTTCATGTTTCCTATTTTTGTTTTAAGGAGAGATCAGCAGTTTTTTTCTTTATGTAATTTTGTGTTAATAAAATGAATGGTGACTCATATATTTTTTACTTTCATTTAAGGAGTATTACATTGTCTATTAAATACAATTTATTGCATTAACCTATCATTTTTAGTTTCCGAGATTTTTAACATTCTTTAAGTGACCCGGATTCATTGCTCTCGAGTGTATTTTCTTGTTTGCGTGCGAGAAAGCATCATGTGTGCCGTATCTATTTCTTTTGTTTATGTGTGAGTTTCAGGAGTGGGGAAAAGGTGACGACACTTAAACTTGAGCAAATATAGAGTGAAGGCATATTTCTCGGATATCTATGGTTTTGCCAGTGCCTTTATTTACACCTGCGTGCGCATCGCTAGCGCGGCGCGCGGAAAAATCAAAACCAGCGGTAGCGCGCCATTTTCCATAAATATTTGTAGTAATATTTGTAGTTGTTTGTTGCATCAAAAATGTCAACTACATGTAGGAAAGAAGTGCAATACGTAGATAATTTGACACCGCCGAAAATACTAATTGAGTCAGGGCCCGGCCCATTTACAACATTCATCCAACTTCTATGAAAATATTTCATCATCGCCGACATTTACCCAAGAAAATGAAAATAACGAAATTATTAATAATACCAATACCATAACACAAACCGTAACAATGCCAACAAAAACTGTTCCGTGTCATTTTGAGAATTGTACTTTCACTAATTGTTTCAATAATAAAAGTTAATAACAAAATAAGTCTGTTTTTTTTTCTCGCAAGTGTGTTGAAGAACGTCGTATGAAACGCGTGTGCATTGATCAATACACACTCCGCTCCCTTATCGCACTCGCCTACGGTTCGCACGGAATACTACCGCCTCAAGTGCAATGAGAATGACCAACATAGCACACTTGTATCATACTGTACTTTACACAACGATTTATTCCTAGTAGAAATTAAATTAAAATACGAAATTACACCCGGGAATTAATATTGTATGTAAGTTGTGTGTTATAAAAAACATTAGTAATATAATAGTCTAAAAATTGCTATTCAGAAAAATGACAAATTTAATAAAGTCTATTATGCAAGACTTTCTATCAAAAAGATCAGCAGGTTAAGTGCTTAGAACAACATACTAAATAATTTCATCAACATATTTATACATTATTTTGTTTCGTCAGCACTGCATTTTAGTAGATATAACCTTTGATCTTTGGAAATAAAGTGCAAAATATTCATTAATTTACATCGTAATCGGATCAGATTACATTGTGTTATATAAAATTGAGGAAACAATTTAAAAACATGCTAAGTATTAAATAATACTGAACTATAACGAAATCGCTTATTGACAAGATTCAGTTATGATAATTCAATACGTTTGCTGAAACTGCAAAATCACTTAATAGGCCTATAACACTCTCACTCATAAGTACTCATAACATACTGATAACATTTTATATAACACGATGATGCTATGCAAGTTTTCCTACAACAGGATAAAAAACTGGCTGACGATGGCGACCGCCCAATTGCTGAAGAGTTGTTGACAAGAGATACCTGCAACAGCCCAAGCAAAATACGGATGCATTACCAACCTCAGAAACAATGTTTAAAGATATCAAGTACTTATCACAAATTTTACTGGGATTTTTTTATACCTTTGAACACCACCCATACTGAGGATTTGGCTCGGTGGTGTTACTATAAAAGTGATAAGGATTTAAGTCCGTCAAACAGTGGCCTGACATAGGCTGTTGATTCCTTCTAAATGGAATACATAAATCATCAAATCACAGGATTAGGTGTGTTTGTATGAATTCCCCGGACGATGCCATACAAGGAGCTCCTACTAAACATATTCATACAAAAACTGATACCAGTCAATTATCAACGGGTTGCTGGATAGCAGCCGTAACAGCCCATTTCCTTCGGGTAATTGTAACAGCTTGTTAATAAGTGCCGGTCCACTACGTTAAGTGTTATTTTCCACTATGAATTGGTAAGTTCATGAAGTCAGAAAGTCTTCAGCGCCAAGAGAGTTTAACGTGGACCTAATTTATTAGTCGAGATCGTGGTCAAATGCAGGCATTCCGTTAAAAGAAGTTATTTAAGCCAGTTATTTAGCCATTTAAAATTGTTTAATGATATTTTTCCATATTTTTCAAAAGCTTATTCAAAATTAGTCTAATTACTCTCAGAACAAAAATGTTAGAAAATTTAAAGTTACAAAAAACAGTCCTCAAAAGTTCCATCTTTCACCAATAGTCTTCCTAGTGTTAGATCATCGCATACATTGTCTTTAAATGTAATCAGTAAGTCTATTGTTTGTCATTCTCCATTCATTCCTAATTCTAATATTGCAAATTTTTCATCGTAGAAAACTAAAGCCATAGAGTTTGACGTGAGATAGATGATGGAACTCCATCTGCCTAATGTATTATTTATACATTCTGTATGCAAAAGTTTATGCGAAAATTATTCAATATCTCTCAGACGCTTGAAGAAAGTTGCAATTTGATGCAACTTGTTCAATCGGCTTCTAAAGTTCATCGGCCTTTGATTGAAAGGAACTGATGTCGTAGTTTTATCGTAAGATTTAAGTAAACAATGGTTCAAATATTATTTTATTATACGTATTTAGTCGTTGCGGTTAGTCAGAAGCCCGAAAGTCTGACAACCAGTCTTACCTATTACTTGGATTGTGGAAGCCAGTTGCTTCACGTAAAATTCTGATATTCAGCTGCGTCCAAGCCAGATGATGATGGATTGATTAATATTTAAGTTAAAACCCAACCTTCTTTACGAAATGATTAAACCTTGTAACCTTGTTAACCTTGTATAGTACTCACGACTTTATAGACAAAGGTTTGCATGTAGCTGACTCTTAAACTGATTATTTTCCTTTCTTGCTCAACACAATGTTTGAGTACAGTAAAGACCTTCGTTCTACGTTGTGTTTTAACTATACTACAGTCTGTTTATCATCATGGTAGTAACCATGAATTAGCTAGCTAAATTATTCATGAAGACTGGGCCAGCTTGATTCAATATATACTTCCCCGCATATAAAGCTGGCCCAATCTTCATGCATAATTCAGCCTAAACAGGATATTAGCCAATAGCCTACGTAATTGCAACTATAATTATCACCGCTCGGTGATGATCATTACCCTTCACTATTTACGCATATTAAGGTCCCATAGTACAGTGGTGGGTTACGCAACCATTAGTGATGCTTTCTACAGCACCCAGTGTTGCCCGCAACCGTCACTGATGCGTGCGGAACTCAGAAGCAATTCGCAACTTTGGATTTGGTTTGCGTTTGACATGAACATCACTATGATGCAATAAGATACAGGCCAGTATGTTAACCCATCTGTTATATCATACATCTATAGTTAGAATGCCTTTCTTGTTGATGGCTATGGTTCTGGTTGTACCAGAAATTCTGACCACCACTCATGCCAAAGGGTGTTACTCAGTAACTGGGCTGTGGAGGTCAGATAGGCAGTCGCTCCATGAACAGTACTAATATTCAGCTGCATCTGGTTAGACTTGCAGCTGACCTTAACACAGTTAGAAAAAGGCTTGGTTGTAGTTTCTTTAAATCTTGCCACTGGGCAAAGTGGAATAATTTGCTCTTATATCATAATCTGCCTATAATGTTCCTACTGCTGGGACACAGGCCTCCTCTCTTTTTGAGAGGGAATGGGCTGTAATCCACCATGCGGGCCCAGTGCGGGTTGGTAGATGTCACATGTCTTCGATTTTTTGGTTCTAGGACATGGTTTCCTCACGATGTTTTCCTTCACCGTTTAGAGAGCAGTGGTGATGAAATGTAAAGCGCCTGTCTGGGTTCGAACCCACGACCTACAACTCGTAAGTCGGGGCCGGTACCACTGGGCCACCACTGTTTACTCTTATATGTGCTCAAATAAATACCTATAAGCTAATACTATAGGTTTTATTAATTGATGCTTAATTGTACCTACAGAAATCGAATTTCATATAACTATGTTTGATAATGGTTTCCAAGATTGTTTACTACGAAAACAGCGTTGTTTCTTATTACATGCAAATCAACTGCTTTTTGTTTCTTTTTCTGTGTATTAGTTCTTTCTGTTAAACAAGCACAGTAATTAATAGATTATATAACATTTTAGTAATGCTTTCAAAAGTACAATTGTTACATGGAATAGTTTAGGAACGCGGAACTGATCACAAAACTGAACATCATTGAGACCCTTGTTCACTTGACAGGGCTCTGGTGACTTAATGATTCTTTAAATGTTTAACACGATACAGGTGTTACAGTGAGTGACATAAACATAATAATATTTAGTAATGCTTTCTATAATAGCTCATGAATTATTTATTCTTTTAGTTTGTTAGACCTCCTAGACATTCAGTCATTTAAGTAAAAACAATTTCTCTTTTGGTGGCACGATTTGTTAAATACTCGTATTCATGATTTTTCAAATGTTACGTGTGTTTGCACTGCAGGTCATTTGACATTTATCAGGATTTTAGAGTGTAAATAGATATGTTGATTTTTATGTGGATGGCTATAAAAAGAGGCAGACTAAAGAATAGAATAGACGCGTGTTCAGAGGGCTGACTCGTTATTTGGCCAAACAATTATATATATATACCAGTTCATAATTTGTCGGATTGATAAGAACAGATTATAAACTATCGAAAAATAATGCGTTAATTTGTAAATGTTCACAATTTTTCGATAGGTTATAATCTCGCGAGATAGATAACAAATGAACGATGTTTATAATTATACGGTGACGTAATATAAGTATTACCTGTTAAAAAAAACTTTTTCTATTTCTAAGAATATATGTAGATTTTGTTGTTAGAAATTATATGGGAAGGAAGGAAGTTTCGAGGGGCGTTCAATGTATTCTCGGTATCAGCATGAAAAAAAAAACCTAAATTCAATTAAATTTATTTTTCAATTTACTGCCACATCACCGCAATGTATTAAAAAATAACTTTGGTCTTTCTCTGATAAATGCGCATTTATTGCCGCCTTGAGGTCTTCCTCGATGAAAAATCGTTTCCCATAAAGGTCTTTTTTCAAATTAGGGAATAAAAAATAACCACTTGGGGCTAGGTCCGGTTTATAGGATGGGTGGTTAATTTCTGTGTAACCACAATCTCGAATAACAGCCTTGGAAACACGCGCCGTTTGGACCGGTGCACTGTCGTGAAGAAGCAACACACCGGGTGGTCAGTTTACCCCGTCTTTTTTCTGTAATAGCTTTCTGTTAATTTCGTAAAATAGATGCGTAGTATGCTGCGTTTGCGATTTCACCTTTTTTGTGTACTCTATCAGCAAAATTCCCTTTGAGTTCCAAAACATTGTGGCCATGATTTTTCTGGCAGATGAAACGACTTTGAATTTCTTAGGGGGCGCAGTACCCTTCTTGTGCCACTGCATGGACTCTTGCTTACTTTCAAGGCGATAATAGTGTACCCACGTTTCATGCCCAGTAACAATTCCACCAAAATTTCACAACAGAGCTCTAAAAACTCTCTACAGCGCTCGATTTGCACTTGTTTTTGAGGCGTCGTGAGCATTCGCGGCACCCATCTTGCACTGACTTATAAAAGACTGGTAAAGAAGGTCATGAAGAATAGTATACATGGTACCAACGGGGAGGTGAGTCATCTCTGCTATTATTTTCATTTTTATTCGGGGATCCTCCAGTATAAGATTCGCAACTTTTTTCACGTTTTCTTCCGTAGAGGCAGTAACCGGGCCGCCCGAGCGAGTGTCGTCTACAATACTCTCTCTGCCCCATTTAAATTCATTTGACTACTTTTGAACCGTAGATAACGAAGGTGAAGAATCTTGGTAAACAGCCATCATCTTTTCGTGAATAGTTTTTTGACATTTTCCTTGTTTGGTAAGGAATTTAGGAACAGCGCAGTGCTAGATTTTCTTCAACATTGTCACGTTAGCTATTCCAGTTATCGTTGACTAAGAATAACTAGCAAACTAATAATCACAACTATATGAAATTTTACCTTTATACCCTTGATAATGTCATTAAACACATCATTAGTAAATAACCCTCATCATACCAAGAATACATTGAACGTCCCTCGTAACACGAGTTGACGGCGCATAGATATGAATTGATGAGCAGATGTACTACGCTGACTCTGACCGTCAAATGATTTGGGATAAGGGCAAGACGATGATGAAAGTTAATTAATTCTACATGCAGATCACTTGCATATACTTTAGGACTAAGGTCAGCAAGCGATGCAGGAATGTGAAAGGATCCAGACGTTGTCCATACAAATCACCCAATTTGAATTATGATAAGTGTGTTAGGGTCCAATTAGTCAATCTCGGTATTTCGCAATCGTGAGGGGGGCCGCCAAGCCAGATATTTAGTAAGACCACTTGACACTTTCTCATTTCAAAGCGATTACTTAAATGGTTAATCAACAGGAGTCAAAATGTTTTCTAGTAAATGGGCAACGTTTTCATGTGAACTTTAGGAGAACAAGGTAGCTAATAATTTTAGATTAATATAACACTTTAATATATTGTGATTTTGTCAATTTTAATTACCGGCTGTCTCGGACCGTTTAGCCTGAAACAGTCATTATAAATAATTCAGACAGATTATCTTTTTTTGTGCCCTTTCAGTATTTCCCATCAAAGT
This sequence comes from Griposia aprilina, assembly GCA_916610205.1. Lineage (NCBI taxonomy): Eukaryota > Metazoa > Arthropoda > Insecta > Lepidoptera > Noctuidae > Griposia > Griposia aprilina. The sequence goes on along the minus strand of OU744293.1, from coordinate 772,776 downwards.
TTCTTAGTCCTTTCCTTCTTATCTTTCAATAATAAAGTAATAATAGCCTGTTACTTTACAAGAGATTGCAGGACAAAAGCCTCTTCTCGCACAGAGAAGGTAATAAAATGTAAAATCCAGTTATGGCTATTATAAGTGTATAGTCCTCCTATTTATTTCCTTGTCATACGATAGATGATACGATTTCCACGCCTGAGGAGCACCTATTGAGCAGTAGCGTCATGGTGCAATATTATAATCATATACCGTGTCGTCAATTATTGTGTTAGAGCCGTGAATATTACGAATTATGCAACAATAGCATGATTTGTAACTACCGTTTTCCAATCTGGGCGGTGCTGGTTGTTTGTTGGTATCGTCGTAATTACCCCATAGATCACTTCTTAAGTTTGAGAAGGATTTTGATATCAATCTTCGAGGAGTTGTTTTTGGCACAAAGTAGTATTTGCTGCCGAAGGTCTTAGGAATTGTGATAAGGGGGTGGTTATTTAGCTGCAGAATCTTCTTGTGTTTATCTTGTACTCTAATTATCAAAATTCAGCATTTGTCATCTGTTTGCGTTATGAGACGGCAAGATCTTATGACGACCTACGCGGCCAAGTCGACGTCGCTTGCTTAATACTTTTTTCGATTCTATAGTATTATTTTGGCTATATACTAATGAACTAGTTTCGATTTAGGCAATCGTCTGACATTATAGCCACACCTGCAGCGCTTTACCAATACTGATAAACATACATAACATCACGCCTGTATTCCCCGAAGGGTTAGGCAGAGGTGTACCACACCCTCATTTCGCCAGTTATGTTTAAGTCCCATGTAATAGGGGATATCTTGCCAAATAATACATAAAACTGCCTACTTCGGTATTGTGTGTTATTGTCGGGCAAATTTCCAATTTTAACACTTTCATAACACAACATTATTTTGCTAAACAGAAAGTAATTTCTGTTAGGACATATTTCAAATCTTGCTTAGTTCCTAGCTAACCGAACGCCAAAAACCTGTCTTCAAATAACTCCTAGGCCCCAATTAAGTATTTATTATAAAACGGAATCGTTTATCGTTCCGGGCGTGTTATCAGACGGTTTTCCCGGATATTCTGACATATCCATTTCCACCGTTTGCAAACCGACGATCACTTCCTGAGATACAAGTTGCGCTGGACAATGTAAGTACGAAGTGTTGGGTTCCGTATCTAGTAAACGTAAAATGTAAGTTTTTTTTTTTTTTTCCTAATCGGCAGCTCGTAGTTTTGACCACTGAGGTCTTGGCTACTTAACCGGTCAAGCCTGTGGGTGCCTTAAGCTACTAACTTAAAGCCTCCAGCCAGGGGCGAAATTCTTAAATACTAGGCGACCGCACGCTAAGGGCACCCCCTGTGGGGTACGAACCTCGGCTTAGGGCGTCACTGAGGGGAGGGCAGCAAGGTGGGACAGGCTGGATCGAAATTATATTATTATTATTATAAGGGGAATTTAAAGCTACAGGCTCAGCTACGGCGCGGGCTGGCGCGTCGTCTAACAAGGGTCGGGGGGGGGGGAGGACAGATACGTCGGGGGCGTCGCGTAGGACCTCGGCGGCGAGGTCGGAACGATGGCGGTCTGTTTTTGTATACTGTACTGGTGGCCCTACTGCTCTCCTGGAGGAGGGTTATGGGGTCATCGGGGTCGGACAGGACATGCCTTGGACGGCGGGTACGACTAATATGGGAGGGGGTATATCTGGCAGCCTCGACAACCAGGGGGTTGCGATGTGAGGCCGCGGAGTCGAAGAAACGCTTGGATATGCGCTTCATGAATTGACGGATAGTGGGGACTTTAAGATCGAGATGGAGGATCTCGTTCCGAACGAACCAAGGGGAGCCGGTTGCCCTACGGAGGAACCGGTTTTGGAGGGTCTGCATCCTATGGATGTGGTGGGGTTTTAAGTGTGCGAAAACCACGCTCGTGTAGGCCATGATTGGCCGAATGCACGCTGTGTAAATGCGCAATTTGCACTTGAGTGACAATTTGCTGCGTGCATTCAATAGGGAGTGGAGTCTACCGAGAGCGAACGCGCCTGCCTTATGTGCTCACCGAAAGAGAGTTTTTGGTCCAGTATGACACCCAAGTATTTGGCTCGCTTCTCCCAAGGGATAGGCTTGCCGAACATGGTGATCGGACGGGGTAAAACGTAAGTTGTGCCAGAAAGCTTTTTATACCGTTAAGGATTATATTGAGGACAAAAAGGCTTGGGATTGAATTGCTCCAATTTTTGCATACTGAATGTTGTTTTTTATTTTACATAAATTTTGACATTTTGATAATTATTATATATACAGTTTCATGACAATATACTTTGTGAAGTTTATTATTATTTATTTATTGTGAATGTGAGGACTATGTAGGTAACTTATATTTTTTATTTTAATTTTTCACTTTCTCAGGTAGTTTCAATGATAATCTGGCAGTTTGAGTGCTTTATGCGGCCTACCCAAATGTCCTTTCTTTGGTATTGTTCGTCGAGTGGTTGAGCTCCTTAAGTTCTGAGTTGAGCTCCACGATTAGTGACAAATGCGTGCACTGACTGGACAGGTCCACTCATTCTGTGTGGTTTTTCCTCAAAAGACCATTTCAGACTTAAATCTACATGGTCTTCACATGATCTGACCAAGATTATGTCTGGACTTTAAAAGAGACTGTGACCTCTGAGTTTGTTTCGGCCTTTCTTCTCAGAGTAGTCAGATAGGAAACGCCGACCTCATCTAGTTTTAAAAATATGATTGACGTGTAACAGTGTTTGTATAAACATACTTACAGAAATAAAATCATTTATCATTTAGTAATTTTACTTATGGTTAAATGTGTGTTGTGCTTCATCAGCACCATTTGAAATAATATTTTTGTCATAAAAGAAATACTATTATCTTTATTATTTCTGCGATATTTTCTTAATTTCACCATCGAGCCATTGAAACTAAATGAATAAAGGCTTTTTGCCTTCTTCTTGTATCTTTAACGTCTTTTCTTCGAGATTTTTTGTTGGGTTTTGCAAAAAAAAACCAATGCCATACGAAAATTCAGCGTTAAATTCTAAATACTTCAAAAAACCGTGAACAGAACCATTCGCCTACGGAACCGCAAACCGGTTGAAGGTCAGGAAGCGTACCGGAGCACCACAAGTCCGACAAGTAAACAGCAATTTGTTAGAAATTGTACAGTTCAGTTTATTGGTACACTTTAATGACATAATCAGTACTTGTAGCCACGGATATGACGGCGATCTCAATGACACTTATACTGGATTGCTCTGTATTAAAAACGCGTATTATTATTTTTTTCTCTCTCTCTCTTTCTCTCTCTCTCTGTCTGTCTCTTTCTATTCTATATGAGTGTGCTATGTATGACTTTGCTAATAGATATAATGTATAATACTAGCTCTTAATTAGTTCCGTCAATCGTCCCGTAGGTAAATACAAATGCTGATAGGGTTGATTTCAGTGAATAGTCCTGGTTATTTCTGAAGATAATTGTTATCCAACACCAAAGGCAAACGCCATTTTAAACAAAACAACAGCGACAAAATAATACAAGCTTCAACAAAGCTATGAATGTGACAATTACTGTACTATTTAGCTGTTATCAAGATTAATGAATGATCGTTGGTCACCAATGTTACTAAAGAAAGATTATGTATTAGATATAACGTTACTAAGTGGTCAGATAACAGTGACCGCGACCGGTTCTGAGTTCATTTGCACGTGTTATAAACTCACATAGTTTTTACTTTCACTGGCCAAGAGATTAGAGCTGCTTTCAGAATGGATGTGGCAATTTTGTTAGGAAAGGTCAACCTTCGAAACCAAAAGAGTTTTGTGCATTATCCTGTGCGGTTTGTAAACTGACAACAAATATGGGATATAAAATAATAGTGTAAGAATCGAATACCTGTTTCTGGCTGGTAAAAGTATGGTCGATCATTTTATTGGTCAAATGGTAAAGAACATGTCAGGATTTAAAATAATTGTTAGGAACCTAACAAACTTTCTTCAATAAAATATTGGTAAACATTAGCTTATTTGGTCACAACAATAGATGTTATTTACTCCAAATTCAACCTTACAATGTCATCATTAAACACTTATAGCATAAAAAAATAATACGCCGCATCCACATATTTCCGTCCATGACAATGTCTACGAACGTCCGGCAAATATTCAAACTTGCCATTTATTATAATTTCTCCATTACCAATTCATATAAAATCACTTTCTCACATTGTTAGTGAATAGTTATTTATAACTTATGGACTTCTCCAATATGGAAATGTGAATTTCTAAAATGTAAAGTTCTTTGGTCTTTTCATTCCGATGTTTTAGATTTTTATGAGTCGACGTCATTCGTGACATAAGAGGAAGTTATGTGTCTTGACCGATTCCGTTTCAAAATGAATTGACCACAAAACTAAGATTTGTCTAATTTACAGATTAATGTGTAATTATTAATATTCTTTGTCCAATTTTTTTTTGACTAAATTAATCTTTTCGATTTCAGCATAAACACGAATTTCAGAACAAAAACATAACCTGCAGAATTGCTGCAAAGCTGTTCCGTCTCGCAAAAAACCAGAAAAATTATTTGGACTTGATGACCAACCTTTATTAATTGAAGAGGCACCAAAAGAAGAAGATGCAGGTACCTACCTGCCAGCACTCACTCAAAGTGCAGATATAACTCACTTTATTAATCTTCACGTTTCCAGTACTTACTACCGGCCGGCACATTTTTATTCCTTATCATAGAATACGGTTAAGCATATTCAATTATGGAATTTGTATCATTATATCCTTGTTTATCTGCCGATGCCCACTTCTCGGGAAAGCCTGTAGCGCATCCATAGTTGTTATACCATCTTTAACTAAGGCCTCATCTCATCGTTTGTCTATTTGTGACTAATTTTCTGTTTCTCAGTATTCAATTTTAACGCGGTTTATTTTTTAGTAGATCACAGCGCTACCTGTTACTAATTTCTGTTACTACTATGGAGCGCGCAGCGAAGTGACAGAAGCGGTTTCACTCATTCGTTGTTTAACTTATTTGCTCCTTTCACCATAGATGGCGTTGATTTAAAAAAATTGTAATAGTTCACAACGTTGTGCCTAGATGTCACTGTGCTGAAAGTGTACTTTTCTGAATCGCGCTATCATTGTCTTCACTGCAATAGCCATATCGTATAGAATAAATATCATACGTCCGTTTATTTGGGTCATGATTATAGGAATCTCTCCACTGATAGTCACACAAATCATCATGTATAAGCAGAGGTCTAATATGAAAGAACTTGGTAAATTAATAGATGAAAGTTGCAGAAGGTAAAACAAATAAATAATACAGAACAAAACAAATAACTAGGTTCAATCTATATGCTGGTGAATTCAAAATTCACATTAAGCCATAATTAAATATTACTATCTACATCCATACAGTATCGCAAGTATCTGTAACATTATATTCTTCTATAATTATTACTGCATTGTCATAACAATAATAAAATATCTAGTTGGTACCTAAAAGTAACTATTTTCATTGTTGCAGAGTAAAAACCTCTAATCCTGACAAAAATGCCTTGGCTCCAGCTTCGGATAGCAATATTATTTTGCCCGTAACTGCTGATGATTCTTCGGAAGAAGTACCAACACGAAGGCGGTTCAAGTGTTTGGAAATATTGGATGCTAAAAATAAGGACGCTGTAATTGATTTAACTAAAGACTGAATTATTGTTTCAAGTTTTGTCTATAATGATCATTAGCATGAATAATCGAAAAAATAAATAAATCTTCTTTAGAATTTCATGACTTTGCTCTTGGAATATTGTTAATATACCCATATTGTATTTCTTTTAAATATTGAGTCGTTAGTGTGGCTGAACTTTAGACAAATCTTATCCAATTTGAAGAATATATACCAGTTATATTTTCTGAGATAAAACCCCTGGGCTCGTTCGTGACTATAAATATATTTTGAAGAACTATTGTTTTTAACTTCTCAGGGCCCGTTCTTTGATATGAAGTTAAAAATGACCAATAGTCAATTTAAAAATTAGTCACTTGATAATAGTTAAAGTTTAACTGCCTACTCTGTGTACTCATGGTTAACTTTCTTAGCAAATTGACATTTTTTTAACTATAATTAGCTTAACCATTTGTCAAACAACATACTTATTTATTTTTTAACTAATTATTAGTTTAACTAGCGCATTTTAACTATTAGTATGTTTGACTACTGATCAAACAACGGGCCCTTAGAACTAAATAACTACCTTACATGCAAATTATGATTACGAAGTTAAATAAAAAGGCTTAGAAATTCTGACATTAAAAGAATAAAAATCAGCTCTAAACCACAAACAGTCCAAATGTAACTGTGTTGACGAGAAAAAAAAAAAAGTGAATATATTTGAGCCATCCATCTTAGTCAAGTGATTAATGATAATGACGCGGCACGGGGTGGTCTGAATGACGAGTGTTTATGTGACGAACCTGCCAGGTTTCGTGTTGGAGAAGATATTATCGTTATAAGTGTCATAGATCATGCAAGGAACATGGGTCACAGTACGGCCACGATGGATGAGTTTAGGACAGATCTGTACGTACCTCGTGTGCTAGATGGAGTAGTGATCTTTGTAACATTAACGAACTGAAGGTATATAAACTTATTTAACTTATGTAAAGACAGGAAAATGAATTGTTTAGCAAATTGACTAACAACTTAAACACACTGTTGACATGGAATGAGATGTTCTATGAAATGGCTTTAATGCAGCTTATTGACGCAGGGTGTCAGTTTGCTTAAAAAATAATTTCCCTGACTGTACAATATGTAATTAAAGTTCCCATTACAGCAACTTGTCTGTAATCAACTCATTAATGCGCAATGGAAAATATTCCTACCGTAGTTATAAGAAACAATCTATACAAAGCTGCCTTAGTAAGACTCATACATTTTATAGAACGCAACACAGTCATTACTTACTTTAACTCCAACAATACACATAAAAGACGAGAAACTTCAAAAGCCCAATCCTCCAAGTTCCACACTTAAAACAGGTACTAATAACTTGTTCAAATTAAGAGATTTCACTTAGATCTGTTGAACGCGTAATTGAAGTCTGCAGCAGAGTTTTAACGGTCGGTAATTAGATAAATTTGTGTATCCGCACGCCCTCTGTCGTCGACCGCAGCTAACAAAAATTTACGGAGCGTTCCGAATTTTATATTCATGTTAATTGGTCTGGACGGTTTTGGGTATTTCAGTGGTTTGTGAAGAGTTATGAAGTGAACTGGCCCTTAGTTAGGGGCCACCGTAGCATCGGGTTCCCATGTTACTGCATCTGGCAAGATCTCGATAACTAGTCGCGTCACGCCTGTTTGCCTTTATTCGATTCTGACTGACGGTTATGAAAACTATGGCACTAGAAATAGTCCTTTCTGTAATTTAAGACTGATGAATAAAAATGTTAGATGCTTATTTATGTCTATCTATAAAAGCTAACACGATCAAGCTCAGGATCCAAAATTGTGGAAGAATCCCATGGCGAAAAGCAAAACAAACTCATTACCGAAGTCTAATAATTATAATATACCATGTACAAAATATGTATTAATTGTAAAATAGTATAAATTTGTTAATAAAGGCTATTTGAATAAAAGCTAACACAGTAGAAATAAATTCATAAGATACTGAATCTTTAACAGGACATGTGTTGGCCCCACCAGCGTCTCGTACACCCGACAAAAACAAAAAAAAACCCATACAATTATCCCAAATCCGCATACCTACGCCAACCTACTTAAACGAAAATAACGCTAACCATTTTATCATTAAGAAAGTTAAAAACCCTTTAGAGTTAATAAAGTAAAACAAACAGACAGACAATGTAAACGTAGGTGCGATTGCGGCTCGCGCTTGAAAGCAATTCCTTGTCCCACTGAGTGGCGCAAAGAAGCAATTAAGATGAGAAAACGCTTGTACACGCCCTGCGCTGTGCTCGCCTTAAGCTGCGGCCATGATAGCGTTCTTGGGAAAGAATGCATGTGCTTTTATAAATATTCTATTTAACAAAGTTAGCAGGAAGTTGAGAATAGATATTGAGCATTTGTTGATTCAAGTCACCTTTGACCTGCACACATTTCGAAACATTAAATTGTTAAAAGTTCAATAACGTGGGATTCCATTTGTCCACGTTTTCAAATCTTACAAGCAGTAGGAACGAAAAATCTTGCAGTAGTTAAGTTGCCAAATCAGTGATATGTTATTCTTGAAATTACAATCCACTTGTTCTTAACCAAGCTCATTAATTTTATAAAACGTATTACCAGTCCTTGTATTTTCTTTTTAATCTTATATCATGGGAACTATCCCTTACATTCCAAAACTCACGACAATGGCCCATAAAATCCTGACTTTCACGTGTAACTCAGCTTTACGTAAATGCGTGCATCCACTATGCTGCACAAAGCTGTCATACCTTCGCGAGAGTTGGCTGCGACCACTCGTCCTAAGTGGTGACATGCTGAGGAACCGGGGCCTCGTCTTACTTACTGTGAGTCGTTTTTTTATTGTTTTCAAAGTGTTTTCTTTGGTGGAAAGCTTAAGTTTCGTTTGAAACAATTTTCTTTGTTGTAGGTTACACGTGTTTGCCGGTAATAGTGTTGAATTGAATTAAATTTGGTTACTTTAATATGAATAGGTGGCTGTGCTGATAAACTTGTGATTGATTAGTGTTTGGCAATAAAAGTCCATTTTTAGAAAAAAAACTTATAGCACATGTGGGTTGAAACGCCGGGAGGGGACGCCCTAGGAAGACATATAGTGACCTTACTGGTGATGTTCTTCAGAAAGGTCAGGTGCATAGTAATCATAACCGGCGTGCATGCATGACTAGATGTATGAACGTAAACGAGGCAAAAGGAGTATGTCATGATCGTAGCAGGTGGCCTTCTGTAGTTTCTGCCTACCCCCATGGGAAGAGGGCGTGAGTTTATGTATGTGTACTTATAGCAAAATAGTACATTTTACTTTTAGGTGTGTTTGTTTTTCTAAAGTGTATACCTATCAGGTTTATTTAAATAAAAAATCTTTATGTTAATTAATTAATTTTATTTCCAGATCTTCAATGTCACCTGTCAAATATCAACAGAAAAAATAATTAACACCAATGACTGGATACCAATGTCGCACAATGATATTTACAACCAAATTAGAAGAGTATCCACGGAATATCCTGTTTACCTAACTAAGAAGCCTTCCATGGATTATGATAACATTTTAGTGCAAAGACAACTAAATACTAAAAAAGATTTCAGAGATTTCAAAGAAAGTTTTGAAGTAATTAATGAAAAGCCTTTTGACACTGTCACAGTTCCAGATAACGCAGGCAACAGCGATCAAACAATAGTGAACAGTAAGGAAAACACTAGAAAAGCTAAAAATGTGTGGAATCATGATATTAATATTAGTGACGATAATGTTCTGGATCTACATGAAATTGATTCAAAAAGCAATGTGGGAAAAGAAGAAAATATTATTGAAAATGTCATAATAGCTGGAGCTACTTCAAAGGCATACGAAGTAACTGAAGATAGTGATAAATCAACAGCCACAGAAGATAATTATACATCGGAAAATAAAGGATATCAATATAACCCGCCCACTGACGAAAACCAAAACCTAACATCTACATTCTACAAAATCCTGTCCAAATACAATATTCACAGTGAAGATAAACTACAAAACTATGACTTGTCCCTTCAGCGTAAAGTACAAAATCCATCGACAAGTGCGTACCGAGTTCCGTTGCCATACGGATATAATAATTTGAATCATTTGCCCATAGACCCAGTACTCGCTGTTTTCCTATCAAACTATGGGTTCTACTTGCCAAGTTTGTTCGGGATCAAGGCTAATTATAATAATTTGTACGGTTATCTTGCTTCTAATAACATTCATAACAACAAACCCTTTGGTTTGTACAAAGTTTTCTCTGATACTGATTCATGGAATTAGAGAACTACATGCTTTTCTTTGATATTATTATTAGAATAGATTCTGTTAATGTTAGAATTAATTTTTGATTTTTATATTGAATTTCAAAAACAATTAGGTATAGTAAGTTTGGGATGTTTTCGTAAAGTAAATATTTAATCCTATTTTGAGATCCAGGAATTGCTAACTCTGTACCTTTTTAATTTTTTTGCCTTAGGTTTCCTTTGATTTGCAACTATATTTAGCTAATCAAATTATTATTATTTATATTGTTCACTTAACAATCGGATAATTTGAGAAATAACTGTATTCATTTGTAAGGATATAATTGGTTTAGATTAGATAATAAATAATATGGTACAAGGTAAGGTTCAAAGGCTTTACAGTTTTTAATCACCAAAGATAACTAACCGAACAATTAAGCCTCTAAAACCCTCCGCCATTTAAAAATAACAAAAAAATGGCAAAAGGATATTTTTTTAAAGCAAACGAAGTACCGCATCAACTGCATAAAGAACGTCCAGTCGACAATGAACGTTATGTGCAAAATCTTAAGATTATAATTAGATTGGGGGTGGGTTAAATAAAGGCTTGAAGCTTGGAGTTGTTCCAACAGCCACGGGCGTGACAGTTTCATAGCGCGTTGTGAAAAGTTGCCTTTGTAGCGGAGCCAGTTTGCACCACTTTTTATAATACTTTTTACTCGTTCAACGTCCCGGATTTTGTTTCGGAGACTTTAAATCTTGTTAATTTTGGATTTTTTGTAAATTGTATACCGGGCATATTAAAGTTTAGCTAAATTATGGCACATTTTTCATTCGCTACTGCAGCTGTAATAATGTTTGTTATTAACATCGTAGACTTGAAATCTTCTTTATCATGTTAACGTACAATTCGACACAAATTATAAAATAACAATGAAAGCTATTCAATTTTACGACGAGCTAGCAATTCTATTTGCCCTTTCAACATTTTTGCATTTGTTTTTATTACGATATTTATTTTTATTTCATTACTCACAAAAACACTTAGTTCCCCTTTCAAAACAATTTCTACTAAAGAAACATCTAATCAAGCCACATAATATCTTTCACATCAACTCCTCACGAGGAAAACGGAACAAGAATTCATCAGCCCACGTCGATCGTTCTTCGCAATCAGTTCTCATACATTCCTATAAACATACATATACTCGTATATTTTAGACATGGAAGCCTCAAATTCAGCTTCAATAAAATTGTATAAAAATATTTAGTTTACCTACATAATATGTATAATATTTTCTCTAACTTTTTCTTGTCAAAAAAAACACAGCTTTACATTATAATCTATATTCTCAAGTTTAAAAACGTGTATGGATAAATCCATATTGTTTGTAGTGGTGTTGAATCCGAACAAACCAATGTACGAATATGTTACCTAAGTTATACTTCAGACATATTTGAAACCAGTGTTGTTCATATTTGTATTGGATACGACAGACTGTGACTGCATTTAGTTAAATTTTACATGAAACATATCGGATACATTGAAATTGGTTTGCAGTTCTACACCAAATATATTTCGCGTTCATATCTTTGTTTTGCTTTTAGTTTTTCTTTAGCTTTGTCTGCTACGTTTTAATTCCTAATCTGCGAATCGGGAATATTTGTTGCTTTACAAACCTCGACTTTACAAGCTACACAGAAACAGTTGCGTTCAACGTCCATGTCTTTGGATTTAAACGAATATTGGTGTGTTTGGAGTACCTAACCCCTGCTACAGCCAATGGTACGTCAGTTGTAAAGCACTTGAAGTACGAAAACCACCCTTACTGCTACGGCATAAAAGCACTGTTAATGTCAAATTGTCGCCATGAGCTTGCGGTTGGAATCACTCCAAGTAATAAAATGGGGTATGGCTCGATTTGTTACTTCATATGCGAGCACTGCACACTTTTAATATAGTTCGTATTAGTGGCTCGGTATTTTTTGTTTGCAAGTTTATGCGAGATATCAGTTATGGCTTCGTTACAAGCAATGATATTTGGGTTTTAGTGAATTTGTTCAGTTTTATATTTTGCAATAAAAATATAATGTTTGTACAGTCAGCAAAAGAGATAAGTATCCAGGGTCGGTAGATATAGCTGACGTTCAGTAAGAAACCGATGATTGTTTTCGAATAAAATAAAATAAAATAAATAGAAAATAAAAATAATAATAAATAAAAATAATCAAATAATAATAAAAATAATCAAATAATAAAATAATAATCAATAATAGTACAATAATAATCATAGAAAATATAATATAACAATCATTTTATCAAATTAAATTTCATTCGAAAATATTCATCGGTTTCTTACTAAACTTCAACTATATCCGGCGACCCTGGATACTATCTCCTTTGCTGCCTGTACCTACTTTGATCTTATACATTTAAGATCATCATCATCACTGGCAGCATGGTTCCACCCTCTGCTGAGTTACTAAGAATAAGCCTCCTCCCTTTTGTGATAAAATCACAAAAGAAGAAATTAATTATTGAAAGTTTAAAAACTAAACAGGTCAAAAACCTCATTAAAAAAACACATCCGAATGAGCTTGGATAAAAATTCTATTAAGAACCATGCATCCTATAAAAATACATAGATATACAATAACCTAATATTTATATCATTATAAAGAAACCTCAACCGCACAAATCGATCAGTTTGTAATACCTAAACTACTTAACCACGAAATCAGTAGTAGTTATTGTGCGTAGTGACCGGAAAAGTGGAAGATTTTCCCCCCGTTCGCACGCTGCGGACAAAGTTGCGAATGTGTTCCATTTCCGAGCCGACATTTTTGCTTGTGATACTGTTCATGACATAAGTTGCTGTAAATTACATTGCTGAGGCTTCTATTTATAAAAAAAGGTGATAAATTTATATCAAATGACTTGAGTTTAAGTACCAGCGGAGTAATTGCGTATCACACTAATAATTGAAATGTCTTTCATTTTAACAATTCGATAACATTCATTGCGTTATTTGCATTGTAGAACACACGAATCTTACAAACATATGAAGCAATGGATTAGGAAATTCTTTCAAAATCCTTCGAATTGTGAAAGAAAGTGTGTTAGATGTGCTATAATATGTCACATTGAGTTTTAGAAATAAACTTGCACCTGCCAAATGGGTATGATTTACAGAGACGATGAACGGCCGTTTGTGATACTTACCTACTTCCTTACATAGTCAGTTAATGAGCCTTCTTCGTCCTCGTATCGATATTTTGTCAGCACAAAACTTTAAACATCAAATAGCTTGTGCTGTTCCTGTCCATACACAGACTGAAGTTAAATTACAGCAATGTAGTCCATTGTCACTAGTAATGTTTTTAAAACTTATCCTGAAACAAAATGTAAATTAAATAAAAACGAAGCAATTGCTGTATCCCAGCATACTACAGAACTATCTGCAGTAACACACACATACACATACATATAGGTAACATAAAATCCATGTTCTACTTCTCTGTGGTCTCCATACAATTTGTAACTGTATTGTGTAGGTCCCGCGTACTTCCAAGAAGAAATGTTTGTCTCCAATACATAGTGGTTTATTCATTAGAGCTTCGCTGGAAACGCGCCCAATAAACTGCTGATAAAACTCCAAATGGACCAAGCACACTTTGTTCTACGGAACCCAGGGCTGGTGGAAGTTGTAGACTGGGTGTGGATATTGTTGTAAGTGTCGGAAATACATTCATAGTATGTCGAACCGGAAGGAGTGCATTGCCGGAGTCTGTGTGTCCCGATAGGTAAATATAACCTAAGAAGCTACAAATTCATTGTAAACAAAATTACGTCTAGGCAAGCGTATACCATCATCAACCACATCATCGCTTTCCATCAGAAGTGATAGTGATGAAACGGGAACCTACAAATAATAAAAGAAGATATTAACGTGTTATGTACCATTTTTAAGTTTTAAAATTCTCATGCTCGCAGTACATACATGCACGGTCGAGTATGCAAGTACATACTCAGTTCTAACTAAAACAGAAGAAAACTGCGAGATAAATAACTACTGGTACTTAATTGATTTTGTATACCAAAGTAAGATAGTGTACTATAGGTACATCTCTGTCTAACGTTGAGCTCCTTAAGTTCTGAGTTGAGCTGCACGATTACAGACAAATGCATGCACTGACTGGACAGGTCCACTCAATCTGTGTGGTTTTTCCTCAAAATACCATTTCAGACACAAGTCTACATGGTCTTCACATGATCTGACCAAGATTATGTCTGGACTTTAAAAGAGACTGACCTCTGAGTTTGTTTCGGCCTTTCTTCTCAGAGTAGTCAGATAAGAAACGCCGACGTCATCTAGTTTTTAAAATATGATTGACGTGTAAAAGTGTTCGTACAAACCTATTTTCAGAAATAAAATCATTTATCATTTATCATTTAACGCTTCTGGTATACAGGCTGCTGGATGCTGCAGGATGCTGCAGGATGCTATGTTATATAAGTAAAATCGTATGAAGACAAAAATAAATCACACAATTAAGTCGCTGTGTTCTTTGACTTGCACCGCTATAACAAACTTATTGCTTCTCCCGATGTGAAAACTTCAGATTTACTTCTTTTTATTTTGCGGCCAACTTGGTTTACCGACTTTAATGAGCCTGATGAATCGTTTATACTTAGTATTACTTAGTGAAACTACTCAACTTAATCAATACTAGTTTGCAGGACGCACGTTAACTTGAACTTTCTGCTTTCATGTAATTGAAGAAGTCATCTACGTACCTTCAGCAAATTATTATTTTTTGTTCATATTGGTACACGTAGGGTTTATATTCTTTTCAGATATAAGTTTAGAGAAATATTAGTATCGGTAAAATGCTGATATTTTTTCTTGAAATAGGTTCCAGTTAAGAACACATAACATAACATACATAACATCACGCCTGTATTCCCCGAAGGGTTAGGCAGAGGTGTACCTATAGCACACCCACATTTCGCCCGTTATGTTTAAGTTAAGAAGCCAGTTATGAATCATTATCTAATTAATTTATTCGGCATCTACATTGATTTGTTAGTACCTCGGCTGTATAACAGGGTTTGCTTAAGAAAATTAAGTTCTTTTATAATACGATCAATGTCTGTAAGGTTACGCATTATAATAAATTAGAAGTTATGAGGTCTTATCCAAGTTTATTCAAAGAATAAAAGGACAAAAGACATTAAATAGTCTAGCAACAGTACGTCATAATCTCGTGAATGTTAGATATGATTGTGATTGAGCACGCAGACCACGCGCCGCGTAGCTTACATTCAGCAAGTCCTACCATTTGTCAAGCGTAATGTTGGCATTTAGCGAGCATATCACATTATGTGAAAGTTTAACATATTTTGTTACGTTTAGAATTCATGGCTGTGAGAAAGAAATGTATCAGCTCTATCTACCTACTTATGTGAAAATAATGATTCGCTTTATGTACGCACGATTATAGCGTTTGTTATACTTACTCCGCTCAGTCTAAAAGTTTAAGTCTGTTATGTGATTCAAGGGGGAAAATAGAAAATGTATTATAAAATTATACAAGGTGAATTTTAATTTGAAGTATTCCTTTCAGAACGTGATAGTGTGACCCATTTGCAACAGTTAAGTTCTCAACAAAGCCTGCGCGAAAATTCATGGGATTTCTGAAAACCCACTTTTTATGAATTTTAACTAAATATTAAATTTCCCAGAATTTGTCACTAAATATCAGTTTTGCTGAGCGACATTGTTTTGCTAATGACATAACATATCATCACGCCTTGTTTCCTCGAAGGGTTTGGCAGAGGTGTACCTATAGAACACCCACATTTCGCTAGTTATGTTTAAGTCCCATGTAACAGAGGGCGAGCCTATTGCCACCATAGGGCACACATTCCAGGATCCGGGCTGCTACTGAGAAATTCCAGATGAAAAAGCCCAATAACACTTTACCCGACCTGGGAACCGAACCCACGACCTCATGCTCAGTGTAGCGCTTGTGAGCAGTAGACCAACGATGTAGTCTATTAATGCTATATAATATTATTAGTGCTATAATTATAATATGCTATAATTACATTATAGCATAATCTGAACTGCCCTTTACTTGTGCGAGTCGTCATCGCCTCATTTTATAATAATTATGGTGCTTTCATAATCGATCATTTCGTAAATCGATTCGTCGAACCTTGGACTTATCCATAAAAGGTGTATCATTCTGCATCTTGTTTAGTATTTGCGTTGGGACCTTCAGAAAATAATCTCTTGTGTTTTACGCTACTTCACCGTTTTAAGTAAAGCTATGTATTTAATATTAGAAGCCAGAATAAATAAAACACACACATTATGTAGTACAGGACTGCAACTTGAGCCGCGTGTCTCGAGCGCGGCGGTCCGGAAAATGTAGTTTGCGCTCAACTTTTTTCGCTTTTTTCGCTCCCGAGCTGAGCACAACTAGCGATGGTTTGGAGTGATGCCATGTACGATAAAAATCAACCATTTTATCGTACACCGGCTATTCCCTTAAAATCCTTAAATAAGTATTTTTATTATTTGGTACATAGGCATAGGTACTGCTTCCCGTTCAATAATTTTATAAGTCGTCTAGTTTGGTACATCGGCATAGGTACTGCTTCCCGTTCAATAATTTTATAAGTCGTCTAGTTTGGTACATCGGCATAGGTACTGCTTCCCGTTCAATACTTTTATAAGTCGTCTAGTTTGGTACATCGGCATAGGTACTGCTTCCCGTTCAATAATTTTATAAGTCGTCTAGTTTGGTACATCGGCATAGGTACTGCTTCCCGTTCAATAATTTTATAAGTCGTCTAGTTTGGTACATCGGCATAGGTACTGCTTCCCGTTCAATAATTTTATAAGTCGTCTAGTTTGGTACATCGGCATAGGTACTGCTTCCCGTTCAATACTTTTATAAGTCGTCTAGTTTGGTACATCGGCATAGGTACTGCTTCCCGTTCAATAATTTTATAAGTCGTCTAGTTTGGTACATCGGCATAGGTACTGCTTCCCGTTCAATAATTTTATAAGTCGTCTAGTTTGGTACATCGGCATAGGTACTGCTTCCCGTTCAATACTTTTATAAGTCGTCTAGTTTGGTACATCGGCATAGGTACTGCTTCCCGTTCAATAATTTTATAAGTCGTCTAGTTTGGTACATCGGCATAGGTACTGCTTCCCGTTCAATAATTTTATAAGTCGTCTAGTTTGGTACATCGGCATAGGTACTGCTTCCCGTTCAATAATTTTATAAGTCGTCTAGTTTGGCTCTAGCTTCGTTGTCTTGGTTTTGATATAGGTACTTCATCAGCTAATTAAGTAAAGTACAACAATTGTTAAGACTTTATAAAGAAAATTGCTTCAAAATTATTATTAAAATAGCAGGTACCTACAACAATCCTGCTGGCGTATTAAAATTACATAAACTTGCACCCTATTTTTAAATGATCAAAGCTTACATTTAGAATTACTTTTTTATTCAAAGCCTCCACTTTCTATTTCTTACAAGCCTTAATCTCTTGTACCTTCGTGTTCTACATCTATCCAACTTTAATATTTCCCTAATAAATATTCAATGGGGATTTTTCATTAAGATTTTTTTGTATCATTAGCCAGGTTTATTATTTAGAGAGGAGGGTCGAGAGACCTCTCTCAGAGGGTCGGCTAAGTTCACTCATAAAATTTAAATTTAACGCTAATACTTTTCTTATTTGGACTTTTTTCTCATCGTAAACATTGGGCAATGCATAATTTAGGACTTCCGGACGGTTGTTGTAATTTTTATTTTACTCTCATTTCTTTTTTTATTTCACGGGTTTTATTATCATGGCTCAGTTTGCATCAGTAACACCATTTCGAAGTAAGTTCTCGGTACGTTTTCCTCGCTGTCATACAAAAGCTAGGTTAAGACCGCCTGACAGCGAAAATACAAAATGGATGTTTCGTTAGTAGAAGATAGTAAACAGCCAAAAATTGTTGATTAACCTTACAAACAAAATATATATAGGTATATAATATATAATAAATATAAATATTATCTATCTATCTATCTAAACTATTGCTACAACTACAACTCGCGAAATCATTATTTATTTGATGACAACCATTTCAGGGACTGTTAGCATTCGATAAAGTCCGGGAAATTATTTGTTAAGAAAATTGGATACCAACCTAACGATACCAACTTAAATTGACCGTATATTCAAGTCACAACTGTAATTCATTGACAGTTGCATTAAGTTTAGTTGTTGTTGCAAAAGTTGCATTAAATACGGCGAATTGACGTAGGTGCCAATTTGCTTAGCAATCAATTCCTCTGACTGTACATCCAAAACAAAAACAAACCATTGAAGGCTACTCAAAGCAGATTTAAAAAGAAAGCGAAAAACTTAAGAAGTACCAAAACAAAAGCCTTTCAGGCACTGTAACAATAATCGTTGAGTATTCACTGGTTACTTTATTGCTCCTCTCCCTCAAGTGACATTTGTGAGAGTGGCTCGGATTATGCGCGACTACCCTCCGCGGCTCTTAACGACCTAACTATAAACAGATTTATTTTATACACTAAATAAAGTGTGTTCTTTACTTTTTTATTGCTTCTGTTTAGTCGGTGAAGATATTTTGTAAGTTTATGAATTTGTGCATGAAAGACAATATTTGTCAAAGACAATATTTGCGGGGTTGTTGTTGGTTAGATGATGGCTGCTACTTTCATATGATTGTTAAGTGTCTTGATTAAAATTATGTGTCTATTTTTAAGTATAAATTATTAATTATTTAACAAGCTAGAATTCATGTTCAATTTCTTCAGAATACCTATTATAAATGAGATATTAAAAAAATACATTAAATATGCTGCAGCCAAAACTTGTAAAGTATTCTCAACAGAAACACTTAATTTGATGAACATAACATCAGTTTAACTACAAGTGAATTTAAAATTCACAAAGAGCCAACAACGAAACTGAACTATTATCCCAAGTTACAGTTTAATTCAGTTACTCACAAGTTTCCTCCACTACAGACTCCCTAATATACTTATTGACTTAATAAAGCAGAAGTACAGTCTAAGTAAGTTAAGATAATGTCATCTGATGCCGAGGTGCCATTACCGTGCCGGCTGGCTCGCACTCAATCGACTAATTAGTAAATTAATTACTAAGGCGACAGATATTAGCTGGTAACGGCAGCTCTTAAATGAGAACCATTTGCTAAAGTGCTCCGGATTACTCTGAGGTGACTCTGGCCTGCTTCTAACAGTATCTGGGAAGATGCAAAATGCTGCAAAGTTGTCTGGTGGCTGGTAAAACTATTATGGTTGTTTCCTCTTTGGTTTATATTAGTAGCATTTAGTTAGGCACTAAGAGGTGCTTTTAGTGTTGGTTTTCTAATCAAATTAGTTTGGATTCCACGCGCATGTGAATAGGACTTTATAAAAGCATACTTAACTGTTACTTAATGAAAAATGACTATTAATGGAATAATGATTTACCTACGAAACATATTTCTTCGTCTTTTCTTCCGCAAATATTCGTGTGATCCAAGAATCAATGATAAAAAAGGGTTCGTTGAACTCACACACTCTCGCGCACCTGACTGTTCCACATCCATCACCAGGAAGGTACCTATCTGAAATATGTGAAATATTTATTAGTTAATGTTAGACAATGTACTGCAGTCATAATCATCTCCATTCTCCTGTCCTTGTTCTAATGTATGTAGGGTCAGAGTGTATTCTTCCATTACATTTCTATTCCGTAATGTTAGTAGTCACCTTCCTTTGAACAAATCCTACTGGTTTAACACAAAACTGAAAATTCCAACTGTTTTCATAATCTGACGATTCACTTTACTACACGTTGCTGTAGATTTAACAAATGTTAAAGAGAATTCATAATCTCTTTGAATCTGCATTTCTAGAAAATGTGAAATAATGCTGTAACTTTAAAGTGCGTCCAGACAGTGAGAGGCATGCGCCGCGAATGCCTTTTTTTATGTCTGACACTTTAGCTTATGGCATGCGTCAGATGAGTGGCTTACCATTAGAAGCACATGCCTCGCACTCTCCGGAAGCATCTTTAGATGTTCAAATGTACTGCAATAATTGCAGAGCGATTATACTATAACCACTATTAGAAGGTAGAACATTACAATACCACCCAACCAAATCCACTCTTCATTGACATGAATGTGGTTTATAGAACTGCCGGAATCATAAACCACGATCCAAGAAGAGCAATAGAATCCGTGAGTTAGGAAAATCAGTAACCATTCCCCGACATTAATAAACCATACGATGGAATCACTAGTGAGGGTAGCTATTGTTACTGCCTGCGCTGTGCTATTGAAGGCCAGCAGTATCGGCAGGCTCAGCAGAGCTCTGTCGTAAGCTATCAGTGCCTCCTGTTTTCCAGTCATGTAATTAGGATGGATTACAGTATTGTCGTATCACAGACGAATGCTATTGTCCAATCCATCTCCTCCTACGAAGACCAGTTTCCTTGCAAACTGGAATAAATACTAGCAATAAATCTCAAGTTAAAATCACGTTTAAATTTAATTATACGCTCTGGTGTACCATTAGGGAGAATAGATTGATACAATTTCTAATAAATCAGTCAAATGATTGAGACATTACTTCTAAAGGCAATTATATTGACAGAGTATTGGCTAAAAGCTATGAAGCAACTAGTTTCCGCCAGATAACTGTTCCTAATTGTACAGGAAGCACTTAGAGCTTTAGGAGATTCTAACGTCACAATAAATCGGTTCACTGAAGCATTGTAATGTTGTTACTGGCGTTTGAATCTGCTACCGAATTGATAAAACACATTCGTTCTTAAGATTGATAAATACAGCAAGACATAATACTAAGGAAGTTTATAGCTGATAGGAATTTTAATTAGGGTTTATTAGACATTGAATCCAAAAACGAATTCAATTAGATATTATTGACGATGTGACGTTGCCTGTTTTTACTGGAGAATCTGAAAATTAAACAGTAGTAACAGTAGAACTGCGACCTGTTATTCTGTAAAAATGTCACCGTAAATGAGCTTGAAGTGAACTGTCACTCCGCCTGATGCTACAAGTTGACACTTTTTTTTTTTTTTTTTTTTTTTGGATGGGAAATCATCAAATGACCTCTCCCGCTCTGGGCGGAGCGGAAGGGCGTGTCAGACTCTTACTGACTAAAACCCACCCGTGTTCCTTCAGTTGCCTGTGCGCCAGGGCCACGGTAACTCTTTCGAACAATCCGCGACCCCGGCAGGCATCGGCCCTATCGGACCCCGTCAATTATGCTGACAACTCTTTGAGGCGCGCGTGGAACACAACGCACCGTCGACCCGGGCCTGGTCCTTACCGGACGGCGAGCTGCCCATTGCTCGCCGTCCGCAGGCCCGCGCCTACGGTGGCCGGGAGTCGGCTATGGACTCCCGACGCCCAGGGTGTCTCCTCCTGCGGCGACTAGGGGCGTGAGGGCGCAATGATTGCCTCTCCCTCACGCGCTCCGCCTCCTCCTTCGCGAGCATTACTGCTTCGCAGAAGGAGGTGACTGCTTCCCATTCTCTCTCGCTCCGTACTATGGCCCGAACCAGGGCCGGACGCGAGAGATCGCCGCCGCCGATCGCCGCCACGAGGACACGGCGGTGCTCCGCCCAAGCCGGGCAGACCTCCACCGTATGCTCCACCGTGTCCTCCGGTCGATCCACACAATGCCAACACCCGGGCGTTTCCTCCCGCCTTATCCGAAACAGGAACCTCCCGAAACAGCCATGTCCGGTGAGGACCTGCGTCAGGCGGAAGGTGAGGACGCCGTGGCGCCTCTCAAGCCACTCCTCAAAGAGGGGACTTACCGCCGCAATTGTGGCGTGCCCATACAAGTTGACACTGAGGTAGAGGTATGAGGAACAGGGTGTAAAGCTCACTCATACTTTATGGAAAAGAGAGGATCCTCCGACCAGACAGATGTCGTGTCTAGTGGGCAACTGCCCACCGATTGATGTCGGGACGTTGTATTTATGCTAGTTGCGCAGTAAACTCTGCTTGCCCGATGCAGAATTTTGGGTGACGTCAGTGTGACGCGTAGCTCGCATGTGCCGTTTGTAGATGCCGCTACACTATTAATATTGATGTTTCACTCACCAGTAGATCACGAGTGATATGATCACAGCTGATTTAATCCCTTGCCAGCTAGTACTAGCCAGACATTTTTATCATAAGTTAAAAAAAGAAAACTAAATAGGTACATCATATTGCTACAACGCCAGAGACATTCAAATACGACTAATATGATTTTAGTTTTTAATTTTAGAAACTATAAAATATTTTAATGTTTCACAACGAAATATAAAGCGTTACTAACAAGACATCGTTACAATTGATGCTATAGCAGAAACCCAGTACAGAGACACAATACACCAGTACACCACCTACACCTAGGTGTCGAGGTACCTACTCAATTAGCAGCTAGTCCAGGCCCACAATAACTCACAATTGGACTAGATTAATGCCAGCACTCTGGCTGTCGTTACAGGAATTACAAGCGCCATTAACATGCCATAAATTCATATTAAAACAACGTACATTTTGATTTACATGTAGTTTTGCAACGACCGAAATTCGCGTGGGTGGAACTCCGATAAGATTCTGATGTAAATATCGCTTGGACTTGTTATTTTGAATTGGGTTTCTTGTTAGGGTTATTAGTATTAATATAAAACGAATTGGTAACAACAATTACCAGTTTCAAACTATTATCGATTAGGTTAAATAGTTATTATAGTTCTTAAGGCGCTTCCCTGACCAAACGACCTTGAGCGTTCGGTCCTTCTCTGTCCCGTCGCTGAGTCTCGCTCTGTCTCGCTCCCTCCGCACGTTCATTTATCATAAAATTCACAAAAATAATGAAATTACTTGAATAAAAAAAGACAAGTGAAGTTTTAAAATAAAATAAAACGTGTATTATTTAGACTTTTAAATTATCTATCCATTAGTGTAATCCTCAAATGAATAGAACGTCACCTTTAGCAAGAGATGCATGCAATCAATAATTTTAGTCACTTTTTTAGAAGGAGATTTCAAATGAATTTATAACACATAAAAACAAATAAGAACGTGCAATGTGATGATAGGATAACGAACATTAATAATGTGCTTTTAGATGTAGTTTATTACCCATAGTCAATGAGTTAATAGCCTCTGAATAACGCACTTTGACAAGGTTTTGGTCGGGGTACCGCCTTAAGAGCTTGAAAGGGTTTTCTAGTTCGTATCTAAGAATGATTTGCAGAGAGCTCTTCACAATCGTAGGATTATTTGACATAACACAACATCACACAACTACGCATGGTGCTGACTTTTACTGTAGGAAAATCCAATTACAATATTTCGAGCAATTTCAATGGCAAACACAGAACCCCTTTCCAATAATAATTCAATAATTCAATAAACCTCTTTAAAAATCTAATTCAACCTAGCTCGACAAATTCTGCTGATTTTTCACTATTACACAAATCACAGACACATTTCACCAAAACGAACAATCACATATTTCAGTCTCACATGCTCAGCTACCAATCACACATGTATACAGTACTACAGGTGGCAGCCGCCGCCGTGCTCACCAGACCATCTAATGCCGATTAACCGGGATCCGTTTTTTCTCGTTTTAAATCGGATCGGTTCGAGCTTGCTCTCTGGCGTTTGTAACTCATTATTCGTGTCTCCTGTCCCTCCCCTAAAAGTGCTTAATTGAATTTTTGGATGAAGCTTGTTAGATTCTGTGCTTTTTTGACTTTCACGTGTTCGTGATTTTTTCTGTGTGATTTTGGAAATACCTTTGAAGATTACCTTTATTTTAATCTGCTGCTTTTCTTGTTCTAATTTGTTTTACTTTTTTAAATGAAATGAAATGATTTATTTTGTAATTAGGATCTCGGAATCCCTTTAACACGACGTATAAAAAAGTAAGCTAGATGGAGTCGACATTTCCTATCTGAGTACCTCTGCACCTGTACCTGCATGGCCCTCTCGGGATTGAATTTCGGTTTAAAATGGGCCCATCATTTTGATCACTTCTCGATGAATATTTGTTTGATAGATATTGCCATATATATCCATAATCTAGATGAAAACTTACTTGAGAACTCAGTTGGATCAGTGACCAGTGATAATGCCTTTGCTTCCAATTCCAACAAACGTTACTCAATTCAATCTGTGGCAATTTCTTGCCGGGAATTTGTGAAGATCAGCCTCCACTGTATTGCCTGAAAAAAGCGATGGAAAAAACTGCGTAAGAATTTTGCAAGCTATGTCTTAACTTTTCTTTAGAAAAATAGCAGCTAACCTACAGGCTTTTCGAGTTTTGAAACTAATCGAAACGATTTTTAACAAGTGCAGTTTATCGACGGTAATTTATATTTTCTCATTTAAGCGTCTAAAGAATAATAACTATAAATCGAATGTGCAGTAAAATAAAGCTGTAAATAAAATTATCATATTCTTTATAATCATTATGCAGCAAATTATGTAGCCATTCAATCCATAAAACTTACAAGCAAAAACCTCATTTTCAATTTGCTGGTTTCCGTTTAATTGTCAATGAAGTTACAACCTCTGCTTAAAACGAACTTCAAAACTTGCGCAATGAAACTTAACTCTTTAATTTTAAGATTTGCGGAAACCCCTGTCAACCACCCCGTTCTTCGAGGTTCTGCCCCTTAATTAACACCATACTTAATTATAAACATAAACCTTCGGAGATGTTTAGGAAATTAAACGAGTGTGTAATAAAATCTCGTTTGCCGTCGCGTCCTAGGTAACCCATAAATTACATGTACACCCCACGCTTTGTCAACACAGGTGATTTTTAATGTCTACACCATCGCTTGGTTCAGCAAGCATTGCTGCTTCAATATGTGAAGTCAACTTACCGTCGTAAACAAACCGAGCATTGGTTGTAGAAAATAGTGAACAGGCCGTTTCACCAAAGTTTTCTGCGGAGATATTTGCCTCAAAACAAGGGTGACCCCACTGCGTATAAAACGAGGAAGGAATTTTAATTTACCCTTGTTTGGAGACACCCTGCACTGCGTTTCGCGTTACTACCGGTGGTAATGTGCTACAATAATGTCTGGATCGCTGACGGCCTGTTGTTAGTGGATCCGAGGAATTCTTTAACTTTGTTTCGTTTGAATGTCGACTGTTTTTGAATGCGCTTTTTAAGTAATGAATAGCGGAATGACAGAGGAATTTGAGGAATGAGTGCGTTTTCCAGTTAACAAAATCTAAAATATTTTATTAAATAAAATTGCTCTAGGTTTGGTTTAATTTCAGGACACTTAAAAAGGAGCAACGTTTTTCGTCCAATATTGATTTCTTCAATAAACTTTTGTTTTTGGTTTGTGTCTGATGCAAAGTTTACGATTTGGATGCTAGCAAAATAATATTATCTTGTCACTGCCATCAAAAACACCATCAATATCAGTCGATACCCCAAAATCGCGGCCATCTCAAGAACGTTTTATCATCTCCACTTCCATATTTCACACCCAAATCCACAATCCAAGATTGGGCCATCCTAAACGCACAGAGAGTCACCTGTCGCCGTACCATTTATCACTTGCAAACACTATCAGGACAGAAAGGGGGATCCTTACACCGTCTTCTAGATTCAAAAGATTTATTCACAGCGGGGGAGATGAAACATTCCTGGTCCCCTGACAGTTGGTAGAACTAATAGGGCCCGTAGGTTAACTTGGACATTTACATTTTTATCAGCGTCACCCCGGGATATTACTACGTTAGTCGCCATGTAAAACAGGACCCAGAAAATACCCTTAATTGCTGGCGATGCGATTGAAGAACAATTTATATGCAATATATATGCAAATCCTTTACTGTATTGTCATGGTAAGCGAGCCGAAGATTTCTGATTGTATATGACATTAATGTTTACTGCGATCATAAAGGGTGGCTGGGTGTGGTTTGTTTAGTGCTCTGAAGATATTACGACGCCCGCGAACCTTGAACTCGACTGCGGAATTACCAATTACTGCTAAGAATACAAGGAAAGTTTTCCGATGAAAAGGATCATTAGTATTTATTTGTTTGTTTCCTGACACCCAGATTGTTGACTGTTTCTGACTGGATAATATTCCGTTGTGTACGATATTTAAGTGCTTCACGTTTTATAATTTTAATAAAATGATGTATGAAATATAATAGTTTCGAACCGTCTGTAATTTAATGACTCGGTTATTTAATTATTCACCATCCTTGGAAAAAGGAGACGCAATTTAACTTCAATCCATTTCAAGGTTTTATCATCGAAATAGCGTATAGGTAAACACCTCAGCAATAAGAGTAACATGTTCTTTCGCGTTAACCAATATCTTTTCAATATAGAAGACCACCTTTTTAAACAGAGAGTAGATAAATCATAATTATGTCTACCAATCACTACCGTGATTGATACTTAGGTATCACTCATTAGTACCTATACAGTACCGTTAGGTTGCTATTAAACTTTCTAGTCCATTATTGACCTTAGGCGTGTGATCTAAGGTCAATAATGCACTAAAAAGTTTCAGTCATTCTATAACACGCACCTCTACATGCAGCGCATAATCTGTCCAACATCACACACATAAATAACTCAACAGATCACATCAATAATCACAAACCTCAGCATCCGGAACATACAATGTAACACGTCCATCAAAGTTTGGTAGTTGGTACTGTTAGGGTACTCGAGCGGTAATCGACACAACTAGAAGGGCAGTTAACGATGGACGGGCCACTTCCTTTCCCGCGGGAGCGCGCAGAGGCCCCAGTGCCAACCCACCGGCCTACCGAGCAACAGACCACACGAGTCAATTGATCCACACACGTCTGACCTCACGGCCATACCGGTCTTGACAATGATCCTTAGCCATCATTAATCATTCATCCAAAAATGGCTAATCCAAATTTCAGACAGGACGGTGACAAAAATGTCCTGAACATTGTAGTGTTGTGGTGTTGTTGTTTATTCTTTTTCGTCATTTGTGGCTACGGGTTGTATAGGCAGCATACCCTGGAGCAACGTGTGATAGTGTTGGAGAAGCAGTTCGAAGAGTTCAGCAGGGGAGCCGCAGGAAAGGTGGAGGAACCGGTTCTGAGTGCAGGACCGGAGCTGTCCCGGAAGGAGCGAGATGTAGGAGACTGCATCTGTCCACCAGGTAAGTGGCTTAAAAATCCGTAGCCTTTTTGTTGGGTAACTCAAATATACCAGTAGACCGTAGGTACGTTTTGTGTATAACAAAAGTTACCCTAATGGAATTCTTAAACATTTTAATATCCTGCGTTAAAATTAGACACAATAGAACTCCAGTCTTAAGTTACTTTGTGTTCCGGTTTACTGCTTGCTTGGTTGCTTCATTTTCAGGTTTAATTATGCCTCAATCGCTTCCAACGTAATACCATAAGCTGTGGAGTGTACCCATCAAATTAATTTTAGTATATACCAAATACAATCGGGGGCCGCAAGCGTGCCGCAGGCCGTCAATGCCTACCGACACATTGTGCCGACTAACTACGACCATTTTACAATATCCGGTGATAAACTCAATTGGGACATCTCCCGCATCCAACCGAAAAACAACCTTCACATGATATCGATAAGATCTACATTGTCTTCCGACATCAATCCTCTCTTGTGCTTCTAAGGCACCCGGCTTGAGCTCGACCAGACAAATTTGAAATGCCCTATTGTCACAGCCATTACACATAATGGTTCAATAAGGAGTATTGAAAACGTTCTTTCAGGCCTACAAATCAACCTTTATTCAATTTAATATGATACATAGAGCAGCGGGCGCTGGCAGGGCCGTGCGAAGTGAAGGATGTTGACCTCGAGCGGATATTAAAAATGGCCCTTTAAATTGCTCCAAAGATTTGTTATCTACGGCATATTGGTTGTTTCCGTCGAGCCTCCGTGCGATAGATTCAATAGGTTCAATAAAACATTGAATCGCTGCTCGCTCCGTTAATAAGATTCCGCGGGGTCAGCGCAGTTTGATGGAAATTTACGAACAATAGGAGGGTATTTTGAAAAGTTCCGTTTGTAAAAAATGTCGGAATCGTCAAGCACTCCGCTAATTACTTCTCATTGTTGGAAGCGCGAAATAAAGGCTTAATTGTTTGAAGTTCTCGCATCGGAAAGTTACTTCGATCTACTTATTATCTGAGGCTCCATGGACCAGAATTAAAGAAGCCTTCGCGAGTTCCGACGAGCTACAGAATAGGGCTGCGACTTGAGAAAGTGCACTGAAGCGAACTCACAATTGTTAAGATAAATTTAATAATTGTCGCGTTGAAATACAATAATTATTTACATCAATGTCTTCAACCAAATAAAACATTTCAGTGGGCCGTTCAAATGATATGTTGTTGGCAAAATTTTGAAATCTTAAAAGCATTTAATTGATAATTAATACAGATTGAATTTAATATACCTATTTTATTAGCAGAACAGGTGTCAACTGCAAACATTAAACTGTTTTGGAACGCAACAGTAATTTACGTTACGATAATTTTATTTCAACACCGATTAAATTGCAAACGAATGGTAACCGAACTAAATGATTCTGGTTGTACAGATATTATCATTCTGTATTTGTTAATCCAAATAAATTTTACAATCATGGTCATTTACTTTAAATGGTTAAACAGAAATTACTTTAGTAGTTTTACCTTTTAAATGCTTATCGCTGCTACTTTTAATATGTTGGTGGTGGTCGATGTACATACATATACTAGGCATTGAACACAGATTCTTAATGGGGATGCGCCAAGGTTGCCCGCGAAATTCAAAATTTCTTACGTTTTTTGCAATTTGCAGGTCAGTACCCGGTTGTACGGTGATCTAAATATGATTCGCGACCGTATCAAATGTGGCTTTACAGAATTATAATCATTAGAATCAGCAATAGAACTCCTGAAGTTAGAATTGCCCTCAAATGCCATAATTTCATGAAATATTCAATCAATAGGGTAATATGAACTTATAGAGATGTATTGCTGATTCTAATGATTATAATTCTGTAAAGCTATATTTTTTACGGTCACGAATCGTATTTTAATCAAAATACAACGTGACAGTTACCTGCAAATTGCAAAAAACGTAAGAAAATTTGAATTTCGCGGGCTACCCTGAAGGTTCCGCCTTAAGGTCAATAAAAAAACTAAATCTTTAATAGAGGAACCGGACATAATTAACAAAGACGCGCGCGCAACCAAACCCGGCCCCGCCTCAAACGTCAGTGTCATTTAGTTCTTGTGTGCTTCTTATGTTCGGGCATCGACACGTTAATGTTTTTGACTTTTTGTGTTAATCGACTGTTATTTTGACAGAGATTGTCTATCTACCCGCGTCCTCTTGTTACCCAGTTCCTCCCCAGCACACTCCACGGAGGAGGTACTTGCACCACAACTTCCACTTCTCTCCACGACTGTTATTCCTTTTAACATACTTACAACGCGCGGGAGAGGTCCATAATTGTTACATGGGGCGTTATAGGTACGTTTCGTTATTGCATTACTTTCGCAATATTAGTTAAGTGTTTTGCCTAAACAAATATCGTCGGAGAGAACATTTATTTCTATTTTCGCGTTTTTATTTAGTACTTAGTTCTGGGGTATTTATTTTATTGTTGTTGAAAGGTTTGATGTTCAAATTTCAAATGTTCTATTGAAGCAATTACGTATTTTGTTCTAGTGACTAGTTTAAATGAATGTGATTTTATTTTAACTCATCATATTTTCACGTTTACTTAAGGCTCGTCCGCACTGGCGCGACGCGACAGCGTACACAAAGGCACCGCGTGCCGTGCGACGAGCGGCGCCTTTGTGTCATGCTGTCGCGTCGCGCCTGTTTGTGGGAGCCTTTATGCAGCATGATCATAACGTGCAATATGTATAATCACTTTTCTTTTTTCTCCGATTCTCGTATAAAATGCTGGTATTCCCGGTTCTGTATTATGTTCAATTCTTGTATATTGAAAAGCTGGTGAGGATTAAAGATAAACATTTATTTTATTTTATGAAATCGGCAATACGTTCCAATTTGTTATAAATTATAATAAATTTCATATCCGGTTTATAAAAACCGAACAATTGACCCTAGGAAACCACTGCGCATGAAATTATGCGCTCAATAAATTTATACCAACAAGGAACCGTGTTTAGGGTCCGGTGACGGTTAACCGGGTGAAACCCAACCCGGGTATAACCCATGTGCTCGGATAAACCCGGGGCTATTTGTACAGACAAGTTATAAAGTAAACAGCGAATAATTTATATAACCCGACGTTTGATTTTGTAAAAATATGTTAATTACTGTTTGTTTGATATTTGGGTGCGCATGTTTGTATGTCTGAATTATACAGTAGCAACCTCTTGAATTGATTTCAATCAGAAATTGTTTGTTTATGAATTAAGTTATGAACATAATTTATTACAAGTTATCCTCATGCTTGGATTAATTATTCTAATCAATTTTCAAGTCAGAAACGTTCTATTTGGTAGGTACTTGTTAGGTCATCTTTAATTGATTGCATACTATTAATACAGTTATCTGATGTTAAACTTTTGAGTATGGCGTAGGAGAGAGCCAAGACATAGCCTTAAAGGTCTCATAATTTTAGTCTATCACAAAACTATTTAAGCTTGGTGAGCCGTTATTCTTAGCATGAATGAAGCAGTTAGCGTTATGAAACATCATGGTCATCCAACCTATTTTAATATCAACCTAATGATCCATTAACAAGCAAAACAGACTTCAAAAACATCAGCTCGGTAGCTTTGGCTCGAGCAGCGATACACTGGAAGGATTTACGAGACACCCTGACAAATGAGATGTGTACACAAGATGGCCGCCCTTATAAATTCGTCTGTCAACTTGGGAGTAATGAGCCAGCGGCCCAATGATTTGTCGATCTGAGAACTGCTTTTTACGACTCAATTTTATATGAATACTAGCGACCCATCCCTTCGTCACTCATGGCTTTTAAGACTAGACGAAAATTTCAAATTTCTTTATTATATTCAAGTTTATAATGCAAACCTTCCGAAATAAATTCTCTAAATGATGGTGAAAACGCAATCAAAATCCGTTGCGCAGTTTAGAAGAACAACGCGGTCATACAGACGGACACGAAAAGCGACTTTAATTTTATAATATGTACTTAGAGATATAAATATATATGATACTTTTTCGCTAAAAGGGTAGTACGTAAATATGTTTGATACTGTGAGTCATCAGTAGCTAATGTTAAGTGCTATGAAAGATGTTCCTTTTCATGATTTATTATAATTTGTTGTTGAAGATGTTTCATGATGAATATGTTATTGTATCCTTGTCAGGGTTAATGAAGACAGTTGTATATCATACGTGTACACGATCTGTGTATTCATATTAGTGATACACGATTTTGATATCATGTTACAAAACGACTACATTGCTTCGGAGATTCGGCCCGTATTCTAGAACAATGTTTAAGCATAATAATATATCTCGATTTACGTAGAGATTACGGAGAGATTTGGTTTAATAATTTTGAATAAGTTTTAAATAGCACTATCAGAAGGCCAACTCATCACAGCGACAATCAATGTCAAAAACTTAAAAAAAATGTTAGGAAATTAGAGGCATTTCTGATAGATTGAGACAGATCAGAATGTGTGAGTTCATTCATAATCGTTTTTCAGTTTGATATTAGGTTAGGTTAGGTTACCTACTATCAATGAAACAGTATTAACAACAAAACAACACTGTATTATTCAGTCTAGTTGTGTAGCACGTGAACGTTGTGGACCACGGCCACTGTGGTTACACAATCTCCATACACTTACTTAGCTTAAACTCGCAAGAGACCAGCCTTATGTAGTGTACGCACTTAGAGGAAATAACGCTTCTCTCGTGTTGTGTAAGCACAAACGATTTTAATTAAGTACAGACACAAAGCCAGGAACTTATTCATATTAGAATTTATCGCGAAAGACCCTAATTATAATGGTCTGTAGACCTTTTATGCTCCATTTTTCATTAGTAGCTATCCACAGTGTATGAGCTACATTTCCGATACGTCGCATAGTTTCAAGGAAAATCACAATGACGGGCTTACACTGAACTGATGCCATTTGCGTTCCGAAAAAAAAAACATGGAAAATATGACTTTTTGCAGTACTTCATCATCTGCCTAACCTCTCCCAACTATTTTGGTACAGCTGCGGAAGAATATTTTTCAATACCTCCTTATCTACGTTATATTTTCGTCTTATGAGAGTCACGTTTACGATTTGGAAAAGTTTCTCAAAACTTTCTATGAAAAACTTAAAAACGTTACTTACGACTTTTCCAGCGAGTGCGAACCCTAACATATGTATACTAAAGTAAGTACCTGTATGAACCCACGCAACTAAACTTGTGTCCCGATATTCGCGCGTGGAAAGTTTTATTTAAGAAATAAATTGACTCCGCTTTACTCAGTCGCGGGCACGCGGGGGTGCCTTTCAGAACGTTCACTTACTATTTTTCCGCTACAAAGTTTCTGGAAAATGTTTAGATTTATCGCTTCATGACTGAAATGTTATTTGATTAGGTTTTTCAAAAGCAATTTCGGGGAAGGGGTTGGGAGTTTTATTTTATTCTTCAGCCAGTACGTAAGATGGACCATTGAACATGGTTTGCAATGTGTCTTTGATTACCTGTTTTGTGACGTCTT
Source organism: Griposia aprilina (assembly GCA_916610205.1). Lineage (NCBI taxonomy): Eukaryota > Metazoa > Arthropoda > Insecta > Lepidoptera > Noctuidae > Griposia > Griposia aprilina. The sequence goes on along the minus strand of OU744293.1, from coordinate 739,948 downwards.
GGTAGAAATTAACATGATTTCTTATAAGCCTTTTTATTAACACAACTTTTGTTTTTATGAAAATATGTATGTTCAGGTTAGGCTATTTTTCTATGGGCCTGTGTCGCCTGAAATAAATGGTATTATTATTATTATAAAATTACTCGGCACTTGTTCACTGGCAATAAAAAATACCACCTTTGAAACAAACGTAAGTGTTGAGTATTTCCAAATTACCAATATTGATTCCTCGTTATTTTGAAATCAGGAATTAGATTCCTTAGTAAATGTCAAAGTTATTTATTCAATTCCTTTATGAAATTCCAAACACGGTATAACAGTATAATTCCAAATAATCGCAAAATTAAGTCAGACGCACACGACAAATACGCAATTCGCAGATACACGTCGACATTAATAACCAGTGATCGGAGTAGGTAGATTGAACTGGGGTCATTGATCCGAAACGTATATATTACTATGGACATTCCTCCGGAATTGGTGGATTATTAAAAAAAAAACGGAACTTATGTAGGAATTGTATTCTGCCAGAGTGGAAGGAGTCATTTGATGATTTGCCATCCTCAAAAAAAAGGTAGGAATTGTAATAAAATGAGCAATTAATAAAAAAATAAATATTAAAGCTTCGATCGGAATTAGATTGTTTTTATTATTCAACAGATAAATAATGAATTAATTTAGTTTTGATACCTTCCTTTAAATTTTGAATTGAGTAGTAATAATATCACTACCAACATTAACAATATTTAATTGAATCCGGAAATACCGGAATTACTTTCCGGAAAAATGGCTTATCCATGTTATTCTTTCTGTGTGCATTTATGATACAAGTACTAAAAATCAATCTACCTACTCCGATCACTGTTAATAACGCAATGTAATACCATTTATCAACGAAAAGCAGCAATGTCCACGTGTCCTGCGCTTCTGTCGCTAACAAATCACATTAACCATGCAATTTGTTAACGTTTACCAACATGCCAGTAATATGACAGTGGGTGTCATGGCGTACTCTAATATTTTTCAATCTAAAGACGCTGACACACGAGACGTTGAAGTCGCTGCGGTTTGTAGTAGAAGTTATGAGGCGGGAATATAAGTTTTCTGTGGGATTTTCTGCAGGGAGAAACAAAAAACTTTATGGATCGGGATAGTAATTTGAAATAGTAACAAGATTGATTACACAATCTACACAGGTCTTATTGGCAATAAGAGAAAAGACGAATAGGTTTGTGTAGATAAAAGTCATTTTGTAGATAGAGTTCTGAAAAGATTAGAAGTTGCACACATCAATTTATTTTCAGAATTCTTAAAACTAAATATACCTAAAGAAGAGTTTTCTGGTCTTTAAATATCTTGTTTTAAGTAATTATTAATATCAAAGATTAGATAGAACCAAAAACTTTGCTTACATTATGTCATTGTATAGAGATGCGACAAACATTCCATGTGGAAGGTCTTTTAAAGCGAAGACTGAATAACATCGCGACAAGTGTCAAAGCCAGTCGCAGAAACACGTACAAAACATATTTTATAATACATTTAGTACCACAAAACTGGTCCTTATAACCTACAGAATAAGAACCAAAATAGCTGTAAAACGAATCTCAGTGGTTTTGCACACACGTCCCGCGGAATTTTCAATATTTCATTCGACGCAACATGCATTGCTTTCCTTGTAAATACTTTTATTTCCATACCAAAATGAGCTCTAATTTCACACAATTATAATTTATTTTTCATTGCTGGAATACAGACTGATATTATTTAAAGCTTAACTCTTAAACCATTTTAAAATGTCGGAATGTTTTTAACGTTTTTAAGAGTATTTTCGCGATAAAAATGCAGATGCAGATTTTCCACATTGATAATCTGCGAAACATTTTCCGAATGTTTTGTGAACGTGCTGGTACAAAATGAAATTTTAACTTTATTTTTTAAAATGTTTGAAATAACCACTATTAAACATTTTGTACTGACCACCTGAGATAAAAATATCAAACTGTTTTGTGCAGCTTTTATTACAAAGAATATTACAGAGTGTTGTTTTTTGGCTACTTTAGTAAAAGCTGCATACTCTCTTATGATCTAAATATTGGAGACAAAAGCTTCACATTATATCCACGGTCTGTTCCCTGCAACGTACAAATACACCGACCCAATGGCGTTAACATCTTTTGTCCTTATGCAAATGCACAACTTGTAGAAAAGCAATCCAATTTGACGCTAAATCCCTCGAGATATAAGTGCACACCGCAGTTTTAAATTAAATTTGAAGAAAATGTACAAATTTCCACCTTATACTGAAGTAAATTAGGTTTAGAATGTGTTCAGTGAAGTTTCTAAGAGGTTGCTTAGTTTTGCGCTATTCTGAGTTTCGGTTGTAAAGCTTGTGATACATGAATTGTAAAAATCAGAATATCGCGGTGCAGTGGGAAGTGCGTCGTAAAAGTTGGTATAGCCATGGGTTCGGGTGAAATAAGCTGGGTTTAAATCACACTGACGTAAAAGTTCTGTGACGTGTGTGTGTGACGTGTGTGTGTAATAAAGCAGTCAGAATAAGAAAGTTCATTATTTTGTGATGCCCTGAAGTTATTAGTCATATTTTTTTACGCGCTATGCGAAGCTAAGCAGAACCTTACCATCTAATATCTTCTTGCTGATTCACTACTTTGTGATTGTTGTTGTTGTGTTATCTCCGTGTCGAATACCAAATTGTTTGCTATTTTCTATTTCTATGCCTAATTTAAGTTTTTATAACAAACAATTCTGCACGATTCACACAACTTTCACGCACTCTTTTTTGACAAATCGACTTCTCAGTATAATTCAATTTCCATTCATCTACACTAAGCTTTACAAACTATTAAGCAAGATAACATTAGCACACAGACAGATCGCTCCATTCATCATTCCATAGAATTGTATTAAATGGCATTAAAAACAATCGCCGATCATAAAACTGTAGTGGTCTCGCAGATGGGGTGATTATTAGCAAGTAACACTCTTCAGAGGTCTCTTCAAGGACTAAATAAAGTTTTATTGAAGCGCCCGGCGTTAGCACTTTTTTCAGTGCTTTGGTACTAAGTTTATTTTGTGAGGTGGACAATATTTTGGTGCCCAACTCATAAAAATATACTGAGCAGTCTTTGGCTATTATTCTACTGAAAAAGTGAAAACTTTTGGGCTTAAAAAAGAGAGAGAAAACATGTTTATTATTATTGCCATTATAATGTGTCAAGGTCAATTGGAGTTGCACTTAGTAAGCGAGATATAGAATCCATATTCTTGAATTCCCCAAAATCAGAACTGATGACTTATTTAAATGTTTTAAGTTTTACAAAAACCCAGAAGATATTTCCCATATTATCCACAAGATATCCGCTTTTCCTGTAAAATTAATGCCGAAGACTTGCTAACATGTAGAATGTTATGGCACAAATATTAGTAACAATACTACGAAAACTAACTACCAGCTGTCAATAAAATCCATACACACTAACACTATTTTCCAAAGGCGACATTAGTGTTGTATTCCTAACAAAGTTACCAACACTACGCGAGCAGAGCCAGGGGCAATAGCTAGCTCCCAAAATAATACAGTGTTACAAGTGCATTGTTCTCTAGATAAGGCAAACGCTCCACAATGCATACTAATTCCACAAAGTTATGCTGTTTTAACTTGTGAGTTAATTTGTGCAGCGCGAACATGGCGGGGTGCTGTACTCTGCGATAGGTACATATGGATTGCAGATTTTTGTTAAATTCAGTAACAGTTGAGTTGAAAAAATAAGTGCTCTGGTGGTGATGTTTAAAGACAGCAGAGAATACTAGGTGATCAGTTTTTAGACCATTTTTTATCTTCATGTTTTTATTAGACGCGCCTCATTTTTTAGCAGATATCCTTTGTTCTGAACACAGCACAACGTAACGTTCACTCAAAAGCTGATGCCGATAATACGATTAAATCGATCCGATCCTTTCATGTTGTAGCTTTTGCTACTCACTGAGCAACATCCTACGAACCAACGAACGGATAAATTCTTATCGGAAGAATCTTACTGTACACCACTTTGATTGGCAAGAACCGAACCCTCGCTCACATTTGGCAGTCTCCATAGGAACTTCTGAATCTATAAGATAGTCTTCGATTAGAAATTAGTAAGTTTTTTTCAATAAATAATACTAGCCGCTCGTTGCGCGACAGGCGGTGCCTTTGTGTCACGTCGCGTGTCGCGCCTGTTTGAAGGAGCCTTTATTGTATTATTGTTTTGTGCGTCGCTCACGATGTTTTCCTTCACCGATGTTAGTAATGTTCAAGGTAAACTCAGAAATTACATATGAACGGAAAAAGTCACTTTCGTATTTGACAACCTCGTGCTTATGAGATGAGGACTTAACGCCATTTTTTTCATAAGGTAATATTTAAACAAACTTCAATCATACCATTGTTATCTTAGACTAGCTGAGGCCCAAGGTTTCACTTGCATATGTCTCAATCCCGATGGGAATAAAGGGATAAAAGTATCCTTTGTTCCAATCCATGTCATGGTCTACGCATGTGCCTAATGTCATCCCAATTCGTTCAGCCGTTTCAGCGTGACAGCGTAACAAACAAATACACAAAAAATCTAATCTAATCTTTTCTCCGTATAATATTAGTTTAGATTGAAGCGGTAGCTATCTAAACGCTTTCAGCAAGCTTCGCTCCCAACACGTACTCGTACCTACATGGGACAGCGCGTTTAATCCGAGTATTATATTGTTGCAGCGCTTTTACCCTAGACGGGATTTATGTATTTCATTATAATAATATAGTTATGTACAAATTGTGTTCATAACCGACGGCGGTCTTACTGAGTGTTATCTAGTCGCAAGTAGTTGGCGAGTGCCTTTGTCCAACAGCTGCGATACACAAAATAGAATGGTCTTTCTTTTACAGAATATAATTGTCATTGATATAACGACATAATAATTAATAGAATAGGTAGGTTGTCATTGACTTAAGATATAACTAATGAAGTAGACAGATAAGTATTACTTGTAAAACACAATTAATTATTGATTAATGAGTAGCTTATATCATTCGCACCAGCCAGACTTCTTTTTATTTATTTTGAGCTTGAGTCATGTGGACAGATGTACGGAAAATGCCGAAGTGTAAAAGTCAATCACCAATGATGTTAGCGATACTGATTCTTCAGCATTGCTTCCCGAGGCAACTCTTCTAAGGTACCCCCTTAAGTATACAGAGATCATAATGAATAAAGCAAAGCTGGAAACTTATCAAAGATCATGTTCAAATCCGTCAGAAATAGGGATTGCATGAATAAGATGCGAGGTAACTTTCAAAGACTATTCTCAGAGGCTAGAAACAGGTCTTGTACAACTTTATTCAAAGACAGTGCTATGAAACTGAAAAGGTAGTACCTAACTTATTTTATACTGACTTAGAATTTAAACCAATTTTTTGCTGAACATACAGACAGGCAGACGTATAATATCCCCAACTAAGAACGTTTGAGCTCTTAAGAACCTTATAGCTATATCAAAACTAATACTCTTGGCTTCACTTCAAATTCTTGGCTCATACTTCCAATAGTTCAATCAAAGACCATCCTATCCCATCAACGACTATTGTATACCCGCCAACTAGTCTCACCATAAGTCTTCTGGAATATTCCATGGATATACCGGACCTGTGCGGTGTCCAAATGGTTATGGATGAAGAGATGGACTTCCGATACACTGCGCTTATTGGCCGTGTATTGGCGTGCGGCCATGTGACGTGTTCTGGTCGGAAGTCGGAGTGTGGGTTAAACGATGTTGTAAATTATCGGCTCCTATATATATGAACAAACTAGCTTTTGCCCGTGGCTTCGCCCGCGTAGAGGTCGGAAATTATCTAAAAAGTATTTTATGTATTAATCCAGGACATAAACTACCTGTGTGCCAAATTTCATCCAAATCCGTTCAGCCGTTTTTGCGTGATTGAGTAACAAACATCCAAACATACAAACTTTCACATTTATAATATTAGTTTAGTATAGTAGGATCGTTTTTGTTACCATCGGTAATTTTTGGTTACATCTAAGCACAGGTAATCCCTCCATCAAAGGCAAAATTATTAGTCAGTCTTTAAAGGAAATGTGTAAGTTTTTCTTTTTATATAACAGGTTATTGAAAGCTTAACTTTGCTCCATTGCTTAAAAAGAAATAGGTTTTCTGTTTAGTAAGAAGTTTCCTGATTCTAGCGGTTTTTTTTTTTTAAACGGACATAGTTAACATACAACGTAGTCAGCATTACGGACCAAAACTGAAAATAGCAAAATTATATTCCAATCATAATAAAATTACTTATTAAATCAAATTAACTTCAACCGCAATTATTTAAAGTGTTTACTGAAAATAATATCTATCATTATAACAAAGTGTTTAAACGAAAACAATTAACGCCGACCACTAATAAAGCGACCATCAAAAGTTGACTGTCATGTTTAAGTTATTATCGTTAAATAGCGGTTAATACCGGTAAATAACGGTTATTTCATTACGTTATTTGGGCAGCACTAGCGCTCGTAAAGTTTACAGCCGCAACTAAAGCAGGGCTGAGCTGCGACTGATACAGTTATAATGGGGTGTTTATTAGACTGGCGCAGAAGATATAAACTTTAGGGACACTTGACATGTTGCTTTTATACCTATATTTCAATACTTCAAAGATACAACTGCGCCTAAACCGAGTGTCAGTCTCTTCCTTGTTTTGTTGAAGTATATTGTATCATCCTCTTACTTTGCTTTCTCACAGTTTATAATTTATTCGTACGTAAAAGGGCTTTAAATGTAGCGGTCATGACTATTGATTTTCACCCTCTTGGATCTGTCGCGTAGGCCAGTTGGCAAACTTCAAAAAACTGATTGATAATATTGATACCGGCGACTATCCTGCCGGTTAAAGGAACACCAAATTGAAGCCGACGCGACGTGAACTTGAATTTTGACTTTTGTAAGTGAAGTGAAAGAAATGTTTTGAATCTTACTGAGTCATTTACAACAAGTATTTCACAACAATTTCGAAACTTAATATAATGATCACGTTATATTGATAATTTGATATTCACTATAAACAAAGGGTTTCTAAGAACCACTCTTGCGTAGGTGACCCGATGACAGTTAAATCGATATTCAAAACCGATGCGTAATCGATATTGCTTTTAAGGTTATTATCGTTTTCATAAATAACTGAATATACCGGTATGAATATCTTATTGATATGGCCTGTCTCTAGATGTTTATGGTGTACATTAAACGGCTTAGAATATCAAATGAAGCAGGTGAGTTGGAGGTGAGTTGGCGGTGAGTTTATCAAAATTGTCGCAGCGGTTTAGGAGATTAGAGCTCAAGTTATGGAGTTTATTACGTGGTTATTGCTATATTTATGTTAATTAGTTTTAGTTTAGAGCGCTGTTTGGACGTTAGTGGAATGGGTTTTGGTTTAACAAATGTTAATTTTATGTCAATTACTTTTTAAATGGTTACGGGTTTAATAACTTTATATCAGTGTTAGCTACTTCCATTACCTAGATGTCATATTTAAAATTACAATTTATTTACTTTAACGGGCATTTCTAGATAATATTTGAAAAGAGTTGACGATAATTAATTTTCCGAAACCATAATCAAGTGTCTGATCAATGTCAGTATTAGCAGTTACCATCATTCACATGTATGCACAAGAGACTTTACAACCGATCTAATAGGAGTTTACAAAACCTTATTTTTCCATCTATTTGCCATATATATTTTTATCGGTATTTCAATTAATTTCCTTCCAGTATAGTTTATCCACGCGTACATTTTCGTCGATGCTCGACTAGGGATGGAATGGACTCGGGGCAGTCGACAGAATATGTACGCGTGGTTTAATCTATATACAGAGATCGCAAGAAATATTACTGATGAAAGTAACTGTTTCAGAATCTTGCGAAGGTCTTCATGAATATATTGTAAAGCCTGAGTTTACAAATATGGAAGGAAAACATAGCCTGGGGCTCGTTTTTTTTTTTAGAAATTGTTTTTCTTATTATAAAGTTGAAGAAATCCTTTTAGATCCGAAGAGAAATCCGTTTAGAAATCCTCTCCAAAAATTAACCATTACGTAATGTTTATGAAAATCAATCCTAAGTATTTTCCATCGCCGCAGAAAACTAAAATATATTTCCTATGAACTTGGCAAGAAAGTCCACGGTTCTCTCGTTCTGTTACTAGACTAATAAAGGAATTAAATAAAATCCCAGCAGCATCGTACAAGCGCTTGTGTGCTTCTACGAGAGACGGAGATGTAGCAGCATTCGGCACAAACGGATGACGTCATTAAAAACTTCCTTCCTACGTATCGCGGGCTGCAGCGGTGGTGCGACCGCTAACGATTATGACTGTCGCCTACGTCATGGAACAGAGAAATCAGTAGGACCGTCTAAGTTGGGAGAAAATCAAAATTGAAAAATGTTTATTCAAATTAGAAGTTTTTGAACTTAGTAGTTTCCCAAAACGCCCGCTTTACAATACTTCCCGTGCTTTTTTTAGATGAGAAGCAGAAGTCAACATTTACATGGATAGCATGGTAGATTACATAGGTAATTCTGAAATAAAAACTTCATGAATCACGTTTTAAAACGACCGAGTTGCAGAACTCTTTCGTGGTCACCATCGATTATGACAGTTACAAAACCACATAACAATGGCAACAGCTGATAAGGTAGTTCAAGAGGCATTTTCAAGGATACAATTTATAAGGGAAAATATTTCCCTTCGACGTATGCGGGCTGCAGATCTGCGACGGGACCACTAATGATTAAGACTGCCGCATGCGCTATTAAGGACTTGTAAACAGTAGGTTCAGTTGGAACAGTATGTCTATAGCTAAATAAATACAGATTAAATGTTAATATAGTTTCTTTCCACGTATTTCGCAACTTCGTTCGATCAATAGTTACGACGGCAGGAGCTATGTATTTTATAAAGTTCATATGAGATAGTTAGTCAGATACGAGAGATTAAATGAGATGCACTTTTGAATTGCTAAGGATTCGGCCAGTCCGAAAAATGCTAAGTCAATGCAGTCCGAAAAGCTAGTTGTCCATTCCAAAGCGTAGTGGAAAAGAACGGTCAAGAAACTTCATGAACACTTTTAAATCCAAATCTGATAACAAAATATTGGTTACATCATTTATGTGGAAATTATACATATTATATAATATATATGTATAATTTCCACATGTGAGAACGATAAGACGGGCACGTGTAAAGCGTCTAGAGCTAAAGTAAACAAAACAATTAAAAAATAGAATAAGTAATCAAGATAAGCCGTGGCAGCTACCAGTCTCAACTGACGGCGCCCCTTACAAACATGACGCATGGATCAGCACTATTCAGCTCAACCATTTTGAAGGGACTCATTTTGAATGATACTCCCAACAACAAGCAAAAACTTAAAATCAAAATCAAGCCCCGATACTTCTGCACCAGCTCCACATGCTCGTCAATACAGCAGTTTAAATTTCCGTCACGCTGTCGGCACGTGTCGCGGGTCGATGCCTGCCCAACAGTCCTGCGGCCCAACCGAACCTTGCCGGAATGTTTATACCCTTGTCAGTTGTACACTTGTTCCCGGTTGTAACCACGCATGCTGTTTGTTTAACGTGCTTTTTATTTCTGAGAGGTTTTGATGTGTAGTACTTAAAGATTCAGGAATGGTTAGGACTCTGGTAACAGTTGAACTTTTTTGACAGTTTAATAAAAACTTTTTGCGACTGGGCCCAAGTCTATTCAGAGGTAGAGCAGAACGACGTAGGTTCTACCTAAAGTTCAGGCAAATAATGCATTAACTTACTTGTTTAGATTAATTTAATATCTGTCTCCAAGTTATACCTTGCTAGGTCAAAATATATTCATAGGAATGTAAGACGAACAGTTGCTTTTAATCTTGTTAATTGCCCTTTCTTCGTAGATTACAAGATCCTAGTAACTTAATCAAAACCGTACCAGCAGGTAAAAGTCCAGACAATACCACGACAACAATTTTCTAAGAAAACCAACTAATCACACTGAACTGTAATACCATCCACAAATAAATGAGTTATTTCCTAAGAGACCCTGGTCTCGTTTAACACAACACCCGCCAAGTATTACTTCAACGAATATTACAGAGGTAGTAAAGTAGCACCATCATTTACCGCTCAAATAACAACGGCCAATAGTCTATAAATCAAGCACGGATTGGCTATAAACATCTATTCTGTAAAATAGCCTATTCTCTGAAGCTTGTTTAGCCCGAGGAACTATTTTTTCGAAGTGAGAAGGGTTCCTGAATGTGCTCGATAATATTTTATTTTGAAGATTACTTTTGGTAGTAGTTTTCGTAAGTAGCTATAGAAATAGGGATTTTATAGAGTTTTTGATACGATTCGATTTGGTTTTGCGCCATTTTGAAAGGATTTTCATGTAAGTAATAGCTTAGCACTTAAATAATATTTTAAGTTAAATTTAATTTAATGAAGACCAATATTATGAACATTTTAAACTGTTATTACTTTGCTTGCCACTGACCCAAAATCAAAAGTCCTATTCAAAAACTATCCCTTTGAGATTTCAGTGTGTGACACACATGAAATATGAAGCAATAATTGACCGAGCGAGCGCGAATTCGCGTCTCCGTTTCAGCATGGGCAAAAATGTTTTCGTATGTCCGGATGTCCGGCTGTTCTCCTCTACAGGTCGCATTTCTCAAACCGATTCTCGTGACGATAACTGTAAGGAATTTTGATTCATTTTTTCATTTTTTTTCTAATGGCGGAGCTATGGGGATAAAAACGTAAAAAAAAAAAATGCCACTTCGCGCTCTTTGCGCGCGCCTTTTCTTTTAAGATGTGCGGTGAACATTTATTCAGTTTTAAGCTATGTAAAGACAGACTCGTTTATTAGCAGGAAAATTAACAAGAAAGCTCCTCCACTTTCAAAGTCGAACCTAACACCGCAGACTATGGTCTGTATGCAGCACAAGTCTGCAGTCTACATTGTATGGGCAAGTGTATCGCTTGGAGCAGACTTTAGCTGTAGAATTATACTAGCTGTTGCCAGGTCTGCGTGTATTTTATATTTTATAATTTTTTAAATTCAAATTTTCAGGATGTAAAGTAGCTTATGTCATCCTTCAGGTCCTATGCTACCTATTTAACGATCGGTTAAAGGTAACAGACAGCTACTCGCATTTATAATACTACTCGCTTTTATGGATTAGTCTGTACTTTAGAGAACAGGTATGTTTTTATAGAAGTTATCGCAGAGATCCTACCTGTTTCACAGTAGGAATTGTGTGAAGCCAGAAGTAGACGGCGACGCAACAATCCAATGGTTTGTTTCACAATACTGCAGTAAGAAATGGGGGAATATGCAGGAAACCTAGTTTGCTGTTAATTTGATAGTTCTTTCTTTAATTTTACGACGAAATTCAGAGCTGAATAATATCTTGTAGGTGCATTTTGCACCAGTAAACAGGCCATATATTACCCATTACCAAGCCTAAAAACTTCATCATCAAAAATATCCAGAAAGAATGTCTGCGAGGACGTCTTGCGTCGTATAAACGGTACTAAACCAATATCACACATGTTTTATATATGGTGTAAAAATCGAGGGGCTTGCTGAGGGTCCCAGGATATATAGTCCAATAAAGCAGGGCTCGGGCTATAAACGTCTACCCGCCACCATCGGCCAACTTCACGGTAAATTGCGAAAAGGGGAAACTTGAGATTTTTCCCCTAAACCACGTTAATAGTGTGTGTTATGAAACGGTTTTGGATATTTATATTTAAGGTCCTCGAGGGGTTGACGGACGGATTTCTGGAGTAAGCGATCATTTAAGTTAATTCAAGTAGTTTTGCTTAGAAAATGTAATTTATGTTGGTAAATAAGTAAGGATCTTGAGCGAGACCGATAAGTAAAGCATAATAAAAAAGGGGATAACTTTATTCAAACTAAATTTTACATGCTGCAATTCATAGAATTAAATAATTTTTCATACGTATACATTAGACATGATTGATATACAGTTATGCAATCGTGTAGGTACTCAACTACTTACTAACTTACTAGGTACAGAAATTAATAATTATGTTTAAAATCATATTAAATAATGAATCATCCGTAACATTTCAGCAGTACAGTGTTTCCAGCATTTTACTGCCAAATTCTGCAATAAAAAGTATTTCATTTCCCTTGAAATATTACCTACATCAAGGATTGCAGCGCGGGAGCTCTGACTGCACTTTACGACTTCATAAAAATAGTTGTATTTTTTATTACCTGCATAACTAGATTTGAAATTCAAAAGTAGCGATCGATTTTGTTTAAATTACGTCATTATTTTTAATGCTTGGGTGAACTGAATAATGTTTTGTATATTTTTATGAAGTATTCTTGCTACCAATTATTTTTGTACATGAGCATTTTATCCGTATTCCTGATATGACTGTTTTAGTAAATTCCATATTTTATGTTCTACTTCCAGTTATATGCGGAAGCAATTCGTTCAAATAATATTATTATTTGCTCCAAATGGAAAACGTTAAAGATAATACCTTTTTCATCAAAAGTAATTTATTCCGTTTATACGTAACTCCGTTTTCCGTAAAAAAGGTCATATTTTTATACATAGATCGGTGTAATTTGGCGGAAAGGCCTTCGATGCTCATGTTTCTACTAATTTATTACGCTCATAACATTTTAGACGACAAGATGAAAAATGTTGACTCCGTCATAAATTGTGGCGAGTTCCAATTTGGTTAGCCTTGAAAACTCAAGCGCCGTACTTAGTTGTAAAGGCATAATTCATAAATTAAACCTTATTTTTGTTGACATTTACGAGTTTCACTAAATAATAAGACTCTACAAGAAATTAAATTCTTCCTTACATTGTGAAGATCGGTTCAAAGTATAACATGGCGGACCGTAGTTATTTCTTTGTCCAAGAAAACTTGTAACAAAAGCAATACACCAGACAGGAGATACGAAAGAAAAGTAAAATTATTGTATCTTAACGAAATAAATGGGGCAAGTAGTGAATGTTCCGGCGATATAGCGCGTCGCCCGGCTTCACCCCTTGTTTTGAACAAAACTTACTCATACGGAGAACGGTTTCAGGCCGAGAGCCAAATAGCACTATGAAAATTTCTTCCCAACTGCTTTCTTCAAATTATTTTTGTCTATTTATGATTTCGTATCTGGGTTTTAACTCAAACTTGGATTTATATGGGAACTTAAGATTTATTTTTAAAGTTTTTGACACCTGGTTAAAACTTGATGTTGAAGATTTTCCAGAAATATAACACGTACCGTGTTTTATAGGCACTCGGAGTTGGAAATGTATAGTTCTTCAGATGCTTATTTTTAGTAATAAAAGTCAAGTGCTGAGAATTGGGTCACCAGCTAGCGCTTTTGTTCTACAGTCACCTTCAAGTCTGACACATTATCGCTATCATAATATGTGAGTTTTAGCGAAATGGCGCAAAATGGTTGGCACGTCGAGGTAAAAATGAAAATGCTGCATAAATGTGAAGTTACAAACAAAAACAAAAATAATAATAATAATTGTGCGCAAAAATAGACAAAATTGGGTTGCAGCGGCCAATTTTAAGATAAAAAGAAAAGGTTTGGATAATACTTTACGTAGCAAAATAAATTCGAAGAACATTATGGTTTGTAATGTGTAAACAGAGCGTAGCTATTTATTTAAAATTTACTTCATACTTCATTTACACAAATTCATCACATCCCCACTACAAGCTTGCTTTGTCTATTTTTATACATATTCTCCTATGTAAAAACACTGAAAAATTCTCATAGTTGTACCTACCTGTATTTGTTTTGTTCCATCTATACACATACTATATATAGGTTAAAGTCACTTTTTGCGTCTGTCTGTGTGCCGTTTTGATTTTCTAAACTACTCAATGGATGATGACGCGGTGTTCACCATCATTTAGAAAATTGAATCTGGAAGGTTTATAAGTATAAATTATTAATATTAAATTTATATATAATAAAAAATCTCGATGTTTTGTCAAGTCGTAAAAACCGTGCGAAGTAGGGGCGGGTCAGCAAGTAATATTTTAGTGAAAATAATAAATAAAATAATAATGAAACAACATAAAAACTAGTTCCCAGCTCCTGGTCTACTGTCAGTTTCCGATAGCATCGTCGATCGCGGCGCCTTTATCAGCCATTTTCCCTTCATATCCGATATTATTTTATACCGTAGCCCCAGGGCTCCTGCACCCTATATTTCACAAACGATGGGAAGCTTGTAAGAGATTGGATCCGTTCGTATCTCGAGTGGAAATTTCGCATACGTTAACTTGATGGGTCACATAGTGATTTTGTTTATGATTATGATTCAGTATGACTCGTTTATTTTGTGCGTGGTTTAAAAAATATTCACAACACAATTTATTTCACTTTATTGAAAAGTTACCTAAATATTTTGAGAATAGGATCTGTTATCATATACACCGGTAAAAATATGTCAGCTGAAATCAGGGAAATGTACAATAAATATGTTTTGTATAAACTTATTTATTGAGAAACAGTCATGCTCGTGTAGATTTAGGATTTGTCAGTTTTTTTTTCCCATAAGACTTTTATATCCACGATGTTCTTATGGTTATCAGGATTGGGCTCGGGATTAACATTTTCCCTATTGCTGCTGGTATGGTTCACTAATGTTTCACCAAAACACCATTGACAAATTTATGTTTACAACCAACGTTTCGTATAGGTACTATTTACATATTTCACAAACAACTTATTCCACAAAATATTTTATTTTATAAACACTCGCTTTACAAACATTTATTTGGCTAATACTTCCCTTTACAAATGTTTCGGATGATATTTATTCATTTATACATTGTTCATTTAATATTTAGATTATATTGGAAAAATTACGCTTATACTATCATTTTATAATACATTTTCTAAACCAGTGACACAATATTTGAAATGATTATAGCATATGGAGCAGAAAATAACGTAGATATTAAGCCGAGAGTTTGCATATTAGATTTTGAAAAAGCGGCTATTCTAAGCTTGCGATCAAATTTTGAAAACGTAAACTTAAATGGTTGCAATTTACATTTGGGTCAAATAATTTACAGGCAAGTACTGAAGTTCTTTAAACCTACTAAAGTTTTTTTTTTAATAATCTACAGTCACAGTTTTAACCTAACCTAACCCGACCATTTTTTTTTTATAATAGATTATACGAACTAGTTCGGTTACGGGTAGTCTACTAATAATAATTTCTTTTTCTATTCGTGCAACTACTTTCTGGAATATAAATTTGTGCGAGAAAACAACCGAGCCTATATTTTTTAAACAAAGAATTTTCTAATAATAATTCAATATGTAAAACGTTTTTTTTCCAAACGTAGTTTTAAGACATAAAATGAAAAAAAAAAATTGTTTGCCAAATTACACGTTATTAAGAAAAAGTTTATTGGATATTTTTTTTCTTATGTGAATTATTTGGCAAACTTGTTGTTATATAATGATTAAATGACAAATCATATTTTTGCTAATCATTGTTTGTCAAGTAAAATTTTGTAAATTAACTTTTGGTGAACTGACAGGACACCTACTGGTATCCATTAGTTGATTATTTACCTTAAGGGGACTACATGACCTAAACGCAAATTTATAATGCCTAAAACTATATGATCCCACTGCAGTAACCAAAATCAGAAAAATATGTGATATTTTTCTGGGTATATGGTAGTTAGATAGTGTGTTGAAACCATAATACAATTAACTTGATATGATAGAAAAAAAACACGAAGATACCTCTAAAAAAATATTGTAACGATTAAAAACCATACTAATATACATGCAAACATTGAGATTATTTGTCAGATTATTCTACAAGTAACATACCTACTAACGTAATAGTGTTTTAATTTTTTAGTCCAATGAATAGATATTTTGTAAATCCATAATTTCTACATATTTTGCAATAAATTACCAGCGTTTTGTCATCGCGCGTCTCTTTCTTTTCCATGCAATCCGACAGTGACCGCGTTTTAGCTCTTGTAGGCCTCTTAACAACTTTTTTTTGTCGGAATATAATATAGCAGAAATAAAGAAAGATTTTAATTTATTCTGAAAAATAAAACGCATACCTATCATAAAATAAACATAACATACACACACTAAAACAAAATAGCGAAAAGGTCAGCATTCTGCAAATAAAAAAGAAAACAAGAAATGAAAAAGTTATTGTTTTACAAAATTGTCTATTGTTTGATGTATAATATAGTATATTCTGTGTAGATATTCTGCAATATAGTACAGATATATTTTAATAGTGCATACTTGTAATGATAATAGGTCTTTACCTATGAAATTGCCGTTTTGTATGAAAAAATTTAAACGAATTTTTTTCATGAATTTTTTATTTGTATTCATCGAAGTAATCACCCATGCAATCAATGCATCTTTGCCATCGCAGTGGCAGTTTATTGATGCCCTTCTTAAAGAAATCAGCTGGACGGGAGGCAACAAATTCTTCAAAGGCATTTTGTACTGCCTCTCGGGTATTAAATTTTTTTCCCGCCAAGAAGTTATCCAAATTCTGGAAAAAGTAGTAGTCTGTAGGCGCAAGGTCTGGTGAGTAGGGCGGATGACGGAGAGCTTCCAACCCCAGTTCTTGCAACTTGGAGACCGTCTGCTGTGCAGTATGAGGTCGCGCGTTGTCGTGCAGGAGCAGCGGAGACGAGCGATTGACCAATGCTGGTTGGAGATGCGCCAGCTTCTCCATCATTGTGTTCAGTTCTTCACAGTACACATCTGCAGTAATGCTCACCCCGTTTGGTAAGAAGCTGTGATGAATCACACCGGCGCTAGACCACCAAACAGTGACCATCACTTTTCTAGGGGTAAGTTTTCGTTTAGGGCATTGTTTAGGTGCTGAACCAGGATCCAACCAACTTGCTGAGCGCTTACGGTTATCAAACAGAATCCATTTTTCATCGCAGGTAACAATGCGGTTCAAAATTCCTTCATTTGTGTGTCTGTTGAGCAGTGCAAGGCACGTCTCGACGCGTACTTCGCGCTGGCGATCATTGAGTTCGTGGGGCACCCATTTGTCAAGCTTTTTTACCTTGCCAATTTGACGCAAATGGACCAATATTGTTTTGACGCTAACGTCGAAAGCTGCTGCTAATTCAGCCGTAGATTGTGTATCATCAGCTTCCACAATCGCCTTTAATTCGTCATTGTCGACCAAAGTCTTCGGACGACCGCGAGGTTCATTTTTCAGGTCGAAATTTCCAGAACGGAAGCGAGCAAACCAATAACAGGTGGTGCGTTGGTTTGTAGTGTTAGCTCCGTAAACGTCGTTGATGTTGCGTGCCGCTTGTGCCGCGTTGCTGCCACGACGGTACTCATATTCCATAATTACTCGAATTTTTAACGTATCCATGATGACGAAAAAGATTGAAATGCGATGAAAATGTAACACTAATCAATAAAGAAATGACTACTTTTAGAAAAAAAAATCCATGTTTTTAAAATAAAATTAATTTGAAATTAGAATTCTTAGCCAAACAAAAATTATTTTGATTTGAAATGGCCAGTACTGCAGAACGGCAATTTCATAGGTAAAGACCTAATATTTACAAACTCGTACAGTTTACAAATCCAATCTCACAACACGTATCATCGAGTCCAATATTTTATAATTTTAACAAAATCACAACAAAACCGACACACACAATTTCCCAAAACCGCGCGTTCACAGCAATTTGATTCCGTATATTTGTCCGTCTGTCGGTCTGTCGGTACGCTACGTAAGCGCCAGACATTGATTCGACCGTTTTTCGTAATTTAATTTGTGTAACCCCCCGCCGCGGCTGGTCCGACCTCCCGGGGTCCCGGTTCATCCCGACACGGTTCGGGCGTAACTTCGACTCGGATCTCTGCGATACTGTCACACATTAGACACGCTGTCAGCTTTACTCCAAATTATGTACTGTTAATACCAAGATTTTATACTCTATATGATCTTAGAATGAATGTGTAAACTCGTGTTCTTGATTGTTGAGTCATATTTTAATAGACTAGGCGTTGCACTACATGCATTAAGCAACGTATTGTTGTCTGTACGATTCGGAACAAGTAACTTTACTATTGTGTTTGTAAGTAAACACGCCCATTTATATTCAGCTCTATATCACACACAAATTCAAATGCATACCTCAATAACTTGTCTGTGCGTTGTACACAAAGAGCATTGTCTTACTCACATAAATGTTAGCGTCAGGCGAATGCAATCCAATCTTTTTAGCTACAAAAAGGGTTGAATCTGCGCCATTTTACTGTTTCCATTCTAAACAGACAGCGGGCGGAATGGCAGAGGTCCAACGAACCCCGTTGTACCTTTTAGTGGGGAATCTTTTTACGGCGGCCGAAGGGTTACTGTATTTAAAGGTTTGTTGGAGCGTTCCGATGCTTATTTAAACTGGTGTAAGCCTCTAGTTATTTTTTCATAAATTTTTGGTTGTTTTTAGAAGGCCTACTTTGGGAATATGAATATTTAGGTTGGTGTTTCAAAACTTTGTGGAGTTTTTAAAAGTGCTCCTGGAAATGTTGTTTATTTGACGGTATCTGTTTTTGTTGCAAGTCAAAGATTTTTCAAGTTAACCTGAATATCAAAGATAAATACAGACCGTTTAGATAAATACAACCGCGTTTCCTTTAAAATATTCATATTTTATTTTCAGCGAATAAAGTTTTATCTTCTGTCTCAAAACTCGCGTATCGTTATTTATTACTCGAAGTCAAGTCTATCAATTTCCATAATATTTCGCTCAATTTTTCGATGTCGACGAACGAATTCCGAGAACATTTGTTACCACTAAAAGCAAAGAACAAAAACCAAAAAGCGACTCCATTTTTCCATATACTTAAGTAATAAAATGAAGTACTTTATTGGCTTTCAGTGCCACGTAGGTACTTAAATAAGCTGATGTTAGTATATATTTCTACTTAAGTCTGAAACATGGTGAAATAAAATAATAACACGAGGCGTAAAATAAGTTAATATTCTGGATTTTTACTTGCATGAAACTAGATCAGTTATGGTTTTAACGTAAAACATATGGATCCAGTAGTAGCCCAGCTCTTCAAACAGTCTGCTCGATTACTTACTGATGGTTTGGCACCGGTCTGAATAATAAAAGCTGCTCGTACCTGATGACAAAGAGCAAAGTGTCACTGGGTTTGTCCATCAGGAATTCCTCATGGCAATAGGCTCACCCCCATGGGAGTTAAACATAATCGGCGAAACGTGGGTGTCCTATATGTATATTTCTGCTCTACACGTCGGGGAAATAAGGCGTGATGTTATAAAGGCGCCCATGACCTGGAGAAGGACATAGGCTTCTTTCCATTTTGGATCGCAGAAGAAGTCTCGGGCATCAGCTAGTCAAAAATAAGTTGAAAATTATACACGAGGGTAAATTAACACGATTTCCAATTGACAGTTGTTTCGATTAAGGAGCGGGTCACAAAGCCTATGCCGATATTTGGGCACAGCTCCAACGTATAATTCTAACTGCAAATGAAGGTACAGACATTAATTGAGCCGAAAGATGACCTACTTCATTAGTAGCTAGTTATAAAATAATGTAGAATTTTATGATGAGAAAGAAGTTAGGAATCATTTGTCATAATTTGTATAAAGGCCATTTTTAATAGTAAAGTGAAGTTGGGTTCTTTAATTTGATTTTGTGCAGGGTCATGATTTTCCGGAATTTTAAGTAACCTAGAATTAAGACCTTCACATGTGAAATTCACTTATCAACATAAACTGTGTAATAAATAAAATTTGATTTCGTTTTGAGTATGTAATTGAATTGGATTATTATTTCTTCATAACATACGCGACACTTTGATGTCACGACTAATCTTTTAACTTCAATTACCTAACAGAAAAACTAATTCTGTTACCTACTGAATTTAGTTAGTCGACGCATTGTTAATCGCAGCTGGGGCAGCAATATAGCTAAGATTCTCCAGATTCCTTTTGTAGTCTTTATGACACAAACAAAAAACTACTTTATCTTTTGACGACCTAGGCTGCAAATGATCTTTTTCAGCGGCCTACATTACGACTTCCCCAAGATGAATGGTTGTTATAATGCTTTTCTTTCCTCTCGTCAGCGGGAAATCAGCGCGCCGCGCCGGCTAATGTCCGCAATATTGTTGCAGAGACAAATTGTCACAACACATGTTAGGAGTTATGCGATCCTGGTACTCGTCGTACGGATGTTTGAATTGGATGCTGTTAAAATCCGTTTTTTAAATTGTTCTGGGGGATTGTGGGTTTCATAAAAAGAGTAGTATTTTATTGTGAATTTGTTGCAAATGGAAATATGATTTCGTTTTATTTTTTTCAATTTAAATTGCGTAGCCGTCGTGCGAAAAAAATTGTTGGCTTTGTTCAACTTTTTTGAAATAATTTATTTCGCGTGGACATCTTTGTATAATGCTGACAGGATTTTGGTTTACAATTTGGAAAGTTAGATACCTAGTATATTTCGAAAAATAATCTGCATGGTGGTAGTTGTATTAAAAATACCCAATGTCGTGCCTGAAAAAGTGGAAACCCATTTTATTGATTCCAAAATTATTTTTCTTCTCGCGTCTCCGCATAGATAATCCTACTTGCCTTACCCAATCGTTTTGTTAAAGTGACATTAACGTAGTACCAAAATCGCAAACAGTACCGCAAATCCTATCTTCCACCAACATTTGGGGAAAAACTTGTGTTATAATATATGAAAGTTGGCGCGAACTCGCCGATGTGCCGTCACACGTGCACTTTATGGTGGCGACGAGACTCAAATTTTTTCCCTCCAATGCACGCCCCGTCATGAATATCTGGGAACTGGGAACTGGGAGCGTGGGGGAGGGGGAACTTGCAAACTTTAAGCGGAAGGACGTGGTTTTTTAATTTTTTGTTGAGTATGTGACTTCATTAAGACGTAACTAACTGGCAGAGCTAATGAAAAGAGTCTCCGTGGTGTTTTGCTGCATAAGAATAAGAAACTAATATCGTCGGCCTAATTCGTTAACCTGCTAAGTCCATTTCGAAATAGTTTCCAGGACAAAGAAAAATCTGAATAATATCTCTATTAATTTAGCAATCAAAATTCTGAAAATCCCGTTGGTTTCTATAATTTTTCTTGATATTTTAACAATATAATGTAGCAGCATAACTTATACACATTTTATAAAATTGAGAAAAACATTTATTTAGCAGTTTGTCGAGGTGAAGTTTCAATTTGCTTGAGGACTTAGCAGTTTTTTTTATTTAAAATGAGTATGGTGTATAGATTTTGACGCGTCGCAAATGGCACGTGGGTCTGAGAACGTTGTCAGTACAAAACTGATGTCTCAACAGGATTTAGCAGGTTTGCGTTGTGGAGATTGACTGGTGGTGAGAAAGCAGTTTTTCGGGCATAGCATTTGTCACCTTTTTTGGCTAATATCGCAGTTATTCCTTAAACGATACGGTAGATATTAGATTGAACTTTTTAACTGGTATAAAAAGAAATTTTTGCCAAAAAATGGAATTAGCAGGTTAACGAATTAGGCCGAGGATATTATAAATTCAAAAATAACTCTGTCAGTATGGTACCTTTTCACAACTAAACCACTGAACGGATTTCGATCAAATTTGGCAAGGACATAGATGGCATCCTGGAGAAGGGCATAAGCTACTTTTTGTCCTGGTATCACGTTCCCGCGGGATAATATCCGACATCCACGCGGGCGAGCACACGGGCAAAAGCTAGTATAAAATATAAGCGTGTTGGTTTGGGACTTTCAGAGCGCGTAAAAATAATTTACGTAAGTACGTTATCTACTTTATAATACAGGAGGTCATCCAAGCACAATAAGTTTTAAGCGTGTTAATTTCACCATGTTGTAATTTAATAATTTATGCATGGCTTAATGTTCAGTAATTATTCGTTGGAGCGACACTGTTTGTCGATTTAACAATTGTGGTTGTTATATAACTTCATTATTCTCTTTATTGTATTTACGACTGCCTCGTTGGTTTAGTGGTCGGAAGCGCTATTGCTGAGCATGAGGTCCTGGGTTCGATTCCTAGGTCAGGCAAAGTGTTATTGGGTTTTTCTATCTGGAATTTCTCAGTAGCAGCCCGGAATCTGGATTTGTACCCGGTTGATGGCAACAGGCTCGCCCCCTATTTCATGGAACTGAAACATAACTGGCGAAATGTTGGTGTACTATAGGTATATAGCCCAACCCTTCGGGGAAATAAGACGTGATGTTATGTTTTATTTAAAAGTGAAGAGATCCAACTTGAAAAGGTAATCCAACCCAAGGCCAACACACAGTAAGGCCACGTTTGGCCGAAAAATTTCACCACTAGGTAATTCATTCGTGCGTTGAATGAAATGTACCGGCGGCGGCGCTGGTACATTCCAATCACAAGTGGGTACTCGTAGGTGCACGTGCGAAGCGTTCTGAAACGCATCCTTTTTTGCTTTGATCTACACACTTTTGCATCACAATGGCTCCCGCACCGCATTATACGTTTACCCCTTTCGTCTCCAACTCTCCATCCTGCACAGACATGAATCAAGTTTTGTAATAAAATTGGTTATCGATTTATTGGTTCTATTTGCGACGCCGCCGATGGCAAACAATCCCAACTTTCTTCATACAAACTCCATACAAATTCATACAAACTCCATGCAAACTTTGCCGACACCTATTTAAAGTTTTTTTTTCGAATATGTTCTGTACACGTGTCGCGTACAACTTTGTTGATGACACTTTGATGGATTTCTGAACGTTTTTTTTTGTGAATAATAATGGTGGTGAATGCGAGGGAGTGTGATTATGTTTTGATTTTCGTGTGTCTGGTCTTTTATCAAAGTACATAGTGTTGTATTATACTTATGGCAAAGTTGGATGACTACGTATGTGGTCAACGATGGTGCTCGCTTGGCAAATTAAAGTAGGACATTCACTATAAAATTTGAATGACGTAAAACCAACCGGCTAAACCCAAAGGCACGACGCGACGACATAGGAATCAGCTTATGGTTTTATTCCTATAGCATCCACGCAACAATCTAAGTCATTGCAACGTAGGGACTCCACTAGGTTGCAACGACTTAACATTATTGCATAAATATGACGCCACGCCTTGGTTTTAGCGGTAGAATTTACGTCATTCTGATCAAGAATGATGACGATGATGATTTAACTAATTCACTCGTGAATTAAAGAGTCCTACGTAATAGCTGTCGGGAACACTGAATCCGGTATTTAGATACCTACTGCAAATAGGTGCACTTACGAGTACTTAAACATGCTTAAACATTTTCATTGTAACGTTTAGGTATCACTTGAACCAAGAGTTGGAATTTCTTTTATACACATTTGTTATTCGAATAAAGCGGTCAACCCACTTTGTGGCCTCCATAACATTAATTGTATTAACGTAAAAAGGTAGAATGTTAATGCCATTAACATAAAAGACCATGAACGTAATGTAACTCGATCCCGACTGAAACGAACGAGGTTATGTTTCACATTCGCGTTAACAATGACACTTATCGTGTTACGTGCGTTTGTTGCTTCACAACGTCAAATGTATGATGTTTCCAGATTTGTATTATCACTGTCGTCAGTTGATAATTTGTGGGTTTCACTAAACGAAAATTTCCTGGGTTTGCTTTTGCTTGTGTCGTTCAAAGTATGAGGTCGTATTTCTTTCGAAAATATTAAGTACTGTAATTTTCTTGATCGAGATTTTTCGTTTCCGCAGAGCATGATGAGAAGCTTCTGGCTTTTCCCAGGAAAAGCCAGAAGCTTTAGGGTCATATGCAAAATAATATACGAATATTTTATATATAAAACAAATATCACAAAACAAAGCCATTTCCTAGTGTGAGTAATAAACAGTGATCGGAGTAGGTCACAGATATATGAGTAGGTAGATTGAACTGGGGTCATTGATCCGAAACGTATATATTACTATGGACATTCCTCCGGAATTGGTGGATTATTAAAAAAAAACCGGAACTTATGTAGGAATTGTATTCTGCCAGAGTGGAAGGAGTCATTTGATGATTTGCCATCCTCAACAAAAAGGTAGGAATTGTAATAAAATGAGCAATTTTATTCTTTATTATTCTTCCTATTTTTTTTTTTTTGTCACGATTTGACAAAACCCAACGACCAATCAGAACAAAGGATCATGGGTGGTACAATAACCGGTTATCAGAACAATGCGTACGCCCGCCGGAAATACTAAATCCGGAAATACCGGAATTACTTTCCGGAAAAATGGCTTATCCATGTTATTCTTTCTGTGTGCATTTATGATACAAGTACTAAAAATCAATCTACCTACTCCGATCACTGGTAATAAAACAGTAAGTGCTTCCCGCTATTTTAAACGTCTCACAGTCAATATAGTTAGCTTTTAAAAGTCTCATTTTATTTACAACGAAATCATACGAAAAACAAAATGGCGAAAAAAAAAATGCTAGTGAACTAATGTTCCCAGTATATAAAATTCCTTATTTCCTTGGAAATTATGTTAAAATAGCATAACAGACACAGAGATATGTGTAAAGCAGGACACAGATTAATAAATACAATTTGTAGAACAATAAATAAATTTGAAACAATTATCTTAGTATTTGTTTTTGCTTTTTTGAAATAGTTATAATTAAATATGTTTTTTTAGTTTACCGTCAGACGTGGACATTGAATGCTTGTATGAAACGGAACCTACGCAATGTCTGGTTATTTTTTTTTTTATAAATTGTTTAGCCGTATCAAATGTTTCATTGGTTTTTATTATGCTCAAATAAACGTTTAATCTGTTTGTTTATGAAATTCTAGTGAGTTGTATCTGTAAAAAAATCCAAAAGTCTGAACTGTCAGAACTTTTAGGAAAAATAGTATAGATTTCTAACGGTCATAAACTAGTGTGAAAACCGGTTCAAACTTACAACTGAAAAACCGCCGAGGTTTTTCAACTCCTACCTACTTGTAGAAAGAAACAGGTTGGTATCGGAGGGCTAGATAACAAAAAGCACGCTGGGCGGTTGTCACCTCAATCAACTTTACCGGATATACTGAAACTGTGCACTCACAATCCAATACCTGAACACGATACATTTCGTTCAGTTCACACGTGTCGAAACTTGACTCAATTATGACGTGTAAACAGCTCCCCAATCTGTTTGTCAGCGCGCCATTTCTATCGAATGCCTGCATCTACCAATGATTATTTTGGTCGCCACGCTTAATGTAATCCCCTTACTGAAGCGAGAATGGAAAGTAAACACTCGATTAGTTTCGATCGGCTGTTGAGAGAATTATTGGATTGTTTTTTGTAAAAGGAATTAATGTTAATGGGTATTGGTATTGTATGCTATTGCTAACACTATTCTGTGAAAACCAATTTGTTTAGTAACTAGTTAATACGATCATTTCCTGGCACGATCCTCCTAAATAGATAACTTCGTACTCCTAGTTTCTGGAAACCAGATCAAGTTACCTACCTAGCAAATCTGTTACATCTCATATGCGGCTGGTTGACCAAAATACAAAAAAAAAACAATCATACGAAAAAAGATATTTCGGAATTTGAAAGCGGAATACTTAAATAGACATCTGAAAGGGGTACATAAGTATAAAACGGATTAAGTAACAAATCTACATAATTAAGATGCAGAAGACGGAGAAATGAAGATCATTGTTCTTAGTTATCCTAATTAGTAAGCTGATCCATACTCCAGGTTGCTCTAGGTAGTCGTCTCGTATGTATCAGATAAGGAGTACTTTCACTTTACATGCACGTGCCAACAGAAACGCTAATATATTCAATGCTTAACACAGATAAGTTTAATCAAGACGTATCGATACTGCTACCGGAATACGCATTGATTTCCCTGCACAGAATAGACAGGAGTTCTACATAACACAAAGTAACTTTTCACCAGTAGTAGTATTTTGTTATATTGTTGAATCACGCGTAGGTACTAAATAATCAGCTTGAGCTTAGTTCGATTCCTATACTGACTTAAAAGATGTAATTAATTTTACTGTGGTCTACTTGTGGAAGTTGCAAACTGTTCCCAGACTTACAGTTGACTGCTCTAAATTGATGATTTAGTTATGACTGATCAGTTCCACAATACCTATTTACCAATGTTGTGTAGGAAGATTTAAGAGATTTTTCGAGCGTTGATCGGAATAATCCTTCAGAATTTCCTGTACTTGCGGTATTACGCGATAACTCCACTGTTTAACATCGACATTTACATTTTTAATTAAAACGAGCCTACTACGTGGGAGTCTCTTTAGATTCATTGGATTATACAGGTGAGCTCAATTCTTGCTCTAGGTATATTGTGCGAAATTTTAGTCTCAATATACTTAGGTACATAGACTAGGTATGCAAATTGCCAGACGAACAAAATGTGAAAGAAAATAAAGGAGCGCCTAAACCTTTTTATAAAAGCGCTTGTCCGGCGACATCATACCCTGGTACCTATTTCGGTATAGTATAATTTTGTACCCTGGAATATTAGTTCACAGCAAACTCAAAAAATATAAATGCCGTAGAAGTTGCTGGCACAGGAACCAATCTAACTTCTTCTCCCTGGTTACCTGAGAATCGGTAAACCCGGAAAACATCAGCACACGGTGGTTGCAAGGGGCTTCGATAACCACTTTCCAGAAGTAGAAGCAACGATTCTATTTCCCAATCTACAACAAAATGCCTACCATGCCTGAGAACTAAAAGCGTGATAGGTCTCACACCTACTAGATTAAGATTGTGTATGCAAGCACTATTACACCAACACACAGAGTTCGCAGGTCCAGAGATATCATTTATCTTGTTGAATACATAAAGCGGAGAGCAGATCTGTCGGGTGATCGATCGACACTTTACAACCCGATTGTGAAGTAACCGCTCATATTTCACTGTTGGATTTTCCTATCAACGGGTTTAAGTATGACTGATGATTTTGAAACCTTATTGCTGGTTTCTAGTAGGTCAGCTAGCTTTTGGCGTGTTTCATCTATAAGTTGTATAGTAAAATTAATTATTAATTACTTTGCGTGACTTGCAAGCACTTACTTAATAATATTTGATTGCTTAGTTGAAATGTGCTACAGTGCTTTGCCTACCTGAAGGCTGTTTTCTAATGGAGTAATCCTAAAGTTGATCACATTCATTCTTTGATTAGTAACATAATTGTGTTTTAGCCTGGAGCCCAACCGTTTTCAACCTGTCATCACTTTGGCTGACAATCGGGATTATCTTCCAACATCAGCCTTTGATCAGACGATAACGGGTTGATCTACAGACAGACAGACTGTTAACTTCATAATAGGAATTTATTTATTTTAATTTATTTATGACTGAGTTCGTATCGCAACGATTAACTCGGATTTAATGTAGTAAAAACAGATATTTTTCGATACAATGACCTGATAGTGTCGGGCCTTGAAATAAGAGGTCAGCACACTCACTGCTGGGCGAGGCAAACTAAAGGCGTTGTCGAGTTAATGTGGGGAATTTATAATACTTACCTACCACAATTGCATCCAGTTAAACTCTTTAATTCAAACTAATTCAAACTAACTATAAAACATCAATCAGTCCAGTTTTACAAATTATATATTATTTATGCTTCGAACGGATCAAATTAATCAACTTTAGCTATTTTTAAAGTTATTTGAATTATTTCGGTAAGTACCTGAATTGATTTGAATTTGGCAGATTTTGGAATAACTGGTATCATTAATTGCTGCCATGCTTGGGACCATAATACTTACCAATTTTCGATATAAATATTTTCGTCAAACAGTAAACCAAACACCTTAAAACTATTTCTGATTCCCTCAGTTACCTTTACGACTTTCGCAAGAGACAAGATTTATTCTTAAATAAGCCCTATTTGCTATTAATACTGCTGACTATTTTTAATTCCCGTGAGTCAATGATATCCGCTTGTTTCCGAGACTGAATCAACTGACAGGTGGGTATAATCCCATTTAACAGCTCTGAAAAATAAACCTTTTAAAATATACCTTTCAAAATTAATTCCAGAAAACAACGTAAAAGAAATAAACTTATAATAATTGTATTCAGAATGTAGTACCGTTTGGCATGGGCTTGAATATCAATGTTATTTCTTTAATTAACGTTTTCATCGTAGGCATTGGGAATCTATTGGATTAACCTTAGTCTTCTAAAAACTTTTTTACAAAACATACAGACGAATTGAGAACCTCCTCCTTTTTGTGAACTCGGTTAAAAAACACATCCGATTTCCAAAAAAAAACACTAAAAGACGTGAAAAATAACTTTAATTTCGGAAGTCGCTTACTTTGTTTTGTATTTTCGTTTTTGGCCACCGACTTCCGAAATTAAAGTTATTTTTCACGTCTTTTAGTGTTTTTTTTAGGAAGTCGGTTGTTTTTTTGTAAAAAAAAAATTATACACCTCAAAGTTAATTTTGTGCTAAAGTTATATGTTAAGCTAACTTTATTTCTACGAATATTTCCCATACAATCCAGCTTTCTCTACAAAAACAAAACACGGTCTGTATTTCCAACACATCTCCCCAAAACCAACTAATTCGGTTCACATCTGGCGATGAAGCGTGGAATAGACAAAAGAATGGTCCACACTCGCTAACAATGTGCCAAATATATCCGTCGGGTGTCTTGTGGTAAAAACAGTGAGTGGTGTAATTAATCGGGTGACCGCTGCACTCGGGGTAACGAGGACATAGAATAGATACATACAGAAGGCTCAATACAGCGAGCGAAAACGCACGCACACATAGACATGTGTCACCATCACCCAGTGCTGGCGTACTTGCGGCTAGCATTTGTTTGACATAGTTTGAGTTCGCCGTAGGTTGTAATGCATGGCCATGGGAGCATAAATTTGTAAAAAATACGACCTGTTTCATACTAAAGTGATTAGGCTTTTGTATGAATCGGCAGTTTTTTTTTTTTTACCGACGAAAAAATGTATTCGTTGTGGGAGGTTTAGAATCATGTGTTGAATTCATGGAAACAGTTTGCGTACGCCTGTTTTCACTTGTTGCATGGAATCAGTCTTCTGTGCCTTACTACCTATGTTGTGACGAGGAGCATGTGAAACATTTTGAAGATGACAGCATTGTGGTGGATTGAGGGAAGTAGTTGTTGCTGGTTTTTATTAAAGAGTAGTGCATTTTTGTAGTTATACTTGCGTGACATTGACTCAGCGGTTCGAGGGTGGAAAACATATAGTTTTCCACCCTCGAACTGCTGAGGCTATTTTTACAAGCTTTTATTTAACTTGCAATTTGTATATATGTACAAAATATTTGTTCGGGCAAAATCTTACAAGCTGAATTAAAACCACTTCCTCTTGTCCTACGGAGTTGAAATTTAATACGTTGATTCTGTTTCGAAGACAACGTATTTTTATAATGCATGACCTGATTCTACACCCAGGACCGACTCCAGACGAAGGAACGCCTTATCGGTCAACGGTACTGACACGAAAATTTAATATACCTACGTATTTAATTATGGTAGTTCCTTCTAAAGTCCACCATGACCTGGCTGCTGCACCCAGGATTAGCTCCAGTCGAGGGAACTCCTCAACGGTCAACAGTAGAGACACAAAATGTTATATACGCAGACAAGTATGATACCCCGTTCTAAAGTTCACCATGATCTGGCTGCAGCACCCGGCATTGGCTTCATACGAGATATCTCTTCAGTGGTCAACAGCACAGGCATGATATTTTGTATAAGTACTCATTAAATTATGATAATAGCTCGTTCTAAAGTACGGTATGACTTGGATAGTGCAACTCGGATGGCTTCACACCATGACTTGTGTAAAGGCGTGTTTGGGGTCGTTGGATTTTTCTTTACTGTACTGTACTGTAGCTTTGAAAAGAAGGTGACAGAACGGATATTTATACAAATTCTAATGCTATAAAGTACAAAATAAAATGTAAGTAAAAACCTTTTTAAAAGCAGGCTTTTAATTAACTAAAAAGTACTAAATAAAACTTACGTTAGCATAGAACTTTAATATTTTCTTAAAAGCTTGAGGCGTGAACGTTCTTTTTACACTTTAAGATAAGCCGCCAGCTTTTAAGAAAATATTAAAGTTCTATGTTAACGTCGGTTTTATTTATACTTTTTAGTTCATTAAACGCTTGTTTAAAAAAAAAAATAACTTAATTTTTTTGATATTATAGGAATTAAGGTTATAGATCTATAGTTCGCCATTTTCTAGAAAGACTTTTGTATTTTTTTTGCGGTGTCTTATAAAT
The DNA here is from genome assembly GCA_916610205.1 of Griposia aprilina. Classification (NCBI taxonomy): domain Eukaryota; kingdom Metazoa; phylum Arthropoda; class Insecta; order Lepidoptera; family Noctuidae; genus Griposia; species Griposia aprilina. Next base: position 709,475 of record OU744293.1, on the reverse strand, counting down.
ACACATAATGATGATTTGATTCATTGTTAATTCTATTCCGGTAGGGTCCCCAAATGGGATAAATAACCAGGTTCGTCGGATATTTGAAGTTTAGTAAGAAACCGATGGATGTTTTCGAAGGAAATTTAATTTGATAAATGACCTGTTTGTTTTCTATTAATTAAATTAACTTGTATGTGAAAACTAACAAAGTCAAATCTTGAGCTTCAATTTATCATAAGTTGTTTGCTTTGTCTAAATTATTCGACTGTTCAAATTTAAGAAGTTAAATTGCTAACATTGTTGTAGCCGAAAAAACACGAAATGTAGAGAGTTTTGCCAATTGGTTGTGGAGCTTACTAATAATGTTCAATTGTTCCTTTTGCCCGTTTAGTGTTTAAACCGGAACCGAAAAATCACTATTACTCTGTTCCGGTTTAAAGTAGCACCTGGATCCACACAAAAAAAATGCTCACACAAACTTCAAATCAAATAATAAAGCATAAAATATAGGTCCTACTAGTTCCAAATTCCACCACTACATCTAGCTCTGTACCAGTCTCATTATAGTACACAATATCACACATTGCGCAAATTATTTGGCCGTTTAGGGTTAATATTGAATATTGCGCAATTAAGTACAAACTTCTGAGCGAGGTAATTTTTTATTGCACCATATTTTTAATGCACCATATTTTTATTGCACCATATTTTAATTACACCGTGTAGGATAAGTATTGCGCAGGTCTTATTACTTATTATTATTTTTTCGACTTTTGTCATTTCGCAGGACCCTAGGCTCCTGGACCTTTAGAAGGCATACGAGGGGCCGAAGCTAACTCGCAGAGGCCCGTTAGACATTTTTAATGAAAAAGGCACCAACCGACGATTATCCCTGTTCGGACTATGCAAGTGCACCCAAGGACAACCCCCGGTTGGTGAAAGACTATTGTAGGATATGGAAACAAAGTTATTGGACTATGGATTTGTGTTCATTAAGTGGACTGGTTATCTAAGACTATGGAAAGACTAAGCCCCTGCCTGATCTATGTTTTATATAAAATACACAGATAAATGGCATGGGGTGACTTGCACACTCAATAATGGGCCCCCGAAAACTGTGTTGCTAGCACATAATGTCGTAGCGACAAGGCGGCAACATGTCTTGAGGTGCTTATGAGGAGTGGAGAGATGTTCCACGGCTATCAGGACAATCCCGGACGTACGGTCAAGATCCCTACCAGTATCTTACTGGAATACTTCCTTCTTCCGAGTACGTTTGCTCTTGCGAATCTCGGCTCAAGCTAGCAAGAAACAGGTGAGTAAGGTCAGTGTTCACTCCAGCCGGCCAATAAAAGCAAGATAGAGGTAAGAACAAGACTACTCCCGGAAGATAGGGTCCGTAGGGTCGCTATTGGCCAACAGCTTGCCACATGCTGCCCTGCGGGTTTTTGTATTTCTCTTGGTCTGGCTCCTCACCCTAGACCTGTTTCGGCAAAGTTAACTCTACCGGTACAGACTTAGAGTTCAGGAGCGCACAAGCCGTATCACGACGTCACCGTAGAGATACCGCGGTGCGCTTATTATTATAAGCCTGTCTTGTCCCACTGCAGGGCAAAGGCCTCCCTTCCCTCTTTCTACTTTTCCCGGTCTACTGCGAGTGTGTGCCAATGCTTTAAGGAGCCCAGCTCAGCGCAGGTCTTGCTCACGAAAACATTGAAGCTTTTTATGAGTTATCTTTTATTGATTTGCCTTTCAATTTAGGAAAAACCTTTGGAATTTTCCTTGAAATAACAGTTTGCAATCAGGTATATAAAACCACGTGTAGGCATTTCATTTCGCCGAAGTACGCCCTGTAGTAAATTATTCTTCCTATATGAGGCGGATCTTACACTACAACGCGCCACGCGACGGGGCGCGGGGTGCGGCGAACGTAGCCCCGCGTGGAAAGGCGTTTTTATTGAATTTGTACGTAAATTAAAAATCACGCGAGGGGCGCGTGTTCAGCGCACCGGAGCATGGCGTGTGGTAGTGAAATCCGCGCCTTAGAATTTCGGTGATATTCTCAGAAAATAATATCCCCACCTGGTAAAAAAAAAAAAACTGAACAGTGAATCACACAGCTATCATGAACGAAAGCGACCAAGTATTACCTTGGGAATACGATTACCACCCTACATTCCTTTCAACATAAAGTTACAGTCACATCCTCAAACTTCCCCAGACAACGTGACCGCGCCTCAAACTCCGAGATACAGCAAAAAGGCTGGACCATCACAATTACCGACTTCCACTACATAAGCCTAACTCGAGTCGCAGCATCTCGTAGCAAAACATCGGAGCTTCTGCCCCACTTTACATTAACTGAGACACTGAACAGAAATGTTCAAAAGGGTAATTTGACTCAAATGTAAAACTATTGTTGGGTATTGTAAAAAGCCAACAGAGCTACATGCCACAAACAGGTTGCTGATAATATTTTCTGCTTTAGATAAATAAACTTGCAAATCAGATGATAAACAAGTTTAAATTATCGTGGAAGCGCGTGTTGTATAAACCGACCACTGACCAACGTTGTTGTAAAACATCTCGTTTTCCGTGCCTTGGCCAACCAATGAATAAATTTCCACGCTGTTGGAAGGCCTTCTGTACCTCTCTTTTCAGCGGCAGAGCTCTCAAAACGGCTGAAATCCGGAAAAATCCTGATACGTCCGGCCCGAGCCGCTCGGAACTGGTTATTTCCTGTCTTTAGATTAAGATGGCCGACCGTATCGTTCTATCACACTCTGCGCCCGCACACTCGAGCGTGGGAGAGGGACAGCTAATGGATATTTCATGATAGATTTCGATACGTCGAAAAACGTTGGTGGCGGCTATCGCATCAACACTTGAGCCTGATTAAATGACGGTCGGGGTCGTTAGGACCCCGCGGAAATTTGTTTCTGGCCCGCCTTTTCCCGATTCGCAAGTAAATAGTGCAGATTATACGAGCTGTGGTGTGCCTCCGGCGATATCGGCCTCTATGGAGTCTGTCGGCCGAATCATTGATTCGGACAAATCTTGAATTGTAGAGAGAAGGAAAAACTTAGTGGTTGAGATATTCATGGGATGTCTAGCATCTGTATGATTTGATAGAGCCATTTGAGGCAGTACGTGAAAAAAAGATAAGGACGTAACTGAATGTGGTGTCGGGGGTTGGTATCGAAACATAGAATATTCTACAAGTACTCGTATGCAAGATTTCATGTTTATAAACTCGGTAACATTTCTTCTATAAATATCAAATACGTAACGAACTTTAACAGGTGTATCTACTTTTTGGTGAAATAAATAACCGACTGGGCCTACACTTCTCGGCAGCACAATAACTTACAGTAATAACAAATCCGTTTTTTATAGCATATCCGTTTTTTGTCATCATAAAAAGTCTAGCAGCTTAGCAATTCGATTGGGACTCAGAACAGCCTCTTATATTTTATTCCTCGTCAGAATGTCTAAGACGTCCCAGTTCTGGGATATTTTGTAAATCCAATTCATTCTACTTCCAAAGCAAAAGGCGATGTTATAACAAAGTTTAAAAGAATCGGCTAACCCTTTCAGACGGAGTTTTTTATAAAGAGATTTGTTTTTATACCTTTATGACGATCCCAGATTAAATAAAAACTGTCAGAACTGTCACTACTTTAAGAGCACAAGATTAAACGAAAAAGGCGAGTTTCAAAAAGGGTTTTCTTTTTTTAAGGTAACTTACCTACCTATTCTGTTGAGTATTAAGATTTTTTATTTATATCCGACTTACACCGGTCACCATATGCTACGGATTCTTGCAGTTTAATATCAGCTAATTAAGTAGTAAATTTGTATCATGGCCTTTCAGTAAGCTAAGTAATTAGAGGATTAGCGCGCCAAGGAACACGGGTGGGTTTTAGTCAGTAATAGTCTGACACACCCTTCCGCTCCGCCCAGAGTGGGAGAGGTCATTTGATGATTTCCTACCCAAAAAATAAAAAAGTGTCGTTTTCGTTTTTGTTTTGTTATTAAACTAGCGGCCTATAATTAAGAAACTTACCGTGTAGCCTTTTTTTTTAAGGGAATAATACTGTTTTAATGCTACTAGAAGTTAAGCTTTCAAGTAAGAGGCTTAATTAAGATAATAATAAAGCAGTAGACACAGCTCCATCACAATTGTTTAACAATAAAACGAATTTTAATGATATCCCCGCAATCAGTAAGGGCGCGGTTTATGGCTCTATAAACATAAAAGTTAGCTGCTTCGGCTAAACACAGACAATTGGCGTTTGTTATCGCTTTTATTGCATAATCCTTGGCGAGAGTCGTACACTCAATTAGTATCAGTGTGGAAGTGGTCGTGGAAACGTACGGGGACATTCAAAGAGCGGATGCTGCGGTTGAGTTACTTCTTGCGCCTTGGTGGGTGGATGTTATATACTAGAGCATGGTTTTTAAAAATAATTGAGTTTAACGCCAAAGAACATTCAACAAAATTAAAATATTTAAATTTTAAAGTATTACGTTGGACTTTGATTCAGTTATTCAGAACTAGATAGGTAGTACGGCATTCAACTTTATTATTATAACATCGCAGTGGACTGCTGGACATAGTCATAGCTTCTTTAGACACGCTATTGTAAAACTTATAAAGTTTCAACTTTGAAAATACATATGATTGCCGCCTTCCTGAGGTCGTTTATACTTTATATTTATTTCATAAACGCCACAAAGTTCAGACAGTAGCAAAAACATACTGTATGCACAAACCGTACCCGCTGCAAATAAACACCCGTGTACACTCACCTCAAAGTACAAAACAGAGACATTAAAAATGGCTTAAGTGAGACTAAAAGGCAGTTTCAGAAGCAATGCTTACACGAAGCTCTCGGCTCTCATGCAATTAATACGCCTATCTATATTGTTTGGTGCGACAGCTCCAGATTATGTGACTTAGGGCTCTGGCATTGGCTTGGAGGCGTCTTACCTGAGTTTAAGGGCCTATTAAGAAGATTAAAATTTGGGCTATTATGTAGGTAGTAGTTTTAGGGACCAGGAGGTAGCGGCATTATTGTCTTAAAGTATACTTACATGCATGTACGGTACAAAATAATGTTATTTTGTTAGAAACAGTCAATAAGAAAATTAAAAAAGGGTTTTGTATAATATTTGATGACTTAATTTATCATATAAATCTTCCCAACTTTCTCAAAACCTTCTTTTGTGCAACCTCAGCGTTCTCTTCTTCGCAAAAATCAGTCTGTCTCATTCTACATAACTTCAGTTCCCATATCTCGTCTGAATTGTTAATAAATTAAATAAAAAGTTTGAATTGTTACCGTTCTTCAATGTAACCGAAACCAGCAGATCCAAAACTGGAAAAGTGCGGTCGTTCTTTCCGGGGTTCTGGTGTTATATAACGTTGTGAACCATCCCCAGACATCGTGTATTTTCCCCTTACACCAATAAAAACGTATCAACATATTATAGATTTCGCAATAAAAACGCAATATATCCCAAAAAAGCTTTAATCACAATTGCGAAAATAAAATAAAACAAGAACCAGCAAACACAATATTTAATGATTAATTACAAAAAATGTAATTCCCGCGTGAAACATTCCGGTAATATTTGTGCGAGTGGGGAGCAATTAATGGCGCATTAACGAACAATATTTGTCGCGATAAATAACAGCACGTGTTGGCTGAAATTTGCGAAACTCGCTGATTTATAAAACGACGCGGACGGTGCACGCGGCTCACGGCTGTTGTGGGGAAGGATACAGTATGTGGCCGTTTTTGGTTTGATATTGGTAGTGTACGAATTTGGGTTTTTTTGAAGACTGGAAAATTGAACCGTCAGATTATTGGAATGATTCAAGATTATTGGAATTATTCAAGTTTATTGGTTCTGTTTTTGCGAATGTTAATGAAAAATTTTGCAAAGAAATATTGCCCTACAGCGAAGATTTTTTGTTTTCTTGTCATTTACAGACATAAATCTTGTAACATACACCCGGAATAAGGATAATACACAGACAAGAGGTTCTCTCAGTAACACCGAACCTGACACTAAGCTATAAAAATGCGCCAAAGAAGAGGTCACGCATAAATTATGAATACTACCCGCAAATTATTCAGTTACCGAGCTCGAGCGAACAAAGGGCTGTCAATCCGAGCAGCGTTTAAATAAACGCCCTCGTGGCCGCACGGTGGCGTGTCACGCTAAAAAAGTTGCGTTCGAATTCTCCGTATCGCTGTATAGCACACAATACGCGATACGAAGTAGAGAGATACAAAAGGTATAAAGGGCATTATAATTTTAAATAATGGTTGTAATAAGAATTAGCAAATCCAGAAAAATCTATAAGGCTGCAACCCTATAGTGATGATATTAACTTAAAACACGATTAACATTGCAACTTTTAGTAACACTAGTATTCCAAAATCACAATTTGTATTGAAATGACAGTGATGTTTCCCATTTTTTTACTGTTGGATGACTTTTTGGATTATTTTAATCACCCTAGATTATCCCACTATGCAGATTTTGGAAAAAGATGAAGGCACTTCACCTTTGCTAAAATCTACTTGGTGCGTATTTTCTATGATAACTTTTATAGTACTTATCACAATACGCCCGGGACCGCCGCGTATCGCTTCGTTACAGAATCAAATCATATTGTTTTATTTTGCGTTAATTATAATATAGCCATGTTACTGTAATCCTTTGTTTGTTCAAAATGTTAAGGGAGCTTTGAGCTTGTTATTTCTGCTACGGTTCGACTTCTTTTTCGTAACGTTACCAATTTTATAATAATTTGCGAGATTTTTTATTTTTGGAGTGTTATTGCTATTTCGTTTTGACTGTACCTAAAGTACAACAATCGCGCTATTTGATTAATCATTGTCTCCTTCTTTGTGTCGATGATACTTTTAAATTTATTTGGTTCATTACGTTGTCACTTCCATGGCATCGTCGAGGGCAGCGCAGAGGTCACTTTGACTACAGGTTTTGGGGCACAGAGGGCAGCATGGGGGTACACCTGCCACTTGTGTTCGCAGATGGTCCAGTGACATACTTATTATGATTCTTCGTCTTCTACAATTTAATTTTCGAGCCTTTCTTCTTTTTGTTTTTGCATTATGAGACCTAAATGTAAGCCTTTTGGATCCAGAAACTGGTCACGTTTACGGACCCTAATTATGTCATCCAGGGCCGGCTGTTGTAAAGCTGCACCTAAACTGAATTTTTTGTGATGTGGGCACCTAATGTCATAATAAAATAAACCTGATTTATAACTTAATTTAAACTTATGCTTATCCGGTTCTCACGATCTTTAGATTAAATTATAGTGATTTAGTGATACCATAACTGGTTCCAAGAAATATTATACTTAGATGAACGAAATGAGCAAACCAAGGAATATGCAACTTAAATTTAGCATTTGTACAGTCAGAGGAACGTATTGTTTATCAGATTGACACACTAGTAGGTACGTAAAGGCACATATAGAATGACCCCAACTATGTAGGGGCAAGGCTTGGCAGATGATGACTTAGTCAGTCCGCTAAACATACGTTTCGCTGAACACATTTTCTTTTAAAAGGCTTGGCAGATGATGACTTAGTCAGTACGCTAAACATACGTTTCGCTGAACACATTTTCTTTTAAAAGGCTTGGCAGATGATGACTTAGTCAGTACGCTAAACATACGTTTCGCTGAACACATTTTCGTTAAAAAATATATATTTTTGCCTATTTATTAAGATATGTTTTAAATACGAAAACCATCCACATTTTCATCATGCACTAAAAATAAAAAATACATTTATGAAAATGAAGATTGCGAATGTCCCGTGGGAAGATCCTCGAGTTAATTTAATGTCACAAATTGGGTTTCCCCTTACGATCAGCTTGAAGGATTTATTTAAGCCGCACGCGATATTTTTACGAGAACTGACGTGGCACGAGGTACGCTTGCTCCTGACGACGTCGTGGTAATAAGGCCCCGGTTATTGGAGACAGCTTTTACTGAATATAACTTAGCACAGTTTTGTATGTAAACTGAAAAAAAAACACTTTTGTACTCTAGATCCCTAGTACCTAGTACGAATCTGTATGAAGTCTCGATGGGCACATAAAACGTTAGTTTTATCTTGAAGGCTGGCTATGTATGGGCAAAACTTGTCGTATAGCAGCGGAAGTCGCTCATTTCTTATCAACGTCTGTCACCTTTAGTGACCTCTATTTAAAAATTGCTTTATCCTGGACAGACCTGCCGCTGAAACTTGCTTATATAAACTGAAATTAAAAAAAAATACAATTGGTTATTATAACTTCCCCTCGAGACACCCACTTTTCCAGATACTTTACTCGACTAGTAAGCAACAATATACGCTTCTCTGAGCCCCCCCCCCCCCCCCACGACTCGCCCCTCGCCCCTCGGGATAGTGACCACTTTATTTGATTGGCCCTAATGACCGCCGTGATTCCGGAGCCAAGTACCGTGGAGTGGAAGTGATAGCGTGTGGACGTTTACGTTCCTTCTGGTACAGGATGAGCTGAATGATGAGTGGGTCATATTGGAGTATTGTTTGGCTGAGTTTTATGTCCTTGGAGGAGAAAGAAGAGGAATCTTTATTATTTTCAACATTCGGGTTTCCAAGTTCTGTAGCCAAATATCCTGCCCCCCCCACCTATTCGAATGTCCTACTGCTGGGCAAATATCTTTATAGATTTTCATATCTTGCTCTATGCTATCTTCTCTGGCCAATACATTAATGGAATTAATCATACTTTTACTAAGACTACCTACCTACATGGGGACTTGTTTACGTTGATAAATATCGTGAGAAAACCCAGACTCAAGAGCCTGAAATCCCCAATGTTCTAGCATGCATACGTGGTGATAAAGGATTGCATCTCTCTCCGTGAGAAGATGCCATTATTAATGGCATAGTAACAGGTTGCTGATATGAAACTGCATGATAAGTACCCGCTACCACTCACAACCTACCACTCCCTTAAGCCTCGTCCTAAGGGTTCCATACGTTTTCATGGACATTAAGCTCTGTTAGCACAACAATGATAATAGCTGGCTTTAAAATGTTCAGGATTATGAAACAGCTCTACTTGAGCTCTACTAATTAAGTTCTGTTAATCTTCACTTTGTTTAGTATGTCGCAGAGTAATCAAAAGAAAGGGATTCTTCCGAAAATCCTATAACGACTGCATTGGTTGAAACCTCTGAATTCCTCACTATTCTGATACATACAGGTGATTCTTCTCTCGTGTTTGAACGAGCTATCATTCTAATGTTGTGTAAACAAGATAAGCTAGTCGAATAAAAATAAAGGATGGAATAACCAGAACACTGTTGAATTGCGACACAGTAATCAGAACTTTATTAACTACACTACCAATTGCGGTACAGTAATCAGGACTTTATTAACTACACTACCAATTGCGGTACAGTAATCAGGTCTTTATTAACTACACTACCAATTGAGGTACAGTAATCAGGACTTTATTAACTACACTACCAGTTGCGGTACAGTAATCAGGAGTACATTAGCTACACTACCAATACGGATTTTTACAATGATCCTAGAAATAGCTTAGGTATAATTGATATACTCTCCTGACTTTTTTTCTAAATATAGTCAGAAGTTATGCAACGATCCATGTTTCAGATTGTTTCACAACATATACGCACTCAGTTCCCAAGCTCTGGCAGACATAGTAATCAAGGATTATTCCATTTAACATGAACTAAAGCGGTGCTGGTTTTGTTAGAAATAATTGTTTGCGTGGGATATACTAATTCGGGCTCTAATTTATGTGGGGAATTAACCAAGTACGGTTGGTTACTGAAGTTACAAAGTAATTTTACTGAATGTGAAAATGTGTTGCAATAAAATAATTAGAAAACATCTACCTTTTTCCTTTAAAAGGGTAAGCAACGTCATACCAGTTCCCAAACTCTTAAAACGTGCGTTTTACTTACCGGTCGCCATGTTGAGCCTAAAGGTAAAGTTCTTTATAAAAGTTTAGACGAGCTTTGCAACATCCACGGCGGGCCTTATAAATTGTTGGACTTTCTATCCACATAAAGTGGTAATAGACTTACAGTAATCCTATTCACTCTAACCACTATAACCATAAACGGTTTTATTTGACTTTTACGACAGTTCGATAATACCGACACCTGACATTTATTTATTTAATCCAAACATGAAAATATAATATATTATTTACGCCAGCGGCTATAAAGTCCTTGTTATCTAAGTTTACAATCAAAGTGATTTCCTGTTAAATCCGAAATGTATTGCTGTTATAAATAATAATCTATCAAACACACAAACTGCAATCTGTTTGGATTGTTCTGTCTGTTCATTGTGGCTTAGGATTACATTGTGACACCATTTTTTATGTGAACAGGCAAGAACTGTTATGTAGAGTACCATTATGATCTTTATCCACGTTTATGCATACTTCAATGCATAAGCGCACTGGTTGCAATACTTAATGTTTTTTTTAAATAATTATTAAGTATATTTTTAAGGGGCCGTGTATGTGTAGTTAGGTAATGTTAATATGTTTTAAGTTTGGGCTACTGTTGTATCCAAGAAAAACCAAAGGAAATGTGACCTTAACTGACCTCCAGCAAAAAGTCTTATTCAATTGAAAATAGAAAACCGAGCAGAGTCACAGATAGAAGTAGATCTAAAACACATGAAATTCCCCTCATAAATTACAGTCTGTAAACCAGGACCCATAGTAATTTCAAGTGAAAATAAATCATTTTATTTGTACGTGATTGAGAAATCTGGTAAGATAACGAATTGACAAATATATCCTCGTTAGATATGCATGAGGCTGTTCCAAATGTCCGTGCCTCGATTTGTATTAATGTAATATTTCGTGGCACTCCGCGACGCCGGCAATGGCTGTTGGGTGTGTGATACACGAACTGCTCCTACTACGATTATCATTGTTTTAATTAAATACCGTTTATCTTAACTATAAATAAAGCCTCGTTTTCGAGTTGTTCCATATACAAACTGCATGCAGTGACGCCAGCAACATCACTTCTGCTCTCGGTTCAGCTTGCCTCAACTCCATTATAGGTTAGGAAAGGCGATTTTCAGCAGCTTATAAGATTAATAATAAATACATCAACGTAGCTTAACATTGAACATAACTCAATTGTAATCAAATACAAAAATACATAACTCTTTTTCTACTAATTAAGAATTCATTTCGGAATATTTCAAATATTATTTTATTTATAGTTCTCGTAATAACATCTACTATGTTTATAAATAGCAAGCGTACGTCAAAGCTGCGCCATGTGTAGGCTGTAGTAGGGCGAAGGAGTGTGGCGTGTAAGTAGGGCGAAGGAGTGTGGCGTGTAAGTAGGGCGAAGGAGTGTGGCGTGTAAGAGTGTAGGTAAAGATTGGTTTTCTTTTTTACATTTTTCTGATTTCCTTCTCCTTTTTCATGCAAGCTAATTTTTTTTTCATATTTTATTTACAGCACAAAACATTTCATAAAACTAACTAATTTCCCCTTATAACTTATTATACCTTGTTACAAAATTAACTGATGAATATGTAAACAAATGAATCAGAAAACGTACATGCGAGAGTATAGAGGTATGAGGAACAGGGTGTAGAGTTCACTAACACCTCCATAGAAAAGGGAGAATCCTCCGCCCAGACGGGTGTTGTGTCTGGTGGGCAACTGCCCGACGGTTGATGTCGGGACGTTTTATACATGCTAGTCGCGCGGTAAACTCTGCTTGCGCGATGCAGGATTTGCGTGACGTCATTATGACGTGTAGCTCGCATGTGGCGATGTTGATAGCGCTACAAGAGTACAAACTGAGTGCTTTGATAGGATTATTTGAATACCTAAACACGTAGTTTTTAATTCGATAATTCGGGTTAATTGAATAACCTTTACAATATAATAATGTTGTTCAAACAATAGGTAATTGTTAAATAAAGTGGTGAGATAAAGTTAAAATCCACTTCATACAGATGATTGTGTTACTATTTCCGTGTATAAGTAAAGTAAGTAGTGTAAGAATTACCATGAACAAGGTTTATTTACACTGTCATCGGACACATTTGGAACAGACCATACATGCACATAATTATATGCAGAAATAAAATAAATCAGCCAAATGCGAGTCGCACTCGCACACGAAGGGTTCCGTACTACCGTACAATATCTATCACTACATATTAAAATAAAAAACACGTTTCTTGTATGGAGACACTTAATTAATAATTCATTTTGTTTGAACTGCAAAAGCTACACCTTAAAATGGAGAAGCAGTAATTACTCGTGTATAATTATTAAAACGCACTGTTACATACATACATGTATACTGTTATTCACATACTTTAATAGCACCTTTAATGACCCATCACTACACCACAAATAACAACATTATAAAATACCATCGCCTCATAAATCTCTTTGACAACCTTATTTTATTACGTAATAAATAACTTCTAATAACGTTTAACATGTTCACTATAACTCACTTAAAAGTACCAACAATAACACATAGTAGTGGCAACACCTAAGACTGTAGAAATGAGGTAGATATAGCGTGTCACTTCTAGAGTAGTGTTGCCACTGTTAAATATCTAGTGACGCAAATCCCTTGTACTTAATAGGATTTGGTAGCCGTTTATCATGTTTTAAACGTTTTGTGACGGCTTTTGACAGCACTTCACAGCCTACTCGTTATCATTTTCTTCTTATCAGCCAGTAAATGTCAGCTGCTGAAAATGGGCCTCTATAAAAGGATATTGCCACTATCACAAAATTTTGCTGATGATAATCATGACAAAATAAATGTTGATAATATAAGCTGACAAGACAAAATATTCTCCATCATCTTGATATATTGAGTCGATTCTTTTATGAAGAAAACGTGTCCCTTTGAAGGCACCACAAAGATGAATCCTTACGTCTACTAAACTAAAATTATACTAATATTATTAGACAATTTTACTTACTCCCACGTTCTATTATTCCAATCTCTTCTGAAATCTCATGTAAGCTTAAACGATTGCTGTCATTTCAACCAATCAAACATGAGATTAAACAACGAATTAGCCAATCAGAGATTTGATCAGGCTTTCAGTAGCCGCGGGTTCCCGTCACTTCCATATGCAAACCCTAGATGACTCACTATCGTATACCATATCTATGTAACTTCCACGATCGCTCGAGAGGCTCGTATCTTATCTGTTAAACACAATTATGTATCTGGCGGTAATAAATCAGGGTTTAGCGATATCTGCGGGATCTGTCTGTCTGATGGTGATTAATAACGCGTCGGCGTTTGCGGGTTAGTAAATACTTGTAACTTAGGATTTTAGAGTTTCATTTAGGATTTGATTATGCTGATGTTTATTTTATTTATATCTTCTGAAGAAATTGTAAACTTACTTCTGATGACGTTTATTGTGAAGTTGCTCTTCAACTCTTACGCTGCGTCATAACCGAATAAGACTGTCGCGCGAGTATGTGATTCCACGATCGTTTACCTGAATACTGACTGACGGACACACGCGCCTTGATTGATCGCGCGAGTATGTCATATTCCCATAAACGAGCACGAGCGACGATCGTTTTTGGTTAGGACAAGGCCTTATGCTTCATTCTAATTACTAAAGTGGACCGTTTTACTACGGTGTTAACCGTAGACGTTGTCGAAGATTTTCTAAAAGACATTTAATGAAAAACAGACTGAATTAAACCTAAGCTGGTACACTATAGGAATAGGGACTAAAAGACTAGAATCTGCTTTGCTAAACACTTTCCAGCTAAAACTACTCACTTAAAACTATTAATTCCCTCATCCCCAAGAGCCACGAAATCCAAAATCTATTTACCAAACCTATTAATTATATATGCTCCCTATAATTAACAAGAATTCCCTAAATTCAATAAATCCATTGGAACCAGGCCGCAACTCCCTTGTGACATACCACCTACTAGAATATTAAAGGGTACAAATGAGTGTACAGTCATACAAAAAGATTGGTATACAGGCAGCTTACTTGCAACTACTTTTAAACAATGTTGTGAGTAGGTAGTAGTGCTTAATAGTTAATTATTTTACTGTCTTAAGTATGCTAAAGTCGTTACACACAATAATAATGATTAATTGGTTTTTGTTCCGATTTTGTTGTGCACAAGATAAATGAAACTTAACCTATTCACTCTAAATAATAACACAAGAAAGAGGCGGATATAAAATATTAAAGCTATCAATTTTATATGAACTAATACTTACTTCCATTAAAATATGGTGGACACGTCAGAATGTATCGATTAAAAACACGGCAAAGCCATAAACTAATTTGACATCTCACTCTAACTTATTGTGTTTATAATGTCAGTCACCGTATTTTTCTCTAGCTATATCTCAGTAAAAGATATCAATTCTATTATTTTATTTTAGTTTATGAACTAGGGAATCGGCGCCCAGTGTAATACGGTACAGGGCTCTTTTGGCACGTGGCATTTTTTTTTTTTTTCAAAAGTTACAATTATTTTGTGTCAATTTTGCAAATGTTTACCAGCAACTCCGCCCTGTCAATGTCCTAAAGACCCTTGTATAGCTGTAGGAGGAAGATGAATATTTTTGCCTGTATACTAAACTCTTTGTTTGACTGTACTCCATTCGGGAGAAGCAATCATTGAACTATGAATTAAGTATGAGTTAAGAGACATGTTATAACGAGGTAATCTTTGATCTTCATCGTATTTGGTTTAATGAAAACCAAATACGATGAAGATCAAAGATTAACTTATAACTTACAATGAACTTACTTACTTAATTGACTTATAATGAATAAGTTGGCATGAAAGTGATTAGTGGGTGGTTGTAAGTGGATTGGGAATTAAAAGGCATGATAGATAAGGGCAAATATTCAGAGTAACAGGCGTCTGTTACTCAAAAAATATTACTACAATGAGGTCATTGTAAATTGATTTAGTACTAACATTTTTGATATACATAATATATCTTTACAGACAGGCCGACAAAATACTTGATTACAAATCGTTACACCTGTTTCCAATATATACTTGCAAAATCAAAGGGTTTTCCAATGTAGCAACCAATTTTGTAAATAGTTGACACACTGCCTATTATTATATTGATACCGAAGTATAGCAACGTTTCTTCCCAGTAGTAAATAACTCAAACTCAAACTCAAAGCATTTATTTCAAATAAACCAATTACAGGCACTTTTGAATTGTCAAAGGGTCAGTCAGTCAGAAAAGTGAAGCTAGTTGCCCATTCCAAAGCGTAGTAGGTACCTATGGAGAAGAACGGGCAAGAAACTCCATGGACACTCTTTTAAATCAACATATAGTTACAAAAAACAAATTGTTTACATCATTCATGTTCAAATTAAAAATGTGAGAACGATGTAGAAAGACGTGCACGTCTCTTCTCTTCTTTTCTTTAGGGTTATGGTTTCCGCACTTAGTCCTTCATGTGGACCATTGTGCGTGGGCCATGGCGGCCGTCGGTGGTTATTCCAACCAGCCCACCTCCCTCCAGAAGTCGATGATATCTCCCGGTCTGCTGAGAGCATCTGTGTAGGATATGGGTGCCCCGAGGGTTTGTGACCTAATTTGGGTGACGCCTGTGCATTCAAAGAGCACATGCGCAACGGTTTCCTCAGCCTCCATGCAGGCCCTGCACAGAGGACTGTCCGTTATGCCTATTGTGTGAAAGTGTTTGTTTAGCGAGCAGTGACCCGTGATGGTCCCCGTCACCAGGCGCAGACCGTTTCTGTCCAGACGTAATAAACGTTTCGTAAGCTTGCCATCTAAGGATGGCATGGCTTCAAGACGTGCACGTTTAAAGTATCCGAATAAAAAAACAATTCAAAAATTTTAATTTAAATAAGCCGTGGCAGCCAAGAGTTGACCAGTCCCTACTGACGGCGCCCGTTCACGAACATGACGCATGGATCAGCACCATTCAGCTCAACCATTTTGAAGGGAACTTAATGATCCAACACACACGCCACCACCAGCTAGACATTTGAGTGAGCATGACATACTCTCAGCCGCCAGGGCACATTCAAGTCAATGAAAGACGAGCCTAGTAAATGGTGGCTTTATAGTAGGTACATAGTGCTCACACATGTGCTATGCAATTATACATTGTTAAGAGATTAAATTTATACAATGCAAAGATGTTGTTGTTTTTACAATCTTCAGCAGCTCCAACAATATTTTCGAATGCTAATCAATTAATTTATGCGCCCCTGTGGAGCAGGACCAGTGTTGAGCCAAGCATCTTTGTCAGCGATGTAATCCCCCAACTTATAATATGCTTGGCTGCATAGTGTGCGTTTTATACAAGATTTAAATTTTGTTTCATTCAGTTGGAGTATGTGGGAAGGTATTTTATTGTAACATTTTAAATAGTACCCCATGAAGGATGAGTCTACTTTAGCCAGTCTGAAACCTGGTTGAAGTAATTGGTCCCTATTTCTAGTCATATAGTTATGTCTTTCACCTCTTTTACTGAAAAGTTTTTTTTTTTCTTACGTACATGATGTTTTCATAGATATATTGACAAGGTACCGTCATGATGTTAAATCTTTAAACAGTTCCCTTAGAGAATCGCGCCTGCGGAGGCAGTATATTGCTCTGATGGCTCTTTTCTGCAGAATAAAAATAGACTCGATATCTGCAGCCCGTCCCCATAGTAAAATACCGTATGACATGATACTATGAAAGTAACTGAAATAGACTAGCCTCGCGGTGTCTACATTAGTAAATTGACGGATTTTTCTCACAGCATATGCTGCTGAACTTAGCCGTCCTGCAAGAGATGTTAAATGAGGACCCCATTGCAGCCTTGAGTCGAGCGTGATCCCCAGGAAAACAGTTTTATCGACGAATTCTAGTTTCTCTTTATTCAATACTATGTCACAATCATTACTTTTAACATTCGGTAAAGCAAATCTTATGCATTTAGTTTTATTCCCATTTAATACTAAATTATTAGCAGTGAACCAATCATGTACCTGCAGTAGGGCGTTATTTACGTCGTCAAGATTTGATGCACGTCTATTTATCTTAAAAATTAAAGAAGTATCGTCCGCAAATAACACCATTTGTGGTTGGTTTTTTAATAAATGGGGTAGATCGTTAATATATACTAAAAAGAGGAAAGGACCTAATATTGAGCCATGTGGAACACCTATTTTTACTTTTAAACCACGTGAATTCACACCATTTATTTGGACTTTTTGCTGTCTATCATTTAAATAAGATTCTACTAAGCTAAGCGCAAGTTTATCTAGTCCGTAATGCTCAAGTTGTAAGAGCAAGGTTTTGTGTTCAACGCAGTCAAATGCCTTTGAGAGGTCACAATAGATTCCTGCGGCATCCTGGGCCTCCTCCCACGTTGTAAATATGTGTTTTAATAAAGTGACACCGGCGTCAGTTGTACAACGTCCTCTGGTGAAACAATATTGCTGATCGTGTAAGATTTTGTTGGTATTAAAATGATTAAGCATCTGATTGAGCATTACCTTTTCGAAAACCTTGCTGAATACCGGCAACACGGATACTGGTCTATAATTGTTGGTGTCTTTGCTGTCCCCAGATTTAAAAAGTGGTATAACCTTACTGTATTTCATTAAATCTGGGAAGACTCCTTGATCTACATACAAATTAAATATCAAAGCTACGTAAGGTGCTATAGTCTCGATTATGGATGTACAAACTTTGATTGACATTCCCCATAGATCTTCGGTCAATTTGATTTTTATTTGCCGAAAAGCTTTTATAACTATCATAGGGTTGATATGTTTAAATTTAAATTTAACCAGGCAGCCTGGAACGTTCGCTCTTAATAAATTTATTGAGACATCCGGTGAGGAATTTAAAGCTTCCGTCGTTTTATATGGTATATCGGTAAAGAAGTTTACAAATTCTTGAGCTACTTCTAAGTTAGAGCTTATGGCACCACGTGAAGTCTCCAATGTATAATCAGTGCTTCGTATTTTTTTCCTACTAGTTTCGTTATTTATAACTTTCCAAACTGTTTTTATTTTATTTTCTGCGGATTTGATCTTGTTGCTAATGTACAGGGCTTTAGCTATCTTGCAGGTATTCCTAAAAGTTTTGGAATATTTAGCAACATACTTGTTGAAAGTTTCAGTGTTAATGTAAGGCTTAAGGCCATACAGCTCGAACAGTCTTTCCCTGCTTATCCTAATACCTCTAGTTGCCCAGTCACTAAATATAAAGTTAGGGCAAATATTTTTTGTTTTCTTTTCAAAAGTTTTATCGAATACCTTGTGCACTACTGAAAACAAATCCTGATACAAATTATTTGCATCATTCATAATAAGGCCCAGAACATTTAACTTATTATTAAGGGTACTATTGAATCTATTTAATTTGCCAGTTGTTATTGGTCTAAATTGTATTTGCACTTTTTGCAATGGTGCTTTAAAATTAAAGGATACTATTTGTCCACTATGATCAGACGGCAGATAATTTACTATGGATTTTTCTAAATAATCACAATCGCAGAAAACATTATCAATACAAGTAGCAGAAATTGGAGTTACTCTAGTTGGTTCTGTAAAAATATTACATAAATTGAACGATTGAAAAAGGCTTAATAATCTACTGCTATTTGAATTACTTTCCAAATTATTAATATTAAAATCACCACAAATAATTGCGGCTTTGTTACTGGATGCAAGTTTCGATAGGACATCTTCCATTATTGACTCAACCAAAGAAAAGTTCAGATAATTAGGGGGTCTGTAAACGCACACTACAACATGCTTATCTAGCTCGACATAGGACAGTTCGATGCAATGTTCAACTGATAAACGAACTATGTCTTTACGTTGCTTAGATTTTAAACAATTTTTTATCAAGATTAGAGAACCTCCACGCAGCATAGATTTACGGTTAAAACAACTGCCCGTACTATAGTTCTCATAATTAATTAGCATTTGGTAAGCCTTTATCCAATGTTCAGTAAAACAAACAATGTCAAACTTTGTTTTTTCTAAAAACATTTCAATTTCTAATAATTTGGAAGAAATACCTTGAATATTTTGATGAAATAATTTCAAGGCATTCTGCTGATCTTCTTTTTGATTATTACTTTAGAGCAAGAAGATACCTGGTTGTTGTTATTAAGTATGGAAATATTCTTACTGGTACCTTCTGTTGTCTTATAAACTAGGTAGTTTAAATGATTATCCGGAGTTAACCCCAATACTTCAGTGTTATCACCAGGCAGTGAGCACATAGCGAGTGAGGGACATGGAACCTCCTTCCCTCCTTCTCTATAGCATTTGAGCTACATTTATACAGGCTCACCACATTATTATTAGTATTATTACTAACCACTGTGGTGCTAATAACACAAGACTTCGACATAATACTTATGTCTGAGTTTATATAAAAAGCTAGTAGCTTTGCTATTATGTGTCTAAAACTAACAGGCAGATACACAGTACCCCTAGTCGATTTTAAAGTTTCCACAAAAATGTTGGTGTCAAAAAACATTAGCTTGTCACTGTAATGACTAACTAAGAAGTGCATATACTTATTAAGCATATGAATATAATTATTTTGTATTTTTGTAATTTTTTCAAAATATGGGAAAGCACACAATATTATTTTACTACAATTTAACTTTAACAACTCAGTCACACAGTCAGTGATTTCTTCTTTTCTGACCGTAGCACTATTACCTACAAATACAGTAATGTTGGTTTTAGAATTAAATACATTTCCTGTTACTGATGCCATTATTCGTTTGTAGGATGACCCTGGCATACAATAATTTTGAGTAGAATAACTCAGGTTGTTACTAATTAATTTACCTAAACCTCTTCCTATACTATCTGAGAACATAATTGAATGATAAAAATCGAGACTACTGAAAGATGGAAAACTACCAATCTCATGCTGTACCACTGGAGATAGATCTTGTACTAAATCAGATATATCTTGGCTAAGAGTACTGTCCTGAGACAAACTCTCAGTCTGGGACGGGTCCTTCGTTACCTCAGGCTGGACAGCAACATGGTTTGAAACTTTCTGATAAGTACACTGACACATAACTAACTCATTAGCAGCAAGAATATGTTCTTTAATTTGGTTCTGAGAACCCACATATTTAATGTAAAGGGAACTAAGTCTATCCTCAAGTACCTGTATGTCAGACTGTAAACGCTGTGTATCAATGTCATATATTTTTTTGCTGTCTTCTAATTTGATTTGATAGTTGTTTAATTTATTGATTTGTTCTTTTCTCAGTGGAATATTTTTTGAAAAGTGTTTTTGTGGTTTCCTAAATTGGTTAAATTTTTAAAATATTCTATTTAGTTTTGCATATTTTTTCATTTTCTTATGACTAACTTTATGACTATAATTCTGTTTCAGCAAGGAATCTTCAGTCAGGTCAATCGTTATTATAGAATGAGGGTTACAATTACTATTTATTAATTCATTATATAAGTGGTTAGTTTCTTTAACCTGGGTACATTCTTTTTCTTTCTCTAACTGGATAATACGGCTATTAGCATGAATTAATTCATCTTCTAGGTCCCTAACTTTGCTTAAAGCCTCCTCATACAAATTACTATAGTTGTTGAAACCATCCGTGACCACCTTCAGTTGATCGCGCTCATCAACAACATTCAGATATTGCTGATGTAGGTCTACTAGCTCCCGTTTAAGGCTTGAGTTTTTGTCAATTATCTTCTTGACTTCCTCCTCACTCTCATCATTCTCCTGTAACAATTGTTGACATTGTAGTTTTGATGCTTCAAGTTTTTGGAGGGCCGTTCTCAATTTAAGCTCCATATCCTGAGCAGTAGCCTTACGGGTCATCACAGGCATGGTTTCAGGATTTGTAACTGAAATTAGAATAAAGAAAAGGTGAGAACAAGTAGGACAGACAAATAAAATAAAGTTGGAAATGAAACGGAAAATGTAAGAAGATAGTGTAGTTTAGTGGGTAAATGAGGTTGGCTACTGAATTGGCTTGAAGAGCTATTAACAAAGCTATATTATCAAGTTCAATGTAAAAAAAAAAAAAGATGATTTTATTGTCTTAGGGTTTTAGTTTTCCTTATGTGGGTAGGTTGCCTAGATTTTAAAGTTATTATTTGTTATGACAGTATAAGGACACTGCAAAAATAACGATAATGCACGTTTTTATTGTTGTATATTAAGTATATTAAAGATCAGATTGAGAATAACAGAATCTTCGCTAAGATTCGTTTTCTGCGATGTAGGTAAACAATGCGGTTTAGACCCAATGCAGAGTGCTAAATCGGCGAACTATTTATGCTAAGACTTAACGAGGATGTGTCACAGAATTACAGAAAAGATTGTGTGCTATTATAAAGTAAAAATAAACAAATACTCCCCGTTTCAATCCGCAGTTTGAACTGTTACCTATCTATCTATATAGTAAATAATTAGCTTTTGCCCGTTGAGTCTGTCGCGTTCAGACAGACGGACAGACGCGGCGCGCAGCTGGGGACTTTGCTTTATCTATACATAATTATAATAAAATCTTAGGAAGTCAAAACTGTACATTCTAATGCCGAAAATAATATTTTTGCCTGTTAGCATTTATTTTTTATTATTTGCAAAAACTCAGATAAATGTTGTTCCAATTTTGCATAGATATTCCCTATTAGTCTGGTCAGTCTGCAGGTTATAAATTATCACGCTATTTGCTATGGGGGATGAGCAATATTGCAATTTGTTCGTATTATTCTATAGTTTACTGCAAATTGTAAAAATACGAGCCATAATTATTTTTTCCAAAAAAAACAACCCACTTAAAAAAACACTACAAAGTGAAAAATAACTTTAATTTCGGAAGTCGGTGTCTTTGTATCTGTATTTTGTTTTTTGTCACCGACTTCCGAAATTAAAGTTATTTTTCACTTTGTAGTGTTTTTTTAAGTCGGTTGTTTTTTTTTGGAAAAAAAATATTTATCACTTTTTAGTGAGTCAGTTATTAATAAATCTAAGTTACAATAGCCTAATGTCAACTGCTCATCACCTTTTACAAAATATTCCTTTTCCCGACGCAGGGACGGGACGTTAATTGATGAGGAGTTCTCCTGTTAAGAAACAAAACCACTAGAGCTGATGGTGAAGCCACCATCAGCTCCATTACACCATATGCATCGTGACGGGCATGAATTGCTTAGCAACCATATTAAAATCGAATCTCAACCCATGAAATACTTATTATTGAGAAGTTCCGGTGGCCACCTCTGGTCTTCATCATCAGGTCCACTTCACCGAATGGTGCTTTCCAAGTGCAAATGCACGAGTAACTATAAAAAATACCCAATTCGCTATACGTGTGCCTATAAAATTTGAGGATTTCTCTCGATTTCCATGGGATCCTCAGGATCATCAGATTCTGACTTGGTGACAATGGGATCACCTCAAGAGCATACCCTTTCAAGAAAAAGAAGAATTTTCAAAATTGGTCCTAAATTGACAGAGAAATCGTCGAACATACATAAAAAAAAAACATACATACTGTCGAACACATAACCTCCTTTTTGGAAGTCGGTTAAAAAGGTTAGAATTTTACTGATTGTTTCCGGTTATATCCTTTTTAATGATTATCATCCCGCTATATCTATAAGAAGCTATGTATGCAGTTAATCATGACATATTATAACATAAGAACGGCTATTTTAGTCAACTTTTAACAAAGCAAATAGCTTAGCGGTTTGGCGACTGCTTTGTGAAAACTAACAATACTGACCTATTAACCTAAGCACTATTGTTACTAACAGCAAATTACTAATAAAATTATGGACCATATTCTGAAATAAAGTTTAATTTAATTTGCAATCAATTATTCGATTCCCAAGAATTGATAATTTTTTGTGCTTCTTTTTTTTACATTTTGTTATACTCTTATAATAATATTATGATAGTAATTCGTAAAACGTACCTACATAGAAAGACATAAAGTTTAGGACTCTTCTGTCATCTTTGGTTAGGTGACTGTTACTGAGGAATCTCCTGCGTTTACAATCCACTGTTAAATATATTATTTTAGTGATAGCTGTTCGTCGGGAATAATCTATAAGAAAGCATTAGTCAGTGTATCAGTGTTGTGCCATTAGGTAGTAAATACAGGAACGCATAATTCACTAAAAACTAAAAACTTCGCAAGCAATGGGAAATTACTACTGAAGGCTGCGGGTGTCGCCCTCAGGACGAGCTGCTTCTCACACGGACAACTGTACGTCGCTTGCTCTCGCGTTACCAGTCCTTACTCTCTTCTCAGGAAAGTTTTATAAAAATGTGGCTCTTATTTTAGTATATTGTGGTGTCTTACGACTTCCACGCGAACGAAGTCGCAGGCAGAAGCTAGTTTTATAATATGTAGTGAAAATGAAATGCCGTTCGTTGGTAAACGCATCACTTGAGAACGGCAGAACCGATTTGACCATTATTAGGGACCCGAACCTGAAAAAAAAAACGGAACCCTTGTAAGATCACTTAGCTGTCCTTGCGTCCGTCCGTCTGTCCGTCTGTCAAGACCCTTTTTCATAGGAACGTGTGTAGATATCAAGTTGAAATTTATATCGAATCCGTAGGTCCCTTGGAGCTCTAAAAAAATCTAGCTTCTAAGCCAACGCAATAAAAAATACGGCAATTCATGCGACATACATACTTTGATACTCGCAAATAAATAAAAACCTACATGGTAACTCGTTCACCTAGAATCATGAAATTTTGCCAAAAGCAAGATAGCACAGCACAAATAAAGGAAAAAGTCCGAAAATTGTTAATAGTAAAAATTTATCACATTTTTTTTGTGATTACCAAATTACATTTGCAGTTGGGGAATTGACCGTGACGAACTATATTATTTCAATGTTAAAATCCCTTTTAAAGTTTCGCCTCGATTCACCCCTGCATTCCTATTCACCCCGTTTGACGGTAATCCTTTTTATGGGATTTTTGTTATGTTTCCGTTTCGGGCAAGTAAATTCGTGCGCATCAACCAATAACCCATTACTGTCGGTCAGCTAGTTCAAGAGATTAAAGAAAAAGCTCTCTGTCTTTTGGACGAAAATTACTATGTGGATTATAATCTTATGTTCTACGAGTATATAAATGTCTCTTTTGTTTAAAACTATAATTTATTTAATACGCTCTCGCATAGAAATATCTCTAGTTCCAACGGTTTTAAAATTCAACAGAGAACAGCGTACCTTTACCTAACGATACCCAAAAACAAAACTCACGAGCCTTTTACGCAAAAAAGCCTTACAAAAGCGGACAAGGTAAAAGTCGGCGTTCGTTTAGCCTGAGTTAGATCTAGGGCACCCGACCTCACTGGGGCTATGTATGCAGTGGACGTGCGGGAAATAGTTTCAGGCCATTCTTGACTAAAAATGTTGGAGTTATAACTGTAAGCGCAAGATTTAAAAGAGTGGAAGTATGTCAGTGGATATATGAATGGAATCAATTTTTTCCATTCAGTTTTTATGTTAGCAGAAGTTTAATTTTAATATAGCCTATACAAATAAACAAACAAAACTTTATGTTACAAGACTGCTCAATGTTAGTTTTTTTTAAACACAAGATTATGGTCAAAGTACTCATCGCACACCCACCCAAGGCTATCATTCTGAAGTTACCCCCCAAAATGATAACAAAATCAAGCAATATAAAAGCGATCATTGATATCTAAGTACGCACATTTGCCCCATTCACCATTACGCCTTATTTCTAGAAAAAATTTAGAGAAAAATATCATTTTCATATTATATGGTACATAAACCTAATTTTACGGTAATTACTGTCATCAAAAAGCAATATTGGGATGTCGTGTGCGGCATGGAGAAACGAACATGTTATTATTTGAATACAGATGATGTAGGCTCCTGGCTCCTGGCTCCTGGCTCCTTAGTATTCAGGAAAGGTTCCGGTGCTTGAAAGGATCGGTTTCATGTCCTCAAAGCAGCTATAATCTCTGTTCCCTGCGTTCCTCCTTTATAACTGTTTTACTGAGGTTATTAATCACTATTTCTGCGTTGGAATTATCAAAAGATTTTTGGTTTTAACGCGAGTATATTCAAGAACGGGTTTGTGACGATAATAAATAATACCTATAACATTGATCGATTACTTAACAACTCTGGATAAAATTATATTTAAATCGGTGTGACATCAAAGACATGAAAATGAATAATAGGAGAAGTAAATAAAATGGGTTCGCATATAATACCAGTCGGATTAAATATTCAAATTGGGACATAAAAATAAGTTAAATAAACAATATTCTGTAGGTACTTATGCCAGACAAGCAAAAGATAAGCAAATAATGTATTTACAAGCAGCCCCGTTACAGAACAATAATTCATTTGCTTTATAGGTACATAAAAACATTTTGTATGTATGATTCAATACTTGGAAATATTCTCATGATTATTTATTTATGTATTTTCGTCAGTCTTCTTTGTTTTATTTTTTCATGTGTATTTGATATTGGAACATCTTAAGAGATTTTCTTAATAAATTGTCAATTCTTAGAAGTCCCAATTCATCAATACTTGAATCTACATACAGTCCTAGTTAACATGGACTCGTTGGAAACTATAAAGCTTTATTTGACTTTTCTCACTACTCGAACTAGATTTTAATTTCATTTTAAAATTAGCAGCATCATTCATCTCTAGCTAGTAAAATGAGAAACAGTCCTTATAAAATATGTAGTTTTAATTTAAGCTTGGTGTAGATAATATTTTTGCTGGAACGTTGCCATCGCAGGAATTAGTTCAACACCTGCTTGACACCAAATGGATGAGTCAGAAGGTCAAAGTTTGCCATTGTAAGTGAGTTCAGGTGTCAAGGAAGACCACTACACTAATTCAGATATTTCGGCATCGTTACTGTGTTTCAATTTGGAGGGTATGGTTTAAGGTGTAAAAACAGACCCATGGGACTGAATTTAGCTTTGTCTGTTGGACGACACGCGATGCCTGCGATGAGTTTTGTGTTGCAGATGTTCATATGTCCATATTTTGGTTGAAATTTTTGAGACAAGCACAATTATTTTCACCCAAAGTAAATATTATGAGGGAAAACCGTATTTTAAATTTTAAAATCGTTGGAACCTACGCTACGTTTGCCTACTCCACTTGTTCATGCTCAGCTCCAGAGGAGGGCGCCTGCGTGTTTTTCAATTCAATTTATTCAGGAACAATTCACATTGTGTTTGAAATAATAAATAAATAAATAAGACACATTCAAAATACAATAAATTATAGAAAATAATAAAAACAACAAAAAAAAACAATAACATTAAAAATTAAACATTCAATACAATTAAATGTCAATACTATTACAAGCTACTACATACTAATATTACCCAGTCTCACATTAACTAAGATTTAAAAAAATGTGGATATGTCATCGTCTATCGAATACAGACATTTCTCCAAAGGGAACGCTTTGAGACTTGACTTATGAGGCTTACAAGAGCTAAAGCGCGGTCACTGTCGGATTGCATAGAAAAGAAAGAGACGCGCGATGACACAACGCTGGTAATTTATTGCAAAATATGAAGCAATTATGGATTTGTTATTTTTGGGGTGGGTGTGCTATAGGTACACCTCTGCCTAACCCTTCGGGGAATACAGGCGTGATGTTATGTTATGTGATTATGGATTTACAAAAAATCTATTCATTGGACTAAAAAACTGAAACACTATTACGTTAGTATATTACTTGTAGAATAATCTGACAAAAAAACTGAATGTTTGCATGTATATAAGCATGGTTTTTAATCGTTAAAATATTTTTAGAGGTATCTTCGTGATTTTTGCTATCATATCAAGTTAATTGTATTATGTTTTCAACACACTATCTAACTAGCATATATCCAGAAGAACATCATATATTATTCTGATTTTGGTTACTGCAGTGGATCATATATTTTTAGGCATTATAAATTTGCGTTTAGGTCATGTAGTCCCCTTAAATGAGTTTTTAAGTCCACTGGCAACCTGTTAAAAATCCGCAAGGCTTGATATTGTGGACTATGATGAACAATCTTAACTTGGGATATTATTTTGCTTTAAAAAAAATCCTGCGCGTACTTTCCGTCAACTGTCTCTCCTCATCCGTTTCATAATTATGCAGATATTTTTTAACACCCAATGTGCAAGATTTCCTTTTTATTGAGCTATTCTTAGATGGCGTAAGATTACATGTGTGGGTCATTGCTTTTTTTTCGCAATTAATTTTAATCATGATCTGGCAGATTGAGTAATTTATGTGGCCTACCCAAATGTCCTTTCTTTGGTATTGTTCGTCGAATCGTTGAGCTCCTTAAGTCGTGACTTCCTGAGCTGAGCTGCACGATTACTGACAAATGCGTGCACTGACTGGACAGGTCCACTCAATCTGTGTGGTTCTTTCCTCAAAAGACCATTTCAGATACCAATCTACATGGTCTTCACATGATTTGACCAAGATTATGTCTGGACTTTAAAAGAGACTGTGACCTCTGAGTTTGTTTCGGCCTTTCTTCTCAGAGTAGTCAGATAGGAAACGCCGACCTCATCTAGTTTAAAAATATGATTAACGTGTAAAAGTGTTTGTACAAACCTACTTACAGAAATAAAATCATTTATCATTTATCATTAGCATTTACATAAATTGAGAAAATGTTCAAAACTATTGAAGCATGGTTTCTATCATCAGAATGTTGTTGAAAGTGAGGTTTCTGTCCTTTCTTCTTTCACCTCCTCCGAGCAGATAAACGTCGTTAATTACATTTGTTAGCTAGTACTAGCGCTAAGTGCCGTGTACGGACGGGAATTTTAAAGATTTTTTCCTGATTTAATTATTTTCTGAGCTCTAAAGAGAATAATAGGGTATGAGTGCCGCTTCACGTCCTGTGTGATTTTAAATTACTGGGAGATGACAGAGGGGATAGCTGTTAGGTAAATTATTCACCCTGGGCTCTGGGCAGTGAATGGTAGTAATTAGATAATTACGTAGTTACAATAAAAGAGGTTCCACGTACTGAACGTTCATTCTGCGCACAGAGCACTCAGACGCCTCACCGGCCGCGGCTAGGGGCCAACACTTTCCAAAACCAAGCGTGTCACCGTTTTCTCGCACTAAGACACAAAAAATTAGTATAAGATTAGACTGCTTAAAATGGCGTCCGCGATAGAAGTTGTACGTATTTTAGTAGTACTGCCGTCCTTAGGCGCTGCCGACGCGCGAAGCGGCGATTCCGCACTCTATGGTCCGGCGCACCCTGGGCACTGGGCAGGCACGCTACCTACCTGCTGAGTCTGCTGTCTGTTTTTTTACCACGACATGGGCTTATTTTTGATTTCCCCCTAGCTAACATAATCTTTGGAACATAAACTCACGATTTCTTGCATTTAAGACACCACATTACAAAAGTCAAGTTACTATGTAGTTACAGTCCTTGCTCATATAAGAGAAAAACGAATTAAGATAAACAAACACAAGAATATTTTCAACTCTCCTTAGTCCTATTTAAAATTCTCACCGAAAATCCAGCAAAAACGGAATTGTTTTTAAATTCAGTATCATATCTGCGGATTAGCGCCACCTGAAGCAGATAAACGCCTTTAATTACCTCTGTTCACGACCCCCCCTCCGTCGCCCGCGCCCCTTCCTACCCCGGAGGTAGCCACTTCACCCCCGCGGACACCCGCGTCGCTTCGTTAGCACGGATAATGACAAAGATTGCATTACACTGAACAAAGAACAGATGAGGAGAGAAACAGAGTGGACAGAAGTATTGAAAGGAGAAGAAATCACATATGTGATGGATACAGGACACTGACAAAAGTGATGTGATAAAGGTTGCATTATGTTTAAGTTCAGAACCATAATAAATGAATCAATGGATCATAATATCACGCCTGTTCTTTCCGAAGGGTTAGGCTATTGTTCATACTATTAGTACACCCACATTTTGCCAGCTATTTTAGGAACACGTGTTGTTAATTCATGGATCTTTAATGGAAACTGAAAGACCATGAAACACGTTTGCACTTAACTGAAATGGTATCTTTAAGTTGACTATTCAGGTTAATAATATTATTATCTATCAAAGCAGGTTATATTTAAAAAAATATGCACCACCAATCAACTGTATTTATTACTTTTCACAAACCAAAAATAATATAGGAAAACATAATAAACTGATAGACCAAATGAGCAATTAATTAGCTAATCACTTGGCACCAAGATAACGCAATACTGAGGTAGAGAGAAATTCCGTCGCCCGCGCCGGCGGCGGCGGCGGCGCCGCGTCGCGTTGGCTGTCGATCCTAAAGAGGGCGAGAGCTCCGCCGCCGCGCGCCGCGCCGTCTGCAGTTGCCGCTAACTATCCCCACTCTTGATGCAGCTGTCTTGACCACGCCCCTCGATCCCTCCAACTTCTTTATAGTTCTAATAATATTACAATACTCAAATCTGTTAATACAAAGTGTATCTCTTTATCCAATAAGAGACTACCCTCAAACGCAGCTAATTTCATAATCCAAACAACTTCCAAGTTGGCTGAAGTCATTTAGATACAGAATTTCTAATATCCCTAAAAGCCCAATTCTCTGAAGAGCGTCTTACCCACTTAGAAACTTGCATTAATTGGGTGTACGATTATAATTTCATTATAAACATGTTATCTCACAAACGTGGTTTAGTCAGCGCTAATAGAGGTACCTACTTCTCAGGAAAAATATGAATTGTTTTTTGTTTTGTTTGTATAATGTGCTTTTTTATTGCTCGACGTTTTCTAGTTCCTCGTTTAATAAGTAGATCTACGCCCTTTTTTTTCTTTCAGTTTACTTGTGTGAAACAAAATATGTGCATTATGTGTATGCTTTTGTGCGACATTTTACCTATTTTCACCACTGCCACTATCACTGTCGTCCCAAGTGTTTCTACTCGATAATTAGCACGAACGCTTGAACCCTAAAGCAGATAAACTTTGCATTCCACAACGTTATCTTTTACATTTAATTTCAAATTTATTACAACGGCGATAAGCGTGGAAATGGCTTGGCACTGGTGTCTTTTAAGATTGTTTTTTGTAAGATAGGGTCGTTATATAGTAGGTAACCTATGCACGGATGGGTCATTCGAGCTGTATCATGAAGTCTGCTTTGTATCGAATTAGGGAGCTCTGGACTTTATCAGGTGTATTTTATTGTCCAAAGTTTATTAAATCGCTTTTGTTAGGAGGTGTTCTTTGTTTTAAGTTAGTGTTGACTTTTGAGTCAAGCTGGCCTTACTTGCCTATTCAATATCTTCATTTACAAACACGATTTGCATGGATGAAGAATTAATAAAAACATTGTACACATTTTTGAATAGGTAGTAATTTTCAATAATGAAACTTAAACTTTCCCTGAAAGACGGATTCGATAAAATTATGGTAGGTAAGTAAATATTTCTACAGAACATTTAATTACGCCAAATAACAATTCGGATATCGATGACACCAACAACTGTACACATCCGAGCAGCAAATGTATCTCCCTATAACTTCTTTACCTCGAAGCAGACACGGTAAAAAATCTTCGGTATATGCTTGTATCGCGATGTTTACGCCTCATTAGGCGCGTGTCACTCAGCAGAGCTCGAGGTATCTGCAAGCAGTTCGCACAGGACATTAAGTCGAGACGACGCACTCGCTGATATATCAATGTATTGAAAAGTTAGGAAAATGGAGGATAGCTTAACATGTTCCTGGAAGTTTTTGAGGGTGCAACATACGAAGTTTAGAAAATAAAATAGATGCACTTCTATCAATATATTACTGAAATCTTATGCAGAAATGGTATCCGTGTTAGTTTAATGACCATAAATGCTACAGTATTTCCAGTGCAATATTCCAATTAAAACACTGGGTAATAAGTACAAGTTATAAAGAGTAGAAATCAAAATTATGGAGACAAGTTTCAATAAAAAAATACTTTACTCTGGCTACATATCAAGCTATACATTTCCAGTATACAGGGTGGATTTTTGAGATGGGGCAGCAAGGGCAGATACCTTAACCATTGTAGGTACTGAAAAACGGTCTTAGGAGACTTTCCTTAACTTTTTGAGAAATTTTGATTTGCATTCACAGATTTTGAAAAACATGTACAATCAACAGGAAAATGGGCAATTTTCACAAAAACTTTTTTTAATGCCAATTGATCATGTTTCATATCATTATAAGGATCAAAAATCTCTATTGGACAAACTGAGGTTTGAGTAAAAGAAAAGCCAGAAATCGCAAAAAACTTTTCCTATACATTTCGTAGGAAATGAGACTACGACTTACTGTTTTACCATCGATGACAGCTATAAAAACTCTAATCGAAAAACAAAAAAAATATAACTTCTACTTTGCGTAGGTATTATTTTCACCATAAAATTAAAAAATTTAAACATTACATTTGGGCTCACCTAGAATTTAAATTTTTGTGCTCATAATGTAGCCGTTTTGTCGTAGGCATAGGTTTACTCTGTTTACTACAGAGCGGGTAGCAGCTGATAACGTGAAAGGATGAATGCCATAGAGAAGTGAATCTAAGTGAATCTATTTTTTTTTTTCACTGTCGTATTTCTTTTTTAAAGTTTTTTTTTTTAATTGGCCCTTATAAAAAAATCAAGAGGCGTGAGATTAGGACTGCGAGGTGGCCACGGTATAGGACCATTTATGTCCCTATCCACTGCCTCCCGAATTGCTGGTTCAAATTAGAACGGGTTTGGTGGCAGTGGTTGTGAGGCGGAGCGGTATCTTTATCTTCAGACTTTCAGAGGTCATTTTTGCCACAGAATTTCTAAAATCATAAGCAACCACGATAAAACTATCTCGATTCTGTTTTCAAAGCAAATTAAGTTATGACGCGTATTCGTTCGAAATTCGAAGTTTAATTATTTTTTGTTTATTTGCGACCAGTCTTCATTATAGCGGTTAGTCTATCCATAGCAAAAAAGTAAGTTGCAGTCTTATTTCCTACGAAATGTATTGGAAATGTTTTTTGCGATTTCTGACTTTTCTTGAACTCCAACCTCAGTTGGTCCAATAGAGGTTTTTGATCCTTATATGAAACATGATCGATTGGCATTAAAAACAGTTTTTGTGAAAATTACCCATTTTCCTGCTGACTGTAAATTTTCTTCAAAATCTGTGAATACAAATCAAAATTTCTCAAAAAGTTAGGGAAAGTCTCCTAAGACCGTTTTCCTGTAGCTACAACGGTTAAGGTAGCTGTCCTTGCTGCCCCATCCCAAAAATCCACCTGTATATGACCTCTCATTGTACGGAAATCCTATACAATGCGCGATCGGCTTATACTGGAAATGTATAGCTTTATATGAATCCGTGTGTACAGTGAAACTATGCCACTCTCACTGCTTGTTTAAGCGTATTTCATGGAAAATAGAACCAAGCACATTTTTATGTTTTTTTTTTAAGTTTCGTTATGTATTTCTTGGTCTCTGACCAAGGCTCAGAAGTCAAAACTCAAGGTTTGCCAAAGAGCGATGGAGCGTAACATGTTAAAAATTAAATTCACCGACCATATTCGCCACACCACAATACGCTCCAAAATAGGTATCGCCCATGTTGGCGATAAGTCTGCGAAGCTGAAGAGGGACTGGGCGGGTCACACCTATAGGATGCATTTACACGGATGTTCCAGGACCGTCACACAATGAGTGCCTGAAGACGGGCGTCGTCACCGAGGCAGGCCCAAAAAATGATCGCGTAACGATTTGGACTCGTTCCTAACCGATTGGACGGAGAAGGCACAGCATAAAGAAAAGTGGAAAAATATGGGATACACCTTTGCCCAGCAGTGGGCAAACATAGGTTAACCGAAAAAAAAATAACTTCTTAGATCATCATGTCTATATCGATACCACTTAAAATTTAACTCCATAAGAACGAGAGAGTTATAATAAAGTATAAGTATACTTATTAAGACTGTTCACACCGGATCCTTAGGATTGATCTCCCGGGAGCCGTTCATTAGAGCGACTGTAATACTCACTGCGCTATCGTGTGCATGATTTATTTGCTTAGCAGTGTAATTGCATGCGAATTGTATGAAAAATGGGCAGGTTTTAATATTGGGGCCATGTAAATTAAAATGAGAATTAACAGCTAAAATATGCTGGCTTTCAGTTGAAAGCCAGTGTGGTAAAACTGGCTTTTTAAATTGTTGATGGAACAACAGACCAGTCGTGAACCCCAGATATACTACTTGGTATTGATATTTTTTTTTTCAGTAGGTATTTAGCTAAACATTGCACCTATAATCTTCACAGTAGCTATCATTTACTAGGTACTCTTTTTTTCATCTTCAAAATGACGATTATCCCTTTAGCCCGTATCCCTCACAAACGTCGACAAATGTTTACTCAAACACACTGACAACACAGTTTCAGTGTAATTAATTTTCTACGCGTACGCGAAAAATTCAGACGAATAGCCCAAAAGATCGTAAAAAAGAATTCCACTCTAACATTGAACATGACGAGCGAATGTTTTCTGATTGAATGAAAACCGCGGGGAGTAGGGATGTGCCGCCTGCCGACGCGCGACGAGGAAAACACATAACAGCACGTAATTACGCTTTTTGTTCCCACGAACGTTTGAGATGATCACGAAAAACGGGATTCTGGGAACTGCCACATACCTACATTATACCAAACAGGCCATTGTTACTGGTATATGAACTGCGTCAAAGTGGTGCTGATTTGATTTTATAAATTGATTTATGCAAACGAAATTCAATAAAATATGTACATAAGTAAATATGCATCGGCAGCAACTATTTTATTTGCACGCATAAATGTAGCTCTAAAAGAATGTTCAGTATTTAAGTTTTCATCCAAAATGCTTGTGAAAATAAATTCTGAATTCTAAATTCTGGCTTATTGGTCGAATCGCATGAATTTACTCACCAGAAACGGGCGAATGGACACTTTTCCTTTAATAATCTAAAATCTAATATAATACATATCTAATAAATTGTAAATACACATTTGTGAATAAAATTTTCGAGCACAAAAACTTGATGTGACAATCACACTAAGTAATGACTAATATATTCACATTGCAATCACTGTCCGTTCCGTTACGCCCACAGTTAATGCGGTTCCGTTTTCTCGAGAGCAAAGAAGCAACAGAGAAATTAGAACGGAACGTAACTAACTTCGGTATAACAGATCGTAAATTAAATAATGCAATAAATATTTTTATTTTCTTTAAATTACTTTTGCTGTTTTATGTTACGTAAAAATGGGCAGAGGATCTCGTTTGCGAAATGCGGAGTAATAAAATTTATTGTTCTGTATAAGTATCCTTGAGCACTGGGTATGATTACTTTATATAGATAGATCACATAGGTATAAACCAGGGTCAAAAGTATACTTTAAGCTAAAATAAGCTAGCTTTCGGATGAATAAACTCGTAAAAATAAAAGGCTAACTTACATATTATATACTTGGAAAACTCTGTTTGAATTTACTTAGTTTTTCCTCGTGAAGCAACTAGGTAAAATTATTGATTTTTATTATTTTTCTATAGCTATAACTTTCGATTAAATTTTTCGACGGAAATTGAAGCAACACTTTTTTCCTTACCCGGTGGTTTTACTAATTCATAATTCGTTTTTAAATTTTAAACATCTTTCAAAGTCCTTTTATACCAAAATCAGTTTTAGAAGTATTGTATCAACCGTTTCGTTAAGTACAGCGACAAACAGTTCACGTAACATAATGGTCTAGTCTCATGTTCGTGAAACAAACGGCGCATGTTATCGAGTTCCCACCTCATTGGGAGCCGTTCTACATCCGAGCTGTTGCTTCTACACACGAGTATCGTTCTATCAAAACGTCTTTACATTTTACGAGCTCCAAACTGAACATAAGAATTCGTGTGTCGTGTACTGAATCGCAACGAACGCTCCATGAACGAATTAGTTTATTGAGCGAGACAGCCGCTGTCGGGGCAGTGGTTTGGAATAGTATATGTTTCATTAAACTCGCATATTCTGTGGACTAAGATGGTAATAGTCGGCCATTTGGCCAGTATTATTATAGCATTTTCAATTTATCTTGATGAAGGTGGTCAAAATAATGCATGCAACAAGCATGTTTCAGAAAAATAAAATAAATCCCCTACAACAGGACCCAATTTCAGTCGGTTTCTGAAACAATATACCTACCTGTACCAAATAATCAACTTAACTGTCCCAAAAATGATCCGTGTCCGGTAGCTCACATCATTACGACGGACAAACTTATCGCGCGTCCAAATCCTCGGGCTCGCACATATAACAATATAAATTTTCCATCCCACGTCCCCCACTACTTCGGACCCCCCCCTCCCGCTCATAATTCCATAAAAGGTCCCGTTCATCAAATCGCAGGGTGACGGAACCTTTCCGAGGATATTTCGTTAGTTCCGATTCGATTTTCATTTTATGCAAAAGACGATCCAATTTCGAGCGGGGGACAGCGAGGAAAGACCTCCAATCGGGATAATAGTATAGAAGAATGATCCAAATTGAATTCGTTTCGCGACGAATATCCCGCCCCGCACCCCGCGCCCCGCGCCCTCGCCGGCTTAGACCCGCCGATCCGACAAATACCTCGATTTCGTCTTAAAGGGCTGCGATTCAGCGAAAATTTTCTTGCTCGGTTAGGTCCCTAGGATTTTTATTAAATTTTCGGGAGATGTTCTTGTGAGGAAGGGAATGATAGCGGAGGACCATGTAACACGCATTGTTGCGAGGACGCGTTCCCTTTTGTGTTTGAGAAGAAGTGCGCAACATAGCGACCTCGTCGGTTGCAACGTGACGAAAAAGGGACGCGTCGCGGTCCCGAAATTACTTGAACGACCGAACGTTCCCAATTCTGTTAAGAGGGCTGGATAGGTGCTTGTTTACAACCATCGTGTCACGAATTTACATATTTGGGCTCATTTATTTGCCTTCGTAAGCAATATCCTTTCACTATGTCAGATGAATTTAAATCTGACCTATCTAAATATTTATCATAAAACTCTTGCTTCGTTAAAATTTCAAATGTTGTGGCTGGCTTTTTCATTTTAGCAGAAGAAAGAAAAACTAAAGCATATCAGTTACTTGTGCAAATAGAAAAAGTCGACGGTGACTGAGAAAACAGTTTACTTGGCTACGGTAGACGTTCCAGGACCAACAATAGTCTTTTTGTGCACTATTGCAATTCTTTCGTTGTCATTTCAAAGAAAATGCTTGGCTTGTTGTTGTGAAGGCTGATATAAATGAACAGACTTTAGAAATGTTGAAGCTTTTTTAAAGTGGAGACGATGGACTCATTGAACTGAATTGTTTTATTGCCTTATTTGGTGATGAGGAATTTAAAAGCCAGAACTGACCGAAACCGTCTATTGTAGCGTTATTTTTCAAATTATCCACAGCGGTCCTTTAAGCACTTGATGGGATTTCAGAAGAACAAACTCTAGGTGAATAAGATAACACTAGCTAACTCGCCCGGACGTCACACGACATCGGCTCAGATAATATTTATAAAGTCATGATGTTCAAGTAATGTACACAAAGCTTCTCCAAGGGACACTATCTTGGTCAAAACTTAAATAATGTAGACGAAGACACGCGGCGGGCTGACTTCACTTTACGTGTGTGTATACCTAAATGTTATTTACTTCAGTAGGGCGAGTAAAAAAGACATCCATACGTTTCCCGGACAACAAACCTCAAAGAAAAATGTCGGCAATGAAACGTGAATTTGTCCGGACTGTGAAATGAAACACAATCAAGCAGATTCAGAAGGTCTATTCATCACAATACAGAATTACAAGACAATTTTTTGCAAAATGTGACAAAATGAAATTAATTAAAATGATGATGACATCTCTAAACATTATTAGGTACCTGCGTGATAACAGTTTCTTGTGCTGCGTGGTCTGCCAGAACTGAACATAGCAAAATATTTAGTAAACAGCTGTCAGGATAATATCTCGATTTGGTAGCATATAACCCTGAAGGTTGTGTCATAAAGTCTGAATTCCAAGTTAAATATAACAAGAGTCATAACGAGAGCCTTTCACTGCTGAACATTTAAGACAGCCCTCCCTCAATCATCACCATGAGGGAAATTAATGTTGGAAAACTCGGATCAAAAGTAGACCTTCTACAAATACCTTCGGTGGTATAAATGACATACACACATACATAGCTCTCACACAAAGAGTAAACAAGTCTAAGCAATGTCCTTTTGTCAGAGGATTACTTCGTTACGGCCGCCCCTCACACCGAAATGTGAATATTTGCGTTTCTATGCTTAAATATTTGTCGTAATTACTCTCATTTCAGAGACCTCGCATATTATAAATGATAAATGATTTTATTTCTGTAAATAGGTTTGTAAAAACACTTTTACACGTCAATGATATTTTAAAACTAGATGAGGTCGGCGTTTCCTATCTGACTACTCTGAGAAGAAAGGCCGAAACAAACTCAGAGGTCACAGTCTCTTTTAAAGTCCAGACATAATCTTGGTCAGATCATGTGAAGACCATGTAGATTTGTCTGAAATGGTATTTTGAAGAGAAACCACACAGATTGAGTGGACCTGTCCAGTCAGTGCTACTACTACTACTATAACTATTTTATTAAAGAATCTGAGGTGTGAAAACGGTATGAAGAATTCTTAAGTCAGATTTTAAAGTAATCTTGACTCAGCTAAGAAGTGAGCTCAAACAGTATGTGATATTAAAAAATCGGTGTGAGTTGGTTTGGCACTCACGAAAATTGATGTGTAAACATGTGAGCTCGCATCAGTTTGGTTCACGCGCCCACATAGACACGGGTCTTACGCTGACGTCATCTGACACTCGAAGTCTTACGCTTACGCGTCTGACGCTCAAGGTCCCAGCTAGCCCCTACCATAGACTGAGCGCTAAGATGTTTACACATCAAAAACATATTACGGTAACTGGATTGTGGAAGTCAGATAGGCAGTCGCTTCATGTAAAATACTGGTATTCAGCTGCATCCGGTTAGACTGGAAGCCGACCAGCGGGGTAATTACGTAACACACTAACAGTAGAAATGGGTTACATTTTGGCAGTTCAACCATATTCATTGCGTTATTTACGTTGTTGAGCAGACAAATGTTTTAAACATATGAAGCAATGGATTAGCTTCAAAATGATTCTGATTGCGATAGATAGTGTGTTACGTAATTATGGTGCTGTTGTGGTATACTCGTACTCGTAGTAATTTTATTGTAGGTGCATCGTCTTTAAATATAATTAATGTATACAAAATATTGTAAAACATTTTATAAGAGTAACGGTAGAGTTTCTTGCCCATTCTTCTCCCTATGAAACTACCTTTCGGAAGGAGCAATAAGAATCAATTATTTTTTTTGTAAATTTTGACGTTCAAAAGTGCCTTTCATGTGCTTACTTATTTCCAATAAATGATTTGACTTTTCCTTTTGACCCCAACATAGTTTAAAAAAGGCATGTGATGATAATTTAAAAAACATACCTACAATAAATTGTTTCGAACAACTATGTACTTGGTAAACCACGCTAGGGAATAAAATGCAATCATTGACTATCACCAAAGAAAACTTCCCGGTAGAAAATCTCTAAGGAAATCATTTGTCAAGATGTATTTATAAGATGTCGACAAACATTTGTATTATTTCATGTGAAATATGAAAACCTATATCTTGTGTAAACATGTTTTCTTTCATAAAACAGACAATAACCCCAACATAAGTTTTATGAAATAACTTGGTTTCACTAAATTAGAATGGAATAGAATACCTACTCTTTATTATGTACATCATAAAAATTACAGAAAAGAAACAGAAAAATTACACAGAAATTACTTGCTGTGTAATAAAAATGTATTTAATTTACTTACATAGAAGCTGTAAGAGACAGCAGAGGAAAGTAGTTTCGCTTGCTAGATGATACGAGTTGATAGGAATCTTACACGTGTGTACTACTGCTATAATATGTATATCTTGGATTACAAGACGCGCTTTGTGTATAAAGAAAAGCATCTGATCTCATTTTGGGACTTTTTTGTTTTGTTAGGTTAGGTTTACAAGATACATAATTATTATATTTTTGTCGACTTGTTCAGCACGCAAGCATATATTTTTTTGTCGACTTGTTCAGCAGGCAAGCTTATATTTTTGTCGACTTGTTCAGCAGGCAAGCTTATATTTTTGTCGACTTGTTCAGCAGGCAAGCTTATATTTTTGTCGACTTGTTCAGCAGGCAAGCTTATATTATCTATCAGTGTTCAACATTTTCACTTCTGCGACATGATAATATGTTATAGACTGGGCCTATGACATTTACAATTTTGGTTTCGGCTATTTGAGTTTCTCACCTATGTAGGTATTTGTTGGAAACTGAACTCTATGTCACCGTCAATTTTGTTTAGAATATCTTTTATAAATCTGGAACGAAAATTATATTTCTTTTAATCCTATAAATCCAAAAATCATTCAACAGTCAAAACTAATCAGTCAACAATCATTGAAGGGAAGATTTGCATCTTCATATTTCAATGTCAGCGTCAGCTGCATTGAGTACGAGCTGGCACATCTGACTGGAGTGACATTAAACTGATAATCTCATTACTAATAATTAGGGCGCCCGGTTCGCGTCAGAATTAGTTGCACTAAGCCGCTTACAGCCAATTTGGGCCCGTACGAGCCACAATCGCGATCGTATTACCGAAATGGGAAGAATTAATGCTCTATAATAAGGGTCCAAAGTCGCTGTGTAAAAATCTACCAAGTGCGTATCGGACCACACATAGAGTTGGGTTTTGTAGTCATTTTGTTCGAATTCTCCTGAGAATTCTGGAAGTTAAGCAACCAAATTATTTGTTCTGTTTTTCAGTAACATTTCATAATAATATAGATTAGAAGATTTTATATTTCTTTGTTTTTTTTTAGCCTTAAAAAATATTTCATGCAATGCACCCCTTATTGGTGATGTTTTTCAGACAGGTCAGCTGCGTAGTACTCGCAACCGGCGTGAGATGTATGATGTAAACGAGGCAATATAAGTATGTAAGGATCGTGTCGGTCTATAATTTCTGCCATGGGAAGAAGGCGTGAGTTTATGTATGTATGTACCCATTTATAATATTATTTTGACAAAAAAATATAAAAAGTAATAACACTAGAGCCGAAGGGCAGCATATCTAGTCCTCATAGACAATCTATATAGTCCAAAATACTTAAAAAGTTTTAAACAGACGGATGGATACTTAAAACCTAAAAACATTCTTATTTACACTGTGGAACCCTAAAACTGTTCAGATTGTATCAAACCCTTGTCTGAACCTCTGAATGAACAACTTGGCATTTTTTAGATTAACAAAAACTGAGAATCTTCGAGATAAACTTCAGATCTTCGGAAGATATTGAAAAGCAAAGAAAGCGAAAAAGAAGCCAATCATACAGTGGCAATGGTCCAACAGTTGTGGCGAACTGGCGATCTTCTGGAAAGATTGGAGACCAGAATAGTAACACGCATTGAAGGGATATTGGAATTAGAATGAAGGTATAATAGGAATAGTGTCTTAGTTTCTTTTTTTCTTTCTTGATTTCTTTTTTCCTTAATCCATCCAAAGGTTGTCTTTAAAAGATCGCTTGTAGCGATAAGACTACCCATTCTGTCACCCTTTATAAAATTTCTACAAATACAATCTGTAATTTTATGGTTTACACCTTTACACATGAACGAACAAAAAAAGTCGGACGGAACTCCGCTAAGATAAAACCGAGTCCCGTTTATGTGTGAATATATTTATGTATGTGTTGCCGTTTGCGCGCGTAATGGCCGACCATCGTGCATCGGCGGTATCGTCGGCCGACTAATGTGTGAATGTGTGCGTACAGCGGCCTGAACGTACTGCGAGCTGGCCGACTTGATTGACACAGTTTCTTGTTAGCGAGTATCTGTCCGACTTTTTTTGTTCGTTCATCGTGTTTACATAGTAAAGAGTATTATCTTTCTATCTAACATTGTGAATGGGATTGGAATAGAATTTTTTATTTGGAAGAAAGACCTGTAGACACATAAGACATAGAAGGTGATTTGCTGTCTAAAATTATTGCGGGTCCTACAATATACTTTTTACAATATTATCAAAACTGAAACATTCACCTTTTGTATCCTTGTCCACAATTTTGTCTGTCTACAAAACATTCCAGACAAAATTTCCAAACGCTACTAGCACGGCAGTTTGCCAGACGATGACGTCATGATCGATGCATCCTCAATTGCTGACAATACCGTTCCCACTCGAGGCTGCAATGCATTAGTCGTAACCTGATCGTGGCTCATCCATCTTCCAGCTATTTATTTTGCATTCGCTTAAAAGCGTATGAAGATTCCGTTCAAAGTGTATTGGATCGATACCCACTCAATTAGACTCTGATTCATTTGAATGGGATGCAGCCATGATTTATCGAATTTAAAATAGTACTGTATCATTAGTGGCAACTTTCTTTCTCTTTGAACGCTTTTGGAACTTGGATTCATTTATCATCGCGGGACACTGAAGCAATTTATTTCATATCTATTGGGGATGGTTTTAAACCGTTTCAACTTTTAAACAGTGGCAAGCATTTTAAACGACGCTTACCAACGATAGAGAGAACAAAAGAAAAGTATCATTCATGTCTTTTCTAAAGGAATTTTCTAGAGGACTGGTCCAAAATTCGCTTGTCTAGTAACTCTAGTCAGGAATACCCTCCGGAAAATGTCTCAGAATTTAAGCACAAAGAATAAGATCACATGGTTTCATCCATAAACATTGTTCATTGTTGTAATGCCCCACTTTGGTGCACAATATTTCAGAAGCACCCTTACATCGCATCGTACCGTTTTTGATAACCTAAAAGAGCATGCACCGCTCATTTTGTATTCTTGCGACGTACATTCTAAACTGTATACATACAGTACAACTATTTTTTTAATGTCCCTCGGGAATCATCGCATTTCCGAATACAAACGAATGCTAATTTCCATGTCGATCAATTACATCAATTATTATTGATTTCCGTGAAAACAAAACAACAATAAAGTACTTAGTTCTGAATTTAAATTATTAACCTATACTTTATATCTAAAAATTGATGTAATTGATGGACATGGAAATTATCATTCGTTTGTATTTGGAAATGCGATGATTCCCGAGGGACCTTAAAAAAATTGTTGTGCTGTAAATAACTGGGTTCTTAAGAAATAAATAATATTAAGGAGACACGAGATACGGACGAACTTAAATATTTGTAGTACCAGCTACATTCTTGAGACATGAGTACCTACGTTGTATTTCAGTTGTTCTACAAAATAAGATCGTTGTTCCAATTCCATTGTTTGATCTGCTGAAATTGTTCATGACACAATGATCAGCTTGAAGTTAGACCATCAAACTACTAGACATTAATATGCCACTCAATTACCATGATGATTCAGCTAAAGAAATGGTGACTACTGTTGACGCAGTTCCCGGCATACAACATCTATTAATACGTAATTCCCTTCAACATTCACAGTTTGTTCGACCTCTTCTTTGCCAGAAACTATGGTAAATTGATCACGGATCATCTGCTATATGTATGATATATTCCTATATTGATTCTTATTTGATCGGATAGTACCCCATCCTTCCAGATGTCATGTATTTATATTAATATCCGTCATCTTGTGGTTTACGCTCGTGTGCACGTAAATGCTTCGGTTCGGGGGGAGGCTGGAAGGGGGCGGAGATGGGTCGGGACCATTCATACACTTTTGTATGGCATATTTTCGTTCCAGTTATGACGTATTATTGTGGTTTATATTTTATGGAAAAGAAGTTTATCGGCTATTGAGTATTTTGCGTGATAATATGTACATTTTCAATGAGGCTATTTAAAAACCTTGCCTTATTGTTTGTGTTTTGGACAAATATTAAAATCATGTATTTTGAAAAGTTAGAAAACCTCACTGACTCTTATTTCTGTTGTTTTCAGGTATGTTAAAGTTTCCAGGGTTAACATACACAGCATAGATAACCTATACATAAGGAATACAATAATGAGGTAAGTGCTTATAACATGATTTCA
This sequence comes from Griposia aprilina, assembly GCA_916610205.1. Taxonomy (NCBI): domain Eukaryota; kingdom Metazoa; phylum Arthropoda; class Insecta; order Lepidoptera; family Noctuidae; genus Griposia; species Griposia aprilina. The sequence goes on along the minus strand of OU744293.1, from coordinate 666,220 downwards.
ATCCGAAACGTTAATACGAACAAAGCTAACCCTGCATTGGGTGCAATGACATTCAATGCAAATTGTTCAATCAGAGAGCATTCCACCGCATTTGCTGTCAATAGCGTATCTTGCAAACAAAGCAAAAATTAATCCGTTCCCCTATTGTGACTACGTTTTCCAAACACGTGCTTATTTCCAACCATTATCACTATCAGATATCCAGTAAAATCTGTCCATTGTCGGCCATTGTGGTCCACACATTAGCTCATGGCTTTAAACAAAGCGTCAGTTTACAAATGAATTGCCAGATTGTTCGACACTCGTTTGGTTCTCGCCTCCAATGAATAACTGGCCATTCGGAATTTTCAACAAAAATGCAGATATTTTTGATTCTGCTGTTACATTTGAAACGCGGAAAGTGTTGCAATGTATTTTTTATTGCTTAACGGCCGGTGAAATAATAAATTTGGGAATAAATAAAATTTATATTTTGTTTTTTTATTGTTTTGCTGTTTCGCTAATATACGCACTTTGTTTGTTGGCGAATTTTCTCTTTGAAAATGATGATTTCACGTCAATTTGCCAAAATGTTTCACGTAATTTGATCGACAGTTTCATAAGACTTTATATAATCTGAAACTGCAGTCTTACAATTCTACACATATTCCAAAAACCAAATAAAGCATGGCTCATGACAGTCGGAACTTCCTTTATTGACGTGTCATATTATTTGAATAAACCTACTTACAGAAATAAATATAATTTATCACAGGAAATAGCTACGTATATTTAGCCTGTACAAACTATGTTCAAGCATCAGAGCTACTCTTTGGAACACATTCAACTATAAAGTTCCATAGAACCGTAGGTTCGTCTCCTGCAAGTAATTTAACTTAGAGGCAGTATTGATAACAATATTGATGTTATTCGGACCATAATATTGACGTTATTTACCGCGTCGCCAACCGCGCACTGACTCGTATCTAAAGCCACTCAAATTGTTCGTGAACCTATTCTGTTCGTGAACCTATTCTGTGGTTCTTTGCTTATATTTTTGTTGTTTTAGGAGGTTTGTAGACCTGTTGCTTTGTGAAGTGAGTTTTCTGGTGTCACTTTTGGAAAGAGTTTAAAATAGTGAAGACACGTACGACACGATGCAAGAATTACATGTAAAATGGTGGTACGAGTCACGTAGCGACAATAAATGAAAAAAGTTACCTACTTTACTAGTTCTTCTTGTTTTTTCTTCAGAATGATGATGGCCTTTGATGAACTGTCACCACTCAGAAAAGCTTGCATTAAAAGATTTTAAGGTTGTCGAGAGCTCTGTGTAGTAGAGCTATGAATTATAACAAATAAGAATATTCAGATAACAAATACGAACACTCTGTTTTAAATTACTTTAAACGTAACAAAATTGAGCCGATGCAAATTGAGTTTAACCGAACATACAGCAGACAAATTATATTTATGTATGTACCTAATTCTCACTCCCATCTGAGTTTGAACGGTTCATTAAAATAAAATATTCGTGTTCATTGCTAAATTATTTTCAGAGCGTTCAAATCCCTGTGGAGTAATTGTGAACAATGTTCGGCCAAATGTAAAATCCCATTATCTACATGTTGTGTGTATCGCTTTGTTCAGAGGAAGGAGTAGGCAGAGCTGTAAGGGTCCTTTAAGATATTGTACACAAGGATGAGTTTATAAATTAATTTAGTGCGTGTTTTACCAAAGCGTGAACATTTGGGGTTAGATCTGAGCCTTTCAAGGTCTTGTCGATATTTTTGCAACATAATATTATTAATATTGTTATTTAAAATGTTAAGTATCGGTAATCGTATGATCGTTCCCAAGTATCATTATCAGTTCATATGAAAATCGTTAAGTCTTCACTTCTGATCTTAATTTCATTAGATTCATTGCTATTTCTTGCTATTGCAAGGATGTTGCGGCTCGTGTTAGTTTGTTTTGTGTCTTTTTCTTTAAACATTCAGTAATGTCAATTCGCCCGGACCTTATTTCAGTTAAGCTTCATGTGTAAGTTTCCTAAGAATGTCTCATCTCCTTTTGTAGCGGGTCAGTGACGCGATACTCAACATAAAAACAGAGCATACTCCTCCCTCCACCCCCTGGAGTAATATCTTAGAGGAACAAGAAATGTGGACAAAGGGATGTATGAACCAATCGGTTCTAGTAAAATATATATTTATGTTTTTTTATCAAAAGTTCATAAGTGACAGTGTTGAAAATTCCAGGATATCAGATATCCCCTGTGCCGTTTCCCGCTAGACGTAATGAGGGTCTAATCCAGGAGAAATTAAAGATCCGATTTTCAGCAAACAGTCCCTTGTTACCCGGTGATAAAACCGTGGCGAAAACATGCACGTCCATGTCTTAATATAATCGTTAGTCACGCCATTATTTAAAATAGAATAAACCCTCACGACAACACTTTCCATTATAAAACAAGGGTGTCACCGTTTACTACCACTACGTCACTAATGACGTTTAGAAACTGACGGCTTTGTAGGCAGTCTGTGACAGAAGTTGTGCGCTCGACACTTTTTCCCAATCTGTGCTTTTTCGGCACAACGATTCTTATTAGTACTGCCGTTTCTAGACGCTGCCGATGGCGATTCCGTGCTTTGTGCTCTGCTGTGGTTGCTTCATTACGACAGCTGAACTTTGATCATGCAGTCAGCCCCGTTATCAACCTTGCTGTCTAGCTAATATTTATGACACGGAGAAGACGAACACATAGGTACTGCGGTGCTACCATGATATTAATCTTCTACTAATGCATCACTCTAAGTGAATGAGCATTGATCAAAGTCTCACCTCACAGCCGGTAACTGTCGGCAGGTAGATTTATAACCACAACGTGCCGTTCATCGCGTTTGTGGTGATAAATATGCTCCAAGGACAGCTATGTAAATGTATTCCTCAGGAAGAATTTAGTTGAAGTCTAAGTTCGTTAGGTACTGGTAAAAGATACGGTTTTAGAAGTTATGTCGATGAAACTGTACGAAGAACTTGTTGTAAAGGCCTGTTCAAATGGAGATAAAATCCGCCACTTGCTTACTTCAGATGTCGCTGCTCTCCAACGTCCAAGAACTTGACAGCTAGCTGTCACTATACATACATTTTCGAAAACAAGCGACTTCTTTTACGCATAATTAATTAATATTCCCCGTTGCGCAGCTGTTGACTGCAAAAATACGGGGACCCATGTATTTGTCAAAGATGTTAAACAATGAAAGTTATGGGAGAAAGCTCTCCGAAAAAAATCTGGAAACCCGATATTTGGTCGAGACTACGTGCCCTTCTTTTTAAACCAGAAATTCGTATACAGCACCCTAATTACGTAACACACTATCTATCACAATCTGAATCATTTTGAAGCCTATTACTAATCCATTGCTTCTTATGTTCGAAAAATTTGTATGCTCAACAACGTAAATAAAGCAATGAATGTTGTTGAACTATCAAAATGAAACCCATTCCTACTGTCAGTTAGTGTGTTACGTAATTACCCCGCGGGTGATGCTTCCAAGGGAACTACGCCCGTTTTTATTACCTACAGGCACTTGTAGTGTGATATTACGTAAATTGTAGTATGGTGTGTCTGTGTGTTTATATTATCATATTAGATCAGTGGTAGAATTAACACCCTTGAAGTTTTTCAGTCAGGAAGATGATCCTCGAGTTGGTTTTCAACTCCGATTAGATTATTTCTGTAATACGCGTCCAGTCTTCACCAAAAAATGAACTTCATGTTAACAAACACAAGATATTTTTTTTTTTTCTTTTTCTGAACAATAACACAAGACTAAGTACAACAAGTAAAACCTATAAATAACCCAACCCTAATAATTACCTATACATTATAAAACGTTCATAATTTATTGTCTTTTCCACTAAAGCTGTTTTTTTACCAGACGTATACGCTTCCTTTTCCCTTAGCTCGTCTTTTAATAGTGCTACACTCCAATTCTCATATATATTTATCTAGAAAGTAAACTTAAACAAAACAATGGTGATTTGAAGACTTAAAACTGTGCTGCCACCTATGAAGAGCTTTCAGTGTTTAACCCCATAGAGGCGACTACAGCGCGGGGCGCGGGCGCGGCTAGGCGCGTCGATTGTTTTAATCGTTTTAATAATTAGGAAGTCATGCGACGTTTTGCACCATTTTGAACACCTCCCTACAAGCAGCCCACACAATTGATACAAGTGAGTTTCGTCCCGCTACCCGCGCTAGTGTCGCCTTAGTTTGACCACAGGTTTATACATAGTTCATTAAAATGAGTTCATTGTTCTTATGAGTTCTTTAAGTTTATCAGCTACTACAAACGTCAACCAAACACAGTATTTTTTTTATACATATAAGTTCTCCAAACTTTGGGTATTATCAATTTAAGAATAGTATCTTTATTTATTTAAAAATCAAATTAAGAGAACAAAACAAACGCCCAAGCCACAGTGTACCCCGCTATAAGTAGCTGTTTTTTCATTCATCCTTTTTTCCCGCCTAAGGGGTTATTTGTTTAGACTGACGCTCTTCACGGGAGGACGGCTTTTTTCTAACAGAATAATAAGAGGGATCGGATATGATAAATGGCTGCTCCGCGTCACTCACACTGGAACAATATTAATATTAAGAAGCGACACATACTTGACTAAATATAAATACTTCTTACAGCCCCACTGACATTAGGATTTCTTGTGATATGGGAATTTGAATAAAAATCTGTAAGCTGAATGAATTTCTGTTTTTTGTGAAATAGAGCTGGTGCAAACAGTTTACATGATGTTTTAGATCATAATGATGTTTATAAATAGAACTGCAATATGCTTGCTAGATCCGGTTCGAGTTCGGCTGGCATTCGACCCGTTCATAGCTGGGACAAGGGCTAGGTAGATGATGATGCTCTGCTAGCATATCTTACAGGACTGCTTTAGGTAATTTATGATTCTATTTATGTGTGAAGGATTATTGAAAAGGGTTTTCGATAATACTCTTGAAACTAAACTATTTATACTAATCTCAAGTTATTTTTAGATATACCTACCCGCATATTATGTATATTTAAATCTTCGAGTAAATTGTCTGTCATTTTGAGATGAGCGAAAAAACGTCATTAAAAATATAAGTCGTTACGCTGAAGACTGTAATCAAGATTGACAACGTAGAAAAAACTTGAAACGAAATTAGAAAGTAATTTAAATAAAATATGACCAATTTAACTTTGAAATAACTCGCCGCAAAAATATTTTTTAAATGTTTGAAATAAAAAATAAAGGCTTGCAGAAAAGTTAAAGTTAATCACAGTATTTACCAATTATATGATTACATTTTGGCTCAGATATTAAGTATTCGTCTACATTATTAGATAGGTACTCATAAATCAACATCATCAGATATCTTTGATTAGGTATGTCATTACTCATTATGCAAGGGGAACCTCTGTTCTCATAAAAATGTGTTGTAGTGACATAAGTTACCGAAAATCTTATATCAACCCTGCTGAAACTCGTTGAAGAATACGAAATGCTTTGAATGCGATTGTCAGTTGTCTGCCCTCAGGCCATAGTTAAATGTAGACAAGAAGACTGCTACATAACGTTTTGCACAATACCGTATTATTATGTTTAGTAAGTATAACTAACAAGGGGTTTTTTTTTTTTTTTCTGTAAGTAGTTTTATACAAACACTTTTACACGTCAATCATATTTTTAAAACTAGATGAGGTCGGCGTTTCCTATCTGACTACTCTGAGAAGAAAGGCCGAAACAAACTCAGAGGTCACAGTCTCTTTTAAAGTCCAGACATAATCTTGGTCAGATCATGTGAAGACCATGTAAACTTGTGTCTGAAATGGTATTTTGAGGAAAAACCACACAGATTGAGTGGACCTGTCCAGTCAGTGCATGCATTTGTCTGTAATCGTGCAGCTCAACTCAGAACTTAAGGAGCTCAACCACTCGACGAACAATACCAAAGAAAGGACATTTGGGTAGGCCGCATAAAGCATTCAAACTGCCAGATTATCATTGAAACTACCTGAGAAAGTGAAAAATTAAAATAAAAAATATAAGTTACCTACATAGTCCTCACATTCACAATAAATAAATAATAATACTATACTTCACAAAGTAAATTGTCATGAAATTGTATATATAATAATTATCAAAATGTCAAAATTTATGTAAAATAAAAAACTAAAAAATTTAGTAAAAATATAAAATAATCAAAAAAAAATAACATTCAGTATGCAAAAATTGGAGCAACTCAATCCCAAGCCTTTTTGTCCTCAATATAATCCTTAACGGTATAAAAAGCTTTCTGGCACAACTTACGTTTATTTAATGATTTGAATTTATTAAGGCTTAGATCTTGAACGTGGCTTGGAAGTTTATTATAAAAGCGAATACATTGACACCTGAACGAGCCGCCTATTTTTTTGAGCCTTGTTGTAGGTACAACAAATTTGTGTTTATGATTACGGTTATCATTTTAGCGTTCAGTACCCAAGTAAGTAAGTTCATATCCTAACAGCAGGTGGTCTCAACTACGCTTTGTTCAGGATATTACGCATTAGACCAGCTACAAACTTACATGGAGGTTATTAAATACATATATTTCTTTTTATTTGCCTTTTATGGCTACGTGAATGGATTCACAAGGTTTTTCATTAAACTGTGTACATATTTTTCTTATAATGTTTAAGTATTTGGTTGTAGAGGATATCGTTTTGCTTATATTTAGTTCGGTACGATCAGCGCCTACGTTAACTCTTTACTACGTGCCCGCAGAAAATTAATATTGGGTAAAAGGCAGGCAAAGATAATTCTCTGTTTATTGTTGTGTTTTTAATAAACGACAGTTTAACAATGGCTTTTCTAAACCTTTAGGAGTATAGGTACCTACAATACTACATATATTTTAACACATTATTAATTTATCTAGTACCTACATTCGTCATAAGTTCAATTGTAACATCAACATGCCCACCAGCCACAAATGTGATTAAATTGGTTTTTGAATTAAGTTTGTTTAATTCAAAAACCAATTTAATCACATTTTCATCTTATACGACAAAAACGCTAGGCCTTTCTAAATATTATCGACACAAATTCAATACGATTTTTAATTTGACCGGTCCACGGACGGCGCCAAGTTACCAATATCCGGTGGTTTGGGCACAGCCAATGTCGTCTCGGATAAAGGCCGCATAAAGGCCCGCAGACAGGCGCGACCCGGCAGCGTGACGCGACCATAGTAGGACAATTTCTATGAAAACTTCATGGAAATTATTCTACCAGAATCTCGTTCCCACAGTCGCGCGTCGTCGCGTGGCGCCTGTCTGCGGGAGCCTTAATACTCATAATAAACTGAGACATTGAGATGTTATACAATGTGTGCTTTGTAAACATGGTCGGTTGCAGCAGCTTGGATGTTTGTTGTAGATTAGTGGAATATATTGTTGTTATTTGATGGCCGTCCTCAATTATTATCGCTTCATCAAGTTGATCAACAAGATTTAGGTATTTGAGTTCGTATTCATAATATCTTACGTCAACTACCCCTATCCATTACCCATTATAACACTACTACACCAAACTAATTACTAGTTGCAATGGTCTTTAAAGTGAGTTCTTCTACTGGTCCATTATCGAAGAACTATCTTTAAGTTTACCCACACAGAGAACCATTTTTATTACAAATAAAAACAATACTATGAATGTATGACCCAAAATGGCATCACCTGACCATACATCCATACTACGAGTAATAATATAAAAAAGTAAATTCGAAAGTAACTCCTTCTGTATGTTAGTTACCTTTTCACGCCTAAACCACAGAACGGATTTCCATAAAATTTGGCGAGGAGATAGATGGCATCCTGTGGAAGGACATAAGCTATTTTTGTATCAAAAATAATACTAAAAGGGAGAATGATATAAGAGGCTGAAGTTCGTATGGGAAACTTTGCATTTCTTAAGTTAGGGATAGGAAAATTTAAATTTTTGTATTTGGTAAGTAAAAAATGGGTAAAAAAAATATTTGTTTCAGCGTTTTTGTAAAATCATCCCCAAGGGGTAAAATAGGAGATAATTTTAAAATTCACATGATTATTGAATTTTTTCAAGAGATTTAAAGAATTGGAAATATAGTCAGAACCCCGTATCTTGAGGTATTATTTCTTTCAGTATATTAAAGTTATAAAATAACTTAGCTTTATGCAGGTAACATGTGGTGAGTGGTGGTGCTAGAGTATTTCAAATTAATGGTGATAATATTAAAATAAATTATTATTATTTTTAAGGCTGCTCTCTCGAAAAAAGCTTGAAAAAAGCATGCAGTTGAAGCGACTTTTCGTCGGCATTTACAGAGAAATTACATCTGAATTTTTTTATCAGTAATCTACATGATATAATACGTAATTTGGTTTAGCCATAATTTTCATATCGGTATCAAATAATTAAAAAAAAAAACACCAAATCACCTCCAAATAATGGTTTTGAAACCATTTTACTCCTTAATTTTTGATCAAAAGAGTATTAAAAAAAATATCTACTGCTTTGCAATACAAAGGAAAATAATTTGGTTTTGTTACTTTTTTAAAATATGTGTTATTTTTATTATAATAAATTAAAAAGGCGTCCGATTAAGGACTGCGTCTACATCACCCCCGCACTCGTCCATAAATTCAGTGCGGGGCGCATCGTGTTGCTAGGTGGACGTATGTCGCGTTGCGAGAGCTCAGCATTACGAAATAAAATCGTAAAATATTACTTCAGAAATTGAATTTTGTAAATAGTGGAGTAGGTTTTTTCTGATTCTTGTAAATAAGTAGTGTTTTATAGTTATATTAATTGTACAGTTTTATTAGTTTTTAAAACATGGGGAATAAGCAGAAACGAACAAAAGGGGGTCTAAAAAAATATTACAAACAAAAGGGTATACATTTATCAAAGTAAATTTAAAGTTTTATCTACATTTTCATTACACACTATAGCTTTACTTATCTTTCTTAGAAGTAGATAGCACAGAGTAAACGGACAGACGGTAAGCTTCATACAACCGCGCTGTGATAGGTACACTACTACAAGCAAGCCGCGTGTGTGCGCTTCGCCTGAACGTGGCAACTGGCTGAGCCAATATGAACCTGCGGGGTAGTTACGTAACACACTAATAGTAGGAATGAGTTTCATTTTGACAGTTCAACAACATTCATTGCGTTATTTACGTTGTTGAGCAGTCACATTTTTCGAACAAATGAAGCAATGGAATAGCAATATGCTTGAAAATTATTCAGATGGTGATAGATAGTGTGTTACGTAATTAGGGTGCGGTGTCTCTTCGCACGGACGAAGCCGCCAGTGGACGCGCCTCATGCTTGTAGTAGTGTACCTATCATAGCGCGGTTGTATGAAGGCTCCCGCAGACAGGCGCGATGAGACAGCGCGACACAAAGGCGCCGCTCGTCGCGCGACGAGCGGTGCCTTTGAGTCGAACGCGATTCGCGTCGCGTATTGTTTATAAAATACCTACCTCATTCAAACAAAGTCGTAAGTATAACGCTTCTGTGTCATATAGTAGTGAACGATCACAGAAGGTCCACGTCCACGCAATGACTTTCAGCCAATATTACAAATTTTACTTTTCGGTACCTAAGTAATTCTGATTCGTTACGATTATTTGTGACATATTTTATTCTTTTTTAGGTCTAGTTTACGAGTAGATACAACTACAGACGAAAACTTTGCCAAAACTGAAAATGCTCCTGAAGTAGGTATTAATTATGATTATAGGTTAAGTAGGTAGGAAGATTATAGGTTAGGTACTTGCTAATAATTTGTTAGTTTATTGATTACTGGCGTAATTATTTTCAATTATATTTATACAGGGTGGAATTTTTTAACCTCACCTGGAGAGAAAGTATTCTAAATACTGAATACGAATAGATATTAAATATGTATTACTGTGTGTTGCGTTTTTTTTTACTTTTGTCGTAAGAATGGCGGTTATCGTCGATTTTGCTAACAGACGTGAAATGTATGCAGATTTTAGTACAAAAGTGAACCGTTTCTGACGGTAGTAACATCTACCCCCAATACAGAACGGTTGAACTTTATGATACTTTTCATAATACTAGTAGGATCATGAATAGCTCAGTTGGCAGATCGGCTATATCCAGTAGGTTTAATGTCGAATACTTTTTATTCGACTTCTATCGGGGGTGATATCAATCAATCAATTAAATCAGCCTATCGCAATCCGCTGGTGGCACAAACTAGATACAATAAGAAAAAAAAATGGCAATCATGTTTTTATTATAATTATCACTTTCATTATTATCCATGCGGGCTAAAGCGGGGCAATAATATTTAACTAATCATATTTTTTTTTTTAGGAATGTTTTGTTGAGTTGAATCAAATAAAAAATTCACTACCCATACTCAGTGAATCAGTTAGTTCTACCAGAGAAGTAGAACGTGATTCAGTTGATTTGGATGTGAATGTCAGTAATTACTTTTTTTTACAAATTATGAACATTTTTTATTTATTTTACTTGTAAATTATGTAGAACTGCATTCATTTTAGGAACAAGATGATTTGGGCACTCAAAAACTACGTTCTCACAAGCATCTTGTAAGGACTGTCGAGGAACTTGAAGATTATTTTAATATTAAAAAAAAAAACTGAATTGGTCCAGGCATTCTTGAGTTTTGCGCTTAGCAGCCCATTTAGCCATTAATTTTAGTTAAAAAGATACATCAAGTTGTTTACCTCATGTTGCAAGCCAGGCTGATACTAAAGGTAAAGCTTTTACTCACGGCCTCGAAAGCTTTTAACAATTTTATTCGTAATCATAGCCCGAAAAGTACATCCCTATCAATAAATAATAAATAAAAACAAAATTGGACTACTTTATATGCGGTTCACATATAAAATAATTTAACTTTCATGATGACTTGACCTTCTGTTATTTCGTTACTTTGTGACGAGACTAGGCGAGGCAACGCGTGGCGGCGCGCGGGCCGCGCCGCACGTTTTCTGTTGCATGCGGGTAGCGGAGTGGCGCGGAGAGGGGTCGTTAGCTCCGCCCAGATGCTCAAGGTTATTGGCATTATTACAAGCCTTAAGTTAGACATTTAGAATCATAAAAACCTGTTTAGTAAAAATAAAATTATATTATTTGCATTAATTTATCTGTCTGTCTGTTACCTTTCACGCTTAAACGTCTGAATGGATTTGGATGATTGGATAAATTTATCCCGGTAGCACGTTCCCATGGGATAATATCCGACATCCACGCGTGCGAAGCTGCGCGCAGAAGCTAGTCGAAATTATCGGTATAAAAATGTTCCACATCATTTCCATTCATGACGTCACGCCACAAATACCATTTATAACATAACCAATATTATTTACTTAACTGCCCATAAACTACAGGGAAAAGCTTGTAACATAAAATGTCAACAACTCAATGCATAAAATAATAGTTTTCTTAAAAGCAACGCGACACAAAACTGTTGAAATAAACCCTTTTTATTAAAAGGTCAAATCGGATTGCGAATGGTTGTACCAACAAGTATTCAATATCATCCATACTTATTTGCAAAGAAATAAAAACGTTACATTGTTATGTAGGTACAAAGAGAAACAGAAGGTTCAACCTTTAAAAGAATTTCATAAAAAGTACAGAAACGCATAATGTCTAACAAAAACCAATAAAGAATTTAAGACTTACAGTCCTTTGGATCTGAGTCACTTGCGCGAAAGGCATTTCCGCGAAAGACACTTACGTGAAAGACACTTGCTTTCAAAGGGTAGGACAGGGATGTGATATACACCCCTGTCCTACTGGTGAATTGTGGTTGTGATACACACCCACAATTATGTTATCAGCGACCTCGAAAACCATGAAAAAGACCCTCATGTCAAAAAAATATAAAAGGAAACTAAAAAAAAAAAAAAAAAAATTAAGAAAAAAGTAATAAGAAATACGAAAGTACTCAAATGATACAATATATCGAATCTCTATGTATTTTACTGCGTGTATATAAATAAGACATAAAGAAGTTGCAATAAAAAAAACTGCGACGATCACTATTGACGCCTAATTGAACTATTTACTTCCAGTCTATCTGTAACTTGAACATAACGATTGGCGATTTTTGGGTGTACTAAACATCCTGCCCAAACCTTTGAAAGAATACAGGCGTGATGTTATGCAGGAATCTCATTTCTGCAATTATTGTCCTTTCGCGCACAACTTCGTTCGCGCAAAAGTCCATTCGCGGAGATGTCTTTTCGCGCCAAGTGTCTTTCGCGCAAGTGTCTTTCCCGGAAATGCCTTTCGCGCAAATTTCCTGCTACCCAGTCCTTTGGTCCATTCATAACTGTAAGAAATGCGACTTACTTTCGTTCATCCATTGTTTCAGAGTGAACCTTTTCCAGAATTGTTTCCATGTCATACAGAGGTATAAAGTCGGCAATATACTCCGCGTAATGTCAACAATAACAGTTAAGGGCTTATTTATTACCATAACTATCCTCAATCCTGACATTATAAAAACCTTCTACATAATATTCCTACCTACTATTTGTTTGTTCTCATAGTTTCACAGATGTTAGAACTTATTCTTGACGGCACAACAGTATTTTTCTGGAAATACGAGTATATTATGCAACATTGGTTCCCAATTTGCATTATTATTTCATCTAATTCATCTAGCTTAAATGCTAACTTAAACTTATCTTAAATAAAGATTCTAACGGATTCAAGCTATTTTCATAAATAAAAGGATTTTCAAAACTTCAATTTTCTTTACCACTGGCGAACAATTTATAAGACACGACTAGTGCTGTCTTTTTTATTCTGCTTAAATCGTTCGGGTCGATGGTATATTGTAATATAGACTCGTTCATACAGTTGTTTTGCATGTCTATAGCCCAGTATAGCCGACCGTAGCCGTATCTTGCTTGTGGCCGTTCAATTTAGTCATACACGGTTTACGCGGAGTTATGTTGATCCTCCATATTTGAACGTTGGCTATATTGCTTCAAACATCCTTCGATTTTTTTATTGCTGATGGGCATAGTCAATATTTATATTCGCTGTATGCTTTTCGTTTTTATTTCACTTATTTTGCACAACTTTATTCATATAATGTGACAACATTATATTAAGCAATTTACATAACTTTGAGTACCTAACACTAGCATTTTGTGTACTTTAAGTTTAATAATTTGGTTAATATTTTGGATAGATCAGATACCATCTGCTGCACAGATTTAAACGTTCTCTGTTTCAAATATCTATGCATTTCCAACTTTAATACCGTTTATTGTTTACATTTTGTTGATTTTGTTCTTCTATCGAATTTATTAAATTTTCAAATCGGGATAAACTCAAAATCGAATTGGTTGCACATACATTTTTTTTAACCTATGTTCTCACAGTGCTGGGCAAAGGCCTCCCCCAAATCCTTCCAGGAACTCTTTTCCCGCGCTACCTCGAACCAGCCCTCGCGTTACTCGTCCAGGTCATCTCGCCACCTCTTTCTGGGCCGGCCTCGGAGGCACCGTCCATCTTCAGGCACCCATTGTGTGGAGACTTTTTCCCAGGCGGTCATCGTCCTTGCGGCTGATGTGACCCGCCCAGTTCTTTTTGAATCTGGCAGCCGTCTTTAGTATGTATGCCTATTTTGGAACGTACGGTGGTGTTCCGAAACGGAATGCTGAATTCCATCGCTCTTTGGCAAACTCCAAATAGGATATTTTGTCGTCCAGGTCTGACCACCGTAGGTTAGGATGGGTGGGATACACATGTCGATATGTTTGGGCTTCAGGGAGCTCAGCAGATCAACCTACATCAGCATCTTCATGGACCAGTGACTCTTCCAGACGTTTTCAATTCCGCGCTCGATTTTCTTTTCCTGCCTATTTTCGAAAGAAACTAAGTGGCCCAAGTAGGCATACTCATCGATATAAAGTATTTCCTGCCCATCTACCTCGACCTCACGCTTAGTGCTGTTGGTCATTAGTTGGGTTTTAGACCGATTCATTGCAAGTTCCGCCCTGAAGCTAGCTATGCTCAGCTCTTGGAGCATGGTCTGGAGTTCTAGAGCTATGGCAAATCTGAGGTTAATCGGGGGAATCTAACAATATTCTTGTAAAATAAAATTGCAATACATTTCCAAATATTTTATCATGAGAACATGCAAATACCCATCCAATATCGTAGTTAAAGGAATGCCCGCAGTTTCAGTCCATTAGAGGATAAGCCTGTATCAAAGCATGTCTGCGATCATAAATCATGTTGCTAGGTCCAGTGCGCGGCCGCTATTGTGTCTCCCTCCCGGCTCCATTCACAAGCGGCAATGAATGCGCCGTGTGATTTACTGACTCGTTTTATGTAGCTATGGGATACATTTGCTTGAATAACCGAAGGTTAACAGTATTGACGTCGATAAGTTTCGCAAAGTGAATGAATGGGAGAATATTTTCTTTGAAAAGTTCGTAATTCTGTGGTATAGTTTGTAGACGTGCATTGGAATATAGATTTTCTTGCTTTTTCGGATATAATGTGTGTTGCGGAACTTTACTTCAGAATATAGAGTTCTGAGGAGTTCTGAGGAAATCGATTATCGTTTCGTTTGATATCGTTTTGTTTGATCTGCACAACGTAGTTTTTTACCACAAAAATAGACACACATACTCTTGTATAGTCCTGCTCTTCGTTGCGATAAATTCTCAACACTATTTTATTTATGAAAGAATCACACACACACACTAAGAATTTAAATTGAAGAGCCTTGATATCATGATTTCCGATGCATCAGAATTAAACTTTCAAACTAAATCTCATAGCTGACACCTTTACAAGCGATCAAAAGTCTAACCAAATTAATGAAATGACACGATCCGATAACCAAAGGGCAGTAGGTACCTCTACCTACCTCCCGGGTGTCGAGACCGTTTTAATAAAAGCCTCTTCTCCAGCTTCTGTTGATTACAAAGTTTCACAAGTAATCAATTTCGAGTTAGCGTCGATTGGAACGCCTGATACTTTAACAGAGTTTATTGGCTTAGCATGACTATTAATTATTTTGGGGTGAGAAGATGTTTAGAAGTATTGGCACTTTTGTGTTGATCAAATTAACTGAACCAATTTAAAAATTAAAAAGAGTTTGAGTAGGTACGCTGAATTTATTGATTTTGTTTGCGATTATGTATTCTGCTTACCTTCTAATGAACGGGTAGTTATGCAGTTGATAATCCATTACCTTCTTTCTTCTTTATTAATTTTGATTCTAACAGCAGTATTAGTCAATATTGCTGCGTATGTGTCGATTTATTTTGTGTTCTCGTCGCTATCAAGCACATTTTATTATTCTTCCTTTTACAATTTACAGGAGATGTAATGACTGAAGTGTTCAGTCTTGAACGGACTAACTTAAATTTAATCATTTCTTCTATCTAGAGGTTCCGTTTCCGTTTAGCTTCTCAATATTTTAGATCGTTCATATCCTTAATATTCTAAAATACTTTCATACCATCTCCACCGATATTGCAAGTAAGTAATATATGAGCATCACATGCACTACATCTTTATGCTGTAAGCGCTTCTCGTTTATCCTCAAACATGAGCGGAGTGGGCTCCATCAAATATGCACGCTGTTAGGCAACTGCATTAGCACAAACGCATCGGCTGCGCTATGACATGTTGTTTTGTTTCGCTCCCGACGGAAATTCTGCTTGAAATATTTGTGCTAAAAATTTTAGAAGTATCTGTACATGATTTCTTAAATGGATGGAAACTTTAATCCTCCGTACTCGGAGGATATTTTGATATGGAGTAGGTATTAGTTTCCTTTCAGTTTGTGTGTTTTTTATACTTATTATATTCTCTTTCTCGTTCCGTGAACTTCCATGACAACTTCCCTTGATAGTTTCCAAAACAATGCTGTTGACCTAAATATGTGACATTTTTTTTACAAAACAGGTAAAGTAGGTTGTCATAAATTATATTTATTTATATAGGTACGTACTGCGTAGAATTTTGCTTCTCGCTGCAGAAAACAAGCGACAAATCACTTTTCTCAATCTGCTCGTATATATTTGATATAGTGAGCAATATCTCAAAAATCAGCAGACAATAAGTTAGGTAGTGGGTGGCAGTGGAACAAAGCTTCTGTGGTAACTAGTGGCGCCCCCGGGGGCTCTCAAGCCCCCACATAAATCGGTTATGGCACGCCTCCGAACGCGTTCTCATTCAAACATGGAGGTATGAGTAAATGGAGTGGTCACCAAATGGCATCTGTGAAGAGAAACAAAGTGATGTTCTAAAACTTGGGAGATTCTATAGAGATCTAAGGGCTTATTCATCCATTTGCTACCTACTCTGTGTATTTAGATGTTCCACGCCCTCCTAAAACTTAGATAGCTCGCTGTTAGCATATAAGACTATTACTAGAAAGATAATTTTCAAACAGCTGAATAGAGTAACTGGCCAATGAACATTTTCCTGAAACGAGTTCTCATGATAACGATAATTCTCATAAAATCTGATGAGTACAAAGAGTGTGGTTCAAAATATGCGCCTATTTGTGGAAAAGCCTTTTAACTTTTTAAAACAAGTCTAGTTTAAATCTCTGGTCAGTTGAGATCTTTTTCGTAACGATATCATAAATTAAACCAAGATTTAAACAAAACAGTTTCGGGGAAATGTCCACCATTTTGAAATGAAAACCCTTAGAGGATATCTGAGATTTTACTGTTTCGTTAACCAAGTCAGTACATGTCCGATCGTCAAGTCGTGTCTCCAGAAATCGATGTTTCATACGCGGCGCGGAAGCGATATCGCGCTCATAAATCTACCGGCAGTACCGGCGTTTGACTGCGCAATGAATAAATTGTGCAGTATACGACTATACGAAAACCCAGTCGACTGTGCGTCCGTGAAGAATGGTGTTTGTAAATACGCCACCGCGGCGCGTTAAGTCTCAATTTCTTTGGATTTATTGTATGCGCCTACTTTATGGGCTCTGTATTATGGAGATATTCTGAATGTGTTTATATTTAGTGGAATGTGATATAGGTAATAACTTGAATTAGAATTTCATACCTTAAAAGGTACAGATTAGCACTATGGGAATAATATTCTTGGTGTAAAAAAAAACAACCTGCATGCGTAGGTATACAGGATGTTTCTTTAGACTATACAAAAACAATTTAACTGAGTATATCGCAAACTAGTACGAAAAAATAATTGCAACAAAATTTCACAATATTTATGCACTACGCACAAAGGAAAACTCTTTAAATAGTCCACTTAATCATCCTTACTAATAGCAGTTAGACAATTAGCTTTGAATATAACTGTGCAGTCTGTGACCACACTTATAAATCGTGTAGACACTGTCCAGAGCGAGTGTCCTTTATTATTTTCGTGTTCCACCTAATTGCCTGTTATGCCCACATTTATCAGGAGCTGGAGTGTGGGATACGTGATAAGCGGAAGTCGGCGGGAGAGCTTTGATAAATAGGCCTATTAGGCCTAATGAAAATAATAAATGATTTTATTTCTATAAGTAGGTTTGTACAAACACTTTTACACGTCAATCATATTTTAAAAAATTGATGAGGTCGGCGTTTCCTATCTGACTACTCTGAGAAGAAAGGCCGAAACAATCTCAGAGGTCACAGTCTCTTTTAAAGTACAGACATAATCTTGGTCAGATCATATGAAGACCACGTAATTTTGTGTCTGAAATGGTCTTTTGTGGAAAAACCACACGGATTGAGTGAACTTGTCCAGTCAGTGCATGCATTTGTTAGTAAACGTGCAGCTGAACTCAGAACTTTAGGAGCTCAACGATTCGCCGAACAATACCAAAGAAAGGAAATTTGGGTAGGCCACAAAAATTACTCAACTGCCAGACCATGATTAAAACTAAATGAGGAGAAAAAAAAATACCACTATGGCCCACATAGTCTTCACATTCACAATATTAAAATAATAATCATGTATTCGATCTAGCCTGCATGCTACTCAAATTCACAGATAGTTTTTCTCTTTAATATATACCGACATAGTAAATAGTAACACACTTCCTAATGTCTATGTTATTTTATTCTGTCATGAAACTTACGACACAGTCTGCGTTCCTTCAGCGTACTCGTACATACATACTGCAAACAGCCTGGGGTCCGCGACCTGATGGAAAATGATTACCTACTACCACCTTCAGGGATCAATTAGGATTTTAGGTGCCTGTTATTTCATGAGCATTTGCACAAGCTCAATGGTAGCAAAATGTAAATGAAGTTTATATGACTATCATAATATTTAGATTAATATCTTAGGACCCGCGTCAGTTCGCAACTTGCACCACACCAAAACAAATTCTAACAACACACGTGTACAAATCGCGAACCAATTACTTGCTTGTTGACTAATACATTGCGCGCTCCGCACTGTATGCCTACGTATCTACCGACACATAGCCATCAATGTATAGCAAAATGACTACATAACATATTGCAATCACTGTTTGGTAATTTCAATTCCCGTGGTTTTGCTGCGTGGGTATGGTTGAAGTTAAATTAACTTTAGCGTGTGTTGACAAGACAATGATATTTATATCTGCATAGATTACTTGTAAATGTTTTTTGTTTGTTTGTGCTTTATGAGGTTTTCGGTAAATGGCGCGGTGGTGAAACAGAATGGAATTGTTATTCTATTAGAAAACGGGAGTGTAACTCTATTCAAGTCAAAAGTAATATATCCGTACATATTAAATAGGTATCTTATTCAAAATCATAAACGTCTTCATTTTATTGGCAGTTAAGACAAAGTTAATTTATAGGCGGTTAACATAACTGAAAAGCAGTCCTTAAAACGTTGATTTTAATAACCCCTAAAATTACCTATAAGAAATTATATGTACCTATCACCATAAAACGTTGGTTAAGTTCGTCACAAGTATTGTAGTAAGTCATAGGGTTTTGAAATGGCCGTTCCCTATTCCCAAAATGGCCGAACAATCAAATATTCTCAGATTCATTTAAATTGATTCGTATCAATCAATACTAAATCTCTCAAATGTCTTCCAACGGGATGCTTCACCCAAACACACATGCCGGCTGCTGTGACAACTGCTATTTATCTTAAACTCTTGTCAATCACTGCTAGATAATCACAGTTCAACAGACAAACAAAGAAGAAAAGCACCACAAATAACAAATCATGATAAAAGGACGAGTAATGAAATTACATTATCAGTGAACGAAGAGTTTGTTTGTTCAAAAATACATTTTCTTTTAGAGCTCTGAAAACACCACCAGTAATTGTAGCTGTACCTAATTTAAACTCAACAATGGTTTGTCCATTCTACCAGTAATACTGAATCGAACTATGTATTCATTATCAATATCAAAATTTCAATTTCAATATCAGCTTAACTCTCTCATATTATCTGTGATTCTTCTTCTTTTTCAATAGAGGAATATGACAACACGTGTCTCTTCCTCCAATTTCCAAAGATTTGTAAACTAATCTTGAACAAACAGAACAATTTTATTTGTGAGATAAATATTAGAGTCAGCCATAGTACCCATACGAGAGAACTGATAACTGTAGCTCTATGCACATAGTAGTATCAATCAACCTTCTGTTTTATCTGCATTGTGGCGAAACTAGAGAAAATATCACCTGCTGAGTGACTGACAATCTGATTGATACAACAGTTGGTTCCCGTTTCTTTGAAGTTATTTATTGAAAGCACACGTGTTAACGGTTTATTTATATTAAGGATTGTCATCGGGAAATCGATATAAAGTTATCAATCGATTGGTATTTACTGTTAACTGATACGTAGGTGATAAGTTATGGTTTTGAAGGATAAACCGCCATGTATTTTTTCAGTTTCAACATACGACGACGCGCGATGGGTGGGATAAATATTATAGATATCGCAATAATTGTCGGACAAATTGTGTGCATCTATGCATAAAATTAAAGTCGCTTTTCGTGTCTGTCTGTGACCGCGTTGTTCTTCTAAACTGCGCAACGGTGTTTGATGCGGTTTTCACCATCATTTATTCTGAAAGGATTATATGTATAATACATTAGATACTATTTAACTAACACATAATAAAGGAATATTGATGTTTTGTCATGAATGCCGTGCGAGGCAGTCGCCTCGACCCACCCAAGCTGACTAGCTTGGATGGGTCGCTACTTAATCAATAAAATATTAAGATAATAATTCATAATTATTATATTATTTTAAGTACCTTTTGTGAAGCTGACTCGCAAGTTGCGAAACTTTACCTTTATCTCTCTGCACTTTAAAATATTATCAAAATAGTTAGAAACATGACAGTAATTTGCGGTTGATGATCAAGTACTTCGTGTCAGATTTGGTACCTCACCCGTCTGCACAGCGTGACTGCCTTATAACTACCTAATAATCACTGTCTACCTCCATCTGATAACAGATATTCTGGGATTTCGAAATCATGTGAATGACACATAACTGACTCATGGGAATTACACATAGTGCTTGCAAACGGTGCTGTCACGGTCCAGGGTTTACTTGTTTTTTCTGTTAGTGTGTGTTTAAACTTGATACCATTTATAAGTACAGATATATGGATATCAATTATTTTATAAACGTACCGTACCCACACCGTTGGGAATACCTCAACTTGTCTAAATAGTGCCATCTTGAAGTACGCAGAAACCCTTACCAGCATCCCTTAAGCCGCACTTGTCACTCACGACTCTAAACCAACATCGGTACGTAACGCAAACTATCATCTCTGGAGTGATCGATAGTACCTCTTCTACCCTCGCATAGACACAGTTTATTTCCAATCGTCTGGTGTTACTTCAAATATTGACTTACGGAGAAACCTCCCCGTAGTGAGGAGCCACAGAACTCGCGGAAGGGTTAAGTGGAACACTCCTCTTGTAAATAGGGAGTGCTTGCTGATGTAAGTGCTCTTTTCCGGCACTTCGAGCTTTATTTGCGAGTTGGTTCTGCTTGCACACACAGTTTTGGTTTTTGATACTATTAGGCATCTTCTTCTCTTGCATCGACACAAGCTTTACGAAATCTCATGTTGTAGAAAAAAATAGCCAGGCAGCAGGTCGGTAACGCCACTAACAGTAACCCAGGGTGCACCGGAGGAAAACTTACCGTCACTAGTAGAGCCTTATTTATTGCACTAGTAATTATTGATTATGAATTATCGCACTGTGGATCAAAGGCCTGCTATACATAGATGCAACGAGCGTTGATAAACACGCTACTTCATTGCGTCAGTGATTTTGGTACCGAAGGCCTTAGGTCCTCACGATGTTTTGTGTCACCGCAAGTAGTCACAATTGGTGTCTACAATTAAACATCCCATTTGAGACCCATAATCTAATCCAAAAGCACCGTAAGGCATTGTTTACAATCTTTCACGAACAAAGTCACCCAAGTCACCCAAGACTAATTTCTAATTTTCTTATTCAAATTAAAATGTTTAAAAACCAATTCCAGTTTCCTCGGTGCCTCCGGGATAATTATTGTCTTTCTAAATAATGTTCTTGAAACGTTTTAGTAAAATACATATTTCAGGGAAAGTAATTTGTGTGCCGCCTGTATTCCCAAGTTTTTTTAATAAAAAATATAATCCTTATCTGAAGGATTTCTTGGTAGCTGACTTAATACCAGCGGATTTCTTCTGATTGGGTATTAAAATATTGTCGCGGAAATATGGTGACGTGAGCTTGTTTGCACGTAGACCGTGCTGATATTTCTTAGTAGGTAATAATATTCCAACACCTAAATAATCTTCATTTTCTTCAATACGTAGCGCTATTCTAGTTACAGATCACGTGAAAGTTCAAGGGAACCAAATACAAATTCTTTTGTAGGTATATCTGTTTCTGGAGTGGCTTTGGTTTTCGGATTGGTATAGAAGAAAGTAGCCGTATCTCTCGTCACCTTCAGAATCTATTTAAATAAAAAATAAATGTTGTTCGTTGGTAAGCGCATCATTTCAGAACGGCTTGACCGGCTTGGCAAATGTTTATTTCAAAATATTCTTAGTAGTCTGAATTAGATTTTTACGGAAATAACAATTTGAAAAGTTACGGGAAAAATAAAAATATCGGGAAAACTGAAAGTGAGAATGAGAATTTTGTAAGAGAACTTTGTATAAATTATTGAAATTTGGACGAAACAACGTCTGTAGGGTCAGCTAGTTCTAAATAAATACTAATAGTACAGTCGCTTTTCCCCTGGCCACGTCCCAAGTGATTCTCAAGACGGCTCGTTACCGACGCTATAGTGAAGTACTCGTCAACTAATAGTCGGGACTACCTCCCGCACCGTACGACTTCCTTATGAGGGCACGAGTTCCGATAGACATTAAGCTATTATTTCTATGGCTAGGGAAATACAGACGGAACCAATATTATTTAAAGATTGATTGAATTTGTAGTAACACCATATGCTGAGATATTTTAAAAGATTTAATGTATTTTGTTAAGTTTTCAGTTCTTCCCTCGTTTCGCAATGGCATAAATGATAATTATAGCTAGCTAATAGCCATGGTGAAAAGATTAACTACATAGTAAGTCAGCAAGATTGGTTTAAGGGCTGACCGCTCTGCTCAGGGTGCCAAACATTCCAAATGTTGGTACTATAATGTTTAAGGGCTGACCTGCTTAGGGTGTGCCAAATATTCCAAATGATTGTTACTATAATGTTTAAGGGCTGACCGCTCTGCTCAGGGTTTGCCAAACATTCCAAATGTTTGTTACTATAATGTTGCACATTAATAATTTTTACTCACAACAACCGGCAATACAACCGTGCACAAATCGAGGCTTAGGGCTCTCTACTGAGAAATTCAACACTTCAGTGTTACAGTTCTGAAACCAATTAATGGCATTTTATCTCCACATTTTTCCACTTTTACAACAGTTTAATAAACCGAACTGATCTTAAAGCTTAGCTCATTTAGGAAACATCTTCCTTACCATATTATTATTATAAACACAACGTCTTGTTCCGGGATGTCGTGAAAATTAAAGAATAACAGCGCTGTTTATTTTCTCGCAGAACATAATAACGATGAAGTTAGGAAACACGAAGTTAATGTTCACGAAGGAGTAGTACGAAGTAACTTGTACCTGTGTATAATAGGTATATAACTATAGCTTAATGTAGCTTTAATCACGGCTATAAGTATGGACCTGACTACAAAAGCATAATTTTCATAATTTATTTTGATTACCCATTATGAATCTATAACTGAAACCAGTTCTATACAAGTTAAATATATTTAAAATATCAACAAAATTGACAAATTGATTGGTGGATAATCGTTTTAGATCAATATTATTCGCAATACTTAAATGTACGTCCGCTGACACGACAACCTTGACTTTATTTATTTAATTAATTAGGATCTCGAACAAGAGATATACACAATACATGACACATAAATAATGGGCAACATCAGTTATTAATTAGGTATGCTCCTTCACTTTAAGGACAACAAAGCAAGAACAATGAAATAATAAAAAAATAGCACAGCATCAGCTACCCGATTCCTACAATCTTACTTCCTCTGCAACATAACTTAAATCCCTCCTGCGTCAATGTAGCAAATACTCGCATAAAGCACTAAGTCCTTACAAATCCTGATTCAGAGAGGGGCCATATATGTCTGTAGGTATTTACTGGTACATAACAGTTGATTATTTAGCATCATCCGTTGTCGGCGGTGTTTCAGTAATTAGTGCGGCGGGGATGCGCAGGCGTTGATGTATCGCTGGGGGGACCATCACGTTAGGGGCGATCGGGATTGAGTGTTGTACCTATAGGATATAAATGTAGTAAAATGAAGACGAATGGACATGGACAAGGGGTAAAATATAAACTTAATTCAGATAGTGATACCATTGTTGTAAATTATCTCAAACTATCTCTGCCCGCGACTTCTGTCCACGTGGAAGTACCACTAAACATTCCATTAAACATATCCTTAAACATATCCTGTGCCACTCGGCAATAGTGTAGCTTTCTTTGTTTATATATTTTATATATTCCTTCTATCAAGCTACGTAGTAAAATCCTTCTCTTAAAAAATTTATAACACCATTGCCCCTTCAGGCGACGATTTTCGAAAAACCCTGATACACGTTATTCTTTATTTTTGCTCTTAAGTATAAGTACTGAGTTTCGAGTTAAATGGACCGCGCGTTAAAATTCTTCCGTACTAACTTTGACATCCCTCAATCCCCATTTAGGGGGTAGTTTAGACAAATAAGAACTGTATTTTTTTAATAATTAATTTAGATATATATTTGTGCCAAGTTTTTAGTTTATTAAATCAAGGAATAAGATTTTTCATACAAACAAAATCTATTTTTTATTTTATTTTATTTTATTTATTATGGGACAATAAACAGCTACAATATAAAATGTTTACAAATAGCAATAATTACTAGAATTAACAATATTGCAGCCCACTACATTATACGCACGGTAACAAAATTAAGATTAGGTAAAAAGTGCCACTAGATTAGCAATACTCAGATATAGAAAAAAAAAATTAATGATTATTAAAATACAATACAATTAATTAATTACGTACTTAAAAAAGAAAATAAAAATACATATAAATTATTGGATAAGATTAAAAATTTGGGATTGTTCCTTATTAACACAAATAAGAATTAAAATTATATAAAATAAAAAAAGGAATTGACAGTACAATACAATTCATTAATAAAAATACTTAAAACGGTTACAATAAATTAAATTTAGAATAAAGGACTCACATTATTTCTTATTATCATTAGATAAGATTTTAAAAACATTGGACTTAAATTACGATTGGGAACATACAAAAATATCAATATCGATGAAATTGCGATTATAAGATTCCACCATACGACGAACAGGGCAACGAAATCCTGAATTAGTCCGACAGGTACCTACAGCGAATAATGTACCTGCACGGACACTACGCTTATTTACAGTGCGGGGGACGACATAACACAACTTACTCGTGAGATCAATGGAATCGAAGCGATTATGAACAATACCATGTAGTATGTTGGCTTCTAGAAACCTACGTCTAGATTCTAATGTTAACACATTATATTTACTTAGTAATTAAGAATATGACAAACACCTTTTAAAGCACCTAAAATACATGGCGCGAAGAAATTTACGCTGGACCTTCTCGATCATATCTATATATTTCTTGTAAAACGGGTACGGGTAACGGGGTTTGAGCTATGTATTGATGGATCAGTCAGTCAGTCACGGTTTCCTTTTATTTCAAGCTTTTATTTAATTGTTTAATTAGTTAGTATCTCGTATGTATTGTTCAAATCTTGCAAGCTGAATTAAAACCAGTTCCTCTTATCTTATGGAATGGAAATTTTACATTTGATTCTGTTTCAAAGACAATGCGTTTTTGCATGATGCATGACCTGATTCTACAACCAGAATTGGCTCCAAACGAGAATACTCTTTGACGGTCAACAACAAAAACGCGAAATTTTATATACGCAATTAATTATGATAGTCCGTTCTAAAGTTCACTATGACCTGGCTGCTGCACCCAGGGTTGGTTCCAGAAGAGGGAACTCCTCAGCGGTCAACAGCACAGACACATAATTGTATATATGCATTCATACACCATGACCTGTCTGCTGACCCAGGATTGGCTCCATATGAGAAATCTCCTTAGCGGTCAACTGCACAGGGACGAAATTTTGTATATGCATTCAATTATTATAACCCGTTCTAAAGTGTGGCATGACTTGGATAGTGCAACTCGGTTGACTTCACACCATGACTTGTGTAAAGGCGTGTTTGGGTTCGTTGAAATTGTCTTTGTTGAAGTTGTTGAAGCCGCACCTGTTTTTCCTAACGGAGACGAAGATAACAACCCCGTCGGATGCGGCGTACCTCAGCTACCCGGGTTACTCTCTTGAACACAAGTTCAAGAAACAAGCTGGGGTCTGTGTGTACGTCCGCGATGACATTTGTTGTCGTCGTCTCGGTTGCTTTGAGAAACCGGGTTTTTCTGCCATATGGCTACTTGTGGACACTGGCGTGGATAAATCTCTCTATATCGGCGTCTACCGATCGCACAGCGGTGGCCAGGAGGCAACAGCGCTCTACATTTTCTCGTGGAGTCGACTGACATAGCCCAGCAGCGGTACCCAACAGCGAAGCTCAGTTTTCTGGGGGACTTCAACGCCCATTATAAAGAGTGGTTGTTCCCGTACCGGAAAACTGACCATTACAACGGTTAGAGGCGCGCAAGTTTGCTTTAACGCTAGACCTTACCCAGATGGTGAATGTGGCAACGCGGGTACCGGATGTTGACGGCCATACACCCAATTGCTTAGACCTTCTGCTGGCAACTGATCCGGACAGTCATTCAGTATCGGTCTCAGCCCCGCTGGGAATATCTGACCACTGTCTGGTGAAATCCATATCGACCTGCTCTCCTCCAGATGAGAGTCCTAGAGGCACGAGGCGAGTATGGCGTTACGGGTCAGCGGATTGGGATGAGATGCGGCACTTCTTTGCGTCTTATCCATGGCGGCAAGTGTGCTTCTCCTCGGGTGACCCCTCATGCTGTGTTGACGTGGTTGCGGAGGTGATTCGGCAGGGGATGGAGTATTTTATTCCATTCTCCGACATCCCGCTCAGACACAAATCCCGGCCTTGGTATAATGCAGAATGCGCCCACGCTGAGGCCCGAAAGGAGTCTGCCTACCAAGCCTTTTTTTTTTTTTTTTGATCCGGGGTGGAAAATCCTCATGGATGTCCCCCGCCCTGGGGGGGCGGAGGGGTCTGTCAGACTCTTACTGACTAAAAACCACCCCGGTGTTCCATCTCACACCTGCGCCGGGGGTCGCGGGAACATACGAATCTTCCGCAACCCCCGACTGGTGCCGGCCCGCCTCTGCGGGCCCCGTCCGGTCGAGCGGGGGGAGTGAGGTGTTTGACTCCCCCCGCGACGTCTAAGAGGGGCGCGCGTGGAACACTACGCGCCGCCGCCTCGGGTCCTGATGTATGGGGGGCGACGGACGTCCCCAAGTCCGTCGTCCCTGGACCCATTTAGGGGGGCTGGAAGAGGGCGTTGTCCGCCCTCCGCCGACGCCCGGTGCGCCTGCTGCGGGCCGGGTGAGAGGATGAGATCTCTCGCTCCCTTTCCGCAGCCTCCTTCTGCGAGATAACTGTTTCGCAGAAGGATACCACCGCGTCCCAGGACTCGTCGCCGCCGACCATAGCATTCACTACGGCCGGCAGCGACAGGTCACTGCCTACTCCTGAGATGAGGGCACGGCGCGGCTCCTCCCAAGCGGCACACTCTGCCAGCGTATGCCGCGCCGTGTCCTCCCGACAGTCGACGCAGTGGTGACACCGGGCGTCCGGCTCCCTGTTTATGCGACACAGGTACTTCCCGAAACAACCATGCCCCGAGAGCACCTGCGTCACCCGAAACGACAGGGAGCCGTGCCTCCTCCCGAGCCAGAGGTCGAGCACCGGCCGGACCGCCTCGATAGTGACGAGGCCGGCGGTAGGGCGTGAGAGCCTGTCCCGCCATTCCGCCACCAGGACCTCGCGGAGCTGCGACCGACGCTGCTCCATATGTCGCTGCATCGGTCGCTCGCCCCGCGCCCGCCATTCCTCGCGCCACCGGTACAGTGACGCGAGCACCTTCGCCTCCAGGTCCCAGGGCGGGGATCCGGCCAGTGCACAAGCCGCCTCGTAGGAGATCGTGCGGTACCCCCTTATGACTCTGACGGCCATCGCTCTCTGCGGCTTTCGCAGAACAGCAATGCTGCCGGCCGTCAGGTCAGCCGCCCAGATCGGGGCCCCGTAAAGGGCCATCGATCGCACGATCCCTACGTAGAGCCGCCTACAAGCGGCGCTCGGGCCCCCCAGATTGGGAAGTAGCGTTGACAGCGCCCCAGCCGCGCCCAACAACTTGGGCGCCAGCCGCCGGAAGTGGGGGCCGAAATCCCACCGACTGTCGAGCACCAAGCCCAGGTACTTCATGGTGGGCTCGACAGCGATTCGTACCCCTCCCACCACAATGTGGGATCCGGACGGTGGCGCCCGCCGGGGACCATGAAACACCATGGCCTCCGACTTGTTGAGGGCCACCTCCAGGCCGAGGCGCCGTATGCGGCTCACCGTCTGTGAAACCGCAGCCGTCGCCAGCAACGCTGCCTCCCTGTGCGAACTCCCCCGGGCCGTGACCAGCGTGTCGTCCGCGTAGCACGTCAGGTCGACGCCCGGTTGGAGTTCGCCTCTCAGCACCCAGTCGTACCCGATGTTCCACAGGAGCGGGCCCAGGACCGAGCCCTGTGGAACACCGCACGACATTGCCTACCAAGCCTGGGTTAAGGACCGCGACCGCAAAGTTAGAGTGCGTAGCCTTTAATTCTGCCGCCAAGCTCGGCAAACGGGTTCTGCGTGGGGCACGTTTTGACCATGTTGGACGTATTGGGGCCAAGCTAGCAGCGCACCCTCCGGGTAGTAAACAGTTCTGGTCCCTGTCTAAAGCGGTTGAAACGAATTTCTGTCGTACCACTTTACCTCCAATGATGAAACCTGATGGCTCGCTAGCTCACTCTGCAACTGAGAAAGCAAATCTTTTTGCATCTCTCTTTGCAAGCAATTCACGTCTGGTCGCTGGCTCCAAGCAACCACCTACCGTACCTCAATGTGACTCCACGATGTCGGAGAACCTAGTTCACATTAAATAGGTCCGAAGAGTATTGTGCAGTCTAGACGTGAACAAGGCCAGCGGGCCTGACGGCATTCCAGCGAGAGTGTTGAGGCAGTGTGCGCCTGAACTGTCTCCTGTGTTGACACGCTTGTTCCGCCTCTCTCTTAAAAAGAAAACGGTGCCCAACTCCTGGAGGCTAGCGAATGTACAACCAGTGCCCAAAAAAGGCGACAGTGCAAACCCTGCCCATTACCGTCCAATCGCCATTACCTCCATTCTGTGCAAGGTTATGGAAAGGGTACGGAACAGTAAGTTGCTGACCTACCTTGACGACAATGATCGCTCACTGAGGTCACTGAGGAGACTCAGTGATCGTCAATATGGCTTTCGCCGGGGACGGTCAACTGGCGATCTTCTTGTGTATGTCACGCACTGCTGGGGCGAAGCCATCGAGAAACACGGCGAGGCACTTGCTGTATCGCTTGATATCTCGAAGGCCTTTGACAGGCTCTGGCACGCTGGTTTACTCAGCAAGCTTCCTGCTTATGGCATCCCGGCTGATTTGTAGCTGGATATCAGACTGCCTTAGCGAACCGTCGATTAGAGTAGTCGTAGACGGCTGCTCCTCCGACCTTATGGCTATTGATGTGTGAGTTCCTCAAGGGTCTGTTCTGTCTGCAACTCTTTTCCTGCTGCACATCAATGACCTACTTCAGCCTGGTATTATTGGGTACGCAGATGACAGTAATTTTTCAGAGAGATACTTGTCCAGCGCA
Source organism: Griposia aprilina (assembly GCA_916610205.1). Taxonomy (NCBI): domain Eukaryota; kingdom Metazoa; phylum Arthropoda; class Insecta; order Lepidoptera; family Noctuidae; genus Griposia; species Griposia aprilina. Next base: position 636,664 of record OU744293.1, on the reverse strand, counting down.
AAAACCAGCGGGGTCGAAGTTTGTTCCTTGAGAGAGGCCATGGTAGACCGGACAGATTTGACCTTAAGCCTTGTCTCCCAGTGGGGTGATGACAATCTGGTCTCTTTTAACGCCACCAAAACACAGGCGTGTCTTTTTACCGCTTAAAGGAGTTAAATCAACCAATCTCCTACTTTTCGGGGTACATCTGTTCCTGTAACTGATTGGCTCGAGCTGCTAGGCATGGAGTTGCCATTTGGTCTCAACCTCGGCGCCACCATCGAGTATAAAGCCCAAACTGCGGCTAAGAAGCTGGGCATCCTATATAAGGTGAAGCGATACTTTACGCCTGGACAGCTTTTAATCCTGTACAAAGCGCAAATCCGATCCTGCATGGAGTATTGCAGCCACCTTTGGGATGGCTCAGCTAAATACCAACTTGCCGCGCTTGACTTGGTGGAACGCAGAGCTAAGAGACTCATTGGCGACATAAAACTGGTGGATGCCAAGCTTCACAGCTTGGCTCATCACCGTAAGGTTGCCTGCTTGTCGGTCTTCTACAGATTGTACTTCGGTGAGTGTGCCCAAGAACTCCACGAACTCATTCCACCGGCCCCCTTCTACCATCGGACATCTAGGCGCACTGCAAGTTACCATCCCTACCTAGTTGCTATTCCACCAATTCGCACTAATCGCTTCCAAACATCTTTTATAATGCGCACAGCAAAAGAGTGGAATTCTCTACCTGCGCCTGTGTTTCCGACCGCATACTACCCAAATCTCTTCAAAGTGAGAGTGAACAGGCTTCTTCTGAGTAAGCTCACTCCATCGTCGACTTTGTCTCTGTCATCTCTGACCTAGACTAGAGTCAAAAGCAAACCAATCTAAAATAAAAAAAATATAATAAATAAAGTCTTTACAAGTATCTTTAAGATAATTAACCGATATTTAAATAAATTCTAATGCTAAAAAGTACAAAATAAAATTTAAATAAACATAAAACTTTCATATTTTTATAAAAGCTTGAGGCTTGAACGTCCTTCTAATTTTTATTATTTTATATAAGAAACTTTTGTTGGAAAATTGTTAAGGGCGAGTTTAATAATTGATCATTTTTATTAACTGAAACACAGCTACTAATTGCTCTCAATTTCACAAATAAACTACCTAATCAAACGTTTTGTGGCATATCTATAACAAACACTCATAAGTACCTATCGGTATATTTCCTTGGATTGAAACTTTTAAAGTAAACATTGATATTACAAACACGGAGAAACACTTAGGATAACTGTCTAGAAAGTTAAATCAAGTTGAACTCAGTTCAGAGTATATTGAGTAAATATTGAAAGGGGACCAGGATGATTGATGTCATGGGGGGTTTGTGCAATTGTGTATCCCGGGATATGTAATAGATATTGTATGTGTTTGTGTTGGTAGGTATAATATACAAATTATGTTATGGGACTGCAAACCTTTTTTGCTAAACCTCATAAGATGTGTAGATTGTGGTAGACATGTGTGTGGGTTTATGAAATATACAATCGATAGAGTAATTCTCATAACAGCCTTAACTATTTTGCACTGCAATGAAAATACCTCTTAATCATACAGAAAAGAAATGTGTGTTCCAAATTAAATAATTAAGTATGTCTGATTTTCCATATCAACTGTTCTAAACGCCACTCACTTATGCCCACTAGCATCACACAATCATCACTAAATGTGGTTGACGCTCAATGTATTTAAAACATCACTGTTTCTGTCATCTTCAAAAGATTGACAGAAATTGAACGATATTATAAATTTGTTTAGCGCTAAATTCATTTTGTGATTTGTTGTGCAAGTGAGCGGACCACGCACAATGAAGAGTCCCGTAGTTGTGATGAATATATCCCAAAAACAAATTTAACATTGTAGTTGAAAAACATGTTGTCCCATACATCGATATAATTATGTCACGGTAAATTCTCCAACGGCAAATGTAAGTTCGTATCTACAATCTACTGATTTTCGGTCTTTTTCCTTTACTATTGCTGTGAGACCTTGCTTTTTGCCAAATTTCATGATCCTAGGTAAACGGGAAGTAGAAAAAGGTTTTGATTTAGTTGCGTATCAAAATATGTCGCATAAATGGCCATATTTTTTATTGCGTAGAAGTTAGATTTTTTAGAACTTCAAACGATCGTAAACCTACGTATTTGATATTAATTTCAACTTGATACATTTACGCGTTCCTCAGAAAAAGGATCTTTACAGACTGACAAACAGACGAACGGACAACGAAGTGATCCTATAAGGGACACGTTTTTTCTTTTGAGGTACGGAACCCTAAAAAAGATCTTATGATCATCTTCACTTTTAGTTAGTGGCGTTTTTAGAGATTGCGTAGTTTACAGACCATTATGTATGCCTGTTAATTTTCTCGTAGAAGTCCAGAATATTTTCTGAAATTAATACTAACAAGCGTTCTTATTTCCTATCCTGATGACACCAAAATTCATTCTCACCATATTCCTAACAAAAGCAATGCATACGTTGAAATACGACCGCGTGCTCATTGTCCACTGTGCGTGGGCGCATGTTAACTACGTAGCCGCCCCGTTGACTCTTAATAATGACACACTGAAATGGAGATCACCTTCACACTAACCAAGGAATGCAGAAGAACTAGGACCGGTGTGTGTCGGGTCGTTGAGCTATCTGAAATATGGTTGAGCTACTCGATGACAGATGCATACAAACGCCAGCCAAAGCTTTATTATACTTTGGTGCATTCCTCAAAATAAAGAAATTCATGTAGGTCTTCCATGTTGTTTAGACTCTAGATAAGACAGTGCCTCTGAGTTTGTCAAGAGTAGTCAAATTGGAAAATTTGATGAGGTCTTGATGTATTTTAATAGGAAATTGTGTAAGAAAAACCTATGAGTATTATACAGAGGAATAAGATTTCTGTTTTGTTGCAAAAAATACTTCGTTATTTGTCGAGATAGGTTTAACAGTACTTACTATTACAACATTGCTACAATATCATGAAATGACGTCACATTTATAAGCATCGCAATCGCTTCAAATAAAACGCCTGATCCCGCAAACAGGGCACGTGCGCACGCGGTGCATTTGTTTCGTAAAGAGATTTATGTGCGTGCGATTGTTTGCGGCGGCTGCGTAGGCGCGTGTCAAGTGTGTCGCCGCCCCGTCGACTGCCTGACCTGAGAACATCACTTGTGTTTTCTATTTAATATTTTGCGTCTTGTGAATATCAATAGATTGTTAATTTCTTGATGGTTTGCGATTGTGGAAATGATTGCAGTCAATATTCTATCACAATTAGACGTACAAAAGGAAGGACTCAAAATGGTCTCATTGTTAAAAAAAGTTCATTAAAAACCATAGCGTAGACCTTTAGCAGGGATATGAAATAAAATCATGTTAATTGAAATTTTAGGCTTGAATAAAAGATTGAATTTCCTACAAGCGTTTTTTTTTCATAAATCGTTATTGATAAATTATAACAGAATCCCTGTTTTACTTAAAGTAGGCTTTATTAGAAACCTTTTCTCTGAGTACCAAACTGCTGAAAAAAACGTTAAATTTAAATCATTTATTTCTAATAGCCACAAAGGAACTTTTGAACGTCAAAAATGACACATTACAGTTACGTATGGAGAAGAATGGGCAAGAAATTCCACCGTTATTCTTCTAGTTTTTGCACCTAGAAGAAAATTACTATAATATAATTGATAGATAATCGGTATACCCAATTCCATTTGTTATGAAAGCCCTTTAGTCTTTTTCGTACAAAGAAAGTAACTGCTGGCGTGCAAGAAATTCCTTTTTATCCGACTATGTTAGAACTAAGAGGCATGACTTTAAAATATCTGCGTAATATCAGTACAACATCACCGCTCAAATAACAAGAAATAGAGCACCCTACATAAAGAAATGAAATCCCACCAAAAACATTTCATGTAAAGTAGGTTGCCAAGACTTACATAACGCTTTCACTGTTAAAAGGTTATCAGATCTAATGTAGAGCCAAGCCCCTAACTCGACGAAGCCTAACTCTACAATTCTTATATCTTGGTCAAGATGTATGGCTTGGCCGTTCCATTAAGCTATTCCATGTCACAGCATTAAAGACCAGTGACTTAATGTCTTACCTTAGGCCCGTAGGAGTGTCTGTGCGACGGGCGCGAAACGGCCAAGCCGTACATTTTAACCAAGATGTATGGTTTGTAGAGTTAAGCCTCGTCGAGTTAGGGACTCTCACATTCAGAGAGCAAAGAGAGCAGAGGCAGAGCAGAATGCAGGGCAGAGTGTGTATTTCTATTGCCGCTATAACAACAAATAAGATAAAGTAAAAAAATTAAGTGGGTCCACATACAAGAAACGCGTTATATTTTTTTTTGTGTTTATTATTGTACGGTGGTACTGTGGCCTACAGCCTCATTTGTGTTTTGGGTTGGCGAGGAATAAAACCACTGAAGATTTCTTTCTTCTATATTTGGAGTACTTTCACAATAAACTTGATTTAACGTTGAATATAACTTGCGAGTCTAGTAAACTTCTCTGGTTTGCACCGAACACTTCGCCTGCTTTGTATCACGTTTCAAATAATTCTGTCTTCGCGCCGAGCGGGCGCCGCCGCTTATACATATAGTGAGAAAATGAGATTCGACAAATTTCTAGTCCTAACTCGGCGTTTCGGGATGCGGCCAATCAGAGAACAGAATCGAAGGAAATTTCTAGAAGGTCAGTGCGGTTCAACCAATTAGAGCGCTTGTGGGAAAGAGATAACAGAATATTTTCTGTCTCATTATGGCTGTCAGTGTAGAAAATTACCTACGTACACAAGTACGAACAAATTATTAAAACTATGCACACTATACTCTATTACTTGTCCCGCACAGTTACGGAACCCTGCGTGTGCGAGTCCGACTCGCACTTGACCGGTTTTTTTTCATCCATTTAAATTTGGAAAACTCCCTTTGTCAACTTATTCCAATTCATCATTTTACTTGTTGTACAAACTACATCTACTCAGTAATACCTAAAATATAAGTTGCCAGCCGCCAACAGGCACTTATTTCATTATTTGGTTACTCCACTTTATAGGCCAGGCTTGAAACACATTTGTTTTGTAACATTTTCATTTCGAAGTTACGGAGGTAAAGTTACTTACAAGTTGTGTGTACTAAATTAGTTAGTGTTTCAAGGTAGGGAACGATTACTTTCTAAATTACTTTGCCTGTTACTAAGTGGTTGAGTAAGTCGAGGGTGGTGTTAACCAAATGAATTTGAGAACTTTGTTTGGTTTTCGATACAAAGATTCCAATGTATGGAATGGTAATGCCTGCCAATCATGGGAAGATATGCTGCACTTCCGCGCAAAACGGCTATCGCTCAGCATAATGCTGCGACTGCTGTGCAAAACAGAGCCGCAGCGCTGGATTTTAGCAACAAGCGGTGTTGGCCTGATAACGTGCTACCGACCTATTAAACGAATAAAAAAATAACTAAGTAAGAGAACGGTAATAATAATTGTACAAAGTATAATATTTAAAATGGCAACATTCCGTTACACCGCCATCGACGGACGCGCAGAAAACAACACGAAAAGTTAGGACTAATGAAACTTTGCCTACTCCTTAAACCAAACCCAACACTTTACTCTTTTGTTTACATGAGGCATTTAACTCCTCCCTTTTTTTTCCCTTGTGGCTAAAATTACACATGAGTAAAGCATGTCAATATTTTACGCATCTCATGTCCCAAGCCTGTCTTCCACGTTCTCTCCAGATAAGACACACAATTCGAGAATACTCCAGTTGTCCTCGCACCAGCCATCAAACATAAGGCAATATCAATAAAATAAATCACAAAGCCCTCTGTAGGGACGAAATAAACGGCTTGCCACACAACCAGATCGGCAAATTTACACTGCACTCACGCGGCAACACTAACTATTTCACTCATATACAACCGCCAGTTTAACACTACCTTTATATTTCCAAAATTCACTTACGACTCACCCTTATCACAGCGGAATAGAATTTAAATTCATGCCGCGAGCTTTTCAAAAATGTTACCTATTAATGTGGTATTTTTGAGTTCCACTTCTGCAAGTTTACTCACAAAGACTGTCAAAGGATTATGTGCTTTGTTTATATATCCATAATGATCCTTTTGAGTACGCAGCGTGGGCGGGACCCGAAACGAACGAGTTTATGAAGTGTTCGTATGCAAATGTTAGGTTCTTGGTTTTTTTCTTCGAATAATTTAACACGGTTTGTCGCTTCTGCTGTTGCTTTGATTTTGTGGTTCAACTACCTTTGGCGAGACGTTTTAACTCAACCGTTTAGAAGTTACTTAAAAAAGAAAAACTCGGAGCTGTTAATTTATTACTAACTAGCTGCTGCCCGCGACTTCGCCCGCGTGGATGTCAGATATTATCCAACGGGAACGTACTACCGGGACAAAAAGTAGCCTATGTCACTTCATATAACATCAGCTATCTGCCAGTGAAAGTACCGTCAAAATCGGTCCAGCCGTTTCGGAGATTACCCGGAACAAACAGACAGACAGGCAAAAGTGTTAAAAATTGGTATTTTGTTTTATGTATACCGTTTATACTTTCATATTCATTTAGTAAAAAGGCTGTTATTTTGACATTACAAACAGACACTTCAATTTTCTTTATTGTAGTATGTACTATGTATGTATGTTAGAACTTCTTTAACCTTTCTCTAGCTGTACTTTATTAAAAAATCTCTACATAGTCGGGCGGGCCGCTAGTATTGTAAAAAAAAACAAAAAATTACATATTCATAATATTTCTTTATAGGTACCTATACTTTATTTCATCGCTCTCAGAGATGCTCATCGTTTCTTCGATGAGACATATATGTATGTCACTATAGGTGATATCAAATTCTCCAAAAATATCTGGTGACTTTGGACGTTCAGCATTCCGAGGTTCAGCAAGTTTTAGCCGTTTTGCACATAAAGAAAGTTTTTTGGCGCGCTGTATGCGTTTAAAACGCCAAGTCTGTGACCCAAAAAGCTCACAATAATTCCATTGTGGCCCTAGTAAACCTTCACACTCGAGGCATCTTTCCATATTAGTCCATGATTTATTGCAAAAAATGCATTTATCTGAAAAAGAATAAAGCGCCTTATTATTTAACAAATAACAAATACTTTGTGCGGCTGGTTCCAGAGTGACGCTGCTGGACCGCGGCGTTGAATTTCAAACGCGCGCTGTTCAACAGCGCCGACGATCACCGTCACTTTAGAACCAGACAATACTGTAATCAATACTTAGACTATTGAACTTAATTATTGCTATAACTAATTATAGTTTATTGTATCACTTACCACTTTGGTGACATCTTTAATCAATTTTATACGACAGTGTATGGTAAATAGGCACTTAAAATTATTTGCATTATTTTCCCCACGGAACAATCTTGGGACACGAAATTTTGTCACAAAAACAGGTACTAACTGACGACTTGAAGTTCCTGCCTCTTCGCCCAACAAAACAGATCGAGTGCATTGTCCATAAACGTATTTGCACAATACCCACTTTAAAATACTTAAAACGCTTGAGGTTTCATTTTTTTTTTTTTATTAAAATATGAATTGCATTCATGTATAAAATATTAAGTAAGCCTTTTAACTGAATATAAAGTTCCATATAAACTTAAGTGCCCCTATGAATTTTGAAAAATCCTTCCTTAGTGGATACCTACGTCATAAGAGGAATACGTGTGCAAATTTTAAGTTTCTAGCCCTAGGGTTTCTCCTGTGTTTATTTAGAACTTTCATCCCCTATTTTATCTTTTTAGGGGTTGAATTTTGGAAAACGCTGAAATACGTAACTAATTATTTTTGCCGTATTAAATTCATACGAAATTTCGTGCAAATACGTCGAAGGAATAAAAAGTTTCATACAAACTTTTATCCCCTATTTCACCCCCTTGGGGGTTGAATTTTGAAAAATCCTTCCTTAGTGGATGCCTACGTTATAAGAGGAATACGTGTGCAAAATTTTACGTTTCTAGCCATAAAGGTTTGGCCTCTGCGTTGATACATCAGTCAATCACTTTTGCCTTTTATATATTTAGATTTTATTGTTTTATGATGACCTTGCAGATACATTGTTTCATAGGTCTATCAGGCTGACTGGTTTTGAATCTCTCCTCGGAATGTGAAACTTTGGTCAGAAAATATCAAGCTATTCGTATTCAATTCATATAAAAAAATAGATGCCCTACCCAGTGGTGTTCATGAGAGAATATCAATAGGATGGGTCAAAGCTTCCTCTGGCCAATCTCTTGTCTTAGCAAAAATATGTAGGTGTAATTTTGGAAGAGTACAGGAAAAAACCGCTGATGTATAAGATTTTAAATAAAATGGAATGCACTTTGAGTAGTGCGTTATGCGGCAGTGGCGATGTGCCCCCACACACCAATAAGCGCGGCATTACGCGTCGCTGTCAAACTGATTGTGTTATACGAGTCACTTCCTCCGCGCCACCGTGCACCGCTGTAATAACACTATTGTGAATTGTTAGTAACGGGGTTTTCCTCTCTTTTACAGGTAGGTTAGAAAGGCTTTTGAAAGGTCAATGGGTGGTTACTGTCTAGGATGTTGATGCCGGTGAGATAAACGTCGCAGATACATTTTTCACGTCTGTACCTGTAAGTACAAACATTAAACTTTATAAGTACCACTCACTTGCAGTTTTAAAGCAATGTGTATTTTATATGGCCCACATAATATTATAAGAGATGCATGATCGGAACCGGAAGTGTGGCAGAAGGGAAAGGAGGCCTATGCTGAGCAGTAGATGATAACAGGCTGAAATGATGAAGATGATGGCCCACACAGGTCTATTGAAAATTAAACTATCTTAATAGCTACCAACACAGCTATCTTTAATGGAATTTGAATTGATATAATACTATGCTATTAAACTGTCCGACAATAGCTTGACGGACCCAGAATCATAAGTTACCCCCATTATCTTAAACTAAGAGTGTATTGGAATAATATTAATATGGTAACATAAGCTAAATTGGGTAACATTTGGCACGAACCCAGTACAAGCAGAGTTAGCCCAGTTATTGAAATGGGTGCATCACACACAATAAATAATCCAAATGTAATTCCTAATAATTAATAAAGAACGAGTTTTTGAGATTACTCGGAATATACGGCAAAATCTTATAACATGATATTATATAGAGAAAATTGGTAAAAACCTTCGATCAATAAGTAAAAATAGAAACGAGTTTCATGCGGGAAAAATCGAAGAGAGGTCGGCGGAAGGGATTTGATTGACTAATAACGCCCTTATGTTTTTAAAAGCTTTTATTTAACTTTCAATGTATGTATGTATGTTCGTTCGGGTGGATTCTTGCTACTCAATTTTTAAGCAGATATCTTCAACCGATTGAGCTGAAATTTTGTGTACACATTTAGTTTGGATAAAAATCTTTTTTACAAAAAAAACAACCGACTTCAAAAAAAAACACTACAAAGTGAAATATAACTTTAATTTCGGAAGTCGGTGGCTTTGGATCTGTACTTTGTTTTTTGCCCCCGACTTCCGAAATTGAAGTTATTTTTCACTTTGTAGTGTTTTTTTTGAAGTCGGTTGTTTTTTTTGTAAAAAAGTTTTTATTTTTCACTTTTTAGTGATTCAGTTATTAATACATCTAAGTTACAATAGCCTAATTTCAACTGCACATCATCTTTTACAAATATTCCTTTTCCCGACGCAGGGACGTTAACTGTTGAGGAGTTCTCCTGTTAAGAACCAAAACCACTGGATGAAGCCACCATTTCACCATTTGCATTGTGACGAGCATAAATTGCTTAGCAACCATATTAAAATCGAATCGCAACCCGTGAAATACTTATTATTGAGAAGTTCCGGTGTCACCTCTGGTCATCATCATCAGATCCATTTCACCGAATGGTGCTTTCCAAGAGCAAATGCACGAATTACTATCGCTCTACGTGTGCCTATAAAATTTGAGGATTTCTCTCGATTTCCATGGGATCCCCTCATCAGATTCTGACTTAGTGACAATGGGACCACCTCAAGAGTATACCCTTTCAAACAAAAAATTAATTTTCAAAATCGGTCAACAATTGACGGAGAAATCGGTGAACATACATAAAAAAAAAAAACCATACATACAGTCGAACATATAACCTCCTCCTTTTTGGAAGTCGGTTAAAAATACACGATAAGCTGTGTGACATCATTCTAAATCCAATATGGCGGACTATCCAAGATGGCGGAATAGTTATTTTTAACGCATTTCTAGAATATGGGTATCAAATGAAAGGGCTTGTTGAGAGTAACTCGAAAAATAATGTGACGTCATTCTAAATCCAATATGGCAGAACGTCCAAGATGGCGGCATAGTTATTTTTTATGCACCTCTACAATATGGGTATCAAATGAAAGGGCTTATTGAGAGTAACTCAAAAAATAATGTGACGTTATTCTAAATCCAATATGGCGGAATATCCAAGATGGCGGAATAGTTATTTTTTATACACTTCTGCAATATGGGTATCAAATGAAAGGGCTTGCCGAGAATAATTAGAAAAATATTCTGACATCACTCTTATGGCGGACTTTTGAAGATTTTTATACTTTCCTATAGTATGGGTATTAAATGAAAGGGTTCGCTGAGAATAAAAATGCAGGTTAAAAAAAAGTAAAACGGTTGAAAAAATGCAGGTTAAAAAAAGTACCTACGCGGTAGGTTTGCGTAAGTACCTATAAGTATTTAATTAAACTGAAATTTTAAAAAAAATAACTTAGCAGATTAAGTTACTCAATTAAATAGGTACTAGTTTATTTACACAAGTAAATCGCGCGACAAGCTTTTATGATCGTATAAATTGTGTATGAGGTTATAAGTTGATAGTTAAAATTTTATAGGAAAATTATATTTTCTTCTTTTTAGAGCATTTAAATAAAAGCTTTTTTTTTAAAGGATTTAAGCTTTTCATTTTTTACATACATAGGTATACCAGGATTATTTTGCTAAACAAAAAGTTCGTGGTATTTTCTTGTCTTAAAAAAGTCTAACTCTGAACCTTACACTGAGCAGTTGCGCTATTACTCAATTAATCCACTGGGCATAAATCGTTACTACTTGTAAAACATGCAATTTAATCAATAAAGGCTTGTAATCTCAACTAAAGTACACTTCACAATTAAATGACATTGTAAATACCAAGCTATTAACACTAAAATCACAGTGACAAGTACTACACCACTTTAACAACATTGACAACAAAATCTGTGATACTGAGCACTAATGAGAACCGACCTACTTAGCAACACTTCAATAAAACTTAATGTACTCCGATATTTGATAGCTTAGTTCCGACTTCAATTCCATAATGATTTTAGTTAGGAGCGGAGAGCGGATACCGCAATGCTTTTAATAAATAAACCTGTTTTAACAGAGTAAGGAAAGTGATTGATATTATAAGCACATTTATGGGCATACTAGAAATATCTTAATTTTTCACAACGCCTAATAGAACTGTACAAACTCTCCCAAAAGAAAATACCTAGGCAGCTCGGTGACGCTCTTAGAGAAAATAACTGGGCAGCTCGGTGACGCTCTTAGAGAAAATAACTGGGCAGCTCGGTGTCGCTCTTAGAGAAAATAACTGGGCAGCTCGATGACGTTCTTAGAGAAAATAACTAGGCAGCTCGTTGACGCTCTTAGAGAAAATAACTAGGCAGCTCGATGACGCTCTTAGCGAAAATAACTAGGCAGCTCGATGATGCTCTTAGAGAAAATAACTAGGCAGCTCGGTGACGCTCGTAGTGAAAATAACTAGGCAGCTCGATGACGCTCTTAGGGAAAATACCTAGGCAGCTCGATGACGCTCTTAGAGAAAATAACTAGGAAGCTCGATGACCCTCTTAGAGAAAATAACTAGGCAGCTCGATGACGCTCTTAGAGAAAATAACTAGGCAGCTCGACGACGCTCTTAGAGGTTTACCTTTTCAAGTTTAAATAAAGTCTTGTGTCTCTTGCTGCCTCTCGTTTAGCTATTCTTAAATTGCCGCTTGGATTTACGCCACGATTTATTATTCATACCATTCAGTACTTCATTCTGTCATAGGTGTAGCGTATGTGTACAAAAACATAACACTACAATACCTTACAAACAAAACAAACAGTAAACTAGAACAAAATATCATAACCAACTAGTTTACATTTTCCCCGCTTATAACGTCAAGCAATGTTTGTATAGTGTTGATAACACTTCCCCTCTGCAATAACACGCGAAAAGGGTAAAAACAAAAGTCCACTAATTCAATTGACTTCCCCTTGTACCACCACCCAGTAATAAAGCCGGTCTCACACTATCAACGGAGTATCATGTTGAAAAGTCGATGCAAACGGACATTACGTGTTGTTGAATGGACACTAGTGTCCGACACCGGTCTCAAGCAACTGTTGAAGTTATGGGAAATTAAACTGGTAATTTTCAAATTTTATGTTTAAGAGGTCAAATATTGAAGGTAAAATTCAGTGCTTATTGATAGAAATATCGTCGTTATATGCGATGCGATGCAATTTGACAAAATTGTGTACGTGTTATTTCTCGAGTTGAGTATTAGTCACTAAAAAGAGCTTAGCTTCACACAGGATAATTGATTACGTTCGGTTCGGTTTATATTTAGAATCCGTTAGAAAACGCTAGTTTGTTTGTAATCGTCAATCCATGGTTGAGCATTGCATATCTTGCTTTTAAAAGTAATGGTGCCATTATTTATCATTTATAGTGCGAATGTGACAGAAATTGTATCGTATTATTGTCGCAATTGAAAGTAACAGTAATGAGCTGTGTTTATTACTGAGTGAGAGTTACACTAAGCCAGCTAAGCTGTTGAATCATACACAAAACGTACTAAATAACGGGTACCTATTTCTGTAGGTACCAATAGGAACTATAGGAATTAAGATGTGAGCCATCTTATAATATTATACATTTTCCTAGTGTGTTCAGTACGTTTACTGCTGGACAGAGACCTACTCCAAAGATTTGTCTAAAACGCACTGTTTTAAGCCTCTTGCTTCCGTTGTCTTATGGCAACTTTATCAGGTTGTTTGCCCATCCAATTTATTGGCAAAAAAGATTCATTAACCAGACACGACTTCAAACTCGATGCAACTGAATAACTATAAACTAGATTAGCACTGACTATTAACTGAAATCACTTTCTATTTATAACAATATAAATAGGTAATTTAACACATGGAACGACTGCCTCTTAGAAACGCCTCCAAAAAAGTCCACTCATATAGTCTAATCTTATTATAACAAGGGTCGCAACGCTGCTGTTGTTTATGTTCCCATGCTGAATTTTGACCCTATCTTATCGATGTTTATGTCCGGCTCGGGAAACAGCAGCGCAGCGCACGCGCCTTGTCTCGCCGTGGGCCACCATGACGCGGCCGCTCCGGTGATGGTGATCTAAGAGAGCGTGGCAATCGCCAACATAACCCAGTATTACTGTATTCAATACCCCAGTAGATTTCCATCTTAGTGCTAACCCAGATTTTGCCCGTCGTAACCGCAAAATAATATTATAATACAACATGCCTTTGTGCTAACCTCTCACAAAACTACGCACAATACCGTCGACCTTCCAGCTCTATTTATATTGTCACTCAACGAGATTACACAACAGCATTCAGCCAATAAAAGTAGCACGTATCGCACAAATACTGGCACAGTGGTACCAGGACATCAGGAACACCAGAAGATACACTTCATTCAATATCGTACAACCACCGAATAGCAAAACTGAACATCGTTCGGTTTGTCGAGCGATTCGTGAGTGGAAGTAGCAAAACCTAAGATTAGTTAACGCAATTAATTAAAAACAACCTTACCTGCCGTAAGCCACTCCACTACTAATGCAATAAGGTCTCAACGCCGATTGATGCATCGATGACCATTTTAGCGGACAAAAATAAATCTTGGAATAACAACGTTGTCAATACCACATTTGTTGCATAACTTTCTTTTTGTAAGACTTCAGTTAGTTTTTTCCTCAAGCAATACCCATTTCCATTATTTTGGTTTAGTTTGGCTATTTTGATTTGGTAAGAATGATGTGAAAAGGCAACGGTGCCCTTTAAAAGAAGATGTAGTGACAGAAATTGAAAAGAGGATGCTAAGATAGTTTGGTCATGTCGAGAGGATGAATGAAGGGCGACTAACAAAAGGTATGTACAAGGCAGATGTGAGTGGAAACGCCGGGAGGGGACGCCCTAGGAAGTCATAATTATAGTGACCTTATTGGTGATGCTCTTCAGAAAGGCCAGGTGCGTAGTACTCGCAACCGGCGTGCGTGAATGACCAGATGTATGAGTAAACGAGGCAAAAGGAGTATGTAAGGATCGCAGCAGGTGGCGTTCTGTAGTTTCTGCCTACCGCCGTGGGAAGAAGACGTGAGTTTATGTACGTATGTATGTTTGTTTGGCTACACTCCCTTACAGTGTGAGGTGTTTTATTATCATGTACTTTACTGTTCAATTGTGCACTATCACTTCTGTTCCCGTCTACTCTGTGGCACAAGTGTGCAAGCTACACGTGTCGCCGTGTACCTCTTTGTTCAGCACTATTGTCGGCAGAGGTATTCAGTGCTGATCATATCGGGGGCAATTGTCGGGGTTGTTACTGACTGTTACTAATGCATACGTATTTTTATTTTTGAGAGGTCTTATGGTATTTAAGTGCGTAAATCTACATAAATACTTTGAGGAAAGATGCTGAAGTAGGTGATCCAAGGTTATTTACGTATTTCTTAAGAGGAAGAGTCCCATAAAAAACTATTTAGCAAAATATTGCCACATATTTGACTAATAAACAAGATAATATAACTACAGAACATGAAATAATGACATAGCACACCTTCTAATTGAAAGCAATAATTTTGGTAATTTCAACCTTTAATAAAACCTACCACCGTATCATTAAGAAGGCATCAAAATATAGCCCTCTTGCCTCTGACATTATAATGACAGACAATCAACCACACAAATTCGCACAATACCCTGATAATTTCCAATTCGTGACGGAAACGCGTTCGAAAGCCGAGTAAGTCACGACAAGACCCGATGTTAGCCGAACAAGTGAGCTGGGCTAAAAACCCCTCATTACTACTGCATTCTTCAAATGTGGGCGCGCAGACCTTTACCACAAAATAGTTAGGTACGACAGAAGGTCGGCACCATACAACTAGCGTAAACGCACGCACACTATTCGCACGTCTACGTAGTACAGCGAGTGTAAACGCACTCACGGCTGTCATTAGTTTGGATTGCTTTACGTACAGTCAACACATCAATGGTAACACTAATTAAACTATGAAAATGCCTTGTTGCTACGACGTAAAGGCGCTGTCACTGTAAAACAGTTACCATGAACATGCGGTTGGCTGAATGCTTCAATGTGCGCGTGCGCCTGTTTTCGATCGTTGTATGGAGTCGGCCTTCTGCATCTAAATATTTTTTGGCTTTACAGTTTTGTTGCGTATTGACATATTTTCAAAGGTTATAGCGAATCAGATTCCATTATTTCTTCATAGTAAGGGATGTTATTTTATACTATAGAATGGCGGAGACATTTAATGAAATGTAAGCTATTGTAGTTGTTTCAGCAACAATGAGGATATCTTGACATTAAATGTTACTGTGTTCCTAGCATTAAGATAGGATAGAAGTTATTTGTTTAATGTAGGAATACCTACTCGTATTATTATAGGTAAGACTATTATTAATATTCATATCGAACGGTTCTAAGTTAGGGTCTTGTAAGTCGCTAACGTAGAATTTTAGGAAACATTTCTATTCATGCTAATTGAAGATCCAATATTAATATTTTGCCATTAAAAGTAATTAGATTTATAGTATAGTGTAACCCATTGATATGGCTCATACCGTATGCTCTTGCAAACCAAAATACTATAATAGCTACCAGATTATATAATAATTAAGATCTCTGTGATAAGAAAATGTGTAGAAATCAGCAACATATTACACAAATATCGTGTAATTATCATCACCGGTCTAACGAGATAATATATAAACTGTGCCATTAGGACTATACAAAGACAAAATGAAAGCGCTGTCAATCAACACCTTGCAGATAATAAGCGAGTGGCAAGTGCCTTATAGTCCGGTTAATG
The DNA here is from genome assembly GCA_916610205.1 of Griposia aprilina. NCBI lineage: Eukaryota > Metazoa > Arthropoda > Insecta > Lepidoptera > Noctuidae > Griposia > Griposia aprilina. Next base: position 620,427 of record OU744293.1, on the reverse strand, counting down.
TAACAGACGAGGTTATAATGGAGATAATGACGAATATTTGTCAATGATTATGTCTTCCGATAATAATAATTGATTTTTCCTAGGTAAGCATGATACTGAAGACAATGGCAGTTTAATTGTTAAAGTCGATTTAATCCAAGAACTAACATGATTTACATTATTCTAGGTACGCTTGAAAATTTTCGAGGCAAATAAGTAACTTTTCGTGTATCACCAACAACTACCACAAAATAAATGAATCCCAATTGACAATCCATTTAGTAACCGCGAAACTATTGACAGCAGTTCTATGAACAACTCAGCACGACCATACATTTGCATGAACGCAATATTTACTCTGCCCATTCATTTAGATCTGGTACGTGCTAAGACGTCTCGCAAACAAAGGATGAGATGTCTAGACGCACCCACACATGCATCTCAACGATTTATTGCTAATGGACAGAGTCCATTACAAAAATAGTGGAGTAAACTGTCGACGGGGTTTCCGGGAACCAGCCATGGAGGAAGTCCACTATTGTGGCGAGTGTGTGCGTCTGGCATACTAGCTTAATGACCGACAAAATTGGGTTTAACTGCTTGATTCTGGTGATGAAATTCGTCTGATATGGAAAAATTGGTGTTATAATTAAGTGGGCGTGCAAATTCTGTTGAGACGCGAAGACTTCCGTATATACTCCTATGAAAACGACTTCATATTTGCGTAATGATCTCTCTCAGGGGAGATTTTGGGAATAAGCCCTCTTTATTGTGAGGTCAAACAGTTGCTGCTGGTCAAACAGCTTTAGAAAATATTCTTGTCTTAGTTTAACATTAGAAATGTGCACAGTATTCCCTCTAACAAATCCGTTGGCTATAATTATCACGTCGATGCGAATCTTCGCCGAAGTCCGATAATGTTGCAGTGCTTGGGATCACGCAAGTTTAAGCTTAGCTGTTCTTTAGATTGTCATAGTTATCTAACATACAGTTAATAACTGAGTACTATTTATGTAGTTATGAAGTACTAAAACTTTATGATTATGCGTAAAAAGTTGTGTATTCAGTCCATAGAAAACAAGAAGCATATTCAGAAGGCTGTTATAATTCGTAGAAAATGTAGTAAAATCAGCATCAGCCTGACATGACAGCTTCAATACGTAACCAACGCGGAACTAGGCGACTCGTAGACAGGAAGCGTGCTGATACAAAATGTATGGAGTGAGCCACGGAGACAGTCGTGCCGTATCGTGTCGTATCGATGCCGATATCATAATCGAATGTATGCCTGCGCGGCGCTGACAGTTGTGGCAAATTATAACTGTGACAAGTATTTTATCTACGATTGCAACTGCCGATGACTTAGAAAGTGACGCAACTGTATTGTATAACTTTCAATTTTATGACTTCTGATATTGAATTGACGCGAAATAATGAAATGTCTGGATTGAATAGCTTAAAACACCAAACACGAGTCTCCATTGCACCGCTCTTGCACCAAATCTTTGATGTATCGAGAAAATAAACTAAATTTATCAAAATAAAATGTAATGTGAAACATAAAATGTACTATCTACATTTGTGATGTCTTGGAAAAGACAACAGAATCAGTTTAATTACCTCTGAAACCCTAAACAATATCTTGAAGGCATTACCCCAGCTTCCTCTCATAATATAAAACCCTCTTGCGCAAGTAATAACAGTACATAATACATGGCAGTGTATTTACAATTACATCCCATTCACCCCCTAAACGAGTTTCCGTGGAGCCGGTCATAACTCAACACACTTTCACGATAATTTAATCCGTTGGTAATTCGGCCCTTTTGTCAGATATTCTCGCGTACAGCACAGGATGTCCCAGATACTGGATGAATAGATGTGACAATGGAAACCAAGAATAATTATGTTCATCTTCAAAACTGGCAGTAAACGTTCAGTACTGAACAAGTGTCCTTTGATAAATTACACAGTAATCAGGTTTCACATCCGTGTTGGCGATCGTTTCTACTGTCTATCCTCTTTGCCTTTGCATTATCGCTTTCCTTCATAATTTATTACAAAATTCTTGGCAACGAATGGACGGACAAGTTAGTCGTTGGACTACTTTTAGCCGAGAGCCATACCAACACCTAATTAAAAGAGAACTAAAAGATATCATTCAAACATCATAATTACAATTACATAGTTTGCAAATAGATACTTGCATGATAATTGCATTTTACTGTTTATTGTCGTATAGAGTGAAAGTTAATTGAGAATACATTCCAGAGTTGATTAAATTTCAATAGTAGAGCTGTAAAACACGTAACAACGAGCGGTTAATATATTATTTAAACTGACTGAATGCATCCTTCCATACCAAGCAAATGAATAAATCAAACTTCATTGTACTTGTGCGTATGTATGATTTGGGCACTATATATAATATGTATAATTAACCTAAATTCTCTACTAAAAGATCTCATCCAGTTTCCGTACATCGCTGTAGAGAGTGTACGAGGATGGCCCACCGGTCGTCCGCTCGGACGTCCGGGAGTCAGGCCGGTAGTAGACCGTTAGAACGGTCGCACCCGAATTATTGGAGCCGTGCAACCTACACTCATTGTCGTTGCGTTCGCACTGCGATAGAAATACGTCGTAGATAAGTTCAGAAGAACCATTGCTTTAACAATAGCTGACTCCTATAAATGAAGGAGTACCTGCTTTATACCTAATGTTGCCCATCATCAATGTCTATCTTTCGTTAGAGATCCTAGAAAAAAACTTCGACTTTGCTAATATGTATGTTTATAGAATGGCCGAATTTAATACATACATAATACTGCTGTTTTCTCTTGCATTAGCTCTTTTAATCTCTGTCTCCCAAACGCTAATGATGCTATAAAAATAAAAATATTGTAGATATAGTGTACTGCGTCGTAATGAGTTCGGACTTCGGGCTTTTCCTCATACACCCTTATAATGAGCCTTCAAGCGCCTTTTCTCAGAATCGTGGAAATGATGTCCCAGTTTGCAAAGAACAGACCTTCTGCACTTTTGTATGTTGTGGCAATAGTATGTGTCGCTCCCAAACGAATTAAACCGAAATTTATTTTAGGCTCTTCCATGAACAGCACTGGAAATTACGCTTCTGGTGTTCTTAGAAATATTTTGATAAATAAATAATATGCTCTCACTTTGTCTTATCCCTCGAGGATGTAGTACTTACTAGGTCAGCATCTCAGTCAGTAGACCACTGAATAGTTCTGAGTTGTATCCAAAATTGTATAGTCTCAATAATTAGATCAATATATGATAAATGTATTTTTGTTATTATTAAATAATAACAAAAATACTCACTGACTCCATAAACAAAATTCCGAAGGCATATTTACGGAATTTCAATCACATAAATCTTGTATAAAGCATCGATAGCGACACTTTCAACACTCAAGCAGCAGATTACTATTTCCGAAACGCTCTAACGAACGTCTTTTTGAATCCAAACCAAAGTAAATCCGAAAAACCCCTCGGAATTTAGTTAAAAAAGTCAAAGATTAAACGTTTCTTTAAACTATTCCATCAATCTAGTTAATCTGGGCGTGTAAATAACGACAGGTCGGGGAGGGACAGAAATAGAGGGCTTTCAAGTGTTCCCGAGAGGGCGAGGATCAGCGCCATTTAGTTTCAAATATAAAAGATCATACTTAGCCTCGTCTTAGCCTAAGACGAACTAAACTTTCAAACAAAAGACTTTAATTTAAAAGGCAATGATGACCAGTGATCGGAGTAGGTAGATTGATTTTTAGTACTTGTATCATAAATGCACACAGAAAGAATAACATGGATAAGCCATTTTTCCGGAAAGTAATTCCGGTATTTCCGGATTTAGTATTTCCGGCGGGCGTACGCATTGTTCTGATAACCGGTTATTGTACCACCCATGATCCTTTGTTCTGATTGGTCGTTGGGTTTTGTCAAATCGTGACAAAAAAAAAATAGGAAGAATAATAAAGAATAAAATTGCTCATTTTATTACAATTCCTACCTTTTTTTTGAGGATGGCAAATCATCAAATGACTCCTTCCACTCTGGCAGAATACAATTCCTACATAAGTTCCGGTTTTTTTTAAATAATCCACCAATTCTGGAGGAATGTCCATAGTAATATATACGTTTCGGATCAATGACCCCAGTTCAATCTACCTACTCCGATCACTGATGATGACTTAAGAGACAACAATAAGAAAAGACAACAAAAAGTCAAGACGAAATTGTAACCAGTACTCGTGTCGTGAAATTTGTTAAAGACAGCGGTGATTGTACTCGTAAATAGTAATTAAATGTTATGGCAACCTGACATTATAAATGGGATTAGACCAGAGCGTGATATGCCAATCTGTTCATAATTTTGATGACGAAGAAGGAATCATTCAGAACCTAATTACACTAACAATGAAAATTAAAAAGAAAGTAAGGAAACAATTAATTGAAAGCCATTTGTAAGATTGCCTGAATTTGTGTAGGATACAATCGCAAGTAAATTGAAAGCATAATTACAAATAATTGCAAAGTCAAACACTCTTGAAACAAACATAAATAATAATGTAATTATGAGCAAAAATAATCAACAGATTTCACGTTCACCATTTAATACAAATAATGCGCCAAGAGAGATCAAACTGTAGAACATAATTACCGAGACACACATGATGGTAGGTGTACACTGTAGCATCCACATTGTGTAAATATACAGATCGTTAATGATCTATGGGGGGTTGTGAGGGGAACGGGGGAGAGGGTTAATTAGGGGGTTGATGCAGTTGATGAAGGCTCGTGACTTTGCGGAATGTTACGCGTCTGGATCGCGACATCACAAAGTACATACATATAGAAGGCTGGCTCCAGGCAACGAGCGAGAATAGGCGCACGCACACATACACACGTACGTATATGGATCTCACACGAATACCAGTGGCAACTTGGCAAATGCGCATGATTGCAAGCGCCGCACTGTACGTAGACGCGTGTCTAGATATGTGTGCGTGCGCTTCTGCTCTTTGTATGGAGCTGACCTTCTGGTTCTATCTATTCTGTGGCGTCGTGTTTGCACTCATTCCCATGACATGACAGACAGACGTATTCACAAACGGGAGACGAGATAAAACTTTGCCATACCTGTGGAGGTTGAGTCGTGTTTGGATTTAGTCACACGTGAAGCTAATTGAAAGGGTTGGAGTTGACTGTATTTATAAAGGAATTGATTTGCAAATATTTTGCTGGCTTTCAGAGAACTTTATTGGTTCTCAGTAAGTATATTATGTTACTTATAGCCCGAAAGTTATGTAGTAGTGCTGAAAATTAAAACACATAAAGCACAGACCAAGTAATACATGTTCTTACAACAAAATTGTATCAATGCCAAGTTTTTGAGTACTTATTTCTGAAATAACTTTATTCAGAAGCAAAACAGTGTTCTTGTAATTTTCGGTAGCTATATTTAACACGAAAACCATCCAAGTACAAATAACCTACGCAGACTTGATTCACTTAGCATACACTGCGCCCTGCACTGCACGGCTGTCGGGTTACACAAATATTTGCCGTGACATGGCCGCGTCTGGCGTCCCGTCAATGTGACTGCACTTTAAAATCAGTACCATAGTATTCTGACTTCAGCCAAATAATTGCTTTAAAAGATAGACTTTTTTCTGCAGTCAAACAGAAAAATCCAAGCCAATGAAAATCTAGTTACTACCACTACTATCTAGAAATGTTTTATTTCTAAGTTGATACTATTTTCCTCTCTTTTCAGTTAACTTAGTACTTACACAGATACCCTGAATCTTTGCCAGACAATTGGATAGAAGCAGCACTACTAGTTAACTTTCTACTTAAGATAAAATCCTAAAGCAGAAAGTTAAAAGCTATTTCATTACTTAATTTAATTCACATCCTTAACTCACGACTTAGGTACTACTGCACACACGTACATAAACACACACATAATGTGCCTTGAACATGTCCAAGTGTGCTGCAGTGACGGCGGGCCATTTTTTAGGGTTCCTTATATCAAAAGGATAAAACGGAACCCTTGTAAGATCACTTCGTTGTCCGTCTGTCTGTCTGTCAGTCTGTCAAGACCCTTTTTCGCAGGAACTCGTCGGTATCAAGTTCAAATAAATATCAAATACGTAGGTCTACGGTCCCTTGGAGCTCTAAACAACCAAGCTACTAAGCCAACGCATTAAAAAAATACAGCCGTTTATGCGCCACATTTTGATACGCGCAAATAAATCAAAACTCTTTACGTTGACGTCGTGGTGGGGTTTGCGCGCTCCAAACTCTATACTCGAAAGGTATAAATAGTTAAATAAATGTAAACAACAAAAACCACGTGAATCATCGATGCTAAACATTTTATTTCAAATGTTAAAAACATATTATTTTTAGTCACATAATAATATGTTCTATTCTGAATCTGAATCTGAGGAACTATCTGCCACATTAATAATAAAGCGTTCAGTGGTATCATCAATTATTTTGTCTAATTTAAACATTTTCTGTTCTTCTTTTATTACATGACCCTCGCAATTTTTCCAATTATCAGCAGTCACATTAGCTAAAGCCTGTGGCAAAAGAATTTTTAGGTCAGCCATTTTAAAAGTTTTATTTTTCTCTGCTAAATACCCCTTAACTTGAGCCCATGTTTTGAAATATGATGTCTTGAAACTGTCTGTTTTCAACGGATAACACTCTTTGGGCCATTTTTCTGCTACATACTTATTTAAACATATTTATCAATGTGTGTTTCTCAGAGGATGAAAGAGGTCCTGTTTTAAAGCGTTTTTTCTTCGGTGATGGAAATGAGAGTACGGAGTTGGTCTGGCTAGTACCAGGCTCGGGTTCACTCATTTTTCAACCATACGAATTTAAAAACCAATACCGATAAATAACAAAAACTTACAATAACTAAATAATAAAAACAAAATAAAGAAACAAGCTATATTAACAAAATCGAAACGCACACGCAACATCGCAAATGTCGAGAGTGCTATCAAAGGCGTCTGGTTATCCGACTAAACGTAATACCTGCTACTTCAGTTGCCATACTACGTTCCAGGTGTACTCTTCAATTTAGCAAAGTTATATTCGTTGTATTTTCGAAAAGGTTTACGGAACCTGTATTTTTGGGCTCTTTACAATAGACAGATTACAAAATATTATTCTATTTTATAAATTACAACAAAAAAATTGTGCTCAAGCAATTACGTCTACGAAGTATAAATAAATGATAATGTTTAATATACATTAATAAATGAGGAAACTATCGTTTAGATCGAAAATAAATTTAGTTTTGTTGTAACGTATTTTTAAACAAGAAAGTGTCAATTATAAAAAACCCTGTTTACGATTTATTTACCTTTATTTAACTACCTAAACCTTTCTAGTATAGGTCTGTGTCGGTAGAGTTTCCTTTGCAGGAACAGATCTAGGGTGAGGAGTCAGACCAAGAGAGATACAGAAACCCGCCGGGCAGCATGTGGCGAGCTATTGGACAGTAGCTCCACAGACCCTATCACCTGGAAGTAGTCTGGTTCCTCAACTATGGCTTGCCTTTATTGGGCAGCAGGAGTGGAGAATCGCAAAAGCAAAAGTGCTCAAAGGAAGGAAGTATTCCAGTAAGTGCTAATAGAGATCTGGACCATCTTCCGGGATCTTCGATTATCCTGATAGCCGTGGAATACCTTTCCACTCCACAAGCACCTCAGGACATGTTACCCCCCTTGACGCTACGTCACCATGTGCTAGCGGTAGTCACCGGGGGTCCATTATTGAGTGTGCAACTCACTCCCTCCCCTGCTATTTTTTTGAAAGTTATAAAAATTATATTATCATTGGGTAGGCATGGGACATAGTCCTTCTATTATTCTAAGAAACTAATCTACTATAGTCACCCAAACCCATTGCCAAATATGTTTGTTTCCATGCTCTGCAATATTCCGGCACCAACCAGGGGTTGTCTTTGGGTACACTTGCATAGAGTATACAGGGATAATCGTCGGTTGATGCCTAATTCCATTAAAAATTGTCTAAGAGGCCTCTGCGAGTTGGCTTCGATAGGCGGCCCCTCGTACACCTTTCGAAGGACCAGGACTCCATGGTTCCAAGATACGTAAAGATAAAAAAATGTAATATAGGGTACTTCCCGTTAACCTTCAATCATGAAATTCGGCAAGAGGCAGTCTCTCAGCACAAGTAAAGAAAAGTCCGAAAATCCTTTTTTTGACAATTTTTTTATCACATTTTTGTTGTGATTACAAACTTACATTTGCGGTTGGAGAATTGACCGTGACGTATATAGATGAATGGGAGAACATATTTTTCAACTACAATGTTATGTTTGTTTTTGGGATAAATTCATCCCAACTACGGAACCTTTCATTGCGCGTGCTCCGACACGCAATTGGCCGGTTTTTTTCTGTATGGTTTTCCTGCCGCGAATAAAGCTACAATACCATTAATTTTAGTCTACATACATATGTTTGATAGTTTCTGGATTTTATTATCATCCAAAATGGCAGTTTCTACTATGTACCTATACGTAAATGTAGAGTGAATTAAATCAATTCTGGCATTGAACTATTTTCATATACCTACTTACCCTACTGAAATTCGACCCAAAATTACCTTGTTTTTCTTAACAACATTATATTAATCCAAAGTTTATTTTACCACTTTGACTAAATGAAAATAAGTCGACTATTACACCGTATAAATGTGTGTGTAAGTGGTTTTTAAGAAAACACAAGTAGTGCATTACCGCGCCGCGGGCCGCGATCAAAGCGTTCCCTAATGAGCCGGCTCTCTCAACGCCTTGCAAAAACACGCCGCACACGCATGGCTTCAGATGGCATACAATTTGTCCAACTTAAGTACACAACCACACCACTACACACTGATTTATCACCAAAGACTGTTTTAGTTCTGCCTAATTGAGCCTGACGTACACTTTTTTCAAATCCGAAACAGAGTTTTTGAAATTTCCATTACAGGCTATGGTTTTTGATGTGATCGTGAGTTCGTATTGAGTGAATAGGTACTATATAGGTATATTGCATCTAAAAGTGTGAGGAAGTATTTTTGATAGCTTGTACGGTCAAGAAGCCTATCATTTATTTTCTTGAAAAGACTGTGCATTGTCTAGTTACAAGTAATAATTACTTGGATAATGGATTACCTAACAGAAAAGGCCTTTACTGAACAGTCAACGTTCAAAGCACTAATGAAATTAAAAAGTTAATTCAAAAACGAAATTGAGTACTATTTCCTAAACTAGTTCAGTTAATTACCAATGTGAGCTGACCTACCGAATTAATGAGAATATATTGATTAGAGAGTCATGTTATTTTGGACTATGGGTATCTGGAAGTCAGGTCCCCTCCCTACTCCCTACTTCCCACAATCCCGCCGAACGGAAAATGTTTCGGTATCGGCAAAATCTCATGATTATGTGCTAGGGTTGTCTTACTTTAGCTTATATAGATGGTTATTCTATGCGAACGTTTGGGGGTGATGTGCAAAAGGTGAAAAAATTATATAATTATTCTAATTGTTACCAAAAGTTCCCTAATGCCACGGTCGCTGCGGAGAAAAAATGGCTAGGCCGTAATAGCTATGTGCCACATGGCACACAAGAATAAGGCATTTATCAAAAGAATATCATCTAACACATGTTATAAGGAAAATTGGCTTCTGTGTTGCTGGTAGGCGAAAATGTCTACTTATTTTCACATTTTTGTATACGAAAATAAAGCGTGAAAAGATAAGTACGTTAGATAAGGAATATTACATCAGATGATAATATTTTTTGGAATCTTATTATCAATACGCTGAAGATTATTTTCCCTCTTAATAAAAACCTTTTTAGCGCCATAACGAGAATTTATTCGCCAATAAATCGTATACAACGTACATTATTCATACGCACATAATTTTCCGACAGAACACGGTTAAAAATTCACAAAACTGCTTCCAGTTTCTTTAAAAACTTAAATCGCAAAAAACTGGAGATAAGAATAAATTATGAGAGAGGAAGTGGCATTAAAATAATATTAATTCGTTTGTAAGGAGTGGAGGTCGAGTCCCCCTCTATGGCCCGCCTCGTCTCGTCCCCATCTCGTCCCCGACTCGTCCTGATCTCGTACCGCTGTGCACCGCGGGCCAGTGACGCGACGATCTTATCGAGGCCCGTCTGAGCAGCAATGTAAAGCATATAACAAGTTATGTCCTGAACCATTTCAGAAGTATTACTAATAGGGAAGAGAAGGGCTTTTTTAGAATCGATCTTTATTTTATTTTCAGCAATGCTTTGCTATAGTCTTGGGAAATTGGAAGCAATTTTCACAAATTAATCTAAAGACATAAGGAAAACCATGAAGATCTAATCAAACGCTTGTGATTCCGCACAGGTTGCGAAAGAAAATTAATACCGTAAGAATAAGAATAGCATCTTATCCTATGTGTTTATACACAAAAATGGATGGTTTTCTGCTTATCCAGAAAACCATATTTTTGCATTTACCTCGTCATTTAAACTTTGTGAGGTATTGCAACAAAGTGCTTAGGCACTTATCAACGCATCATTTAATTATTTAATTTCTCGAGCAAAAACTATCCCAGAACGGGCCGAGAGAATGACTTTTGCAATATCTACAATCATTATTGACAGTAAGTATTATTCAGACAGCCAATAAACAACTGAAAGGTCGAAACTTCTTAGGTAACATGTTCGATGTACAAATATGCAAAGCAGTAATATAAACATAAAAGTCAAGTGATTCTCCTTTTCTTCAACGATTATAACAAGTTTGGCTACTGAACGAATCTTTCCGTACAAACTTCTGCAGTTACACTTTGCATTCGCTATCTTAATCCGAATGGGGAGAAGTGGGATTTTTTGTAAACGCTCATTACACTTAGACGCGAGGGGATTAAGATCCATTCTGAGGGATCCGACTTAGACAGACGAAGGTCGACGAACCCATTCGGATATCTTAGATAATCTAAGACTAGTGGTTTTATGCAAAAAGTAGATGAGGGTCCCTATTACTACAGACGTTCATATTTTTGACTCGGTAAACTGTAGCCACAGTGTTTGCAGTCATAATGAAATGCAATGTTTGGATTCCTTGCGAGGATTCTCTTCGTCAGGGGTAACTTGGCGCTGAGATTTGAATAAGGATCGTGTAAACAATAGCATAGATAGCGTATGATTTAATGACCATCTCAATATTTAAATGGGAAACCATAATTCATATATAATATTAGGACAGTGCAGTATGGCAATTTGCCAAGAGAACTAATGAGCCCAAAAATATTTATTTTTTCAAGTAAAGTGGCGGGACATAGTACGCACTGTCAATAATATGCATGTCAGTTGCTATGTTAGTAGGTCAATGGAGGCACAAATTGGCCAACAGCATAACGGTAGCTGTTGAAGCAGCAGCAGCCCTATCACGTCGCACGTGAACGAATGTGGAAGTGACCGTTTATTTCGTTAGTCACTTAGCAGCTGATTGACCTGGGAGTGCGCACCAATCACACACACACACACACACACACACACACACTCACACACAAACACACGACATCGTCCTGACCTTTAGGACCAAGCGAGGTAAAAGTTTCACCAATTATTTTCGGTCTGGTAGATTTTTTAGAAGCTTTGAAGTTCGCTTCATGACTTAATTACAAATAATATCAGTATTAAAAATATTATTTAAGTAAATATTAAATAAACATCTAAGAAATCTATCACTCTAAGATTACAGAAACATAGCCCGAAGTGTCCTTAATTACAGCTAGACCAGACATGATTTACAAGCTAGAAGTTTACTCAATATTTTAAAAAGTGTTCCAGCGTAACACAAACCTAAAACTTCTGTTCTGACATATTGAGCATAGTATCAAAATGTGGTTCAGAAGTCCCTCTCAACAAACGCTAAAACAATCGTCAGGCGAAAAATAAATCGCTAGTTTAGTGAAGTTTTCACATTTTCAAAGATACGGCAGCTCGCGAAGTTGGCCGGAGCTCGACATTGTTAGTTTTCAGTTTAGAGATCGCGGGTTAAGCTAGGATACAATTGAGATTGTACGGATGTCGCTGGCGCAACCCAAGAGGTTTGCGATTGTGTTTTGTTCAGACCATCCAAGGCGGGTTAGGTTTGAGAATGGAATGAATGCTTCATTGCTTTAGATAGTTTTTTCCATGTCATGGAGATTTTCTGTTTTTTCCACTTTTCAAGCAAGCGCACTTCGAATAGGATGATTTCTCTAGTAATTTATTGAAATATTAACTGTTATAATTTTCTCAATATCTTCTGTTTGTTAACCCAGCACTGGAGGCACCAACAGCTTCATTAATTATTTTCTCAAATACATTAATTATCAATATATTTAACAATAGAAAGCAAACCATGTCGCCTGTAACTTGGCCCTGTTCAGTGTTCTTAACTTAGCGGTCAGTGGATTTTAAAGACTTCCTACTTACAGTAAATTCCATTAAACCTCAGAGTTTGCTATAAGTTTCGGGTAATTTAAACTTTACTTATCGGTTGTCTTGTTTGAGTAAACACTATATCGGTTGTTCTTTGAACAGTTTCCTCTTGACGTTGAGAAGATGACGAGTGTCAGTTATGCAAATGCCTAAGAACGATTACCGTCGTCGGCAAACATCAGTAAACTATTTTTAGTATTACAAGTCATCGAGAAACATAAGAGTGTAATGGTAACAAAAGTAGTGAACAGAACGATCCATCATAATAATCGACACAAACGAATTAGTGGAGGCGCAATGATCTCTGACCTGACCAATGCCAATCAATCAACTTGATCTCGCTAAACACCGCATTCTGTAGTACATGGCTACACACGAACGAGTGATAATGAACCATGTGTCGAAAGAATTAAGGATAAATTTACTTTGATAGATGAACCTGCGCTAAGTACCCACATTGACGTGATTAATGAAACAGATCACAATGTACACAGGGAGGTGTTTAATCGTTACATTGATGTATTAGTTCAAACAATAGAGGCACTCTCTTAAAAAAGTGTTTTTAACGGAGACTTACGGGAGAAGGAACGTTTTAATCTTTGCGGAGAACCATAAATCTATGTGAGACAATGTACGAAAAACAAGGATCTTACGCGGGAACAGTGATAAGACAAATGCGGAATAAAGCTTCTTTCCGAGGTTATAAGAAGTAATGCTCATTACAAACAAATGTTTCCTGCTAATAATCCAGAGGCGGACATTTTATGTTTTTACGTAAACGGCGATACCCAGACGTTGCGCGGAAATTATTTTCTTATTTCAGTTTAAATTCCGTTTAGAGTTTTCTTGCTGCATGTCTGGGAGGTTTTTGTTGGGATAACTGTTAAAGCTTTAGAATGTGCTGAGCAATGTTTAGAACTGCGGTTACGTGATGTTGATAATATAATTGAACTTAACCAAAGAAATTGCTTAATTTAAACCTGAACACGGAGGGTCTGATAGAAAATATTTTGTGATCAGTATAACACGAGACTATGCAATACTCAAAGCAAAACTATTCTGAAGTATATTTCATTTCTTCGTTTGAATACACATCATCAAGAACTCGTTACGAATAATATAAACAGAGGTCTCGATACCTTGTAGGCTTTGTTTACTGAGCCTTAACCGTATTTCCTTTGATATCAAAGCCCAATGTATCAGTACGTAGCGAGGCGTTCTTATGTGCTCGACGCACAAACACGGCGATGTATTAGTGAGGCGACAAGCGCATTGACAAAGCGAGCCACTACTGTGATCGATGCCACAATTTATCAACTATTTCCTGAACTATTCAGGGGCCCTTATCGCACCGAAACAAAAACATCTCAGCGATTTGCAGAGGTCTCAACGAGACGAGTCGGTATTTGCATAAATTTGCGTTAAGTAAATGGGGTCCCATGACAAGTTTAATCTTGTCTTTAGAATTTATTGCCTCGTAGTGCCGGCTGCAACGTTCCAGCATTTGCATTGGCTAAATAAATATTTGCCCTCAGTTTAAACTGAAACGTCTTCACTGACTTTCTTCCACAAACACTGTTGCTGTTGTGAATGCTTTCCATAATAAATTATTTGGACTGATAAGGCGTAGCTTCTTGAAGGGTGTTTGTTTTACCCACTTATTTTTAATCATGCAGTATTTTGAATGACAAGTTCACGGTTCTTTGAGAACAAGTCACGTTACGGAGGTAATCTGGTAATTTTTGACTATTGAGCTTTAGCAGAAACCAATCCAAAATAACATATTTAAACTTATTAACCTAACCTAATCTTCTTCAAGAGATACTCTTCTTACAAATAGAGCTGTATCACAGTCCCTGACTAACTCGCTTTTAACTTTCTGGCTCATCATATTGAATTATTTAACGTAAAGGTTAACCTTCTCTAGCAGACATCCAACTCCGAAGAGATCTTTGCTCCAATAATTTAATTACTTAAACTCATAACTCTTTTAGCCTCCAAATAAAAAACTTAAGTGTCCGTTAATATCATTTGCGAGCACGCCAAAAACTTTTTACTGAAGCCAAACAGGAATTGGGAGCCTATGTTATAGTCCCCAAGGTTGAATTTAGCTTGTGGGAATTTAGGAACTCTGCAAATGTCTAATTTGCAAATGGAGGCATGTCGTAGGCCGCGCAATTTGGCTTAAGCGCAAACTCTTAGCACACCGTTTCGTTTGCGAAGGCAGTCCTGTGGAAAAACAGTGTATATTTATGAATGCTGCTGTTTCATCGACGGACCTTAATTATTTTTGCATAAGTAGTTGGAGTGTTGATTCGATAAGAAAGTCAGTAACAAAGAAAACTTTCCTCCATGGCAACGATTTAGCAGATAATTCTCACACCGTTCTGAACACTGTGTGTCTAAACATACTTACGAAAAGGTTTGAATTTAGCTTGATTGGCACAGACAGATCAAATAGTATCTACTTTTATCCAATTTTATTTAATTTTGTTTAATTTCATAAAACTTTGTCCAGTTTTATGTACCTAATTTAACCAAATTTTATGATTGTATGTGTAATTACTATTATTGACCGATAACTTGTATGTGTGGTGCAAACTGTTAATATAAGTTGGTTATTAATAAAATAAAAAATAGTCTCAAGATTTTAGTCTTCTACATTGGCAGTCCAAATAAGATTTTGGTTTGATATTAATAACAAACAAGAAGACGCTGAAATAATTCCTGATTTACTTTTATCTAGGGGTAGAGACAGGCTATTCCTATTCTTAGCTATACTGCCGACAGCTAAACGAAAAACCACGTACAAACTATAACTAAATCCACCGTCAAACTCTGATACACTAAACACGGTACTACACCCTACACCTACACATTGTGCAAGTTTGCCCGCAAGTAGCCCCGAGCACGGCGGCGAATGTCTATAATAGCCGGCGTTATCTCGTTACCGTAGCTTTCATTTAAGTTCGTCTTGTTCGCTAGTCTGTCCGACATGCTTTGTCTAATGTTCAGTGTAACGAACTTCGAACTTTCTATTAACATTAAGTTACAATAGAGTTAGTCAATGGAATAAGTGGTCCTTTGATACAGGAGTTATTATGAATAAGAATTTACCTTGGAATCTGACTTAATCGTGTTTAAGTCAGATTCCAAGGTAAATGCTTATTCTTTTTTTTTTTTTGGCACCGTGGTGGCAGGGACGTCGATACTCAAACTGTAACCATGAATTCAGCACATGATTCTGGACCCCCTAGCGTAGAAATTCGTGGATTATCACAAAAAAAAACAGCTGTTTCATAGAAAAGTTCAATACCTACGCGGTCAAAATGCATGGAACAGCATTTTTCTTCTAAATAATCGACTAACTGTTTCAACACAAGGGGGTTCAAAATCATGTACTGAATCCATGGTAACAGGTTGCGCGTCGATATGCCACCCTGTATACAAGGTCAAATTAAATTAGCTAGCGAAACTCTGCAGACGTGGTGGGTATTGATGTCTTAAAACGATAAAATTAAAAAGATTTGCTGGAATGTTTTGGGGTCAACGACCGCAGATAGTGTTTTTACTTGAAGTATGAGTTGAGAAAATCTGTTTTCTTTTATTTTATCGTGTTTAGGTATCGATACCCATCACGTCTGTGTAGCTAGCGCATAAAAAAACTGATATTTCAAGTGATTACACGAACTGCGGTCCATGACGCCACATAAAAAAAATACTTTAAATTAATTTACTTTTTGTTTTATCATGATTAGATATATCCATCACGTCTGCGGAGTTTCCCTAGCTAATTTAATTTGACCCTGTAGATGTAGGTATCTTGTGACCAAATATAATATTCAGTGTCTGCATGGTATGTTCTGTGAAATTTAATTGCTAGAAACTATTACTAATCTCGTCCCATAGGTACCTAAAGTTTACTTAGCTTAATTGTTTGATATAAGACTATAATATTGACGAGATCGACCATTTTACTATCTTACCTTACTTTCATTTTCTTATTGGTATTGCGCTTTTAATTATCTACCAATTTACACAAGCAAAAAGTCACATGTGACATCCTAAAATACCAATTACAGTTTAGGAACCTAATATTTTCAGATTTTAAGCAATATCATAAATTACCCTCAGTCGGTACCCAAGTCCCAAGTTTCTAAGTTAACCGTTAATTATCCGTACTTCTTGCCGACTATTGGACCAAAAATATACATTAGGCTTTTTCGCTGATTTCTCGCAAAAACTGCTTTGCGGTCAACAGTACCGCAGGGAGAAGGGCAAGGGAGGGCGATTTATATCCCTCTCATCCCTTGAGGATTCTCTTATCGACTCAACTCATACCGCCTGATATATGACCGGGTAGTGTAACGGAAAATCTGGTTTATACTCGTATGTTTCATTTAGATTATCTGTAGTGCGACGGGTGGTGGCGGACGAGCTCGTTCAAGGGTTATGTTATGAGAGAGGGGTATTAAGTTCCGTATTGGTATTAATTGGGAGGTCATATAGTGACGTCGAGTAACCCCGGAGAAGTCTTTATTTTCGTTTTGATTTTATTTAATTGAAATATTTTGAGATCTTATAGTTGAGTATTCGAGATTAGCGTCTTTATAACAAGAAACACCAGCCAAAATAAACGGAATTTTCCTGTTTGTCAAAAGATTGTTTTTTTTAGGGTTCTGTAGTCAACAAGGAACCCTTATAGTTTCGCCATGACCGTCCGTTTGTCTGTCTGTCCGCGGTTTAGACTCATACATAATACTAGAAAGCTGTAATGTAGCATAGCTATACATATTCATCATGTCAACAAAGCGACAAACCAAAATCATGAAAAAATTAATCTTTTAAGTAGTACCTCTCATACCTACACAAAAAGTGAGAATGAATATTTTTTTCTCATCTATCCCATGGTATGGGCTATCGTTGAATTGTTCGTTCAAAAATATTTGAGTGTGTGAAAACCATTTTTCGATTCAGGGATCCATTTACGAAATATTAAGCTTTAAAGTATAAAAAATTGTTAGAGTCAAACATCCCCTCCCTGCCAGATAAATGGTTGTTTTTGGATATGTGAAAAAAATCACGGTAGTAATATATTTAAGTTAAACGGAAGACTATCGCAGCTAAGAAGGCTTTACAAGTTAATGAGTTATAGTTGACCAACTAACATTTGCATTTGAAACGTATGGGAGAACATGTTTTTAAACTACAATGTTATGTTGGTTCTTGGAATAAATTCATCTCAACTACGGAACCTTTCATTGTGCATGCTCCGACAAGCACTTGGCCGGTTTTTTCTCATTACAGTTTAGTCAAAGCTAAACATAATAATGAGGACCATTATAATAATTATCAGTGATGAATTGATGATGCAGTTCATAAACGATCACCCACAAATCCAATAACTCAACCAAACCCTTGGAGCAGAGGGTTAGGTTAAGCTATTAATACATGTCCATACAAACGGGACGTGTCGCATTACATTGTGCGTACTGGTGATATTAATTAAGACTTCGTGGATTTCAGCGCCTCCACCATACACACTCGTAAGTACATAATGCTGCTCGTAATATGACGATGCGGTTTGTATGGCAATATTACGCACGATTTAGGCGAAGATCAGTTATTTGAGGGAATTGTGGTGACAAGATATTAGATAGAGATAGAAAATACGTTTCACATGACACTTTATGAACTTTCGATTTTACACATTGATTTTGTCAAACGACACGATCTGACTCTGACACGTTTATGGCGCGTATGAGCAATAAGACAATTTGGTAAAATATTGAATGAAATAAAAAAAATAAAAATGGGTCTGTTTGTAGGATTGAGGTAAATATCCAAAACTGGCTATTTCACAACGAAGTTCTACATTCAATTAATCAACCTAAATATAACCACAATTTCCATACAATTTCAATCAAACTTTTCACAACTATCAATCATAACATTCATAACACTACATTCATTGAAAGCCAGCTTCCTTTCATACGCGTTATCGCAGCCATTTTTTACCGTTTCTACTCGGCGCCCGATGATCTCCGAGCGTTTCATCACACATCGTGTTCGTCAGTAAATCATCCCGCGCCGTCGGCTATCTTCACTCGACCGAATAACACCCCTTAGACCTTACGTTACGTATGGGAAATACAGAAATACCAGTTGGATTTTCAGTTTTCAAAACCAATGGCACTGCTGCTTAGTCTTGATTAATCTCTAGTTTATGAAATGTGAAATATTATCTGATACAGTCAAATAAAGAATATTGACTGGTCGACACTTCACGTGACCAGAGGGCTGGCTCGTTCTTTGGCCAAAGAATTAGCATTGCCATTCAACGTGGCAATGCTGGCAGTCTTCTGGGCACGTTTCTGAATGACAGCGATGCGGACGAGTAGGTACTTGTCCTTTTGTGTTGTACTTATTTGTATAGTTAGTAAGTCATTTAATTATTACCTAGAGTGAACAGTAACTTGTATAATCATTGCAAATAAACATTTTTATTTAAATAAAGGCCAGATTGTTAAGGATTCTTAAGGCATTTTTTTTTTCATGATTTCTTATCTTCTCTTCTTTCTTGATACTTGAAGTTAGGACTACATACGTACCTAAATTTTTGGAGAACCACAATGGGCATCACCTGTCCATTCAACCTTAACATATAAATTGCTGTGCATTTGTAAAATATTTCTAACACATTCAAGTATCTTTTGTTGTTTTCAGGTACGTAAATCAGCCTTTCGCAGCGGCACCTACAATAATTGCGCTGACTTTATGCAATCATGCAAATCTCGGTAAGTATTACCTGCTGTATTAATTATGTGTGGACTCAAATTAATGTGTAATCCAATGCGCAGTCGTAGCACTTAATTATTCCCAATGCTAATGCCCGATTATCGTTTCTAAAAAAATATGTTACACCACCATAGTGTTTCGAAGTTTGAACCCAAATAAATAGATTGTCCAGCTTTGAGAATATGCACTGGGCCGCAAAGAATGCGGGTTGGTAAAAAAATTCAATAACTTAAAAATATTGGAGCTAGCTCAGTTCTGTTGGATTTTGTAAGAGAGTGTCTGCAGGCTATAGGTACGTATATAAGTGAGTGCTTATATATTTGTGATTTGTCAATGTGTGCGAGTTTTTACTTAACCTAAGAATCTTTCTGTCATAATTATCGCAGTTTTGTAAGGAGCCAATTTGTTAGCGTCACTCTGCATGCAAGTAAAACAAATGGTTTCAAAGTTGTCTTTATTTTTTATTTATGGTTTTTAATACAATCACCAAAAATAAATAAAAAGGTTTTACTTCTTATATATCTAATGAAATAAACTTTAATTTAGTTTATTTTATTTTAAAAGGATTGTCCAAATATTTGAAACATTATCGCATTTTTTATAACCAACCCGTTTTCTTTGCCGCACACTCTAGTAAAATACTTTAAGAAAACTACTAAGTTATTTGATTAGTTTCACAGAAAGTGAAGCATAGCTTAACTTTTAGCTTTTAATGTTATGTTACTAACAGTCTATGGATTCTTTGTTCCGAAATTAAAATCATTATTTATTATAGCGATCCTGTAATTCTTTTATTGTCGTCCTATTCACCTATAAATAATGATTATGATAATGACTATCTTCTGGAAAAAAATATAGGTAGGTAATTCATACCTTGCTGCTTCGTACATAAATTTTTCATTGATATAACCGACATCATTCCGCCTTTATTCTTATCTAAACGGAAAAGTATGAGTGAAATCTGTTTTTTTTCCATAGTCATGGTCAGTAGCAGTAACCAATTGAACCTTCTACATCTTCCCTCCTCAACGCCTTCCCATTGATCCCCAGAGCCATGGAGTGGTAATAAAAACTCAGCGTTGTATCCGCCTCCGCGATGATTAATGCACTTCTGCCAACACCCATGAAGCCAAGGGTCCTCACAATGGATGGCTTTACACCCGCGTGTCTATTATGTATGACTACTTCTTGCTTAAGGCTTCAAGCGCTGAAGTTGGGATGAAAGGAAGGAGCGGTTAAATGATAGCCTCGCGAGGCTCTCATGGTTTTAACATTTTAATAATGAAAGTACAGCATAGGTTTTACCTTTGCAGTTGGTTTCTAATGAGCTAAAGCCCTCGGGACAGCTGCTGTGTGCTGCTGTGTGCTGATGAAATGAGAAAAACAAAGAATAGCTTGTCTAAAATAGTTCGGCCAAGAATTTCGACCTTTTTATTTATTTATTTTATTATTTATGTACACACAGTAAAATGGATATATATATGGCATATTAGTATTGAGTACAAAGGTACTGCTTATTTCTTAAGAAATATCTTCTAGCACACCTGCGAAAGGAGAAATGAAAAAGAAATGTAGACAATAGTGCTGTTAGTTTTCCTGCTTGGTACTTATTCATTTCTGTGCCCCTAAAGCAGATTTCAACATGGTTTTGTTTTGGCGCTCTTTAAATGTTGGTCACTTTATGTAAACTACAAGTACTACGTACATTCCTGACCCACATTCGGAAATCGTCTCGACTGGAATAGTAGCCGATCCGCCATAGTAATGGATAACCTCTATTAACGTTCCATTGAATCTTTATTATAAAGCATGTTTGAATAGGATGAACCCAACCTCCAGATATAATAGTCCAGTATATCTACGTCATTTCCGGCGGTTTCATCAATCACAATTATGTCAAATGGCACCTTTACATATAAAATATATTGCTATATCACAACATATTATAAACCCAGGATTATTTTCAAAACACTTTCATACTAAGTACCATGTCAAATAAACCGAAGCATAAATATTTTATACATAAATTACAATCATCGTAATATTAATTAGTGAGGCAAGTGAAAACGTTCAAACGCTAGGTACTAGGAGGTCATAAATCAGAGGATTATGTCTTTATTATGTTAATGTTGTATTGTGGAAATTTATCAATTAGTAAGCTGAGGCGGGCTTCGACTGGATTACTGTAAGAACTTGATTTAGTACTTCCGAATGAATTATTGCTGCCAATGATTGAAATGTTAAAGTTTCAATTGGATTTACGATTATTGGAATCCCTTACATTATTTTTCCTCATCCACATCTTTATCAGCTTAAGTATATCGAACAAGCTGGTTATTTCAAACTAATTTGTAGTTTGATCAGAATACATTTCAGAAAACTTTATGGCAACCACTCACAATCTTATTAGCCTTCGTTTTATTGGTAGTGTCTACGACTGCGAGTATTTCACGCAATTAGGTTGCTTCTAGCCCTATCAGATTAAATTATACTCATTACCACTACATGTCATTTTGATTTATGAATATTGATGATAAATTCCACGCTTATTAAATCATAAACATGGTAAACACCGAGTAGAAAGCGTCTAATTTCCCGACAAACGTCCCGAGAAACATAGTTGAATTCCTTCACAGTACATCGATGCCACATTAAATAACGTGACCCCAATAACACTAATACAATATCACAGTCCCGACGTTAATATTCCGTTTAAGAAATTCATAATGGGACGATAAATAAGCTTTCTTATTTAATAAGTATTATACGGCTGCGCGGGCGCCGGTGACGTCATAAACGTCAATTGACAGCGCGACTCCGCTCCAGAGCGATGATAGCCCGTTATCGCTCGGGCTTGGAATTAAAAGGGAGTTACAACTGTGTTTTACAGTTAGATTAAATATAATGAAGCAATAAAGCTTGTAATGAGGTAATATAAAATGTTGTCTATGCGTTAGTATTTTAAATCGTTTTTTTCATTACATTTAAATAATGAGTTTGTCTGTGTGTTTTGGTCAATCTGTAGGTACTTTCCAATGAGTATGTTTGCGAATGATATTTAGTAGGTGCATATAATAACATGTACTTAAATGGCATATAGACATAGAAATACAATTTATAGACTTAGAATTGAATAACCTTCTAAAGTATAATTTGCTAGAGTTATAATTTATGTACCTCTCTGTTCTTGTAATAAAGATCCAATATTAGGTACTTAAACTAACCAAGTATATAATATACTTTGATAAGGTGCTCTGACAAGCTCATTGTTGCTTCAAGAGGAAGATACATGGCTATATGATATGGATAGATGGCTGTTGGTGTACCTTTTTAAAATAAATAAATAAGATCAGGTTAACTAATAGCTACCTTGAAAACTTTTATAAATAGTTAATCAAGACAGCCTTTTCCAAGTAATCTATTTTCAAGCGCAAATGAACCATGCCTTTTATAATTTCTTCAAGTAAATCAAGGCATCTTCACTAGCGTAGTAAAACATAATAAAGGTGCCATCACCTATGAATTTTAAACCCTTTATGCTAATCACAGTAAAGACATAAAAACTCTATGGTCGATGGTTTTGGAAAGCGTTGATTGTAAACCTTCGTTTATGACCTGACCGAATGGCTGCTGATCGTGACGAAATGTTCGAGATTGTGAATAAATAACAATAGTATTGTGTAGATAAATATCGTGTAAAGTAAGAGGGTGATGTGTATGAATATTGAGTGCTGAAAATAATTTCGCGTGCGGCCTTCTGTGGTTGTAGACCACCCTCAAAACGTAAAAAGAAAGCGGGAAATCAAACTATTAATATTGAGCACGCGCAGTGGTAAGATCTTTTTAGATTCCTACCTTATGCCTTGCTGCTTCCTAAAAATAATAGAATACCCATCTTTAATTTGTAGTATGATCTAAGATGAAAAATACTTTGTTATGTGGGTCTAGAACTTCAGAGAAAAAACCGCGATCAATATGAGAATGTATGTTTCTCACATTACACGATAAATACTATAATGGTACCCGGAAGAACATTCTACCTGTAAACCACAAAGAGTCTTTAGTAAAAATAAAGTTGAACATTACGCCCATCCTACATATTCAGACCACGTAAAAACATTTCCTACACTTGTAAAAACTATAATTTTACAATAGTTCCGAATTCGCACACATATTCGAGTTCGTTTTCTTTAAGTTTCCTCCGCTCGTCGTGAACAGTTTAAATTTGTACAACTTCCCTAACCGCAATGACGCAAAAGGAGTAGGTACCTAACACTTTACGCAAACTATCTTGATAAGAACAGTTTGACATCACATTTTAGTCTCTAAATTAATCTTGGAGACCACTTAGGAATAGGAAATGTTGGCTGGTCTTGAATCACGAAGGTGGCTGATGAATTACTGTTTCTCTGAATGGGTAATGACTGCAATGGGTCGGTTATCGTTTGATGGCGTTTCAGTCCTTAAAATTTAAAACATGAAATAAGAAACAGTTGAAGGAAGATTATGTTCTCGTTCTTATTGTAAAAGGAAGTTATAACACTACCGTCATTAATACCTTTTCGTTACTTTTTCATATAAAACATGATCTTTAAATCCTCAACAGACTTATTTATAAACTCTTCCATTGTATGCAGAAGTGTCAGTAGCAAAGAGGTCGGCCGCGAACTTGCCATAATCTTTTCCTCTCTTTTCAATTATTTCCCTTTATGAAAAGTTTTTATTGTGGGGGGGGAGAGGACTAGGAAATAAGTTGTTGAATGCAGTGGGAGTTGATAAGCGGGCCGGGTCGGTAAACGAGCTTAATTTGTTAAAGTCACGCGAAAGATAAAGTCGTTTCGCTAATAGAACTTTGTCGAAGTATCGAGTGACGTCGTCTTTGTGGATTTATGGTTTGATTGGAAATTAGAATATTTGAACATAAGATAACGTAGTATTTTGGATAACGTATATTTTCAGATCCTAAAAATACAAATTGTGTGTACTTTCTGAATAAGTAAATATAGTTAATTGAATTACGTTGAGCAGTGAATGATTTAATTGGTTATATAAACACAATATTTTGAAAATATCAATTGGTATCTAGGCCTTCATTATTTAATTAACCTTTCGTATGCCGGAACGTAGATCCACGCCAGACACAATGGCTTTTTAATTGTTTCTGTAATTACGGCATTCAAGCGGTTAAAGAGCTATTAGAGAATTGCTGCAAAAGCATGTGAGGTAACCTGTCACCTGTAAGTGTTAGTGCATTTCTCAAGAAATCAAGGTGCAATAAATATAATTAGCGATCACTTGGGGAATTTATGAGAAATTTATGACACATGTTGACCTGCACAGGTTAGCTTACGTGGGTGATCAACATTTATTCAACATGTCATCGGTAACAGCGAAATATGAACAGGTCAACTTCATAAAATTATGAAAAATGGAGCGATTAACCTTTTGCTTTTAAGCCATTTAACATTAATGTATGTAATTTAAATAGAAAACGATGTATAATCCTGATTTTACTAAAAATTAAAGACAAAATTCAAATATAACAAGCATAATTTTTTTGTCTTTAATTCAGTTAGTCACTTATATATTTTTTTACGTTTACTTCTTTAACCAAAACGTTCGTAACGTTTACGTTAAACTAAGTTGAAAGTTTTTATTTAGAATCGAATTAATAAAATTATTCGATAATTCACACACAGTGCACAGGTTCTTTTCATAATTTTAACCGACTTGATAATACAGAACTTGGTCGCATCACTAGCTAAACACGGAGCTTGGTCGCATCACTAGCTAAACACGGAGCTTTGTCACATGACTAGCTAAATGCAGCAACACAAGAGCGTGTTATCAAAGCTTAAACCGTCCTTCACACGCTGTTATACAACCTGCGTTACTTTATTAGGCCTCACCTATTAGCCGGCCAGCTGCTCCATTAGCATGGTCGCATATCGATGCTAACGAGTCCTTGCGAGCGCCACTCATGCGCACAAATTATACGAGCTCAAATAACGGCTTTTCGATAAAGCCTAAATAATGAAAATATGGGAGCAGTAGGGTTGAAGTTTGGTTGAATAAAAGTTGAGCCTTTTTATTAAATATTATGATAGACTCACTAGACTGATAATGCTTTTGGAAAGAACAGCCATCTACCAAATCGACTCTCATTTACAGAACTGTATTTTTAAAACAAATGCTTTCACTTTGGTAAAGGTACACTGGTACCTTTACCCCTGAGGTCTACACCCTGTAAGTTGCATTACATATACCTAGACAGTACACTATCCAGACAAGTCTAGTCATCTAGGAAACTCATGTCCCTCCCA
The DNA here is from genome assembly GCA_916610205.1 of Griposia aprilina. Classification (NCBI taxonomy): domain Eukaryota; kingdom Metazoa; phylum Arthropoda; class Insecta; order Lepidoptera; family Noctuidae; genus Griposia; species Griposia aprilina. The sequence goes on along the minus strand of OU744293.1, from coordinate 594,786 downwards.
CGTCCACGTCACCTCCACTGACCGCGCGGTTCTCGCAGACGAATTAAGGATCAAACTGTAATGGTCGCTCGCAAACCCATCCACCGGTTTATTGTGACTGCACACCACCATCACACTTTATGAGCGAAACTTAGCTCTAAGTGTTCCCATTAAGGTTGTAATTTGTTCGATTGCGAGTTGTTCGGAGGTTTTGAGGGAAGCTATACAAATTGATCCCATCACCGAAGGATTCAGTTTAAGGAACGCTCGTGCGATACACGGTTTGTCGGAAATCACACTATTTATATGAGCATTACGTTAATAGCAGGCTTTGTAGTAGTATCGGTTGTTTGGAATAGACGCCATTTTCAACTTAAGCGGTACACGGAACAGAGGAAATGAGATTGAGGGTTTAGATAAAATGCGCCGTTTTTTAACAATTTGTTCGGCTGGAGGCTCTGATGCGAATAGTTTAGTTAACGGTTTCTAGGGCGAACTGAGATATTGACAGCAAATTGTTTATTTCATCTATCTAGGCTTTTGTACTCCACAGTCTGATTGACTTATAAATATGAGATGTTGAATAACATTAGTCCATCATCTTTTCTCACGCCATGATCTTTTTATTTTATAATTAAAAAGAAAGAGTTATTAAACGAACAGCCATATAACACTGCTAGCTCCTCAAAGCTACAAAATGGCAGTAAAGCAAACATTTTGGCTAGAAGCTACAACTTTTGCCGCCGTCTATAAACGCTGGCAGGTCTACCGTCGCAGATAAAAAGTCAGGCCACAACGTTAGTGGACAATAAACCAGCACACGTAAACTGCGTAAATAAACGCAACGCCAGGCTTCAGATAGGCAGCAGGCACATGAGCGGTGGGCTAAATATTGCTCAAGACTAGACACGTTCCTGTTGTCTTGGGTAACTTATCTTTTTTCTCAGAAAATAGTAACGTCAGGGAAATTAATTGTTCACAAATTCAATTTAATTCAAATCACCACCGTCATTCTTCGACAGTTGTATGAACTGCCTGTCACACGGCAAGTTTACGTAGGGTGTCAATCTGCTAAACAATTAATTTGCCTGACGGGACCTAAAGAAGCAAAATGCAGCTCGAGAAAATGATACCTAATATAATTTGGATTAGTATTTGTGATTTTGCTTTAAATGTTTATTCAACTTTATTTCCTAAAATAACATAATTATCAACAACTTAACTGGCCAAATGTGGGTTACTATAGGTACACCTCTGCCTAACCCTTCTGGTATTACAGGCGTAATGTTGTTATAAAAAATCCAGTTTGCGGCTTATTCAACTGCCTAAGGAGTTCGCAAAGGTCGGAAAATTTTCTGCTCTTTGCCCTAAGTTTTTGTAAGTTCTACACGCAATATAAAATTCATAAGTAACTCTTCGAACGGCTTCATCTCCTGTAGACAGTCACCAAGTGTGAAACTAACCTTTGTCGCCACTATTAGTCGTCCCATGAACGCAGCCTATCCAGGCTTATAGTACACATTTCATGTTCCATGCAGGCGCGGCCGCGTGCCAAACTGCCGCCGTGCAATACCGCGGATAACACACCATTAACGAGCCGTTGTTTATGAGGAAGCAATAATCATGCGAATTTGGCGATCACTTCCGAGCTTATGGGCGCCTGGTAGGGTTGTATCTATCTATGCCGGTCAACTATAGCTAGTATAGCAAGGATGTTGTAATTAAATAAAAGAAAGATATAGTAGTTTGTGAAACATTTACCTAGTACGAGTTATTAAAACACGAGTGTAAGAATTTAAACCAAGCCACTGGTTATAATAGTAGGCTATACCTACTATTATCATTCGAGTGTTTTAATACATAGTTCATGTGCAGTTTCATTCACTATTTTATCTCAACTCATGAAATTTCATCAAAAACACAATGAATAATAATATCATAAATATAGCGCGCGCACCAACATTCCACCGCAGGGGTACTCACTACAGCAGCCTGCACCACAGATAGAGTTTGGCCAGCGAGTCGCGGCACAACGAAATGGCGGCAAAATAAAAAAAAAAACTTCAGCTGGCAACATGAAATGTAATCTAAAAAAAACGATTTGATACTTTTGTATTTTTATGTTAATTAGTTTGTTGATCTCATAACATATCTACAGAATAAATAATGATATCGAATTTAAGACCTGTGAAGGTATTCAGGCTGGGGAGGCCGCGCATGCCATCATGTTATCTTATTACCTTAGTCGACTTATTATGGATTAAGCAAAAATGAAACACTTATTTGGCAAGTAGTTGAATAAAGCATAATTCTATTATAATAACATTCTGATCTTAGAACAACTTCGTCGAATAACTGAGTAGCGGGCGCGGGCGACATGCTAGTGTCGTGGACATCACCGTACGATGCTCATCACTCATCAGTTCATCACACATACTAGCATCAACTGAAACCTATGACATTAATTTAGACTCGATCATCTCTGCACACCTGGTTTTCATACTATCCTCGTAGTCGGATTTCGTTGTTTACGGTTGTTACGGTGAGGTATTCACCACGAAACATTAATAATACTATTAAATAAACCAATTTACAACTATTCACAACGACACATCAAGACAGAGTAGTACAAGGAATATAATAATAATGGGAGGAGTAGTGACATTAAAGTATGATAATTATGACATTTCTGATTTGAAGGACGATTACAATAGTTTTATTAACCCCCGACGCAAAACGAGGGGTGTTATAAGTTTGACAGCTATGTGTGTGTGTCTGTCTGTCTGTCTGTCTGTCTGTGGCACCATAGGTCTTAAACGGGTGAACCGATTTGAATGCGGTTTTTTTATTTGAAAGCAGGTTTTTTTGCGATGGTTCTTAGACATGTTTTATCAAAATCGGTTCAGCCGTTTCAAGGTAATCAGCTCTTTTGTTAGCTGCGGTAAGGATCTTAGACGCATAATGGGTATTTACTTTACTTTCAAACATATGTTCCACCTAAAATTTGAAACACCCATGTACGCTATATAAGTATGCAAGATTATGGAATTCTTGGTCCGATGCTGCAGTCAGGAAGGATATTCAGCACACCAGTACACTCTTGAAAAAATTATAGCAGATATATCGTGTTTGGTTTCGTTTTGATCAGTATTTAATTCTACATACAATACAATGGTGGCAACATGATGAGCTGATGCTGCAGCCAGGATATCCAGCACACTAGTATACGCTTGAAAAAATAATAGCAGGTATGTCGTGTTTGGACTTGTTTTGATCAGTATTTAATTCTACATACAATGCAATGGTAGCAACATGATGAGCTAATGTTGCAGCCAGGATATCCAGCACACTAGTACATTCTTGAAAAAATAATAGCAGATATGTCGTGTTTGGATTTGTTTTAATCAGTATTTAATTCTACATACAATGCAATGGTAGCAACACGATGAGCTGAGGCTGCAACCAGGATATCCAGCACAATAGTAAACTCTTCATAAAATAATAACAGATATGTCATGTTTGGAAAACCGATTGATCGTGCTATGGTTTCGTTTATGACATAACACACAGTATTATACGGGATTACGTAAACGCCAAAACAAGCTATTTGATGTAGTGTCTAAATATACCCTGAAAAACGCTCACAACTGTTAACTCACATACAAAACAAAACTAAACAAGTTTAAACATTTTAAAATAAAAATTAAATTAAAATTTTTAAAAACCCCCAACGCAAAAAAGAAAAGCGAACATTTAAAAAGTCAAAAATAATGCCTATCGTTGAGCCATCAAATTCGATTGAGTAACACCATATATTTTAATTAGGTATAGAAATTGATGGATGGCACAATAAGGTTTGCTCGTTGAAATGGCGCTATAATGTCGCGTATAATTAAGTATTATGTAAAGGGGGGCGTTGCATTTCTTTTTTCTTGTGAAGGGTGCGGTTGTCCTTAAAAGGTTCAGGTTAATCGAAGAATTTCGTGCATAGCGAAACTTTAGTAGGTATTTTACGAGTCGATCATAGCGGGACTAGAGCATAGGGGGACTAACCACCAAAATCCTGCTAATTAGCATAACTATAGAAATAGAAATACCATATTCTGGTGAGTATAGTAACTTCATATTCCATCCGGAGGTTCTGCGTTTAGTTATTGCAATGAATTGTGTTTTGATAGTCAGATTTAATAAAATATTAGTTTTTGTATTTTCTTGTTTGTGCAGCTTAATAAAAAAAGCTAATACATACAAAATAAAGCCATGTTCCATACTTTTGTTCATGAACCCTTCTGAAATTAAGCGACACGAAATCTGCCATTCTTCTTTTAATCAACATATTTATAATTCGTAATACCTACGTAATGGATAAATTGCTTAAAGTTGTTCTTGTGATTAGTGTTTGTGTTAGGTGTTAAGCCGTTAAGTGGACATAATATGCAGATGACAAACTCGCAGATGTGTGGACTTTCAGTAGGTTAAGATAATTTAATCCTAAATGGGAACACAGAGGTTAGGACTACCTATATTATGTTGTAAAACATCGGAGATTATCAATTGTTAAACATAAATATAGTTTAGGTTAAAAGGCGTACTACAGTGTAATTGAAAATTAAAATAACAAAACAGGTCCTAGGTAATGTATTATGTGCAAAGGACGAAAAAGCGCAGTTTGAACCGAAATATATAAAAAAAAAACACTTTAAACAACATGCTCACAAAAAAAAGAATTATTCGAAACGTGCTCTATCACTAAATAACACATTTATGATTGACTGAAAAAGAGACATGAACCGACCCAGCTCTAAATAAATTGCTCTGATATTGTTCACACTAAAAAAGCTCCCGTAATAAAGTTACCAAAGTTGTTACTGTTATTAACTTAACTATGCATTCATACCTTATAATTTACCCACACGTATTTAAAATAATACGTCGAAGAATTCACCCCTTAACTTTAATTTAGACAAACGGCTACAAATCAACTTTTTATAAACACAATCCCCAAAAAATCATAAAAAAATAATTGACCATAATTTCGATTCAGTCAATCGCCTACTACCAATTACGTATTCCGAGAACGAGCCATTCGATTTGTTACAACACAAACATCGATTCTATTGTATTCGAATTTATAATCTACTCAACAATCGATTGATAACGATCGCGATCGTGTGACATCTCGATTGGATGCGGGTGTTACAGGGTTTATATAAATGAATTTATTTACGGTTGTTCCGATACCAGATAATCGGCCTACAGCGACGTGAAAGGCAGTGAATCAATTAGGCTTTGCCTTCGAAAAGTCTACTACGAAGAAAAAAATAAGTTAGTTAAAATGCAATAGATATTAATTAATCATAAAGTACTTCTCGTCTACATAATCAGGCATGCTAATAAATCATAAAAAAAATCAGTAGACTTAACGCTTTAAGTTTTTCATTTCATGTTCTTTTTAGCGGTTGAAATCAGTGCTGTCACACAAACAACAGTTCTCGAAATAATCCACAAAGTTTGGTGTATTACAAAGTTTGAGTAGTCTGTTCAGTGCCGCGTAGCTTACGAGCATAAGCGACTCACTTATGCTAAGTAGATGATTCCCGCTTTACTGAGTTGAGTTGACAAATGAAATAGGAACAAAGCAACCACGCAAAAACACGTCCCTTGTTTTGTGAGATGTCTTCAATATAAAGTTTATGTGCACAATATTTATGTTAATGCCATCTATAATTCTAGATACTAGATTCTCCGGGTAAAGCATGTGTCAAAAAAACAAGCTGACTCACTGTTTACATTGTACTACGTGTCTTTGTCTCGTTAGTCCCTAATTCGTTGCTGATCGTAATCCGGTTACAATTGATATCGGAAGCTTAATCTTTTCATCTCGCAGCTGCTTTATTAGCTCTTTTTAGTGGCACACACCACACAGTTAATTGATTGACAATCGCGTGGTTTCCGATTGATTGGGCTTCATGTACGTGTGGTGCGGTGCGAAATAATTGCGGGCATAATGTTCCATGTGGGTACTCATGTATATCACTTGTACTGCGGTATTATACATTGTGAATTATGAGGTAGTAATCAATTATCAGGATTTTAGTATGCATATTTCAGTGGGTCTCACAAAGTCTGATCCTATCTAAGCGTGGATAAATTGTCATCTCTCTATCGTAGTTCTACGTGCAAAAGCAGTTAAGGTAACTAGTATCTTACTCCTCTCCTACTCATACCAAGTTCTACCTTTACCCACCTAAGTGTAAACGTGTTCCTGATATATATTGTTCACCTGTTTTCGTTAGATCTAATCTAGAGCAGAATGCATTGTCATGTATTATTTCGGGAGCCGCGCCGCGCCGGCCGTCTTGCCCATACTTACCTCTGAGCAAAACTGTTTTCACTGGGAATTTCACACAGAGTTTACATTACACTAGATAAGACATTGGCATACCATATTTGTACTGATTCTTATGTAGGAAGGTATGTTTAATAACTTTCTCAAACATTATACCAACGCAATATATATATAAGTAATTCTTGATAAAAATAATAATGATATGTATTTGCTGTCTCAATTCCAGAAATGTATGTTACTAAAAGTACTGAATGGTACAAATATTTATAGATTATGTTATCGAGGAGATCGCTGCCTAGCCAAACATAATGTAATACAAATATCAGCGGATGTAAACCTACGCTCACTGTTACTGTCCTAAGTACACAACTAGACTAATTTCATTTTGAACTAGCTGATGTATCTATTAATCTACGTTAGTCCTTCAATTAGTGGATACAAATGTAACATTCCAAGCATTCCTCAGCTGCAGAACAACCAAAGGCAATCTAAAACAAAGAGTCGTCAACTGTCAATGATTCGCCTTCAAATAAATCTTATTAGATAACAGTCAGCTCTACCCAGACTAATATAACAATGTTAACAATCGGAACGGAACAAGGAGGTACGTTTATCTGCGAGCGATGCGCGCGCGCGGTGCGTCATCAGCAACAGCGTCAACAGCGCGGGAACAGCCGCAGTGCGTGCCATATCGTCGCCGAGCATCGCTCGTCTGATCCCAGCATTAGATTGCTCCGTCGGTACATTCCATTACCAACTACGAACATATTTGACTAAGTTATATTGTTATTATTTATTGATATAAGCGTTGTTCAAATATTGCTCGTATTAAAACGAATTTAGTATCGTTCGGATACATCGTCTTCCGTGCCGTTGAGGTTTGTTCGTTCGTAATTTATGTCCATTGTATAAAACGATGCTATCTTTTCTACTTTCAGTACTGTGTTATTAGAAATGTACATTTTCCCTCACGATGTTTTCCTTTAAAACTTGCAGAGGGTTTGCTCACGGTTATTCGAATAGCTTTTGACTTGAGTGTCTCGAGAATGTTTTTGTATAAGATAATCTATCGCCTTCATTCCATTATCTTCTTAGCTCATTGTCATGTTCCAATTTGCAGGACCAGTTGGTGATTTTTGTGTATTAATATGTTAAACATTATAATACAGACAAGAGTCCAATAGATTTACAATACAATACAGATTTATGATTCAGGATTGAATAGATAAACGATTGCAGATAAGATCTGCCCAGCAATAAATTTGCCACTTGCAAAACACGAGCTGTGCTGTTTTAGAGCACGCTTCCCGTTTAACAATTGTGTTAGGAGACAAAATATGCAGAAATGGTGATATTAATCAATGGTGATCACCCCCAGCTTTGTCCGATGGAAATAAATTATTGTGAAGTTGAAATATTAAGTACCAGCTAGCTATGACTGTGTGACGCTTCAGTTGTATCGAAACCACAAAATAAACAGCGTAGTATACATCGACGCGCAAACTGAAACCATAAATTCAGCACATGATTCTCGACCCCCTAGCGTAGAAATTTTTGGTCGGTTATAAAAAAAAAAACTGCTGTTTTATAGAAAAGTGCAATACCTACGCGATCAAAATGTATGGCAGAGCATTTTTTTTTAATAACCGGCCTAACATTTCATCGCAGTGTGGTTCAGAATCCATGGTACCAAGTCGTGCGTCGATATCCCTGCCACCCTGAATAGTATGCCAACGCTATAGACTCTCTGTCACAAAAATATTCATCTAAAAACAGTAAGAGCTTGGCTCATATTCCGTTATCCAGGAAAAAAATATCATCTTCTGTAGGTCAAAGGTGAAAGTTACCTTTTAACAAAAATAACAATGATGTTACAAACGAAAAGTTGGCCCAAGTAAGGACTTGTCACAGCTTTAGTATAAAGGTCTCTCGGGACACTCGGCTGAACATCTTAGTTCTGTTGTTCAGTTGTTTTGTCCATTACATTTACGTTTTATATAAATTTTAATTTGTTTAATATCTTGTGTTGCACCGCCTACTAACTGTCCAGTAAGGTTTTCCTTTGAACAAAAGAAACTGTTTTACTTATAAAACTTTCTTTGTGTTTAAATTCAAATGTTCAACAAGCATTATTGCCGTCAACGCTGACTGTCGTAGTACCTACAGCTACAATTCGGTGCATCATCGATGGTAGTCATATTCTCAACATGGCTGGCAATGTAATTACTTGGATACAAACAAAGAGAGATCCTATTAAATACTCGTGGCTGGTTTGTCAGCTTCAATTAGTTGTAATGTAGGTAACCTTTCATTCTACAAGAGTTAATTTCCACTTGATCAAATAACGTGTGAGAATTGCCCTGTGCAGAAAAGGTTTTATTTCAATTCGGAACTAGTGAACTTTCCGCCAGGAATATAAATCCTACTAATCCTACTAATATTATAAATGTGAAAGTTTATGAGGATGGATGGATGTTTGTTACTTTTTCACGCAAAAACTACTGAACGGATTTGGATGAAATTTGGAAGACAGATAGTTTATAACCTGGATTAACACGTAGGATAATCTTTATTCTGGTAGTACGTTTCTGTGGGATAATTTCCGACCTCCACGCGGGCGAAACCCCGGAAAAAAACTAGTATATTATAATAATTAATCATCACTAGCGCACGCTGTTAAATATCACAGAGCCTTTCATTCAAGCTACGCAATTACTACTTTAGTGTCGGCCATTGTCCAACCCTTAGCAAATCTGGATATTGGAATAAAGGGATACTTCCACCACACTGCCGCCACCACGCTAATAAGTAGGGGTGTATGTTTGTTGTAATGTAGATTCCAAGACAAACGTGTCTATTTCCCGCTGTTTGCTCGGCGCCATTGTTTCCACTTGTTTGACGAGGGATGAGGGTGAAGCCATCGGTTATCTAATGTACAGAGTTTGGGTAATCGAAGGGAACTTACAAGTTTTTGTTTGTGTATACGAGTATAGTTCTGAATGGAAACTATTAACTTTGGTTTAGTTTGAAATTGTCGTGGGTGTGTTAAATGTTAAGTCCTATTAACGATCCTCCAAATCTTAAATACGAGTCACTTGTCGGCGTAGCAACCTCCACTTCAATGTCTCCAATGTTATTTTTGTTAGCTGCTTCACTTTCCTTCAGTTGTTCATGGATGTACTGTCTTCTGGGTGATTCTCTTTTTCTGTTTGCTTTTACATATTTTGGCATAAATAATGGCGGTACCTAATGAAGTCACGATATGTTTCAGAGGTAAGTTTAAATTGCACAACTCAACAGATACTTACATTTTATAATTTTACAGGCTGCGACAAAAGTTTTTTAACCTTCTGACTATAATACACTCACAGGCACAGTTAACCACCTTGGATTTCTTTCAATTTGCAGAAATCGTCAAATTTAGACCACCTTTAATGCGAGGCCACCAAAAAAGATAAAGGTAAAAAAAGGCTAAGGTATAAAAAACAAGCCTTGAAAAAGAAAGTCGTTCATTAAATAATTCATACCAAAAATTGATTTTGTGAAAATCTTCGATGATTTTTTTTTATTAAAAAGATTTGGTCCAATAAAAGAATAAAATAAAATAAGTGGGTGTTGCCGCCTCGGGCTCTACTGAATTCTTGGAGCCGGTTTGGCAATCCATCTTGGACATCCAATTGGGATATTGTGCCACTCCTCTAGCACAAAAAGTATCTCCTGATAAGTCTGCTCGCCTAGTACCATGCTTCACAAAATGTTAATTTGCTTCTAGCGTTGATGTACTTTAGATAGAACGCCTGTAACGCGACTGATCCGAGAAAAATGCACCTTCAAGGCCATAAACGGACGTTACGCGTATCGGACGTAATACGACTCCGTCATTTACGAATACGTCACCGAATACAGGTTATTGCATCTTAATTTATTAAAATAAACATTAAAATTAAGCTCCCTGTTTTTTTAAATAATTATTAATAAACAATTATAGATAATTATTTGATATTACTCAGTGTTTTTTTGCACTTCGGATTATTTTGTTCAGTTTCTAAAATAAGAAATTTTAGTGATAGTTTAGTTTAGTTCGGTGTACCTACAAGAGAATCGGCACCATTGTCAAACAACGACCAGATTCCAAAAACTCGTCGGTGACACATATTTAGGGAACGAAATAAGGGTATGTGTTTAATTTATTGCTCAAGTATCCATTTGACAAAAAATAAAACCGTGGATAAGCCATAGTTAACGTAAACAAACAGGGTGACGAATGATATAGGTGGGCGGGTAATTGTGCCTCTGAATGTAGCTCGATGTGGGACCATATTATGTGACCATTCAAACTTGCATGTCATGCTTTGTCGACATATACGAGTATGTCTAATTATTATCGTGAAGTGTACCATATTCTACTGATATATTATATTTATAAGTTTCGCTTCCATGCCGCGCCGCCCGTGTTCGCAGTATTTCTTAGATTGCAAAAAGTACTAGCGAGGCGAATGACATTGCAAAACTGTAAAAAAAACAAGACGTCTTAAATAGGTTGGAATAAAGAGACAATAGGCACTCTTCAAGATAAGAGCTTATTATGTTTGTAAATAATTGTTTGTCTTAATTTTATAATTTATCTTCTATCTTTTCTCTATTTGCTCGTCCTTTATCTCCAAAACGGACAAAATTTATGATCCTACAAGTCGCATAATATTTTGGTCACGGCACGAGCAGGATTCCAATCTGTATGTTTGGACAGTTCGTTTTAAAATTCAAACTGGACACAAATATCATGCTTCGTTTGTTGTTGTTTACGTTTCGGGATCTCGTGAAAGGTTCATAACCATTTAATGTGAGTTTTCTTTTTTGAACGAAGTTCCTTATCTCACGGTACGGACTTGGCGGATGGGGGCTAGACGAAAAAAAGTGTAAGAATTTTCCGTCACGAGTTTCCGTCACGACCCTTTCTTTATTTGTTTGTTTCTTATAACGGAATTGTTCCCCTTTAAAAGTTCTAAAAAAAAGTCCGCGACAGCAATATGCCTATCTTTTAAAGTTGACTCAATATAACACTTTTTATGGTATAATAAAATTTGTTCTATGGATGTTCTAAATATACTACGAAAGGAACTTCGTTCCAACCGAGTGTTCCACGACACTCGCGCATTTTTTAATAATTATTTGCAAAGATTATTGCTTACCTCCATGTCTTTAAGACTGACCTAGAGTAGAAAGCCAGTTCAAAGCTCAAGATAAATAAAAGAAATAACCTAATAAACATTTCTGCTGCAACAATACATGAGCCTACTTTATTGCTGCTTCCGTTACTACATTTTGGTTTATCATAAAGCCCACAAATAACGCGAAACCGTCCACATTTAAACTTCAATGTAATAACATCAATTCTGAACGCACATTCAACAAATTACAGGCACTGAGAACGCTGAGCCTACAATTTAGCGCCAGCCGAGCGAGCAATACCAATACCGACAGAAGTACGCTACGTGCTGAAAGAAGTTAAGTCCAGGGTTATATTTGCCGCTTCACATAATCCCCGTGTTTTGATACCAACCTTTATTTGGCTACCGGCAAATGTGTTTGCATAGACTAACAACTTTATAAACTTACCTCAATCACACTGCCTCTTTTATTCGAATATTCTTTAGTAATATTTTAAACTGTGGCCCGCTTGAAGTCGAGCAGTGTGAACAAGACTCTCGCAATTCGCATACAATTTCCCCCGTATTAGGGGCCGGGATGGGTCATACGCAAACATTTGCCCAAACATTACCCGCTGCCTCCAGGACCGCCTCCGCTGAATTATTGAGACGTCCCGTTTTAACACCAGATGCTATTTAGATGTTCTCATGTTTATTAGTTTGTCCCTCGTAATTTGTCATAGAGCCGTTGATGGCTGTAATTTAGGGCATCCCATGAAGCGTTGATAGAATGATGTTGGAGAAGTTTGTCGACCAAATGTGCTTTCAGAAGCATTAATCTTCCCGAATATTGCGTAAGCATGTTTAATCTTAAGTTCCGGAAGAATGAACTGCTTGGAGCTAAATATAAACTACAAGAACTATTACTTTGGATTTGTAACCGTAACAAGTCACGGACAAAAGATCCCGTAAAGTTGTATTATAAGTATCGATTGCTGATCCGACATCAGTTGGTTAAAGAATGGTTTCGAAGCCGTCGCTATCATGAATGAGTCTGCCTGATAAAGGGAAATACCTGTAGAAATCAAACGGTGGAAAATAAATGTTGTCGGAGGCGAATGGCGCGATGGCGGAGCAAGGAATCGTTCGGTAAATCGGGTCGGTGCGGGCGCGGATTTGTCGCTCTCCTATGACATTTGTTACTTCGCTACGTTCGCTACTTTATTTGTCATTGTCACGGTGTACGGTTTCTTTGCTTCGTCAGTTTTTCTTACTGTATCTTTTTCCTTATTTCTTTTAGAGCTTTGTGAATCACGTTTCATATGTAACTTGACACGAAAGTCATGTATTCTTGCCTTTGAGCACAATATGAACTTAACACTTTATTTTACTTGGTTCCATTTTGTAACATTGTAGGAATGCAACAATTTCTTACTAATGATTGCTAAACTTGCATATTGCTTACTAATGAGTAATGAATGACTGACTTACGAAACTTTTGTACGACTTTAAATCAACCAGGAGATATCGCTTTACGTGTATTCCTAATCGTCAACAACCATCTAAATGGCTGTTTATTACTGTTTTACAATCACCATTATAATATCAAGATGACCGCCGTAGAGATAACTAACCGAATAATTTTATTACCGCCTTCATTCACAAGTGTAGGTACTTGTTATTTACTATAAACGAGGAAACAATTTTATTCAACTTTTCATTTTATTGATTGTAAAATCAGACGCGTTTTACGAGTGCAAGTGTTAGAGACCGGAGCGGGTCGTTGAAACAAATTGAACTTTTAAAAGCGCTTTTTGAATAAACAAGCTGAGATCAAAGCGAAAAGAAGATTACTGGGCAAATGAAAGCAATTTATAAAGGCTAGATAAACAGGCCGGTATAAATGAAATAGGGGTGCTGTATCTTTTTACACAGCTCAATGAGTGCGAACAAAGTCGGCGATATGCGTGGCCTGCCGCCTGCCGCCCGCCGCCCGCGCGCCGGGACAGCCGCGACCGGCTCTGGACGGCATGCGGCAGTCCCCTTTGCTTCCTTATCTCGATTCATTTTCTCTGCTAATATTTATTGCTCTGCTGTGCACTGCTGTTTACTACTGTTGTGGTTTTGTGATGTGAACGCAGGGTATGTGACGCCACTGAATTACGAGATATCCTCTAAAGCATTGCTGATTAGAAACTGTTTAATGAATGGTGAAAGTACCTTAGTACCTACCTATTAGTATTATGATAGGAATTGTATTATCATTAACTGCTCCGAGTGTTTGGTATTGTGAACGTGTACATACTTGGAAGCACGTACTCTTTATTGTTTTAATACCATTTCAACTAGTTAAGTGGCCATTCATTTACTAGTTTCTCTCAAGGAACTCAACGTTTTATAGTACCTTTATAAGTATCCAATAATGCCATAAAGATGTTACATCGATAACCATTAAAATACCTACTTGAAACCACCTATTAATATAAATTATCACAATATAATTATCTCTCATCTAATAGTTCCAAAGATATTGTTTATACATCTAAATACTAATCGTTACATCTAAACGTAATAAATTCTGAAGGTAATGAAAGTAAATAAGATTAACTCAAAATAATATCACGACTATAATAAAGGAGACAGTTTACGATGGCGGCGGCTACACAAATCAGTAATAACCCGAGTTGATGATAAATTTAACTAAATGAGTCAACGAAGCGTGGGCTTCAATAAACTCAAGGAATTTCAGGACTTCGCTTCAGTCAAACTTGAATTGAGATTAATAAATTGATAAAATACTTCATGTTAAGCATGAACTCTGAGTTCTGATGATATTGCTTGACTCCGTCCAATGATAAATGTTCGGAGGGATAAGATCCATTGACCAGTCAAATTGAGTAGATGTATCGAATATTACAGAAGAGCTGCTCATTCTTGGAATGAAATGAAATATGTGGATAATGTTTTATTTTAACTATGGTCATTGGTCCATGTGCTTTGTAATGAATTTTAAAATTATGAATTCTGTCCTCACAAAATAACGAAAAGGAAGGGTGATGCTTATACGGGACTTTTCAAAAACCCTTTTGCGACTTTCAAACTCAACCGTCGTTTACGTGCAAAGTACCACCAAACATTACGAGGCATACAGATAGACCTTTCTGAAATCTGTTACCATAATAAACCTGGCGCAATCCTAAAACGCAAAATCATCAAAACATATGCGTGTATAAATTCCACAAACGACAACAAGCGACTCAGGAAAATTAAAGGCCGGGCCGCAAATGTCGCGTGCAAGTGGTGACGTGGCCAGCGTGACCTGACCTCTCACACATCTCCGGACGTCACCGACGTCAGTTATTAGCGGAGAAGCTTAATGAACGGTCGGGGGCCTCATTAGACTGGTCGAGGTAAATTTTCTTAACAGCCCAGTTGGTGCCACACGCCGCCGCCGCCGCCGCCGGTCCTAAACACACACACCCTTCTGCGGACAGATAATTTGTCCAAACTTCGGCGGTGTTAAAGTTTCCGCTTGCATAGTTTCTTTATCAGTTTATATCACAGGCCCAAGTTTAGTGTTGACGAGCCGAGGGATGTCGCCGCAGGGTTATTGTTTGTTCGATTCCTTTTGTGATTGAAACCGTTATGCTTACTTTAGCAATTATAGAGTAGACACTATTAAATAATAGTTTGTTTCCAGTTTTGATATTTAGTTAAACAATCAACCTACGCTTTAATTCTCTCGCAACATATCATTTCTAAATGGGAAATCCTAATTTTTTTTAGTCAAACCCAAGATCGAGATTTGGATAAAGAAAACAGGCAACTAAGAGAACAGGCAATCAAGGAAGCCATATAGAGTGATCATTAAGGTGAAACAATGTGTCGTGTCCCAACACGAGAGGGCATTAGAAAGCGAGCTCATTGGCGCGTCACCGGCGTCAGTAAGAGCAACAGTAAACACTTGGACGGCTCGCGGTCCGCGGTCCGCGGTCACGATCCCGACAACGGTCACGATCCCGACAACATTCACGATCCCGACAACTTCGGGAACTATCCCCGCCGCACTATTTCGGTGGGAAATGCGGGAATCGACACGAGAACGAAGTTACTCTTTTATGTTTCACCCGTTCAACCTCCTCTAGCTGAATAATTTTATTGCGTTACTTGTTGTTTGCCGCTTATTTAGTGTGTAGTTCGTAATCTGTTGTGAATTTACACGTTGTTTAGTTTTCAGAGTGTGCCGGACAACTTTAACTTTATGTAAAGTAGGTCCTTTTCTATAATTAACAAACAAAGTAGGGATGGAAAGGAAACGCTAACACAATTAAATACTATCATTTATCATTTATGTCCTTTACGTTTACGTTTATTGAACGAGCTTTACCAGCTTTCCGTTTCTAGGTAGGTACCTATCTATACCTACCAATATTTTATAACTACATAAATATTATTTATGTGCCCTTTATACAATGATGCCCCTAATCTGTCGTATCTTATTTTTGACGTAATATTTGTCCTACATTCAAAACCTTGCAACTTCAGCATTGTGTCGGGCTGATCGTTGTGATTTATAGCTCGGCGTTCGTTTGCGGCCCGCCTCCCTCCCTCCCCCCCCCGCGTTATATCTTTATTGTTTTAATCTTCACTGTTTACAAACTATTGTACCATTTTAAAATTATGAACTACTCAGATAGCACTCCCCTTCCATATCGCTCTAATATTCCAATTTAATGTTAACTTTTTAGGGTTGTTCAGAATCGGTTTAGCATTGTTCGGGAAATATCGAGGATACGTATCAGTTGATCGTGACTCCAGTCCACATTGTAGTATTGAGGTCACTGGACTGTGTGAGGTGTGACACCAGTCGAAACTCTAATCACCACTTACGAGACATAAACGAGACCAACATCCGATACACATCCAGTAACGTGACCAATATCCGCACACATCCAATAACAAGTTTCATATCCAGGAACAGAGGCTGGTATACCTAACAGCGTTCCTAATACTTCACAATTACAATTCGCAAAATCACACTGATCCAAGTTTGGTCGTAAGGCCGCAAATTGGAGCTCACCCGAGGCTAGGAGTGATTACATTAGAACATCACGCGTCACCTCGACTCCAATTTGAAGGGTCCAAACTATTTGTCCCAATCGAAACTCATTTGGAATTCAGATGGAATCGAAACGTCTAATTGCTTTCGGTTCAGCTCTTCGCATACTAATCTGTGACTGTGGTCGCTCCTGATATGCTACGTGTGCTTTTGTCGACTACATTGACTAGTCCATGTTCGTGTTGCTGTATCAGTATTGATTTAACAGTTTTTACAGAAATTCCACTTTATGAATTTAAAAGTTATTTGTTCTGCGATCCCAATTCCAAAAGCCAGGAAAACTTTAAGCACGAAATATTTCTTGAACTTTTCCGATTACAATCTTGTTTCAAATAAATACAAATGAGAGTTTTAATCAGTGTCGCCGAACAAACAAGTAATAACAGTAAATATCGCGCACCGCAGCTCGCAGTGCGGACTGCAATTTTTTTCCGAGTTCAATATTTACGACCTCGAAACATCGGGAGTCGAGACTCGGGACTCGGTATTGGTGTCGCCAACTCGCAAGTAGGTGACCGCTCGCCGACAATTCATAAAGTGGAGGAGGTGCCTCAGTTCACACCCTCGCGCCCACTTCTTCGCCTCTCCCCTTCGCAACTTTTCCCAATTCCACCACAAACTGTAAATAAAGCAAACGATCCGATAACGTGGCTGCTCCAATTTGGTGCACGGACGAAGGGATATTTCACTTTCGTTTCGACGATACTAAGCTATTTACATTTCGCGCCACTGCTGGTAATATTTACGCCTTCATTCTACTGAAATTGGAATGGATTTAACAAGGTCACGCCGACTCCAATTGCTTGAAGAAAATTGAATGTTCCTACAAACAATTATGAGAACCCCGGAGAGTACCCGCTTCTGATTAATTGACTTGAATTGATTTCCAATTAAGTTAGCAGGAAAAGATGGAAATGTGACTTACCTACCGGTGGAAAACAACTCTTTTCATTCACATTAGCATATTGTGAAACGAAAATCAATATGTAATGAACAAAAAGAGTTTGATATCAATATTCTGTTTTAAAGTTTTCATTTTCCTATAATAAAATGAATTTATCCGTGAATGGAAACAATTCCTAAAATTTCAGAATAATATTGTTTTGATGACAAACTACAATCGTAAAATGCTGACTCAAAATATATAGTACATATAAAAATGTTATATAAACGTAATGAAATTGAGCCAAACGAGAATACAAAACGCTAAAGGGCTCCTCCGAGTTTTGTTCCAAAAGATGACTAGAATACGTTGTTACCAAAGTTGACTCAGATAACTTAAACTTAACTTAGTTTAGTGTAAGTTGTTGGAAATACTCTTAAGCTCTAATGTTACCTATTTATAAGTTTTCTATTAAATATTATAAAAGAGTTCTTAACTTTAACGGTTTTCAGCCGAGTCGAGAACCAACATAATTTTAATTCACCTCCAAAGATTTCCCTCGACACTCGTCGACCTCTATAATGATTAGACAAACTTGAAGTTAAACAAGAATGTTCTATGGACACAGTCGGCTGCGAGGGAGCCATCGCGCTGCTCAATTATTCAAAAGAGTACAGGATTAAATTAAAAAAATATAAACTGTCAGCGCGGGAGGGTGTCTTAAACTTAGCGTTTGACGAAGTACTAAAGTTTAAATTAAATTTATAGAAGCGAGCGGAGATAGATGTGCGCACACCCGCACACGTCCGGCGTGGCTCGAGCGACACAACGCGGAGCTAAATAACGACAATCTAGTTTTAATTGCAGCTATTTGTCTCCGCTGCGATGTTGCAGATTGCGTCGCCGATGGACCAATTTTGCATGCTCTTAACGTGTTAATTTACAGCACTTACGAAAAGCGAACTCCAATACTTCGAGTTTTATGATCCACACAATCTTGTTTTTAGTATTATCATCACGTCTCCTGCACCTCTGTGATCAATGTTTAAATATTCACAAAGGCGAGCTGAGAGCGAGCATTTAAACCACTCGAACGACGCATCAAAAATAATGCCATCATTAAACTTCAAATCGCTCTTTTCAATCCTGTAAATATTGTATTAAAATTTTATGAAATCCAATTATGGAGTCGTAACTTTAAACCGAATTGTAATGGCGATCGTAAATAACAATAATAAAAAAAAATGAAATGACCATTTAGATGTGTATAATACTGATAAGGACGGACATTAGAGGCACAGTGCCTTATTAGATCGGTATGCGCGTGATGAGCACTTATCAGGGTTATCTTTTAATTTTATTATGAGTGCTTTATTACAAAGGCTCGTAACGCATGTCAGGCTCAAGTGGCGCGCGGCGAGGCGTTTTTTGTGGCAGTCGGCGCTTGCGGCTGCCACTCCGCTTTTAATGACTCTATTAAAGAGATTAATAGCGTCTATCGCTTAAAAAACATCCGAATTTTTTTCATTCTTTACAAATTTAATTAATGTGATATAGATCTTTTAACCGGATTAGTGTTTAGGACGGCAAGGATTATAGCGGTTACTATTTTTTGCCTCATATTTTATCAAAATTGATTGCCTTCATCGCCTTGAAAGGACTTGTTCGATTAGGAAAATTACGTATTACATGAGACACCACGTGCATGTGTTAAAAGCTCATTGTATTTTATATCCTGTGGTGTAAATAGGCGGATCCATACTATATAAGATCATAGAATAATTATTTCATCGTAATAAATCTGAAACACTCATCTCTCATCATTAACAACGCTCAACGTTTTATTAAAATCACATTAACAAACAGTATCTCGTTTACAAATTGAAAGCCCTCTTGCATCAATTTACATTTGTTTAGTTTGAATTACGCAGTACAATACTTTGTCTCCGCACTAAGAATGTAAATTCATCCTTAGCTTTAGCTTCAATTCGTATTAAAAGATGAGACAGCGTAAGTTGGAGTTAAACTGGTGTTACGATTCAGTGTCTGAGTAGACCGGGACCGGGAACCGGGTCCGGGTACCGGGGGTGAACGACTAACTGGATTGCCGTCCCCCCTCGATTCTTCCGCGCGAGCTAGCGCCCAATTTGGCGGCTTGCTCGGGCCTGCACGTTTTTGCACGCATCCCCTTAATATGGACCTTCCGACGAACTCGCAACTACCGACTATAAAACATGCCCCGGCACGCGGTGTAACTTGATTGTAACTTGATTGCGATGAAAAAATCTTCTTCAATAAAAGCGCCAGTTCGATTCTCCAAATCGTTTCCAAAGCATGGGAAAGGTTAATGTTCTACAACTTTCTGTTCAGTTGTCTTTTCAGTACCGTTAATTAAATGTGCATGCAAAGTGGGATTTCCTCCATTTTTCAGTCATTTTGCTTGTTTCCGTGCCAACAAAATTGACAACATTCTAATTATTAATGGAAAAGAGACATCCGAAATACATTTCTATCCGATACATAAACCGAGACTCGAAATGCGGGGTAAATTAAGACGTCATGTACAAGCTTTTACGAAACTATACCTATACATTCAAAGGAAAACATGCAAACAGACTAACAACACATTTAAGGAGAATTCCCAATCGCTCGGTGTCCCGCGTGCGGCGGCGGCGCGGCGGCGGCGCGGCGTGCCGGAGCGGCCGGCGCGCGGCGCTCGGCGCACGCCGTCTTGTCTGCGGAGCTGCGGCGACTTGATACACTGCTCATAGTCAGTGGCGCTCCGCCTGCCGACCAGACGGTACGCCTCTACGCTCCTCGCGCGCGAACACAACGAATTCAAACACGATCCTATCGTCGACAACTACGACCGCTACATAACATTTTTATTATATTTTCCGTGTTCTTTTGATTTTCACTTAATTTTTCTTTAGTGTGTTTTTTTGTTTGTGTTTCGTATTTCTGAGATCTTTTATTCGATTTTATTAAAGAATAGAGGAGGTTGTTACCGTGAAAAGCTTCGGGCTGGGCGCATCTATTGTGAGTACAATGTATCGCCTTAACGCACATCGGGTTGAACATTTGCGATGAGAATATCGGAGATGATGCGGCTGACATTCCATTGGTTTAATAGATGCGATTCATGAGATATAAAATTCAGGAAAAATGATTTTGAAAATGGGCGGGAAGTCGCCTCCGGGTGTGAAGGCAGTGGAGAAAGAGGGGAAGAAGGAAGAGAAGAAAGAGACGATTAAAAAGAAATGGGAGAAATGTGAGGAGAGATGTCCGGGAGATCCGTGGGCTTACTGTGTGGTGTTATGGTGTGCTTGTGCCATGAGCCTGATCTCGAGCGGATACAGCCTGTACAAGCAACAGGGGCTGCAGGGGCGGCTGTCGCTGCTGGAGGAGCAGCACCTGGCGCTGCGCAGCGCGGTGCTGGAGCCGCAGCAGCCGCTGGTGGAGCGGCTGCGGCGCGAGGTGCTGGCCCGCCCACCCATGTACTGGCGCCCAAGAAGGAGCATCCGCGACTACGGAGACTGCGTCTGTCCACCAGGCAAGTGAACTGTTATACATACGTAATTGAATCACATAAGCGCGATGAATTCTTATATAGCAATATTCTAATATAATATTATATACCTACATAAGGTACAAATTTACATTGTAGATATGCATCAGCGTATCTGGAAAATAATGATTAGTGGGTCGTCTGAGGGGTGGAGTTGTAGAAGTTGAACTATACGCTTTGGAGCACAATGGGTAGTAAAGAAAACAAACAACAAAAAAATATAGGTTAAATAAAAAAAAATGGGACTCAATTTTTCGTATATTTTTTCGGAAATCCACCTATTTTAATGCAGTATCGGGTTAACCTTGACCATAGAAACCATTTAGGCCCCACTACGCGGGGCCCCTACTTCAGAATGGGTAAAAAAAATAACCTAACCTGTCCGAGTCTGGTTGCCCCAAGTCACGAGCTCGCTCTTGCATCCTAAGTTCTAAAAGCATCCCTTCGACATCATTTTTACGACAAACGGAGACAAAAACACTTAGATGCTTTTCGCCTTATATTTGAGTGTTCTATACGATATAATCGAAAAACTAAATATTTACGAAAAAAAAAAAAAAAACTTTTTTCCTCAGTTTTAGAGCCAACAAAAAGGTATAAAACCTTTTTTTTATAGTTTTGTTTTTAATCTTCTTCATTTTAAATATTTTGCGTCTTCTTTTGTTTTTACTTCTATACGTCATCTCATTTAAACACGAAACCAAATATTATATCTAACTGGTTTTACCCGGCCCGGCTTCGCACAGGTAGCACTAAGTATCCAACACCTACCCTACCTATCTATCCTACCTACCTACCTACCTACCCTACCTACCTGCCCCACCTACCTACCTACCCTACCTAGCTACCCTACCTACCTACCTAACCTACCTACCTACCCTACCTACCTACTCTAGCTACCTAACTACCCTACCTACCTACCCTACCTACCGACCCTACCTACCTACCCTACATACCTACCCTACCTACCTACTCTACCTAGCTGTCCCGTCAGACGTTGGCCTGTAAAATGTTTCCCTTTGGGTTTTTCCAATTTTTTTTTCTTTTAAACCAACCCCGTAAAGAGGTGACTAAAAACAAAAATAAATAAAAAACAAATCAGTCAAGCCGTTTCTGAGTTTTAGCGAGACTAACGAACAGCCATTCATTTATATATACATAGATATAGAAAAAACTCATGTCACAGTTTTTGTTATCGAACTCCTCCGAAACGGCTTGACCGATGTTTATGATTCTTTTGTGTATATTTGATAGGTCTGAGAACAGGTCGTAAATAGTATATTTCATACCGCTGCGGGTGAAACCGCGGGGCACAGCAAGTATTTTATAATATTTTCATTATTTGTTTGCATATGTCTAATATATCAGTAAAGTTAACAAAATATTCGTAGGCCTATTTCTCGGAAACGGTGCGTCGTAGGACCATGCTTCTCAGAAGCTAAATTGGTTACATAAGGTTAACCAGATACTGAAATAAAAATTGTAAATTACCGAGAGGGAAAAAAACTGTCCTGCGCCCCTAAGGCTACATTCTAACCCTTAAGCGTCACCCAATTTTCGTACTTAAAATACCCAGCATTAGATAAAAACTATCCTGATTTAATATTTCTCAGATACGGGACGCGATCTATTGACTGCATATTGAAGTATTGGGCGAAGTACATTTATAACGTGCGCGTACGGCTATCGAGTATCGAAAATCCGCCTATTCCAGTCTATTCATATTATGCAAACATAAACCTCATTGCGAGAATTAATTTTAAATGAAACAATGCTTTTTGACGATTGATCCTGGACTTGCTAAGATGTTTAATTCACAAAATGTTAGTTTTGTGTTGTAGTACACAATTTGATGCAAAGTCAAATTCAAAGCATTTATTTCAAATAAACCAATTACTGGAATGGAACTGGGCACTTTGGTCAAGCGGTCGGTCAGTCAGAAAGATGAAGCTCGTTGCCCATTTCAAAGCGTAGTAGGGGTACCTACTACATGACGCACGTATCAGCAACGTTCAGCTCAACTACTCAAACATTTTGACGGGAGCTAAATGATCCAACACGCGCCACCATCAGCGAGACATTAGAGTAAGCATGGCATACTCTCAGCCGCCAGAGCACATTCAAGTGAATGAAAGACGTACCTAGTAAACGGTAGCTTTATATTAGGTACATAGTACTCACATGTGCTCTGCAATTATTCAATACGATAATAATTATCAGAAGGAATAGTTTAATTAGAATTACACACAAAATAATTTGATGCATGACAAAAGACTTTATGCCTCGCAATCGATACGCGGTGGAAGGACCTTACGTAATAGGCACGGAAGAAAGGACCATTCGATACAGTACGTCCCATCGTACGCGAGTCTATCTGAATTTGAGTAAATACGTCAAACGAACTCGGAACAGATATTTGGACTAAGTATTTTTCAATACTCGTACTAGGTAGACCTAGTACGGCACACCACTACCGGCCAACATTCAACTGATCAACATTGCACAATAAAACATTCGCAGATTTAAAAATTTCAAATAACCGTAATTTAGTTAAAGGAACGATCGTATTTAACACAGATTGCCAATTATCCAAAGGATCCCTTAACAGCAACTATCACTTCACGCGAGGAGTTCGAGCCAATCTTTTCGGAGCTATTAATTTTTTTCCCTCTCAGCCGCAATACGAAGTTAATCCGGAGTTGAAAGCTGTCACTAACCCCATGGTTATCAGGCGGTGTGGCTCGAGATGGAAAAAATGATAAACGCCGGATGGCGCATTCTACGTGGCGAGGGACGGTTCAGTTCGAGGGTTCCCGGGACCCGCCGGCTCGGGGCCCACGGCTCTGGATAATAAAGGAGTTGAGCTTTTATTACGAGTTGTTGTATGGCCCGATATTGCTGTTGAATTTGAATTATGTCGTTAGTATTCTGTTCGCGGTCCGCCAGTTTATTTTGATGATTACGAATCTTTTGTTTTTGGTTTTCTAAGTATCTCATAATTTATAATAAGAAAAGTTAGTATTACAAACGCTGGTTATAGCGGGAACGTTTGGTTAGGGTCACTTTCGTTGCGTAACAAAGTTTAATGGTGCGTTTCAACAATATTTTAGCTTACGTGTTCAACCGATAATTTGAGTGAGTTAGGAGCGTAATATGGGAACCAATGTTCAATCAATAAAACATAGTGGTGGGTTGGGGTCCGGGTGGGGACTAGAGCGATAAAAGTGTCGCGTGTCGTTGACAGCGCCGTGTTTATTTGGATTATTGGGTGCTGTGGAGTGGCCGCTGCGGCTATTGGTGGCCGCGCTATTGACGGCTGAATAGCCGGCCGGCCCTCCGCGGCCGCCGCCAGGCGTGGACCACGCATTGTACTGATCCCTTTATGTACTCGTTGTGAAAATAGGTAATTGATTCGATTGGACTCGTTTAAATATGTGCAGTGGATGGAAAATTGGGATATTATAGGTTCTTGATATTGTGCGTTGGCGGGTCATCACTTCATCAGCCATCTGAGTACTAATGTATTTCAATAAGCACACTGCTGTCGTCAATCATTCGGTGGAGATATAAATTCTGTACAAACAATGTACCTAACTTGAACCAACATGTAGGAATACAGACAGAACGAACCAAAATTCAATACTGAGTCACTGACGTCGTAAAGGGCCAAACGATCGACAAAACTGATTGGCTGAGCAAATGTCACAACCAGCATCGCCACTATACACAGAACGAAGATTTAGTAGAATTGATAGTGTTCGGTTCAGTACCTACCTATAGAGAGTCAGTAAATACTGACGGTGTCTGAGTCGGAGCGGAGGTACGCTCCAAAATTATTATCTAGAATCAGATTATTATTCAACGATCATTCAAAATCAGAATAGATAAATGTAGGTAATATAGGTATGTAGGACAATCTTTAATAGAAGGCTTGTGCGTGTGGGCGGAAAAGGACATCAAATAGATTCCTATCGAAACCACATTAAAGTCTGAAGCATGACGCGACGCGCTTCCATCTAAACTTTACTCAATGTTCACCGCACTGCTTGAGTGTCCAACAAATGATCCTCTATCAACAATATCCCATTAACTTTGAGTTAATACATAGTGATTGCTTGTTAGATTCTCTCAATAATTCCTAAATACACTGAAGTCCTTAGAAGCCTATGTCAACATCGGATTGTAAACTTTAATCTGTGCCAGCGATTTATAAGGTGTTTGGGCACATAAATAGTAGCCGAGTCCGAGGTAATAAAGGGTTAGTCTTAATATATTATATTCGTAGAAATTGTAAAGGTTTGCCTGTAACTCATTGGAATTGGTTCGATAGAGAGTATTTTATGACCTGCACGGCTTACGAAAATAGATGTTCGGACTTTTAGAGCTATTTGATAAGACTTTTTCAGACCCTATATTTGCATTTGCATATACATATAAAAACAGACATGGAAATCAGGATTCACAGATTCTGATTTGATAACCATTACGCGTATAGACAGTATTTTTTGCTAAAATTTTGTTTTCTGGACCTGATAGCGATAATTGATGCAAGGTAAAAATTCTTGACAATAGCACTGAGTTGTACAAAGCACACAGTTATTACCACCAACAATAATGTGCACCGAACAGTCTTACATCCGTTCACACGTGCCTCTATCTACACTAGTTAGCGCGAGCAACTGGCGCGACTACTCGCCAGTGCAATTAGCCAGCTTTTTGTTCCACGACTTAGGCATAACTAATCCGTTGGGTCTAGCTCCATTGTTAGCTCACTACTGGAATGGATGAATGGGGCAGCGGCCGTGCTGCACTACGTATGTGTTCACTGGTTCGGTATTATTATACATATATTATGACTGCATGCATAGAATCGTTACTACATTATTTTTTATGTGAGTGAGTAGTCATGAGTTTGAATCTATAATACACATTGTGCAGTTTATATAGGCACCGTCAGGCTCACTTAATTTTAGTCCATTTAATTATTCAAATCTTTAACAAATATTATCTGACAAATTAAAAATGGTTTGGTTTGATATTCAATTTAAGGTCTGATTCAAAAACTAATTTACAAGTGACATGTTTGCCTAATAAACAGAGATAAAATACGGCAATTGATTATTTGTTTATCTTAACTAGTTGAAATACTGGTATTTGAGTAAGTGCTATAAATTAAATAATAACTCCTATCTAAATGAGACTGAATTAGAAAATGAGATATCTCATAAATTGGTAATTATGATCTCCCCTACGGAATAGTGTCATTCCGTCACATACGGGCATGAAGACATCAAAGGAACTCAAATTATGATTGCCTAAACAAATATTTCAGCTTGGATAAGAATGTTAGAGATATAAGTAGGTAGGTACCTATCCCTGACCCTATTATGTTTAGATAATGATATTGCATTTTCGATCGATGATCTGTCGATCGATGATTAAGCTACGCTTGCCGCGGTCGGTTCGTGGATGGATGACCATCCGTTGCATTATACGCTCCGTGCCTCGGAAAGCTCGTTAATGCTCGGTTCCTATAAAAAAAATCGAATTGTTTTGGTTACCAATGGTAGCATTTTTTTGCCAAACTGGGGCATATAAATATATTCTTAAGCAAATTTTACCTGTGATAGCTACTTCCATATGGGAGGATTTAACAAGCAAAGCTATGAGGTCTATGCTTTATTATTGGTAAAGATAGAAGAGTCTTAATTTTAACCAATACCGGTCCGTAAACTATAGGAACCGGCCATGAGCCGTTGGTCCCGGCTGTCAATCGTTGATATTTGACAGTCGTTACGGTAGTAGAAGTAGTAGAAGTCGAAATAGAATAGAATATTCTTTATTATGTACACCATAAAAAATACAGATATAAATGAAGAAATTTTACATAGGGTGACACAATGGGCGGTCTTGTCGCTAAAAGCACAGCACAGCACAGCAACTGCGGACAGCAGTCTTACCAAAGGGTATCATGTTATCCTGTAACTGGGTTCTGGAGGTCAGATAGGCAGTCGCTTCACGTAAAATACTGGTATGCAGCTGCATCCGGTTAGACTAGCTGGAAGCCGACCTAAAAATAGTCGGGGAAATATTGATTGAATCAAATTGCATGTCAATGGCACAGAGAACGCGTATCGATGTTACAGTAATTTTTTTTCTGTGTAGATTATGATATGAGATAAAAACCAAAAGCGTCTCTCGTCCATCATTCTAAAATGTTAGATTGTAACCCTTCTACACATCTTCCACTCTAATACTTTGGACGCGTTGAATTTCTCGTTACAACCGTGTCCACAGTAAATTGCCGACTAGCCAACAAATTAGCAGTAATCTTATTAGATAATTGAAATGAACGATAATCGCACAATCGCCGCACTATCGTTACATAATCACGGTGCAACTGGTTGCCGAGTTGTTACGAGGTAACGCGACCGCGGCCGCGCCGCCGCTCGCCGCCGTCGGAAGCATTTTGCATACATGCATGTTAACCAGGCTGCTTTGTGAAGATGTTCAGATAAGCACTACTTATGGAGAAGACATTAGAGCGGCCGGCGAATATTAATGACATTATGTTACTCGTAACATACTTTTTCATTATATTCATATATCTACTTAAGTATAAGAGTGTTAAAGTGGTACATACAACAGTTTACTTTATAACATTTTGCTTTGTAAAAACTTTCAGTGTTCACTCTCTGGTGGAAGTTGGTCGTAAAAATAACACTCGAGGTCTGATCAGCAAATTGCTCCTAAAATCAGTTGCAGTTCAATACTCTGTAAGAGTAAACGTGTAAAACTGGGTTGACAGCTTTATTAGGCCCACTAGTGCGTTTAGTCGGGTTAAATTAGTAAATGTAGAGTTTGTAAACTCGGAATTAAATAATAAAACTTTTAACTCTTATTACGTATTGTGCCAGTAAAAAGTAACACCAGACATTAGTGTTTTTTGAGTTGGGAACATTGCAGTTCAATCGACGAAACATAAAATAGAGTTGCAATATCTATGCCCTAATATGTAATCCGACCAAAAAATATGAACGAACAATGAACGGAAATTGTATACCGAGCTTTTTAACACTACATTACGGTACGTAATACTTTCTTATCTTTGGATTTTATAACATGACATCTCATTTTATTCGTAATGTAGGTATGTGGTCACCATGGAAATTTAGTTTATTGATTGACGAAAACGTCGAAAAAATATGTTTTAAGTTTTTTATCATTTGTTATTGTATATTGTTATTTTTATATGAGTTCATGAATATATTGCCTGCTGATATAGTACCGAATGTTTACTGTCGAACAATTTAAAATACAAAATAAGTTATCAGCGGTATCTTATAGCGTCAATTTATGTTGACATTACTAACACTACTCCAGAGTTTAGCAACTTAACTCTCCCACATCGGTGGGTTTAATATTTAAAAGTCTAACTCTAGGTTTACCTCTAACTCTTGGTGGCGCAAGATTAATTATTTAACCCTGAGTTAGCTGTTAACTCCGACTTATTTAAGATAACTCATGAACGCGTAAGTTGGCCTTAGTCAGAGTGATAAAATATACCTACGTATTAACTACCTCCCTACCTACTGAAAAACTAAGTTTTGTTCATTTTCATAATATTTTTACACGATTTGTTTACAATTAAAAGAGTTTGTTTACAGAAATCATTCAGACGAAAAGTAAATAGGTATGTACTTACGATATACCTATAATGTATGCCGGAAACTAAAAAAACGTCAACACGCAATTAATAATGTCTACTTTCCTCTCTTTATTACAGGTACATATTGATTACAGGAAAAACTTCATTACGGTAAATAACAAAGACTTAACACATTCAATTCAATTACAAAATGTTCGGCAAATCCCCTGATGCTTGTCATCCGCGCCGGCTGTCACTTAGTGCTGGCGATTGATACGAGTAGCTAACTGGAAAAGTTTATTGATTACACCACCGTCTACTGTCTGTCTATTTTGATTCCATTCACAAGTCTTCAAGAAATCAAATTTTGTCACTAGCTACTTATTATACTGGCCTTATTGGCGATGTTCTTCAGAAAGGTTACGTGCGTAGAACTCGCAACCGGCGCGCGGCGTACGTATATGACGATGTCTGAACGTAAACGAAGCAAAAGGAGTAGGTATGTAAGGATCGTAGTAGGTGGCGTTCTGTAGTTTCTGCCTACCCCCATGGGAATAAGGCGTAGGCGTACATATGTAATTAGTAATTAATAATAATATATATACATATTAAAATATATTGATAATAACACACACATGTGTGTTATTATTAATTTGCACATGATCATGAACGTCCATCTTTACTAAACAATCACATACGCATAGATACATAATAAAAAGGATGACAATCTTCATAATACCTACGGACTATTTTTCCGCCAAATCGTAACAAAACCAATAACAAAATGCATTGCAATCACAATGCAAAACACCTAAAAATCTACATATTGTAATCAGCATACCAATTTTAATATTAGTGCCTCCACCCACCGCGCTGCGGTTCAAACGAACCTAATTGAATATTTACCGAGACTCGCGGGTACATTACACGCGAGTGACATCAAGGAAATTACGACCCTCACATCTGCGCCGTTTGTTTGTACGTAATCAAAATCATTTCTATTTGATTTGTTCTGTCAATGTTTGGAATTGCAGTTGTTTTATAAAAAGTTACATCATGAAAATCCTGCAACATGAGATCCATATCCAGTAGTGGGTGAAGGGGTTGAAGATGAAGAAGATAAAAGTATTGCTACTTTTGAGGCTCCCATATGAGACCTACTCAAAAAGCTTTGCAGGAGCCAAATCCAAATTGCCACTCTTGGAGATCCTCCTTCTCTATTTCTCACAATATTTAGCAATAGCATAGCAATCACTCACCATATAAATAAGATACTGCTCCCAAATGACGAAGTTTATTAAAAAAAAGAAGTATTTTTGTTTTTTTTTACTTTCTTGTTTGACATGAGCTTCTCATTATTTGACATTATATACCTCTAATTCTGGCTTTGGCTTTTGTAGACAGGGGTTTAATTCAGATTTGTTACAGTTGTAATGGCAATCATGTCATTATATTTAAATAGGCTTTTATTTTTATACAGATTCTTCTATAATTTATGAATGTGAGAACGTTGTAGGCCTAACTTGTAGACTGTAGATTTGTAGACCTTTTATATTTTGTTGAGTACCTGTTACTTGTTGTCCTCCCATATCTATCAACACTGTAATTTTAAACATTGTAAAAACCCCTTATTTTTTAAATAGTAACGGTGGAGTTTCTTGCCTGGACTTCTCCATAGGAAACAACTACACTCGAGAGCAATGAATCCGGGTCACTTAAAGAATGTTAAAAATCTCGGAAACTAAAAATGATAGGTTAATGCAATAAATTGTATTTAATAGACAATGTAATACTCCTTAAATGAAAGTAAAAAAAATATGAGTCACCATACATTTTATTAACACAAAATTACATAAAGAAAAAAACTGCTGATCTCTCCTTAAAACAAAAATAGGAAACATGAAATTTTTGAACTTTATTACGATTTTCTTGAATTTTAATACTTCGTATTGCCTCTTCGTGCTTCCATTACTGCGTTTACGCGGTTTGGCATGCTGTACACCAAGTTCCTTATACGATTTTGGGGAATATTCTCCCATTCCTCTGTGAGAGCAATTTTGAGCTCACGAGGCGTGATTGGGGGAGGGTTTCGTTGTTTTACGCATCTGCCTAGCTCGTCCCAAGCATGCTCGATCGGGTTGATATCCGGGCTGCGCGCTGGCCACTCCATACGAGTAATGTTCATCTCTTGAAGGTAGTCATTCACAATCCTACCTGTATGAGGTCGGGCATTGTCATGCATAAATATAGCATCCTCACCTAAATTGACCATAAATGGACCAACGTGATCATTGAGGATTTCTTCCACATATCTTACGCTAGTTAAAGAGCCGTTTTCTATGATCACCAGCTCTGTGCGACTTTCAGAAGAAATTCCGGCCCACACAAGTACAGACCCACCACCGTAGGCTACTTTTTCTTCGATGCATGCTTGCTTGAATCTTTCCCCTGGTCTTCGATACACTCTGTGTCTTCCATCGTGCTTGTAGAGCATAAATTTTGATTCGTCGGAGAACATAACTTTTGACCAATCTTCAATACTCCAATTTACGTGGCTCTGGGCATATCTTAGTCTTGAAATACGATGCCCACGCTCCAGTTTAGGGCCGTTTGCAGGTCTAAGGGGTTTTAAGTTAGATTCAGCAAGCCGACGTCTTACTGTCCATGTACTTGGGTTACTTCCTCCGAGGCGTCGAAACTGATTTGTGAGTTCAGTTCCTGTGAGAAAGCGATTTCGAAGCATGGTGTTCACCAAGTATCGGTCTTCTCGTGCTGTGGTACACCTGGTTCTGCCCGTTCCTGGTCTGCGTAGGTTAGAACCA
Source organism: Griposia aprilina (assembly GCA_916610205.1). Lineage (NCBI taxonomy): Eukaryota > Metazoa > Arthropoda > Insecta > Lepidoptera > Noctuidae > Griposia > Griposia aprilina. The sequence continues at coordinate 563,271 of OU744293.1, read as the reverse complement.
GTTTCTTCGTAACGTCGGAGAACTCTTTGTACTGTTGACAGCGACACACCGACAGTCCTGGCTGTATCGCGCTGACTCCGGCCGGTTTCCAGCATTGTAAGTATTCTGGTGCATTCTTCAGGCGTAAGCGACATAATTTCAGCTTGAATAATGAATATAGAGCACTATCAACATGGTTTATGTACCCACATAAATGTCAGATTACAAACAAAAGCAAAACCAAATGCTGTAATTTCGTAGTTCCATCTTCGAAAGTGGCCCTTTTTCAAATTTGTTTTTTTTATGATATAACTTTACAATAACTAAGAAGTTTTAATACCTTCATTTAAGGAGTATTACATTGTCTATTAAATACAATTTATTGCATTAACCTAGCATTTTTAGTTTCTGAGATTTTTAGGATTCTTTAAGTGACCCGGATTCATTGCTCTCGAGTGTATTTGGAACCGTGCACCTAGCTTCTGACATTTCATAAATGCCCATGTTGGTTTATGTGAAATAAAATATTTTGATTTGATTTGATACTACTAACTAAACAGCGCTATTCGAGCAAAGATCGAAACGGTCGATCGAGATTCGATTTGCGTCCACCGTGTACTTCGTCACTCTAAAATAAATTACTTGATATGCGGCAGTCATTCACTAGTTCCTGGTACGCTTATATTACACGACAACGTCTACAACTCAGTTATAGTGACCCGATCCGTTTGTGTTCCGTGTGCACTATTATTACAGAAAGTGTCCATTCTCGCAGTGTCTTACGTATATCATCTGGTGACAGCTAAAGATTTGTTACAAGAGAATTCAAATTATTTCTATTTAAAGACATAGCAGCTGTGGGCGCTCGCGAGATGTATAGGTCTTCCATACACTATATTAGAGCTGGCTGCTAAGTTTCAGCCTAATATTACGTTCATACCACTAAAATAATTTTAATGAGATACACCTAATGTTAGAATGATATTGAGGACAGATCAACAATAATTCATATCCAATCATAGCTTACAAATATTAACGAGAATGTTGCGATTAATCTAAAATATGTACCTGTACCACCTGCTCATTACACGTGGAACGAAGTTGCGCGAAAAGATATACAGGAAGTATAGGAATATACTGAGTCGGATGCAATCGAACTGCGAATCCCGCCGGAGTCTGTGTTATGCGCGACAAAATATAGCAGGTGGCAAATCATAAGCATTAGCGACGGATACGAATCGATAGTTTCATAATAATCTTTTCTTTGAAAGTGTGATGACTGATGATGATCCTTTACCTGACTACCATCTATAACAACTCGTTTCTTTTTAAAATCCATATCTAGCCAATTAGAAACAACACTGGTTTTTTGTATTCAATTATTAGGTGTCTGACCTTTGCCAAAAAAAAATACGGGAATCCTTATTCTCTTATTTTTTACAAAATTCTTTACGAAGTCCTTCCTGATATCTGCCTTTAAGTATTTGCTTTCGCTGAGCTTTCGTGACTGGGATTACTTCGTGGCGGTGTCTCCGGGCGTCGGTAATGGCGGCGCGGTGTCGACCTAATTGATTCGTCGCCGGCACCACACGAACCGACTCTTAGCTCCCGAGGCACCGACATGCGGGAAACACACCTTACACGGCAGCATCATTATAATTCCTCTCCATAAATTCAATATAATTTTTTCAGTGGCATGAGCAAAAGTCACTATGAAAACATTAGTTCATACAAGAAACTTTTTTACAAAAAAAAACAACCGACTTCCAAACAAAAAACACTAAAAGACGTGAAAAATAACTTTAATTTTAGAAGTCGGTTGTTTTTTTTTTGTAAAAATGTTTTTTTTTTCACTTTTTTGTTGCGGTACCTACCCCACACAAATTCGTATACCACTATTTGATATGTAAATAACGTGACAGGAAATTATTAACACATCAATATAAACTAAGTGGAAAAAATATGCAATATTAAGGATAACTCAAAAGCTACTGGTCAGACTTTGAACAAATTTAAATGGGACCACATGTGAAGCACCAGCTATCAAATAAAAAATAATCATCCAAATCGGTTAACCCAGAAAAAAGTTCTGAGCTAACACATATACATACAGACGAATTGAGAACCTCCTCCTTTTTTTGATGTCGGTTAAAAATAAGTTACTTTGCAACTATAGATCCTAAAAATAAATCAGCTGTAAAATTGAACGAAGAGATCGCTTCTATTGATAAAAGGTAGTCTAATAAGTCAGGGAAAGCCTTGAATAGAAGTGGTACAAAGCTAATTGATTACTACGCGGAGTACTAACTTCCGGCGAGTAATGGAGTAGACGCTGTTATCACTAACGTGCTAATTATACGCCGATAATTCTATAATAATAACTTGCCTATAGGGAAAGTTTCTAAGCTTATAGTAACAGACTTTAGTAAATTGATTCCTTCGAGATGAAACTTTAGAGCTGATACTAACACATTTAACACGTTCGCTTCAGATCTGAAAGTCTCAGGATCGAATGTGGAATTGATTATTTAATAACTTCATGTAACTTAGGACAACTTAATAACAGTGTGGTAGATTAGATAGAGCTAATCAATTCCTTTGAGACTCCGAATTTAATAGAGCTTCGAGTAGTTTCAGGAGATAATTTAAGACGTGCAAATTTAAACATTGGAAGATTGAAACAATTTGTAAACTTATAAAATTTTGGTAATCCTCATGATGATAATGACATATTAAGTGATGCAACACCAAACAACATTCATGTTGCAATCTTTGTGCATGTAACTAAAGAAAGACTATGACTGCAGAGCATGTTAAAACTAATCAATTTCTTGTAGAACCAAGTGTAATGGAACTCAAAGTAAAATAAATGTGAACGCTCTTCGGCTGAGTGATGCACTGTCTATATTGTATTGGTTACTTTATTACTGTACGAGAAGAGGAGAAAGTTAATAATAGTTCAGTTAGTTTGGAAGATATCGATATCTAAGAGAAGACTTTCAATGGTTATGAAGCTGATGAACTAAGCAGCTATTTTGAGAGCTTATATTTATTATATACCTTATATTAAGAATCTCAAATTAAAGACCGTCGTAACTCAAATCACTTAATACTATAAATAATGTACGATACAGCCCAATGAAAATAAAAAAAAAAGATTTGGGAAAAGCCTATAAATAAAAGTACTGGCATACTAATTTTATTGGTATCGTACAAAAGCTCCCGTTCTCATAGACCGTTCAAATAGACATGACATTTTACAAGTTATAACCTTGCTCTTACCTCAATGTGGTATGAAAGTACAACAGCCACGTAAAATTAATAACTTTACCTTTAGCTCAACTGCTCAACGTGAAGGAAAGCGATTGTAATGTCGCGGTCGGAGCGGGAACAAACTAATTGATTCGTCCGAGCTGCGTACGCGCCTGCCTTACTAAGTGGCCGCACGTTAGAGCAATGTTAACGAAGCTACATTACTGCGGGTAATACAGGGTGAAAGATTTACGAATATTTTAATATTGAACTTTGAATTTCAAAAACGAACCTGTTTGTTCAACGTTTTCTTTAAAATATTTTACACACGATTTTGTCCTTATTGAATTTGCTGTCGCGTCGCACGTCTAACCATTTCAAAAGAAAGCTTTAATATTTTGCGTTTACTAAAGTTGTGTTTTAAACTTTAAAATATTATAAAATATAGTCAACTCAATTTCAAAAACGTCTTTCTCAAAATCAAATACTGTTGGTTAAAAGGTAAAGTAAATAGGTACCTGCTTACTAATTTGGTTAAACACTTAAAACAAAAAGGGCAGTGATGCTCATAAGCGGTGTTGACTCAATCAATTGTTGAGCAGCAACCATTGAGCACGGTTCAAGTTTCGTTCCTCAGTAATTGAGAGCTCAAACATAGTATAAGCAGATACAGAAGGCCAAGTTAAGGTCATCTCTGAACGATGTCTCGTCGAGTTCTGACAGCGGAAATAATAGGAGATGCCACCAATCAGCTTGGTGCTTGATGAGTAAGTTTATGGGAAACCAACTGTTGTTCTGAAAAATGGATTAGAAGATCAGTTTCAGAAGAACAATAATAATAGTACAGGGATATTTACTGTTCGTTCAAAGACGGCTGTGCAGCTGCCAACAACACAGTAAAAAGCAGTTTTACTTTGTTTCTCGGCCCCTTGTCCATGTCCATACTTTAGTTATCATCACATGTAAGTACACCTTCTGTGTCTGTCTTTACTGATCTCAATTATATCGTTCGTGAGCCCCTAATTAATGCATGACGTATACGATACGTTCCTTCACTTAAAATTCCTGTCTTTGTTGACTTTGTTCGGTAATAGGAAAATTGCTTTCGATACGTCTCTTGAGTTGTTGCTTGATACGTTTCAATTAAATTGTCTCTTTGTTTAATTTCCTTAATTAAAATGCTAAGCTCAGTTGTTTGATTGCTTTGCCCTTAGTCGTTCCAACCGGTAAATTACTTTTTTCGGTTAGTGAGCACGGAATTACTGTCGACCTCAGAAAACGAAAATTCGAATACAAATTCAAAAACTCTTTTCTATTGGTTCGTACCAAACTTCAGCCATGCACGTTTAGCTCAAATCAAGCAAACAAAAGAGCAAACACTGGTAATCTGGACAACACACATGTTATCTACTTAAACATTTTTGTACATTGCGTGTTTTTGTGAGCAGTAGTCGGCTGCTAATGAGGTTGGCATGCGTTGGAAATTATGGTCCTCGATAGAGTTATTAGCAGGCCCAAATAAAGGTGCAGAAGGACCAAAGTTAATTTATGTTAAAATCTCCTAATAATATGAGATGAGAAGCACTTGATAAAAATTTGAATATCAACACTCATGAACTATGCAGATCACAGACCTAAAGAACAGTGATGGCGGAAACAGTTTTCATACTGTTAACTATATTCTGCTATTTTAATGAGTGCAGAAGTGCTACTCTGCAAACGTCACATCGAACCTCATTCAAGTGACCACACACAGTTCTAAAGCGAACTCACTAGTTTTAAAATAAATCATCGTTGATTTGATCCTCGAAGTGATGTTTAGAAAACAACAGTGCAATTTGAGTCCATAGGCAGACACTTATAGGATGGTCCTCCTGTACTATTTAAGTGTAGTAGGGTGGTCTTTCTGAACTATTTTTATGAGATGGTATTGGTGTAAGCACTTAGAGCAGTTTGGCTAGGAATTAAATAGAAAGCTGTTGGTTGGTAATAGACGCGGATATCACGCGTTATGGCGCGTTTATATTTATAGCCGCGCGTTTACCCGTCCCGAGGTAGGCGCACTGGGTGATTTGTACACGCATCGGTTTGTTATGGCTGCTATGAATTTTATTTGTGAGACTTTCTCTCCTCTCTTCCTGGACTATATAGTATCAGCAACCTATACCGCCACTGCTGGGACACAGGCCTCCTCTCGGTGAGCGGAAGTGGGCCGTAATCCATCAGGCAGCCATAGTGCATGCTGGTAGATGTCACATATCTTCGAATTTTTAGTTTATTCCTGTCAAACTACATTTCCCATTCTGAAATTGACTAAAGTAACACAAATTAACTATGTATATTATAGTTTGACAGCACTCATGTCATTTTAGTTATTAAATTAAGTGAAAATGGCAATTAAGAATTGAAAATTAATTTTGAAAATATTGATTGTCAAAGTAAATCGGACTTAAATCGCGATTAAAAATTTCACAGTTCTCTAACAGTTCTTGAACATTAGGATGCTTGTGAGTTTCGAAATCATTATGGAAGCATGTGATTGCAGCTGTTGTCGATTCACGACATAACAAACAGACAGACTCAGACAAATTCAAGATGCCCTTAATATTTAATAAGGCTTTTCTACGGCGACGAGAATACCCGAGTTTTCAACTTAGGTACTGAACGAGAAACCGGATTATCTTTTCTCGACATCACATTTTTATTAGTAAACTAGCTTTTGCCCGCGGCATCGCCCGCGTGGTTGTCGAAAAAATCCTGTATACGAATATCCGTCTGCATTAAAAATACATATATACCTACTTACCTATGTGCCAACTTTCATGATGTTCGGTCAAACAGTATTGGAGTTCACTCTAGACTCACAAAATGTATCAGGTACTTACATAAATATTTAAAAAAAATATTCACACAAATCATGATTCGAAAGACACGTAGCGCCATCTAGCTTCCTAAAGCAATTGTGACCGTCAACAGTTATTGTTCTTTTTTTCTCATTAACAACAGTATTTTTTTCTGCATCAAAGGTACTCTGTGTCACTTTCTGCACCCCTGACAACTTATATGCAAAATTTAATGATGATCAGTTCAGTGGTTTAGGCGTAAAAAGGTAACAAACGAACAAACTTACTTTCGCATTTCAAAATGAAAATATTTTATTTCACTTATGGGCACTTATGGAACGTCAGCAGCTAGGTGCACGGTTCCAATTGGTCGTTTCCTATGGAGAAGAACCGGCAAGAAACTCCACGGTTACTCTTTTAAAAATAAGTGGCTTTTACAATGTTTTCAAATTACAGTGTTAATATGTATAGGTATTTATAATATTACTTGGGATTAGGAAGTTAGGATTAGCTTTAATACGCTGAAATAAATAGCAAGATAATCATGCTACCTGTTTCTAATTTTAGTGCTGAAGATTGTCGATTTTATTTAAATGAATGATTTTGTTTCATATTGAAAACCGAAAAAATATCGCCGAAGTTATAAATGATAAATGATTTTTTTCCTGTAAGTATGTTCGTACAAACACTTTTACACGTCAATCATATTTTTTAAACTAGATCAGGACGGCGTTTCCTATCTGACTACTCTGAGAAGGAAGGCCGAAACAAACTCAGAGATCACAGTCTCTTTTAAAGTCCAGACATAATCTTGATCAGATCATGTGAAGACCATGTAGATTGGTATCTGAAATGGTCTTTTGAGGAAAGAACCACACAGATTGAGTGGACCTGTCCAGCCAGTGCACGCATTTGTCAGTAATCGTGCAGGTCAACTCAGGAAGTACGGACTTAAGGAGCTCAACGATTCGACGAACAATACCAAAGAAAGATACACCACAAAGATATACCGGTTACGTTACGAATACGTTACCGAATACGGGTTATTGCATCTTAATTTATTAAAATAAACATTAAAGTTGTTGCCGTCATTGAGCTCCCCGTATTTCATTTAAATACTTATTAATAAACAATAAATTTTATTTTAGTTTACTCAGAATTTTTTTTTCACTTGTCGGATCATTTCGTTCACTTTCATTCACTCTTTATTTTAATTTCCGACAAATCTTGGTCTATGGTCTACACAACTTAGCGATTGTGAAACTCGATTATAGTTGTGTCAAAATTGTTTTTATGTTTAGAGAATCTTGTCTGCAGAATAGCTTTTAAGATTGTCTTTTTAGTTCGGTGTACAAGAGAATCGGCACTAATGTCTATCTTTAACCATTAACCGCAAGAATCACTGTGATAAAAATTAGCTTACCCTACACTAAGAGCCTTTACAATAAATTGATTTATATAATTTTTTCCGATGAAACAACCGCTTAAACCATTTATGCGCAGACTTATGTTTCGAATACTTTGAATTAATTAACTTAACACCAAGTTAGAGATTATTGGTGTTTGTTGTGTTATCGGTCGATCAGCGGCGCACTAGACGGGTGCACGTGGTCTAATGGACCCACCCATAGATATAAATATATTGCTAGGGTCCCACCAGACGGGTCTACAGAGTTAGACCGACACTCGCACGTGCGGTACGTACGTATTGTAATCTATGCCAGACTTATTATAATTACTATCTTGATTTGGTAATTTGTGGCGGTGAGTTTCGTTGCACGGAATGGGTGCGATGCCGAAGTAGGTGCTACCAACTTTCATTTGAAAATTTTCATTTAAAAAATATTGAGATGGAATATGAGTAGCAGCATCATCTTACTGAAATCATCAGTCTGTCTGTTGAGTGTGGTAGGTACGCAATTAAATATAAAAAAATATTGTGAAAAAATGGATAGGTCCAGCAAAAATTAATCTAAACTTTATATAATAATGAAATTTAAAATTTCAAAATTATCTTCATCAAATTACGAACTCGGCAATTTACAAACCTAATCCATCAAAAATTCAAAACTGCAACTAGAACTTTGATTACCAACTCTCCCCTACGTATCCGAGCCATCAATCAGTCGTACCAACATCTGTATACGAATGGATTGCACGATAAACATCTGTCCCAGTCCTACCACTCATCGACAATGTTCGCAAACGTTACAAGTAGGAACCGAACCAAACGTTATTCAATCCCAGTGGTGCATTTATCACGTACGGCTCTAAAACAAATCCTTTCGAGGCTCGTAAAACGCTCATAAAAATAAAAGCGAGTCGCCATCACGGTAACACATTGATAGGCGCGACACGACCGCATCTGTTTGTTTTATTTCTCTACGCTGATTGCTTGTTTGCGCACCGTGGCGGACTAACGACGCCTCTGTTACTACGCAATGGTTACAGATTAACTATTAGCTGAATTTGCGTCGTTAAGCCCATGGTTGATATAAGTTTTATTCGGATTGCTGTATAGTTGTATTAAGTTTTTATTTGGTTTGGCTCTATTACAGCTTTGGCCTTTTTAATTGGCACTCGTATGGAATATGGAAGGACCAGTAAAAATCGAGTAATAACAAATGTTACTTGGTGTGGTTTTCCCCTCGGTACTCGGTAGTAAAGATTACAGCTCAGCTTCCGTATCGCGGCTCTTGGATCTCTTAATAATGAAGATGGATGCGTGTTCACTTAATTTGTATTTAACGACGTTAACGTTAGAGTAGGTTGTAGTGGTTCTTTCTATTGTTTTAAATAATATTTACTTTCGAACATACATACATACATAAAATCACGCGTTCTTCCCATGGGGGTAGGCAGAAACTACAAAACGCCAGCTGCTATGATCCTTACATACTCCTTTTACCTCGTTTACATTCATACTTTCGAACACTGTCTTCAAAATGTCCAACTAACAATTTAGGTACGTAATATCGTTATATTTCTGTATAATATGTATTATTCTTGTCGAACTTTTCGTTCCATAGATAAACAATAAAATGCTCAGCCCCCACACGTTCACAGTACAGACAATTTGTCACGCATCCGCAATATGCCGGCGACTTGGCGCAGCACAGCACGTGCTGGCGTGCCAGCTTGGCTAACCGATGCCCTACGGCCACTGAACAAGTAGCCACAAAGAGCCCACTACATACATGGGTTATTTATCCAATCACGCTTAAGGATCTGGGTTTTCAGGAAAAAAGCTAGCTACTAAAAGCTCAGATCAAATGTAGGTAATATTAATAGAAAATGAGAATTTAACTTAGGTTTAGAATTTAGAAGGAATACTTAACAACACGAACTTTTTCATATGAGCATTGACCCCCAGAACTATCCAACTAAAGTCTCGTGCTTTAACACTACTTAAAATGTCTGCGAGGCGCTCCTATTATAGGTACATATTGCACCGTTTTTTTTTAGCAACAATTTATTCAAGCTTGTAATAGCAATGTTCCAACTGTCCCTTCTGTAGCTGATGTTACTCTATGTCACGCCTCACAATGACCTCAGAATCACGCCTTTTGAAAAAAGGGGTGCATTCGGACAACGCTTCAACCCTTTTTCATTGAATAGGGATGGTTTTGTTTTGATCGCACCGTTGCTTGTGTCAATAGTTTAACTCGAGTTTAAAATGAGAGTTCGGTGTTACGAGTTTGTTTTGTATTTGAATAGAGACGTTTGATTGTTTGTTTTCATTTGTTTGTTTTTGGTTACAAGTTTGTGTGGGAAGTTGTTTGAAATGCATCTAAGCCAATAATTATCATGTAGGTAAGAGCCATTGCGTTAACCAAGCCGTGACGTAAAGTCGAAGTTATTGTTTATTACATACCTGCAACCTATAGAAGTTTTTCTTCACTATATTGCTACCGGTCGGTATTATACATATATTTAATTGTATTGTAACATCTATTTTACAGTCCAATTTCATTTCAAACTGCATTGAGTTATTACTGCATACATTTATCGTCACCTTTATCATTTAGAGAGCCGAGTTGAACAATTTATTTAAGTACATACACCTTGTTTTATGTTTTTTTTTATACATGGTGTCCATTGGTCCATCTCGCCTCATCGCACGCGCAGCTGCCCCGTGCACTATAACATGAACTATAATATAGCACATTGTCCAAAGCCCATTTGCATGATAGAATGCCCAGCTTGGCCCACTGTGTGTACATAATGGTGTCGAGCGTTCACCGCATGTTATTTTTGTAAACGCACTTTTATTCCTCATTTAATTGACACAGACTCCGTTGTGAATATTAAAATGTATTTAAATTATGTATTATGTTCCGCTGCCGAACGTAATTGCATCTGTGTAAAGTATTTTTTTTGCATCCATTAAAGTTTATAAGCAACTGCGGGAGGTCTATAAAACTTTAAATACAGGTTACATGGCTTCTGTAATGAACATAAATAAATAAGTGAACAGCTAACAGTTTAAGCCTCAGGATCGTATAAATAAGCAAACTGGATTTAGTTTACGTGTTTATTTTGAATCGTGGAATACTTCAGTTTCATTGGTTCCAATCCAAACAAACGCAGAAACGAAACGATTCAATATTAAAGTACTCTTCACAATAAAACAAGTCGCGATCGCAGCTCACGTTCAAATGAAGTGAATCAATCAGCTGATTGCACTCAATCGGAGTTGTATCAATCTAAATTCCTTACTTTATAATTCTGCAAACGAGCTGCACAAGCGACTATTAAAATTTCCCGAAGATTGCGTCATAACCACAGAGTAATAGTAAATGGAGTGCTAAAGTGGATACTGAAATTATACTAATCAATTTTCACAAAACGCAAAAATATTCGTTTGTCATTGTCCGAATACAAGCTTTTAATTTTACACTCATCGTATAGTCGATTGTTGGACCCCAGTAAATGCTATTTTATTGCGATATAGATGCATAGTACTACTCCAGTTGCTAACAACTCCGTAGTCATAATGCTTTTGCAAGTCCTTGTTGAATAATTTACATATCAGTTTGTGCAGACCCTTTGTTGGAAGATATTCCGGATCTTAACTATAATCGCTATGCAAATACACCTTTTGGATAGAGATTAATAGTTTATTTAATCAGTGCTGACGGCCGCGCGGGGGCGCGGGGGCGTTGCGAAATGTTTGAGAAAATCCCTTTATTGTCTCAGCTGGAGACTAGTATGTGTATGTGTTACGTAAAGTAAATTTTAGGAATAGTAAAAATAGAGTTTTGTAAAATTCTGCATGCATGCATAACCATTGTGTTAAAGTGGTAAAGGGTCTAGCAGTTAGGCACTTCGCATTTTAAAACTGAAAATTATTTTTCGTTCTTACCGAGTGACGATTAGTCTAGTATTTCTAAAACGGTCCGTGTAGAAATGAAATCATACTTACTAAGTTATCCAGGGTTTTCAATAATTTTACGAGCCATAATATAATTGTAGCTAATAGTAGACTACCTCTTAAAACCACAATTCAATGATTTGATCTTCATAACAAACCATTTAAAGGAGTGTTCCTCCACCACAACACACGTCCCACTCCCCGTATCTAACCGGCCGGCATGGCATTCGTTCCACGAGTGTGTTCAATGGGCCGTGTATTGTATTCGTCGCGTTTCACGCTCTTGTCGCGCGGGACATGACCCGTACAGGCCCGTCGATGTAATAAACGTAATTTTATGTTTTCATTTATGCAGCGTCAACTCGTCACCAACCGACACGCTTCGAATTCTATTCGTCGCAGCTATTGAAAAATGAGTCATTTTGTTAATGATTTCTTTTGTCTCTTATATTTCTTTCTTTCTTTGTTATCAACTTTAGTTTGCATGAATACAACATCATCCTTAAAAAACACCGTCTTAACAAACTCGATTATCAAGATTCCCTTATTAAATGCGCGTTCACCCAAAAAGAAAAAAAACTTTTCACTCCCACCTTTAAAACTCCAGCAAACACACCAGTAAACCCTACTTTGACTAATGAACTCCCGCAGTGACTAATGTACTTAATGACTAGTTAATTCTAAAGCAGTGGTTCAACAACTCCGCGCGGTATTTTATGCTCGCGCAAACTACGTCCCGGCTACATTGTGAACCGTTTACATTAGTCGACAACTCGAGCGCTATAAAGCATGCAGAGAGGTTTCACATTCAGGAAAACGACGAAAGTCGATGGGTCGGTCGTTTCGTACGACCTCCGTAGTTCCTGAATACGGGTCGTACCCATAGATTACCCGAACAACCGATGTTAACAAAAGTTTTGTACCGTTAGAAAATGATACTGATATAAAGCCACATCTAGCGGATCTGGAAGCAGAAACTAACGAACTCGAGAAAAGAAAAATATCTTTAAGAAGATGGAAATGAGCATATGGACGGACAACCTACCTAAGCGATACATTATGTGGCCTCTTTGCATGAAATTAGACATCTAACGCTTCCCGCAGCTTTGAATAATGTAAATGAGCCATTAGGCAGGTCTGTATTACCGACCATTGTATATCTCACAATGCCAACGTCGCTTTACGTCGGATTTTGCTACTTGACGCCACTTGGCGCGCCGCCGTGAAAGCGTGGCTGTCTCTTTATTGTGCCCTGATAACATAGGAGGCCCTAAGTAGGATTAGCCTTGGACTTAATATATTAAATTACTTCGAGATAGCACAATAGGCCGTAAGTGGGATCAGCTTGACTTATTATATTTCCGCCAGATTTTGTAGGAAGTGCCATGAATTTCACTAAGACTACATCGCGGATCTTGTTGGTCCGCAGGAAAAAAGATTGATATATCTTGACAAAAAGCCATAACTAGTCTAAAGCCAATATTCTGACGACTGGTAACCGAGTCAGTATCAATTCACAACGCATACTTCGTTACTTTAGTACCCTCCTATGTATTATTGAGTTTGTCTTCAATTTATTTACATACGAGAGTTACAAAAAATCTTTGTTTCTCAATGATTTACGATGCGATGTCTTTAAAGGGCTCAGTTAATTTATTATACTTTTGTTTCATCCAACCTTTTGTTTGAGAGGACTTTATTTTTGTGACGTTTTTGTACACGAGCGTGTCGTGTCACGTAGGTACTTACTCGTAGAATACTTTCATTGTTTGCGTATATTATCATCATTATTTAGGATTTCGCCAACATGTCACACCCACGCTTTACCTTTGGGTGACGACCCAAATATTAAAACAAGGTGAATTTTTAGGCGACATGAATACTTACAAAATCTTTATTCAGTGAAACTGTCTAAAGTGTCAGGTTCTAGCTCATTGACGATACTAATCAGTACAATGGTCTATTGACAATTGACGCATAACGTGCACCATTTAACAACCCATATCCTCAATTGATTGTCACAACTTACACATATTTATAACAATAGCAACTGATACTCTGAAGGTGTGTCATTCCGTTCCCTATTCAAAATAAAAAGCCTTTTAATTTACAAAACCCATTTAATCTTCAAAAAATAAATAGTTTCGTTTGTGTTCGCAAATCGAAATCAAATACAACTCTCATTTTTATCCCCAAATTTAATAGTGTTGTAATCTCGTCCCTCAGTCTCGCCGGGGGGGACAGACATAGTATTAACGTGCTTAACTGTATGAACGTTAACCCCTGGCTTGTTGCAGAAGGTTCATTATCCACTAGTCATAGACTGGGGTAAAATGAGCGCGAAATTATGGTTGTTTCAGAGTTTCAAACGCATCTGGACTGGACTAGCATTTGCCTTAAATGGAATAACTTCACCAATCATTGGTGAATAATTATTAGAATCATTGGTATCATTGGTATTCATTTTATTAGAAGTGTTATTGGCTCACGTAACTGGTTTCGTTTGTATCCCCTATCCTATCCAAACAAGTTTCTTTGACTTATTATTTAATCGTTTTCTGCAGTTTTTATATTCTTTAATAAGTTAAAGGTAGCGACTCAGTCAATAAGCTTAAGTAATTTGACAACGTTTTTATTAACATTTTTTCCTGTTTTTCCAAATCCTTCTGGTGCAAGAAAACCGTCAAAGTTGCGTAGAAAACTCGTTATTAATGTTACGTAACAAAACATGTTCTATAAAAATTGGCACAACATAACGACGCCTAATGTCGGTTTCGTTTAGTTTCGTTCGCGACAGATGTTTGTTTTCAATACTTTTTCTTTTCTTTCCCGCTTGTTTCCACTTTCTTTATTAAGTTGCCTTCCATTGTAGCGTTCGTTATTTCTTTAGTCGAATTCATCTGCTTGATAGCTAATAAAATCTACTTCATTTAGCGCTGGCCTTATTTCGTATTGTGTGGGGGCTACTTTGTAGCTTAGTATTTCTACAAATGAGTATAGTACTCTTAGTAATAAGGTAATACAGAGAGAATTTATTCTAGTTATCACAATGTTGTGACTGAATTATATTTTTAGTTTTTTTTTTTTCCACATCTTCACACACATCACCTATGAATAAAAAACTTTCAACACCTTATAACAAAAAATATACCGTTGAGAATATAGATATTTAGAATATTTAAACGACGAAGTTAGCCCAAAATGTCATATAAAATAAACTTTTCTTAAAAAAAAATAGCATCTGGAAGGCAATTCTCACGCATCTCGCATGTGACATTGTCGTTCGACTCGTACTTTTCCCTCGTAAAAATCAAGTTGAGCTATTCTCGCCATGTCGGTTCGAGCATTTCTCGCAGGAACGCCACGCGACATGTCTAAGTTTACACGCGACATGCAAAGAGTGGTCGGGACCAATCGACAAGTACATGACGTCATGTCGATCGGCGTACGAACTACGAACGTCAAACAGACTTGTTGTGTCAATCATGATTGTGTCAATTACGGAAGAAAATAATAAATATTTTTTAATAAAATGTGTTAAGAGTTCATAAACATAATTAGACGACGCTGCGATCGCCACCACAAGGTAAATTACCCGAAGAAAACTTCAGGCCCCCGCCGAAGTTGTCAACTATCCACTGCTTGTGCGGCTTCGATGGATGAGACACATCTGAGATAAAGAAGCTGAAGGCGCCGACTTCTAAAACCAGTCAAGGGGATGAGGACGGCTTTACTCTGGTTGAGGGCAAGAAAGGTCGGTCGCGTCGCAAGCACAACAAATGCGGCACCAGAGTGGTACCGCGTTAGTTAAGGGACTCATTGGCACAGAACACTATTACTCCTACTCATTGGGATATAACTTGCTCATGTGGTCAAGTACTATTGAGGTATCCCATAAAATGGAATACTTCAGCAAAGGGGGCTGAAGACGGAATACTCCCTTAAAAATCTTTTAATTCTGTTGTTTTCTCCTATATTATTGCTCATCAATTGGGCTCGCACAGATCTACAAGAGTTTAAAGTTCTATATTGGAATCCCTCTTCATAAAGTTTGTTACGAAAATAAATAATTTGTGGGACCGATGCATTATACAAATCAAAATCATTATTGTTAAAAAAGTGGAACCAATGTTTTAGGTAAACATCACATTGTTTAAATGAGTTGTCGGACAGAGAACCTTCCATAATTGCGAATGGGGGTTCACTTCTCCTTAACAAAGCTCTCCGCACAAAATCCCTGCCACCTAATCTTGGTGTGCATGTTGGAATTGCTTGAATGGAAAGAAAAACACACCAAAAGCGAGGATTTTTGAGCTGCAGTGTTCACCATCCTCCTGCATATTTTCCGGTCGGATCCACAGATATCGAGAGAGAAGGAGCTAAGGTCAAATCAGTACTGATGGAAGGACGCTGAAGCTGTCGCGGATGAAGTCGAGCAGTACCTACTACAAATTTTAAGTCCTACATCCTCTAGGCTCCCGCGCTGCAAAAAGCTGCTGTTCTTAGCCCACAATTTTGTCCGGCAGGGATTCCGTGTAGATGTTACAGGGAAGCATGACCAAGCCCAAGTGTTTTGTGATAATAATTATGTTTTTCGTGGTTTATACTTAATTTAAGTATCTCTCTGTGATGTATTTATGCAAAGGGTAACCTGAATTATGATATACCTATGATTATTGTATTACAATGTGATGCAGACTTTCAAAAGCATTCCAAACAATAAAGATTTCAAATATGTTCTAATCGTTTTCAATATGAAACTTATAACTAACAAAAATACTGTGCTTATACAATATATTATAAGAATCACTAGTTTACAAGATTAGTCGGCGTCATGTATAGCGCACTGATCAGTAATAGCCAGTTTAAGAATCGCCGGGACCATTACACCTGTTGCCCAAAGTCTTCATGAATTTCGACAGACGTTCGTCAAGCAGTTTCATCACAAACAAATTGAAATTCGTGTTGTGACGAGACTCCTACCGCTTGACTCTCAGGATAGAAAATTTGTATTCGCGAAGATTACTAATCTTTTCGGACTTTTTAGAGTACCGGAACACGTAGATACAGCTGCGTCATTGGAACGGTAGGACGCAGAAGCCATTCTGAGAGCATTCTGAGAGCCGGTGACTCGGTCCGGTCTTTACGACAATTACGCTTCCCCATCTCCATCTTTACAAGCCTTAATGCTTAGAATAATAACGCATAGAAGCCGCGTCTAGAACAAAACACGAGCGATATCGTGTGTCCACTTCATTTTCTTTGTGTGCGTGAGCCGAATGTGTCTACGTTCCTCAAACGCACACAGATACAGCTTTCAGTGATACCATTACCAGGCCGTTACCCACAAAAAAATGGAAAAACGCACTAGTATGTTGCTGGATCAAATCAAGACAAGTACCTATTTTATATTATCAGGAACTGGATAAGACGAAAATGATTTTGCATTTAATAACACATGTTTACGAAAGGTAAAATTCAATTTATTTAAAAATAAAAGGAAATAAATGAACCATTAATCACATGAAGAATGGGATATCGTTTAATGCGTTTAGAATGTTTGATGTGTGATGTGTTATAATAATATTATCGTAATTTTTTAATCGCTGACATGTAAAAAAAGATTGTATGAGAAGATTACAAAAATCAAAAACATGTTAATCAATAATATTGTAATCTTTATTTTACCACTCTTCGAACCAACAGTTTATGCTTATCATTTAAAAACCTTGCTGTTGCAACTCCTTCCTAAAGAGTTTCTGCTTTGACTCAACGTCTCTTATCGTATTTACTCTTTTTGAGGTATAACAAAAATTACCTAAAGCCAAGTTAGTTTCTCGAAACTGGCAAAATGTGATATCGTATTCAATAGCATAGGTAGTAGGTACATCGAAAACAATTATTTTTGCTAAACAAAAATTAGAACAAAATTGAAAGCAATGTGGGTATTTATTTCCTCACAAATAGCAATACTGTATTGTGAATTGTGTTAAGTTAGGTCATTAGAATTTCTGTTTGATGATCTATTTACGTAAAAATTGTGTATAAAATGTAAATACTTACTTGTAAAATGTAATTTGATCACATTTTTTTTGTTTTCTGAAGTGCTATGACATCCTTTCACGCTACAAACTCATTTTTAAATTATTTACTCACGAGTTGTGTTCGACGGAACGTGACCTTGAGTACTGACAGCTCGCCGAGAGAGGTAAGCCACAAATGGCTCAGTTTTAGTTGCCTCACTTTTTGCACTCGTACTAGGTTTCTATGCGTTATTATTCTAAGCCTTAATGTTATTTCGGTAGTCATCAGTTTACTTCATTCGTAGACATTCTGTATTTGTATAATTATGTTGGTAACCAATGTAAACAAACAATTATAAACGACTCTAATTTGACGTGACAAAAATAGTTGTCATAGACAAATCAGCACCAGCCATGTAAGCAAAGAGAATTTATTTAAATCTATACTAATAATAAAGCTGAAGAGTTTGATTGGTTTTTTTATTGTTTGTTTGAACGCGCTAATCTCTGAAACTTTGGATTTAAAAAATTCTTATTACATTTCATTTCAATTCTTGAGAAAGGCTATAGGCTATTTAACATCACGCTAGGACCCTTAGGAGCCCGAGCAAAAAGAAAAAGAGGCAGAAAGAAAGCTAAGTGAAAATAAAGTAATAGCGCGGGCAGGCTATGCGATGCGACGAGGTGGGTCGGGGGAACAAGAAATTTCGTACGTAGTTGAAGTAGCAACTAGAGGCTTAGGTAAATAATAAAATACAAATTGAGTTACGAAATCAAAAATGAATTACTTATTTGATAAATGTTTACGAGTTAGGTAAAAAATGGTGCTCAAAACATTTAAACGACATAGAAATTATTTTTAAAGATTTTTGTTGACTTCTTAACCAGTCAAGTGGAAGAGGAGGGTTTTAATCTGGTTGAAGGCAAGAAGGGTCGTTCGTGACGTAATCGCAACAAAACGCGGTACCGCTCCTGGAAGCGAGGATTTTCGAGCAGCAGTGCCCACCTTGCTCCTGTACATTTCCCGGTTGGATCGGCAGACATCAAGAGAGAAGGAGCCAAGATCTAAGCCGGGCCGAAGGAAGGACGACGCAATCGAGCAAGATTACAAATTTTAATTCCTACATCCTGTAGGTTCCCGTGCTGCAAAATGATATCGTCCTCAGGCCAGGATTTTGGCCGGGTGGAATTGTGTATAGATGTTACAGAGAAGCATGACCAAAACTAAACACTCATGTGTGGTGAATATGTTTTTGTGATTTATCCTTGGGTGTATGCGGAATTTATTAATGAGTCTGTAAGGTATTTATATAAAGGTTCTTTTGTCACTAGAACTAAATGTTATACCTTTACCTACTCAGCTATTTTTATAGTACCACTAACATGATAAATAGTGTTTCAAATGCATTTCAAACAATAAAGATTTCAAATGATTTTATTTTATCATTTTAATGTAAACCTGATAATTATAACTAACAAAAATACTTTATGTAAACAATTATAATAATCACAAGTTTACACGAATAGTCGGCGTCATGAGTAGCGCCGAGTCACGTGCTATCCGCGAACTTAGGGATCGCTGGAACACCTCTCGCCCAAAGTCTTCATGAAATTCGACAGATGTTTGGGCGGTACTTTGACCACAAAGAAATTTGAATTCTTGCTGCGACGAGACTCCTAACGTGACCCTCAGGGCGAAATTTGGTTTCGCAAGGATTTCCCAACAATCTTTTGGGCCTTTGTAAAGAAATGTAGCCGGGACACGTAGCTACAGCAGCGTCGTTCGAGCAGCAGGGCAGTCCGGTTGGTGCAATACCATACTCTTTACGACAACCACACTTCCTCTTCTTCTTCTCCATCTTAATAAGCCTTGATGTTATTGTGGTAGTCATCAGTTTACTGATAATATCATTGGCAGTCATTCTGTTTCTATTGAATTAATTAATTTATATGTAGATATCCAATGTAAGCAAACAATAAAGTTATGACTTTAGTTTGATGTGACAAATATCGATGACATTGACAAATCAGAATTCCATTGTAGCAAATACTAAGGAGAACTTATTTTAATGTTAATAATAAAATAAAAATGGAGTCACGAAATCGATAATGAAGATGATATTGATAAAAGTTTATGAAATACGTATATAATTCTGCTCAAACCATGTTTTTGACTTAAAAATCATTAATACAGATGGTCAAAACAAAAGTGAAAGAACGATTGCGTTAAAAAAGTAGCATCGTTATGTGGAATGGATTATTTCGTACGACCCATAATGGCAACATTTTTGTCCCTAGACTCGTGATTTACGATCGACTTGTAGTGAGAATAGAAGAAATGGGATAATGTCACCATTTTACAAGCGACATAGAGAGACGAGCGACAATGACGTATGCGTCATCAACGAGTGTAAGCGCGAGAATTGCCTTCCTGGCGTTAATTAGCCCAACTTGTTTAACTTTAGAGTCATATTTTTACAAGGTTGTTTTTGGATCTAATACCTACCTACCTATATAATCTACATAATCGTGGTCTTGTCAGTATCATTTCGAAAACATTGTATTTATACTTGTAAAGAGACAAGCACCGACCTCACTCAGCCTGCTTCCAAAGAAAATGTTCTGAAATTACAGCGCGTCATGGTAATAAACAAACAAAGCATTATCTGGAACAGTGTAGCAGGGACAGTCGCCCTCGAGCAGCAGGGATCAGCGGGCTATAACGTGGCAGATACGGAACCAAGACACAGAGTAGATCGGACAGGAGGTTCACTTTATTCAATGTGCGAAATTAAAATGCGCACAAAATACCAACTGAACATAATATAGCATCATTATCATAATATTTGCCAGAAATCATTCACTGCTAATGATAGGTTTTCTAAAACTAAAAAACCGCTACATATACCTAATGACCTTGCTTGAAGTATGTCATAGCACAGCACATTCACGTAAAGTGTTTATAATAAAGGTACGTAGGGCACATGAATTGCAGATTATAATTATTCGAAAAATGGCTTTAATGTAACAGGATTTATCCAGCATCCCAAAATGTGTGTTTATAAAAGTCTCAGTCAATTTCTGGAAGTGAGCCCTCTGTACCTCGCTACTCTTTGGCATACGACACGGCAAGCCCGCGGGACCCAGCCACTTATCTGCTGAATTAAAATCTGCTTATCTGGCATTATTTATGTGCCCAGTTATGTATTCATAAATGTTATATATTGCATCACTACATCTAGTAGCTAAGTATGTAGTTTATCTTTATGATGTGAGATAGTCTCGGAAAGACTGGTAGTCAGAGTAAAATACAAGGATATTTAATTACTTTTAATTTAAATGTAAAATACAGTCTTGTGTACATTTATAATAAATTTCAAACGGAAAAAGTTATGATGAGGGTGAGGTTGTTGTTGAGGCTGCCGCAACACTGCAGCGCATCAGGGATGTTCGCTGAGGCATGTATAGATGATTTCTATGCTATTATGCGAAAGCGTATCGCATCCCTGATGTGGCGGGTGCGTGGCAGCGCCAACAGTCTCTTGATGACCGTTTCGGCCAGGACTGATGGGCTTATATTGAAACACTGGACGAGGACGCTAGTGTTGCCTTCAAACCGTGCCCAGAAGTAGTGTTAATGATGAATTTTGTTATTATTATTATTTCCTTTATTTCTTTATATACATATAAATTATATTTTTAAATATTAACATATAAAGAATATAAAAACATTTAAAAATATAAAAAATAGTAGCCCACCGATATCGGGAACAGGGTCCAAGCTACCGGTGGTCAGGGCTCCAGAGAGAGGAATCTTCTAACAATGCGAGCCGTGTCCAGAAGTACCGCCTTCTGAATCAAGCCCTTGATCCAGCTGCCCAACGAGAGCCTCCTCAGGTGTTGGTCGAGGCTCTTCGCTATTAAGCCATTGGCAGTCACGACTATTGGCACAATGATCGCTGAGTCCACGTCCCACATGTCGATAACCTCGTGAGCCAAGTCAAGATACTTGATTTGTTTATCTTTCTCGGCTTTCACGAGGTTCACGTCATGCGGGATCGTAATGTCAACCATCATTGCGCGCCGCTCTCTTCGATCCACCACCACTATATCAGGCTTATTGGCAACAATAGTCCTGTCAGTGATGATGGATCGATCCCAGTACAATGTGATATTTCCATTTTCGAGAACTGGGTCGGGCACATACCTGTAGTACGGCACTTCCGATTCCACAAAGCTGTATTTCAAAGCAAGTTGCTGATGGATAATCCTGGCTACAAGGTTGTGTCTATGCAAGTATTCTTCGTTAGCTAGACGAGAACACCCAGAGATAATATGTCTAATTGATTCCCCCGGACGGTGGCATGCCCGACAGATGTCAACCGTACCGTCTTTCACAATAAATCTCCGGTAATTGTTCGTCATCATAACTTCGTCCATAATTGCACAGACAAAACCTTCGGTTTCCCCAAAGAGGTCTCCGAAACGTAGCCAGGCTACGGACGCTTGTAGATCTACATCGGGTCCATGTAGGGCCTGGAAAAAGCGTCCGTGAAGCTCCTTACTCTGCCATACCTCCATGCGATCATTAGTGTCAAGCACTACTGGTTTGCGCCAGTTCTCTTTAGCCAAGGAGAGCGGGGTGAGGCCCTTGTCCACCGCGACCACATCTCGATGCATCCCCACGTTGACTTCTAGGAAATATTCCCTGAGACTGCATATCTCGCGATTGTGGAGGGTCTTAGCATTTAAAAAGCATCGACCTCCACACTTTCGCGGAATATACAGCCTCATTACCGATGACCGTGGGTGATGCATTCGATTTGCAGTCAGCAGCGTCCGGACCCTCCTATCCAGGGTGTCGAGTTCGGTCTGAGTCCATTTGAGTACGCCGAAAGAGTACATCAGAACCGGCATGACCCAACCGTTGAAGGCGCGCACCTTGTTTCCACCTGATAGAAGACTATTAAATACTTTCTTCAGGCGGCCAAAGAAGCGCTCCTTCAACGATTGCTTCATGTCAGTATCATTGATGCCTAACGCTTCCGACATACCCAAATACTTACAGGTTTCGGATGCGGAGAGGGCTCTAAGGTTCATGGAATCCGAGAGTTGGGTTCCCACGGATTCCACAATCTCCCCTCGCTTTACATGCATGACCGCACATTTGTCCACACCAAATTCCATCCTGATGGCACTACTGAAAGTTTCAGTTACTTTCAGTAGCTCCATCAGTTGCAATTTGTTTGGGGCAAAAAGTTTGAGGTCATCCATGTAGAGGAGGTGAGATATAACCTGACCACCTCTTCTCAACCGATAGCCTAGACCTGAATCCTCCAGCAGTGTACTTAGAGCATTCAAGGCTAAGCAAAACCAAAGCGGACTCAAACTATCACCCTGAAATATGCCTCGCTTAATCCTTATCGGCTCGCTATTCCTCTGGGTATTTCGACATGCTGGATAGCAAAGGACCGTCCTCCATTGCCCCATACACGACATCAGGAAGGTGCGCAGAGTTGCATCTATTTTATATAACTCCAGCACCCTCATGAGCCATGTATGTGGCACTGAGTCATAGGCCTTCTTGTAATCTATCCAACATGTCGACAGATCCTTTCGCGAACGACGAACCTGTTGGCTAATGGCCATATCAATGAGGAGTAGCTCCTTAGTACCGCGGGATCCGTTCTTACATCCATTTTGAGAGGCAGACATGATGGAGTTGGTGTCTATATGTTTGTTAATTTTAGCTCTCAAAATGGATGTAAGAACTTTATAGACCGTTGGTAAACACGTGATCGGTCTATAATTTTTGGGTTCCGCGGTGCTACCTGATTTATGGAGCAGGTGGGTAACTCCTGTCGTTAGGAACTAGGGTAGCAAACCAGACTTTATAGCAACCTGCAACTGAGCCGCCAAGCGAGCGTGTGACCTTAAAAACCATTTTATCCAAAAGTTGTGGAGCCCGTCCGGCCCTGGAGACTTCCAGTTAGGCAACGGACGGACTGCACGAGTCACGTCTTGGGGGCAGATGGTAATAGCCCCCATTTCTGGTAATGGTTCGCAGGCTCGCTCGACTTCCCGAGTCCAATCACCTTTGGAGTGACTGACAGGCACCGACCAGATATTGCGCCAGAAAGAACACATGGCATCATCATCTGGTAGGTACGTGTCAGCCAGACCTTGATCCGGTCGCTCCCAATCCCTATAAACCCACCTTTCGTCGCGCTGGAAGGTGCGATTCTGAGTGTATCGCTCCACTCGCCGCTTATACCTACGGATACGGTTCGCCCATGCATACACTTTCTGCTTCAGGAAGTCGATGCGCTCTGTGACACAGGACATATAGTCCTGAGGACTGATATCAGTCCCTGCGAATGCACGTCTCACAAAGCGCATCACTCTAGGGCGAGTATTGCCCTCCCTGAAGCAGATTAGTTTGCCGATGAGCGCACTGCCAAGCTGGTACGACTGGTTTCGGTCGTGTAGCTCTAGAATCATTAGCAAATTTGACGTGAGCTACACGACATGCCGCTACAGCCGCGCAGTACAGAATCGAATGAGTATCGGCGAGGTCTACGCAGTCATCAAAATAATTTGACAACTGCGCATCCAGGGCCGCCACCAGCGCCCTATTTTTATTATGCATGGGTAAACGGGGTAAGCGTGGTCTAAGTTCGGGCGATATTCCCGAATCGCATCTTCCAAAGCACTCCTCAATTCCTCATTGCACTGGGTACTTACGTTTGTAGCCCTATCATCACTCTCCTCGTCTGCTTGAGTTGTGTTACACTGTGGTAGTACTATAACAGTCTGCGACGGGGGGCGATGACATGACTACTCTGCATTTCATTTCGCAGGCGATCAAGTACAGTGTCATCCAACATATGATTACGTTGGATGACCCGCACCTGATCCGACAGTCGTTGTGCTGAAACGTTGACGGCTGGCTCAAGCACCTGAAAAAAAGAGAGCATCCGAACACGGTACGCGGTCAGATTGTTTCCCCCCTCTGTAGCCCCATAGTATGAGCGCATGATATTTTCATTGATGGATCGTGTCCATCTCATGCGCTGCACACTTCCACCGGGAGCTGGGACCCTATCAGAGGCCGGTGTCCTCCACGTCGACGAGCAGGTGGTGGCGTCGTGGGCGGGGAGAAATACTCGTCGCTCGAGCTCGACGCAACTACCGCGGCCGGTACAGCGCTCACAATTGGGCTGGATACCGGCGGCGGCGGCGAGGCGGAGCTGAGCGAAGAGTCCGGAGGTGGTGGGCGTGCTCGTCTTTTAGCAGATCTTGTCAACATCATTTCATTTTCTTAATATTTTTTCATTGTTGTTTGGAGGTGACAACTGTCATGTCACCTCCAAATCGATAGTTTTTGATTTATTTTATTTCATTTTTGAGTAATATGGTCTCTTCTTTGGTGTATCGATGATGTTGATGATAAGGTTTTGATTTATAAAGAAAAACTATGGTAAAAATGGGTCAGAATCACATTCATTGTTTTAAATAAAAATATTGAAAATGAGACGTTTTGTTGACATGGTGGTGTTGCTAGTTGTTATTATTATTATAATGGGTACAAATATAGGCCAAAGAAAAATCATCGTCAAAAATAGACATCAAGTAAACTACGAGTAGACTATCGCTCGGGTGATTGTCACAAATAGGCAATTACGTCAGCGTGCGACACTGTGGACGACCTAATTATGTACTGAACAGACTAATATATTTGTCGCTGAAATATCTACCAAGGTTTAGTAAGAAGAATCCACTGTCACAACACGTCACCTTCGGCTATTAATCAATTGTTTGAACTTGATTACAGTGAACTGCTCTCGTTCAGGGAAAGTAACAAAGGGATCCTATGTTTACACACAATGTCACCCCCACATAACGGGGAACATTATCTCTCAAACAAAAAGCATCGTCCAAAAATAAACTTTAAAGAGGAAAGATCGTAAAATTTCAATATCCGTTCGGCGTTTCGTTTAATCTTGGGTGAATTTGTCGCCCGTTATTGAGTTAGGAGATCTGTCAAGCGATCGCCCCCAAATGAGTCGGCGTGATGATAACAATCGACAATCGAGACGTAATGATGCGCGGGGCAAGGGGCGGAGGGGGGGGGGGGGGCAGTGATCAGGGGGCCCAATGTAAATTGTTACGAGTTTGACAGAATGAGGCCCTCACTATAGAGTAATTCCTTCATTGTTGGAATTTTATCCGATTTTCACGATTTAGACTTTTAGAATTTATTTTTTGCCATCAGTGCCTTTGTGATGTTACGGAATACAGCTCGTTGAGCGAGTAATTTGATGAAATGAATTGTTTCTATTTATTTTTAAATACCTACTGAAACGTTATTGCGATTTCTTTTAAAGAGTTTCATGTTTATTTTTTCAATAAACACATTTACTTAAACAAGCAAAATTACCACAACCCCAAATGTCATTCATTTCTGTACCCCGCCAAAACACACGCAGGAAATGAGTGTGATAAAATAATGTCAAAAAGCTCCACGAGGTGGCGCCTATGACAAGTGAGTTGCAACGGAAATTAACGAGCCTTTATCGCGAACCCTAAATTAACCACTTCCAACCGGAAATGGAACTCCAGACACGGCGCTGACAATTAATTACGGGGCCGGTGGGGATTTAGCGTTTCGATAACTATGTTGATTTCAGGGTCAAAAGGTAAAACCTTCTGGGACCCTGGGGAACCGGCTGCGGGGCGGTTGGAATTATGAGCTTTTGTATTTAAGACATGGTTTTGATTTTGGGTGACTTATAGTGAAAATTCCTAGGTATGATACTTTCTGCTATCATCTACCGTATCATAAACCGAAATCATAAACCGAAAATATTTTGCAACTAAGCAAGCTTTGACTGGGATTTATTTGTTGGAGTTGCAGGTACTCTGGCTACCTACTTACCTACATAGTATATCTAATATGGTAGGTAAACCCATACCTACCCTTTTAGAGTTTGTCTTCAAGGATTACATTCGCAGCAATTGTAACGCTTGCCGAAGCACCGCGATAACATTAAGTAACTGATGTACAGATTTCACGCGGGCCATAATTAAGAGATTACATCGAAAATCTTCTACCTTACTACAATGTTTGCCTAAGCCGACACGGATAAATTAGGTCTTAAACCTAGCTTAGACAGAAATAACAAACAAGTTAGTACTAAGGTTTTACAACATCAGAACAGTGATAAAGTTTTTATAGTCCTGTTAGTTTCACTCTCTTTGTTAGTAGAAATAATATATATATAATATATTTCAGCAACTGACATTAACAAAAAACTATGCTACTGAGTAAGAACAAGAACTGAATGTCTATTGAACGTTTCAAAGACACATTAAACGCAGCAGGGATCACTGTCACTAGTAGTGTGCTGGAACAAAACTGTTCTGTTTTCTTTTCCTTCTGTGCTCATACTTATTCCGTGATTTGATCGAACACGCGCACATCCTCTAGTCTTTAAATAAATATGGGTTACTTTTGTTGTTGACTTTAGATTCTGAGTGACCTTGGTTGTGATCATAATAGTTTTGTAAAATAAATAGTTCTATTGCAGCGTTACGAAAAACATTATTGTTTTTGTTCTCTACTCAACTAAAACGTGTTTACACTAAACCGAATAAATAAAGCTTCTCCCCAAGTTACACTGTCAGTATCTTTTCAGACTTTGTATTGAAATAATACTAGCTTTGATTTATAAACCAACCAATCTACCATCAGCGTATTTCTAAATGATTTAAAAATAATTTACGGCCGTTTTTCAAATACTAGTAGGGCAAACCATTCGACTTTACATAATGTTACGGAAATGCCGGGAGAAGTGTAATAAATTAAATGAATGAATCACAAACATGTGTAACATCCTAAGAGCGAGCACACCGCACACACAGAGCAACGTGACCGACATATTGGCTCCACAATAATTAGAACCTACTATGAGTAAGGAAGTTTGTTACAGGAATTTAGAACCCCTAAAACTAGCAATACGATCACCATCTGTATAATCCAATCAGTAGTTAACTGGGTTCTGGTCTGACATCATGTGATCTTGTCCAATTGATACGCCTAAAATAAGTTCTAACTAATAGCTTTATCTTGATCGGAAACTCGTGGAAACAGTAACAATAAAAGCCTAAATAAATAATGAAAATATAATGTCAATTTATAACAACTTACTCGGGTCTTTATTTAAAGCATACTTTGTAAATGAGACAGCAGATATAGGTACAATTCCACAAGAAACAATCGTGAATAAACCAGCGCGAGCGCACACAACCACAGAACCTATTACCGCGAGTTGTTGTCTCAGCCAACACAATAGAATTTCAGCTTACGTTTCTAATTCCCGTAACGCTAAACTATCAGCAAGTACCATTCTATTATTTGAACACTTTCCACTTAACTAAATAGGATCTGCTGGAGGTTCGCAATCTCTTAGGCGCTAACGTTCTGCTGATACTGCATAGTACGCGTAAACACATTACTACGCATCCTTCTAACTCGCCGGTAATTTATTTAGTGTATGCTAACACGGGTGATGGGGCTTTGTACACATGGCTGCGTGTTATGGGATGTTTTGTGGTGGACATGTCTATAATAATATTTCCTTTTGTGAATAGTTCGTAGGTATAGTATATCTATGTATCTATTCAAATGTAGTCCGTCGTGGTGAGGTGATACTATTGCTTTTGAACGGTAAATTCTAAAAGCTTATAATCACTGCTTCGAAACCTTATTGAGACTTTCCATGACAATACTTATAAGACTATTTTCATTCCTAGAACAAAGAAAACTTCGTTCCGGATAATCCGTTTTCCTTTTCCACGCAGCCATAAAACGTAATGGCTGCTTCTTTCAGTCCTGTTGCCAGCCAGTCTGCCCGGCCGCACCACGCGCACGTGTGTTTACTCTCATACCGCGGTGCATGCAAATGACTGCCCGCGTCTGTTTTCACTTACATCCAATTTGCGAGCGAAATGCTCATGAATTAACATTATGTCTGAACCTTGCTTTTATTAAGGCGGTACCCCGACCCAAACCTTGCCATAGTGCGTTATTCAGAGGCTATTAACTCGTTCATCATGGGTAATAAACTACATCTAAAAGCACATTATTAATGTTCGATATCCTATCATCACATTGCACGTTCTTATTTGTTTTTATGTGTCATAAATACATTTAAAATCTCCTTGTAAAAAAGTGACAAAAAATACTGATTGCATGCATCTTTTGCTAAAGGTGACGTTCTATTAATTTGAGGATAACACTAATGGATAGATAATTTAAAAATCTAAATAATTCACGTTTTATTTTATTTCAAAACATCGCTTGTCTTTTTTGATTAAATAATTGCATTTTTTTATGAATTTTATGATAAATGAGCGTGCGGAGGAAGCAGGATAGAGCGAGACTCAGCTACGGGACAGAGAAGGAACGAACGCTCAAGGTCGTTTGGTCAGGGAAGCGCCTTAATATCCGGTTACTGTAACGTAATACGCCTCGTTTTGGTTACGAATGGTGGACTGTAGCGCCAAACTATTCCTAAAAAATAGAAAAAAAAAATTACTGAACGTGAACTAGGTAGGTAGTTACCACTTTACCAACACTTTTTATTAAGTTTGTTATGTAAACCTACCTTATTTACTATTCAATTTCTGTACTTCATCATCATCATCATCACTTTGTGACTTGCAGATTAACCAATAACGGTTACTAAGGTATAGGAACCCGGCGAAAACCGTGCTATTACATTTGCGGATACTTCTAAATCACTTAGCGCGGTACAAGTTACATGATTCTATGGTCGCTTAGCGATGTTGTCCGCGAGTAATGCGTAAGCTCCACTATTAGTTCAGCGTGAAACACAAACTGTCATGTTTATCCTCCCACGAGCTACGAAGGGAAATGTAGTGCGCTAAACGGTTACCATAATTTCGCCACCTACGATGAAGTGGGAAATATGTTTCCATTGTCTGTGTTATTAAGGTTGGCTTTGTGGAAGTCCGAAATGGCAGTGATATAATAAAAAATATGGGAGTCGTAATCTTGAACTGTTTGGTTTCTAAATAGCTCTTTACGAAAGTCCATCGCGAGTTTAGGGCTGTCGCCATCGTCATTTCCCGAAACATACACAACACACTCTTACAGGTACATTACACATACATTTCTACAAGGTTTCCATCTGTTATGTCATTGGCTGGATTGCTTACCTATTACATAAATAGAACACTGACAGACTCCTCGTCTACGTTTCCACCTTACGTTTCCCAGTTCCCACCTACCAGAGAATTTCTATAAATGATTGAGAAATACTTACGTTTATTTGAGCTATAACAACCGCTATTTTAATTAAAGTTTTAATTACCACAAGAAATCACAGTAGTGGACTAATGTATTCCGTCTCAACATGTAACAAGACATCCCACATGTTTAACATACTCTTTTATATCTCAAATTAAAAGGAGTTCTTAGGTGATAGTGAATAATTTATATGTGTCGCTCGCATGGAACTGTTCCGAGAAACGAACTGTGAAATATTAAAATACCATTACGATATTGATGGGCAACGAACTATTATTTATTAACTAATGCTATGTTATTTTAATTGGAGGAAAGTGATTACTTTTGGGTAAGATGTGGAATCTTGTCTTGTAATGAGATCCATTTAATGAGATCGTGTAACAATGTATGTGACTAAAAATAAGGATTTTTATTTTGTTTATTTACTTGCGTCTAGCCTGCAAAGGACCTGATGGTTCACAGTAAAAAGCGAAACTTCTTAAAGTCTTTACTTTTACTTTAGGCCTCAGTAACGTGATTGATGATGCTAATTCATCCATCTTGCCGAAGTCTGGTTTAGTATCGTAAATACGGTACTATTTCATCAGTCTGTCAGTTTATTTAACTGGAAAAAAACTAAAAAGAATAAGTAAATTGCCAATCTTTAATATTCTTTCTTTACACACGGGTACAGAAAGATCACAACGCCAGACGAAAACGTTTTTGGAGGAGCCACGATCACACAACGCACCAAACGATGAAGAAAAAGTCGTGAACACTTGTGGCATATTGTCGTGCCACCATTATCAAAAGTTGATTTCCAGCTCGCAGACAGGCCATGCCATTATCATAACTGTGCACAATAAGCTGAAGAGATTCTTTCCTTCCGGAGTCTCTCGGGCTCCGGGTGCTAGCGGGGGCCGGGGGCCGAGGACCGGGACTGTTGGCGCCCGGCCAGCCCTGACAGACGGGGCGCAGACGACGCCCACGTATGTGTCGGCGTTCGCACGTGCACGCCCCGTTCAGAATACTGACCACTTGATTAGATAGCGCGTTTAGTAGACCAGATTACTAATTAAGATACAGACACTTGATTTTGAAATCGAATCTGGCTCGTTAACAGTGAATTATAGGAGGAAGGAAAGACTAGTCTAATTAACTCGCCGTTCAAGCTTGCAGCACCGAATGAGGTAAAACTGCTTACTCAACACGTTACGTCTCACGCAGCCTTCATTTTCCCTGTTTCAGTTGACCACTGGGTGGTCCTGATTGGGATGTTGATTTTCGCACATGTTCGCACGCTTTGTGTTTGAATGTTGACGGGATAGATTGACGAACTGTCAGAAGAAATTCAGTGCACCAATGTTGAGTTAATGAATGATACCAGGCTAATGTAGTCAGTCGTCAAGTAGACTTCGCCCACGGTGCAGCGGGGGTACTGTTGGAATACCTGGGACTGTTATGACGGACAAAATCAAATATTTAAATTAAAATAAAGAGTGTTTTGTTCTGTGATGTTGCAAGTAAAGGCTCCTTCAAACAGACGCGACATGTGACGCGAATCGCACGCGACACAAAGGTACCGCTCGTCGCGCGACAGGCGGTGCCTCCGTGTCGCGTCGCGCCTGTTTGGAGGAGCCTTAAATCTTCATCAAAACTTTGAAGATTTACCAAGTGACATGAAAGCGTAGCACGAAAAATATTCATCATTTGGACCGTTATAATCTCTGAATGGTCGATGTTTATTACTTCAGTTTATTTTAAAGCAACAAAAGTCCCAGTAATAAAATAAATCACAACCGCACATTATTAATTGCTCCTCAACATTATCGCGTGTACAAAACATTCCCATTGGCTGTCCAAACACATTCAATGACACTTACTGGCTAGTTTGAAGCAAGCCTGCAAGTGCCATAGAATTTTGAATATATCATAGGAATAGAACATGTAATATGCAGCAATAAATAAATAAATACTTCCATAATATTGTACATTGGTGTGAAGTTAGGAGCGTGTGCCGCGACAAAGATCCCGAGACATAACTCAGGGAACTGGCTTCAACAATAAGACGTTATTTAAACGCTTATGGACTGTCGTTGCATCGAAATCGACGATTTATTATAATAATATATATTAGTCGTGGAATAATATTGCAGTTTGCATATTTCAGTTTTTTATTCATTTGGATAGGTGGTTTTGGGAAAGTTTACTT
The DNA here is from genome assembly GCA_916610205.1 of Griposia aprilina. Lineage (NCBI taxonomy): Eukaryota > Metazoa > Arthropoda > Insecta > Lepidoptera > Noctuidae > Griposia > Griposia aprilina. The sequence goes on along the minus strand of OU744293.1, from coordinate 531,275 downwards.
AATGAGAATAAACGATATTCGTTGTCGTATCAAATATTTGCTCAATAAATTTAATCTTGTGCAAGATGTTTTTACCTATTATCAACCTAAATAAGTAATTATTGTAAAATAATATACCTACTAACATGCTGTCATAAACAGTCCCTATAATACTTATCTTCCTCGCACAGCATATGCCTACTAATTTCCTTTGGATAGCTAATTTCCTAACTACTCACAATAGTCCAAAATATAAATTAAAGTGTGTTAACATGTAATCTTCGTTTACTTCCGATCTACTTCGCCACAAAATTGAATGCTCAAACTGTCGCTGAAGCTTATAGTTAGCGCGCTCCAGTTTCAGCGTTACCAAATAAAATAACACAGAAGTTTCAGTCCCTGTAAACGAACGAAAGGTACAAAAAGAAAGAAAGAAAAATGAAGTACTAATTGCATTATCTTCTTCTCTGTAACACGAACATCAGGAGATGTACACTTATGTAGGTAGGTGGTGGAGGAACTAAACAAACGTATGTTGTCGGACATTCGATATTATGTAAGTCTCTAACTGGAAATCGCGACCACAAGCACAACAAGATAGTCCTGTGAAAACGTCGATTATTAACAGTACGACTATTATAGGTAGGAAATTGCTTGTTGACAACTAGGTAATCTTGGTTGGACTGCATTGATCTAATTTTGTTTCATGTTGTGTATAATTTAAAAGCTTATTCTCATGAATTTTGTCCTTCTGCACGTGTTTGTGTTGTGTAATAATAATAAAGTGGATGATTAAAATGTTAATAGTCGTCGATGGCGGCGGCAAGCGCCTCATGAATAATTCCCGCCGATACTTCGCCTTATCAACAGTTATTGTTGCCAGTACTTTGTGCACTTTTTTGAGGGGCTTGCGGTTTAGTAATAACAGCCACGAGGGTTGGTCGATCAGGTTGCCGCGGTGGTTCGTGGATGCGACCTTCTTTACATACCGAGAACCCGCCGCGCCTCGGAACGCACGTTATTCCGTTGGTCGCGGCTGTCATCCGTGAATCTTTGAAAGTTGTTACGGGTTGTCAGAAGCCCAAAAGTCTGACAACCAGTCTTTCCAAGGGGTATCGTATTACCTAGCAACTAAATTCGTCCCACAAATTAATTTGACCCATAAATTCGTCCCACAAATTTCCTTAATTTTAACAGTTCAGTTCAAAGTATCTTTCCTTTTATCGACTGTCTATAAATAGGTGTCTACATTATCATGAAACTGAATCCATAACTAGGCGAGTGTTTCATTCCCAGCCTTACTTACCAATAGGTTCTCAATTTATAAATTAGACATCTATGAATAACTTCTTCGTACATACTCGTACAATTTACTAATTGTCCTATATTAAGAGGCATTTTGCTTGCTTGAATATTTTATCGGGTGTAATTAGTTAATTTTAGTGATTCCTTTTACGATTCAAATGGGATGATAATTATTTAAGAGGGATATACTCGTGGCACCTCTCATTTCATGCCAGTAATTTAATCGGAAAAGGTTTGGTTCATGTATTAAATACTTCATTAAAACAACCCGTCTTGAAACGTTTGGTAAATATTTAACGAAAAGCAATGTTATTGCAATTTCAACTTTTAATTTGGTGATAAATATTGAAGCAACATGTTTTCAATTAGTGCTGACATTGTGACCTATCCTGCGGAGACGCGGTTATATAAACAGACACAGGGACAGGCGAGCTTATCTGCTAATTATAATTTGTATTTGAGAGATAATTATCTCTTTATGTAATTAATAATCGATATTTGAACCTTTAAGAGGCCTCACTCGTTGTTCTGCCTCGAGTCAACATGAGCTTATAGCAACTGATAATATTTAATATGTCCGGAATTACCTACGTACGTCGTTGCTGAAGTACATTAGCTATTACGCTGAACAAGTCAAAGACTATCACTTCATGTTGTATAAAAATAAATGCATTTTAAACTGCCATTATGGGTAAACGACCCTTTTTCTGTAAACTCTACTTGACGTGAACTAATTTGTAGTAAGTTAAGTTAGAAGTTTTCTTTGAACGGAGTTGTGTAGCACTCACGAACTTATTCCAAGTATTTGAAGATTTTTCGTTAGTTCAATAATTAGGGAAAGTTCTTAAAGAAAAACAGAGCTGCGTTCACTTGAGTTTCAACTAAAAATAATGAAAATTGGGTTGTGAGATTAATAAACTAAATTTTTAGTTTGAAATAAAGTGCGTTTTGAAGACCCAAAGAAAACATAATGCTTAGACAACAAAGTTAATTACATTTTAATATCTGTTAGTTACCTAAAAGGACATCGACGTTCGAAATAAACTTTGAAACGTTATGACGTTCGGTACTTATTTGAAAAACTTAATACGATGACATGTGTTTCATGGCTGTAATAAACTGAGTAAATACTCAATTTTGAATTAATGTAATGAAAATACTAAAAAAATAAAAAACTAACCACAGTCCACCACTGGACAGAACATTTTAAATTGAAGATGGTATGGTTGCAGTTACTACGTAGGAAGAATATGAGTCCCCATCAGTAATAACTTCCAGTACTCGCTCCTGAGTAGGTACAGAACCGGTACATTTGTGTCTGTTTCCTGTATAGTCCAGCCGTCAGGTAGTTATTAGTATCAAATATTCACCTGTCGCGAATGTCCCGCCCGCGGCCCGCGCCGGCCCGACAGGCTGCGGCGGCGACGGGCGTCGAGTCTGTTCCCACGAAATAAAACTAGGCTGTACACCAGGGATAGTGAAGTAAAAAGTGGTTGAACGCGCTAGTTCAACAATTTTCATTTAGTTTTAACTATAGTTAGGTACAAATCAATGCATATAATTTAATTTTGTGTAGGTAGGGATAATCTATTTGTGTTAGAAATCTATCATATTAAACTATTTGTACATATGTTTTAATATGCGTAACTTATCTCAGAAATAAGTTTAGTGACAAGTCTTGGCCAAACAAAAAATTATTCGTTAGATCGGCACGCAGATAAAAAAAGGTTCACCATCCCTCTTGTAGAATGCACTGTAGACTGTAGACCACACCGCAATTTTACTGACGCTGTACGGCGCGATGTTAGACAGGGGTAGGCAGAGCAGTGCCTGTAGTGATTAATAAAGAATTATATAATGATATAATAGGAATCGAAAAAAAAAAAAGGATTAACAGCCGACTTGATGAACACTTTAAGGATGGTGACCTTAAATCATGTAGGATAACCATTAAACCATTCAAATTTGCTGTGAAGCTTTAGTAACGTGCTTCAACTGCACGACCATTTAAACTTTATGATTTATCATTTTCTTGTTCAATATATGCAGTTTCTATAAAACTTTATGTGATATAACAACCTCGTTGTGTTTGTTAATAATCATAAAAAGCTGCGTGAAATCTATCATTTATTGAATTCCTAAGTAATGGGTAACGGTGTATCGTAAACCCACAATAGACGAATAATGTTAAAAAAAATATATTCATTTCATATAATACATATACTCGTAAAGTGACGCCAAGCGCTGCATTTAATAAACGTATAAATTACACAAATCACACCTTTGACTGGTTATGACTTATGATATAAGCAGATTTATGGGAACTATTAAGTAAATAGGGATATAATCCACAAATGAACCTTTCAATTTTTCATTGAGAATATTATTTTGTATTCCAGACTGCTTCGCAAAATATTGCAATGCAATCTTGTTGGTCTTTTTACACAGCCGAAAATATTAAATGACGGAAAATTAAGTAGAACTAAATCTTAGGAATTATTTTCACAGCTACTTTTTGTAGATATTACTAAATCATGAGACAGCTCAGCTATAAATTGCCAACAAGTTATAATGTCTTGTCTCGATACGAGTCTGTAACAAAAAGTGGTCATTCTCCTAACGGCGGCTTACGAGGGCTCTAACCACAACCATCCTACTGCTGCACCAGTAACTACTGTCGTATGTTAACCATTACTTGTTCTACACAGACATGCTCATTATAATGCCTCGACTTTACTTTCGTTTTGTTCCCTAAGAATCTTTTAGAAATAGGGAGCAAAATGATTTCTTTACATCTCATCAACAGCATGATGAAAATAAAAGAAACGAAATGTCAATAGCACAGCAAAGAAAAACTAAAACGGTAGTCCAACTAGATTGGCAAGGTTTAAAAGAAAAGTCTGTGGATATCGACCACATGATCATTCTATACCAAGTTCGATTCCCAAAACAAACACAACAGCTAGCATCGTGTAATCAGCCTTATACTCGTACTAAGTTCAACACTAGGCACTATCGATTAAAAAACCTACTAACACGAGATTACATCGCTCGCTCCGAAATTGTTCCCGTTAATTAGGGCACAGATTTAGTCGCGCGATACCGCGTCGCGGCGCGTCGCGATTAATCTTAATTTTAATTAATCTTAATTAAGCAACTTGCAGAAAATCCACATACACGTATCGCAAGATCCTTAACTATTTCAACTTAGCAGTTAAAGGTTAAAAACAAGACATACCAAGCAAATACAAAAACAGCAACTATATGGAAGCAGCCATGGGTTTTTATAGTTTTGATACATTGTATGTGCCTAACTGGGCAACGTTCTTGTTGCGTTGCGTTGTTGTTGCGTAAGCTGTGGGTGGAACACGTTTTGTTTATTTACTTACAAAACTACGAAGCATTATCAGGCCAGTATTGAAATGAAATCGTAGAGTCTACACTCGCTTTACCAATATCTTTGGCTTCAGCCGACGCAGCGACGCCGACTGCGATGCTACGGCAGTTATTCGTGAACATTATTTTTTTTCTCAATTTTGTACCTTCTGTGCCGACCTATTTCGTGACTAACGCAATAACTGAGAGATATCGACAAATTGAAATCCATTGCAAATACTAGGTAAGAGTAATATTCAGTTCTGACCTAAAAGCCATGTTTAATAGCAGTATCTGTGTGTGTCTACGATAAATGTGTAATTTGGCATAGCATTGAATATTATTGCATTAATTTCCACACATAGTAGGTGATCGTGATTCAAATTAATTAGATATTGAGAGGTATGCGGTGCTTAACATTAATTAGTTCTTATTGAACACGCCCAGTCATCATCGGTGTAGCAATCTGTAATATTGATTCTGTCTACTTTGAGTACAAGTTTAAAACTACTTAATAATAAGTATTGCTTTGTAATACTAATTTACAAATGAAGTCACTTGAGCGCGAGGGACTTATCTTTATAAAGAAAAATAACCAGCATGGATCACCTTACTTGCTTACTGCATAGGTATACTGTTAATTTTGGGATCCCTTATTTTCGCTTTTTTATACTAATATATTTTGGCATAACCATTTTCGCATAACTTTTATTAGCATAATGATACTGTGGCATAATATTACTTTGAAATAATGCAATGGTTAGGTTAGGTTGTTGCGGAAGAATCGTATATTCCCGTGACCCCCGGCGTAGGTGTGAGATGGAAGATCCGGATGGTTTGTAGACCCCTCCGCCCCCCCAGGCAGGAGGACATCCATGAGGATACTCCACCCCGGTACAGAAAAAAAAGGATAGGTTAGTTTAATTTAAGGCAATAAACAGCATGGCAAAACATTTATGCGTAATAATTATGCGTAATGAATTGATTAATGATCATTACGCATAATTATTATGCTGACTTTCGTTATTACTTGTCTTAAAATTTTATACAAATGGATAGGGAACCGTTAATTTTTTTACTTGCGATTTTTTTGCTTCACTGTACAATTAATTGTACATAAATAAAAAATCTCAATGTAATTAAAATTCAATGAAAATTTCTGCGACTTATTATTCACCGATTCGTCGGTGCATGGATTTATGAGCAACCGTGAAACTTTGTGTTTACGATAGGTATGCGAAACTCCATCACAGTAAAAAAAACTTTATGGTTGTAGCTCTCACATACAAACATACCTACATAAATATTAACATGAATAATATATCCAGCCAGTTTGGTATAACAACATAGTAAATGTTCAATGTAATATTTTGAGCATGTGTGATTGACGTGGCTGCATAATGTCCGCTGAACTGGAAACTAATACATTCGTGAAACATCGCCACTACACGAATAGCGAGACGCGTCGTGATCTCTCGTGACTGCCTGCGCTGCGGTCAGAATGTGTACCTACTGGATATTTTTAGACTAGATTTTGGAGTTACACTTTCTTAATGTAATTCCATACATTGGTGCCGATTCTCTTGTCACAAAAATCTCTAAACTAGACCAACACTAAAATTTAGTGTATGCCTGTCAAACGACGATTTCTCATTCTGAAATAGACTAAAGTGACACAACTTACCTATATTTTAGTTTGACAGCACTAAGATGGCACTGAGTTAGTAATTTACTGTAAATGGCAATTTTGCTATTCTGAATTTGAAGTTTTTCACCTAAAATTTTGGTTGTCTGACTAAATCTGGCTATTTTTAATCGCGATTAAAAAGTTGTGTAAGTTATAAAATTAGTTGTCATGAAATAAAATTCACCACAACACCTCGACTTCAGGTTCAAAAACAGTACTGTATCTTTTTTTCTTTTATGATGCTTATATCTCGACAATGGTTAGTCCTATCGCAAAAATAATGAAAATTTCGACCCCCTTTATAAAGCTTTTAAGCCCCTAAAACTCTACATGTAGGTAATGATTTTTCATATTTTCCATACAAAAAGTGAAAATGTTCATATAAGACACGTCGAGTCTGCCTCGCCTGCACGCATCCAGCTCTTAAAAAAAAACACGGGGTAGGGCCATCAAAATAATACCAAGTGGAGTAGCGATTGTTAAATTAAATTTTATTTTTTGCAGAATTAATAGCTTTAAGATTCTCATAGAAGGAATAAAAAGTAAGGAATTTTAGTGATAGTTAAGTTAGTTTAGTTCGGTGTATAAGAGAATAGGCACCATTATCGTTTTTCTATTTCAAAACCAAATAAAAACATTGTGTCCATTCCAATATGTTGACTCTGTATCATAACCCCGTGTGTGGTCCTATCATTCGACACGGGTTTGTTTACCGTCGCGTCATCCAGTCGAATAGCTTACAACAATATTTTTATTGCCCCTTCATCGAGTAGCAAATGCGATCCCTAACAAAATAACATGTTAATCGTTCTCAGAACTTTCACCGCTAAACTAATAATGAAGAAAAACCAACAAATAATATCACATGGATCATGAACAACAAAAACTTGGCCCTATTATTGGAATTCTAAATAAAAACAAACTGAGGTCTTCATCTGAGCAACAAATCACTTTGTTTTTGTGAGTGGTCCAGCGTCCCGTCCCGCCGAGCCCGTCCCGCGTCCTACAAGGCGTTATCGATAACTGTGGTATAAACACAGTTTCGCTTTTTGATTCTCGATATAGATATAGTGCGGTCGTTGTTTGTAATAAAACAACGATAAAACGAGATTATCCAACGATTCGGAACACAAACACTTGCGCAGCCTCCATTCTAATAAAAAGTTAAATTATCAAACAACTACGGACAGTTTAACGCGATGAAACCGATATTCCGTGTCGATTGTGAGAGAACCACTAGATAAGCCATGCTATTTGTAGAGTATCATATTTTTATTCGCTTTTATTGGAGATAACATTCAATAGGTACTTGGATAAAATCGTTGATTTATCACCTTAACCATAAACAGTTGCTTTTTAAGATCTATTTTGTTAATTTTTCTTCACGCTCATATTTTTCCCAGGACGCACAATATTTATCATAACCTCATTCACCACATCGTCATATTTATTTCCGCTCCCACGACACAACATTCATCTGTTTGAACTATCACCATACGTTCAACTTGTCAAAAACTTACAATACACAATGGGAGTTCGTTTTTTGTCGCACCGTGTCATAATAACGTCGTAACCAATAAAAACACCATTGACTCCCGGAACTGAACAAAACATTATAAATCACTGCGGAGGAAGCATGCTCACTGAACATTTTTTCGAGGCAGTTATAGAGGGCTGGAACCCCGCGGGCCAATGTATTGTATCCTTGCACCGACGAGCGAGCACACAATGTGCACGATAGTATCGCGCCGAGGGTAAGAATACAGACGCACTCATGTGGAGCCTGATTACGGGGAAATTATAGGGTAACGTAGCAAAGTATGCGCTGTTAATGCAGGTATTCGAAAGTGCATGTGTCAAGGTTTTTATTGAATCGTGCAGCTGGTAGCACGCTATTTAATTTTGATATACGACAATTATGCCATCAAAAACAATTATATTCAAAAATAAAATAAAGATAGCAATCAATCTAATTTCTATTTAGGAAGCTTTTTATAAGCCCACGCAGTTAAATAAATATCTCAATTATCCACTCGATTGCCCCCATTCAAGAATACGATCAACAACAAATCAAACTAGATAGGCCAATTTTTCAATCATATCTCGATTCTTTGTTCTAATACAGGATGTATAAGAAAAAATTAAGATTATTGGATAGCGGTCTAATGGTATTGCGGGCTAGGTCCGCGGGTCCGCGCAGCGAGAGGTCCACTCCGGTGGTCCTGGCCTCCGGGGGGTCCGCCGGGGGGGGTCCGCCCCTCCGCACATACATCACGGACGATGCGTTCGCTCGCGACTTTTATACGCGTACGTTATTAGCAAAAAAGCAATCAGGAATCGAGTGAGACAATCCTTATTGGAAAAGCCGGACGGTTTAAATCCTGTTAACAAATGGGACCCTAGCGCGCTACGACTGCGATATTCCGATGTGTAGGAAAGAAATAAATCATTCTGTAAACAAACTTTTTTATCGATTTGCTTTCATTACAGCCTTTGCGATGGTTTTTGTTCGCGACGATGCGTTTTTGGATAGTGTTTTGTAATATAACTTAAATTCATTGATAATAGTGTTAATTATACAATAGAAACAGTTATAATATTGTTTAGTGCATAAAACCGTAAGTACGACCCATTCAAACCTCAATTAAGTGGACTAAATAGTCGCAAACCGTAGTTTGTTTAGTGTGTCCAGGTAACCTAGACCAAGACCTAGCCCTGGTCCTAATTTTCATATATCTAGTCCTTTGAATAAGCCCATTTAATTGGGTTTGAATGTCGTGCTGCGATAGTTTGTAAATAATTCTTTATTTTGGTTAATGAAACATACTTTCCATACTTTTTTATTAGTTTTCAGGGCGTGACGCGCTGAAAACTATAGCTGTGATGTTTAAAATATTACATTGTTCCAGTTCTATAGACCGGCCTGAGGTATCTATAACTTAATTGAAAATCGGTTCAGCGGTTTCCGAGAAAAACAGTTGACAAACACTTCTGTATCGAAATTTGTAATATTTTCTCTGTTTCCCCTGAAATAATCTTTCAGTGGAAACAGATATAGTTGTTATAGATACCTCAGACGATAGGTATTTTTATAAGGATTTCATTGGTATGTATCATACCTTATGTATTTATAGTAAATAATGTGTATATAAGCTATAATGTTGCTGCACTTGCACAATCCCTTTTACTTCCCATCCTTGACTACGCTGATGTCAGTTATCTCGATCTCACTGAGGCGCAACTCGATAAACTTGAGCGACTTCAAAACTTTTGCATAAGATTTATATTTGGCCTGCGCAAGTATGATCACATTTCTGAATTTCGTACAAAGCTCAAGTGGCTTCCCATACGTCTTCGCCGGAATTCTCATATCTTGTTTCAGCTCTACAGTATTCTGTTCAACCCTAAAACCCCCTCTTATCTTAAAGAACGTTTCAAGTTCCTTCATGACACACATAATAGATACCTGAGGTCATCGGAAAACTTAAGACTAGAGATGCCGAGGCATTCCACCAGTTTTTATGACAAGTCTTTTACAGTTCAAGCAGTACGGTTATGGAATGCCTTGCCCATGTCGATAAGGCGTGCTCAATCTTTGTCCACTTTTAAAATTCTGGTTAAAAAACACTTCCTCTCTCCTTAAACATTGTCATTACATTTAGTTTCCTTACTCTTGTTTCATGTTTATTATTGTATATATTATATTATGTAGATAGGTATATGTTTTATGTATGTATGTATTTGTTGTATATGTAAATGGTACACCACTGACTACCTGCATTATTGTCTCTCCTTCTACCTTGAATCCATCCAAAGGTTGTCTGTAAAAGATCGCTTTTAGCGATAAGACCGCCCATTGTGTCACCCTATGTAAAATTTCTACTTTTATATCTGTAATTTTTATGGTGTACATAATAAAGAGTATTCTATTCTATTCTATTCCATATGTCAAATGAAAATTTCATGTAATAAAAACTTTGAATCAGGAAGTAATTAGCGGTCCTCGTTAAAGTAAAGTTTGATAGTACGTTAGTAACCATGTAAAACATAGAAATTTCGTAGTCATTGGCAGAGTATTTATATTGTCTTATATACTTCAAAATAGTTCAAATAGTTTTTCACAAAAGTTCCGAAAATCACTTCCTGAAAGTTCATGAAGACTTGTGTTATTATTCAATCACCCAGGTAAATATAAAGAGTCAGAAAGCGTGAAAACCATGGTCAAAACGTTCTCCTTTAATCAGAATAGTCAACAACATTGGTACACATAAGAAGCAGGAAGCCACCTGGAAGATGGGAAGCAGGAAACAGTCACGAAGATAAGCAGCTGGCAGCCGTCTGAAGATATCTGCAACCTATAGGTGCAGGACGTCAGCGCCGTCTGGACAGGGAGGCCTATCCTCACACACACATAGGGATCCACCTGGATAGGCTTACTCACTCCCTACACCCTTCGCGTCCGACGATCACGCCCGTCCGGCACAGTTTTTGTCCCAACATTTAGGTCCTAGACTCATCAATCTTTCCTATCTGGATCATTAATTAATACTAAAGCTTTCTGTTTCTGGTTTACCCACTTTTTGATAACTACAATGCCTGTGGTAAAAAACGTTTTTACAAAAAAAAACAACCGACTTCAAAAAAAACACTACAAAGTGAAAAATAACTTTAATTTCGGAAGTCGGTGTCTTTGGATCTGTATTTTAGTTTTTTGCCACCGACTTCCGAAATTAAAGTTATTTTTCACTTTGTAGTGTTTTTTTTGAAGTCGGTTGTTTTTTTTTGTAAAAAAGTTTTTTATTTTTCACTTTTTAGTGAGTCAGCTATTAATTTTTCTAAGTTATAATAGCTTAATGTCAACTACTCATCACCTTTTACAAAATATTCCTTTTCCCGAAGCAGGGACGTTAATTGTTGAGTTCTCCTGGTAAGAACCAAAAGAACTGGAGCTGATGGTGAAGTCACCATCAGCATCATTTCACCATATTCATTGTGACGAGCATAAATTGCTTAGCAACCATATTAAAGTAATCGAATCTTAACCCGTGAAATACTTATAATTGAGTAGTTCCACCTCTGGTCTTCATCATCAGTTCCACTTCACCGAATGGTGCTTTCCGAGAGCAAATGCACGAGTTACTATAAAAGATACCCAAATCGCTATAGGCGTGCCTGTAAAATTTGAGGATTTCCCTCGATTTCCATGGGATCCCTTCACCAGATTCTGACTTAGTGACAATGGGACCACCTCGAGAGTATACCCTTTCAAACAAAAAAAGAATTTTGCAAATCCGTTTATATATGACGGAGTTATGCCCGAACATACATAAAAAAAAAAACATCCGAATTGATAACCTCCTCCTTTTCGAAGTCGGTTAAAAATAGAGTACAATGGCTAGACTATTGTTGGACACCACTAGCAGTGAATGAATTATTAAAATTCCACTGGCGAGCTTTTGTTTGATCTATGACATCATCAATAAGTAATGCGCGCTCGCTGGTCACCTCTGACCGCTAATGCTCCTGATTAATCATGCGCATGATGCTGTATAAGTATGTAATGAGACAGCACGCGTTCATGAACGCGATGGATCGCACAATGGAACACGTTGTATCGACCGTCCCGCTAATTACTTCATTAGGTGCCACGCTGTTAATTGGCGACTATACGGACACTATATTATTAACTACATTATATCCACATTGAGTAGTTAGCAAATTACAAATTATACCTACGAATGGACCATCTGTAATATTAAGCTTCTTATCGTATGTTCGTATGTAGATCGCTTTGTCATAAGTGACAAACAAAAAGTATGAGTACAAAATGATAACTATTAAACTTCTGCTCACACTCGATTTATATAACTCGTACTTACATAAAAGATGTCTAAAAACCGTAATGCTATCAATCACATTAAGTTGAATCGTAACAATATTAATTCTCAAAAGGCGTAATAAATCATCTGAAGCACTGGAGCTCCTTTAAAGGGATCAGACGATAATATTATTATTATCGATAACTTTTATCTCGAATCGACTGATATTTCGTTTTAACGGTTTTTGTACAACTGGTAGTAAAGAAGAGACTTTTCAAATTGTAAATAAAGCTTGCTAATGACAAGTGAAAGACAATCTAAAACTACAATTTGATAAAAAAAGGCCAGTTATATTAATTCAGCGGGTTATGTCTTCATTAATGAAAATTAATTGCCAATAACACTCAACGCTTCAGTAAACTGTCAACACGGCTCTCTAATTCACCCCATTCAACACGAACGAGGTCAAGAGTCAAATATAAAATCGAATTAACGAACATAAAATGTGAGTACTAATCCCATCGAGTCACCAGGCGTCGGCGCGCGGCGTCGGCTGGAGAGCCCTCACGGCGACGTGTCACCATGAGTTCCCACATTTATCCCCTAAGCTAACGAGCTCGGCTGCAGTATAATTACCGAGCAATAGGTTATCGCGTCAAGTGCAATTGAACGCAGTTATAACTTGGCCAGCTATACTCACAATTAGTTAATTGCTGGGCCAGTCTGCCGCGCAGTCGCTTCGCGTGCGTGACAGCCCTAGCTGAACATGATTATCTGTTGTTTGTTTTTCTATTTTGTTCGGTTCGTTTGTAGTTTTTAAAAGTACTGAGACTTAATTTTCTGTTCTATAGATTCACAGTAAATATTTTTCTAAATGAGTTTATTATGTTTGTTCTATCATTGTAAACCAAAACAATACAATAAGTAAGTTATCAGATGTCTGATCTCTCATCTGATTGCTGTTTATCCAATTTAACATTTGCAAACAATAGTTTTCGTATTTCCTTTTTGGCTAAACAATATGTTGAGTTAAATCGATGTGGGTGTACAATGTTGTGACTCGAGTCATGCTGTAATGGTGCATTAAAAATGACTGCTACCGGCTTTTGTCGATAACACAACATGACGTATTACAAAAGAGACAGTTGGGAAATTAATGATCAGTAGCAAGGAATCTAATATCAAATAAGAATACGTCAATCCATAATATTAGAGAAAAGGGGCTGGGGGAGAAATCCAGTTTGTTCCCAAAGGGTTTGATTGTGATACATATTTACTACGTGGAAGCAAATCCGGTTAAATGTGATGTTGCTAAGTATCCTGTCCAACCTTTGTCAAAGTCAAGCCCGTATGTTCGCCCATCGATACTGAATTAACTATTAATAAACTTGTCGTCTACATAATATGAAATTTTACCACAAGTTACGACACTCCAAAATATTTGTAACAAATCTCTATTGTTATATTTTTTGAATAAAATAATTATTTCTCATACCCATAAATGTTAACTAAAAGCTGGTGAAGAGAAAGTAGATTTAAACACAGTGCTATCAAACAAATTGTTTGGTACACCTGTCCTTAATATTTTAATCTTACTGTTTCTACAACAAAATAAGGCTTTTCCATGAAACAAATGCTTCTGCAATCCACCAAACACAAGATACATTTAAAAATAAACGCCACTTCGCAGTTCATGAGTGCGGAATAATCCGAATAGTGAGTGGGTTGATTGAAGACTCCTCCTGCCAAGGTTAAGTGTAGTAACTGGAGATCCCAGACAATACATCAATCAGGATCATCCCGGATCTACTCCATATTTATTTATTTCGTTCCATCAAGATTCGCGGAATCTTCCGTCACGCTGATACAAGTCACAATGAATTGTATTGAAGCCCGTATTATGTTTCGTATAAGACAATAACACCAATGAGCACAGAAATGTATATCTGAAACATTGATGGCATATTGAAACATTATGTGCAGGTTTTGGTTAACTTGTTTAGTTCAGCAGATCAACAGGAATATGAATATTAATACCATATGTAACGAAGCAGGAGTTTGGCCGAATAAAACACATGGAACACATTTAACACAAAACGGCAAAATTCTGAACAGTCACGTTCTTTGCAAAATATTTTTTATGAGCCATATTAGACTATCATAAAAATATGATCAGAGATGTATGAGTCATTTTTATATGAAGAACCTGTGATGGTATAATAACTATATATGATTCATACTAGCTGTGCCCGCGACTTCGTCCGCGTGGAATAGTGTCTTTGGGTAGCTTTTTAAATTATTTAGGCTAATTATTTTACAAATAAGACATACGTATTAATACTTCAAACAAACAACAAACTGAAATTCAAACATCAAACTTTCATTCCCTATTCCTTATTATTATTTTACACCCTTGAGGGTAAAACTTTTACAAACTTTGAATGTCATACTTATTTATATCGAATCAACAACTTAAAAAATAAGTTTCAAGCTTCTAGCTCCAAAAATTGCACTCATACCCACAGAAAACACGGCTAAATCGTTATCCACTTTGATTAAGCATGACGTTTATATGATCATAAATGTAATATGTAAAAAGCGGCCAAGTGCAAGTCGGACTCGCCCATGAAGGGTTCCGTAGCAGCAAGTAACATAATATGCGGTTTACGATTTATGACGTATTAAAAAAAAAACTACTAACTAGATCTCGTTTAAACCAATTTTCGGTGGAAGTTTACATGGTAAACTCAAACTCAAACTCAAAGCATTTATTTCAAATAAACCAATTACAGGCACTTTTGAATTGTCAAGAGGTCGGTCAGTCAGAAAGATGAACCTAGTTACCCATTCCAAAGCGTAGTAGGTACCTATGGATAAGAACGGGCAAGAAACTCCATGGACACTCTTTTAAATTAAAATATGGTTATTATGGTATGGTAAAATATGGTTTAATATAGGTTACATCGTTCATGTTGAAATTATGCATATGAGAACGATGCAGAACGTTAAAAGCGTCCGTAATAAAAAGACAAAAGCAATTCAAATATTAAATTAAATTAAAATAAGCCATGGCAGCTAAGAAATGACCAGTCCCCACTGACGGCGCCCGTTCACGAACATGACGCATGGATCAGCACCATTCAGCTCAACCATTTTGAAGGGAACTTAATGATCCAACACACACGCCACCACCAGCGAGACATTAGAGTGAGCATGACATACTCTCAGCCGCCAGGACACATTCAAGTCAATGAAAGAAAAACCTATTAAATGGTAGCTTTTTAAGTAGGTAATTAATGTACATAATTTTTTTTTTTTAGTTTTATCATTATCTTATTTTAGAAGTTACAGGGGACACACAGATTTTACCACTTTGGAAGTGTCTCTCCCGCAAACTATTCAGTTTAGAAAAAAATATATATTAGAAACCTCAATATAATTTTTGAAGACCTATCCATAGATACCCATACGTATAGGAATGATGAAAAAAAAAATTGATTTTCAGTTCAAAGTATGGCGAACCCCATTTTTTTTTTGTTTTTTTTCTATTTTTGTGTGAAAATCTTAATGCGGTTCACAGAATACATCTACTTACCAAGTTTCAACACTATAGTTCTTATAGTTTCGGAAAAAATTGGCTGTGACATACGGACGGACAGACAGACAGACAGACATGACGAATCCATAAGGGTTCCGTTTTTTGCCAATTGGCTACGGAACCCCAAAAATGAAGAACAGCATCATTTAACTATGATCCTAGAATTTGACAGATATGTAATCATATTTATATGATAAATATATGATAGTGTAATTGGAGCCTAAAACTCACTGTCACAATTTTATCTTACCTATTTATACTTTTACAATTTTAGTCAAAATCATCATGTCAGAGATGTCTTCATACATCTCTTCTACTGCGTCATTCGAGTGCGCCGACGTCAATGCGTAAACCTGTATGACCTAGCTATAACTTTCGGTCAGTTTAAGTATGAGGTACGCTACCCTAGTCGACACACTGGAGATATCCACAACGTTGTCAGTGAGGACTTTATGTACAAGGAACCCTACGCCACCTTGGAATTGTTGGTCACCCTCTCGGTAATACATAAGATCGCCCGATTCTAGAGTTATGGGGTCTTCAGGGTGAGGACCCTATAAATCTAGAATCGGGCCACTTTATCCTTGCCAGTCCTGTTTCGACCTGCTATGTGGTCATCCAGCCTGAGCGTACGTCCGTTGTATGTACGTTGCCAAAGCCAGTTGCAGGTGGTGGCCTACCGTAGCCCGGGGATTCTTCGCACCCCCTGCCCTGCCGTTACCCTGACCGCCACCTTGATCAGGAATAGCAGGGCGGCCAGGGCACCAGGGACCATTTTTGTGTTGTGTCGTTCATTTGAAGGTAATGCCCATAGTCACCACGCTGGGCATGCGGGTTGGCGACCGCAGGGCGTAGTTTCTCGCACCGGTGACGCTGCTGCCCGTCACCAGCCTGTAGATTTAACTACGCCATTGTTGTGATGGTTATACCGCCATCTGTTTGACGTCAGAGCCTCGTTTGTTATTTAGCAAGATGCACCACGGGCAATTGAGGTTGACTTGGAGTATTGAGATGGTAGTAGCCTCCATACAACCCTTATATTAGTCAACATACAATCAAGTAATTATTGGAAGTTGTATATAATATGGAATTAACAATTTAAACGTAGGTAAATGTAAAATAATCGAATCAATTATAATGCATTTTTTATATGAATGCTAAGGCGATATTTATTAATCACTGCACGATAAGTCATACCCGGCGGATGCCTACTTGATGTTGCCAGCAGTCGTGAACACATAATTCTGATATAACTTTTTCTAGACATTCTTAAAAAGACATTGAAATCATTCATATAATTCTGATGGTACGAGTTAAGAGGTGCTTTTAAAAGCGGCTTTTCTGAGATATTCAATTCTGACAATTAAAATGCATGACACTCGAGAGTGCCGAATGGTTCATTATGGATGCGACTATAAAAGCACCTTACTTAGAGTTACCGCAGATGTCCTAAAGAAAACGGTATTAAAATAAATGTATTTAGCAGAAAATAGACATATAGTACGATTCAGGAACCTTACAATCAAGAATATCTTAGAGAACAAGTCCATAAATCATAATATCTATTCTAAGAGAAATTTAATAGAATCCATCCATTCAGAAACCGGTTCAACCGAGGCGTAACTTAAAGAAAAGTAAAATAATTTTAAATCCAAGGTTCTTTGTCCGACGGCGCGGGATTGTATTCGGAGTGATAGAATGAATGGACGGAGATGTCGTCGAATAATCCGCGCGTACACCAACCGCATCAATCTTATGGCTTTTAAAAAAAGTCTCTCAAGATTAGCGGTAGACATCACACGTTAGTAAATACGGATTTGAACGTCTCGGCAAAAATAATGGCAGCGTTTCTTTGGGAGTCGGGTCAAATATATTTTTTGTACATTTTATCATTCATCTTTTTACATGAATTCCATTAAATTCTTGCTTCACACAGTTGACTTACAAATACTTCCGTAAATGGTTTTCATATCTACGAAAGGTCTAACAAATTGCTATTCATTAACTTGTAATACCGTCATCACTAAATCAATTTATTTATCCGATAAACCAGAGATAGGCTATTAATCACAAGTACAAGAATTGTCTCTATCATGAGGCGATAGTATTCTATTATTCCCATTATGGAGCACTATCAGTTGGCTCGCCTTCGTCGTGAGGTTGTGGACAGTGCGGACACTCCGGACACTCAACAGTCGCCAGATAACCGTTCCGCGTGAATTATTCACGAGAGCAGAGACACGCGCGTCAATCTCCGCCGATCCCGAGTGTCGTGAGAGGTGTCGCCTGACACTTGACAGTATTAATGAATCGATGTTCTGTGTCTGTGTGCCGCCGATACTGAATGTTTGATGGACAGTTACAAAGGAGGATTTGGTTGGCTAAAGACATTTAGTGCTTAGGTGACTGAATGGTTGTTAACATAATCGCTTTGATTTGCTATGTTGAAATAGGTAGACCGGATAAATCCATTCATTACATTTCAATATTACTCATACTAGTCATGTTTTCTATGATAATCTAGTATAAAACCCTTAAATAATAACATTTCTTTTTCATTACAGGTATGTGCCATTAAACATCTGTCGCAAGAAGGACGGGTAACGTATTGACAGTTTTTTTTTTATTCATGAGAATAAAGTTGGCTTATACATGTCCCACACCATAACTTACTAGTTGCTCGTTTACAAACAAGACAACAAACTACAAATGATTCGGGACAAAATGTAATTTTCTGGTGCTTATTAACATCAAACTTTGCCTCAAAAAAAATAAGGACCATATTTCATTATGATTCCGTTTCAAATTTGTAAAAGTTAGGTGTTAGACATGTATCGGAACATGTTTCGTTTGTTACAGCTTTTGTTGTTTGATTACTATCGTGTCCAAAAAAAGACAATCGCAGTTGGAAACTTGTCGAACAACGTTCAAGGGCTCGGACGTGTTTATTACGTTCAAATATTTCACCTTAACAACCAATTTAGTTCCGTTTTGTTTATGAGTATTGTTGTCTTTATTGCTATAAAAAATACTACGGACGTACACGATACAACATAATAAGATATTGGAACAATGCATTCTGTTTTTCATATTCGATCATTAATAAATTCTAGACAGGCATCATATTTGTTAGTGTGTTTAGATCGCCACGATTAGATCACACGCAAATCGCTTCTTGCTACTGTGTGAATAGATGGGCTACGAGTAATAACATAGTACACAATAATACATGATTCCGACATAAAGAGAAATAGGAGTGGACCGAGAACATTGCCCTGGGGAACACTGCTCGCAGCGCCCCGCGGTTGGCCACTTGTCTTCTCGTTTTTTATTGCACCTATTTATCACTTCCCACTTGCCGTAAGTAATAAGTTAATAATGGTGTAAATTCTGTCCACCATTTTTAGGTAGAAATTATGTTTGTTTTATAGTCTATCATATCAAATACAATACGGGCGAGTATATAAAGCTGTCATTCCTTGTAAGTAAAATTGTTATTGATAGAAGTAACATAGACGAATTTAGAAACTATAAATTGCGAAATCTGTTAGGATCTACAAAGAATAGGGTCATAGGTTTCTAACTCAAATGTGAGTCAGCTGTCCAAGTCAGTTCCATTTCAATCTACCATTAACAAAAATATATATATATCTTTATTTCAGACCTAAGCAGTCCATACGTAGTTAGTGGTTAAAACAAACTGTGCTTACATGCTATGTTATTGTTGTTAGTACTTAATTCTATGTATTTAACATAAACCTATACCTAATTCTACCCAGTGCCTTTGGATGGGGCAGTCCACTCTGCTAACAATCATTTTAACCAAAATTTACCAAACTGAGAACACAAAAAGTACAATCGCGCACGTTTTGCATACGTCACGTCGCCGAAGTCCGAGCAAAATCGTGTATCTGTGAACAACAAAGACTGGTAGTGTTACTGTTTCCAAGTCATAAAGTTTAGTGTCGAAGGCAGGAAGTGTACCAACCTGTAGGTACGTGCGGGGGGAGTGGAGGGGGGTAAACGCACGAGGAATTGTTCCGTGTGACGTGATGTACCGCTGAAAAGGATCAGGACTCGCGTGTTCCCGAATACTTAAATATTTCCGAATAGCGCACCTCTTCTTGACCTTTATAACTGTGAACTCCACTTACCTATGTACTTAAAGTGGTGGAACTTTTAAAGGTCAAGTTTGGAAATAATCTTGTTCATTAAAATGTTTGTAAATAAATAGATAATATATGAAATCTTACAAAAAGCTGTTACCTACCTAATAATCACCAGATTGTTTAATTTGCATAACTCTTCACTCTTAACCCAATTTCACCTTCCGCTTCAAAGTCCTAGGGTAATTAACTTTATTTTACGTACTCGACTCAATTTTTTTTTAAGTTTATAAGCGTATAAATTGAGTTTTTTTTTTACTTTATGCGTTCTTGATTAACTTGAGTAACATTTCGTCTTTGTTCTTGCGTCGCGCGTCGTAGAAACACTTTGCTGATAAATTTTAGGTTTTACGCGTTCTGTTCGTCGCAGTTAACCCACACAAAGCAACATTAAGCCAGCAACCTGTTGTAAAACTTTTATTCCTACTATAATGTTGGTGGCCGCAAATGTCACGCTTCAGCAACTCAATTCCAAAGTTAACACGTTACACTAGAGTGGTTTTATGCTCAGCAAGCTGACCGCAGTGGCCATTTCGCTAGTCAGTGCGATATTTAGATAGTAATTGCTGACTTTACATTTTTATTTGCAAGGAACTCTGAAAGCACTCTAATCAGAGAGTTAAGAATGGTTCTCAGAAAAGAAAACCTACAACAGAAATTGTGAACGTAAATAATATAAGCTTAGCTGGAGATGTACCTATCCAGAACATGTTAGACAAATATGTTTTGGAATGCGGTAGGAACACAAAAGAATGTCACGTTGTGTAACAACAGTAACGTCAAAAGTATCCTCTTGTCCTATCCGCTGGTGGATGACTGTGGCTCTGTGGACTTACCGTCAAGTGGACCGAACGTACGATATCGACATCCTTTTATATGGAAAATTGTCATAGCAAGTACGCGAACGACAAAATGTTATTTGCGGAGCTCTCTAAAACATTCGACGAGAGTTTTTTCTCTACATTCCTGTAAATAGAACGATCAACTTTGTAAAAGTTTTGTCGAAAAAGGACAGTAAATAGAATTCTGTTTGTATAATACTTAGGGGCGTGTTCAAGAGTTAGAGTTACGGGAGTTAAGTTGTTTCACATACACAAGTTGATATTCAAAGAGAGGGTACATGTTATTAGCTACTTCAAACGTATTAAAGATCACATTTACTTTGGGAGTCGCTAAAACAACTTCGTGAAACATTTATCATTACGTAGAAATAAGGGCCTGAGAATAAGCTGTTAGGGAAACAAGTAAACGTAAACGGAAACAACATTGCTTGTGAGAGTTTCTTGGAATAAGGTTATCTTTACCAACTGTATTACAACTTACCAAATCATTTAAATTGAAATAAATAGTTTAGTGAGTAACTGATAGTTCAACTTGTTCTATCTCTCCGTAAATTCCTTAAGCAATATAATTAACAGATCGTCATTAAGATCTTCAGCAGCTAAACGCGGTACAATTTCACCAGATAGAGAACAACAGTTAACCCTAACACTAGAAAGTCAAGCGGGTTGTCCAAAAAAGGCGAGAGCTGGTGAGGTTAATTGCGTTCTAAGAGTTCGCTTTAGTTCAGCCACCACAGAGTTTGGTACAGAATGGCCACTCTTTGTTATTTTAGATAAATTACAATACACGGAGAAAACTAATTTAAATATCGGCTTTACAACTTAATTATGTTAGCTTGGGGTTCTCTTAACCTTGTAAAGCTTTCATTATTTTATTCAATACTTGCTTCTGCCCGTGACTTCGTTCGCGTGAAAGTCGTAAGACAACACAAAATATTAAAATAAGCCCACGTCCGTCCGTGCGAACGTAAGCTAAAAGCCACATTTCCCGCCCTTGCTATTATGCTTTCGGCTAGCGGTCTTTCTGACTTTTTTTCGTTTAGCTAGCTCGGCTCCTAAGGATCATAGCGTGATGTTAAATAGCTTATAACCTTCCTCAAAAGTTATGCTACCAAATACAAAAATATTTTTTAACCCTGGTTGGTAGTTAGAATAGAATAGAATAGAATAGAATAGAATACTCTTTATTATGTACACCATAAAAATTACAGATATAAAAGTAGAAATTTTACATAGGGTGACACAATGGGCGGTCTTATCGCTAAAAGCGATCTTTTACAGACAACCTTTGGATGGATTCAAGGTAGAAGGAGAGACAATAATGCAGGTAGTCAGTGGTATACCATTTACATATACAACAAATACATACATACATAAAACATATACCTATCTACATAATATAATATATACAATAATAAACATGAAACAAGAGTAAGGAAACTAAATGTAATGACAATGTTTAAGGAGAGAGGAAGTGTTTTTTAACCAGAATTTTAAAAGTGGACAAAGATTGATTTAGTTCCAGAGATTAGCGCGTTCAAACAAACAAACAAACTCTTCAGCTTTATTAAATTATAATTAGTTTAATATAGATTCAAGATCCAAAGCATTTGATTTTTCTTTGACATTGAAAGTTTTTTGTTCATAGGCGTCCTTCTTGAAACATGCCTTTGTAGTTCAATGGACTGCAAAAGCTTATCGATAATGTAGTGGCGATTAATCTGCTCCTGTCGTTTCCTGTTATGTAAGGAATGGGTCTTTTGTTGGCAACCACTGTGTGGCCACCATGGCCCACGCAAACTCACGACGTCCTGCGTAGGAGTTGCACTTAGACCCGTCGACTATTGTTACAGCTTTGTTTAATTACATAGCCGCGTAGGAAACTTGGAGTGATACGAGGCTATTACATAATTGTTATTGTTGCAGTGATGGTCGTCTCCACTTTGGATTAGGAGTAGGTAATTGGAATTGTGAGAATATTTTATGGCTATCTCTCGGATTTTAGAGCTAACAGAGATGGTGGATGAGGTGGTAGTGATGAGGTGAGAATAAATAAGCGTAAGTGAAATATAACTTATGAAATATAATTTTGTGTCAGGTTTTTTGAAAAATACTTAACTGTTAATTTTTTTATAACAACCTACCATAATTAAACCAAACGCGCATTACACTAATTAAAGAAAAAAGAACCTTATTCAAAAGTCTCTAACGTTTAAGTAATTCATATAATTATTAAAAAAATAAATACCACCGTTACTAACGCGAAGTTTCAAAAAGTGTTAATAAAAGCTTACTTGGTTCACAGTCACAACATAATGAGTAAAGTTCATTGCTAGGAATAGCCATAAGTGGCGATAAACTGCTCGACTTGCATCCACTGCCGAAGTAAAGTATATTAAACAACGCAGGCTGACGACTTGCATCCACTGCCGAAGTAAAGTATATTAAACAACGCAGGCTGACGACTTGCATCCACTGCCGAAGTAAAGTATATTAAACAACGCAGGCTGACGACTTGCATCCACTGCCGAAGTAAAGTATATTAAACAACGCAGGCTGACGACTTGCATCCACTGCCGAAGTAAAGTATATTAAACAACGCAGGCTGACGACTTGCATCCACTGCCGAAGTAAAGTATATTAAACAACGCAGGCTGACGACTTGCATCCACTGCCGAAGTAAAGTATATTAAACAACGCAGGCTGACGACTTGCATCCACTGCCGAAGTAAAGTATATTAAACAACGCAGGCTGACGACTTGCATCCACTGCCGAAGTAAAGTATATTAAACAACGCAGGCTGACGACTTGCATCCACTGCCGAAGTAAAGTATATTAAACAACGCAGGCTGACGACTTGCATCCACTGCCGAAGTAAAGTATATTAAACAACGCAGGCTGACGACTTGCATCCACTGCCGAAGTAAAGTATATTAAACAACGCAGGCTGACGACTTGCATCCACTGCCGAAGTAAAGTATATTAAACAACGCAGGCTGACGACTGTAGCGTCATGTGGAGCTAGAAAGAAAATAATTTAATTAATAAGTTATTAGTGTTGGTTAACTTGCTGCATAAGTTTCAGTTATCTGCTGAAATGGGACGCTACGGAGTAATTAGTCAACTGTATCAGATTATTTTGTCTACGAAGACAACAAAGTACAAGGTACTGTTCATAAGTCATAATAAAGATGTCGCTTCTTTTTGTTTATTTGCCATTTCAATGTTCCCGTACTAGGGCAAATCCTTAAATGTTATCAACGAAAATGGACAACTGTATAGAAAAAAACTTTTTTACAAAAAATTTAACCGACGAAAAAAGAAACTGAAAAGCAAAAAATAAATCTTTCAGTCTAACTAAGCTCTTAAATTAATGTAAATTACAAATTTTGAGTCGGCGCCAAACAATCACCGCAGATCGATTAACGACGATCAATCAAGCTGACATAAGTTTTCATGGCGCCTTGTATGTTTGGCGCCGACTCAAAATTTGTAATTTACATTAATTTAAGAGCTTAGTTAGACTGAAATATTTATTTTTTGCTTTTCAGTTTCTTTTTTCGTCGGTTAAATTTTTTGTAAAAAAGTTTTTTATTTCTCGCTTTTCAGTTTCCGTTTCAAATAAATGAACTTATTTATTTATTTTGGACTACCAACAATGGCTTACACTACAGATGTCTTTAAAAAAAACATGAAATGAAAACTTAGTACAGTGGATTAATTAGATACTTTAAGGTAAACACCACATTACCCAAATTAAATTATATTAATTGACAACTTGGGTACATGACAACTTTTCAAGCAATCTTAATACCGGGGAAAAATATGCTAGATTCTAAAGTCATCATAAAGGTTTCATAACAAATCAGACAAACATTCAAGAATTTTAGATTTCAGCTTAGGGAATCAAAGTGTAAATCGATTAGATCGCTATTACATAGTAAAACCTTGCAAAACCTAGCATATAGACAGTTATATGCTATACCGATTTTCTCTGTGGAGGACAAAGAGTAGTAACAGGTCTACGCGGAATTCATGACGGACGGAGCACGCAAGATATTGAGTGCGAGCAGTGGAGGCTAGTCGATAATTCCTTTATGAAATTTACATAAAAACATTGCGTCGTTTAAACATCTTCGTTCTTCTAAAGTGTTGAAGAAATTCAAGCTATTTTTTTTAATAAGAAGATGTCTTTTTAGCTATGCCAACAGAAACAGCTAGATGCCAATCAAAGCGTTTTTGAACGTGTTCTAGACGCAAACTATTCGTAGCACAGTGCGGCCGCCACATCATATTACAGTATTCTGCTACATATCAACTACAAAGTGTAAAGTACACTGTCTTATGACAAAAACCCAGCATCTTGGACGCTTTTTTGGGGCTTGTATTTAAACGCCTACCAGAAAAGTGCCTATTTTACTACCAACAAATTCGAAATACCTGCCAGAATGGATAAATACTTACCAAATTATGTTTCATAAAGTATTGTAGAAATGAACCTATTTTCCTTTTTATTCTATGCCATAAAGATTTATAAACGTCTTTTAATTTCTTACTACCTGCCAAGATAGCTCGACGGAGCCCCGCTTAGCGTGGCTCCTATTTCTGCAACCAACCAAACCTCGGGGTGCCCCTGACGTCGACCGGCGTGGGTTAGGGTTAATAAGCAGGTCGACGGAGCCCCGCTTCGCGGGGCTCCTATTTCTGTCTAATGGGTTTACAGGAACCTAACCAACCGAACCTCGGGGTGCCCCTGATGTCGACCGTCTATGGTTAGATTTGGTGAGCATTTATCCATTTTGGTAGGCAATAAGAATATAAATACAACACGTACAATTATTCTGATGAGTGTATAATTATTTTGGAACTTAAGGCGTTGTTCTTTAGGCACCTCGGTATAGAGAGGGTTTATTTTATTTGAAGTTAACATATTTTACTTTGGTACTTAGTCTTAAAGTGATATTTTCTAGAACTGTTTGTGGTACGTACTTGTAATAAGGAGTGTTCATATCTTGTATGAGTTTATATTTGAGTGCTAGTTTTTGATGGATGACTTTTGCTACCTGATTATATCTATGTGTATAGTCTGTTTTAATATTATTATTCGTTTATTTATTTATATACTTATCTAGATACATTTTTAAATATTTTTATAAAAACATAGAAAAAACATTTAAAAATATAAAAAAATAGTGGTCCGCCGGTATCGGGAGCAGGGTCCAAGCTACCGGTGGTTAGGGCTCCAGAGACAGGAACTTCCTCACGATGCGAGCCGTATCGAGGAGAACTGCCTTCTGGATCAGGCCCTTGACCCAACCGCCTAACGAAAGCCTCGAGAGATGTTGATCGAGGCTTTCGGCCATCAGGCCATTCGCCGATACGACAATCGGCACAATGACAGCCGAACTCACATTCCACATGTCAACAACCTCGTGTGCTAAGTCGAGATATTTAATTTGTTTCTCTTTCTCAGCTTTCACGAGGTTTTCGTCATGCGGAATGGTAATATCGATAATCATTGTGCGGCGCGCTAATCGATCTATCACCACTATATCAGGCTTATTGGCGACAATAGTCCTGTCAGTAATGATAGACCGATCCCAGTACAACGTAATATGGTCATTTTCGAGAACTGGGTCGGGCACATACTTGTAATACGGTACCTCAGAATCCACTAGTTTATATTTCAAAGCAAGTTGTTGGTGAATAATCCTGGCTACTTGATTATGCCTGTGCAAGTACTCGCCGTTAGCCAGACGAGAACAACCAGAGACAATATGTCTGATGGACTCACCCGGACGATGGCATGCCCGACACACGTCAACCGTCCCGTCTTTCATAATATGTCTCCGGTAGTTATTCGTCAAGATAACTTCGTCCATAATTGCACAGACGAAACCTTCGGTTTCCCCGAAAAGGTCACCAAAACGTAGCCAGGATACGGACGCTAAGAAATCTACACCGGGCTCGTGAAGAGCCCGATAAAAGCGTCCGTGTAGCTCCTTGCTTTGCCATACCTCCTTGCGGTCATCGGTAGTAAGTACCACAGGTTTATTATTATTATTATTATTATTACTTTGCCTTTAATTATAAGATTATTTGTTCCTGTATATTTAACGTAGTAACACTTCATTGAGTTCAAATACATTTATTTTTATTTTTGCACCATTCATCATCATCATCATCAGCCTATATTCATCCACTACTGGACGTAAGCCTCTCCTAGTGAACGCCATTGAGCCCGATCCTTGGCTCTCGTCATCCAGTCTCTGCCAGCTGCATTTCGCAAGCTGTCAGTCCACCTGGCCGGCGGGCGACCCACACTACGTTTGCCTAAACGCGTTCTCCACTCTTGAACTTCAACGAGAGATGTGACCAGCCCATTGCAGCTTCAGCTTGCTTAGTCTTTGGGCTATGTCGATTACCTTGGTTCTCTGGTGGATAACGTCGTTTTGGATTTTATCCTTCAGAGAGACTCCAAGCATAGCTCTCTCCATAGCTCGCTGAGTGACTTTAAACTTATGGACCAGTCTCACCGTGAGTGTCGACGTTTCTACTCCGTAAGTCATAACCAGTAGGACACACGCGTTGAAGACTGTCGTCTTTGGGCACTGCGGTATAGACGAGGAGAAGACCTGATGAAGTTTACCAAATGCTGCCCATCCCAGCTGAATCCTACTATCGACTTCCCTCTCAAAATTGAGATGGGCCTATAGTTTTTATGTTGAAATTATTATCCCATTTATGTATAGTCACCATCTTTGCCACTTTCCATTTTATAGGCAATATGCCAGAAGTTAAGGATTTGCTGTTTATAGCTGTAATAAATATTACCTTTATTAATTTATAAGCTTTTGAATGTTTTGAGTATGCTCTCACTGCTAATATTTAGAACTTCCCTCGACTGCCTTCCGTACCCAACATCACACCCTCTATGACAGTCATACTCCAGCTAGGTTTAAAGTTCTCATCAAGATGAATGAAATAAGCCCAAACACGATCTAACTGCTGTAAGCTGTCGAGGAGCCCTCTAGACTGTCTTCCGTCTCCATCATCAGATGATCTTCAGGTCTCTTTTTTGTTGAAGCATCATTAGAACTACGTATATGTGCCAAGTTTCAACAGAATCCGTTCACAAGGGAACATTCTGTAGGTGAAAAATCATTTAACCCCTATTTTTCTACCCTTAGGGGTGGATTTCGTTTTTCAATTTTAAATGGGACCAACTTTGGGGTATACTCTTTCCATTAAAAAAAGAATCATCAAAATCGGACTACTCGGTAAAAAGTTATGCGTGGTCATACATAAAAAAAAAAAAAAAAAAAAAAAAAACAAATATACGGGTCGACTTGAGAACCTCCTCCTTTTTTTTCGTCGGTTAAAAAGGTGGTAAATGGAAATTAAACTTATAAAAAAAAAACAGAAAACACCTGTATTTTTTGGAACGCCATAAATCTCTTTCGTCTACCCCGGCCTTTAGAGCCTCAAATAATTATATCTATTCGCCTACCACACGATGCATCAGCACATATTCCATATGCAAGCTTATAACATCGGTATCCCGCACTTGTCATAAATGAACCGCTCCTGCTTGCGTGGGAGCGCTGCAGCCGGCACACTCCTGCTTGCGTGGGAGCGCTGCAGCCGGCACACTCCGCACTCCGCATGTTTTTCTTCCATCCACAGATCCTGCCACTGATATGATAAAGAAAACAAAGACTCTAATATTTCTATATCAAACAATATAAATAACCTCAGGCGTACATCGCCGAAGGGTTAGACTGAAGCGTATTTGTCGACTCCACAGAGGTTGTTAATATAATTACACTAGTATAGTGTCCCTTATGGTATTATCACATTTTTGTCTACTCATATACCTTAATGAAAACATTTTTTTCCATTAAAGGGGATAAACTAAAGACGTCATAACCCTAGCCTCGCTTACCATCGACAAAGCTAAGAGTCTTATAAGTGCTATATGTGTTCTATCTTCTATACTTACGAGTACATCTCATATTACACGCTCTTCTGGCGTCACGTAGACCCTTTATAGGTGTTTTAAGCCGAGTGTGTATGTGCCCGCGTGCATATCATACGTGCAATATATTATATATGTCATAAGCGGTATAAAAACCTTCATATCGACGTCGTTACCGAGGGCTCCGCAGGAATGGGGGTCGTTCCCGGCTTATGAGATGATTCCCTAAAAACGTTGCTCATATTAAAGTTTTAGCTGCACGATAGCTTCTATGTCGAGAATTTCTCGTTCAATTTACGTGTTGTATCTGGTAGCAAAGCAAATGTTGCCTCTGTCTATTTTATAAGAAATTCAACCGCGGGAAAATATAAGACAGTAGCAAAACTTATGCAAACTTATGTAGTACACATCTGTACGTTCTGTCTCGCAAGGGTACGGAACCACGAAATATATATTTTTCGGGAGCTGCTTATTTCTCGCATCACGTTGAAGTACTTTTTTTTAAATCTACGTATATTTTACATTGATATACGTGGCGCAGGTGGAGACTTTTCCTCATGTAGTCTTGCAAATGTATTCAACGTAGCATCCGTGCATTTGTGGTTCTTATTTCATAAGCATAAGGTTTACAATCGCATGCATGAATAAATGTAGTGAGAATCGGATAGTATGAAACAGTTTGTACGCATCGATGATTCTCTGTACCATGAATAAGTTAGCAGTTACCACCCTGTTTCGGGGGAGCGCGGAAACAATGTTTTTGTAAAGAAAATGTTGTGTACATAATACTTGTTCATCGGCTTTTTGAGGAAATTGCAGCAACACAATACGGCGGGCGTGGGGAAATGACGTAATCAATGCCCGCTTCCGTGTTGTGCCTCAGGACGGAATTTGTTTTGTCACTTTACAGCAGTTTCATTCTACGGCTTTACCCGTCAACTAGTTTTATGTCACTGAGAAAACACTGCAAAAATCCAGAGTTGAGCTTTTCTCGAAAAGTACAGCCAAACACACTTCAGCGTTCAGTAATACTTCCATCGGCCGTAAGTTAGAAAAAAGTAATTCAACTACAGTAGAGTCAGGTAAAGAGGTGTGAACACGCGAGCTGTTAATTTCCCTCGGAGCACGCAAACAAATAACCATACGTTTTGTTACGTTACTTCACCATGGACTTCCTCACTCATGTTCTATGGACATTCCCGAAGTCATTGTTCCTGAAGTACTGAACAAACTTAGTTCACTGTTCGAGATACGTCAGTAAGTTGCAAGCAAAGTTTCGTCTTAAGTCTTTAATCGCAATCAACGCCTTGCGTAGGTACTTAACTTGCTTCTAATACTTCACGAGATTATGTGAATTCTTGAGAGTTTATACTAATATATTGCAGCGTGAGTGTTTACACATCAATGTTTGGTTAAAAAATTATAGTACGCTGTGATACCTACACTGTACGGTTCAGATTCCGAAGCGAGTACTTTTATGTTTTCTCAGCAAATGAAACAGGTCTCAAGCTAAACATTGGAGCTGACGTGCGCTTTCCATCGGAATGTCTTGGTGCTGTGCGCAATGTGCACAGTGCCCGCGACCATTGTCAGCATAAAGGTGGAATGGCGCGGGCGGGTGCCACGAATCAATATTTGTGTGTTTGTGGACGCACCCGCCGCTGTAAATACTCGGACAAACGACAGGATACGGATCGAATTACCTTTTAATCCCATGACAAAGCGCCGAACTGAAATAACATTAAAATACATTAAAAAGCGACGGCTCGGATTACTTAAAGCGCATAAATTGTTTGCCGGGATTACAGTATCGAATTTTCAAAGGTGAGAGTGATTTAAAAAGAGATTTCCGCTCATATTTTGTGCCAACTTCTTGATGTTCTTGCGAGAACGTTTTACGTCAATACTTTTTATTCCTGTTTGACAAGCTAAGAAAGTTATAGCTGCCTATAATTTGGTATCCCGTGTATTGTAAGGCCGTCTTATCTCCTTTGTGCTCACTTCTCGTTACTCTGTCCCCGGAGTCCCACGGAGCGAACTTCGTCTATAAACGGCTCTTTTTACACTTTTTATGTGTATTCTTTATTGTACAAACTTTATTAAAGTTGTACTGCCGCGTACAATTTTCATTAAGTAAATCGTTGTTGCGTTAATAATGAATCATTAGACATTCTTCTGAATCTTTTGATCTCTCTTAAAGGAGATTGCCAATGGGATGAGATGTTTTACTACAGAATAATGCAATTCAATTCTTGGTGGACTCTTTAGTATTGATTTTGTACTCTCACTCCACCATGCACCAGTTCGAATTAATCTGATCTAGATGTTTTAAGCTGTCATAAAATAATTCAAATCTATATATGTAAACATTATGATAAAATTGTAGCGAAGTCAAAACTGTAAATTGTTTTTTTTTTATGGATCTTTTTTTGCGAGATCTGGGAACGATTCTAATGCCGAAAATATGTATTTTAAAATTATTTATTTTGTTTATCCAAATGTATGTTCCAGCATCGCGCAAAAACTACCGGATAGATTTTGTTCAAATTCAGTCTGTAGGCTATAAATTATCACGATAGTTGCTATGGGGGATGAGCAATATTGCAATTTGTTCGTATTCTTCTATGGTTTATCGCAAATTGTAAAAAGACGAGCCAAATAGTTACAATATTGCAGATAGTTACACATTTAACATTTTAAATGATTATCATCACGCTATACCTTTAAGCAGGTATGCAGCCAAAAATGACATAACATAGGAACGGCTACTTTAGTCAACTTTCCATAAAGCAAATAGCTTAGTAGCTCGACGACTCAAACTCAAAGCATTTATTTCAAATAAACCAATTACAGTCACTTTTGAACTGTCAAAGGGTCGGTCAGTCAGAAAGATGAAGCTAGTTGCCCATTCCAAAGCGTAGTAGGTACCTATGGAGAAGAACGGGCAAGAAACTCCATGGACACTCTTTTAAATTAAATATGGGTACAAAATATTGGTTACATCGTTTATGTTGAAATTATGCATGTGAGAACGATGTAGAACGTTAAAAGCCTCCGGTACTAAAAAGCCAAAAACAATTAAAATAAGCCGTGGCAGCTAAGAAATGACCAGTCCCTACCCAATAAACATTTTGGCGTCAATTAGAGCTTGTTTTAGAACTTGACGAGATATAAAGGCGCTACAGCAGCAGCACTTACAACTTTTGGCGACAAAAGAGCGTAGACAAGCAAAATATTTCACTTATAGCCATACCACTGAGTTACAAGGGCGATAACAGGGTGAGTTTAACGGTTAAAGACATACAGCAGCATTTTTTAACACTACAATACGGGCAAAGCAACTTGTGTTATAGCTTTCAGTGAATATTACAACTATAAGATCTAAATAAGAAGTAAGCATTGACTACAACTCCCCAAAGTGCTGTGCAAGCGATAATAAACTCTCGCCAAGAACCAAAAGTTGCACAAAAGCAATAATTACCACTACCGGCTCTACAATGGTGCTCATAAACTCTTTTGTACCACCAAGTGCCGAAAGATGTACAAAACTCTCTAATGTTACTTTAAGTCGAACAGTAGGAACATTTTTCACTATCTTAGAACTTCTAGTACTTAATGTGACTTATGTATTACTTTGGGTAGAGTAATAGAGCTTAATACCACTTCTGTACTCCTTATTTGTTCACTTGTTGTTGATATTAATGGCGACACAAGTAAAAAAAACCAAAAGAGCCAAAAATGTTTCGAAACGTAGGACTGGTGGAAATAGACGAAAATTGATGAGAGAATATCATAATCTTTTAAACTACTCTGTTTCTGTTGAGGATCTAAAATGAATACAAGAAAATGTGCTTGTGAGTGATAGTAGTACTACAAGTAGTCAAGCAGGAGTTTTCGCCAAAAATGTGGAACTGGGTTCCGTACATGATTTTACAGAATATGTGTGTGAAAGTGGTGCTATAAGTACAAGCGATCATGAGGAAGTACTTTGCGAAAATGTGGATTGAGGTTCCGCATACTCCGCAAATTTGATTAATATTGAAGAAAATAGTGACAGTGAGGACGAATCCAATGACGTTTTAAAAATCTTAATTTTCGTGAACACTTGAGAGTATGGGCTATAAAATAAATATAAAAGATTTGCTGTCAATCTTAAATGAGAGGTTTTGTAATATTCTTCCAAAAGATCTTTGCACTCTTTTAAAAACACTTAGAAATATTTTAATAAAAACATTGGAAAATTATGGCGAATATATATGTATTGATACAACGGCATTCTCAATGTTTTCTAAATATTTTAGAAAGCATTGACAATTTACCTGATATTATTCATTTGAATTTTAACTTTGCCGGTCTACCCATACACAGTTCGAAAGAAGAATTTTGGCTATGTTTAGCTAATATTCATCAAGTTGACGTGGCTCCATTTGTCATTGGTGTCTATTTCGGAATTGGAAAACCAAAGAACTTAAAAGATTATTTAGAAGAATTTGTAATTGAGACTAATTGTCTACTACAAGACAGCCTTGAAATAAAAAACAAAAATATTTCTATCAAAATCAGATGTTACATCTGCGATTCTCCTGCAAAAAAATGATCTAATTTATTTATTTATTTACAAATAACTAAAGGCTTTGTATTAACCTAGTAGAACTGACTGATTCATACAATAACAGCTATACATAACAATAGTTGCATTAGCACATTCAAATCAACTTCGTTTTGGCTAGCTTGTTTACTATTGGTGACTCTTGTCTGTTCATTGGTAATCTGTATCACCAAATAAAAATCTAATTCGCGTTCAGCTTCCTCATAAGTTGGAATATTTCTTCTTTTTACTTGACACTGTATCTCGCCAATGAGATTGTGGTAAGGTGTTTGCGGATTTCACAAGTTTTAACGCCATTTTACTATATTATTACGTTCCTATGGCGAAGGACCTATCCAGTGCATGTTTTTTCCTTTCTTAAAAGTTTGTACTGTACGGCATTCTGAAATTAAATTATAAGTTAATTTACTAACAGAATATGAAACACCCAAAGAGAGGAGGCCTGTGTCCCAGAAGTGGGAACATTATAGGCTGATTATGTTGGGTTGCAGCTCCAGTAGCTTTCTCTCCCGGTTCATATAAGCTCGTGTCATACCTACTACCCCAATTTTGATTTAATAAAAACCCTCTCAATTTTTTTATTTTCTATCGAGGGCAAAAGTGCTTTGCTGTTATTAACAGTTTTCTAAATTTCCTTAACTTGTCCTGCATTAGATTTATATGCTTGTATGATGAATCTAGGTATATTAAAAAAAAAAAACTTAAATTGTAAAGTATAACTATGTACATACTCGATTTGGTTGTGGTTTTGGGCAGTTACTACAGATCCCTAAATTCATTCGACACCATGTTTAGGTTACGAATTGATTTGACTAAGGTTAGAAAAACATAAGAAAACACGGTTTAATTGAAGTGTTTTGCTTCATTGTGTTCTAATACTACTAGCACGATGCCTTAAACTGGAATAGAAAACGTTTTATTAGATTATTACAAAAGTTTTAAGTTACTCCATATCTAATAAAATATTTATTTTCAGTAAATAGACAACAGACATAGGGCGCTTGAATAATTTGTTAATAATACATATACTTATTGACAGTGTAATTACCTTCGCAGTAAAAAGTCAACTTCCGTGTCCACTAAGTTGAAACTAAAAGATTACCTTTAGTTTAAATTGCCTAAACGAATGGCGGCGTTTTGGATCCGACAAATATTAACATACGCACTGTTTGAACATAAAAACGAGAAGTTAATTATGTTGATGAAATATAAAAATAGCTTTAGATGTTAAAAATGTTAGCACCTGAGGCCGTTTTTATAGCCTTTGTGGATCTATATTAATGCTCAAACCGTTAATAATCACCTATTTGTCACCCTCTTATCACTTAAAAATATAGTGAGCGACATAGTAGTTCTACTGTACCGCTTAAGGAGTTAGTATTCACCTATTTGCAGCCCTCTTAGCACCCAAAGAGTAATAAACGATATTTTACTCTATTGTACCACTAAAGGAATTAATTTTCGCCTATTTACCACGTTTTTATTCCTTGTAGTTCCAGTTATCGCTATTATAGCTCTCTTATTGCTTTATTATACCTCTTAACCAATTCTGTAACTCTGTTTTACCGCCATTAAACAACCTTAGGTGATAAAAAAAGTGTGCCCAATTCGGGGGTATAGTAGAGTTGTAGCGCGCTCTAACTCCGAATGCGTAACACTTATTTATAACTTTAAGATCTGGTTAGCGCTCTAATAGATTTACTATAACTCTTGTCTTAGCGCCTAAGTGTTAGTTGGGTACTGACGGCGCCCGTTCACGAACATGACGCATGGATCAGCACCATTCAGCTTAACCATTTTGAAGGGAACTTAATGATCCAACACACACGCCACCACCAGCGAGACATTAGAGTGAGCATGACATACTCTCAGCCGCCAGAGCACATTCAATTCAATGAAAGAAAAACCTAGTCAATGGTAGCTTTATAGTAGGTACATAGTACTCACACATGTGCTATGCAATTATACAATACTAAAAGATTGAATTTATTCAATGCAAAAGATAGTTTTTACAATCTTCAGCAGCCCCAACAGTAGTTTCAAGTGCTAATCAATTAGTTTATGCGCCCTTGTGGAGCAGGACCAGCGTTGAGCCAAGCATTTTTATCAGCGATGTAATCCCCCAACTTATATTATGCTTGGCTGCATAGTGTGCGTTTTATACAAGATTTGAATTTCGTTTCATTCGGTTGAAGTATATGGGGAGGTATTTTATTGTAACATTTTAAACAGTACCCCATGAAAGATGAGTCTACTTTAGCCAGCCTGAAATCTGGTTGAACTAATTGCTCACTATTTCTAGTGATATAATTGTGTTTTTCACCTCTTTTACTAAAAATATGTGGATTTTCCCTTACGTAATGATGTTTTCATAGATATATTGACTGCTTTGCAAACCTATGTTCGATTCCCAATAATTGATATTTTTTGTGCTTCCTTTTTTACAGTTTGTTATACTATTATAATTATTATAATAGTTCGTATAGACAAGACTTTACAGCGCGACGTAACTCTAGTAGAACAATTTCTATGAAAACTTCATGGAAATTGTTCTACAAGAGTCGCGTCGCGCTGTCACATCGCGCCTGTATGCGGGAAGCCTTAAACGGATACACAAAAACAAAGTTTAGGCCGCTTCTGTCATGTTTGGTTATAAAAAAATAAAATGGTTAGGTGACTGTTAATGAGAAATCCCGTGTGTTTACAATCTACTGTTATATTGTAACTGTTGTTGTCTGTTGTTGCTGCTTGTTGTTACTCGTTCTTTTTTGTGTGTTTTTCTCTGCGTCATGTTTACTGCAAATAAACGTATTTTCTTTCATTCTTTCTTTCTATATTATATTGGTGATAGCTGTTCTACAGAAATAATCTGTAAGAAAGCTTCAGTCAGTATATCAGTGTTGAGCCATTAGATAGTATAGACTATACGGGAACGCAGGCGTTCATTGATTCACTAAAACCGAAAAACTTCACAAGCAACGGGAAATTACTACTGATAGCTGCGGGTGTCGACCTCCGAAGGATTTGCGTTTCACATGGACTACTGTTCGTTACTTGCTTTTGCGACACCAGTCCTGAGTCTCTTCATATTTTGGCTACTGAGACCAAAACAATAAACATAGTATACAGGAAAGTTTTATAAAAATGAGGCTGTTATTTTAGTATCGTGGTGTCTTACGACTTCCACGCGAACGAAGTCGCAGGCTGAAAGCTAGTGATTTAATAATATTGCCAGCGACTGTTTCCATTATATATGGGAATCTCTTTGATTCCATTCATATTATCAAGCATTTCATTCCTATGTATTTCTGATAAGTAGGTACATAAAGTGCACAGATTCTCGAAGCATGTTTCATTTCAAACTTTCTACTCTACAGCTCTCGTCGAGTTTGCGACAATTTCATATATTTTTACTGCTTATAAACTTTTATTCGAGTGCACCAAGTTAGTGTTGATGAGTTACTTTATTACGGCTTTATGTCCGTCATCGTAAAGTTTGGACAAGGCTTGGCTCCAAGATGTGGCCAACTCACACGCGCCACAATTAAAAAGTTTTGTGGTCAGTGTTGGCCTGTTTTTTTCTCAGCGTTCATATCGTGCTCGTCTTGTGAATGTAGTTAGTTATGTATAAACTTAGGTTTAAATTTTGTTTCGTCGGCTACTTCTGCTGTGACTTTCTGCCGCTATTATCTTCTACTTCTTAAATGAAAACTATTTTTTTACCTTTTTAAAGGTAGCGTGTTGTCTTTATAAATTAGTAAAGCATTATTTTATTTCTTATTACGAATCCAATTCGTGAAAATTGTGGTTTAATTTACTGACAAAGGTACTTCAATATACTTCACACAATTCTCTATTGCACCCGGCACTTTAATGGAAAGGATAGCTCGTTCACGCAAACATAGTTATCCGTCAATCACTCGTCCCTCACACGACCTCAGCGTTGTGGCCACTTTGTGGTCGTGGTCTGTTGCGGGACTCTGGTCAGTGTGAGTGCAGCATCAAATAAGTTTAAAACTGCCCGAGTTATTCCAGTTATGGAGGTGTTAACTGTCTCAGCGCATGATTGGACCACAACCGAATGTATCACTTGAGTTATTGTTCCTTTATACCCTCATCACGGTTGATGTTTTATTGGTTTGTTAACTTCTTGACTTCGTACGACATTTCACGCTAGATTTAATTTATAAGAATGTGAAGATTTGAGTATTTTTTATTTAGGTACCTACGAGCCAGTCTAGTTACTAAGCCAGAAATATTTCGATCTTATAAAATAATTATTTTACCATTAAAAACAATGGCAAGGATACAAATAAACTGACCTAGTCTTGTTGTTTAGTTTTGTACGCTGAGTCAAGTATCGAACGATTACAACGGTCCGAGTAAATCCTCGGCCCTCACAAACAGTCGGTCTCCGGAGGTCCATAACGGAGCAGCCGGGAAGTTAATAAGCCTAGGGCTCCCCCAGGCAGACTCCACTTCTATTGTTATTGCCACGCAACCAAAGTGATGTTAAGTAACTGAATTTCCTCTAAGACGACGTAACCCTTTATGATGGTAATATTCAGGAGAAGATTTTGTATATATTGCTGTTTCACAAAAGTATTATTTTCTTAGTTGACCGTGACGCCGCCGCTTAGAATGGATGAAGATAACGTTAAATGCCAAACAAAGTAAAATTGTATGATTGTGAATTATGTGTAAGTTTAATAAAAGAATTTAATTTAAAAAATTGATTTAAAAAGTAAAATTGGATTGTAGTAACGATGATGTCGCAGGGATGAAATTGAAGGGAGGCCCTCTGTTTACCTACCAACAACTTAATAGGAGTCAAATATCAAAGGAAGGTACCAAGAAAACAGTATGTGTATCTTGCACACTCTGTTGTCTTGGATACTGTAACTATTTGTCTCTTACAGCAATAGTTAGCATTTCAATCTAAAACAACTAACTAGAACAATTTTATTCGGTTTGTTACAAAAAAAAAAACAAGTAAAAAAAACCGTATACCTTACTCATAGCGGATGTTAGCAACCGCAATTGTTCATCCGCTAGAGAGGCTTACTTCCTGAAGATGGACTTTAAAAAAAGCTCATTAAATCAACTATTTACATAACTATTGTTTTAAACAAAGCACTTGCACTAGTTTCACTCTACTAACTGCCACTACTACTTACTCTCTCTCTCTCTCTCTCATCTCCCTTTTGGAATAAACCACGGCGCTTTTTTATATATTGATCCTTGCCTAGCACTTTTTACGCTTGACGTCTCCATCATTGTAAAGGCCAAGCAAGCAGAGGTAATCCTGTATTATACTTCACATCAAAATATTTTTCGTGGGACGTTTTATTACCCCTCTGCAACCCCACACTATTGTGATCCTAGAAAATCTAATCTCTGTTAATGATACTGTGTTTTTATGTCGCAAGTTCCCAGTTTAAGTAATAGGGACATTCTAATGTGTGTGCGTGGGGAGGACATCGCGTCCGAAGCGCGACCCTTCGGCCATCGATCGGCTCCTCGCGCCCCACCACATAGGACCATCATTTTATGTCAGGGGTTCTCAAATTAGCACTGCTTTATTCTCAAATGGGATGTCGTTAAAGGATCCATTAGGACGGTATTTGCGTGGGAGCCGCAGACAATCTCAGGAGTTCAGCGAACAATCCATATTAACGCGGTAATGACTCACTCTTACATAAGTTCCTGACGAACACTTGAACAAAATAGCTCGAGTGCCGCACAGAATTGGGTGTATGACGAATGGTACTTCTAATTAGAGGCAACGATTTTCATTACCCGTTAAATGTAATTAATCATGGTGGCTAATTGACACCAGTTGAACACGCGTGGACTCGGTGCGTGGAATTAGCGGTAGTCACAGAAATAAATAAAGCACCACATAAAACTACTAATGTTTATGGTGAGCGACGATAAACGTCAATCGTACAGTGATTGGGTATTCTCGGGTAACAACACTCCGGTACTTGGGTTTGGTAGTGATGTCGAACCCCGGGATATTGTCGGAGCTTATAGTGCTACTTTACTGCTTGTCCCGGGGGGAAGTAAGGAGAGTCCGTCTTTATACCCGTGTGCGTTAAAAGAATGATTGATGATTGTCTCAGCGAAAGTTGGTGTAAAACTAAAGCTCGATAAAAAATGCGATGATAAAGCCATATTTTTTATGGGCATTAAACGTTCGGTGAAATGTCTCAAACATTATTAATTTGTTTTATTACAAAAATAGAATTTTCTACATAATATATAAGACTATATTTAAAGCTGTATTCTTCTACAAAATATATGACGATACTTGAACGTACACATTAAACAATTCCAGAACAACCAGCACGTCGACCTGCGTTCAACGGAACTTTGAAAGCGCGGAACATTCCGAGTGCGGAACAACTGAACAAGGCACCGCCCTGGCTCCGCTCGACAGACAATAAAACCGCCATAACCCTTCACCGCTATCAATTCTCTAATGCAGTTAACGTCACAAGTGCACTCCGGCACCGGTGCGCGGTGGTTGCGTGCCAATACCACCATAACCGCAGTATTTTTGATCCACTACTAAAGGTTATTATCGCTCATGAGCTATAACTTTCCGAGTTTGTTTTGACCTTGCGGTGTAGCTAGAATTTCAAGTAAATTGCTGCCGTACTATAACGGAGTAGTGTTGATTACAAACGTCGCTATAAAAGTAGATAGCCTGCTAGCGCTGCACAAAAAGGCATCTGAATTTCCGAAACAGCTTTTCCTTCAGGGACCATTTTTATGGCTCTATTTGAGACACAATATTTTTCAACTAAAAAGCCACACACATCAAAGGACGAACACGCTCGCTCTAATAATACCTGACCACTTTAGAACCGTTTTGAATTATGATTTCCATAATGTGATCACAATGTCAGAACTAATCGTAAACTCCACTGGGGCGGTGCATTTCCTTGGCGTACATTTTAAAATCCTTCCGGAGCCCATTATGAATGTTATATGACGTCTAACTGTTGGGAAATTACTGTCTGTCAGTCTGTTGCAGCGAGTGTGTGGCGCCGCGGATGCTATTTATAGGGCCGCGGTTAAGGCCCGGCAAATAATAGGCGTTCAGGAGTTATAATTATATGTTTTCGAATGTGTGCAACACGCCCTTGCCCTTAGGGTAAACTTTGACAGAACGATTTGACGTATTTCTAACAATCTATCATTGATTGATCGGCGGTTTGTGTTATGCCGACTATAAGAACTATTTACTCGTAATTTGTAAAGTAAAAGTACTGAATTACGTCTAAGTAATAAATACCTTTTCCTGTCGTATCTAAAGGTACACCCCAATTTCAGTTTAACCGATAAGGATATCAGAAATAAATTCAATCTGTCCGTAAAGGAAATCGCAAGTAATCGCAACCGTAGTCCACTAACCTTTACAATCGGTAGCAATATAATCCGCAACCCTATCTCCATTATTTGGATCCGGCAAATCCTTTAACCGCATATCGTTTAAAATAAAACAACAATTTACTACCGCCCAATATTTCGGGTCGATTTGGGCAGAAAAAGAAAAAATCCCTATTTTAAATTCAGGGAGCAAGTATGGAGAAAGTTTTCCAATATAAGCGGGTCGTCAATGTAAACTCGCGAGTTACAATAGGCCCTCCAGCATGTGTTATTGTCCATTACATATAAAATACTATCGGAAAACGATTTGGGAGTCCAGACGGTATCGGCGGCAACGGCTCCAATAGGAGCCCTCGCCGCTCGCAACTGAAACAAAGAAAAGTTTTTATAACACACTGAACTAACGTCAGCCGCGCGTATAATCCACGAAAAGCTCAAGGAAATAGCTAATTTTTGAACTGTTGATGTCATAACATTAAGCTACGAATCTTCTAATATATTTTTGGGGATTTAAGTTTTATTATCATCGAGGCTACAAACCTACCTCCACATAAAAAAAAACATCTAATCTCCTGAATATAAAAGCATCTTATTATCCTCGAAGGCAAATTGTGCATCTTGCACCGTGATTCCCATTTTAATATTAAATCTTTTATTCATAATCTCCATCTTGAACGTCTTAGAGTTGCGCATCTGTGTATTATAGACAGCTGTTACTTTTCCTTCGATTGTACGCGATCAGAGTCAAAAATACACAAAAATGTTGGTCACGAGCTTGGAGGGTGAGTCAGTCCTCTGGGACGTGTACCTTCCGACCCTCTGTGCCTCTCGCCCCGCACCTCATCGCTCCTCACGTGATTGGCGTTGATTTTGCCTTCAATATTTCCATACAACTATCAAATCGACTCGTCAACTTTCCTAACATTAAAATTGACATTTTTCTTAAATAAAAAGTTGCTCCGCTAGTCCCGGATGGCACAATTTTTTATGCGTTTTCTGTATTTATATTTATTTATAAACGTTGCTTAAAGTTAAGTAGTGATTCGCCACTGTTTAATCATACAGTTTTGATGTTTAAACGCCTCTTAACTTTAAGCGTTTATAAATAAACCCCTAAGAGTGGAGAAAGTTTATTCTTCAGAGACCCATGTC
Organism: Griposia aprilina; assembly: GCA_916610205.1. NCBI lineage: Eukaryota > Metazoa > Arthropoda > Insecta > Lepidoptera > Noctuidae > Griposia > Griposia aprilina. Next base: position 489,366 of record OU744293.1, on the reverse strand, counting down.
AAATTGATAATACGAGTATACTAACCAGTATATTATCAATTTGACATGGGATTTGTAGAGAGCGAGTCGCGGTACAACCGTACCGCGACTCGCTCTCTACATTACGTGCAAATAGATCAGTGACTACTTAGCAATGTGCAAAACTTGACAACAGTAACTGGTAGATTGGAACATAAAAGTCACTTTTTAAATTCTCAGCTTCGAAGGAGTTAAAGCCAATGTACTTATTATTCACATGAAAGACTCAACGCTCACGCGTTATGACGCGTTAAAAAAGCTGGTGTTTTTAAGTGCCGCGTAGAGTGAAGGATGTAATTTTACGACGGCGATACCTCAAGCTAATGAATTTTTCAACAGCTCCGTCAGTTTCGTTGAGACCTTGTGTTACGAATCTGTGCTCGTCTCGACTCTCGAGTGCTCGCGGAGCCTTGTTTATTGTTTCTTGTAAATGTACAATTGAAATTTATAAACCTGGCTTGTAAAGGTTGATGTAGTGTTTTCATTGTCCACGGTTTGAAATTAGTTTCGCCTTGTCTTATTAGCACAGTAAAATTATTTTATTATTTCACCAATATTTTTTACATCACTTTTTTTATAAACGTTGATCTTTTTTCACTCAAATAAGTTAGATATATGTATTGGTTTATCCACAATACTTCTGTATCTATTCATATTTTTAGAAGACATTTTTGAACCTAGCCTCCTTTAATACCTAGACCTGTGTCATTGACACTTCCACACTCCTCTGTCAGGTGAACATCGTTGTCAATAGGCGCTCGGGCACTCGGACTTGTCTGTAATTTAACACCATTTCAACGAGTTAGCGTCTAACCTGTAATTCAGTCGTCTGGCTGCGTGCCTGCACAAGAATCTTAAAATAGCGCATGTTAGGTCTAATAACTGTTTTGTTATTGTTCTATCTAACTGCTGCGTTACTTGTTACTTCGGTTTGTTTCTCCGAAGCGAGCTTAAGTGTGCTATCGTTTACCCAGCTGGAAATCACTTTATTAGCTGTATCCTAAATGTAAGTATTGTCTTTTGTAAAGCAGTGCCTACTACGCTTTGGAATGGGCAACTAGCTTCATTTTTCTGACTGACTGACCCTTTGACAATTCAAAAGTGCCTGTAATTGGTTTATTTGAAATAAATGCTTTGAGTTTGAGTTTGAGTGGTTTTATGTTTATTTGTGGTATCACTGAGCAAAGGAAAGGGATTTTTGAATTTCTTTACAATAGCCCGCCCAGCCGTAGGCTATACCGGCTGATTGGAAAGATTTTTTTCCCATTTTTCTTTTCCAAAAATGGAGTCCAACTTCAAGTTACTGATACCGTTCTAAACAAAATCAACTGTGTTCTTTTTAATTTTGAGAATTAATTCTGCTATTGGTACTATTTCTCACATTGGGTTAAGTACTATGCACTGAAGTAACCGAGTGCCGGTCTGTCGGGCACCTCAAAGCCGCACGCAACACTAACTTACACAGTCGATAAGATAGAGTTTAAAGATCGCAATAAATCGCTGGTAAACAGCTTGATACTGAGAGTTAACCTGTTGTAAATACTAGAGCAGACCGCTGCTTCTGCTGTGGCTTGCATTAATTAAGACTGCTATTAGCAAAAAACTAAACCTTGCTTGATCGGATGCAGTAGTGATAGAAAATGCCTATATTTAATACCGACCAAAGTAAGAAAAAGCATAATTATTAATTAGGTTTTTCAGTTACAAAATTATCTGATGTGATCTTCGCTGAATTATTAAATACGTTCATAACATCATTTTACTTTCAAAGACCGGTAGTACTGTTTAATTCAAAACATGTTTAGCTTAGCCAATTTGCCGTCCAACCGTACAAACACTCACAACAAACTCGCTTCATGTTCACATATCGTCACTAACTAGTCCCACGGCACTAAATAGTGGCACGCGCTGTAAACCGGAGGACGCGGCCTCCACTAAAACGGATCGTAAGCGGCAATCGCCGCAATGTCATCCTACAGTCGCCGGCGACTAATAAAACGCATGTAGATATATGCGTTTTATTAGTCGCTGTAACATGCGGCCGCGACTGATCTAGGCAAGCAAGCCATAGTACCCCATACTTGTACTTCAGCTGTGTAACAAACTTCGTATCTGCATATAACATCACGTTCACGTTACGGTCACCAATCTAAAGTAACGAGTTGCGGTTTTTATGACAAAAATGGAAAATCTTTATTCAAGCGAGGTGCATCGTCCCCTGAGCCAAGGTCTTCCACGGTCATGCTTGCTGGCGCTCTGAAGGTTGCATGACGCATTTAATTTAATCACTATTATTTTGACAGAAATTAGGGCTTTGACCTCCGAATGAAATCCCTGGTAAATCCGTTTATTAAATAGTTAAATGAAAATGCTGAGAATAACATCAAGTTGCAAAAACAATTACTTTCGTTACTGATGAAGAGTAACAAAATGTACCCAAATATTTCACATCAGTATAAGTTTTTAGCAAAATTGGAGTCCTGCTACACCTTCGTAAAAGCAATAGTATATTTACCTACCCTGGGTTCATATCTAATGAAGGTGAATTTACATCTATATTAGTGCGCAATGAGGTTTCTCTCAGCGTAGAAGTGTTTCGGCGAGTCATCTATATGGAAATCACTTATTACTTTATTAACTGTTGAATTGACTCACAAACTTAGAACTGCTCTCTCCGGCTAAATATTGCTTATTCCGCGCTTATCTAAATATTTGCATTTGTTGATAATGTTACTGTCATAGTTAATCATGCTTTATCAGTTATTGCCTTAGTTACAGTCCACGTTGTCTTGATTTCGTAATGGATTGCTGCAATTCATTTTACTTATCAAGAGGGGGAAGCTTGTTCGCATTTAATACTAGCATTGCAAGAGTTTTCCAGGAGACATGTATAATTCCAGGACTGATTTAGATCGTGATTATGTAATAATCCAGTCCTACACGATAACGTCCCACATTGATTATGATTACTGGTGTCGTCTCGATAACGATGCTCGTACGTTCACGTGTGTAGTGGTCACCGAAGCGCGACAAATCAAGTTTTATTACTACTATAACATAAATGTCGATTTTAAAATTAGACATATTTAATGTACCATTAACTGGGTCATCAGTGCTCGTTATAAATCAGCCGTAGAATTATGAGGAAGTTAAAAGTTTGAAAGCTCAAGAGATGGCATTTTCAAAGGCGTTGCCATAAAATAACTCAAATCGGAAGGAGGACAAACAAATAAACGTCATAGAAGGGTTCAGAGTAGCGAGCCCACGACACTTGACATCAAAAGTTAAGATGACTGGTATGGAAGTCACGCGGTATAATAGCTCCTAGCTTTATGAAGGAAGTGCAATGTTAGGACACGCCACACTTTGATCCTACTGCATAATTAGGCTATTTTAATGGTAGATAACTCTTGAATAAATGATCCTTAGTCAAAGTGAATTGTTAGTTAAATTGACCAGCTCCTCAATAAAATGCACGACGTTGGCTATATTCAGAACAAGTCCGATCACTTACACACCATACTCAGCGCAAACTTTTAACTGTAAATAAATCACTAACTTAGGGAGCACTTGGAAACTTTTTGATTAAATCTACTTCAAATTCCATGCCCCATATAGTATTATTACCTTGCTGTGGACTTTATCAAAAGCTGTTGCACGCGATAAAATCTCCCTCAAAAGTGTTTGGAAACTCGCTCTTTAAGTTCAACAAAACCTGTGACACGGCGAAACAGGCGTTGTCGATGACGGTCGCACTTAGTTTTTGTAAAGAATCTGAAATTACATACGTCAACGCATTCAATGGGGCGTTTAAAAGCATTCCTGTTTGCACCCCACGTGTTTGTGTACTTGGAGCTATTCTCGTCTTCAGCGTGACAGATGCGGATTCTAATGTGCCAATGTCATGCATAAAAAATGTGTGAAAAACTTTACTTAATGTCTATATGTTCGTGCACTTAGGGTCGCCACACACGGCGACGTTGCGTTTCGCTGTCAAACTTCGTTAGCAACGGTTTTGCGAACCTTAGTGTTTGTAGCGGCAGCGGAAGCGATACATAAGCCAGTTTGTTATCATAACATCTGTGTGAAGTAGTTCAGCTAAGAAATTGAATTTAAAGAAATACCTGTTCAGTGGATTATATTAATCACTAATTAGTAAGTAAAGATACATATCTTTCGGTAACTGTAAACAGTTATTCTGGTCACAAGCGACATTCTTTCCTCGTCTCGTACAAAACAATGCAATAATCAACGGCACACGGCACAGAGCGACAAAAATAAAGTTTGTCAGTGCTTGACAGGCGGTGTCGCGGAGTCGCGCCGCGTCAATCTGTCGCGCTAATTTACGACTTGTCGCTTCGCGTGTATTTTCGGAAACTTATACCTTTCAGATCGCCCGCGCGCCTGTCGGTTACTGATGCTTGGTTTTGGTTTACACTCACTGTCTCGTCTCACATTTTAATGAATGAACAGTAGCGTTTTGGGTCAATTTAAGAGATCTCGAATCTACATTGGTTTTGAGATTAAAGCGCTACAATTCTACAAACATACATAGTCAAGTTTCCCAATAATATGTATGTATGTATTATGAAATCTTGAAGATGATGAAGGTAATGTGATCTATCCTTCGAGGAAGAACACAAAATGTGACTCGTCATAAAAAGAAGTGCTTGACATGATAAAATATGCGAACACATTTACAATTTGATTGAAATCGTCTGCCACCTACCGCAAATTGATGGAGCCCAAACGTGCGAGAAAAATAAAAATAATGTGTCGTTCCGACCCCATTTCTAATATAACTTTATAAACTCGATTTATATCACAAATGGAGTCGAAGCGACGCAGTGATTGAAATGTGGAGCACATCAATTTATGATTGACTACGACGACATTCATTCGTGATCGATATTTGTGAAATGAATTGGTACACAAGGCTTGCCAATAACAAATCTCAGTTATGATTTTATAAGATCTAGTGCTGTTTGTTAAGCTAGATCTTTGAGAGAAAATATTTTTGTTTCAAGCTCTAAAAATACACAGATTTTAACACAAAATCTCAGTAGATTTTTGACTCGTACAAAAATATTTTTAGCCAGCTCACTTTCACGGTCGGGCGCGCCGCACACGAGGCGCGCCCGACGCGCGTCCGTCCCCGCAGCGACACCTGCCGGCCACCGGCCACTGCACTGCTTCGTACACTGTCGCACTGCACTAGCTCTCAAATAAAGTAGCACTTAAGCGGAGATACAGCTGAATCAGCGACCGATTTTCACAACTACTGTTATCCAATGTCGTTCTATAAAGTATTGTTACCAGTTATACTGAACACTGCTGTACCTACTGCACGTATACCTACTTACAAGTTGTCTAAACAAACAGTTTGTAGACGTTTGCACACATACTGAGTTAAGTGCACAGAAACCACTTAAGATATTCTTAAACAAATTCATTGAAACACTACAAAAGACAACATTCTAGTAGCCAGAACGTTGCTCGCTTGGCAATATGCTAAAATGTACACAAAAGGTTACGTCGCACACAAAATATGACACTGAAAGTAATAACTTTGTATGAATTAGCCCTAAAATCTTTACGGCCACTTGACTGTCAAGCAGACTCTCCTCAGAGCCTCGTTCAGACGGTGCGGCCCACCACTCCACTCGCACTAGTGATTGTAATAAATTCACTTTATTAATAGCACTGACAGATTTAGTACAGTAATGAAGATGGCAATAGATAAATATTCCGACGAAAATCGTGAAAGGTTAACACATCACTTGCTGAGAAGACAATGTAGATAATATGTATGAACTAATGTACTAACACTGGTATTACATTATCTGATGATGCTTGTATCAATATATTGCAGAAGTAGCCTCCGTTGGTTATTTGTGCAATGCTTCCAAGAATAATATTATTGAATTATTAGACATCTGAATATTTTATACGAGAGCATCAGTGCAATAAAACATTTTTATACCGATATTAGTAGTCCAGAACAGACACTATTGGCACGAAAAATTTATTAGCTATTAAAAGTGCGACTAATCAGATATTTTACTGCACAAAAATCCGTTTTATGAGACAGTGAAAATTCAATGTGAACGTAAGGCAGTGCTCGCATTGTCGCGGCGCGGCGTCAGCGTTTGCGTGTCGTCCGTGTGTGTCGTTAAATTTTATCGCGCGCGCCTCCACACATCTGCGTCGCTCGTTACCGCGCCGCGCCGCAACTGTTTGTTGCCGCGCCGCCGCCGCCGTCTCGCCCGTCGCCCGCTGTTGGCAAGTGTCCACTACGCTTTATGGCTCGTATTGTTTTGAATAACTCAATTTGTTCGCAGACACTTGAAGCGCTGAAATACATCACGGCATTTTAATATGATTTTGTTAGTCTCCATAAGTCATAGCTGGGAAAGATTAAGATACTGGTAAAAGGATGTCTGTCCTTTTTTATTTTATTTCGACAGCCAAATATTGGGTCAAGGATCAGCACAATAAAAACATTTGTTTAAATATTTAGTGGCATTATTGTAGCATGAATGAAAAATACATTGGAGCTACAACAGCGGAATGCTATGTTGGAGTTTTTGTTACATACGTGAAAATATTCTATGCACACCTGGTGCTACGTAAAAAACATTCGTTAGACGGTATGCAAATATAAACAGATAATAAAAATACCTGCGAGTGTAGATATAGCCTGGAAGCCGAGCGTTGGGTGACAAACATGGCTCCAAGTGGACAATAGGTGGGCGCAGCCGCGACGTGTTGCGTCACTCGCGCGACAAACACGCGACACAAAACTCACATACAGACAGGAATGCCGACACCTGACACCTGCACTTATAATTCCTTATAAGGCGCCCTACGCCTTCCAGATTATGATCTTTATGTGTTACGGAATAGGGAGTAAAGGTTCACCTTGCGACACAGTAGGCACAGCAGTACGTTTATTTTGTCAGCTTTATAATCCTGGCAGTTCACACAAAGTGTGTTTGATGGTGATCGTGACATTCAGATAGAATAAATAACGGCTAGATAACTCGGGATGTATCTATATAATAAATCCAGCAGACGTACGGTTATTACTGAGAAATTGCAATTTGCAATGGAAATGTTGTTATATATCTCCATATTTCTTTGTTTATCGTGGAAATCGAAATAACTATCAAGTCACCCGTTAACGTAACGTGTTTGACATGCTACCACCGCACTCTCTCAGTACTTACATACTCGTACACCTCACCGTCGCGCGTCGCTGTTCTCCTTTCACCTCATCTCAGTCAGACACCATCAAAATAAATGTTTTCAACACATTTCAACTGAAATATCGCGTATAATCTTGCCGCTACATCTCCGTGTGAATGCGTCACATGACTCTAGGTTTGAGTCCCGGATGCTGATAACGTCACTCCGAGGCGATGTCGAAGCCTTCCATATCGTTCCGAGCCGCACCAAGCCCTCCTGACTCGCACTGAAACTTTTCACGCTTGGACATTTTAACTTGAGAGTTTTTAAATGGAATGGAAATTCTGAGACCGAATTTCGTAAGATTTCATTTTATAATCTTCTTTTCTGCTTCACGTAACATAAAACTCGGGGAATCTTGATCAGGCAATTTAGATATTTAAAATACTAGAGTATTGAAATAAGCTTCAGACACAAATTTATTTCTCGCGGGCAGTTTCAACTCATCTGTCTACTGTGTGGACCTTTCATAGAACATTTCATTATTTTACCTCGCGCCAAATATTTGATCTGTTACTAGCTTTTGCCCGCGACTTCGTTCGCGTGGAAGCCGTACGATGCCACAATATGCTAAAATAACAGCCACGTTTTTATAAAACTTTGTACTACTTTTGTAGTTCTGGTCTTAGCAGCCAAAATAGAAAGAGTGTCAGGACTGGTGATGCGTAGCAAGCGACGTTCCGTTGTCCGTGTGAGAAGCAGCTCGTCCTGAGGTCGACATCCGCACCCTCCAGTAGCAATTTCCCATTGCTTGTGAAGTTTTTCGGTTTTAGTGAATTAATGAACGCCTCCGTTTCTGTTTAGGTATGCTATCTAATGACACAACACTGATACACTGACTGATGCTTTCATATAGATGGCTCCTGTAGAACAGCTATCACTAATACAATCAGTAGATTGTAAACACACGGGATTTCTCATTACCAGTCACCTGGCCATAGATAGATATTTAAGAAATCTTAAGATTTGAGAAATCTAAACACACGTTTGGTTAAAACAGCCTCAGAAAACCATACATCCATACATACAAACCATACATATTAAGAGTTTTAAAACAAGGTGTCTCAAATGGAAGAGTTGGATTAACTGTGTAGTAGATGGTGACGGCACAGAACATTACAGCAGAGACAAAATCATGGAAATCGCAATCAAATTCTATAGATTATTATTATATTCCGATCACTCACCATCCTATATTAATACCGAATACAATCCTTCAGACTCCATTCCCCCAATTAACGGTCATGGAGTCCACGAAGCACTTCCTACAACGCGCTATGATAGAAGTCCTGGAGAAGATGGTATTACTACTGAAGCGCTCAAAATCGGCTCTACCACTTTGTTGCCACACTTTGCGATCCTGTTTAACACCATTTTAAAATCAGGAAAAGTTCCAAAAACAATGTGCCATTCAAATATAGTTCTTCTGCATAAAAAAGGCGACAAAACTGACATTGACAATTACCTTCCATTTAGTTTGACATCTCACATTTACAAAACTTTTATTAGAGTATACGTAATCGCATAGGCGGGAAACTGGATAAACATCAGCCACCAGATCAAGCCGGATTTCACCCTAGCTTCTCAACAACTGACCACCTACCCACGTTGAACCAGCTACTAGAAAAATATTCTGATTTAATAAACCACACTACTTAGACTTCGTAAATTATACGAAGGCCTTCGACAGTATCAACCACTCCGAAATATTTAAGTCTTTAGAAAACCAAGAATGAATGAATGAATGAATGATATATTTATTTGCAAGAATATAGGTAGTTATCAAGTTCTTATGATCTATGGGTTTCACTATATTCGGAATTTCAGCCGTGCAAATATTATGATTTTACATATTGGTTATAAACAGTGATCGGAGTAGGTAGATTGATTTTTAGTACTTGTATCATAAATGCACACAGAAAGAATAACATGGATAAGCCATTTTTCCGGAAAGTAATTCCGGTATTTCCGGATTTAGTATTTCCGGCGGGCGTACGCATTGTTCTGATAACCGGTTATTGTACCACCCATGATCCTTTGTTCTGATTGGTCGTTGGGTTTTGTCAAATCGTGACAAAAAAAAAAATAGGAAGAATAATAAAGAATAAAATTGCTCATTTTATTACAATTCCTACCTTTTTTTTGAGGATGGCAAATCATCAAATGACTCCTTCCACTCTGGCAGAATACAATTCCTACATAAGTTCCGGTTTTTTTTTAATAATCCACCAATTCCGGAGGAATGTCCATAGTAATATATACGTTTCGGATCAATGACCCCAGTTCAATCTACCTACTCCGATCACTGGTTATAAAGCATGCAGTAAGTACACATTAAGTAATTAGTAATAACATAAAAATACTAATAATAGTTTCTTAATTTTAAAGTAGATTACAATGCCATTAATAAAATTAAAATTAGATACAATTCTATTCATTTAAAATAATAATTCATATTAAAATAGCGAACAAAAATAATAATGTCATGTCAAAAAATAAAGAAATAAATAAAAAATTGCAAGAATATTTAAAATGTTTCAATATTATATATGTAATGTCAATATGTATATATCATAATAATAAATAATTTTTAGATTTTACAGTCAAAATATTCATTGATGGAATAAAAACATCTCTCACACAACCAGCTATATAGCTTTCTATTAAATTCTAGATCTGTTGCACTTCTAAATTCTTCGGCTAAGTGGCTATATATTTTCACCGCCATTGTATAACAATTTTTGTTGCATATTTTTAGTCTATTACGCGGGACTATTAGCGGCTTTTGTGCTAATTTCCTCTTTGACATAGCCTTTTCATCTTTTTCAAAAAGCAAGTAGTTGTTTCTTACAAATTTGCAGGTTTCAAATACATATAAAGACGGCCGGGTAAGCAGCTTTTGCTGAATAAATACAGGTTTACAGGCAAGAACGAACAGCACCGCAGACATTAAACTGAATACTACGGCACCGTCGTTTCGGATACAAAAGGGTGTTAAGCAGGGTGACCCGCTCTCTCCGAAATTATTCACAAGCACTCTCGAGGAGATATTTGGCACTGGCAGTCTCATGGACGACCAAGGGCTTTGAAGTCGGTAGCAGTTATTTGACAGTTGATTTGCCGACGACATAGTCCTCTTTGCCCCCACAGCACTGGAACTACAGACTATGCTTCAAGACCGAAACACGGAAAGCTTCAAGGTTGGACTCGCGATGAATCGGTCTATAACAAAAGCCATGACCAACAGCACTAAGCGTAGAGTCGAGGTAGATGAGTAGGAAATACATTAATGTCGATGAGTACATCTACTTGGGTCAATTAGTTTCTTTCGAAAACAGGCAACAAAAGGAAATCGATCGCCACATCGAAAATGTCTGGCAGAGCTACTGGTCCAAGAAGACGCTAATAAAGGGCGATCTACCAATTTCCCTAAAGCGAAAACTCATCGATATGTATATCCTGCCCATCCTAACCGACGGTGCTCAGACCTGATCGCTCACTGAGTCACAAAAGTTCCGCTTTGGGGTTTGCCAATGAGCAATGGAGCATTTTAGGCTAATGCCTAAGTTCGTTTAATAACGAACTGCCAGAATATGAAACACCACGCTGCGCTCCATAACGGGGATCCTAGACGTAGGCAAAGAGGCTGCCAAGCTAATATGGGATTGGGCGGGTCACGTCAGCCGCATGCACAGTGACCACTGTGCTGGATGATGATGGGAGATTTTTTTTTGAAACTTTGACACCCCTCAATCCCCCTTTTGGGGGTAATTTAGAAAAATAAAAAAATGACAATGTTCATAATTTATTTGGGTAAGTATTCGTGCCTAGTTTCAAGTTTATTAACTCAAGGAATAAAAAAAATCATACAAACAAAATCCCCCCTTTTTACCCTCTTAGAGGTCGAATTTCCAAAAAGCCCTCTTAATGCTCCCCTACATTATATAAGGAAGCCGTGTGCAAAATTTCTCGTTCCTAGACCTTGTAGTTTAGGCTGTGCGTTGATATATCAGTCAGGACTTTGAATTTTATATCTAAAAAGATATCTATGCAAAATTGTAACAAAATCTATCCGGCAGTATTTACGTGATGCTGGCTGGAACATACATTCACGCAAACATAAAAATACTCAAAAAAACATATTTTTGGCGTTAGAATTGTTCCCAGACCTTTTTAAAAATATTCAATGTACAGTTTTCACTTTGTGACGATTTTATTATATAATTTTATACATCTTTATAATTATTATCTATGTAAAGATATCATAATGAGTTCTTGAAACTATGCTAAGCGCTCTCTTAAACTGAGCTGATGTCAGAAGCCCAGGTTTAGAAACCAGGTCTGGGCATGATATCATGCTTTAAGTGCAGATGTCTGATCCGTCGGAATAATTACTATAATCCCTATGAGCCGCCACGGAGGCGGCAGATAGCATTACGTTCAAGCTTACATTTGATTAAATTAAACGTTCCGATTTCTAAAGCCGACACCTTCATACATTCGTAATAAGCTGTAACACGCCCGTTATATTAAAACAACAATTTAATTCTCCGTTAAAACAGTACATCAACATCATCCCTTTAGCACAACCCTTCAGCGGATCCTCTAAAACCTTTAATGAACTCCGACACGAAGTATCGTTGAAACGAATCGCAGTACGTCATACCGGAGCACTTTGATCAGAAGGCTGCCGCTCAACCTTCGCCGGCGCCCCAGGGATCATATTTTAACGCTCCCAGGACGTATTAATCCTTGTTAAGTCCGATAAATTATTCAGTTTACTAAAGCGCCAGGTTGAGAAACACGTCCTCAGGGAATACAAGGACTGACTTAGAAACTTTTTAGCCCTTTTGTTCTTAATACCACTTAATTTTGGTCGACTTGTGATGCTCTGATTTGCATCTCTCAAATATAATTTGAGAAACATGAAATATTACTTCGGTGAGGAAGTCTGATTTGAGTCGGTTAATGCGAAAGTTTCGTGTTGAGCGGTTGAGTGTTCTCTTTAGAAACAGACGACGCGGACGTTTCTGTTCGCTCCGTAGTCGTTCGTACTGAGATGCTCTTCTGGTAATTTAATTATGAAGTGCGAGAGGATACATGAGTAGTGTTGATGGATTTGTTTGGTTTATTTATTATGTACGCCAACTTAAATCTTTGATTAAAGTTCGCATTATAATTATTATCAACCCAATGTACACAACATTCAATACCTTGCACACGGCAGATGACATCACCGCGTATCCGTCACGTCCCCGTCACATGTCCGTCACGGTGTCGTGTCATGCACCAGTAGCGAGACTGCGCGTCTGTGAGTGCATCACATCGGCGGGCACGGCGTACCTACTGACTAGTTGACACGGCTCGGGTTGCGGAGTGGACGATTGGATAGCTAAGTGCGCTGTGCATAGGTAGCGGTGAGCTTCAACTTTAGTGCTATGGAATATTATAAAAGACTTTCTCAGAGGATATCGGAGAAAGTCTTACTGCAGACACAAATCAATTATTTTTGTGCTCTTCCTCTTTCTAGTAGTAGAATAATACTCCTATAATCTTAATATCATAATCTATAAAAAGTACCTACTGATGATTTAAAAAAAAAACATATGAATGAGTATGACTGAAAAGATAAAGTACCAAATATAAATGATTGTTATGGATAAGTACATTCTCCAACACCTAAAAATATATTTGTGCACTCACAACTGAGCACACTAACCCACTTCTCGCTTCCAATGGCTGAATGTTTAAAACTCATACAGAAACTAGATGATCAGTAATAAAGCTAATGGGTAGCTCGCCTTGTTTAGTAACGCAATTAGCTCGTTGGACTGGCGGCGCATGGCGGCCGCGCGCTGCCGTGATGAATATCTTAGCATATTGCGCGCTAATACTGTTACGGAATTATGGCGGAGTTGCTGCGAACATCTTGCGTTGAAACGCTGTTCTATATTCTTGCAGTTTCTGGTTATGTTGACAGGTAGGAAGAAAGTAACATTAGGCTATCCGCTGAGGCCGGGATAGTCATGCGAGCGGAGGAGGGGCGTTATACAGCAGAAGATGGTTTATAGGTGAAGAGAATATGCTGTAACCAAGTCAAAAATAGATAAAACGACAAAAAATACTTATCTTTTGAATCAGCAAATCATAGACAAGTTAAAATAATATAATAACTCATTGAGAGAGCAAAACATAATTTAAGACGTTTCAAAGTCTTCCTATAAAACGTAAGTCTCATAAACAGGAAGTCAAGTTCAGCGCAACATCTGCAATTCTCAGAATCACCACTTGTTTGTTATTTCGTAAATCCTCCGAGAAGCGGAATGTTTTGTATTCGCTCTTCCACTCACCGAAGAAAACTAATTAACAAAACTTCATTACGGAGAGTTTATTTAGCCGAGCTCAGTGTCTTCACAAACTAAGGCCCAGCCAGCGGACCGGTCGCGGACCTGGGGACCGGTCACACTCAAACGATACTAACGTTAGTACGCGGGTAACTCAAGAATCTAAATACACATTTAATAAGGGACCAGTCTGCATTTACATAATTTAGCGTCTCACTGTTTGTTTAGATGCTAGCAGGGACAATTTTTAAATTTAAGACATTTCTTCACATGTGTGTTCTCCATCATGTGTGTTTCTCTTAGCTTCCTCGCTGATCTGGTTTCGTGAATTAAGTCAGTTTAACATTTCCATTCAAATCCCATAATATCTACCGTCTGCTAGGTATAAACCGTCTTTTGTTTATTCCATTCAGCTCCCGCCCACTTGCCTGACGTCGTCAGTTGAACAACGAGCCGTTTATACACTCTGCACTGAATCCCATATATCTCCCGTGCAAAACACTAAATACCTCTTAAACTAACCCATTATAAATTCAATTACGGGCTCAAGACGTAGACAATTTGCGAAGCGGGTGTGTGGGTGTGCCAGGGGGTGAAGACGAAGATGGTGGCGGGGGAGAGGGGTGTAAGTAAACATATTGCGGGCCACTCGGGGTCTAAGTCAGGGTAATCCGACCCGCTGCTCCTTTATTGTAAGGATATAACTAAGCTACTGATACTGCGAACTTCCCAAGTGTTCAGTTCAAGACATAATAATATATGCTACAACAATATTAGTTTGCGAAACTGCACCCTAGTTACGTAACACACTAACTATCACAATCTGAATCATTTTGAAGCCTATTGCTAATCCATGGCTTTATATGTTCCAAAAATGTGTCTGCTCAACAACGTAAATAACGCCATGAATATTGTTGAACTGTCAAAATGAGACCCATTTCTACTGTTAGTGTGTTACGTAATTACCCCGCTGCCGCTGGTCATTGGCGAATAACGTCAAATTAAAGGCAATATTTTCAGCAATTGAGTGGCTAAAGGGAAAATTGAAATAGAAAAAGTGAAATTGGTATGGCATGCTTAAAGAATGATTCATACGAGCATGAATGAAGTGGAGGTTCCAGGGTGAATCACATTTTCTGACAAACACGGAGCTTCTCGGAAATAGCTAGTATGCAAATTTATGCGAGTAAACCATTCGATTCATGAATCAATGAATGGAAATGTCTTCTTTTCGCTAGACAAGCCCAAGAAAAGTCCTTTTCTTAACAACGTTTGTACACTATTTTGATTTTTTTTCTAGTTCCGTTGGCCAAATGAAAGTGTTCTTCGTATGTTTAACAATCTCCTTTAATAATATTTATGTTGATGATCGTCGTTTGTCTCTTTTAGTAATTATGTATTAGTTTGTTTTACCTTATCCCCCGTGGATTGTTAAGGTCGTGTCTTCTCGCACATTGCCCAAGTCCACAGTCTCTGCGTCAACCGTCGCTAAGATTTCGGCGGTGCCTTTGTGAGGTTCTGATAAAGGCGTGAGCCGTCGGTGTCAGTCGTATTATTACGGTGTGACCGCCATTGTGACAGGTTCCCGCCGCACTATTTACTAAACTGCGAGGTTCGAGGTTCATTGGACCAACAGTTTATAAATAAATCCTCCAGACTCTACTTGTTGTACGTTCTATAACTGAAAGTGGTCTGAAGGTTCATGTTTACGTACCTAGCGTGTTATGCTTTGGCGTTAAATATTGATGAGAGCTAACATTCCAAAAAGTTTAGAATTCTATGGAAAGTTTAACTAAAACAAACTGTTCGTCGGGGCAAAAATACTGCTCGATCACCTAACACAGTCCAACAGCGTAATTTAATTAAAAATGTCTCACAAAGCAATCACTGTGCACTGTCCTGTAGTATCAAAGTGCCTCCGTATTGTTTAATCAGTGTATAACGACAGTGGACGTCACGCTCGTGTTGTGACGGCGCGGATTACCGCATCGCTGTTAATGCCGCCGGTGGCTTACCGCACGAGCCTTCATTGTACATTGTACTGCTTGACGGCAAAGGCATAAAGCCTTGTCTGCACACGGAGAATTTGCGTGGAATGAACATGCGATGGATATACCTAATTATTTGTGTTGTGAGGACACACAGATTGTACACAAGATTCAACACACAGCAAATGAATAACGGAGTTGTTAAATGTTCGATTTGTATGCACAACATGCTCATCAACTAGCACAGAAGTAATCATACATTTGTCAGCATTTTTTATGTGCCTTATCAGATACAATAGAGCTCTAATATTTGTCTAAAGACGATCATTTCGAATGTTCGCCATTCACAATCACCAACAGAATTGCCTTACAATTTAATCAAAAAAAGCAAAAATGCTTATTACAAGGCTTATCGATAGGTTTCCTCTTTTTTACCTTCTTAGTTATCTGACATGATCTCAAAATGTTATGGTTTGTTTTATGTGCATTTCGAGTGCGGTGTGAGTTCAGCCTTAAGATGAGCTGCTCTCTGGTTCTCCAGCACCTACATTGGTATTATTTATGTTTTGTTAGCGCCACAATGACGGCCCTGAAGTCACGCGGCGTGACCGTAAGACGGGATTACCCAGCTAATACGCGCATTAACTGACCGCACACTTCTCGTATTGTATTGCGGGAACTAACTATTGTGTAAGTGTATTGTGTGTTAGCGAGCAACTTGGACGTGCAGCGACGACTGGGAACCGTGGCGGTTAGTACTTACTGGTGCAGATGCCTACATCATACACAGAGAGTGAAGGAAATCTTTAGCTGGAGCAGTTTTTTTTACCGAATCAATTGCCTGTAGTTCATCTCTATTAATTAGAAAACTGTAACTTAACATTAGACTTTTATTACTTTTGTATTAATTGCAACAAACAGCAGTAAGTTATTTGAGAGGTAGGTTCCTACGAATGGCTTTCAAATAGGGCTTAGGAGTGTGCTTGTAAATAGTTCTTCAACTAAACCTTCGCAAGCCGTAACAAGCCGCGTGCACACGTGTTTAGTGAGCACAAAGACGTCAGTAGCAGTTGTAGACCGAGGATTAACCGGCTAATCCTGCGCCGTGCGCCACACACCGCGGCGTGCCGTGCTGCCGCACCACGCGACGCACTTCGCTGGTAAAAGCCAATCTGCAGAGCCAAGCTATACGAGCAAACACAGAAGCCTCGCTCTGAACTATTCACGGTCATTTGAAAATTGTTAACTAGAAGCTGAATGTTGGACAGACGTCAATCAATCAATCAATCTTTATTCGTGAACACAGGTATTAAGGCTCGTGCACACAGGCGCGACGCGACAGCATGACACAAAGGCGCCGCTCGTCGCGCGGCACGCGGTGCCTTGCCAGTGTGCGCGAGCCTTAAAGGTCTTATGTATACATTTTAGTCGTGCTCTATGTCCTACCAAAGAAATCGGTGTACAAATATATTAGTTTTTTTGGTATTATGTCTGAATCTATATAATATAAAGTCACGTTCGAGTAAATAATGACAATTAAATGTATTATTAATAAATAATTAATCAATTATAACTTATTTTTTACATACATGTCAATGGTAAATTATAATAAAGGGCTTATAAGTCTGTTTTTTTTAACAAACGAGTACTGAGTATGTCTTTCGCACATTTCCGATATTGACAGAGTGAGATGAGTCATTGGTGGGGGTGGAGCCAACCCCTTTGTTCTTGTTTTGAAATTGTTAAGGCCCGTTCATATTGAATACTTCTAAAATTTACTGTATAGAACATTCAATTATTATTTTATGATTTACAGCATACTTAGTATATTCGTAACAAAATTTTCTGTTCGCATTAAATGATATTTTCATAAATAACAATAAAACAATATTGTAATAGTATATATATATATGTATATTATGCTCTAGAACATATAAATCAAATAATTTATACAATTCTTGTAATCTTAAAAAATATCGTCATCACTTCCTTCTGATGAACTTTCTGCAGATACGTGAATAATAAACTGCTCTAACATATTTTCATTTTCACTTGAGCCAAACAAGTTCAATTGGGTTGAGCTCACAGTGACCCGGCGGCAAACGTATGACGCGACGATAAGTGGACTTACCCATCTCATCTACAACATTTTTTTCAAAACGATCTTTGTTTTGCTTAACTAAATCCAAAAGTCGCAACTTTAACATTGATTCGTTACAAGTAATATTTTTCGACCGTAGCGATTCAATAATGTCTTGTTTGCGAGATGAAGTTGTAGGTGATTTGTAAATTTTTCGAGAATGATACGATGCATTATCTAAAACAATAACTGCATTCTCATCCAATTTAGGTAAAACATCTTGGAACCAATTTTCAAATACTGTGGCGTCCATATCTTGGTGGTAGTCACCGGTTTTCTTTGATTCAAAATATTTTAATCCTCCTTCTACAAATCCATTAACACTGCCGATATGTACAATAATAAGCCGCTTGCCTTTTCCTGCAATAATAATAAAGCATCCGTCAATGAAATAGTGTGTATTTTTATAGGATATGTGCATATATATTTATAATAAAAATCTATTAAAAAAATACAAAATTAAACGGATTAGTGGGGGACTGTGAGTGTGGGCGTTATTATTATTTAAACGCAATAATATATTACCTCACGGATTTTTCAATCCTGTTGATAGCCCATCTAAGAATGCAGATCTCGATGTAGTCACTGTATGTGCAACACATTTCGAAGAGCGCTTTTCGTAAAACCATCAAATTTATTAATAAAACTCAATCGATTTCTTTTCTTTTTCGGTGATTTTGGTGGTCTAAAAAAACGAAACAAATCTAATAATATCTGTAATATAACATAATTACCCTCAGCTGCAAGATGGAGATAACTTTATACTGTCGTCGTCAAAATGTCAAAAAAGATACAAACCCTGTTAACCTTATTATAAGGTTGTAACCTCTTTGCTTTATACATAAATTTATAAAATGAGTTATGTCAATGTGACATGAATTTATCTATTTAATATAATAAATAATTTATAATGTTTACATTATTTTCAAAATGCCAAAAGCGGGTAAGCAAAAAAAAAATGTTTACCTTGTACACCGTAGAGACATGAATTCCTGTTGAACTTGCTATTGTCTTGGCAATTTCATTAATTGAACTATTATAATCAGACTCTTGAAATGATTTAAACAAATTGTATATAATTTGTTTTTCTGTAGATTGCAAAGGATGCTTAGTACGCTTAACTATAGGAGACATGTCCGCCATAACTCACGCACAAACAATATGGTCTGGTTCACTCACTAAAACACGTGCGACGCGCAGGTAGTCGATGCTTCAACTGAATGTAACATGTAACTACAGCATTTGTGTGGAACGAACTTTATGTTGATTATGTGGACCAATAGAAACGCAGTCAAAATATTCGGTACTCGTTTGTTAAAAAAAACAGACTATAGTAATGTCATATTTCATGATATTGTAAATTATGTCAATCAAATGTATTATTAATAAATAATTAATCAATTATAATTTTTATAATACCTACGTGTCTGGTGAACGCTAGAAACCATTCGAGTTTTTGGTAACTTTACGTTTTTTCTTTGTTTTTTTATATTTGTGTACGACAAATAAACATATACTTGCTTATTCTCTTTTTCTTTCTTTAATGAACTCTTAAATTAAACATTCCTAGTAAGACGATCACTAGGTACTATAGCTCTGTCCCTACAATAAACCTACATTAAATGATCGGTTTTGAACTGATTATGTTACGTGTTACGATGGTTTTTTACTCTTGCCTGTAACTAAAATGTTTGAAAACCCCGGTTGAAAACGTTTAACCAACACTGCATATGTATGACTGACTTCTCCTGGGCTTTCTGCACGTCTCTGCATCATGCTTCAACTGCACCATTCTCCCGCACTCATTGTGTAGTACTGCTACAATTTCGTTGCGCCTTATTGTACTCAACTTAAATGTGTTCAACTTTATGTTTGTCGTGTGGTGTGCTACTGTGTATCGTGTGCTGTGGGCGGGGATTATTGTAACTTGCAATACGTGGAATTTAAATTCACGTCTCCGGCTTTATGTTCGTGAGATTTTATTGATGTAGGTTTAGAAACAATATGTGTCTATTCATTTTTGGTCAGATTAACGAAAAAACATAAGGAGAAAAAAAAAACGCTGCCGGTCACCTTTATTAGCAGGAAAAAAATAAAAACGATGATTTTAATTGTTACATCCTTACGTTGCGTAAATGTAGCCAATTCGCATATTTTTCACAAATTATATCCAAAATGCTAATTCGTTGTCACATTGAGCCATAATGAGACTAAGACGATGATGTTATCAAAAATAACGAGACAGATGATGGCAACGCTTTACCTACATAAAGTTATTGTTAGGTAAGCTTGTCAATTAGGCGAGGGCTAGGCCATTGTTCCAGTAGCTGACGAGCGCCCACGCGCTGACCACGGCCGATCGTTTAGAGAAACAATACCATAAATCATAAATAACGTAAATAACAAGACAGTTTACTAATTTGACCTAAGATTCAAATTAGTTCAGTGTTGTTTTGTAATTAAATCTGTTTAAATTTGACCGCCCACCGCAAATATTAATAGGTGGTTAATTTATTTTATGCTAATAAAATTAATCTTGGTGTTTTGTTTGTTTCAGGTATGTATCCTCAGACCGACGATCCTCGAACCGATAATTCGAGACTGGTGGGAAAATTTCTGTACATTAAATAGTAAGTTGGCTAACCTACTAATAGTAACCAATACCTTGTTCCTTACATTACTCAGGTCATCTAAAGCCAACAACCGTCTACAAGTGAACTTGCTGGAAGTGATACGCTGCTATGAATAAATACACTCTTGCCTATGGATTAATTTAAGTAAAAATATATTATAAGTAATAAATAAATCGATGGGTATTGGATGATGATGGAAACTGGATTATGGAAAAGTACGATATTCAAACTCCGCTCCATTTACACTTGCAAATACTGCATTCAATATTCATTCAAAAGATATTCTGAGCGATTGCCAAAACAAATTAGCCACGGACAGTAGCCAAACATAACAGTTGCAGTGCTATAAAGTTGGTGCAATTCAGATTCACACGCTGCAGCCGCGCGTAAGTAGATCAGTTCAGTGCTACAGAACACAATACAATAGAGTGCTTTATTCTCAATCACCCATGCATAACTTTACTCACTTACCTACCACTCGATTTTTATAACTCGAGTTTTACACAGAATATCCTAACCCGAACTGAGTTAAGACGCCATTACCCAGTTAAACCATTAATCCGCTTGTGATTTCGGTAGTCTGTGGTTCAAACGAGCTCGTTGGTACTTTCTCTGGAATCGTAATAGGATGATGCGAAATCTGAGACAGTGTCCGTCTTAAGTCTTCTGGTATACCTTTACTGATATCATATAAATACAAGAGGTGTGTACAACGTGTTTGATTTAGATTTTATCAAATTAATTAAAATTGTATTTTTACCATCGTTGTAAAAGTCAGGATTTTTTGGGAAAGCACCTTTCTTTTCTATAAAGCGCCCGACAGTATTATAATGTTCTGTAGTGTTTCTTACTCATAAAATACGACCGCAACGCTAACCTAAATGTTGGATGTCCATTTTGGAGCACTCAAGAATATTACAGAGACAGATTCTCATATTGTTTTGAACTTTCCAAGATTTCGTTGCTAGTGCAAATATTTGGGATTTGTAACAATAAGCACACAGCGCACAGCATGGCCGAGAGCCGGCTACCTACCGGCGCGCTGCATCTTCACTGAACATCGCACTTCAGACTATCTCGAGTGGATGATACTAAGGCACCTCGTTCAATGACTACTACATACCATAGTGTAGCCCTAGTTGGCCAATACATGTCGAAGAAACACCTCATTATTTTATTTGTCTTGATAATGAAATGTATAATTACAAATACAAAAATAGTCACTTAAGTCCATTGCTTAAGTCACAAATAATGATTGAATATTACTGTAACATTTTGTAAAAATGATTTATTTGCTCTGAAAATCTATAAACTTCTGAAACCCCCTATACTCTTTTCTTGGAAAAAAAAAATATGAGCCGTACCCTAATGTATCGTACTCAATAAGGATAAGAATAACACGATATCAGGTGATTATCTTCCCACGCGACTCCACGAAGTGGGTTACTGAACTAACATGCCTCTGTTGCCATGGCAACCGGAGCTAAGCGTATTAATATCGGAACTGAGAGGAATTGGCATCTTCCCGTTTGATGATATTGTTCTTTTTACATCAAATCTAACCAAATAAATACCTGTTCACGAACAAACATTAATGCAGGTAGCAATGAATTAATTTTCATTACTAAAAATAGGATTAGGATTGATCATGAATACAAAGTGGTTATTATAATAACAGTTGACTAAGTGCTTTGTTATTAATATTGTTGATTTAATTTCAATCGACTATATTTAATGTCTTTTATTAACCGGCGCAGATCCAGATGTTAGATGGTTTGTTCATGTTGAGAGGATGAATGAAAGGCGACTAACAAAAGGTATTAAAAGGCAGATGTGAGATGTGACATTATAGTGACCTTATTGATGATGTTCTTCAGAAGGCAGATGTGAGATGTGACATTATAGTGACCTTATTGATGATGTTCTTCAGAAGGCAGATGTGAGATGTGACATTATACTGACCTTATTGATGATGTTCTTCAGAAGGGTCAGGTACGTATTAGTCACAATCGGTGTGCGTGTATGACCAGATCTATGAACGTAAATGAGGGAAAAGGAGGATGTAGGGATCGTAGCAGGTGGCGTTCTGTAGTTTATGCCTACCCCCATGGGCAAAAGGCGTGAGTTTATGTATGTAGATCCAGATGTTATTTTTCTACAGTACCAACCTAACAAAAGGTTTGTTCTCGCCATAAATAATAAACCATCAGCGATACATTTATCAAATTGATTTATGGCAAAGTATCGAGGAGGCAACTTATAAACTTATAATGAGGGCCTGCTGACAGACGAACATCTGCAGTCACATATACTTGTACATTATAAACTTATAATGAGGGCCTGCTGACAGACGAACATCTGCAGTCACATATACTTGTACATTATAAACATATAATGAGGGCCTGCTGACAGACGAACATCTGCAGTCACATATACTTGTACATTATAAACTTATAATGAGGGCCTGCTGACAGACGAACATCTGCAGTCACATATACTTGTACATTATAAACTTATAATGAGGGCCTGCTGACAGACGAACATCTGCAGTCACATATACTTGTACATTATAAACTTATAATGAGGGCCTGCTGACAGACGAACATCTGCAGTCACATATACTTGTACATTATAAACTTATAATGAGGGCCTGCTGACAGACGAACATCTGCAGTCACATATACTTGTACATTATAAACTTATAATGAGGGCCTGCTGACAGACGAACATCTGCAGTCACATATACTTGTACATTATAAACTTATAATGAGGGCCTGCTGACAGACGAACATCTGCAGTCACATATACTTGTACATTATAAACTTATAATGAGGGCCTGCTGACAGACGAACATCTGCAGTCACATATACTTGTACATTATAAACTTATAATGAGGGCCTGCTGACAGACGAACATCTGCAGTCACATATACTTGTACATTATAAACTTATAATGAGGGCCTGCTGACAGACGAACACCTGCAGTCACATATACTTGTACATTAATGTACATAAAGGAGGAATGTATTTGTGTGATTTTCCAACAAAATGATATGTGGCTGAACACATACTATTACAAATAACATTAATTTGCGATCGCCGAACATTCAATCGAGATAAATCAGTCAGATTCACATAAAACACGCACAACTTCGCAACTCCAATGTACCAGCGATTACCATTCAGCGAAGGAGCGCAACTTTGTGAAAGAACGTATCTACGTCTAACGACTGCCTTATCTCCACTAGAAGCGACTTCATTACTCAATACTAAAGCTTCCCCGCTAAACCTCTCTTTTATTATATCACAATTAACTCCATCTCTGTTGCACCCGCTGGTCTGCGGCTTTATCATCTCGTTCTAACGTACATCCTTAATGAATGGGCATTAGTGTATGTTATTATTGACCGTGTTCCTGTCCCCATCTTAATCGTCGCCGCTTTTGTCTGTTTCGCCATTTCAGTTGCGTTTGTGTCTCGTGCCTGCTGCTGCTACTTATCGCTGTAATACAATACTGCTTTGTTACAACGTAATGTTATTAAGATTGATGATACGTTGGTACATTACTTTGTTTGTTCAAAATTATTTACGTCTTGAGAACAAGGGGTTATTGTGCTCCTCGTGTTATTTATTTCTCCATCTTTCCTATTATCTTTGTTCAATATTACGAAAGATGTGACTGTTTCTCAACTTCTCAAGTAATAATGTTGTGTTCGAAATCCTTCAGTGTCGACTTACGCGTTAGGCTAAGTTTGACCTTTACCAGGCTTAAGCCTACTAGAGGCGTGCGCAGAACGTATATGTGAGTAGTCTCACCGCGATGCTGTAAGTTGGTCCTTTCAGACGAAACTAGTTTATTTCTATACTTGTGATACCTGACTTACGATTTTTTTGTTTTATCAGCTGTACTGATCAGACGATTAATAAATAATGTTACGTGGGACCAGTTTATTCATCAATTACAACTTTGATGCTTATGCGATGGGTGGTCATTTCTCGGCCACCATTGAAAATCGCAATTAATTACGATTTCTGCATTATGCTGCAATTATTTCAACGATACCTGTATTGGTTTTCAAATAAGCAGAGTTAAGGCTCACGCAAACAGGCGCGACGCGACAGCATGACTCAAAGGCGCCGCTCGTCACGCTGCACGGGGTGTCTAGTTTTGTTAATGGCTTCGCAATAAACTTGACAGTTTAGTTTCTCCCTAATGTAATCCCAATTTTGTAGAACGACTTCGAATGTCGGTCCAAAAACCGGCAGTGTGTAGACACCCTAAGACCGAGACGATGTTAACCGACATCCATTTAGCTGATGTCGATCAGTATTAATTTTTCATTTAATGAGAGTTATAATAACACTGGTTGAAAGCCGTGATTACTAGCCACAGTGTACAATCATACAGTAGGATCATAATTTTGTTGTGCTACGTAGGTATGTATTCTTGCATTGCAAAGGCGAGTCTGCTAGATGTATGTTTCTGCATGTGGTTAAAATAACCAGTCTTAGTAAGTACTTGCTATATTAACCCCAGCTGCAGAATTAAAGTTTATGAAGATGTAATGACTATCTTATTATTAATTGATTTAAGCGGATTGTTATTATAAATACTTAACAAAGATGCTAGTAAGATCAATAAATTATATCCAATAAATGTTATCATGTACCTATGATATGAATATTATGTATCTTGCTTTCAACATTTTAAAACCAGCACCGTTTAAGTTCTTCAAACTTAAGATATTCTAAACTAAACTTATATCCAACTGCAATTCCCTACGCTGTGTCGGATGGGCGAGGGGCAGGCCAAGTATTAATTGTCCGTATCTATCTGTTGGTCGTAATGACATCGTCGTTATGAAGACATTCCCGCTGCGACACGCCCCCGACAGCTACAGACGACAGGCTATGGACACAAGTCTCGAGCTCACGCGGAATTTAAAAACACTTTTCCCAAAACATCAACAGCCTGTGTGTTTCTAATGATAATTGGTTTGCCCGAGAGCTTACTGCCTAGCCTGTGTTTAGCACCCATCATCAGAACTTCACTGTTTCATTCTTTATTGACTCTTGGTTTTAATCTTGTTTCCAACTTACCTACCTATACGTAGCTCAGAGACAAAAAAAAACCTTTACTTACAATTTTTGAACACCGTTTTACAGTTAGAGAGGTAATTAAAATTAAAATGGCCACTGAAAATATTAACCGTGACATCAAATTAATTAACTCGCTTATAAACTACAGCCGTTAAAAGCAATTTAATTTATTTTGTACAATTTTAACTCAAATAATTATTACGTAGTAAACGCTGAATAATTACATCCACCAACTGACTATTGAAATTTTTCCCATTTAAATTGAATCATTATTAACTACGCTATGTTGAGCGACTGGCTAATTTTAATTACATTATTTTAACATTTCAATTTCGAATTCAATAATGGTAAATAACAGTAAGTTGGCTATAACTGTAGGCCTACAGTTAAGGTGAAAGTGCCAGGGAAGCCCGTAACCAATATTTAATATCTAGAGTTATATCATTCAAATCATCACTACACCTCTTTAAGTTCAAATTGCCCTATTGAATGACTATTCGTCTAGGTCGTGAATCATATTTTGCCCTACATAACTAACAAGGACCCGTTTTCAAAAAAACGTAAGAAAAAATTGCGGGCTAGGTATACTTCAGCGCACCCAGCTTACTTAATTCTAAATATAAATCTAAGTCGGTTGCACTCTCACCGCTCGTCGCTCATCGCTTGCACAGCGTCTATTTCTTTCATCGACTCGTAAGCGATTAATATTGTATGAATTAACTAATCTAGTAGGTACAGGTACTGGTAGACTGCACGGCAAAATGGCCGCCATATGGAAATACAAGAGAAAACGTTGATTGCGACAAGACGATCCGCTTTATTATGAAGACGTATAGCACAGCCGTCGCCGATACAGGCGGCTGAATGTTAGCTGTCATTACAACATTTTATTTGTATTTAACGGGAGTTTTTGTGTAATTAAATTAATGTTGTGGTGGATGATAAGTTTCTGATTCACGAGTAATGTTTAGCACTTTGTTTTTTTTCCTCTGCCTCGTTGGCCTAGTGGTCACAAGCGCTACTGCTGAGCATGAGGTCCTGGGTTCGATTCCCGGGTCGGGCAAAGTGTTATTGGGTTTTTCCATTTGGAATTTCTCGGTAGCAGCCCGGAGTCTGGATTTGGGCCCGGTTGATGGCAATAGGCTCGCCCCCTATTACATGGGTCTTAAACATAACTGGCGAAATGTGGGCGTGCTATAGGAACACCTCTGCCTCACCCTTCTGGGAATACAGGCGTTATGTTATGTTATGTTTTTTTTTTTTGTAATGTCTAATTCGTACGTAATGATCACTCTAGGACTGAGAAAAATAACTAGCCTGCTAACTCTTCGTCGTCTGAAATGTTATAAAATCTGTTCAATTTTCTTCCTGGAATGTGAAAAGTGAAAATCGAAAATAAACCATTCCCATGTATATTAGATCGAGTTAACATGCATGTCCCGACTACCACAACTCTAGTGACGCGACCGAATGTGTTACGTGGTGCGCAATTGAACCTCGACCTTTAGCTCACATCCAGCTCCCAAGCAACGGTTATTATCCGACATTACGCGAACCCTAATGCCGTTTACACAACATGACATTGTTACGCAAAATGTCTTGGGGTTCCTACAGACAGGCAGTTCAAACGACTGTTCAATAAAGAACTCTATTTATATTAGGAAGGCATTTTCTGCTTTGAACTCGTAGAAAAACTTTCTAGGCATATTTTCCATGCTACGCGCCATCGGCGTATCACGTAGTTGTATAGTTTCTGATCTAGACATTCATCAATTTGTGGATTAGACTTGAGTAGTAGCTGAAAAAGAACGTGTAATTTCACGGTATTTATATTTACAATTTCTACATGAGGCTTTTGTTTCTGCACATAAATCCGTACAGAATGACATACTTACACCATGACCGTTACTTCGTAATCGACTACAATAGGTGCCGCGTCGTTCTCCATTGAATCAGCAATGTAAACAGAATGTAATGATAATCCTCGGGCTGTACATCACGTGTAATGCGATCTCGTCGACTTGTGCCGGACCCTCCCTGTTGAAACAACGCCAGTAAATCATCCGCGAGCACACAGGGCTGCCGGGCCCCTGAAATATAGCAGAACTAATCTGTAAATTAATGTAATAAACGTTTGCTTTCATTACACTTCTTTAATATTTAGTCGAAATTCGTATAAATTATATTTTTTATTTAAATTAATTATTATAAATATTTAAGTAAATGCACAAATTATTCTGGATCGGAATTCTACGAACCCACCTAAATTAAACTCATAATAAAATGGTGAATTAAACGCGAACTTAATCGTTCGTTAATACGAAACAATTTTACGTCGTGCAAAGTCAAAGTCAAATCGTTTATTTCAAATAGGCACTTAAAAGGCACTTTTGAACGTCAAAATTTACAAGAAAATAGAATTGATTCTAGTTGACCCTTCCAAAAGGTAGTTTCATATGGAGAAGAATGGGCAAGAAACTTCACCGTTACTCTTTTAAAATGTTTTACAATATTTTGTATACGTTAATTATACGTGAAGACGATGCACCTATAATAAAGTTATTATACCACAATAGGTAAAAATAATTAAATATAAAGCAATGACAGGTAAATTAACTATGTGATAGATACATGGTGCTCAAGCCTGCTCATGCCTGTAGGCCGTTTATTAATGCAGTTTCACGTAATATTGTAGGTACTCTATCAAGCTTTATATGTTTATTACCCGTTTATATACACAAAATCTAATATTATTATATTATTATCCAGGAACATAAAGTTGTCTAAGCCGTGCTCAATACGTCTGTGATATTGGCAACAGCCGGAAGACATGGTTACAAATTGTGTACGCGACTGTCGCGGCCCGCAGCACTGCGCAGTACTCCGCGCGGGAGACCCTTTGCCCGAAGCCTAATATGTAGGGGACGGATACACGCTGATGCATTTCAGTAATTTAAATTGGTTTTCCATGCGATTTCGCTTTTCACGGTAGATTACGGCTACGGAATGAATACTCTTATCGAATGTCTTTAAGTAGATGCAATACTTGCTTAGTGTACTTGCTTGTTTAAAACTTCTGTGTTAGTTATGTTGCTCCACAAGGACTCAAAAGGATCGCAGCTACCTTTTTTTTTCTTAGAGTTTGTAATAGAATAAAGAGACTCTTTTACAACGAAACTTAGGCACATAAATATGCTTTCAGTTTAATCAAAACTTGATGGACACTAATCGTGCCTTCCCTCATTTATTTAGATAGTATTGTCAAGTAAATGATTTATCCGTTTCTTCAAGATCAATCTTATCAAGCTTAAGCAATACAATAATTAATTACGGTGTCCACCTAGCAGGTAAACCCTGATCTATCAATAATATATATATATATACTAACTAGCCTATACTAACATTCTTACTTACTAATAATGAAGCTGAAGAGTTTGTTTGTTTGTACCTCTGTTTGAACGCGCTAATCTCTAGAAATACCAGTCGGATTTGAAAATTCTTCTTGCATTTGATAGCCCAATTTTTCAGGAAAGCTATAGGATACTAAACATGACGCTATGACTGTAAGGATCTGAGCAAAAACAAAAAAAGTCAGAAAGAACGCTAAGCGAAAACAAAGTAATAGCGCGGGCAGCAAGCTATGCGATGCGACGGGGTGGGTCGGAGGAACAAGAAATTGCACGCGACCGAATTCGTGATTATCTTATAGCGATGTTTAGTGGCGACCCTACCAGGCGCGCAGTTCAATTGAGATGTCAGGCTGTGGCGCGCCTCCGCGAGCCGCTGATTACAAGCATCGTGAATAGCATGCACTTCTGCACCGGTACTGGCGCCCTGATACATTGCGCCGAGGAGGTATCCATTACAAGGCGAGGCAGATGGGCTGATAGGTCACTAACGGTCAGCATGTAAATGATCGTAAACCTAATTAAACTTTGTGAAAGTGAAACAACTATTAAAAAATCTTGAGATGCAATAAAACAACGATAAATAAATTGACGTTTTGTTGGGAAATCTAAAATGAAAGGTTTATTGATAACTTTATTCTAATAAATTTAATTGTAAACTCTACAATAAGTTTAGAAATATAATAGCAAAGCACAGATTTTGTACTGAAAAGGAAACCCTGGTTTTATTTTATTACTTTCACACGCTTTCAATAAATGGCATGTCTAGGGTTTGCAGCGCCTACAAATCTGGCTAACAGTGCAAGTTAGCGTAACAACTCTGCACAATATATGAACTCCGCGCGATGTTCATACATCCGCCTGCAACGTCTAAATTGCGCTCGATCGGCAATAATTTAATAACACGGTCCTTTCTCCCGCGGCCGGGCAACGCGGGCGGCCGCACGGCGAACCTTCGCGCATCGCGACCCGCCCGTCGCGGGTAGGGTTTGCGCAAACACGTTCAACAGTTTTACACAATTAAACCGAATTTGATACACTTAGCCCTAGGAGGACACATAGTGACCTTATTCGTGATGTTGTTCAGAAAGGTCAGGTGCGTTGTAACTCGCAACCGGCGTGCGTGTAATACGACCAGGATGTATGAACGTAAACGAGGAAAAAAGAATATGTAAGGATCGTAGCAGGTGGCGTTCTGTGGTTTCTGGGAAGAAGGCGTGAGTTTATGTATATTATGTATGTGATACACATATTGGAAATCCTTTAGATAAATGAATCGTTTGTCAAACATTCGACTCATGTTTGTTAGATACTTGATGTGTGTCATCTCAGTACTGAATGCCTTCGCAAAACAGTTCTCTATTCGGATTGACAAAAAAGATGTAACAATCAAAATGTATTTATTATTTTACACTAAACTTGCGACATATTACTTTATGTTTCTTCTCTCCCAGAGCTGACACAAAACTATGAAAGTTATTGCACATAAATAACGTGTCCAAACGAGACTTGATTAATTAATAAATAAATAAAGTCAACGGAGCTGGGATTAAACGAAATTGTGTATAATTTACATTTCAAACGATATAGCTGTATCTTATTCGCGTCCGCTTCGAGCGCGGCTAATAGCTAACAAACCTCGTGTTGCAAAACTATGTCGGCCAATAAATCAACATTTAGTTGGCGATACATAATTGAACAATTACTACTAAATGGCTTTTAAGTTAGGAATAACTTTATTTCACGGGGTTGCAGTTACGTGATTATTTGTACTACGTCCGTAATTATAGTGATAAGCACACCACCCATGCAGGTCTAAGAGCCCGTAGAACGAGTACTGAAAACGAATGTTAATAATGTTTTTGGTACAGATTATAAAAGTATTTTATTTTGTTATCATCCTGAATACATTCCTTGCAGTATAAATATGTGATTGATCTTTACAGACTAATATCAGAAATTAACACCATTTGGGTGACAATCTACTGATCCTGTTATTACGTACGTAGGTATCATAATTTACGTTGTCTAAGTATTTGAGTCGACATCCATTCGCCAATCAGTTAATGAGATCCCAATCCAAATACAGACACAGTTCAATTTTCTTCTCTAGTCATAATTGTTACATATTCTGCTATACACATGTACATAGGTATTATGTATAGGCTGTACATGTGGTGTGTGCACAGACGGTCGGAACAAACAATCGCTGCGAAGTGGCGGCGAGTTTGTTTAGCTCAAACTTTGTTACATTATGTATTATGTACACCCGTAATTGAATTGTCTGACAAATATTTGAGTCTATACACATATACATACGACTCTATATTATATGTACACGAAGCGATGTACATTGAGAAACCCAACTTGAGTTGAAAATATTTGTAAAACAAAGTTTTCTTTCATTCGTGAATGAAACAAAAGTTAATGTGGTTTACTTCATTATTATAAACCAGCTGCTTAAGAACAAACTTTGTGAATTTGGCGAGATGTAAACCATAGCTATTGGTACTTGTTTCAGCGTCTTATTGTGTAACATATGTGCTGCTCGTGGCTTGCATTGTTCTAGTCACTATGCGACTTCTTAATTAGTTTATGTAAACAATACAATATTTTCTGCGTTAAAATGGGAATTTTCAACGAAGGAAATACAGAATTAACAATGGCAATAATTGCAGAAGCTTGTATCCCAAATTATATTACTGAAATTGCCTTGAAGGAAGGTGATCTACCGACTATGTCGTCGTGGACTCCTCCTTCGTCTTCATCATTCAAATTCTTCAGGGGCTGCCTTAGACAGTCACAATAAATTATACTTAGGTAGAATACGTTTCAGATTTTTTATCTTTACACATTTCAGCCATTTGACGAAATATACCCAACGCGTTTGAGTACGTAAATACTAAGCAAGCTTTCAGTGATATTAAGTCTCCTATATTTAAGGCCTATACCAACACGCTGAGCTACTTGATATGAACCGCCCGCTCGTCTGAGGCAGGGGCCATGTTCCCAGCGTGTACCCGGCGTGTACCCGGCGTGTTTGCTCGTCGGGTGGTAACCCGATCAACGCAACACAAATGCTATTAGCGTGATGGAGTTGACCGAACGCCCCTCGCCTTGGTGTGGCCATCCCTCGTCACAACGAAGCGATTTTATTAAATTTTAAACGTCACGGTGTCGCTTTAATTTTATACAAAAACGCTCGGGTCAAAAAAGTTATGACAAAAAATCATGTTGAAATTATAATTATGTATGTAACGTAATACTAAAACCGCAGCTCCATCTTAGCCATGCATAATTAACGACAGTGTAAGGAAGGACCAGTCAATCGACCGGCCCTTCGTTCCGCGGCACCTAGCTCGGTATTATCCTGTTATTATACAAAACGCACATGTCACGCCTACCGGCCGTCGCGCGTCGATAATAACATCGGGAGTGTTGCACTGCTTCCCGCACCTCGCTCGTGTGCCGTGTGGCTGCCTGCCGCGCACGACTCTCGCCTCAGTTCTTACGTAACATTACAACTTACACTGCGCTGTCAGGATTACTCAGGATGATTATTGTCTGCATGCGTTGTGATTCAAAGGCTGCTTAATTGCTTTATTTCATCAAGTTTTAATATTACCTATTACATACTATAACAGAACTGTGAAACTGAATAATACCAAAACCTAGGTAGACTGGATGAATAGCTAACAATTTTTAAGGGGTAGTCTTTGGCCGGCCGTAATTTATAAAAGACTAACAGAAGAAAAAGCGGTTATGTACAGTCAGATAAAAAACTTCCAACGATACCTTAACTGTAGAAATCCGTCCTCCGCCCAGCCTGTAGTTGTAAAAAAATAGTTTTTAATAAATACCTACATAGTATTACAAACCCGCATACATACTTGTAGATACGCGCCTTGGCAGTCGGGTAGTAAGGATTTGCGCAGATGCAATACAAGCAAAAAAGCGCTAGATAATAGATTCATAGAAAAGTCAGTTCCTCTATCTCTTTTATTCGTATAGGTCTGTCTTGCTCGTTTTCTTCCGACTTTTTTTTTAACATGTATGTAATATAGGCTAATGTGGTGTCTTATACACGTCCACAAAGCAAATTATTACCGAAAAATGCTGCCTTAAAGCCCTAAAATAGATTTGGTAACGGCCACTGTGTCCGAGTCGTCAGCAAGTTAACAGAATCACTCTTATTTCAGAACCAATGTACATCAAAGTCAAATAGAAATAAGTAGCCACAACAAAAAAAAATAGAACTTATTACCACAACTGACCTTGTAACTTATCTGATAATCTTAAAGATCCGGTCACGATGGAAGGCCCATAAATAAACCACAGTCATGCAAATAACATCGAACTAAACCGCCGGCCACGCCTCTGTGTAATCCTGTAGTATACTACCCGGAACAGAGATAGATCACTAATTAGGACGTAATGGCGGCCATCAGCAGCCATATCTTAATCTGATGCAATTAAAACAGTATCTAATTGTGTCGCTGTAGGGACGCGTTCCGATTGCACACGTTTTTTGTAGATAAGGCCCGGGTAGTAATTAGGCGAGGCGATATTTCACGCCTAACACCCGATACGGCCGAGTTATGTGACCGCTATCGCTTCTGGCGGTGCGGCGCAAGTTATAAGCTTAGCGTTTCACATAAGTATTATTTTATGTATTTACCAAATTACTATAAGCCGTAAAGGACTGAATAAAAAATATTATATTATATTAAATATAGTTTTGCTAAATAAATATTAGCAAAACTCACTAAGTTATACGTTCAAATGGCCACCTACTAAAGGAACAACATTTCAAATTCCATTTCAATTTTTAGACAAAATCAAACTGATTGATAATTTAATTGTATACTTAATTTATATTTTTTATGAAATTTATTTTTCATTCCGTAACTACTTTAACTCAAACACTAAATTATTACTTGTTATTGTTTTTTTTTTAAATCATCTACTTTTCAATACTTGTAAATAAGTGAGGACCACACACACATAATTAATTCATTTACCTGCCATTACTTTATAATTAATGATTTTTACCTATTGTGATATAGTAATTTTATTCTAGGTGCATCGTCCTCACATACACTCGTAATTATATAATTAACGTATACAAAATATTGTGAAACATTGTAAAAGAGTAACGGTGAAGTTTCTTGCCCATTCTTCTCCATAAGAAACTACCTTTTGGAAGGGTCAACTAGAATCAACTTTATTTTCTTGTAAATTTTGACATTCAAAAGTGCCTTTTATGTGCCTATTTGAAATAAATGATTTGACTTTGATAATTTCAACGCAATGACACGACGGGTATTTTCTCACTATAAAAGGACTCTCTCCCTTAATTGAACTCAAATTATATTCTTATCTCGTTCAATATTACGGAACTTAACTAACAAACAAGTGCTCTGCAGCATTAGCAGGCACGACCTCGACACGTTCACTTTTTTTTAAATGTAGGTAAAGCTGATAACAAACATTTCACTCGAATGAATGTTGTTTTTTGTTTCATTCCACGTTCACATGATACCGCCATAATTACATAGGAATGAACGCTCAAGTAATCATTTCTCGATCATTCGATCGGTAGGTGAGTGAAAGATGCCGAGTACCGAATCCAACATCGTTGGATCGGTTGACTAACGAATTAATTGTACACTTTTGATTCATTTTATGTTCAGACTTTTCACTTCGAGTGACATATATACCGAATCATAAAAAAATAACAAAGTGTTGTATGATATCAGCTTTAGTAACCCACCGCTCACTTATCACTTGCACTTACCGCCGCCGCCGCGCGACGTCCGCTTAGCTGTGATCGCGCTGCAGTTGATCTGTGGCCCGCAATAGCGATATTGATTCACCTCCCCACCGCTGCACCGCACCACTTGCACCACAGAATAGATAACTATAGAAGCTCGGCTCAATACAACGAGCGAAAACACGCGCACGCACTCATTCCGGCGATCCCAAACTATGTCAAACGAATGCCAGTCAAAATTGCGCTAGCACTCGCTGGACGTAGATGCGTGTCTAGATTGTTTGCGTGAGATTTCGCTCGTTGTAAGTATGAAGCTGACCTTCTGTATCTATCTATTTTGTGGCACCTCGCCGCATTCGCTACGCACCACCAAATAATTTATATTGGATTAGGTGAAGCACTACTAACTCGGATGTACGGCGATTAAGTATCTCAGCACTGTACTGTATTAACTAGAATTAATGCTAATGTGTGTATAAGTTGTAATTGTGCCCATAAAGTTCATTAAGTTGTCCTAAAATACTGCAAAAAGTTTAATGTTATTGCGGTTGGTTTTAAATCAAATAGCATCCATAGCGAAATATATGTGATTATAATATGGAAGCAGAGGTACGGAAGGTACCTATTTCATGCACCAGTACATAGAACATTTGAAACGCTCCTCATATTCCTGTAGAGAAGTTGGGTACCTGCTCTACATACGAGACGGCCAACTTGGGACCTATAGTACTCAGTACTCCAAACTTCAGCACTATTGTATAAATACTCCTTAATATTTGCCGAATATACCTATCGTTAGCTTCCTTTATGCGTAAAATGTATTTTCTTTTTTTCCTTTTCACCATAAAGCAATAATGGAAAAATCGGTTTGGCTCGCGTCGTCACAGAGACGTTGCCGTCGTTCCGCGAATGGGATGGTTTATAACACGGGATTGTACGAACTGCTGATTCAGTGCTATTCAGTGGAGACTCATATTCATACAGGAGGCGCTTTAATGGCCGGCTGAATGGACGGCAGAGTATTTGTTCAAACGAAGTGATGTTGTTATGAAGAGGGCTCGCGTCGCCTCTCATATCACGTTTGTTATGAAGAGGGCTCGCGTCGCCTCTCATATCACGTTTGTTATGAAGAGGGCTCGCGTCGCCTCTCATATCACGTTTGTTATGAAGAGGGCTCGCGTCGCCTCTCATATCACGTTTGTTATGAAGAGGGCTCGCGTCGCCTCTCATATCACGTTTGTTATGAAGAGGGCTCGCGTCGCCTCTCATATCACGTTTGCATCCGTCGTTGTGCGCGAGATACGGCTTGTGTTGCACCGAGTGAATCTCTTGTATATCAACCAAACATTAATATTAATAATATTACTATTAATTTTACTCTAAAATAATGTTTATGGGAAAATATCAGCAAACATAAAAATAACGTGGCTAGGTATTAACACTACAGATGCCAACTTATGGCCTTTTTCCATTTTGTAATAATTTCTGTTTGCGAAATATAAAAAACATGTGGCAGATCTCAGTATTTCTTTTATTTTCTGATCAGCGTTGGAATAACAACTTGTATCAATTTGCCTCAACAAAGTGAAGACTGAAACGTTTCGCTTCAAGCCTCTAATACGAGTAGGTACTCACTCCCCACGAGCGAGCGTTGTTTTACTTAGAAGACATTCTGTAACAACCCTATTTAATTGTATTCGAGCGATATAATAAGATATTCCGGGACTAATTTATTTTATAATAAGGAGCACATTCTAGTACGTACATTTTCAGATAAGGTAATATCAAAATTAATTAGGCAGACAGTTTGATAAAGAGATATCGTACGGGTACAGGCGTAACGGGTACCCTCGACTGGGTACGTAAGTCTAGCGCTAGCTAGGCAATACTGTTTATTTCTAATTGAACTTAAGATAAAACGATCACATTTATCTAATCTAGCTCAGTCGAAATGGTTAAAAGCAATTTGCGAGCCGTTTATGGAGCTAAATGTTGCTAAATAGAACATTTGTTAGTGGCGGTGGGAACATAACTTTAGTCTATTGTTCAAAGCGCTTGAAGTTATTGCCGACGCGGCGACGCACTAATACCTGTGCAGGAATTTGAAACATGGTTACAGAGTCGTGTCCCCTCTAAACGATGGTATGATTCCTTTAAAACGATATTAGCTCAAACACAACAAGGCGTGCCCCACCTACCTGTCAAACCGTCACATTCACACTTCCCCTCGTAAAATGAAAGCAGTACACACAATTACGTAGTCTCGCTAATTGTAACATAATCGTGCATTCCGGTGTGTCGCCGGCGCGCGGCGTCCGGTCGCCGACTGCCCGCCGCTGTCCGAAAGAATATTATTTTTACGAGCGTCCGACCGGTGGACGGGGCCGCGTAAAACTTTATTGACATTAAATCTTGATTCGTAGTGACATGGCGGGTCGCGGGGCCGCCGGCCGGGGCCCCGCGCCGCGCCGCGCGCCGGGCAGCGGACCATGCGTGCCGCAACGTATTTGCATGCGACCATGTCACTGTCCTGTGTATTAAAAATGACCCCAAATTGGTTGATTTAACGATGACCGCAGCATGATTCCAGCCCATCATCATTACAAATGGTAGTATCAACATTCAACGTGTTTGCGTTATCATGCATGATGCGCGATCCCGTATTTTGGACGGTTACTTTGCAATCACGGGGTAATTTTTAACCCAGAAAACAAGATAAATAATATAATTCTGACATTTTGAAATAATAATTATTAATAGTCTAATGTTTAGTCGGGTTACATGAATAAATGTAGACGTTGTAAACTCGGAGTTAAGTTATTAACATTTTAACCCTTAATACGCGTTGTGCCACTAAAAAGTAACACCGAGTTTGATAACCTGGCTTTAGTGCTTTTTGAGTTGGGGATATTGTAGTTCAATCGATGAAACATAAATTAGAATTGCTATGTCTGTGCCCGGATATGTAATCCGACCAAAAATTAATGAACAAAATATTTATGGAAATTGTATACCATCTCTTTTACACTACATTACGATACGTAATACTTTCTTGTCTTAAAATTTTGTAACATGACATTTCATTTTAATCGTATTGTGTGTGGTCACCCTGTAGATTTGATTGATTGACGAAAACGTCGTAAGGAAACGTAAGGAAAAATATGCTTAAGTTATTTTTTTATAATTTTTGTTTATTTTCATTTGAGTTCATGATTACATTGCCTGCTGATATGGTAATGTCGAACAATATAAAATACAAAATATGTTATCAGCGGTACCTCATAACTTCAGTTTATTTTGATTTTACTAACACTAACCCAGAGTTTAGCGACTTAACTCTCCCTCATCGGTGGTTTTAATATTTAAAAGTTTAACCCGAGGTTTACCTCTAACTCTTGGTGGCGCAAGATGAATTATTTGACTAACCTTGCGTTAGCTGTTAACTTCGAGTGATTTAGGATAACCCATGAACGATCAAGTGGGCCTAAGTGAAATGACAATGCGGTTACAAATGAATCGTTTCACTTACAAGATGCAGATTAATTAAGTATCCATGTAAATCTTGTAAACCAAACCAAGATAAAAAGAAACCGGTCTTATTACACACGTTGGTTAAACTCGTTACCGATAGGGAAACAAAGGAACGGTATGGATTTAATTTATCGAATAGTAAGTGAACACTCGGCCGCAGTGGCGCAGTCTACTCGTTCAAATAAAATCTATTCGCTCGCGGTTACATCGCCCGCGAGGAAGTGTGTGTCGTCGACTACTTTTATTAAATTCTTCAGGATTTTTAATTTATTAGAAGGCTGAGGGCCGAGGGGTGAATTATCATATCTGTTAGGTTATTTACGACGACGCGGTGGTCATTTGATTCCGGGTCACGTACCGATTAATAGAGCTCCGCAGTCCTGGGCCCCCGCGGCCGTCTGCGAGCTGGGAGCCGGCGCCGGCAGCCGGAGCGTGCCGCTACAGATCCCACCAAATTAATCGACGCACTTTAGAGCTATTTAACATTTTAATTGGGCTTGTCACAACGGTTTACTTGGACGGCGTTAAACTCATTCCGAAGGCTTTGCAGTAAAGCGTCCATTTGTAATAGTAATTACAGCCATTTGAAACAACTTATTTAGCACTTATAGTAACTGGTTTGTTTTGAATACATTAGTAAAAGATACTATCAATCGTAAGACTTACTCGAGTAGAGTTAGTTAATCTAGAATTATTGTTTTCTATTTTTCAAACTAACGTCGAACGAGGTCGACGTAATGTATGAGTCCTGTTCTTTTACACAAAGTCATTTAATTTGAAATCTCTTCGAAAGAAACCATAATCTCTATCAGCAAATCTTTTTACATTACGCGACAAAATTGTGTTTTTAAAGTTCATCCGCACGAATAAGAGATTAAACGAGCAGCGCGCGTGAATAGCGCAGTGATCAGATAGCCGGCACCGTGCCGTGGGGGCACCGGCGTCGCCGGGGCGGTGCCGTGACGACGCCGCGCCGGCCCGTGGCCGCGCTGGATTTAGCTATGTTCACACGGAGACGTGGAGTGCTTGTAAGGTTGACGTGTTTCAATTAACTAAAGTGTAAGTTGTTAGGTGTTTTTTTTTTTTTTTTGATCCGGGCTGGAAAATCCTCATGGATGTCCCCCGCCCTGGGGGGGCGGAGGGGTCTGTCAGACTCTTATTGACTAAAAACCACCCCGGTGTTCCATCTCACACCTGCGCCGGGGGTCGCGGGAACGTACGAATCTTCCGCAACCCCCGACTGATGCCGGCCCGCCTTTGTGGGCCCCGTCCGGTCGAGCGGGGGGAGTGAGGTGTTTGACTCCCCCCGCGACATCTAAGAGGGGCGCGCGTGGAACACTATGCGCCGCCGCCTCGGGTCCTGATGTATGGGGGGCGACGGACGTCCCCAAGTCCGTCGTCCCTGGACCCATTTAGGGGGGCTGGAAGAGGGCGTTTTCCGCCCTCCGCCGACGCCCGGTGCGCCTGCTGCGGGCCGGGTGAGTGGATGAGATCTCTCGCTCCCTTTCCGCAGCCTCCTTCTGCGAGATAACTGTTTCGCAGAAGGATACCACCGCGTCCCAGGACTCGTGACCGCCGACCATAGCATTCACTACGGCCGGCAGCGACAGGTCACTGCCTACTCCTGAGATGAGGGCACGGCGCGGCTCCTCCCAAGCGGCACACTCTGCCAGCGTATGCCGCGCCGTGTCCTCCCGACAGTCGACGCAGTGGTGACACCGGGCGTCCGGCTCCCTGTTTATGCGACACAGGTACTTCCCAAAGCAACCATGCCCCGAGAGCACCTGCGTCACCCGAAACGACAGGGAGCCGTGCCTCCTCCCGAGCCAGAGGTCGAGCACCGGCCGGACCGCCTCGATGGTGACGAAGCCGGCGGTAGGACATAAGAGCCTGTCCCACCATTCCGCCACCAGGACCTCGCGGAGCTGCGACCGACGCTGCTCCATATGTCGCTGCATCGGTCGCTCGCCCCGCGCCCGCCATCCCACGCGCCACCGGTACAGTGACGCGAGCACCTTCGCCTCCAGGTCCCAGGGCGGGGATCCGGCCAGTGCACAAGCCGCCTCGTAGGAGATCGTGCGGTACCCCCTTATGACTCTGACGGCCATCGCTCTCTGCGGCTTTCGCAGAACAGCAATGCTGCCGGCCGTCAAGTCAGCCACCCAGATCGGGGCCCCGTAAAGGGCCATCGATCGCACGATCCCTACGTAGAGCCGCCTACAAGCGGCGCTCGGGCCCCCCAGATTGGGAAGCAGCGTTGACAGCGCCCCAGCCGCGCCCAACAACTTGGCCGCCAGCCGCCGGAAGTGGGGGCCGAAATCCCACCGACTGTCGAGCACCAAGCCCAGGTACTTTATGGTGGGCTCGACAGCGATTCCTACCCCCCCCACCACAATGTGGGATCCGGACGGTGGCGCCCGCCGGGGACCATGAAACACCATGGCCTCCGACTTGTTGAGGGCCACCTCCAGGCCGAGGCGCCGTATGCGGCTCACCGTCTGTGAAACCGCAGCCGTCGCCAGCAACGCTGCCTCACTGTGCGAACTCCCCCGAGCCGTGACTAGCGTGTCGTCCGCGTAGGCGGTACGCACACCTAACTCAACTCAGCTGTGTGATAGACAAGGGACGGTATGCTGCTTTTTACGCATGGTCTAAAATATTTAAACTGTAGAGCATTTCCTTAATGGACCGCTTAAAATTCTTGAAAGTACCACGTTGATTTAGATTGAAATTAATAATACAGTCTAACTACACCTTAAACTCTATTATTTCCTTTTTTCGTTTTCAAACTCATTATTTTTTCTTCAGCTGTTTAGTTCCCACAGAACAATCAAATCGTCTACAAATCTACATAAACAAACTTTCACCCCAAACTAATTTATTCATATATTTGGCGTATTATCTTTTTCTTTCCAAGGCAAGTAGGAAAAGAAAATCTCATATTTTGTTCTCTGTTTCAGCTTCCATGTATTCTTATTTCTTATTATAAAATAAACCCTAACATTCTGTTTTTCCACCTGCCCTAGAAGCAGACTAAACCTTTTTGTACCAAGCGACCCACGTGCTAACACGCCCGTCCCCCACGCAGACACGCTGTAACGTTAAACTTGATCGACATTGATAACCCGTGATTGATTTGATTGATTGGAGATAACACCTGCAAATTTATTGTTTCCTTCGCTGCAGCGTTAATGATCGTGTCGCAAGTTTTGCTATATTGTTGATCTATTGATTATCGTCAGTACAATGTGTAGTTCGTTATCTTTAACGTTGTTTAAGGCCGAAACTGATTAAAATCAGTTCAATTTGTAAACGATGGACTCGGAAAACACCATTTTCATGTCTATTGTTTTTCCACCAGTGAATCCGAAAAAAGCAAAACGGACCACTTTTCCTATACATACGAGTATAAACGTCAAAAATTTCGAAATTTCTGCGGGTCAAAAGTTTATGATCAGTGACCGAGAAGACCAGGAAACGCATCGCGAGGGCGACTGAGAGCGACTAAATAAAATATAGCCTCGCTGTAATATTATATGCGCGCGATAAAAATATCAGCAGTCCACCGCACGCGCTGACAAATCGCGAGCCGATAACTTTTACTAAGTACTTTCCCTGCTATCCTGATCAATGTAAAGATGAAGACAGAAGGACTAGTCCTTACAAAACTTAATAAGAAAAAGAGCTAAAAGAAAGATACTGAACCTTTAAGGTGAGGGTCAAACGCATTGCCCAACAATGCTGAAAGACTATTGCAAAAATATCAAATAAGTTGCCGGCGATAATTGCATCTTCCTGTTTTCCTCCCGCAATTGCACTAGAATACCCGGTTTTCCACCAGATCGATCGATGCATTTAGGTTTTTGTAGGTAGGGTGAAGAAACAAAAATACACCACGGATTTTGTTTCTAAGCTTAGTAGCGATATTTTAGTTTCTTTATCTCCTAGATTTCTGGATGTCATTCGTTAAATCTAGTGGTCCTTCTGTCGTATGTCTTACATGGTGTCAACAAGAAATATGTTATAATTCGGTTCCGGTGGGCTGCGCCGATAAATCCCGGCGGCGCGTCACCTGCATCTCATCCATTCGTTCATCCCGGTCGCTGCGTACCGCGCGCCGTCGCAGCCACTTCGTTCATTCATTCATAACCGGTCAGTGCGACATCATTTTTGAATCATAGCCTCGAGGCTCTTTTCTTCATTGCTATAATATTCATATCAGTACGTAGTTTTGTAACGGATCTTTGCATCTGTTCGACCAAAGGTCATAGAAAATCGTCTTAAATGTTTATAAAGAAGACTGTTTGTAATAGTTTCATTTCTAACCATATCGCTTGCTGATGTGCAGCCTGCTGCCTGAGCAAATATAGACGGGCGAGGGCAAGAACATCCATACAAGGTTTTAAATAAAATACTTACAAATGATATCCGTTTCCGCGTAAGTAGTTGACGTGAACACTGAACATGCACAATTTGCGGCGTGCATATAAAGTGAGCTAATCTCGCGGCTGCAACCAAAATAATTCCCTCAGCTTGTCCTCTCCATATCTCAAATGTCAATTAAAGCAAATTACAAGATTCTGTTGACATTTGCAGTCAATAAACGTAGCTCAACAAGAACACTGTAATTACAAATCAAGTGACACAACTTGAACGTAACCAAGTACGGCTCATTTCAATGTACCTAGTTTGCCAAAAATGTTAACAAATAAGTATTGCGGAATAACTTTATAATCATATAATTAGTAGGTACTTACTGTATGAAGAATTAGTACGTCAGCATTTAAATTAAATGCAAGAGGAATCGGTAAAAACTATCTTATCAACAACAAAGCACAAAATGAAGAAAAATGCAGAAGTTTCACTACGCAAAGCTCATTAATTGTATGCATGGGCGAACCGTATTCGTAGGTATAAGCGGCGAGTGGAGCGATACACTCAGAATCGCACCTTCCAGCGCGATGAAAGGTGGGTTTATAGGGATTGGGAGCGATCGGATCAAGGTGTGGCTGACACGTGCCTGCCGGATGATGATGCCATGTGTTCTTTCTGGCGCAATATCTGGTCGGTGCCTGTCAGTCACACCGAAGGTGATTGGGCTCGGGAAGTCGAGCGAGCCTGCGATCCAATACCAGAAATGGGGGCTATTTCCATCTGCCCCCAAGATGTAACTCGTGCAGTCCGTCTGCTGCCTAACTGGAAGTCTCCAGGGCCGGACGGACTGCACAACTTCTGGATCAAATGGTTCGGTAGGTCGCACGCTCGCTTGGCGGCTCAGTACCAGGTTGCTTTAGCATCTGGTTCGCTACCCCAGTTCCTAACAACAGGAGTTACCTACCTGCTCCATAAATCAGGTAGCACTGCGGAACCCAAAAATAATAGGCCGATCACGTGTTTACCGACGGTCTATAAAGTTCTTACATCCATTTTGAGAGCTAAAATTAACACACATATAGACACCAACTCCATCATGTCTCCTTCTCAAAATGGATGTAGGAACGGGTCCCGTGGTACTAAGGAGCTACTCCTCATTGATATGGCCATCAGCCAACAGGTTCGTCGTTCGCGAAAGGATCTGCCGACATGTTGGATAGATTACAAGAAGGCCTATGACTCGGTGCCACATAGATGGCTTGTGAGGGTGCTGGAGTTGTATAAAGTAGATGCAGCTCTGCGCACCTTCCTGAAGTCATGTATGGGGCAATGGAGAACGGTCGTTCACTATCCAGGATGTCGAAATGTCCAGAGGAATAACGAGCCGATAAGGATCGAGCGAGGCATATTTCAGGGTGATAGTTTGAGTCCACTTTGGTTCTGCTTAGCCTTGAATCCTCTAAGCACACTGTTGGAGGATTCAGGTCTAGGCTATCGGCTGAGGAGAGTTGGTCAGGTTATATCTCACCTCCTCTACATGGATGACCTAAAACTCTTTGCCCCCAACAATTTGCAGCTGATGGAGCTATTGAAAGTAACTAACACTTTCAGTAGCGCCATCAGGATGGAATTTGGTGTGGACATATCTGCGGTCATGCATGTAAAGCGACGTGAGATTGTGGAATCCGTCGGAACACAACTCTCGGATTCCATAAATCTTAGAGCCCTCTCCACATCCGAAACCTATAAGTATTTTGGTATGTCGGAAGCGTTGGGCATCAATGGTACTGACATGAAGCAGTCGTTAAAGGAGCGCTTCTTTGGCCGCCTGAAAAAACTATTTAATAGTCTTTTATCAGGCGGAAACAAGGTGCGCGCCTTTAACGGTTGGGTCATGCCGGTTTTGATGTACTCTTTCGGCATACTCAAATGGACTCAGACCGAACTCGACGCCCTGGATAGGAAGGTCTGTACACTGCTGACTGCAAATCGAATGCATCACCCACGGTCATCGGTAATGAGGCTGTATATCCCGCGAAAGTGTGGAGGTCGAGGCTTTTTAAATGCTAAGACCCTCCACAAT
Organism: Griposia aprilina; assembly: GCA_916610205.1. Classification (NCBI taxonomy): domain Eukaryota; kingdom Metazoa; phylum Arthropoda; class Insecta; order Lepidoptera; family Noctuidae; genus Griposia; species Griposia aprilina. Next base: position 444,728 of record OU744293.1, on the reverse strand, counting down.
CGCGAGATATGCAGTCTCAGGGAATATTTCTTAGAAGCCGACGTGGGGATGCATAGAGATGTGGTCACAGTGGACAAGGGCCTCACTCCGCTCTCCTTAGCTAAAGAGAACTGGCGCAAACCAGTAGTGCTTGACACTAATGATCGCATGGCAATATGGCAGTGTAAGGAGCTTCACGGACGCTTTTTTCAGGCCCTACATGGGCCCGATGCAGACCAACTAGCGTCCGCAGCCTGGCTGCGTTTCGGTGACCTTTTTGGAGAAACCGATGGTTTTGTCTGTGCAATTATGGACGAAGTTATGATGACAAACAATTACCGGAGATTTATTGTGAAAGACGGCACGGTTGACATCTGGCGGGCATGCCACCGTCCGGGTGAATCAATCAGACATATCATCTTCGGATGTTCTCGTCTAGCTAACGAAGAGTACTTGCATAGACACAACCTTGTAGCCAGGATTATCCATCAGCAACTTGCTCTGAAATACAGTCTTGTAGAATCGGAAGTGCCGTACTACAGATATGTGCCCGACCCAGTTCTCGAAAATGGACATATCACATTGTACTGGGATCGATCCATCATCACTGATAGGACTATTGTTGCCAATAAGCCTGATATAGTGGTGGTGGATCGATTAGAGCGGCGCGCAATGATTGTTGACATAACGGGAACCTCGTGAAAGCCGAGAAAGATAAACAAATCAAGTATCTTGACTTGGCTCGCGAGGTTGTCGACATGTGGGATGTGGACTCAGCGATCATTGTGCCGATAGTCGTGACAGCCAATGGTTTAATAGCCAAGAACCTCGACCAACACCTGAGGAGGCTCTCGTTGGGCAGCTGGATCAAGGGCTTGATTCAGAAAGCGGTACTTCTAGACACGGCTCGCATTGTTAGGAGGTTCCTCTCTCTGGAGCCCTGACCGCCGGTAACTTGGACCCTGTTCCCGATACCGGTGGGCTACTATTTTTTATATTTTTAAATGTTTTTATATTTTTATATTCTAATATTTAAAAATGTAATTTATATGTAAATAATGGAATAAAGGAAATAATAATTTTATTGTCAGGCAACTGAGGCCCATAGATAAAATACACAAATTACTAAATAACAAACTAATACATATTGAAACTAAAACTTGTGTTAATAAATAGTAGCACTTCACTAGCTTATTGTCCTTGTGCTGTCCTGTGGCATATGCGCGCGGAAGCGACGGAGCACCACGTCCTGCGGTCAAAAGATCCAAGATCGAGATCAAGATCGTGATTATGACGATGTAGACAAGATCCAAGATTATGTGCATGCAGTCTCACTGTAACAACGACTGAATTGAGTTGTCATCCCACCTGATGCTAGGGATGGACACTATTGACAACTTAATTAAAGCTCATTTCACGTTAAGTTTTCACAGATAAGACCGGATGATAACCACGTGAGCTCGGCCCTCGGGTGCGCTGCTACTGTTCATAAGTCATACGAGTACATGTGACGCATGACGTGGCGCTCCAATACACACGAGAACCGCGTAGGTACTAGCGCACTCACTCACACGTCACTACGTGCACCCACTAACAGCAATGCGGAGGATTTTGTAAATATAGGAATATGTGCATACGTATTGCTCATTTACGAGAACTCACGTATCATAGGAATGCATTTCTGTTATTTAGTTGTTTGTATATTCTTTAATATTTTCTTACATTGAGATTCCCTCTGAACATCGCTGTCTCTAAGGTTTATTTGAACATGCATCATCACCAAAAACTACGTACATAATTTATTTACAAATCTGAAGTTACAATTAGAGGGAAAACAACAACGGAAACCGCATTTTGAACATTAAAAAAGTTCTTTAAACATTATTAAAAATTAAATCGTAGTCAAATAGTTAACTCCCCTTTTCCTCGACTGCGACGATATTCACCCTTCCCTCAAGTTTACGACGATTGGGAATTTACGACGTGTACGGGATATTAAGCAGCTGATACAATCCACATACATTTATTTTTACCCCCAGATCACAGTGCAGGAAATCATTTAAATACTATAAATATTTTATACGTGACGATCACAAGAAATTCTTGGTTTGTTGGAAATATGCTTTGCAGGCTTTGCAGAATTATGCTTAAGAAGAATTGTGCATTAAGCGGAAGTTACAACGCGATACTATCTATAAATAGTGTTCAACTTTATCAACACAAATTAAGTGAGGACAGCAAAGACAAACGTCAGCTAAGCTGAGATTCCTCTCATTTAAAATGCACATACTTACGACACAATTCATAAACAAACAGATTTATCAGTACGGATGCACATAACTACATATTTACTAAATATCTAGCGCCGTCAGTTAGCGCCCCGCGTTATCTTATCCGCGCGCAGCGGACCCAGCGCACGCAGCGACGCTGTACCGAATGAATACATTTAACTCGACCCTCTAATAACGATCCAATTGCTACGTGCGTTTTATCTTAATTACTTTTTACGACCTCCCTCTGTCCTAGTATGTAGATAAATACACATATTTGCATCCGAACAACAGATAAACATATAAATGGTGTTCTGATCGCAAAGTCAAAGTCAAAGTCAAAGTCAAATCGTTTATTTCAAATAGGCCCATAAAATGGCACTTTTGAACGTCAAAATTTACAAAAAATAGAACTGATTCTAGTTGCCCCTTCCAAAAGGTAGTTTCGTATGGAGAAGAATGGGCAAGAAACTCCACCGTTACTCTTTTAAAAATGTTTTACAATATTATGTATATAATAATTATATGTGAAGACGATGCACCTAGAATAAAATTACTATACCACAATAGGTAAAAATAATTAAATATAACCACAATATATATATAATATAAACCACATTAAACGTATCCTTATCAAATTGCATATTATAAGATTAAAGACTACGTTGAAGATAAGGAAGTTTGGCAATAATTCCTTCGGCACATGTAGCTTCCCTGGTACCTCATTAACGGCATCACTATGTACATGTCTATTAACTGCTCCCAAATTAAGTACGAAGATTTTTGTTTCTTTTGTTTTTCTTTCTTCTTTGACATAATCTTTTCATTATTTGTCATTAGATACCTCCAATTGTTATTTCAACTCATTACTAATGGATGTTGTAGTTTGTTACAGTTGCAATGGCAATCATGTCATTTGGTTTAAATAGGCTTTTATTTTAATTATATTATTTATCTTTATATAGATCCTTAGATATTTTGTGAATGTGAGAACTTCTTAGGCCTAACTTGTAGACTGGATTTGTAGACCTTTTTCTATTTTGTTGAGTACTTATTACTTATTGACAGGCCTAAACTGTCCTCCCATACCTATTAATACTGTAATTTGAAAACATTGTAAAAGCCACTTATTTTTAAAAGAATAACCTTGTAGTTTCTTGCCGGCTCTTCTCCCTAGGAAATGACCAATTGGAACCGTGCACCTAGTTTCTGACGTTGCATAAGTGCTCATGTAGGTTTATGTAAAGTAAAATATTTTGATTTTGATTTGAAACCGCTGCGGGCGGTGTACGGTGCTACAAGTCAGACGTTTTATTTGTTCGACTGTGGCATACATCGAAGGTTTCACGGGCGTGTTGTAAATCTTGTCGTGTGGAGCCGATCACGTGCGAATGTGACGCGTCATCCGATTTAAATTGTTTCGCGCGACGTCTCACGACCCGCTGCGGCGCGGTGCCGTGCGGTGCCGTGCGGTGCAGTGGGGAGGGGCGCACACACTCTGCCGGAGATTTTTACCAACCGTCTTCCTTCCGTGACACTTTTATTTATGTTGAAGTTGTTGAAGATCGAATGGGGACTTCACTTCAAACGTGTTCCTATATCAATATTCTTAGGAGGGCTTGTGTTTACCGCTTTGAATTGAAGCAGACATCTGTTGCAGTTTGATGTTGAAAATGATATTCTATATAAAAATTCTATGGCTTACATTAATCTGGTTATTATGCAATGTTATAATTTCGTATTAAGCACTAAGTACTTAATCATTAATGGATCTCGGTTCTTCTAGTCTAAACCGATTACCAATTGCTCGTTATCAATGATCGATGAATTTAATTATTTCAAGATAATCTTTTAATATAGTTGCAATAATTAATTTTCTGTAATACCAGGCGATACCTAACGGGTTGAAAGCGATTCTGATCATATTAAAAGCAAGTTTTCCAACGTCATAGCTATGATCTTTAATAATAAATACCTAAGATGATCAATTAGCATAACTACTTCTTAACAAGCTCAAGCGGATTATTTTTTGCTGGTTCGACCTTTAATGAGGTTTCTGATGTTTTCTACGATACCACTGTGTATAAGTGATAGCATGACATGGCAGAGAATGGCGGATTATTTAGTGTACTAAATAATTTTATAATTAAATCCGCGCCTCCGACATCGTCACCTCACAATAGGACGAGACGTAACTCGACGGCAGTAGGGCGCAAGTTTTGAGCTCAAGCGAGTTAAATGTTTCGAGAAAAAATATATTATAGGTTTGTCCACAAACGGAGTATTTGATCTTGTAATTATAATGATATCTAACTTAGAATACTTTTCTAATTGAAAATTATTGAAACTGACCCCTAAAAACACATGATTCTCTCTTATCTAAAATTATTTAATAAACCATTTCTTGTTTTGCTTATCAAAAATCTATAACAAACGCCGCTTGACAATGAAACAATTCAATGTGACTCTATCCCCGCTTCGCCTCGTGACTCGTGGCTGAGATTCTCGCGTCATAATCGAGTGGAAACCACGTCTTTTGTCCGTCGCTGCTTATTATCAAGTGGCGCTTTTCACAGCAATTATGTGCAGGACTCTGCCGCGCAGACGCGGGAGGGGTGAGGTAGGGCTTACACTCGCATTAACCATGGAGGAGACAGGTGCAGTAGGCTCATACCACATGCTGAGAAACATACGCACAAGATTGTCCAAGAACTAATTACTTGGACAATCTTGTGCGCAGAATTAAACAAGCAGAATTTTCCGATAAAATAAGATCACCGATTTTTAAGCAGTGGCCCATTAATTAAATTGAGACGTACAGCAGTCGCAATAACCCAGTAATACTGCAATTATTGCAGTTAGCACGTATTTCAGCGATATCTTTATTGCATTCGCTGTCTACGCGAGTGTGATATCGCGCATTGTACAGAGTTGTCCTTCTGCTCATAATTATCTGCTTCGTGTATATTATAGGCACATTATGTTTTCATCATTATACAATATTTCGTACGACGCGACTAATTGAATTTGTTATTCATTAAATAAGCTTGCTTTGAAGAAAATGTAATTTTGTTGCGAGATTATTTAGAAGTAGACACATTCGCGTTATTAGCTGAACATGAAATCGCGTAAAATTGCTACACAGTTCGTATTGTTGAACAAAAACAACGTTTTAACAACACTACTAATCGTCTCTTTAGGAAAGTATCATAAACGCTGACATCGCTCACGGGTTACTTCGATATGAAACCTTTGGAAGTTATAGCAATATATTTAGATTTACTGGATTCCAAAATATTTGAGAGGGCGAGCAGTAAATGCTTTGTTAAATAGATTTTGGTTAGATTTGGGAAGCAAAAAGTTATCTAAGTGCACGAGGTTGTAGAAAATTTTGTTTAAAATGCATAAGTAGTTGTTATTTAGGATAAAATACATTATTCAAGTTTATCCTAACATCACTCCTGAAAACACACTGAATAGATAATAACAACATCTCATTAGTTACTTACCAAAAAAACAATTGTTTGAATGACTCACTAACACAATCCTGAAATAAAATTGGCTCAGTGCCTTAAAGACAAGTAAATATAATTTTACCCACCTACATTAAACGCTACACAAAATAATGAGTACAGCTGACAAGTAAATACTAAATATTGGTTAGATGTCAACAGGTCATAAGGCAAACTTTGTACAATATTAGTTAGATGTCAACAGGTCATAAGGCAAACTTTGTACAATATAAGTTAGATGTCAACAGGTCTTAGAGCACAACTTTGTACAATATTAGTTAGATGTCAACAGGTTTTAGAGCACAACTTTGAACAATATTATAGTTAGATATCAACCGGTCTTAGAGCACAACTTTGTACAATATTAGTTAGATGTCACCAGGTCTTAGAGCACAACTTTGTACAATATTATGGTTAGATATCAACCGGTCTTAGAGCACAACTTTGTACAATATTAGTTAGATGTCACCAGGTCTTAGAGCACAACTTTGTACATTATTATGGTTAGATATCAACCGGTCTTAGAGCACAACTTTGTACAATATTAGTTAGATGTCACCAGGTCTTAGAGTACGACTTTGTACAATATTAGATGTCAACTGGTCTTAGAGCTCAAGTTTGTACAATATTAGCTAGATGTCACTAGGTCTTAGAGCAAAACTCTTTACACTTTGCTGTTTCTTTCTATACTAACAGCCTTACTAATAAAGATTTACACACTTCGTATACCGGAGTTACGTATTATGCTAGCTCTACCAATAAAATATATTTGACAGTTCAGTTGTACACATCTGGTATAGCGGGAGTTTTTACTGTATGAGAAATTACACAACTGTTTTTCAGTCCTCAACCCTTGTTTAGTGACCGTGTAACCGTAGTAACCGGACATCTGGCCGGCAATTTAACTAACTTTTAGGACAAAAATCGTTTCGATCTTTTTACTATATGAGACACAGACTTTCGTATGAAATATAGATTCAGTAAAATATATGTATGGACGGAAATACATGGTTGAGTTAGTTAGAAGTGATATCGAACTGCAAGCTCGTAGTGGCGGGCTGGCTGTAGAACTTCAAGTTTGTGCTGCTGTCAGGACGTGGGCTAGGCAAGAAGTTCAAGATGACGCAGCAGACATTCATGGACTTAGCTATCAGTCTATTACGAATGTATGCCGAAGAATGGCTCTCGCTTTGGCAAATAATGCAGTACAATGTATACGCATGCCTGGGACTCTTGAAGAGCAAGAACAAGTAGTTTCTGGATTTACAAACATTTGTGGCTTCAGAAATGTGATTGGTGCTATAAAAAAACACACAACACACACGCACACACACAATCAATCAATTGCACACATATTAAAATTGGGACATTAGTTTGACATTTGAAAGGTGTGTTCTTAAATGACGAACTTAGAAAGTATGTTTCATTATTTCTTTCGTTTTACCGTAAAAAAACATACAATTATTTTTAAATACGTTTTGAAACAACATTTTGGGCACAATTTGTATTATTTATTAAAACTAAACATTTTTTATGCTGTTTACAAGGTTTTCTAAATGTCTCTACAATTTGGTAATTTAGTTTCAAAACGTTTCCGAAGAATGTTGCCAGTGACTTTTGTTATAACGAATTTATAACTTATACAATGCTTACTACACACCCATTGTTGGTAAAGGGAGTGTGTAACTCTTATCCATAGCTTATACAATGTATAACTATACTGTTGTTGAGCAAGTTTGTTAAATACTTTTATTAATAAGGCTGTTTGTAAATAACGCTATATTTATCGGAAGTATATTATTTTCGTTTCCCCTCGTAAATAATGTTTTTTTTTATAAATAATAATTTCGCCTTTTACTTCTGAATACAAACTTTGAAACGAAACGCAAATTAATGGGATTCCAATTATTATTTTTAATTGCCTTGCGGGCTTTACTCAGTTTATTTTTAAGCTAGTTCAACGAAACTAGAAATGAATGACACAAATGATGTAGGTAACTACCATGCTGAATGTGTTTATCATGTAGTTAAAGTAGGTACGGAAGGGTATTAATTACTAGTAGAGACAAAGGGCGGTGATACCAACGACTAACTAACAGCTATAAATAACAGTGATCTCGGCTTATATTTCGGAAGCGGGCAGAGCCGCGTGAAATTAGCTAGCTCGCGCGCGGACCACTGCGGAATATGTGACTGTCATTTGTTACTACTAATTGTTCGACACAACTACATATTGGACACTGCTTACCTACATAACATTATGGAAGCTTCCACTGCTAGACATGGAACTCTCAACTATTAAAATTAAAGATTACGAGAGAATTTTTCCGTAATTCTCACGTTATCAAATGATCGGTACTTGTGATTGTACATTTAAGCTCATGAATATTTCAGAGTATGTGTGTCTCAACATTCTGTTCACCTAATCTAGCGATAGCCGGTGCCAAGCTCACCATTTGAATTTTCATGAGATTTTCCATTTATAATTTATAAATTCTAATAAGTCAATGTGATTATAATAACAATGGGCATTTCCCTCGGACCCGTAACTTTGTAGCTTCATCTACATTAGCTTATAATTTATGCTAATTATACTTCATATTGATAAATATTCAAATGGCGCGGAGTGAAAAGTTTTTGTGAAGAAGTTCAAGTTTCAGTAAGTGCTTCCTATTCCCTATTTTGTTTCGTTTACGCACAGTTACAGTTCATTTCTAGACACGCGGTAGCGTGTCAAGCCAAGTTCAAAGAAAAAAGAACTGGCGATGCAGCAGCCATGTGTTATTTGTATACACGAACCATTTGGAGACACTTTTAACCTCTTAATACTTAACTCAAAATCTGTTGAATATAAATACATCAAATTGGTTTATTTATTAAAACTCTTTAGATTAACAAGAACCCAAAATTTCATAAATACATCTCAAACAGTAATTGAGATATCTATTAACGTCTAAAAATCGTAATTTTTATCACTGACTGACATATAGATCAAAAACCTAACCCACTTCCAGATGATCTAGAAACTTGAAATTTGGCGTCCAGCTGGGTAAACGTGTGTATACAAAGGAAAAAATCTGAAAACAGTGAATTTTTTCGCTTTCAAATATTTTCCAAGCAATCTTTTTTGTTAACACATACCGCCTTTCAAACTTATAATAGCGACAAAAACTTTTTCTTTCGCAGGAGAATAGGTTCCATGACGAAAGGTCGCTTTTATTATATTGTATACCAGATTATTTATACTGTATAAAACATAAATAACCAATAATAACACAAACTACAACTGACAGCGCCGGCTCAGCGATCTGACATCATTGCGAACATTGTAACCATTGTTATGAAAGAAATACATTCGTACACAGTCTGTGATTTACAAGAGCCCAGATTCGATTTCTGTAGTCTATAAACGTTTAATAGACACTGGGAAAACACCTAGCCTTCCGGCACATACATAGGTAGGTACACCTTACATACCCTATTTGCTTAATTTATTGTATTTACCTACACACATGAAGAAGCGATGGTTGTGTTTAAGTAAGCCGGCGCCGGGAGAAACACTAATACTTACGTGTTTCGCAACAGTTTGCTTAGTTACGTATAATAATAATTTCTTTCAAATTCAAAATCATTTATTTGGAAATATGGGTAAATATTATGCAAATATTTTACATTCATGTAATATTCGTATATCACCGTCTTGGTATCACCATATTTTACCTTTCGGCTTGCAAAGTACTTACTAGTAGTATTTTTTTAGCGGTACTACACAACTTTGAAAATTTATTTTAAAAAAAATATGTTTTTTTTTATTCTCATAAATCTAATAAATCTGCTTCTACTTTATTACATAATAATCATCCATAAAATGACAATTATCTTTAATAGTTTTACAAATCGTTACAATTTTCTATCATTTTGAGTAGGTTATTTGACTAAAATAGTTGATTTCTGGAAAAAAACACGGAAGTACTTTATCGACAGACCATTCCAAAAATATGTTCAACTTCTCAGCTATCCAACGAGATACAATAAGATACCAGATATCTTCAAAAAATATAATATGTCGAATTACTCGAAAATAGTTGACATTGGTCATTCGGTTGCAAATGACGTCTCCTACAGCCCCTTAATGCCCTTAACGGATTGCCGACATATAACCAATAACCCTGTATACGCATGGAAGTGTCAGTAGTTTAACATTTTTAAATTTTCTTTGCAACTATCTGTTTGTTTAAGTTTATAGATTGATGATCGGGCACATCTCTTCTGAGCCTTAAAAGCATCACCTTATGTACAGAATGTCCTCAGAACATTATTCCATATCTTATTATGGATCCCACATAACCATGGTATGCAGACAGTACAGTCGATATATCGGCCATTTTGGAAAGCTTATGTAAAGCATACGATTGTTGATTTAATTTTAAGCATACATTCTCAATGTGTTTTCCAATTTAAACTGCGGTTAATATTTAGACCCAAACATTTTGTAGTGTCACCGTGCGTGACTTTTTTATTTGAGTATTTGATGTTAATATCACTAAAATGTGCAACTCTATTGCGAAATATTATTATGTTAGTTTTTATCGAAATTTAATTTTAAATTGTTAGATGTAGTCCATTCTATAATTTTTTCGATGGCTTCATTAATATCTTTTTCAAGTGTCATTCTGTCTTTACCATAAAATGCAATAGTATAATCATCAGCAAAAATAAATGTTGGTTGTTTTATAATTTTTGGTAAATCGTTGATGTAAATAATAAAAGTAAAAACTTTACGGAAAGTAGGTAATGATATCCCTTATAAAACGTAAACATGAAAATAGGAGCCAAGTTCAATATTAAGAATATGCAGGGATATCGACTACGCCGACAAAATAATTGAGATCTAAATGAGTGCCAAGTTCTGATAATCCTGAAATTTATTTATAAGATACAACATTCTAAAATAGATTTAAAACACAATTTCTAGTTTTTTTGTGCTACAACAAAGTTTGCTATTTAAAAATATAACTTCTTAAATGGCCCTCCATTATTTAACGTTTACATAAATGATATGCCTAAGATAAGTAAGCATCAGATGGTCTTATTTGCTGATGACAGCACTATTTTATTCTCTAGTGATGACATTAATGTTCTTGAAAATGACATAAATGACGATCTTAAAAATATAATAAATTGGTTAGTTAATAATAATCTAAAAATAAATCTTGACAAAACTAAAATAATGACATTTAATCAAAGAACAAATAAACCGAAACTGAACATAAAATATGGTAATGTAACAATCTCTGAAAGTGACATCACAATATTTCTGGGCCTTTACATAGATAGTCATCTGACTTGGAAACATCATATCGACGCATTGTGAAAGAAGCTTAGTCAATTTTCGTATGCTCTGTACAAACTTTCAAAAACGGTTAGCCGAATTACAGTACAAATAGCTTATAATGCTTATGTGGCTTCTGGCATTAGGTACGGAATCATTTTCTGGGGCAACTCCACTGACAGAGACATTGCTTTTAAAGCTCAAAAGAAATGCTTGCGATCGTTTACCAAATTACAATCGATTGATATTTGTAAACCATTGTTTAAGGAACTTAGTTTGCTCACTCTACCGTCTATGTACATATATGAAATGGGAGTGTTTGTTCGTTGTAACCTGCATTTATATGAAAAACTGCGCTCTCGCCGTTATCAGAATACCATTCATGTTTCCTCTCATAAAACCGCATTTTTCGGAAAAAAGTGTACTAGGCATGGCCCCAAAAATATATAATAATATACCAGCAGCGATTAGGAATAAAGAGTGTCTGGGATCCTTTAAGAAGTCTTTGTTTAAATTCCTTTTAAATAGATGTTACTACTCCATCACTGAGTTTACTACTGATAAACAGAGGTATGACGGGTCCGACTTGCTAATTAGACATTTATGATTTTATTTAAAGATTAAGTGTGTGTTTATTTGTCTAAATTTGTAATGGCCTGTTTAACTAACTGACATATTTTAAATTGTTTTTTTTTTTTAAGTAATATAATCTATTGGCATGTCACCTTATTATTGTAATTGCTTGTTAATGTTAATTTTGTACGCCATATATTGGTAAAACATAGTGCACATATTTTAGACAATATACTACCTGTAACCATACCTATGTTTAACAACATAAATTATTGATTGATATTGATTGATTGATTGATTAAATCTGAACAGTCCAAATTATTTACACAAAGTAGATAACTTCTGAAACTCAAGATTTTTTCTTGGCTAGTTTATACCAGCAAACTAAATTTTTAGAAGAGTAAGATATGTTGACGACCTTACAAAATAAAAACAGTAAATTGCATATAACATAAAGAACATAAGCTGGTTAGCCAAATATAAGATAACTTAAATGTGAAAACTAGCCAAGTCAAATCATGAGCTTCAATTTATCCTAAGTTTAAGCTTTGTGTAAATAATTCGACTGTTTAAGTTTAAGAAGTTAGGTTTTTAAATAGAAAACTTTGTTGTAGCACATAAAAAATGTATTATGTATTTTAGAATGTTGTATGTTCTTATAAATATTTTTTAGGGTTACCTACAAAACTTGGCACCCATTTAGATATCTATTCTTTTATCAGTGAAGTCGATAACCGCGCATATTCTTAATATTGAACTTGTCTCCCATTTCAACATTTCTGTTTTTTATGGGATTAATAATTACTACGAGATACCTGACTCATTTACATTGAAATAATAACATATTGTGAACTTTTAAACAAAAGTAGGTAAATCATTTTTTCTGTGGGTCAGTAAAAATGCATGGGTATCGTAATCAATCACGTCCCACGTTTAAAGTATGGCGTGCGAAGCACGAGTGCGTGGCTAGGACTAGAACAGTGGAAGCACCCTCTCCTCTATCTCCTATCAATTACTAAACGGATAGATTTTATTAATAAGGTATCAACAAGTCATGTAATCTTAACTAACGTAGACGCAAATTAATAAGAAAGTAAATACTTGTTCCATAAGTTTATAGTAACGAGTCTGCTTTCAGAGATCGGATGAAACATTAATTATTCCCAACTGACTTTTATAAATTGTATCTGTTCCACTTTCACTAAAAGTTAATAAACATAAAACGTTGTAAAATGTTACCATTATAAAATTATAAATGTTTGTTTAGGAAAGTTCGTTCGATTCTGGTTATGGAAAATTATACGAATACTTAATTAATTTGTATCTGTTTAATACAGTCACTAACCACTTATTGAAAAGGTCGACGATAAACCCAAATATATAAATCGAAACTTCAAATGTCAAACTATAAATATACTTTAATTACCGACGAAGACACTAATTACAGTACTAATTATAAGATTAATACGACTTGATAAACAAATGCGCCTCATTATGTTTACAATCATACATCTTGCTGATTTATTTCATGTGGGGCATGTAGGACGCACGTAGGTGTAAGATGTATGAAGTTTTATGTCTATATTTTAATAGAAGTAGAAAGAAAACAAATCAATGTAAATGACGTTACTCAACATTAATTAATAATGAGTGAGGAATATAGCGGACTTTATACTGCGCCCCGCGGGACTGCACCCGCTGGGCGCAGTACAAAGTCCGTTTTTTCCCACATTATCGAGTCGGGCAGACAGCGTGGATCAAGTCGGCTCCACTTTATGGCACCCACGCCCCGCGCGCCTCTTCCTCACCCCCCGCGCCTCTGCCGCGCCCCATCGCGAAATATATTTCAGCGCACATTAAACTTTACGACGTCAACTTTTCAGCCACCGACAATAAAATCATTTGCGTTATTTATGCACGCCACATAAAGCCAGATATTCCGCCACAGTCCACATCGCCAACATGTTTTCATACTGATGGAAATATGGACTTTTGTTGTCCGTACACAATTATTTATTTATTTGGCCTCCCGGTACGTGCCAATGCATCAAAATTGGGCCATATTTTTGTGAAGTTTTAACGTGTTGTGTAATTTAAACGAGTGATCAGTCACGGCACGGCAGTCCGGCCGGATGTGCCGCAGTGCCGGACAGTCCCCGCAGCCGGCCACCGTGCTCATTGTATTTATCACAATGAAACTTACTCTGCGGATATTTTGATCGCAAATTATCAGTACTATAAAGGCACATTCCGCCCGCAAGCGCTCGTCTCGTACACTTTTAATATCGTGAACGGAATATGACCTCTCTACGTTTAATTGCTCCTAGAAGCTCCGTACATTAAGAAGCGCTGTCTGTTATTACCGCCGTTTTGCGAAAACAAGCTCTAGTTCATAGTAATTAGAGTAGAAATTTGATGGCTTCTGTTGCTGGAAGGATGCACATTTTAATCTAGACTTTGTGGTACTTTTTGCTCGGCGCAATTAGCAGCCCGCGACAAAGCACCCAAAGAGATTTCAAAGGATTAAATGTTTCCATTACATGGACTTTTTTGGAACAGAAATAATATCTTTAGTGAAGGAACTCGGAGGCTCGGGAGGTATATTTTAGAGGAAAAAAATTATTAGTACTTAGGTTGTTGTAGATGTAATAAATAACTCCCACGTGACTGTTTGTACCGAAGTTAATGAAAGTGGCTTTTGTAAAGCTACCCCGTCTACTTGAAGGCTTAAATAAACTAATAACAAAATATGAAAATTCTTCAGTTTTACAAGGCAAATAAATCTTTGACTTTGACTTTGACTTTGACTTTGAATATTCATTCATAAAAAAAAAGGTGGGAGTACTCGAGTGAACCATTCATCAAGTATTTTTTAAAGTAAAGAATTATCTAATCCTAAGACGACATTGCAACAAAAAACAAAACCATTACTTTTATGACAGGTTTTTTACTCAGAAAACACATATATTGAGCTTGATAATTCGAAATATTAAATTTAAGTGGATTGACCCGTAGTTTCGCAGGCCGCTGCTACAACTCCTACGGCGTAGACCGCTGCTACGACGCCTACGGCGTAGCTCCATGCGTAGGCAACGGATTGGTGACTCCAGTATGATGTCATTGTTGTTTGCAGAATGAAAAACGTTACCTTTTCCCACCCTCCTGATATTGCTTTAGTTAGCTAAAGATATGAGATCTAATACACCTTCTTTACACAGAATTTAAGGCATCAGGTAGGTACGTAGATCTGCACGGTGTTTTTTTTTGCAAAAAATATATTTATTTAACCATTTATGTACACACATATATAAACAGAGAAGAAGAAAGGAACAGAATAATAGGAAATAGAAAACATAGGAATCTTGTATTTAGATCATGATGTTGGTGTTTTTGTTTTAGTTTATGTTGTTAGAAGCTTTATAACGATATCTAACATTCTAAATGCTATCTTGGAATAGGTAGTAGGTGCAAAGGTATATTTAAAACAACATCATTATTACATTATTAACTGTGCTAAATTAATATGCCTGAAGACGGGCGTCGTCACTGAGACAGGCCAAACAAGGCTGGCGCGACGACCTAGACCCTGTCTGGTCTGATTGGCCGGAAATGTAGCAGGCAAAGATGAATGGCGAAGTACGGGGAAGAGAGAAAAAAAAACGTCTGTAACGCTGTGGCTACACAGCAGTTCTTAGTCGATTAACTAGATAATTACTAAATGTCTAATGACATCGCTAAAGCGCACCAAATCTTGGGGTTCTACGTCCAGGCTGAGGGCAGGACGTCTACACATTGCATGCTGCTCCGAACTGCACGCAGCTCGGAACTGCACGCGTAGCTGAACCGCGTGCCCCTTGCCCTACGGCCAGCTATTACCGCACGATGCCTGCAGCCCTAAGAAGGTCAGTCTGGCCACCTGCTGAGCGATTACTGACAGGCCCCCCCACGTCTGCCACGTGCTGCCAAGGACGGTACCCTTCTTATCTATCCAATTGTGTGATCAAAAATCAGAGTGCAACCATTACCTACGACCTAGCCGTATTACTACCTACTACAACGATATGTATGGAGCTAACTTGCTAGTTTTCTTAATATCCTTACTCTAACCTAATCTTTAATGGCCTGTGCAGCCTACCTGCAAAGCCGTTCCACATCCCTTAAGTAGCTTCCTAACTGTTGGTACTACGAGAGTACGGCCAACGCATTCGCACGGCTCCCAGGCCTCGGTCAGACGTGTCAATCTCAAGCAATGCCGCTTCATCAAGTAGTCGAGAGGTGTGAGGTGTAAGCAGACAGCGGCGTGTAATGCGCGGGTGGCTGCACTTGTTGCCGCCCACCGCGCCGCCACGACCGTCAATGTGCCATTAACAGGTGCACACACCTCGCCAGGTTCTAATTCTTAAGGAAGGATTGGGCTTGTCGTATTTCACACTATGAATTCATTTAATTAAATTGAAGGAATCTCGTTTTCAATTAGCGTTTACCTGTAAATATTACCAACTTTTAAGAAGCTGATCTAAATTGATATTTTTTTTATTGAATTGGTATCATAAAATATATGTGATTAAGAGGAAACGCGGTCACATGGTCGTTGGCGTTCATTCAATACGTATTCCTCTGTTTTCTGTCTGGTTAATGATGGAAGTTCAAATACTTCTTTACGATTTATAATGTATATGTTACGGCTAAAGGTGGATGTGAACATAAACTTAATATTAGCCGGCTAAACTTAGGTTTATCTTCGAGAAGCAGCTAAAGTTCGATATCGTGTTAGTTTACGTCTTATGGTTAACAACCCGACTCAGAGTACCCCGACTCGGACAGGTTAGGTTAGAAGGCTAAGGCGGGAGCGAAGCGGAGCGGAGCTCCCGCCTTAGCCTTCGTGGTTATTTTTTTTTAAACCACCCAGAAATAGGAGCCCCGCGAGGCGGGGCTCCGTCGACCTATCTTAGCGCAGGTGGTAATCAGTTACTAGATACATTTTTAGCCGTTTCGTACAATAACATTAATATAAAGATAGAAGAATTAATACTAAAGATAGAAGAAACTAACATTAACACCTCCTCGAAGATAAACCTAAGTTTAGCCGGCTAATCTTAAGTTTATGTTCACACCCACCTTTAGCCGTAACATATATATAAAACAAAACATAGGGACATGGCAGTGGCAGATATATACTTTATCGTAAAAAATATTTGGATTACGCCAACTACCACGTGACCGCGTCTCCTCTTAAGAAGGTATATAATTTATTAAACATTGTGTCCTTTATGCGATGTGTTACCACAAAACCTTCTAACAAGGATCAAGCGACACTTTATGCTGTGTAATAAATATCAATGTTTGTCTGTTTCAGGTACGTTAGACGCTTTTGTCTGTATTACACTCCGTAAGTAATACCACTTTTTATTTCCTTAATCCTATTTAAGAGTGGACACACGGCGTTAAGGCATGGGCCGAGAGCCGACGGCCGAGGGGACGTAAGACCAACGATAAGTCCTCACAGATACGACCGGACTATTATTAATGCCCAGCCCTACCTTTACCTACATATTCAGAAAACAAAATAGACGCGAAACGATTCCAAGGAATGAAGCTCAAATTTGTTCAAATCTAAGAATTGGGAAAATCACCAAAGACGAGAAACCCAAATCAACAAAAATACAAACCATTATTTGGTAAATGTTTTCTTCAAGACGGCTAACAGCAGCATGTTGTGTACACAAGAGTGTGTGATGTCCACATCATCATCGTCGTGACAGGTCGGTCAGGTCGTGCGATTTGTGATCGATGCCGCCTCTGTTTGCACAGGACAAGCGTACTATTGACACGGCTTGATTAATAACAAATAACACCGTATTTTTTACCCTCCACCCGCGCCGCCGTATTGATCCCTTGACGGAAAAGCGAGGAAATCAGATGTGCGAAGTTGCAATTTCATTTAGCGAAGAACTCCACTCGATCGTGTAGCGGGAGTCGAATGGCGGCAATTTATTTACTTTTTTTAATAAAATAGCACATACGGCACGCGACGCGGCGCGGTGCAGTCGTCAACGAGAGCAATCTATCACGTCACCATGGCGGCCGCCCGCACACCATTGCACGTAATCGCGCACGTGACACGATCGCAACACCGCCACCGACGTACGCGTTAGCGTTTGATTAGATTACATCCATACATGAAATTATTGATTGATTTAGGAAATTAAAATCACTTGAGTATATTAACACTGTCACCTAATCAAGTACCTACGCTTAAAGTTAACTCCTTGTAGGAACCCAACATTATTTAGCACTCAAAAAAAATGGTTGACGAATTCTGCTGAACAAATTGTCGTGTTAACAACATCGAAAGCTGACCCTCCATTGTGTGGCCGGTCGTATTTCTTTCTTTGTAACTGTCACGTCACACACGCGGACACACAGATAATCAAGGTAACCGCGTTCAGTAACACGAGCCATCAATAAGCGACGCCCCCCTCCAACACCCCGCGCCTCGCGTCTCCCCCTGCCTCGCCTTGAGTCCGTCGGGACAAGGGTGTGTACTGATTTGTAATTTGGAACGCGCGGCGCGTCGTCGGGGACGCGCGTTATTCGCCGGGACATTAGAACAGCTTGCACAGAAGGTGCACTCAGTTTCAACTCTTATCGTCGTTAATAAAGCTCACTACAATTTACAAACAAGTTGATTCGCACGATATCGTTGCCATCAATTACCAGCCCGAAGGCATTTTTCGAGCTCGAAAGTTAAACTATTCACTCATCGAAGTCTCGTTGGTTGCTTATTAAAATAACACAGAATTCATCGTTTGGGAATGTTTAATGTTTTTGGAAGATATAACTGTACAATATCTGCCAAACCCCTCCAAGAAACGCGACTACCTAATTCCGAAACTGTGAACGCCGAGTTCGCTCAGTTCCGGAGTGAGCCTACTGTATTCCTTTATCCAGTGAGAGCACACTCGAGGCAGGGATCATCGCGCGTTAACTTTTTCTGCCCACCCTTAGGAATAAAGACAATCGTCTCTATCGCTACAGCTGGGGCCGGGGCCCAGAGCCAGGGGCCCAGAGTGCAGTGGTCCTCCAGGACGTGATCAAATTTATTACTGCCCGTTTATCTCACTAGTTTAATATTTTGCCGCACAGTAGTAATTTATATTCACAAAGCTTCGAGAGAGATGTTATCCCGCTCCGGGCCGCTGTCTATTTTAATTTTTCAACGCCGCAGTGCACCGCATTGCTTTGTTTTTAAGGAAATCGTATGAAAGTAAAGCTTTTTCATTAATCTTGATGAAGCCCCTATCAATTTACAGTTGTGTACACTGTACATGGAGATGGCTGTGATTGGTATTCACTGCACTGTAGCAACTTCGAAAAAAGTTAATAAAAACATTTTGAAATCTGAATCGCTATATTACGTAGCGATAAAATTCGCACTTCCTTGGATTTTTAATTCTAATGAAAATGAAGTAGCTTCGTTAAGTAACTAGGTTTTAGCTACTGACACTAGCGTTGTTACCTGCGTAGGTAACTACAGTTATTACCTGCGTAGATAACTACAGTTGTTACCTGCGTAGGTAACTACAGTTATTACCTGTGTAGGTAACTACAGTTGTTTACGAAGTATTTGATAAAAAAACTTTGTTCCATGTTTATTGATCTCGTTCAACTTTAAACCGCAGCGGTCCATTGTAATGAGAGGAAATCTTAGTGAAGTTCAAAGCAGCTTTCAACTTTGTACCGCAGTGGTTTCTTATTGTCAACGAAAACCTATAAATACTTTGTGTGTCGAATCCGTTCCCGAACGTATTTAGGCTGAGGTGTACCAAGTACTAGGTACCTATTGATCTACATTAGAATCGACGGAGCTGTCTATAGCCCTTGTAATAAATAGGGACCAGCTTTTTTCCACAATCGAGCATTATTTTCAACTCAAACTTTGCCCGGGATATCGAATCTAGGACCTCAGTACCGTTGAGAGAGTTTGTCGCCGCAAGTAACGAAAGAGCTAAGTACAAGGTCGTTGTATAATAAATGCTTTTATTAAGATTAGAGGTACACGTAACCGGAAACATGGTTATAATAATGAGCCCACTAATAACTCCCTTATTAATTTTAACATAATTACCGCACAATCTTCAGGGAAATCAGCCGCATGGAGTTATAACTCAACCGACAGGATTACACGCTTGATATTATTATATGTAGAATATAATAGATAAACTTTTATTTCAGATTGGAGTCCATAGGGTTACTGAAAACTAGGTTGGTTAGTTCGACTTCACATGATCTGACCAAGACTATGTCGGGACTTCTAAAGAGAGTGTGACCTCTGACTTTGTTTCGGCCTTTCTTCTCAGAGTAGTCAGATAGGAAACGCCGACCTCATCTAATTTTTTAAATATGATTGGCGTGTAAAAGTGTTTGTAAAAACCTACATAAAGAAATAAAATATTTTATCATTTATAATTAAAGCTCAAAAATATAATTATTATTATCACAAATATTTTGTAATATTATGAAACTTGTTAAGCATTCAGGGTCTGAAAAAAACTTCAATTCATATTTTTGTTTATTATAAGTATTTAATAAAAATGTATTTGAGCGAAGTATTTCAAAATAGCCGAGCGAATCTTCCAAGAAATGTAGCGTTAGCTGTGCGCGAAAGTTCTGATAAATGAGTGTAGAGCATTACTCGTAGGTCTATTTCACTGAGCCGCAAGTGTATTCACAAGCGTAACGAGAATTAATTTTGTCAATTAGCGACAAGAGCCGGTGAGTGTGCGCGCCGTGCGGCCCCGTCCGTCTGGTAGGGCACGCTACACATAGCGACAGTACATTTTCATCCTTTTCTTTGACGTATTTTCGTTCACGATCACGATAATCTATGATCACCAACCTAGTTTCAAAGGTGGTATTTACAGATATTAAGTTGATGACTTGTTAGTTCTCCTAATTCGGAAAGCTTGTGTGGCTAATGTGGCTATGGTTGAAACATTATGGGAATTCAGTTTCAGTAACTTAGTCTCAAACTATCGGGCATCAAAATCCACGGACACTCTCAGTTTATACCACAACTAAATAGCCGCGGCCAATGTACTTGTATGGACTGCTCCAAATGTATCTGATTAAAGTGTAAACAAACCCTGTTCGGGTTAAATTCTTACGCAATCACTTACGAATAAATTCCCTTTAATGAGTGGTTTCATCTTTATATCTCTCCACTTTTTCCAAAAATTATTGATTGAATATCATTATTAATTGTAATTAAAAAATCACCGAAGAAAATTGAGGTAACAAAAATTCACCTACATTTTCATAAGAAAAACATCTTTATGGTGATTTAAATTAGAATTTCGGGTTTAAGTATGATTCATATTTATATAATTAAACTTTTCGCACACAAAAAGGTATAAAGGCGCACTTAATGCCTCAGGCATTTTCTTCGAGTCAACCGAGGGTGGTGAAGACATTAGATGGCAGGTGCTTTGGATGAGAGGAACAAAGATAAAAAAACTATTAAAAATATATCATGATGAATTATAAATAAAATAGGTACACACGTACAGAGATAGGTTATAATAAACAACTGTTATCATATAATCAAATCAAAGCACTCAATTTGTAAGTGGCACTACACATTAGCATCAACATGTACGTTTTCTAATCCAGTTGCTTACATTTTATCAGATACTTTTGGGACAGACTATTGATCGTGTTGGAATGGGAGACGCCCTAACTAATGTTTACAGAATACACGTAAGAACAAGTAATTCACAGCTTAACACCTAGTTAAGTTACGTGGTTAGCACTTGGAACTTGGTACTTTCCAGGTATAGCCAGACTTGTCCGTAACTTGCGTAGTGGTGGAGGCGCCGCGCGATGAGAACAATGTTGTCTGTAGCTACTAACTGGGTTACCGGCAGCGAGCAGCATGGAGCAGCGGGGAACTGATTCAGGGTAGTAGCAATAGTATATAAAGGTGCCGATTCTCTTGTCACAAATGCCTCTAAACTACACAAAAAATTAACCAACATTTTGTTTGTTCCTGTCAAACGACGATTATCCATTCTGAAATACACTTAAGTGACACAACTTATCTATATTTTAGTTTAACAGCACTACGATGGCACTGAGTTATTAATTTAGTGAAAATGGCAATTTTGCTATTCTGAATTTAAAATTTTTCACCAAATTTTTTTATTGTCTAACTAAATCTGACTATTTTTAATTGCGATTAAAAATGTGTGGAATAAAATTAGTTGTCATGTACTAAAAATTCACACCAAAACCTCGACTTCAGGTGCAAAAACAGTACTGTATCTTTTTGAAATTTTATTTTGCTTATATCTCGAAAATGGTGTATCCTATCGAAAAAATAATGAAAATTTCGACGCCCTTTATAGAAACCATAAACCCTTAAATCTAAAAATGAAGGTAATCATTTTTAATATTTTCCATACAAAAAGTGAAAAAGTCCAAAACACGTCGAGGCTGCCCCGCGCCCGCCTACGGATCTAAAAACAAATACGGGGTAGGGCAATTTTTTTTTTAATTTAGAGATCTTGTTTTGTACAATAGCTGTAAGATTTTCATACCCAAAAAAAGTAAGGAATTTTAGTGTTAGTTTAGTTAGTTTAATTCGGTGTACAAGAGAATCGGCACCATTGTCTACCTAAATATTGTAAAGGTGATCAATGACCAAAAATAAGAAAGTCCAGCGTTATTATCGTGAGCAAACAAAACCCTGCTCATGATATCGCAAAGCAAAGACTTCGTGATCAAGTGATTCGATAATTTTACTTTTGTGTTACTTATAACACTAACATGACGTTTCTTCTCTCTTCGTCACATACCTACTTACATATTCTTGTTATTTCGTGACTTCGTTCCATATAACATAAAATTTTGCTAATTGATAAAAAAGCTCAGAAAATTATGTCATCCTTAGAATGTTGCACCGAATGATATCATATCATTGTACGCGTACTTTTGCAAAATTTTGCTAGCAGTTGGTACCTAGGCATTATGAAGCTCTGGCCTGACAGCCGTGTTTACCGTAAACTCCCGTTAGTTGATAAGTTTAATTAACACACTCTTGCTTATTAGAGCGGTGTGTCTAATAAGCTGCGAGGTGGTTATCCTCTGCTCAATCGTAAAGTATTCGCGGAGCGTGCTCAGTGCGAACACCACGCCGTTGAAACAAACAGAAGGTCTACAGTTATAGAGAAGATACACACGTGCACAGAATATGGACGAAGTAAAAGCATTGCAGGCTGCAGTGAGACTTTGGTTTCACCGAC
The DNA here is from genome assembly GCA_916610205.1 of Griposia aprilina. NCBI lineage: Eukaryota > Metazoa > Arthropoda > Insecta > Lepidoptera > Noctuidae > Griposia > Griposia aprilina. The sequence goes on along the minus strand of OU744293.1, from coordinate 421,759 downwards.
ACTTTCTTGATCGTGTGTGTGTGCGTTGTTACCAGTAGTCCTTCTGTCTGTTCCTGTGTGTTGTGGTGCAGGTGTGCGCGGTGTAATTGGCCTTAGCTCGCGTTAATGAAGGCGGCCGACAAACGATAACCTCTGCGACTGCACGCAGCTCGGCCGCTACCTTACATCCACTACACAGCATACTTTACAACAGCATCGTGCTTTCAGCCGCGAGAGATAAAGGTTCGCCTGAATTACGGCATTGTTAGCTTCCGTGGTATCATGTTTCGGATTTAATAATCAGGGTGGCGGGAACTAGTCCACTACAGTACACTTGTATCAAATAGTTGAGCTCGTAGAAGGTAACTTAGGAAAGTAAAGATCGGTTGCAGTGTGTTTACAATGATCATACATTTTTGTACCTCGCGTCGTTAAAATAATTGCCATGTTCTGCAGAAGACGATTATTAATCAAAACTATTGATCTGATTTCATGTTATCGTAAGTCGTAACGTAGAGGATATTTCTGTAAATAACTTAGAATAAATATACATTTTAAAAATCAAGTTATAAGTTAAAATGTGGTACAAAGATATAATTAGTAGGAGTCAAGGACTCGGGCTACAATGTAATTCAAAACTCTGGCGTAATTAGAGCAAACTATTTCGTGAGTTGGTTACAGGAAGTCATGCCGACTGCAAACGAATTACTTCATCAACTATAGAATTAAATACTTAATGATAAGTATTTCATTCGAAGTATAGTGTATAGCCGTTAATGAAGTAGATGTAGATTAGAACAAATTAGATTTTAAGTTGTTATTTTTCACCGATTTTCATAGTTTCTGAAAGGATATAAAGGGTCCAGCTAGTTTTACATCATTATGTCTACTCCTTTATAACGTTTTGTGAACCAGCGCTGAAACAGTACGGACAGGGTAACTAATTCACAGTACGTGTCACGTTTGCAGATATTTCAATTACATCTGGTCGTAACACGCGCGTGTAATGAATCCTCACGGCGCGGTACATTGCCGGCTCGCTGCAAGCCGCCGCGATTTATGACCCACTGAGCAAACAATGACCTATGATCTGCGGCACAGTGCTCCAGCTCACCACAAAGTTCCATTATATTGACACAATGTAGGTAGGCAGAGGTGGATAAGGAGTAACAGCCTATTGCCGTTACACAGATCCTGCCTCTGGACGATCAAAGTAAGTTTTTTTTCAGGTCAGTAGGCCATTAAAAGGCACTTTTAAACAAATCAAATCAAATCAAATCAAATGTTTATTTGTAGAGCATAGGTAATATACAAGGTGTACATAATAAAATATAAGTTCGCCATGTCTAGCCGATAGCGGCATACAAATATTAATTATTTATAATGTCCTTACAACTAAATTAAAAAATAAGTATCACAATATTAAATGATTTACATGCAGATAATTACATTATTATTAAATTGAAAAAATGTTAAAATATTACTAATATTATTAAAGCACATATTTATCTACAATTTATTTGAATATTTATTCAAATTATAATCGGTTAGGTATTCTTGTACTGAGTAATATGCCTTCTGTGTCAGGAATTTCAGCAGCGATTTTTTAAATTCATTTAACTCATTTTTTTCTCTGATGCACCTGGGTATTTTATTGTATATTTTGGGTGCCATACCTACAATGCTTTTTTCATAAAGGGCAGTCTTGTGTGAGTAGGAGCAAATGTCCATATTACGGCGTTTAGATTCTACAGCTTTGAATGTTTCCGAATTAGTTTTTACGAACAAAGCTATCTCATCAAACGTCAAAATGTACACGAAAACTTTATTGCAAACGGTAGTTCCGTATGGAAATGAATGGGCAAGAAACTCTATAGTTACTGTTTTGAAATGTTTTACAATATTTTGTATATTGACTGCTGCTGTAAAATTCCGAATGAAAGAACCCAATTAAATTTTCCTCGATTTGGGAATCGAACCTAGACCCCTTGCTTAGCAGTCTATCTGGCAACGGCTAGTTAGACTAACGAGTCAATAAGTTAATTACACACAATTATCTCATAGTAGAGAAGAGAAAGGACGTGATGACGTGACGTGGGTGTATCCCGTGTCCGGGCTCCCGGCTCACGCCCCGGACAGGATTACCGGTAACGAGCCGTTCATTAATGGAATGCAGCGGCTATTAGCATAAACCGGAATACAATATTAATATAATTGACGGATGTCGGTCAGAGTTCACAAAAATGGTGACCTGTGACTTATCATTTGAGTTGCTTCTACGTCGGATTCAGCTCTGGATTCCGTCCGTCGAATTGTTGGAATGTTTGGTCGGGAACCTAATTCCCACTTAACTGCAGCTAAATTATGGAATCTGATAAATCGCTGTTTATAGATTTGTAAATAGTGTAGCGAAATAAAAATGCAACTTCACTATTACAACACGTATAATCTACACATATTTGTAATAAAATCGTAGCGAAGTCAAAACTGTACATTAACTTTTCTTTTTTTTAAGTAATTTTTGCGAGGTCTGGGAAAGATTCTAATGCCAATATTATAATTTTTTTAATTTTTGTCTGTTTGTCTGAATGTATGTTCCAGCACCACGCTTAGACTACCGGATAGATTTTGTTAATTTTTGCATAGATATTCCCTATAACACTAGTCAGCCTGCAGGCTATAAATAATAATAATAATAATAATAAATTAGGTATCACGCTATTTATGCTATGGGAGATGTGCAATATTGCTTTATGTTCGTATTCTTCTACAGTTTACCCGTAAATTGTAAAAAGACAAGCCAAAATGTTAGAATATTGCATTTTTACAGGTTTCGCCTTTAACACGATTATCATCACGCTACACCTTTATGCGGCTAAGCAGTCAATCACGAATTATACAGATTGGATTACATATTGAGATGGGGCAATAAGGGCAGGTACCTTAACCATTGTCCTTCACTTTTTGAAATATTTTGATCTGCATTCACTGATTTTGAAAAATTTAGCAAGAAAATGGGCTATTTTTACAAAAACCTTTTTTGATGCCAATCGATCCTGTTTCTTATAAGGCTTAACACAGTTTATAGACCAACTGAGGTTTGAGAATTAGAAAAGCCAGTAATCGCAAAAAACTTCCCATACATTTCGTAGGAAATGAGACTGAGATGAGAGAACACAATATACCCGTGTATGACACAGTCACAGTTACAGGTACTTCACCGGGCTGCATAGACAACGAATATAGAAGATAGTTAAGTACAAAATGTATCATAGTAAATGATTATCATCCTACTATAGGTACCTTTACGGAGCTAAGCAGCTAATCATGACATAATATAAGAACGGCTATTTTAGTTACCTTTGAACAAGCAAATAGCTTAAAGGTTCGACAACTGATTTGCAAATCTAAGTTCGATTCCTAATAATAAATTGATATTTTTGTGCTTCTATTTTTTACATTTTGTTATACGATTATATGTATAGTTCGTAGAAAGTCCATAGCAAAACATAAAGTTTAGACCCCTTCTGTGGGCTTTGCCACTCTATCGCATTGGATCACCGATCTGTAATGGTAGTTGTAGGTAAGATTTTCGTAAATAAATAAATAATAAAAATAAATAGGTACCTATGGTTAGGTGACTGCTACTGAGAAATCCCGTGTGTTTCAAACTACTGTTATATTATTTTAGTAATAGCTGTTTATCAGGAAAAACCTGTAAGAATGCATCAGTCAGTGTATTAGTGTTGTGCCATTAGGTAGTATATGCAGGATCGCAGGCGTTTATTAATTCACCAAAAACGAAAAACTTCGCAAGCAATGCGAAATTACTACTGAAGGCTGCGGGAGTCGACCTCAGGACGAGCTGCTTCTCACCCGGACAACTGACTTTCGGTATATTTTGGCTGCTGAGACCAAAACTACAAACGTAGTACCTTTAGAAGGAAGTTTTATAAAAATGTAGCTATTATTTTAGTATATTGTGACGACTTACGATTCCTACGCGTTAGAAGTCGCGGCAGGAAAAAGTTTTTTCGTATTTTATATAGAAATTCAAGACTAAGAGCTCGTGTGGCACCCAAATGACGAACGTTTTTGTAAATCCAGACTTTTCAAATGGGTCAAAACTGTTTTGTGGTCACCCCTAACTCTTCAACTATGTCGTAACTACTAATATGTTTTGTGGTCACCCCTAACTCTTCAACTATGTCGTAACTACTAATACGTTTTGTGGTCACCCCTAACTCTTCAACTATGTCGTAACTACTAATATGCCGAACTTGCTCCTCTTTAAAAAAAATGCCATCGACTTTATCCGGAACAGACCAGACCGAGCTGCATCTTCGACATCAAAATTCCCGGACTAAAAACGCCTGAACCAATTTTGTGCTACTCTTACTGACACTGCGTTAATTCCATAAATGTCACATATTTTTTTCGCGTTGTGTCGCATTTTTTCTTTTTTTGGCATAAAACTTCAAAGTGTATCGAATTACTTCTTTTAGCGGACAGAAAACAATTGAAAATGGCGGGGAAACGTTTTAACTTTTTATTTTTTTAAATGTCATCTATTTAAATGGTATAACCGGTCAGATTTAAATAGTACAGTCAAAGGGATTTTACTACAACTTTATACTTATAAAATACGAAAAGAAAAAAAAAACCCGACCTGCATTTATACATACATACACGACTATTATTTGAATAGCATAAAAAAAAACATTAAAACAGTTGCGGAAAAGGTAATTTGGCCTAAATGAAAAGTGATTAGGAGAAAACTTAAGTACATCGGATGGTAAGTCTTTGTTACGCATATGGTTTACGCATTTGTGATGGTTTAATAACAAGGCGATCCTGAAGAACCACAACCACAAAGCGGTGCACGCCTCGACAGAATCACAGGTGATACGAGGATCATGTGTCGCGGACCAAAACGGACTTGCCGGTCTCGAGCTCCAAGGATTCTATGCAACTGGTAAAAGCAACCCAAAAGCACGCAAGCCTGGTGAGTAGCCCGGTGCCCGGAAAAAAAGGGCCGCAAGCAGCCCTTTTTAACTGGTTCGACACCTACGACAAATATAATAGGGAATTACACCAGAGGAAAGGCTAAAACTTAGCAAATAAGGGAAAGTACATACCAAATTCGAAGAATATCTTGCACCGTTTGTGCAGGACTCAACAATGTAACTTGGTTGACTGCAGATAACAGAACATAATAACTTGAAACTTGAATAGGAATTAAGGAAAAAAACCTAAAGTAATTTTACTTGGCTCAATTTAAAATTAAAAGTAGAATATTTATAAAAATCGATTGATTCCAATTATTATTTTTAATTAAATTGACGACCATACCAGAAAACTCAGAGGTCACGCTACAGTAGGTATTATTTAATCACTTTTGTTGACTTTGTATCTTGCTTTGAATGACACAAAATAAACTTTAAAAAAAACCCTACAACGTAATTTACCTTTCCCGTTACAGATCGATGGCACCTCTAGATTGCTTCCTCTTATCAGATTCATATGTACAGGGTGTCATAATATGTCACGGCGGGGGATTTTAATATTTAGCGCGCGACTATGATTTACGACGCGATTACACGCGTGACGCGTCACTGTACGTCACGGGGACGTGATGGTGATGACGTGTTAAGGTACACAATATATTGCCATTAAACATACCTTCATGTTATTTATTTCGTCTCCTATACCAACTGTTCTACTGCTTGGCAAGATGTTTGTCAATATTTTTCATACTACGCTGTCGATTGACGGTGATACCTATTAGGTATTCAGACATTTAGATCACCATTCACCCGTCAGTTGGCGCGGCATACTACGTTATTACGAGAAACTGTTATGGTTCCGGTTGCGGTGAATTTCAATTAGCAAATACGCGTCTGTGTTTCTCTTTGTAAAGCTGCTTAAACTTATATTAACTCTAACATAATTCCAGTGCTAACTTGCATGATAATAAGTCACAAAGTTAGCCGCTAGATGGCGGTAAGTGAATGCGATCATTCCGCCTCGGCAGCGCGGCGCGGCGGGCGTTCGAACCGCCGGCAACTTACGAAGTTCATAGTTAATCTTAATCCCGGATAACTTCGCCTTAAACCGAACTATTATAATTCGGCTGCAGTCAAGCTGCGGCGACCACTCAACATAACAGGCAGTAGGACCACCGATATGAAAATAGTGTAATAATAATGTTAGGTATAATTCTATTTTTGTAATACATGTACAAAATGGCACGAATTAAGGCGCGACGCGACAGCGCGACACGACTCTGTAGAAGAATTCCTATGAAAACTTCATGGAAATTGTTCTACAAATGTCACGTAGCGTCTGTCTGCAGGAGCCTTTAACAAGCCAGAATATCTTTTTTTGGGAAAATTATGTTCGTTATTTAATATTTATATCATTTTGTTGTATTTTTAGTGTTTGTATGAACTAGAAATACGTGTTCAATGTGGACTTCCTGCTTTTTTGCTGCTGAGTGGTTCGCTCGGCTCCCGCCCTAATTCATATTTGATTACGTATTACATGTGTCGGCCTCACTTAGACATGCTATTAGTACACAGTTACTGCTCTTATTACTTCATTCTTATAATCTGTGAACCGCTCCCCACAACAAACTGTTTCTGGAAATAATGTAATGACGGCTCATCATCATTACGTTTCACACTGCTTGCCTCGGGGAATAGACACAAGTTTACCATAATTAAATTATTATTATGTAACACGCCGCGCCCCGCGGTTTCGCCCGCATCGGTTTGAACTGTACTTCACGACCTATTCTCAGACCTACCAAATATACACAGAGAAAAACATAAAAATCTGTCAAGCTGTTTCGGAGGAGTTCGCAAACACTGTGACACGAGATATACGTTAGAAGATGTAGGTACTAGTAGTGCCTATTACCTTTACCCGGCTGACATACCTTTCTCTAAGTTCTCGTTTCGCCTAGGAATAGTGTTACGTGAATGCCGCAGATTTCGCAATTCGATTTCTCTCGTTAGCCCTGTCCCTTAGCCGCCCTTTCTAAATGAACGTAAAGTAACTCCAACAGGAGTAGTTCACGCAGCTGTAAATACATATCGTGCGGCCGTAAACGATGCTAACTAGACGACAAAACAAGCTGATTACCAGCCGACCGCAGCCGACCGCCCGCCGCCGCCGCCGACCGCAGCCGACCGCCCCCGACACCCGCCGGCACCCGCCGAGCCGTGCCGACGATATCCGTCTAATGAATTCAGTGCGCCGCGTCTACCTAACTCGCGCTATTTCAATTACTGCACCCGCTACACAGGTACGCTCCCGGCGACGATCTCGCGTGCTCTCCACGTACGTAACCGCCCGTGATCGGTAATTGGAGATAGCTACGTGCACGCGCCCAGTAATGGATACTAAACATGTACAGAGTTGTGGGACGAGCCGAAGATATTGGCACGGCTAGGTGTCTGCATTCTCAATTAGGCAATTCTAGGATCACAGATAGCGCGGCCTGTGACCTAACAGACGTGGTGGAAGGAGGATGTCCATATTATCTGCGCTAGGAATAATAGCCGAGTATCAATAATTGGTGCAATTGACATTCTCAAGCACCGCGCGGTGCGAGGGCGGCATCCCTGATGCGCGCACGTCCGCGCGACTCGGTCATAACGCTAAATTCGCGAGTCGACGAACTGCTTTTTATTAGAAAACAATGCTAGCTCAATCTTATTGAATCAGAGTTAATTTCCATAACGGAAAGATTTTTTTTATTCAGACTGAAAAATATACTGAAGCATAAAATAAGATGGGCAGATTAAGGGTGGTATTATGGCTTGCCCAGCCGCCGGTGACGCGGGTCTCATAGCGCGGGGGATCGCTTGGAGATAAATAGTTATAAACAAAAGCAAGTATTACGCGAAGTGGATTACGTCGCGTCGTACGGCCGACGTTATTAAGCAGTGCGGCTCAGCGCGCAGATTACGGCGGCGCTCGTACCCGCGCGTCACCAAGCCGCGCCGCGCCGCGTCTATAGGGTTGTCATCCATCAGGATTTCGCCTCACATGTCAGAATTTCATTGTTGGCGCGGGGCTAACTATGATTGATTTCAGGTCTTTTAACACTCCGGGTATTCAAAAACATATTCACTTTTCGTTATCATTCTCTTACTACGTTAAATACTCCCATGCAAAATCTTTACTACCCTAAGCGCTTTAGTATACGATGTTAAGTACCTTCTTAGATCCCAAGGCATTTAGACTTTAGATGGCTGATTGTGATTATTGGAAGTTATGCCTCCGCTTCGGCTATGAAAACCAAACACGTCTAACTGTCTACTTAGTGGGTTAAGATAATGAGCTTTGTAAGTTTCTGGAACTTACGATTACTGTTACAACTTTAATTCCCTATACTAGGTAAGTACTTACATACATTAAAGATAAACTTTATGGAGGTTCCATGTGGGTGTCTATGGAGATAATGGACAGGTACTAAAACGTTAGTATTAATAAATATTCTTTGTGTGTATACCTATTGCAGCTTATTGCTCCATGTCTTAATTGAACAAATAAGTGTCAACTACTTTCTATTTTATTACAGAATAAGCTATTAATGGCTAAATAACTAAGTAAATAAATTATTGTAGGTATTGGTTTATAACGCAATATATGAGTCAAGTTGTTCTGATTTTCGATACTTTCAAACAAAATAAACGCTTGTGTGACGTCCGTAAGTGTTCCGCGATGTCAGTAGACACGTGATGCGATTGTCTGGAGTGACTCAGAGTCGCGACCGACGGCGCAGCGGCGCACAGTGGATCGTCCCCATACAAGAGGTCGGACATAGAATTAAAAATTGAAAAGGTATTTAATTGAAAAAAAATGAAATATACAGTTGCATTACTCTATTATGGAACTACAAAAAATGTTACCACAATTTTTTTATTTGACCAGTACTTTATGAGCAATTCGATGAAAACTGTTATTTTTCTATGGAAATGGTCACAAAAATGTCTGTATCTCATGATTCCCTCCTTGTTTCGATTTGCGGTTTTCACTACTGTTATTTACCCATTTTATGCCACATTTTCTTCAAGGACACATGGTGCCCCCAGCGACCCCCTTCCGAGATATTTTGCTTTTAGTAACTATACTTTTTATTGTATAACTGATGAAATGGAGGTACATTAAGTATATTCATTACTGAGAATAAGTCATCTCTAAGTAGTTCCTTAAATAACAGGTGCATTTGCGATTACTTTAATGACTTATGAACGCTTCTGTTGCCATACAACAAAAGCGTTAATGAGTCCTTAAGTAAAGATTACCAGTACTTGCTTAATCTAATTAGTTATTGTAATTACTATGTTAACAGCCCTTAATCTCTGCATTGTGATTGGATAATGTCATCATTAGCTTAGTAATGACTGAGTCGAATTTACAATAACACATCGAAAAGAAATAGAGTTTTATGATCAATAAGAAAATATGTAGGTATAAAAATATTTTTTATTTAAATAATATAACACTGTAAAAATAATTTAAAAATAAAACAACTATATACCTTAAAACAAACTAAAAAATTAAACAACTACTAAGAACTAAATTATAATAGGAAATTAATTAATTAACACGACCATTTAGTTACTAACAACAATAGAAAAGAAAGAAAAAAAAACATTTATTGGCCGATGGGTGGCATAACACAAAACAAAAAAAGAAAAGAATAAAAAAAAAATACACAAAAACAAGAAATTAACAAAGAAACTGCTTGTTAATAATAATATTAGGTACTATAAGACTTAAACTATATTTTCTTCATCTTCATCAATAACGACATCATGATCATTATTATCGTCATCATCTTCTTCAACGTCACTACATGCAGCAAGTGTATCAGTTGAAACGTCAATGAACTCCAATTCACTCTGATCAACTATGAGTAAATCGTCTAGTTCACTAAATGAAGACTTTTTGGCTTTATTTGTCATCTTCGGTCGTAAGCTGGTGAGAAGAGGATCGGAAGATAATAGCAGATTATGAAGAATGTCTTCATTAGTGGCGATGCTACTATGCTTTCGTGTATGATATTCTCTAAATTTACGAAAATCCTTGTTTCTTGCTTCAGATGCTTCTTCAGACAAAAAACCTATAGGTACTACTGATAAGTGGTCCACTATCTGTGATCCATGAATCAGCAATTTGTGTAAACTTGGTGGCATGTTATACCATGGATATAATTCCACGAATAAATTTGCTGTTTCATCACAATATAATTTAAATTTTTGGACTTGAATTTTTTCGCCTGAGGAAATGCATTGCAAAATAACGGCGAGTCTTCTAATTAAATTAACGTCTAATTTAGTAATTTCCGCAGTCGTTTCAGGGTTTGCAAAAAACCTTCTTGCAGCATTTCCAGTGTTTGTATTGCCACTACCCTGCTTAACAACGTCTAGAAGTAAGCCTGTGCTTCTTCGGAAAGCTTCTTGAATGGCTTCTTTCTTATCTTTAACTTTTTTTTTATTTTCGTCACCTTTTGCTTGCCATGATTTTATGTCCATTCTGTAAGCAATGTGTAATAAACACTCCATAGACCGAATCCAAGCATGCAATGAACTAAATCCATGCTTGTATAAATCTGTATTCACGGGTTTAGCTCTCACTTCTTCCAAGTTATTCATTTCGCTTGGGCGAACTTTGCACAAATCACACACTGCTGCCGATGTACCAGATATGATTGAATGTACCTTACCATCAATCATGGTTAGCCATAGATTGTGAGTAACAGTAGCATTGCCGCAATCAGTCGGGTTCAGTTCACGAATCTCGGTCTCAAATATTTCCATTTCAGCCTTAACATTCGCTTCCGTTTCTTTCATAAATGTAAATGAAATCGGGCGACAATATGTGGTTGACGATGGCCGATCATTCTGCCACACTATACTTCCACTAGAAGTCACTAACTTAAGCGGTACAAGACTTGCCATAAATACACTGGATAAGTCTTGTTCACTTGTTGTTGTTGTTTGATGGTAAATGCTTTGACTTGAAGCTCCATCAAAACCCCATTTACTGTGAAGCACAAGTGGTTCACCAGCATCAAAATTTGATTCAAGTGAATCGATCAGCCTCCTAACTGTGAGATCAAGGAGGGCTTGGATCCGTATCTTTGCGGAAGTTTCAGTCACAGTTATGTCTTCTTTTGCCGGGTAGCATTTAAGCTTTTCTTTAACTAACAAGTAGTATCTTGGGTATTTCGCATGACCTTCTTTTAAACTAAAGTCCCGAAGTGTGATGTAACGCCACTTGGATAACTGCAAGTAAACGTAAAGAGCAAGTGCTTTGTGAGTAGGAACTTCACGAAGCGAAGGATTCTGCTTAGTTTCCAGGACATTTAAAACTGTTGAGACGTGTTCAGGATTTTCCAGCAAATTTTTCATTATTCTGGCCTTATCATTTTTTCCGGCAGACTTAAGTATACTTTCAACAGTATGCAAAAGCTCATCCGGACGACTGCAACTAGCAACATTTTCATTAACACGTCTTCTTTTGTGTCTAGTCGATAAATCTTCAAAGCGTTTGCGAGGAGATGTATATGTTGAAGTTGATGCATCTGATTTTGATGGACTGACTACCTCTTCTGCCTCATTTTCATTTGCTTCTTCAGTGTCAACAACATTTTCTTTAAAGCAATCTGGCCAAACGATATCGGAATTTAACCACTCTCCGTTCTTGTTAATGAACCTGTCGACTGTCCTTCTTGATTGCACCCATTTGGTGTAAACCCTATAGCAAAATCGTCGACACCAGTTCTTGAGATCCGTCACATCACTTTCACTTAACTGGACGTTAGTACTCGACTTCAATGTGTTAAATAAATTGTCATAGTCACGAAGATCTTTATGATTACGAAGAGCAACGTAAAGATCTAGATAAGTAGAAAACCCACGGAAAGCCATAATGACAACACTTGATAGAAGTTATAATTACAACTGAATTACATTTGCTAAACACACTCAAATATATAGGGCAGCAAGTAGGCAACTAGCAATGAATTTGATAAGCTAATGATGACATTAGACAATCACAATGCAGAGATTAAGGGCTGTTAACATAGTAATTACAATAACTAATTAGATTAAGCAAGTACTGGTAATCTTTACTTAAGGACTCATTAACGCTTTTGTTGTATGGCAACAGAAGCGTTCATAAGGCATTAAAGTAATCGCAAATGCACCTGTTATTTAAGGAACTACTTAGGGATGACTTATTCTCAGTAATGAATATACTTAATGTACCTCCATTTCATCAGTTATACAATAAAAAGTATAGTTACTAAAAGCAAAATATCTCGGAAGGCGGTCGCTGGGGGCACCATGTGTCCTTGAAGAAAATGTGGCATAAAATGGGTAAATAACAGTAGTGAAAACCGCAAATCGAAACAAGGAGGGAATCATGAGATACAGACATTTTTGTGACCATTTCCATAGAAAAATAACAGTTTTCATCGAATTGCTCATAAAGTACTGGTCAAATAAAAAAATTGTAGTAACATTTTTTGTAGTTCCATAATAGAGTAATGCAACTGTATATTTCATTTTTTTTCAATTAAATACTTTTTCAATTTTTAATTCTATGTCCGACCTCTTGTATGGGGACGATCCACTGTGCGGCGGCGGCCGCGCTAACGCAGTTATCGCGCGCCCGTGTGATAACGCTCTAACAACTACGTGCAGAAGGACAACGCGCGATATTACACACTTATATCACAATATTTATACTGTGCTTATACTGCACGACGCTAGCCTACGTACTCAATTCTCAATCATTGATTGCGATCCATAATGTGTACTTAGGTGGTAAATTAATTAAATCATTATGAACCCTGTCGACGAATTAGAACCTTATCGGCCTCAACAAAATAGTGGGAGGGAGGAAGCTTTTAAAAACGTAACTATATTAATGTTGTTAGATTTTTTATGGTAAACATCTATAGCCGCGGGTAAAGCCGATTGTTGGCGTGACGACGCATGCCATGGCGACGCGTCGCCACTCTATACGATGGTATGTTTCACATCTGCCAGGCGTCCCGTGACGGCTTCATTTTTTTCTAATATGTATTTATTTTGAAATAAATATACTCGTAGTTTCAGTAATAATTATTAGACATTACCTACACCACTTATAGTTTATCGTTTAAATATTACGTAGAACACTGACATCACAGCAGCTCTCACAAGTAGGGTAAGGCTCACTGGTCCTAAATATCTTTACTTGGGAGTTTCATCTGCTCCAGGACATCAGCAGTCCAGGTTTTTATAGCTCATGGCCACCGATAAATTTATTAACTCAAATTAGTAATAAGATTTAGTAATATTGGCACATGCAGCAGAAATTGGCATTGCCGAGATACCTATGTTGCCTAATAGCTCAAGCATAGTTTTATAAAAGTGGTAAAATGGAAATAGATACCTCGTCTTATACGCGTACCGGACATGCCTCTGTGTGCCTGTTATTGGCATTGCATGGCATAGACCTTCTGTCTCCGTTGCCCTATGTACGCCATTCGATGCGACGCGGCGCGGTGCGATGCGGTGCTGCGTGATAATTGCGTTAGCGTCCGTCTCGCACCCGCCACACCTCTGCGAGCCGGTGCGGGTGACATCCCGCCACAAACTGGATGTCATGTCAATATAAAACAATAAACTCTAAACTCTTTCATGAATACAGATTCGACTAGTATTTTTTGAGTGATTACTGACATTATTTAAACGCGTTCATGAAAATTTTGTGTCATAATAAGTAGTTGCATTTTGAATCTGACTACGTAATGTAGAACCTGCTAGACTGAATAATAAACAGACAGTTGTTAGAATAAAGGACGTCGATATACGAAACAATTGACATCGTCAGGTCCGGCCCGCGCGTCGCTCGCGTAACTTGTGTAACTTACATAACTTGCGTGAATCAGTCTGCTGTAATGTAACCTAATAATATATATATCTGTTTATTTTATATAAAACATTGGTCAGGCAGGGGCCATAGTCTTTCCATAGTCCTAGATAACCAGTTCCCTTAAGCTACCCAAATCCAGTCCTATATCTTTGTTTCCATATCCTGCAATACTCCTTCACCAACCGGGGGTTGTCCTTAGGTGCACTTACATAGTCCTAACAGGGATAATCGTCGGTTGGTGCGTCATTTAATTAAAAACGTGGAACGGGCCTCTGCGAGTTGGCTTCGGCCGCTCGTATGCCTTCCAAAGGTCCGGGATCCCAGGGCCCCGAGAAATGTCAAGAGACATAATAATAATAATAAATTTTATTTCATAAAAAATACAGATTTAGTTTGTTTTATTATAGACAATTTAAATGAGCTTTGGTAGTAACACAATGCAATACAAATCTAAGAACTAAAATCTGTACAAAATATGGAAAACCCTGCCTCTCAAACTAGGGTAACCTGTATCTTGAGAGACAGTGATGCAGCACCTGTAATTATACTACAGACTAAACTGTGACGACATTTGCTTTACCGACAATGTACCTCGCACGAGTCGCACGTAACGTATGAAACTCTTCTGTACTGATAGTCTCTTGATGTACCGTTAAAGGCTCCCGCATATAGGTGCGACGCGACAGCGCGACGGTACTTTTGTAGAACAATTTACATGAAGTTTTTATAGGAATTGTTCTACTAGAGTCGCTTCGCGCAATCGCGTCGCGCCTTTTTGCGAGAGCCTTTATACTTATTAGATAAATACTATAACGTTTTTCGTCATTAAATATATTTAATGACGAAAAACGTTAAACTATCCTGTTTGTATCTCCGCGTAAAGGCTCCTTCAAACAGGCACGACACGTGACGCGACACAAGTACCGACTGTCGCGCAACTAACGGTGGCTTTGTGTCGCGTGTGATTCGCGTCGCGTGTCGCGCCTTTTTGTAGGAGCCTTAAATGAGTGTTATAGGTACTTGGGTAAATTTGTATTTATTTTAAGGTCTTTCCTTAATTGTTATTGCTCGCAAAGGTATAATAAATGTACTTTATACTTATACCTACAAATAATTGCAAACCAGTGAGGCAACAATACTTGTCTACATAAATGCCTCTGAATATTCACTGTCGGATAGTTTAGGGCCCAGGGTAATAAAATGGTGTCATCTTGGACGCTTGGTTATGCGCGCGCATGTGCTGAAGACACGGCCTGCGCATGCGGTCATGCCACCTTTGACCACCAGTACTATAGAGTACGAAGAAATTAAGGACAATATGGAGGAATAGACTCAAACTCAAAGCATTAATTTAAATTAAACAATGTACAGGCACTTTTGAATTGCCAAAGTGTCGGTCAGTTACTCAGAAAGTTGAAGCTAGTGGGAGGGAGGAAGCCTTTAAAAACTTGAAGCTAGTTGCCCAATCCAAAACGTATATGTAGAATGTAGGTAGTCAGATAGGGCACCACATATTGGGCAAATCCTTTAGATGCTTAAAGCGGCGCATTTACCTACCTACGATCAAATTTGAATAACGTAAAACCGTTAGTAAGTCATTGCTATGTAACTCTTATTTTATTGTAATAAAGTATCAATTAGAATGATTGCCGTGAGTGTGATAAAACTCTCGGCAATCATTCTAATTGATACCTTACCTTACGAGATAAGACATAAGAATTACATTGCAATGACTTAAGTATTAATTTTACGTAGATCGTAAATGTCCTACCTTAAAGTAAATGATAAATGATAAATGATTTTATTTCTGTAAGTAGGTCTGTACAAACACTTTTACACGTCAATCATATTTTTAAACTAGATGAGGTCGGCGTTTCCTATCTGACTACTCTGAGAAGAAAGGCCGAAACAAACTCAGAGGTCACAGTCTCTTTTAAAGTCCAGACATAATCTCAGTCAGATCATGTGAAGACCATGTAGATTGGTATCTGAAATGGTCTTTTGAGGAAAGAACCACACAGATTGAGTGGACCTGTCCAGTCAGTGCACGCATTTGTCAGTAATCGTGCAGCTCAACTCAGGAAGTCAGAACTTAAGGAGCTCAACGATTCGATGAACAATACCAAAGAAAGGACATTTGGGTAGGCCACATAAATTACTCAATCTGCCAGATCATGATCAAAATTAACTGCGAAAAAAAAAGCAATGACCCACATAATCCTCACATTCACAATAATTAAAATAACATACTACTTTACAAGTAAATACTCATGTCATTGTGTATATAAAATTCAACAATGTCAATGTGTATATAAAAATCGGACATAATGTTTGAGAACCATGTAGATTGGTGTCTGAAATGGTCTTTTGAGGAAAGAACCACACAGATTAAGTGGACCTGTCCAGTCAGTGCACGCATTTGTCAGTAACCGTGCAGCTCAACTCAGAACTTAGGGAGCTCAACGATTCGACGAACAATACCAAAGAAAGGACATTTGGGTAGGCCGCATAAACTACTTAAACTGCCAGATCAAGAATATAACTGAAACAATGACCCACATAGTCCTCATATTCTCAATAATGAAAATAATATAATACTTTTTACAGTAAATATTCATGTCTAAAATAGCTAGCAAATTAAAATCAACATTCACCGTGTAGATTTATTGGAGCAGCTCAATCCCAAGCCTTTTTGTCCTCAATATAGTCTTTCACAGTATAATAGGCTTTCTGGCATAGTTTCCGTTTTATAAAAGATTTGAATTTATTAAAGCTTAGATCTTGAATGTGGCTAGGAAGTTTATTATAAAAACGTATACATTGGCATCTAAACGAGCCACCTATTTTCTTGAGCCTGGTTGTAGGAACAATAAATTTGTGTTTGTTTCTAGTATTTATATTGTGGATATCACTGTATTTTTTAAACAGATTAATATTTTTATGTGCATACAAAAGATTTTCATAAATATACTGAGAAGGCACAGTAATTATATTAATCTCCTTAAATTTATCTCTGAGGGAGTGTCTGGGACTTAATTTATAGATAGAACGAATTGCCCTTTTTTGTAAAACGAAAATTGTCTGGATATCGGCGGCATTTCCCCACAACAGAATACCGTACGACATCACACTATGAAAATAACTAAGTATACTAAACGGGCTGTCTCTAAATCAGTTAAACCACGATTTTTTCTAACGGCGTATGCTGCAGAGCTAAGCTTTTTTGACAATTTATCTATCTGGGGGCCCCATTGAAGCTTGGTATCCAAAGTTATGCCTAAGAAAACTGTGGTATTTTTGGGTTTCAGCACTTCACCCTTTATGAGAACACTAGTTTCTACTTGTCTAACATGAGGTATCGTAAACTTAATACATTTAGTTTTTTTCTCGTTAAGAAGTAGGTTATTAACATTAAACCAGTTAACTACTATTGCAAGGGCGCTATTTACATTGTCAGTAATCAGCTGCTGACGTTTCAGTTTAAATAAAAGTGAAGTGTCGTCTGCAAATAACACTATATCATGTTTATCCTTTATGAGGTAAGGCAAGTCATTTATATAAATAAGAAATAAAAATGGCCCAAGAATTGAGCCCTGGGGGACCCCCATTCTTACTACCGATCCGGGTGATCTTTTTCCATTAACATCAACTCTCTGAATCCTATCACTTAAGTAAGAAGTAAGAAGATCCAGAGAGGCGTTTCGGATTCCGTAGTGGTGCAGTTTCCTGATCAATGTTTCATGAAGAACACAATCGAATGCCTTGGACAAATCGCAAAAGATTCCCAAAGCAACGCATTTGTCCTCCCATGCATCATAAACATGTCCTAAAAGTTCAACTCCGGCATCAGTAGTCGAACGACCCCTCGTAAAACCGAACTGTTTGTTATGCAGTAATTTGTGATTATTAAAAAATCCTTGCATTTGATTCAAAATAAGTTTTTCAAAAATTTTACTAAAGGTAGGTAGTACTGAAATAGGTCTATAATTAGTAGGGTCTGATGTACTACCCGATTTAAATAACGGTATTATTTTACTGTTTTTCATAAGATCAGGAAACTCACCACGATCAACACAATTATTAAAAATAACAGCTAAAGTAGGTGCTACAATGTTTATTATGGACTTAGCAACGTCCACAGAATTACCCCATAGGTCTGCGGTCTTTTTAACATTTAATGTGTGAAAGGTTTTAATTATATCTTTGCAGGTGACATATTTAAAATGAAATTCAGAATCACATACAGGAACGTTTTCCTTAAGTAAAGACTCTGCAGCAGTGGGTGATGAGTTTAGAGATTTAGTAGTGGATACGGGAACATCAGCAAAGAAATTTTCAAAGGCCGCGGCGACTTGGGAATCTGAATTAATTATATTGTCATCAATATCAAGCGTGTAGTTACTACAGCGGTTGCATGACCTTCCCGTTTCGCTGTTAATGATACTCCATGTCATTTTAATTACATTACTACTATTTTTAATTTTTGAACTCAAGTAACGTGACTTGGCCACACTGCAAACTCTTTTAAATAATTTTGAATAATTAAAGTAAAGCAAAACATTGCTGACAGATTGTCAAACTCATGTTAACTGCAGTGATTCGATGTTACATAATTATGGTGTTACGTTTTTTGAATTTACAACAAAAAATCAAATCACTTGAAAATCTGTCAGCAAATTGTTGTGTTGATTGGTCTTTTAGAAACCGGATGAAAAGCTTCCATTTCTTAGGTTTCGGCAGTTAACCAAACGTTCACTCTTTTAGCACTCCAATTTTTCTTTTACCTGTACTACCATTAATAGTCAGTACCGCTTTCCGCGAAGCACCATATCATAACCTGCAGTCACCTAGTTAGTTTCAGTCGCGACCCTCTCATTACAGTAACTCATCGCGATCACAGCATCACTGCAACACATTACACATGGAGCCAACCTTAACGACACGCACCCAACGCGTGGCTATTGATTTTAATTATCATTAGCGAGCGGCCAATTATAGCTACGTGATGCCGCATGCGGTGGTCAACGAGCCTTACACGGCTAGTGAAATAAAATGTTATACCGGCTGTAACTATTACAAACGTTTGTATTCTTAGTTAACAAGACGAATGGGAGATTCAACTTGTACGTACTTTGGTAAGGTATTTTACTTCATTTTCTATTACGATCTGCAAAGAGTAGTTGTAAAGGGAAGCAAGACATACAATCGCCTTGGGCCAACGTACCGGAAAATGAGAAACGTCACGCCAGAAGAAAAACTAAAATAAAAACCTATGACCTAGAACTAACTGCGAGGGTGGGCTGTACGAGAGGGGGCGGTTGTGGCGATGATGGTATATATATTGTTTTGTTCACATTTTGTCAAATTAAAACATGTATTTGTACTTATGTCTTTATAAGCAAGGTTGCGTGTGCCTCACCTTAGTCCTTACCATTATAATTTATTTTCTTTTTATAAAACATAAAATAAAAACTATTTGATTAACTTGAATAAATGTTTGAGTGATGAGGCGAACTTCTGCCGGCCTTTGCTGCCACCCATGCTGAAGTCTGATGGAACGCTGGCTCATACCGCGCAAGAGAAGGCAAACCTATTTGCCTCCATCTTTGCCGAAAATTCACGCCTTGGTACGGCCTCTAATATAACACCTGAAAGAGGTCCGTAAGGCCCCTTGCAATCTGGGCGTGAATAAAGCCAGCGGACCTGACGGAATACCCGCTAGAGTCCTGAAAGCTGTGCTCCAGAGTTGTCTCCTGTTTGACGCGCTTATATATATCGCCTCTCTAAAAACCGGAGTTGTGCCGATGTCTTATTTATAACAAGACATCTGAACAACCCGTTCACTCCACTTCTCAATCCACTCACTGCTGCTGCAGCACTCACTATCGCAACTAGGGTGATAATACAATAATATAATAATAATAAATAGTTTATTTCAGACCATGGTGTCCAATGTCCATATCAGTGTTGCCAGATGACCGTCTCGCATTCTCCCCAAACTTTCCCCGAAATCCCCCCAAAATTCAGGTTTTGAAGACAAAATCCCCCACAAATGGCAAAATATTTATTTATTTATAAAATACAATTTTATACTAAGTATTTCAGCAATAGCTTCCATTACTGTGTATTTTTTAAAGCTTTTAGAATAATTATTTATTTAATTGGATGCCTGAAGATTTTAATAACTTGTGTTGGTAATATGTTCTTTCCTGTCACGGATCAAAATCATAAATTAGAAACAGCCGGAAGCTGTAAAAAGGTATTTGATAACGGTGCGCAAAATCATCACGGCTAGGACAGTCCTCTGTGCAGGGCCTGCATAGAGGCTGAGGAAACCGGTGCGCATGTGCTCTTCGAATGCACTGGCGTCACTCAAATTAGATCACAAACCCTCGGGGACCCAGATCCTACACAGATGCTTTCAGCAGACCAGGAGACATCATTAACTTCTGGAGGGAGGTGGGCTGGTTGGAATAACCACCGACGGCCACCATGGCCCACGCACAATGGTCCACATGAAGGACTAAGTGCGGAAACCATATCCTTGAAGTAGAAGAAGATCATCACGGCTAGCCGCTGCTTTTCCTGTATTAGTATTCTTAATAAAAATCCCCCAATTCCCTCCAAACCTAAATTATTCCCTCCAAATATCCCCCCATAACCATTAAAAACCCCCAAATTTGGGGGGATTCCCCCCAGTCTGGCATCACTGGTCCATATTGTTAGTAACAATGTTCTTACAGGCTAGTGCTAGTAATACTTAAAACTATCCACAACAAAACTTATAAAAGAAAATATACTCAACAATCACTTCAGCGCCACTCCATGACAAGTAATGTAATGTAGGTATATAATGAATGTGTATTAAGTTCATTTTTACATTTGCATAACAAACTTTGTTGACCTAGTTAAGTAGCGGAAAATCTTAACACCGCGATTCAAAATTCGACCTCAAATGAACAACGCCATCTATCGTCAATATAGGTAGACATTTCTCACAAACACATCGATATTGATTTTTTTAGTGGGCGTTTTTGTCGGTGGGTTTAAGTTTTTAACTTTCTTTTTTATTTCAATTATTTTGGAGTTAATGTAATTTATAATTATAGGCAACCAATATACATATTTTTAGAAAGTAATCCTTAACACTTTTCGTTTGACATCCCATTAGATATGTATATCATCTGCCTGCCTTTTACTAACTATGTTGGGGTGGCTTAGAATATAACCTGATACCCCTTGGTATAACTTGTTGTCAGACTTACAGGCTTCTGACGACCCGTAACGACTGTTATAGATCTACGAATGACAGCCAGGACCAAGGCAGGTAGAGGTCTCGATATGAAAAGATGTAAAGATGGTCACCCATCTACAGATCAACCGCGGCAAACGTAGCTTAACCTGATCAATCGATCCGTGCGGCTGTTATTACTGAGCCACGAACCCCTTTTCGACACGATAGCAAAAAAAGATTAGAGAGTACCACTTTTGTGGATGTAAATGTTAATCGGTTGAAGTACACTGAACGAGACACAATAGAAGTTTTATTGTTTTACGGCTGGGCGCGTTTAGTGTCCCGCAAAGTGTTATATAGGGTTATCACCTCTTTTAAAACATGCAACATGTGTGATTACTAATTATTTTATAGACCCATTTTTTTTTAAATTGTGTTACCCCCCCCCCCCCCTGCATTATTATTATTTTTAAAACCCTCTTTGATTCGTACAGGTATCATGCTCAAGAAACGCGTAGCCGTGGTCGTAGCAATTTCGTAGCTTAGTAGCACGTCGACGTAATACCCCGCCTGGCTATTTTTTTTATATCTCACCGTGATTAGGTAAAGTAAGCCGTCATTCCACCTGACGCTTAGGATTGACATTATTGACAGCTCACTTCAAGCTCACTTCCCTTAAGTTTTCACGGTAAGTTTTTTACAGAATAGATCGGCCGGTCTTGATAAACAAATGAGTCTGGATAAAATCATCAATTGAATAAACTCGGCAAACCTTATAGACACTATGAGTATGAGGTAAGGTTTTGTCAAATTACTCAAACAAACCACTAGACATCCTAGCTGATCG
Organism: Griposia aprilina; assembly: GCA_916610205.1. Lineage (NCBI taxonomy): Eukaryota > Metazoa > Arthropoda > Insecta > Lepidoptera > Noctuidae > Griposia > Griposia aprilina. Next base: position 399,755 of record OU744293.1, on the reverse strand, counting down.
ATGACAAAGTAAAGTCCTCGTAGTCACTCCATTGAGTTCCACAGACATGTGAGTTTCATCACCTGTGCTAATGCAGTGTGCGGCGCTATTCACTGTCTCGTGCATTCATACCACATATGAAAGAGACAGCAGTTAATTAGCCGATGAATGGAGCACTAGTGCAGTGTCAGTGACGTCATGTTTCCTAGCTAGAAGTGCGACGACGTCGGCTTTGGGCTCACCGCACAATGTAGCTACAGAAGGTTCACAACACCGGCTTTTCCTGCAACGACGTGATTTCCGACTATTCAGATAATGTATGCAGTAGTTGTACGAGTTATTTCGTTTATGTGTATCGTTTGACATCGGTATTCATGACGTGACACCTGCCAATATTGACGGCCATCTGACCGCTTCTTGGTTCCTTCATAAATTATAGGTAACACACACTCACACTCAGCACTCAGAAAGCACATTAATTACAATATTGTTTATTCCTATTTTTATAAAATATCTTCTTCCAGGTAAATGCAAGTCAGATTCCAGCCTACCTTCTATTCTATTTACGTACTTACATTGAAGTAATAAATATTATCTGTATCTCCAAATTGATATGCATGAAATTGAGTTATGATTCGTAATAAGTGTGTTCCTCGCGGCGACGGATACAAATTCATTGAATTATTTATTGGATCGACACGTCGTATGTTAATACATTAATTTATGTGATATGTATCTAGTTCTGTGGGGCAAAAGAATATTAATTAAATACACTTCTGTTTGTTTGGATATTATGATTCCATAATGTTAAAAATGTGTACCTGGAAGTTTGATGATTCTGACGTAGTATTCCAGTAGGTTTTCAATGTTTGATGACACAGACGCATAAAGAGTGGCGTGTGTGACCAACACATTACACATTCCCCTCGCTCCATCGCTCCATCGCTGGCAGGCGGCACTCGGCAGGCGAGTCGGTTGAAATACGTTTCGGAAATCACTGAAATACTAGTAGCGATGTTTGTTTAAAATTCAACGATGGGACGTGGGCACAATCCTGAAGGAACGTTTCTTTTTATGGGGGTCACTCAAGTAGATAACTCGTCTTCATTTGGGGCTTTGCAGTCGAGTCACGCGCCTCCCCCCCCTGCCCCCCGCCTCCCACAGGGGTTCGCAAGCACACCGCCGGACACTTTCAATATTTGAGCCATGCATTTATATAGCTGTCATTGAGCGAGAGTAATGGACATTATCATTACAGCGACGCGAATATAACTAGCAACATGTAACTGACGTTACATTCCATCGTGTTGAGAAACTTTTCATTTAAATTAGAATCGTTTCGTTTTCTCAGCACTTTTACATCGCATCGTGGTTCGTGTTTAGTGTTAGATATTACAAGGCGTGGGCTTGCGTGGGTGGTAACCGATTGTTACCGCATCTCGTACGGATAGCGCTTAATCTTCAATACTAATGAATGAAAACCATATCTGAGATATACAGCTCCAATTTATTGCTTACATTTAGTTTATATGGAGATTATTTGTTTCTAAGATATTCATTGAACTTTCACGTACCTATAGGCTTCAGTAGGCGGAGGCTTGTGCAACATGTTACGTGACTGTTGGTGCAACGCAACATGGACGAACATTCACGAGGTAGCAGTGGATACATTGATATTGCTCGATGCTTTCTGAACCGTTAAAATGTGAGTGTAACCAGTGAGCTCAGTGTGCAACGCTTGGTATCGACAGTCAACATCGAGCCAACCTCCATGTTAACAAATAACCGCGTAGTATCCACCATCAGGTGTTCCATATCACGGTTATCTTAATGAACAACAAATTAAACCTCGTCGTGAAGTAAGTTACAAGTGCCACAGTTAATGTTACAAAATTGCTCGCTGCAACGATTTGCATGTAAATGGAGAGAAACGTTTACAAGTCTCTAGCATTACAGACTGACGGCTCACTCCCTGTGGGCAGTTCTACATATAGTTACCTTAGAACAGCAGCGAAGGCAAAACATGGATACAAAGTTATGAATAAGGTACTACTGTCACTTATACCCTTCTACTACATGTAATTACAAATTAATCTAATTATTTACGCAGTTCGACAATTCGTTTCACCTATTTATAATTTCCTTCTGCGCTGCTGACAGAAACTTAACGAATCAACCACTCGGTGACGACACGAGGTCCATATTTATCTTTCATGTATCTATGTTTTTTTTTGTGCCTACAATTCCTACGTTAAATAAGGCAGATTATTTTCTAACTTATAGCGCAACTCTTTGAAGCAAGTACAAAATTAAAAAAGTTCAGTTTAATTGTGTCTCAAATATAGTAGAGTACAGTCACAACGTGCGCTCTGTCAGTCGTTGGAATATCTGCGACAGAAGTAAGGTCGGGCGCACAAGCTTACATTGACATCGCGCGACGACGCATGCGTGACGCGACAGAGCGCTGCTGCCAGCACGTTTTCAAAACTAGGCATTTATTTCAATAATATCATTCATCTGTTCTACACCTACAACAAGCTCAACCTGACCACCAACCTGCTCCTACTAATCATAGCAATTAAAGTTAACTAAACTCCTTTTATCCGTGGATCATCACTCGATAGAAACGAAACTCTTTGAATGTTTCCTACTTTCACAGAAAATATACGCTCAAGAATACGCTCGCTTCAACTTCTTTCAAAGTAGTTCATTGTTCTCAAGACTACAAATCAAAGCACGTATTTAGAAAGCATTCTTATTTATATATTTTTCTTCGTATAAATGTAGAAGGAATAAAAGCAGCAGTGAACAGCGATTACAGTTGCTGATTTCCAAATTCATGAGACGAGTGCAGCGCAGCGCGGAAATGTGCAATCGACGATATTGCACGCCGCGCTTGCGATACCGCCCCGCTACGGCGCGCGTCGCTACATAACTAACTGTACACTCAATGTATATTAAAAAGCTGTATCTTCTCTATTGAAAGCTTTTAAACCGATACTACTGAGCTTCTTTTTTTTTTAGTTCGATCTTTAATAAGTTCGCTTTTTGTTCTTGTTGGTCATTCGACAACCTCCGTATTTGTTTGCTATGTAGGTGTAAGAAGTCGGACAGTAGCATTTCCATAGAAATCGGTTCATTTGTTTGTGTCATACACGACGCAGACAGTAAGTGGTGCTCATAAGTACGCACACTTTACTGTTCGTACAATATCATGCCACCTGATAGCTGCCCTGATCACGCTGGCCGAAGAAAGCACTAACTCTATGTTTTTATTGCTAAACCTTTTGTTTGACGATGCTATCGTCATATCGTAATCGGCTCATCCTTATGCAGAGCGCAAGTATTTTCGTAACAAATAATTTGTGTCGACAATCTCGACAAGAAGACTAATGGATCACATTCACAGCGATTATATATCACCGCGTTCCGCTAACGAATTCATCGGTCAAAACGACTTTTATTTATTTTACATTTACAATGTTTTATTTTGTTCACTTGCGATCGCGCAGTGTGCGCACTGAGCCGGGCGCTGCGGACACGTCGCTTGTCGCACCCGCGCCTTGCGCGCCGAGCTTATGCAGTGTGCGCACTGAGCCGGGCGCTGCGGACACGTCGCGTGTCGCACCCGCGCCTTGCGCGCCGAGCTTATGCAGTGTGCGCACTGAGCCCGGCGCTGCGGACACGTCGCGTGTCGCACCCGCGCCTTGCGCGCCGAGCTTATGCAGTGTGCGCACTGAGCCGGGCGCAGCGGACACGTCGCGTGTCGCACCCGCGCCTTGCGCGCCGAGCTTATGCAGTGTGCGCACTGAGCCCGGCGCTGCGGACACGTCGCGTGTCGCACCCGCGCCTTGCGCGCCGAGCTTATGCAGTGTGCGCACTGAGCCCGGCGCTGCGGACACGTCGCGTGTCGCACCCGCGCCTTGCGCGCCGAGCTTATGCACTACATTAGGGAGGATTACTGAGCATTTGGTGAGGATCACATTAATCCGCGTTAATTCAAAGAACACATCAGCGATGCATGCAGGACGTCATCGTCAGTCGGATTGGACACACGAGCTTTCTCTTTACGACTTAATATAATATTAAAGTACTCGCGGCACGAAATTAATGATCGCTACAAGTTTGCGCGGCAATAACTTATATCGATAAATTGTATAAGTCTAAAGAGGACTAATCGAGTGTAGATTTGTTGTTGGATTAAACCAGTCATCTCGGTCGCCGTCGCGCCGGCCGCGCCGCTGCACCGGTCGCGCTGTTCGCCGATCGCGCTGGTCGCCGGTCGCGGTGGTCGCCGGTCGCGCTGGTCGCCGGTCACGCTGGTCGCCGGTCTTGCTGGTCGCTCTGGTCGCCGGTCGCGCTGGTCGCCGGTCGCGCTGGTCGTCGGTCGCGCTGGTCACCGGTCGCGCTAGTCGCCGGTCGCGACCGCGAGTGTGCGCGCGCCGCGCCGGCGGCGGCGGAACCCCGTCACTTGTTAAGCTGTAACGTTATTATTACTAATTCCGTGAAGCGTGGCTTGTCTGTCGACTGTCGACTGCTCGGTGAAGCTCGTTTTTATTTGCGGCGGCAGACATGGAGATCACTTTGGTCTTATTAGCGAGTATAAATCAGCATTGGAGTGGTTGTAAAGTCGCGCGTTATGTTCCGCAGCCGACACGGCGACACAAAACAAAGCCGAGGGTCGCTCCGCGCACTCTACACTCACTACCGAACATTGTTATTAGATTCGTCACTTTGTATAATTACATTCGAAGCCGAACAATATATTTTATTAAAATCAGCAGTCCAAGTTTTGGTGAGAAGAATATTGCAAGAGTCGCACGTTTTTAATACAGAACGATAGTAAAGTAGTTGGGAGTCTTGTAACAGAACTATCGAGACTTCAGACTTGGGTAATCATGTATTTACTGGCCGTGCGGAGTATATAGATGAACCACGAATGAATGATGAATGATTATAATTCTGTTAATACATTTATTTGTTACGGCCGCGAATCACTGACCTGCAAATTGCAAAACACGTTAGAACTTTTGAATTTCGCGGGATACCCTGGCACTTTCGCATTATGGCTCCAACTGACAGGCCCGACGCTACAGCGCAACACAAAGGCGTCTGTGTCGCGCCTGTTTGTAGGAGCCTTTAAGCTGAAGATAATGCTAGAGCTACGTCTTGGTGTTATATCATACTGGTGCATTATTGTACAATTGTTTTTTGTCACCAAGTTACAAATAAATAAAATTATTATTATTATTAAAGACTGCACGACTGTTCAGTGACATCTTAATCTACATCGGTCTATTCCCACGACCTAGATGACGCTTGCTGCCTTATGTAATACCTATTATTTTAGGTTCTCTATTCTTTCTGGAGCCCATGTACGCATACACGAGGTGACGCTGCGCTATTGAGAAAGTGGCAACTGCAAAGCAATTAATGCAGAGTTGAAAAACAGTGATAGTATCGTCGTAAGTATTTCCTTCCTGCAATCGTTCGGCGGGCTGGCTGAGCTGGCTCGGCGCCAGGCCGCGCGCACCACGTCTCAGTGTCACACCGCTCACTGTAGGTACTCATGCAGGCATGTACACTACACTATAAATAGTTACTATAAAGTACCCATATAGAGAAAATCCTTGCTAATAATCGTCATAAGTGGCCATGTAGGTATAGTACGTGTGTAGGATATTGCAGGTGCAGGGTGGATGGATGCTGCATAACTAACACGTGAAGAACGTGAGTAAAACGGTATATTCTTGAAAACACTGTATGTCGACTTACTTAATTACTAGTTACTGAAGCTAAACGATGAACTAAGACTGCTGAGGTAAACTGAAGTTTGAAACTGTGCTGTGTTGAACTTGTGTTTTACTTTACTGTACATACTGAATTGTGTTGTCGAACCAACCAAACAATAATTATTGAAGCCGCTTTTTTTATGAATGGCATCTCGTTTGACCTTTAGAGGTCGTGATTACTGAACGGGACTATCCTGTGGCTGCTTTAAGTGGACTCAAAGCCTCCAGCCAGGGGCGAATTTCTTACATTACTAAGCGACTGCACGCTAAGGGCACCCCCTGTGGGGAACGGACTTCATCTTAGGACGTCGCTATGTTGAGGACAGCAAAGTGGGACAGGCTGGATCGAATTTTGAAAATTATTTTACACTTTACATCCGCTACAACCCACCATCTTGGATTTTATGTAACGTCATATAGCCTATAATCCATGAAACATCATGAAGCTTCCAACTATACCTCGTTTGTCAAAATACGACGAACAGTTTAGGAGTTATGAAGAAACAGCTGAACATACATACATACATGGCCTGTTAAAATCGTAACCAAAAATATTTGAATATTAGTAGACACGTATAATTCTGGTAGAGAAAAAAAAAAATCAAAAACTGCACGCGGTTTTTCGGCATACCATTATCACCTTTTGAAGTTGAGAAACAAAGGTCAAAGTAACGTGGCACTGACGAGTCATTGCGGAACGCGCCCAACCTACGGCTACGTTTATTGACGTGCAGAGGTTAGTACGAGCTGAAATTTGAACTATCTTTACATTTAGGTATGAGAAATCAAAATGAGTCATGTTTTTTTTTGTCTTTATCTGCTAAAAAAAGCTGGCGTAACGATTTGGACTTATTCGTAGCCGATTGGACGGAGAAGGCATAGCATAGAGAAAACATGAAAAATATGGGGGAGAGAACTTTGCCCAGCAGTTGGACAACATAGATTAACTGAGAATATATATATATATATATACATAAAGAAACTATTTTTATTTTTATCTAAGTGTATTTATTTTATGTTATAATTTTAAAACTGCTTGAGATATTTTGTATAAAACCTTTACCATATTCTATGAATGACCCGCCCGACGCAGCGTCGGGGCGTCTCGTCTATTCTGTGTCGAGCAGCGTGTTGGTGTAGTTGTGTCCGCGCAAGCATGGTAGTCATTTCGCGTCCGAACCGTTACCACCCTCTACAGTCTGCGTGCTGCCGGAAGCAAACATCTGCCCTCACCTCCTATTACATGGGACATAACAATATCACTGGTGAACTGTAGTGGACGTACGAAAATACACCTCTGCCTATCTCTACGGGGAATGCAGGCGTGATGATGTTTAAAATAAACCGACGAAGGGAGACTTCGTAACTCGATCTAGTATTTACATGCTTTTATTTAACTTGCAATGTTTGTATGTATGTATGTTTGTTCTGTTCAAATCTTGCAAGCTGAAAAAAAAAACACTTCCTCTTATTGACCCTTTCTTTATTCTTTTGAGTTGAAATTTCACACTTTGATTCTGTTTCGAAGACAATGCAATTTTATGATGCATGACCTGTGATTCTATACCTAGGATTGACTCCAGACGAAATATCTCCTTAACGGTCAACCTGGTTACCTGGCTGCTGCATCCAGGTCTGTCTCCATACGAGAGAACTCCTCAGTGGTCAACAGCACAGGCATGAAATGTTGTATAAGTATTCATTAAATTATGATGATAGCCCGTTCTAAAGTGTGGCATGACTTGGATAGTGCAACTCGGATGGTTTCACATCATGACTTGTGTAAAGCGTTTAGATTCTTTGGATTTGTCTTTACAAGCGCCTTTCAAGAGAAGGTGATGGAACGAATATTTATAGAAATTCTAATGCTAAAAAGTACAAAATAAATTGTAAGTAAAAGCTTTTTAAAACAAGCTTGTAATGAACTTTAAAGTAGTGAAGATTAGATCGAGTTACGAAGTCTACCTACGTTGGTTTATTTTCAACATAATTTCGCGTGCATTCTCGGTAGAGATAGTCAGACGTGTATTTTCGTACGTCCTCTACAGTTCACCAGTGTATATTGTTAGGTCCCATGTAATAGTAGGTGAGGGCAGGTGTTTGCGTCCGGCAGCACGCAGACTGTGGTGTGCGGTAACCGTCAGGATGCGAAATAACTACACTCGGCGTCACAAAAATCGCACCTCTTTAAGAATTCCCTTCAAAGTCATTTTAACCCTATTAATCAATGGTAGGCATATGACTATAATGTATCATTCGAAAGGCAATTTATTTAAATTTCAGAATAAATTAATAGTTTTGGTTTTTTGATTAACAGGAAATAAGCTAATGCAAATGATTAAAAAGTAAAAATTTATTTTATCAGCAAAAATTACAACAAGATCCTTAAAAACAATTTAAAACCTAGTGTTACCCCCCCTAGCCCTGATGACTGGTTCCATGCGTTTTCTCATGGACTTAATTAATGTAACAACAGTTTCTTGAGGAATGTTGTCCCATTCTGCTACGACGGCATCTTGGAGGTCTTGGAGAGTGGTAGGGGCAGGATCACGTGCCCGTAGTCGCCGTTTCAGTTCATCCCAAAGGTGCTCAATAGGGTTCAGGTCTGGATTTCGCGCCGGCCAGCGCATAACAGGGACTCCAGCTTCTTGCAGGTAGTCTCTTATAATTAATGCGGTGTAAAAGCGGGCGTTATCGTGCATTAACATGAATCCACTGCCAACAAAACCCGCATAAGGGACAACCTGCTCCTCTAAGATCTCTGTTATGTACCGAGGAGCAGTCAGCGACTTTGCCCGTGAGCACTTCCAGTCCGAGAAACACACACAAGGTTCGTTTTGCCGTCGATTGACATGCCGCCCCAGAACATGCTCGAGCCACCCCCGTATTCCACTGTCTCTTGAATACAGGCTTGTGCGAATCGTTCCCCTTGCCTCCTGTACACTCTTCTACGCCTGTCGTTGCAGAAAAGACACACCCTCGTCTCATCCGAGAAGAGCACAGCCCTCCATTAGTCTATTGTCCAATCCACATGGTCACGGGCAAATTGCAACCGGTCTCTCCTATGCTGTGCAGTCAATTTCGACCCTGTAGCAGCCCTGTGAGCTGCAATTTTCTTCTCCCGCATTCTTCTTCTAATCGTGGAAATGCTTACAGAAGTTCTGCGAGCTGATCGCAGTTGTTGTTGCAGCTCAACAGTATTGGAGAACCGATTACGTAAAGACGTCGAAACAATGAAGCGATTGTCTCTTTCGGATGTGCACCGTTGTCTTCCAGAGCCACGTCTTCGTATATAGCCACTAGTCTCTTGGAAGCATTAGAACACTCGTCGAATGGAAAAACGACTCAAATTCAGTTGCCGAGCAACATCACATTGCCGCATCCCTGATTGCAGTAGTGCAATGACTTGAGCGGCTTCATCTGCAGTGGTATCCATCTTCTGAGGTATTTTTCTTGCTGTAGCTGTTCACGTGTATTCACTTCAAAGGTTGGATACCGAATGACCCACATTTTTTTTTCCTAATGGGCAGCTTGTAGTTTTGACCTCTGAGGTCGTGGCTACTTAACCGGTCAGTCCTGTGGGCGCTTCGTCGAGCAAGGGTCGGGGGGGACAATTACGTAGGGGGCGTTGCGATGGACTTCGGCCGCGAGGTCGTAACGATGGCGGTCTGTGTTTGTATACTGTACTGGTGGCCCTACTGCTCTCCTGGAGGAGGGTTATGGCGGGTACGACTGATACGGGAGGGGGTATAAATGGCAGCCTCGACAACCAGAGGGTTGCGATGTTAGGCCGCGGAGTCAAAGAAACGCTTGGAAATGCGCTTCATGAATTGACTGATAGTGGGGATTTTAAGATCGAGATGGAGGATCTCGTTCCGAACGAACGAAGGGGAGCCGGTTGCCTTACGGAGGAACCGGTTTTGGAGGGCCTGCATCCTATGGGTGTGGTGGGGTTTTGTGTGTGCGAAAACCACACTCGCATAGGTCATGATTGGGGGAATGCACGCTGTGTAAATGCGCAATTTGCACTTGAGTGACAATTTGCTGCATGCATTCAATAGGGAGTGGAGCCTACCGAGGGCGAAAGCGGCGCACGAACGCGCCTGCTTTGCGCGCGTGCTCACCGAAGGAGAGGTGTTTGTCCAGTATGACACCCAAGTATTTGGCTCGCTTCTCCCAAGGGATAGTCTTGCCGAACATGGTGATCGGACGGGGGGACCCACATTTAACCCGGGTCGTCCGTTTTGTACCCTTGTAGGGAGGTGCAATTAGTGGCCGTTGTAATGCGTATTTTGACAACATTTTTTTTAACGTTACGTGCTAATGAGATCTGTTGTGTTTAGGAATTCTAACTATTGTTAAATTAAAGGTCTTTAAACATGCTTTCAATTGATACCGATATTAATTGGTTTTAATGTATTCGTTGATGGCGGGACATGCTTGAAACTTATTTTCGGAGAAGTGCGATTTTTGTGACGCCGAATGTACCATGCTTGCGCGGTCGCGCGGAGACATGCATGCGAACACAACCTCACCAACACGCAACACGCTGCTTGACACGGAATGGACGAGACGGCCTGACGTGGCGCGGGCCACGCGGGCCACGCGCCCCCGCCGCGCGGCTCCTGCCTCGCCGCGTCTTGTCGGGCGGGTCATTCATAGAATAGAGAGTAAAGGTTTTATGCAAAACAACACACTTTAAAAATTATAATAATTACGTAAAATAAAAATAAATCGTTTCTATAGGTTCTGTACCAGCTATAGTTAAATCTCTTAATATTTTCGTGTATGACTAGATACACATATATGTGGTAATATTTAATTAAATAGTTGCATCTTAATTAATGCAATAATATAGATAAAAAAATCATATTGTTTTACTAATATCGTCATGAGGACCTAAAGTTATTTAAATCCCGCGCACCGGCTGACTGGCTGAGTGACAAATACTCGTATGTGCAAACTTGGACGCGTGCTGCGTTGATATGCAAATAGTGCCGAAACTTGATTAGTAATATTAGTTGCAAAGTGTCGGCTGTGCAGCCGGATCCAAGCCGGCTCACTGCCGGTCCGGCGCTGGCTGCGAGTTGCGACCAGACGCAGTGCGACACTGCAATGCGTGCCTGCACCGGTCGCATGGTCGCATCATCCAACGATAATTTTCTACATCAATCTGGGGTTTTGTAAGTAGTTGTGGGTTCGTTTTTTTTTATCGTACTACATAAAACGCATATAAATTCCTAGAATTGTATGCGAACTATTTAAAGCACACTTTTAAATCTTTTGACCGAAGTTATGGTACTTACCTTCGTGTCAAGTCGATCCCTCTCTCTCGGGTTCAGTAGGCTACTATAGTGCAGTCATTATGTATATTGTTGTAGAACTCCCGGGAACTCTTTAACTTTTAACGTTTAAACTAAGTGGACTACTAAAATTAATCCTCCATGAGCGTGACGCCGGCCGCGGTCGCCGGCCCGGGACCGACGGCGATTAATAGGGTTGTACTCTAATGCGGTCCACTGCCACCCAACTACCACTAACTTGCCTCCACGCACTCATTTGTGACGACTTTGGTAAAGGGATGGAAAGTATGTGTACCTTTAATATATTTCTATTTCCTGAAGCAGTAGTCATGATCCAAAATAAAAGCATGTTACAGCGCGGCGTCGAAAACTTCAAGTTGACGTGTCTGCGGATGTCGGCCACGTCGGCTCGTCACAACTTTTTTTTTTAAACTTCGATGAACTCTGATAACTTTACCATCTGAACAAGCGGAAGTCCAGTCAAACGAGTAATCAGCGTCTCAATTCTCTTTTTAAACTCAAGGAAATTAAAAATGCATACGTTTCGCCGTGCTTAGCAAAGCGTTCACCAAATGATGGCAACCAAAAAATTATTCGAAGAAACTTCTCGAAAGGAAATACCAGAGGGGTGAGGGATGCCGCGTGACAGCGTAAGCGTAAATAAGTGAAGCGGCAAATTGTCCATTTAAATTGTATGAAAAGCTGTGGATTCGGCGGGTTTTTGCGTAATGGCCGAAGACTCGTGGCGCGCACACATTTATATTCCGCCGCGCGCCCCTTGCGCCACCTCGCAGGCGCGCTGCGTGGATGCGGCATCTTCGGAACAGGTGCATTTGGCGGGCGGTTGAAGACAATCGTATGATATATGTTCCAAGCCTAAAGTGAGTATCACAATAGGTACTTACCTGGTACTCCAACTCATCACTTCTGTTTCCATTACCTATCCATTCAGATGAAGAATTTCTAGTTTGCATTTTCCGCAGTAATTCCCGTCTGCTCGACGAAGACCGCCGTCATGATAGTAAACTCTGCATTTAAATCCTCCTTTATGCCTCGGTATAAAGAAACTCTGCAATATACATTCATTTTGATTGGAAACAACGGACGCTGTCCGCACCGAAACGGCGCGCGGCGCGACTCGCTGATAATTGATAAATGACTCAGAGACTCAGAGAGAGAGATAACTCAGAGGTCTCTTTTAAAGTCCAGACATAATCTTGGTCAGATCATGTGAAGACCATGTAGATTTGTGTCTCAAATGGTCTTTTGAGGAAAAACCACACAGATTGAGTGGACCTGTCCAGTCAGTGCACGCATTTGTCAGTAATCGTGCAGCTCAACTTAGAACTTAAGAAGCTCAACGATTCGACGAACAATACCAAAGAAAGGACATTTGGGTAGGCCACAAAATTACCCAAACTGCCAAATTATGATTAAAACTAGCTGAGAGGGAAAGCAATAGCAACAATGACCCACATAGTCTTCACATTCACAATATTAAAATAATAATCATGTATTTAATCTCTTTAAATGTCATCAAAAATACAAACAACGATTGATATAAATTAATATATTCTGACCCAAATTATAGGTGTTAATCATATTTCCCTTTTAAATAGAACAGCACAATTTGAAATTTTTGGAACTCATCAAAACATCCCTTGTTATATTGTATCATTTACATTTCGCCGGCTAACTCTCCGCGAATTTACAAAACAAGTCATGTTTCAACAATTTAGCGCAAAGCCTCACGTTTTCACGACGTAAGCTGTCGTTATCTGTCCGCCACCGAGTGCGCCATTTTTTCAGCTGAGCCTAGTCTGAGCGCCGTCGTCGTCCGGAGAGATGCGGAGCGATGCGGTGCTGCGTGGTGCGGTGCGGCGCGGTGCGGCGCGGTGCGGCGCGGGGCGGGTGCCCTCCAAACATTTGCATACATTTACATTATAATCCTTGTTGTTGGCGGTACTCACGCAGCATTTGACTCGGATATTATTTAGATTACACGAGGGAGGCGGTGCATTAGGACACCGCGGGTCAAATAGTTTTATTGACTTTGAGAGTGGAGCTCGTTCATTTGTTTATGATTAATGTTCTCGCAGTTCGCTAAGTTAGCGCGTGGCGGAGGTGAATTAACGAATGATGAACGAGCCGCTCACTATTTATAACAGTCGTAGTCGGTGCGACGCTGTTTATGAGCAAATAAATACTCGTTTAATAATTTCCATCAAATACCGTTCTCGAATGGAAATGTAATTAAATCTGGTACAGCACGAGTACAATGTAAATGGTTGTTTACGAATGTTAATTTAGCGAGCAAATGTTTGTGATTCAAATAAATGATCCTGCAATAAATGTAGTGAACGTGGCGCAGACTGTGACGCTCTATCACGTTCATACTATAATATTATAAATTCGAAAGTAACTCTGTCTGTATGTTACCTTTTCACGCCTAAACCACTGAGCGGATCTCGATAAAATTTGGCAAGGAGATGGATGGCATCCTGGGGAAGGACCTAGCCTACTTTTTGTCCCGGTAGCACGTTTCCATGGGATAAATTCCGACATCCTTGCGGGTGAAGCCGCGCGCAGAAGCTAGTAATTTAGTCTGTATTATGAAACTAATGTGTTGTGAAAGTATTAATTTAACACGTTACTAACAAAATTAATAGCGAAACTCATGTAAATGAGGATTACTCATTATAAACATAGGATTAACAATTAAAACCACACTAATGTGTTAACGGCCCAAAATACATTGATTACTATTAAATACACTACTTTACGAATAACAGAACTAACTATTCTGAAGAATGAATTATTAACTATTGTTAAGAAATTGTAATGAATGCAGACTCTAAAGTAAAGAGATTTCAGGGTATGTACAAGGACGTCCTCATCTTCGTCCTCATCAACAACTTGTGTTTAAATAAGAGCCGGCTAAATATTCCGGTCCGGTAGAGCGCCGCACGTCCGGTCATTCAGCCCGGACGTGAGGCGCCGGAGCTCGGACACGAGCCGTCCGCTCCACTGTCACAATGTCGCCGTGAATACGCGATACTCGGTACTATGGAACTGTCATTCTCTTTAATTCACTCATTTTAAGAAGTACATAACGTACGTCATACTCAGATCAAGTAAAAAAAAGTAGATACCGCACGTAGAATAGGAAACTGAAACCATTTTTTTAACTATGTGTGAGTCAAAGAAGAGTTGCCCCTTTTTTTTTTAAAAGTCTCTGAAAATTACGTAATAATAAAAATAGGTATTATGCGAATGCAAAAGTAAATCTGTCGGTCTGTGTGTTTATATTTTTATATTTACTGGAAACAATATTCTTTAACGTCAAAAAATCAAAGATATGTAAAACGTATTTCCTACGTTCAACATCTCTTTGAATTTTCACACGTTTTTATCACTTTATAAATAGATAGTCCAGTGGGTGTGTGAGCAGGGAGAAAAAATACAGCAAAAAGTAAAACAATTTTATATTAGAAAAAATATCTTAATACAAAAAATTCGGAATTAATGAGTTAAAAACAAACCACACTAAATGAGGATGGTTGCCATTGTGGTTAATTTCGGCCCAGTCTTATAGCAGCTACCCATTCATCTCTTATTAAAATATTCCTTGGAAACCTAAAACCATAATATTTCATAGTAAAACAGAAGGTACATAATGTAAGTAAGTACTCAAGAATTTAAACAAAAACATAAACAAATTACAAAATAAATATTTACCTTGACTTCAATTAATGTAACATAAAATCACGTGATTAAAAAAAAACAGCGTTCTGTCCACTCTCTAATTATTATTTTTTCTATTACTGCCTACAATTTACTTACCCACATTTTGGGCTAATAGAAATAAGAACTACTAGCAACTTTCTCCCGGTACGTCATTTCGGGATATTGACATTATCTGTTCCGAATAACCTCAAAATAGTGTTGGAATGACAAACAAAAAATAGTTTTATGTGTACATACGTGTGAAACGATATTCCTTCAGACTGTTTGTTCACTTTTGTATTGTTTTCGCGCCATTTAATTACACAGGTATTTTGTAAGCAAATTTACTGCACGGCGCCCCATGAGATACTAACGAAAAAGAGCTTAGTTTGATGCACGTGTGTGCGTGAGCGCGTGTGTTTACTTGGAGGAGCTGAGTTTTGTGGCTTCACTAACAACAAAGGCGGCGCGTTATCTACCTTTTTTTACTTGATCTGAGACGTCATAGTACAACTTTATACTTACCGCCCCTGCATTCTCCAAAGGGTTGGGCAGAGGTGTACCTATAGGACGCCCTCATTTCACCAGTCTGTTATAAACCAACACCAAAATACCAATAAAAAATTATAACAGAAAATAAAGTTATAGATTGTGCATTACAAAATAACCACAGTCTGCAATCAACCAATACCTGGAGAACAAATATACAAATTGCCCCGTCCCCTCCACCTGCCACTAGATCATAATAAAAAAACATCGATAAAATATTAGACCAATATTCCAACGGATTTCCAAACATTCCATCTGATAATTCTTACCCATCGCTTTATGATCAACATTCAAATGATAACGTAAAGTAGTCCCACAAATAGCCCGAGCTGTGTGATACGCGCACCGAAGAGTTCATAAAGATAAAGATAAAGATAAAGATCAATTTATTTGTTTAACATGAGTAGATTACAATACATAGATGCATGCAATGGTGTTAAATACAAGGACGTGCTACATGCTATACCATAGAAGGCGTACAAATCTTACAGGTTTTCAAATACCTAGTCATTATAATTACAAAAATAATAAATTATAATTAAATAGTACCATGAAATTGTCACAAATTTTAAATGTCAAAATTTATCGTTTAAGAAGTCAGATATACTATAGTAACATTTCATGGTCAACATCTTTTTCAACTTTGTCTTAAATAAAGGTGTACTTAATTGTTTAATGTCCTTTGGAATTTTATTATACATTTTAGGAGCCATACAGATTATACTTTTGTGCAGCATTGCAGTCCTAGAAGGGTGAATGCATAGATCATTGTTGCGTCGACTTCTAACGCAATTATCCGATAACCGTGGAAACAAATACATATTCTGTCTTACAAACAATGCTACTTCCAAAATGTATATGCATAGCAGATACCGGTATCATGAGCATGACAACTGACAACCTGATTACAAAAGATACGCAGATGCAGTAGATCAAATACAAACAACTTGAATACGAAATACTTGCTACGGGGTAGGCGGACTACGGCATTCGCAGGCTATACTTATACATACATAACCGATTAACGATTAAATCATTTGGCTCTGTGCAGTAATGATTTGTTGACACACTGCTAGGCACTTTTTCTTTTATACTCGTAGAGCTAGCCGATGTACACGACTTTGTTCGCAAACGAATTTTCTACAATTTTTCACAAGACAAGTTATTTGCGCAAATTTTGTGTTTGCAGTGATCGGAACTTCTGTCATTATTCTGTACTAATAATGTAATGTAATAGGTGATGCATTGCGGTGAGGTGCGGGTGCGTCGGGGAGGTGTGTTTAATCCATCAGTTGAGAGCACCGCTGTCACAAGGGGCGTGACACTGTGATGTGACGTCAGCGTGACTAGCTCCCGACCACGATCGCTAAGTAGCCCGTGACAACGGACCACGGGATGTAGGCCGATAGGTGCTGATGACCGATTAGGGAATGATTAATGTAGAGCTATTCGTCCAAACTTTGTGAAAAAAATATATAATAATATTGTGTGAAGTAGGTACCAATGAGATTATCGCTATGTTCTGAGTACGTGTACAAAAGTACTGTAAGTACGTGTACTTCGGGGATGGTCCTGATAGCCGTGTAATACCTCTCCACTCCCCATAAGCACCTTAGGACGTGACCCATTATTGAGTGTGCAAGTCACCCCCTGCCATTTTATCTATGTTATCCATGTATATATGTAAAACATTGATCATGCAGGGGCCATAGTCCTTCCATAGTGCTAGGTAACCAGTCCACTTTAGCCATCCAAACACATATTCCAATACCAACCGAGAGTCATCGTTGGATGCTTTTGTATAGTGCGTATAGGGATATTCGGCAGTTGGTACCTCAACGGGCCTCTGTGAGTTGGCTTCGGCTCCTCGTACACCTTCCAAAGATCCGGGACCTGAGATATGTCAAAAACATTTGAAATAATAATAATTCTTAATATGTTTATGCAAATGACTATTATTCTTATCTCAACTTTTTTTTTTGTACTTTATACACTTTATTGTATCCTAAAGAGTTACATTGGTACATTCTAAGTTGTGTACGTAAGTGCCCCGATGCATGGGAGCGGGGCGCGGGGCGCGAGTTGGGGGGGGGGGGGGTGTCCGCTCCGGTGCATATCATTGTTTTTCAGTTACTTGGAACAATTTTCCACTGAAGTACTTATGTTTTTTCACTTGTCAAGGTCGGCAACGCAGTGATGATCAAAATTCTTTTTTTTTCTATCTTTGCCGTATCGGTGCCGTGGCCGGGCCGACGTATGAAAAAACACCAATTGGATCCGACACTCGGTAAGCATTGCTGGGTCAATAGCGCATTCCTTATTACTCGCAGATGTGAGACGGTATGTCTCGACGAAAGCATACATCAAAAACGTACGCGAGTTCTTAGTGCGTCACTCACCGTAGACGTATGATAGATATAGCGCGCCGCGCGCCGTGTCGCACGTACGTGCGGTATGCGCGGCGCGCTCGGCACGCGTCATCAGACCGGCGGTGTACCGACACACTAACACGTAGTGCAATACTTTAGTCATTGGTTACATTCCACTGTGTTAGGTATTAGGTAAATGAAGGGCTCAAATCAACTGATTACCAACCAATGAACCAACCAAATAACAAGGTTGATGTCTTACGACGAGTTACGTATCTCTGCCTCTTCTGGGGTGACGTGCGACAGTTTCGTTACTGCTGCAGACGCAAGGCGGCAGCTGATTGATATAACAGTATGACAAACGGTGATGCACCCGCGTCATATAGACGAGTTCCAGCGTCGTTAAGATTCAGGCCATCAGTCCGGCGGGACACGGAGCACTTTGATGAATAGTCGATCAGTGTGACACATTAGGGCCGCGCTCCGGTCGCCCGGACACAGCGCCTGTCCGGCTGTCCGGCAGTCCGGCACCTACTGATGATGAAACGACGCCGGATGGCCTCGGGGATTAAATCGAACAGTTACGGTATGAGGGATTAACTGATATGGAAGCGGCGCGCGTTACGCCCACACAGTGGACACTTGGACAGCGGCTCAAAGTAAAACCTGCGCGGCTTACGATGTGAGAATGATGACCTGCAGTTCGAATGTAGCGTTTCACAACTGTAAGGTGAAAATGGACATCTTGATGATTGACAGATAAGTAATTTTCCATGTATAGATGGAAGTTTGTAAGAGCAGCTCTGAGAAGGTTATCTGTGGCAGCATGACGTAGATATTTGCGGATACTTCCGTAAACGTACCTAGGTACATAGAAGTAAGGAATGAAGGGTTCACCAGTACTTATGCAATTTATTTATTGGAGTGCTTTATACGCACGTACATACCACCACTACATACAGTATCACGATGCTGGTCATGATAAAGCTATAAACCAGTAGCCAGAAGGCTAGTAAAACGGTATTGTACCAAATAGGTTACAAACTGATCGAGTGAACTCTGTAACGTCGTGTACAGTGTCTCTGTCTGTGTGTAGAGATGTTCATTTAGTAATCGCTGGCAAAGCACAACAGGTGAACAAGAAAATGCGATTAGCAGCGCGCGGCGGTGACCAGCGCGAGCGGCACTACGAGTACGAGCCGTAGTTAGTTCATACGAAGCCGGTCGTATTTGTGCTCAGTACGAGCCGTAGTTAGTTCACACGAAGCCGGTCGTATTCGTGCATTCGTGCTCAGTACGAGCCGTAGTTAGTTCACACGAAGCCGGTCGTATTCGTGCATTCGTGCTCAGTACGAGCCGTAGTTAGTTCATAAGAAGCCGGTCGTATTCGTGCTCAGTCGCAGCGACACGTCGCAGCTGTTCCAATAACCAGTACAAGTAACAATTGTGTGTATTGAAACATTTGAATACAAATTCTATTTGTATAACGTGTGTAAAACATTTCGCTCCGCAATCATTAAACAGTTTGATAAAGAAATAAAGATGTTCTAAGAATTTACATTCACAAGAGTAATTACGCAATCTTGATCTGAAGTTCGTATCATCTCGGATCGGTTCCGAGATAGAAAAGATAAGATCCACAAATCAAGATTGCGAGTTGCGAGGAGACATACTCGATGCGCGTAGTACGCCGTAGTCGTATCCTTCCAGGTAATCAGTACGCCAGAGACCAACACGAGCTCTTCAAAATGAGTGTATGTAATACGAGTTCCAATGTCAGTAAATGATTCATGAAACCAGAGATTCCTGGTAATCAATCAATTTAATTTGGGGGACTATGTAATAGTTCTTAGAATGCATTTGTCTGTACAATATTGGAGGCGGTTCTCAGACAAGCCGTTCATTGTGTAGTCTAGACTTGATTCCAGGCTGACTGGCTTACACAACTCGCTGCTCGGAACGTAAGCCACGGCTAGCTGCACAGCACACTAACCACCGACTGTTGACACGCACGCATTGCTTTCCATTTTCATTACCCGACTGGCTATACTAAACTAAGTCACAAGTTTCCTTTCTTGACATAATAATTTCCGTTTTCTCGCTGTCATGAACATAATAAGGTCTGGGTTCAGTATCGGATACTCTTAAATCTCTGAAACTGTTATAGTTCACCGATGTATCGGATAAGTCGGTGGCAGCGACGCGAGGAGAGGGCTTTGTAGCACGAACTGGTAAACGATAGCGTGTTATTATTAATGTTAGCCGCGGGACGACTGCCGCCCTGTCCGGGACAGTTAATCAAACTGTGCACTGCGTCAAGTAAACGGTCCTAGTGTTGTATTATAATGACGGCTGCAGAAGGTCCACTTCTTATTACGGGGCTTGTGCAGTGCTATGGCAGAAAAATAATAAAACCCATGGACAGAATGCGTTATGGATAGGATTGGATAATTCACATTTAACAAGGTGGAACATCATTAAGTTATTTTAAAGTCATTCAATTATCAGTTTATTGTAAACTAGTTGCGCCCCGCAGTTTTATCCGCATACGCCTCGACCCCGTGGGAATATCGGGATATAAAAAGTATCTTAATGTCCTAATCCAGTCCATGGTCTACCCATGTGCCAAATTTCGTCCAAATCTGTTCAGCCATTTTAGCGTGAAAGCGTAACAAACAAATATACAAAAATCAAATCATTTCCCTTTATAATATTAGTTTAATTAGTTTAAATATTTATGTCTTATATTTGACAAAAAAAAAACTTTAAGAATCATATTATAATTAATCTTTCAAACAGAATTAGAAAACTTATCGAAGTATTCAAAAAAATCAGACACTCAGCCAATACTAAGTTAATGAAAATGATTTTTTAAAATTGTGCCAAGCGTTTATAACTTATTGCATCACTATCTGGGGGGGTGCTGCCAAAACTCATAATTTAATTATTGAACGCGTTCAAAGAAGTTGCTCTAGGCCCATGTATTTTTCTACCTCGGAGCTGTACAGGGTTAGTGAAGTACGCGGTAAGGTAAGTAAGTTGCGGTAGGCAAACTTTTTGTACTATTAGGTATTAATTTATCAGACAACATTCCAGGGTCTGGCTAAACACCATGATTGAAAAAGAAAATACAGGGAGAAGGCGGTTAGAATTATGTAAATCTGTGCCTTGTAGAACATCTTTTGCTCAAAGATTTAACTTGTTACTGGGCCCTAGACTGAATAACATGGCTAACAAAAAAAAACAAAAAAAAATCTCCATGACAAAGAGAGAGTGTAAACAGAAAGTGATCAGCTGGCTTCTATCATGTACATATGACGAAACTGAAAAACTGTTTCATGCCCCTTCAGCGTAGCGAGGGTTCCTCACTACACTGCTATAAGGACGTCTTGGCGCTCGATTGACGTTGACAGGGGGCGCTGTTGATAAACATTTGTGCAATTGTATTGTGAATTGTCACAAGGAAGGTTTTCAAAAAACACCTTGTAGCGCTTCAAGTGGGTCTTCTCCATCTCGCTCCGTGGTGTTCGCGAGCGATCGAAGCGGTCGGAGCAGCTCGGAGCAGGCCGCTGTCTAGTGGAATATTATTTAATTGAAGCTGACGCGTGGGCGGGGCCGGACCACACTTGACGAATTAATGTAAGCCAGTAATAACACGGGGCGGCGAGTAATTTATACCGGTAATGAATTATAATACATCATACCGGCTATAAACATGACTCGCTCACGACACTCCTTCACTGTAATACATAGTTTCCTATAACATAATTTACTCGCCGGTATTCGGAGCGGTCCGTCGTGCGTCGTGCGGGCGCTCGCGTGCTGCACCTGCACTCGTTTCGTGCTAAATATGTTAGTATTTTCAGTTTCAATCTCCTATAATATTACGATACAAGACCATTATCACTCTTAATTCCCTAGATGTAAATTGAAATAAGTAGTTGGTCGACCAATTGCATTTCAATCTAAGAATTTAATTTATGTGGCGTCTTCATAATTATAATATTAAACAGAACACGAAACCCACATAGCAGACACCTGTCTATTTTATGTCTTTATAAGATTTTAAATAATTTTCATAAATGCACTTGGAGGCTGTAAGTTACAACACAATCAGTGGTCGCGGGTGACGCCGCGGGGCGTGCGCCGCTCGCCGCTTGTAAACACCCAGCTTTAGTAAGTTTACATGCGTTCGAGATTGTTTTGTTTTCGGATGTCAATTACGAAGAAATAACGGTGTAATTATCGTAATAGCCGAAGTTACGGCGCGCGTAGGCGGCCTTATCTGTTAGGAGGTGATCACACGCGCGCATACAAATTGACACATTAAAGATGTGCGCCCGCGATTATAATCTTAATAGCTTTTTGAAATGAAGCTATATTGAAAATTTATGTGAATGACGGACGATTGGATCGTACGGCCTGATCGTTCTACAAATATGATGGTGTTTGTAGCGGAATCATAATTATTATCTTAGTAGAGACAATAATCATTTTCGTTATTTTAAGACAACGTTTTCTGTAATATTGATACTTGATTTAGTACAACTGCTTTAAACAATATGAATTATCTATTAAGAAGCACTCACTCACACTCAAACTCAAACCGTTACACACCGCGGCACCTGTCTCAAATACTGTCGACGTCGCGTGATACACTCCGCTACAACTGGAAAGTTTAAAATGCTTTTAGCAGATCAAATAGCAGAGTATACCGGACAAAACCAATAGACTAGGTAGGTATTGGTATGGTGGAAAACTAATTTAATTTGGGAGTATAAAAGTAGATGGAGTCAGACATATTAGGCGATAGCAGTAGTGTAGGGGCGCGTGGTTTTGGTCAACTAATTGAAAAACTTTTTGTCGCGTCGCACACGACGAGGGTCGCGCGACCTCTCGTGTGAACGCATCCTTATTGAACGACGTATTTAAGTCAGTTGGTTTGTTTCCCTATATATATTTCTCTTGGGTATAGCTAAGCATAAGCTAGTTAATTCACTGAAATAAAAAGTATTTAATTTAAGTACTCAAATTGAAATCACCAAGAATGTAAATCTGCGTCACACACGATGTATAATAATATAATAATAATATTTATTCATAAAATTACAAGGTATAAAAATTTGTACAGTTTTGCTTAAATGTAAATTATATTCCTAAGATTCACGTGCCTGAACTAGGTAATCCTGTGTTTCAGGCGAATAGTGCTAAAATATTAGCATAAAATTAATAAATAATCTGAAAGTTGTTAATAGACAAATAAATTATACTTATGTTGAATAGCCTTACTCTTAGTTTCTAAATTTGATACATACTTATCGTAGGTGAGTATACATATTTACTTTAACACAGTTAGTAAATTCTCTGTATCTTCGTAAGACATTCTTTGGAGAGCCTCCTTGAGAATTCTTTTACAATTTGTGTAGTTCAGGGAGTAAATGTTTGCTTTCGCGTTTAGTCTATTATATAGAAGAGGACCGAGGTACAGGTAAAATTTGGATATAAAAGCATGTTTTGTTGTATTTTGTGGGCAGACTATATCTTTACGTCTTTTATTAGAATGTTCAGTGCTGTAGGGTAGAGCTGTGTGTTGTTTTAATACAATGCCCATTATAAATAGTTGCCGAACTGTTAATACTTCACAAGATTTGTATAGGAGGTTGGTAGGAAAAAGGAAAGGGCGGAAAGTAGACACTTTAAGGATCGCCCTCTGAGCTCTCTCGATGGTTAGTAACCTTGTTTTACCCGCTCCACCCCATGTTGTAATACAGTAAGATAATATCGATTGACATAAAGCAAAGTAAACTTGTCTAACTATTTTTGGGTCAGCAATATAGCGTAACTTTTTAAAAACAAATATCAACTTGCGAATTCTATTATTTAAAGCTTCTATATGATATTTAAAAGAAAGCGTTTCATCTATTATGACACCAAGATATTTTGTTATATTTGCCATTTTAATTTTGGGACAAATACATTGGTTATCTGTGGGAATTGGGCAATAATGAGCATATAATGTTGTGGTACTAGTTGATGTTTGCTTGCGCATCGAAAACTTAATGTAATTTGTCTTGTCTGCATTTAATGTTAGTGAATTACATTGAAGCCATTTATTAACAACATTGAATCCGTGTTGCGCAAGCTTGTAGACATTTTTTTCTGAGTCAGCCGAAAAAAGAAGGGCAGTGTCGTCAGCATAAGAAACAATTTGGCCATGATTTAGATTTAGATTACAAAGATCGTTTATGTATATCAAAAAAAGTGTAGGCCCTAAGATACTTCCTTGGGGAACTCCGAAGGACGTGCTTTTTTCATCATCGCTGAGAACATTACCAATCCTTACACATTGGGTACGGTCCTCTAGATAGCTCTTAAATAGTTTCAGCTGGGTGCCTCTGATACCTATGGCTTCAAGCTTATGCAACAGAATAGGAATTGAAACCGTGTCAAAAGCTTTGGCAAGGTCCAGGAAGATTCCTATTGTGTGGTTACCTTTATCAAGTTCTTGTGCTAGAAAGTCAGTCAGATGGTGGACGGCAGCGTAAGTTGACATTTTAGGCCTAAATCCAAACTGCCGTTTAGATAAGATCGATTTATCCTCCAAGTATTTGTAAAGCCTTTTATTTATAATTTTTTCTAATATTTTAGAAATAGAAGGCAGTAAGGAAATAGGTCTATAATTTGTAACTTGATCTTTACTGCCTGATTTATAAACAGGGACAATAACAGCTTTTTTTAGGCACTCGGGTATATATTACAAGTAAGTACAGACAATGTATTTGTTACAAGGTAGGTACAATATACAACTTTGGAAACAATACTGTTTTAGAATATGAAAAGTTTTAAAACAAATGGAATGGAAAAGTCCATCCATATCTGATAGACAGCTTAGCTTTGGAACGTGGACGAGTCACTATCCGTGACACATTTAATACTTTCCTAAACCGTCACAACGGTCAACGGTCACAACAATACGCGGTGATGTGCGCGTCACAAAGCCGTGTTAAAATGCGCGTGTATCAATGCACGCCGCGTATCATTGCACGATGCGTATTAATGCACACACGTATGGATTTAATACGCGCCGGGTTTTTGGAATCGCGCCCTATGTTATTGTGAAATGCGACGCGCCGCTTAATTGGATTGCTTGGTATCACCCGCGGCGCGACTCGGCCGAGCCGGCCGCTCGTTCGCGCGCAATGAAGATAACTTACTGCGGGATATTCCGCACATTTTCATATTTTTCAACGCAACCCTTTGTTTTAATTGTGCGTCCATTAATACGGATTACTTGATCGATGCTGACGTTGTATTAATAAAGGCCGCTTCTTGTAACTGTGTTATCGTTTGCCAACTGGAATGGATTCTGTTGGACATCATCACATTTGTTTCTGTTAATGTCGCACTCGTTTGTGTTGGAGTTCGTTGCCTGTTAGAGCTTGTTTTACCTCTGGTCGACACGCCAATGGGATCCTGCCGTTTTGCCGAAAAGATTTTGCCAAAACTTCACTACCCAAACAAATTTTAGCTACCTTTTTTATACCAATGCAATGTTTGGAATGATTTTAGTACGCACATTTTCATTTGGTCAAATTTTTACTTGGTAGAATATTACCAAGGATAATGTCATTAAGGCATTTGGTCTTTAATCAAATGATTAATTACAGCAAACAATCTTTAGACAATAAACGTTTGGTCTAATGATTTGTTATGACAAAAAATATAAAGGCAAAAAAAAGTTTTTTTGGGAATTATTTAAAAAATGCAATTTTATTTTAACATAATCATTTATTCAAGGCTAAAAAAGCAAGGGTGGGATAGGATGCAAGAGCGAGCGAAGCGAGCTCGGGACTTAGGGCACCCCGACTCGGACAGGCTAGGTTAGGTTAGAAGGGGATGGCGGGGTCTGTAAGACCTCGCCATCCCCTTGGTGGTTATTTTTTTTTTAAACCACCCAGAAGTAGGAGCCCCGCTTGGCGGGGCTCCGTCGTCTAAGCCTTATAATAGAAATGGTAAATTGAAAACTGACGATAAGTACTAAATATTTGGCTTATTTTATTTTGCGTAAAATATGTTATACCAACTGAAATATTTGACTACATAGAAATTGGTAATAGTACTAGTTGGTAAAAAAGTTATTTTTTAAACGTTCACTTGCCAAACATTCGGTTTGCGTTACAATTATTTGTGAAGAGATTTTTTGCTAAGTAATAATTTGGCAAATGAAATTATGCGGAAAATTGTTTGGGAAGTGATAATTTGGCAATTTATTTGCGATGAAACAAGGGCGACCCCACGCCAATTGCTGCCATATTAATTATTGTTCTATCTATTACTCTATGGTTGTGATGTACTAACCATAAATAATCAAGATGATAATTTTATTTATTTTGTCGCACTTTGATATAATGTACCTGGTCTCAGTCTGCCACATATAGTCACATCACAACTGTCTCAGTCTGCTACACAGTCACATCACAACTGTCTCATCCGCCACACAGTCACATCACAACTGTCTCATCTGCCACACAGTCACATCACAACTGTCTCATCTGCCACACAGTCACATCACAACTGTCTCATCTGCCACATAGTTACATCACAATTGTCTCATCTGCCACACAGTCACATCACAACTGTCTCATCTGCCACACAGTCACATCACAACTGTCTCATCTGCCACACAGTCACATCACAACTGTCTCATCTGAAGTATCGCTACAATTTGATAACGGTAGACTGGGAGATAATAATTACCTAGGTAGGTACTAAAAATCTATTAATAACTTAGTGCATTATTTTTAAGCGTTAGTTGGCATTGTTGTAAGACAAACAAACAATCCTGCTCGCTCGGCGGGTCGCTCCGCGGAGACGATATATTAAATTCCTCACGGTCAGCAATTTACTCATTACTCCCGCAAGGGGGCGCCCCTTCAACTACTACCACAGTACACGAACACGACGCATTATGTAACACGCTAACCATTCTACCTGACATAACACTAAACAGCGTGTTTGGCAGAACGTTGAACATACTAAAATGGTGCATAGTCATCTGCTACTTACTCAGCCCTAATTTATTTGGCCCTACCCCCTGGATATTTTTTTTTTGCTGTCTCCTAGTTTCACCACTTTCTAAACTTTAAAGTGTAAATTTTATAAAAAATGGGGAACGGGGCGCCGCCGCCGCCGCACTATGGGTCAGAACCGTGCGTACCGTCTCAAAAATAGGTTTTCGTAATGTTCTATATTGAATATTGTGTTAATGCACATGTCTAACTGAATGTCCAATGCATATTATATAGCAGTTAAAATATACTATTTCTCATTTTTACTATTAGACTAAGGCTTGCAAGTTGACGCTCAAAGTTATGTCAATTATGTAGAACACAATTTCTCCAGTTTACATGGTCATATTTTCATTATTTTCACAGCAAATTTTTAAGTGTGATATATGGTTAGAATGGTTATGGAGTATTCTATTTAAAAATAATTTAAGTGGACCATTATGTGAAAACTGGGGAGGTATATAAATTATTTTTCAGAACCTAATATTTTATCCTTATTAGAAACTTTACATAGACTTTTGGCAGTTAGAAATGTCTGCCCATGTCGTAATTTTGATAGCATCACATAGAGCAGCTAATAAAGAAGTTAGGGCAAAAAAAAAAAATTGCCCGAATCTGCCCCCCTTGAAATGAAACGAAAAATGCCTGATGGGGGGAATATACAAAATATACCAAAAATGATTTTAGTTGTGATTGATGAGATTTTTGGATATTTAGATTACTTTTTTCTTAAAATTATCTATTTACTTAATCTTTAGGTAAGGTGGGAGTATTGGGTAATGTATTTTTTT
The DNA here is from genome assembly GCA_916610205.1 of Griposia aprilina. Classification (NCBI taxonomy): domain Eukaryota; kingdom Metazoa; phylum Arthropoda; class Insecta; order Lepidoptera; family Noctuidae; genus Griposia; species Griposia aprilina. Next base: position 372,178 of record OU744293.1, on the reverse strand, counting down.
TTTATCGTTCGGTCAGATGTGGTTAATGTTTTGTTATCACTGTGTGAATTACATGTTTATCATGTAGTTTATGTATTTCTCTATCGCGGTGAAGGAAAAGGGAGGAAATTGTAGTTGTTATTGTACATTATATCAGTACTACTAACCACCTTCGTAGATAGTGGTTAGGAACGTGATAAAGCACTAGACAATAATATTTTTTCACACGAAATTTCAGTATAAAAGTTATTTATTTACGTTGTCATTTACCAGTACTTTAGTGTGCTTTGACATAATATAGTCTTCACCAACCTCGGTAAAAAAGTAGATAGTAGTTAGAAGTAAAAACAAAATGAGTGAATTTGTTGTGCCTCGACGAGTATTATGCGAATTTTTCATTGATCATGGAACAAAATCAGAAGATATTCAAAAATACTTAGAAGAACACCACCATTTGTCGTCTGAAAAAAGTGAATTAGTTGTGAACCGTATTCAAAAATGGCTTATAACAGCGTTTAACGATCGGTGGACCAAATCTAACCGAACTAAAGAACGTTTCTTTAATAAAAATACATCGTGGTTAGACGGTGAATTTAAGGTACAATTCGAAGAAGCACCGTTTGATATTACACCTACAACATCTGGAGAACGTGGACGTCCGCCAAAGTCTTATGAAGATCTATCAGAGAAATCGAAAAAAAGGAAGAATATGGAGTTGGTACAAGAATATGGAAACGAGTATATACATAATGCATACGTTCAAGGATTGCGGTCTGAAGGAGAATTCGAAGAAGCTACTGTTGTTACAATGATGCGGAGTTGTGATAGAAATGAAAAAAGGATCATGAAGGAAAAATTATTGCATGAAAGTCGCAATGCAACAGATTTTACGGTGGATGAAGCTTTAAGCATATTTGCAGATTTAGATCTTTCGAAATCACAATACGGATTACTTCGAGCAAGTCTGATTAACAAAAACTTCGACATACTGCCATCATATAATATACTGACAAACGCCAAAAAACTGTGTTATCCTCCACCATCCAGCATTCAAATAACCGATATAAGTGCCAAAGTAAATCTACAAGATTTGCTGGACCACACTTCTGCTCGCATCTTAAAGATTGAAAATGTTTACAACTCAACAAGAAAATCTCTTAAATTGTTTACCAAGTGGGGATGTGATGGGACATCGGGGCAAAGTGAATATAAACAAGTTTTATCAGGTGAGAGTGATTTAGTCTCAGATGCAAACTTATTTATAGCGTCTTTGGTACCAATAAAGCTGACTGACACAGAAACAAATGAGGTAATTTGGCAAAATTCGGCTTGTTCGTCTATTCGTTATTGCCGACCAATTCTGATGGAATTTGCAAAAGAAACCCCCGAGAAAACCCGATCAGTGGTTGGTGATATTCGGGGTCAAATTAATAATTTGCAAACTTCAAAGATACACAAGGAGGAGCAGGTAATTGAAATAAGTCACGACCTATTTCTAACTATGGTGGATGGAAAAGTTACACAAGTTCTAACTGACACAAGTTCTGGAGCTGTGTGTACAGTATGTGGGGCTAAACCAAGCGAAATGAATAATTTGGAGAAGATTGAATCAAAGCCAGATAATATAAATGCTTACGAATACGGTTTGTCTACGTTGCACGCGTGGATCAGGTGCATGGAGTTAATTTTACATATTTCATATAACCTTTCATTTAAAAAATGGGCTGCGAGAACTCCAGAAGATAAAAAAGTAAAGAAGACAAGAAAAAGCTTGTACAAAGTTTATTTCGAAGCCGAATGGGATTGCACGTTGATAAGCCCCGACAAGGAACTGGAAACAGCAATGACGGCAATACAGCTCGGCGTTTTTTTGAGAACTACTATTGCGCTTCAGAAATTACAGGAGTTGACGAGGAACTTATTAAAAGGTTCTATGTTATTCTTCAAACTTTGGCATCCGGTATTGCTGTAAATCCAGAAAAAATTGGTGAATATACTCGCGCAACCGCACAACTATACGTAACAAAATATATGTGGTATAATATGCCTTCTTCAGTACATAAAATCTTAATACATGGGGAAAGTATAATAAGACATTTTGCTGTTCTGCCCATTGGTAATTTATCTGAGGATGCCCAAGAATCTCGTAATAAAGATTACAAAAAATTCAGATTGCATCACGCTAGAAAATGCTCTAGGTCCGCAACGAATCAAGACGTATTTCATGGTCTTCTATTTACGTCAGATCCTTATATATCAAGTATCAGAAAACCATCAGTCACTATTTCCAAGGAATTGTTAGACGAAGCTAAGAGCCTCTTAGCTATTTAAATAGAAGTAATTACGTACCTACATTAATTGTAAAATATATTTTTAGAGTGGATTTATATCATATTTGTCATTTATTTAAATGTAAGATTTATAGGTAAAACCTATAAAATAAAAGAAAATAGGTTTAATATCATAAAACTGTAAAATTATAATTCAATAAGTTAAACAAACTATGGTTTAATATTAAAAAAATACATTTTTATTTTTGATTTATTTTTTAAATATTAATGATTAAAGTTTTGACAATAAATGTGTCACTATTGGATTCTATATACTCTGGAGATACTACGTGCCAAATTTCAGCTATTTACTTCAATCAACAAAAAAGTTACAGATTTTTGAGACGGTACGCACCGTTCTGGCCCATAGTGCGCCGCCGCGCCGCCCCGCGTCCTTATGCAGGCTAAACTCCACCTTATGGTAGTGCTATGAATAATCGCAATTTCAGGGTGAAATAACAACATTGGTCATGTCTTAATACGTAGGTACAACAGACTATGATTAAAATAGTTTTAACGTTTGAAGTTTAGGCATTTACACAGGTAAGTAATTACGCACAGTTTAATATAAGTAGGAGTTAATTGCCCTTTCATCAGCGCATTATCATTGGAATGCAGCTCGATCAGCATGTTTATACGAAGTAGGAACATCCTTCAGTTCTGTTAATCTTTGTAAAAAAAACGCAAAATGCATTAATGTTTAATAGTGCATTGCATGCGATACATTTTATTGCCGTCAGTGACATTACGTTTTTGGTCGATTAATGCGTATACAGCATGTATCAGAAATGTGTGGTCATATTATCTGTCTCAGTCCCATACATTTGAGTCTTGTACTGAAGTTTTGTGTGGGAAAGCTGATTATTTTTTCGCAAGTACGATATTGGTCCTATGGAGAAAGTTGTTCAATTTGATGGTCTGTACCCTTAAACATGACCATATATTTCTGATACACGCTGTAGGAGCACGTTAAGTACCTAAGTATTCAATGCAAGACTATTCCATCGTCGGTCGTGGAGCCTGTATGTTCTCAGGAGCACATTGTATGTCTCTATTTGATCACAAGCTCAGTTACCCGCGCCACGACCATCACAACATAAGCAACTACAGCATGCTTCGACAAATTTATTTGTGTGAGACTGACGCCGACGCGACGCTTCAACGAATGAAACATTTCACGCTTTCGTGCTTTAGTACAAACTATGAAAACTGGTGACATGTGTCAAGTGCAACTGACAGTCTTGAATTTTTCTTAGCGTTCTTTCTGACTTTTTTCTTGTTCTCCGGCTCCTTAGGTTTCGTTGCGTGATGATTAATTAGCCTTGAACCTTCCTCAAGATAAGGCTATCATTTTTTTTTTCAAATTCGACTGGTAGTCCCAGAGATTAGCGCGTTCAAACAAACAAACAAACAAACTCTTTAGCTTTATTGCACAGGATTCCATTTCAAAGTAGATTTCTAGTGTTCCGTTATTTTAGTGATTAACTGGATTTAGTGACTCATGTCTAAACCTGTTCAGTAAGCTATTTCCGTCAGTTAATAATAATAATAATAATTTTTATTCACAAAACATAAACTTTGACAAAAGGTGTACAGAATAGTAAAAACAAAAAAACTGAATTACAATTTTAAAGATTAGGTAAAAGGTAGGTAGAGGTCGAAAGTCCAATAAAGTAGGTACCCTGCCCCCCAAACTAGGAAAATCCTGTATGTACGGTTTACGTACATACTGTCAGACTGCTCACGCAGCAACCTACTTTTTATACCGTATTTATAATGATTCTCAATACAATTTTAGTTAGTTGACAATTAATTACTTACCACGAACACCGCGGATTAGCATCCTACTCAAACTTAGTTGTGATCGGTACATCTAATAAACTTTAGTGCTACGAAATCTGTGCGTGTTTACGTCAACTCATCTCGACCGTAACTCCAACTTAAAACTTCTTACTAAAACTGCAAGTGTAAGGTGCCTACTACTACGGGATCTTACATTTAATGGTCTTTCGAGCCGCTCGGAGTAATTGTGTCTCTTGAAACGACAGCGAATCGGCTTGGCTGGTCTCCCACAAGCGGGTCGCCCCAGACAAGTTGAGAAAGCGCGCATATTCGTAGCGAGAGTACAAGAGCTTTGAGCAATCAACGAAGAGCAAATTACTCTTCGTGAACAACAATTTTAGTGGCGACTACAGTCAACTGCTACTACTGCAACTACTACTGCTACCACTGCAACTACTACTGCAACTACTACTACTGCAACTACTACTACTGCAAATACAACTACTACTAGTGCAACTACTACTAGTGCAACTACTACTACTACGTCCGGACTACAATGTGAACTGCGAGTAATCCGAGGCCTGCAAACTAGAAGACACCCAACTACGTGTTCTTCAAATCCAACTTTACTTCTACTGCTACAACTACGTTCGACTATTTCATCGAATAACTCAAGATGAGCGAAATTACTTTACAAAACGAAGTCTTCGAATCCATCAAGCGTCTCTGTACCAACTACAAAAAGGATAGTGCATCGCGAAAGGGGAAGGAATACTTGACTCAACGGTTAGTGTCATTGGAAAATCTCTGGCAAGACTTTAACAATAGACACAATTTATTACTTGAACGTGAGGATAAAAGAAACGACTATTTTACTGAAAATATTTTTGAAAAAACAAAACAACTTTACGAAACTACCAGAGTCGATCTGCTACAACGGTTGTTGGCCTGTGAAGGAAAACAGCCTGAAGTTGTCATCCCGCATCCGCAGGGAATAGACGCTAAAACCAAGGAACTACTTGACCGACAAGAATGTCACATAAAAGCACTTGAACGAGCAATGTCAAAGATAAGCATTGACTCTATAACTGAAAAATGGGAGTTAGAGGATCAGCTGAGCGTCCTGAAGAGCAAGTGGGATACCGTAGAAAGATGTCACTGGGAGCTAGAAGCAATTTTAAAAGGATCAAACGGAGTGTACAACGACTTATTTGCCAATAAAGAACGTCAATACGATGTCATGAAAAGATCTCTTAATTCAAAGCTATGGACTAACGCTAATTACCAGAACTCTGCACCTAGGATTCAACTACCGGAATTCACTGGAAATTACAGTCAGTGGATTACTTTCAAGGATATGTTTTTGGAGACAATTCACAACAATGCGAATTGTTCGAAGTCACAGAAAATGCAACACTTAAAATCTAAACTGAAAGGAGAGCCTGAACGACTAGTCCAACATTTAGTCGGCGCTGAAAACTATGAAGCTTGTTGGGATATTCTTATTCAGCGATATGACAATAGACGACTCCAATTCACAAACTTGATGAATACCTTGATGCAGTTACCATCCATACAGCAAGCATCTGCTGCTGTTTTGAAGAAAATGCATGACGTAATCAACGAATGCATGAATGGCCTACTTAACATCGGTCTAAATACATCAAGCTGGGATCCAATTATCGTGTATCTGATGGCACAGAAATTGGACTCAACATCTTATACTGAATATACGAGAGAATTAGAGCACCCAAAGGAAGTCCCAGAGCTGGGTGAATTCCTGGAGTTCTTGGAAACTAAATTTATGGCATTAGAAGCTGCAAAGGGTTACCAGAAAGATACTTCAAACCAACAAAAACAACAATTTAACAACAAAACTAAATTTAACGCAATTAAGCCATCATCTGAATCAAACAGAAGAGAAACATCTAGGATTTATCATACATCATTCGGAAAATGTCTCTTGTGCAACGGCTCTCACGTGATCATGCAATGCTCGAAGTTCATTGAAATGGACACACGGCAAAGAAATGACACAGTGAGGAAATTACAAATATGCAAAAACTGTTTGTATAAACATAGCGAAACCGAATGCACGTCACGCAAAACGTGCAAAGAATGCAATAAACCTCATCATACGCTATTACATTACTCAGCGCAAAAACAGACATCGAGGTTTAATACGAACAATTTGGGTCAGCGTTCTCAACAACGGGAGCAGCAACCTTCAACTTCAGCTGATCAAAATAATTCGAACCACATATCCAACAATAACATTACGGAAATTTTACTTACAACAGTGGAACTTCAAGTTAAGAATACAACAGGAAACTACATTAAATTGCGAGCTTTACTTGACCAAGGCTCGCAAGTGAACCTTATCACGGAGAACGCAGCTCAACGACTAAAACTTCCTAGAAAAAGGTTGAACGCCACAATCTCCGGCGTGGGTACTATTTCTGGAGATTGTAAAGGACGTCTGGAATTGGAATGCAAATCACTTTGCACTGATTTTGCATTTTCAGCAAGCACACTTATAATGAAAAAGATTACGAACAACTTACCTAATAAAACGTTCGAGAAAAACAACGGGCCTCATCTTCAAGGCTTAAAACTAGCGGATCCTGAATTTAACTTGTCAAGGAGCGTGGATTTGCTGCTGGGAGCAGAGATCTATTCGCAAGTAATATTAGAGGGGGTCCTAAAGGGAGATACTCAAACACCGACGGCTCAGCAAACCCGTTTAGGATGGATTTTATGCGGGAAGCTAGAAACTTTCAACTGCCATGTTGCTCTTGTGGACATGGACGACTTAAAGAGATTTTGGGAGACTGAAGATATTATACAAAACAATGAAGATACTTCTAAGGACGACTGGTGCGAAACATACTACAAAATGACTACTGAGAGAGAAAGCGGCGGAAAATACGTAGTGAAAATGCCACTGATTCCTGGTTATGAAGAAAAATTGGGAAACTCAAAGCCAATCGCAATCTCACAATTTTTACAACTCGAAAGGAAATTTGAGAGAAATCCCAGACTTGCCTCGATGTATAAAGATTTCATTCAGGAATACATCGATTTAGGTCACATGAAGCTTTCGACAACGACGTCCGTCAAAGGTCAACATTTCTTGCCGCACCATGGAGTACTGAGAGAACAATCGACAACAACTAAATTAAGAGCTGTTTTTAATGCCTCACAAAAGACCATGGGTGGATGCAGCCTCAATGATGTGATGGAAAAAGGTCCAAACCTGCAAAAGGACATCCAAGCATTGATATTACAATGGCGCGGGTATAAATATGTCTACACTGCAGACATTGAAAAAATGTACCGTTCCATTTGGTGTCATTCTGAACAACAACATTTGCAAAAGATAATATGGCGAAGTCAACCCACAGATAACTTACAAGAATATGAACTGCAAACATTAACATATGGAACAAAGAGTGCGCCATGGTTGGCAATGCGAACACTCAAACAACTCGCTTACGACGATGGTAACAAATACCCAAAGGCTGCTGAAATATTACTCCGTCACTTTTACGTCGATGACCTAATTAGCGGTCATAACTCGGCAAAACAAGCAAAGGACATTCAAATAACTATCATTAAACTACTAAAGGGAGGTGGAATGAATCTGCGCAAGTGGTCAAGCAATGACTCCGGGCTTTTACGACACTTAGATGAAGATCAAATTTCAAGAAATACATTTGATTTTAAAGGCGATGAACCCATGAAAACGTTGGGGTTAAGTTGGAATCCAAAGGAAGATGTTTTCATATTCAACTGGACTATAGACGACTACAACAAAACACCATTAACTAAAAGAAAATTACTGTCACAGATATCAAAAATATACGACCCCTTGGGTTGGCTGGCACCGATAACTGTGTTAGCTAAATTACTATTCCAAAGGGTGTGGCTGACTAAAATTAACTGGGATGCTGAACTACCTACTGACTTCCAAAACGAATGGTGGCATCTAAACAAAGAACTACATCAAATTAAAAATATTAAAATAAACAGATGGATTGGCAGTACGCAGAAAAGTATACAACTACATGGATTTTGTGACGCAAGCGAAAAGGCATACGCTTGCGTCATATACAGCCGAGTAATCGATGAAACAGGCAATCCTAAGATCACATTATTAGTTTCAAAAACTAAGGTGGTGCCAATTACTCAAAAAGTAACATTGCCTCGACTTGAGTTATGCGGCGCATTACTTCTCTCTCAGCTCATGGCGAAAGCAAAAGAATCACTGACAGAGCATGAGGTATCAGCTTACGGTTGGTGTGACTCCAAAGTGGTCCTAGCCTGGATTCAGGGAGACCTCTCAAAATGGGAAAGATACGTGTCCAACAGAGTGGGGAAAATAAAAGACGTAATTCCACCGCAGCAATGGTGTTACGTACGATCTGAACTTAATCCCGCTGACTGCGCTTCGAGAGGCTTGTTACCGAGCAAGATAATCGAGTTCAATTTATGGTGGGACGGACCTATATTCCTAAGAAACTTCGTGGAATCAGAAAGTCCTCATAGTGCGAATTGCCATTTTACTACTAGCAAAGCACTCAGAATCGAACCCACTGACATCAGTTTGCAAAATTACAATACTGAACATTTTGTTTACAAGCTATTGACGACCCACAGTTCGCTAACTTCAATAACAAGAATTACTGCTCGAATATTGCGATATTTTGCATCACTTAAGCAAAAATTGCAACCAGGCACTACTTACTTAACGACAACTGACATAAAAAACTCAGCAGAATATATAATAAAATATGTTCAGCAGAGTGAGTTTGCGCAAGAACACAGACATTTGAAACAAAACAAGTCAGTGTCACCTAGAAGCAGCATTTACAAGCTCAAACCTTATCTGGACAATCAAGGAATCATTCGCGTGGGCGGAAGACTACAACACTCCGAACTACCTACTAATATGAAGAATCCAGCAATTGTACCCTACAAAAGCCGCTTCACTGAGCTACTTATCGACCAAGCACACTTGATGACTCTTCATGGAGGAGCCCGGCTGACCCTGACTTATATACGGCAACGATACTGGATAGTTTCGGGAAATCGAGCTGTAAAGGGAAGAATACGCCGCTGTGTGAAATGTCATCGTTTCAACTCTACCGACAACGCTCAACTAATGGCCGATCTTCCAAAACAAAGAGTAACACCAAGTCGCCCGTTCACTCATACTGGTGTCGACTTTACTGGCCATGTAGACGTGAAACTGAACAAAGGAAGAGGAGTGAAGACCTCAAAAGCTTATATCGCTGTTTTCGTTTGTATGGCTACGAAAGCCGTACATATCGAATTAGTCTCAGAACTTAGCACAGAAGCATTTATTGCGGCGTTTCAAAGAATGTGCGCGAGACGTGGAACGCCCGCACATATGTACTCAGACAACGGCACGAATTTCGTTGGGGCATCCAAAGTGCTGAGAGAGGATTTTAGAAACTTCAAAAAGCTACTTTCTCCTGAGGTTTTTGACGAAGTTGGCAAATTAGAAGTACAGTGGCACTTCAACGCCCCTGCTTGGCCTAGTGCGGGCGGGATATTTGAAGCGGCCGTTAAGTCGTTAAAACACCACTTGCGACGAGTTCTCGGAGATCAAAAACTCACCTGGGAAGAATTTGCGACCTTATTAGCAAAAATAGAAGCTTGCATGAACTCGAGGCCTCTGTGTCCGCTAACAGAAGATCCGGAGGAATTTTATAATACTCTTACTCCTGGTCACTTTCTAACTGGCAGTGCTACGTTGTCATTACCTCAACCGGAGCCTGATGACAGAAAGATGGATTTGAGAAAACGCTGGCAACTTACAGAGCACATGCTAGATCAGTTTTGGAAGGCGTGGTCCAATGACTACTTAAATACTCTACAGTCTAGGAGCAAGTGGCACAAAACAGTAAAAAATCTACAAATAAATGACGTCGTACTAATAAAGGAAACAAACTTACCGCCTGGCAAATGGGCCATGGGACGAGTCATAGAAACTCATCCCGGCAAGGACGGTTTAGTACGAGTGGCCACCCTTAAAACCAAATCTGGAGTGATAAAACGACCTACTATCAAACTGACACCATTACCACTACAAGAAAACCTGCCCGCTACTGCAGAAACTACGAGCAGCAAAAGTGAGAAAGACGAAGAGATGCCTGAAAACCTAACAAGAAAAAGGAGCACAAGAACCAACAAGTACAGTTTCCTGACTCTCGTTCTTATGACTTTGATAGGAACGATGGGAATGGCACAATCATCATCAACTACAAATAACTTTAAGATGACCTCTATACCCAACAGTCAACCTATTTATTTTGATGAAGCCGGAAAATTACAATTAATCCACGATGAATGGACACTACTTATCTATTTTAACTTAACATCCTACTGGCAAGCTACAGAAAATATTAATAATTATATCAATCAAATTGATAGACTCTGTCAAAGAATCGCCCACGAGTTTACAGCATGCGAAACAGTCGTCAACCATCTACGTCATGAATTGCATCACCTTGAAAATTACAATACCATGTTACTTTCTCAGCATTCGCGACAAAAAAGAGGCTACTTTGATGGAATCGGAAAATTAGCCAGAACATTATTCGGAGTTTTGGATGAAGACTTTGCGCAAAAGTACGAGAAAGATATCCAAAATTTGCAAACCAACGATAATTATCTGTTGCAGTTGATGAAGAATCAAACTTTGATTATTGAAGCTGAAAACAACATTATTAAAAACAATACGGAATTCATGGACAAACAATTTCACGCAATACAAACCTACATGAGCCAGACTAGCGACGCAATCACAAAAATTGAAAACAGAGCGCAAATACTATACACAGTAAACGATGTGAATTCTGCTGCCTTAGCATCAACTTTAATTTTGAACGATTTGCATCGAATTCAAGAAATGTTAATGAATGCTCTTGCCAACATCTACCGAGGTCATTTGGATACGCACTTGTTTCCAGCATCTCAAATAATAGAACAGCTCAACATCATCTCTGGAAAACTGCCACAAGGACTAGCTTTACCAATACAGGATATACAAAAGAACTTCCGAGATATCTACGAACTGATCCATGTTAAAGCTCGAATTACAAATAACTCTCTACTTTTCGAATTACATATTCCACTTTTAAGTGATGAGGACTACAGAATATATCGGGTGATACCCATACCGTTCCTGAGACAAGGACAATTAAAAATTGTGCAGTCTTTCACCAATTTCATCGCCATAAACTTCGTGAAAAATTCGTACATCACCATGGAAGAGCAAGATATGCGTCAATGTACGTCATACGGAAACGACGAGTACATTTGTATTTCACGTCAGCCAGTATTTAGCTTACACGACAAAGATGCACCTTGCGAGGCCAAGGTATTCAGTCAACAGACGTCTTTATCATGTGTCATCAAGGACGTAACCTGTAAAGAGACATGGATCCAATTACAGAAACCTAACTGGTGGTTGTTTACATTGTGCGTTACACAGCTGATGCGCGTCATATGTAACGATCAAGTTACGCCGACGGTCATCAATTGCACTGGAGTGATTGTCTTGAAACCAAAATGCATACTACAAAAGAAAGATGCAACTATATTCACATACAATCACTTAGGAAGCAAATTTTACATGGAGGCGGATATTCAAGTACCCGTACTTAACACCACCATCAACAATATATTCGACATAAGTTGGAAAAATGCACAGTTGAATATAACGGAACTGGAAACATCTGCAAAAAGCATCAAGTTTATAGAGAAGCAAATAACTCAGCAGAAAGAGCAGGAAAGACTACCCCAAGAGTCAGACATCTCGAGCCACGACATATACCTTTACTCTGTGACTTCTTTGCTGTTGGGAGGATCTGCTTCGTTTATACTCTACATTTTTATAAAACGATGGTATAAGAAAACAAAGAAGCCAAAGCAGCTTAAAGGAATCGACAATCAAGTCGAAATCGAAATGCAAGAAATACGAAAAGCGACACCGCCGGAGCCACTATACAGCGATGCGAGGCCGAAAAAACTATTTCACTTTGAGGAGCTGTAAAATTTATGATTTTAATGTTTACATGTTTTATATTTACTTTTACACTTTTTACTTTTACGTTTGTGAACTTTTTATATTTTTATGTACTGGATGCTCATCTCGCCCTTTCCCTTGGGAGCATGTACGGTTTACGTACATACTGTCAGACTGCTCACGCAGCAACCTACTTTTTATACCGTATTTATAATGATTCTCAATACAATTTTAGTTAGTTGACAATTAATTACTTACCACGAACACCGCGGATTAGCATCCTACTCAAACTTAGTTGTGATCGGTACATCTAATAAACTTTAGTGCTACGAAATCTGTGCGTGTTTACGTCAACTCATCTCGACCGTAACTCCAACTTAAAACTTCTTACTAAAACTGCAAGTGTAAGGTGCCTACTACTACGGGATCTTACACTGTATCTTGGGCGGCAGTGTCTTCGCATTACAATACAAACAGGTCGAGCGATTTATGTGAGCATAAAAAATTAATTAGAAATGATTTTTAATTATTAATTAGAGAATTGTCAAAGATAAGATTATGAACTGGTGAGATGAAAAATTAATTGTCCTTTCTTTGGTATTGTTCGTCGAATCGTTGAGCTCCCTACGTTCTAAGTAGAGCTGCACGATTACTGACAAATGCGTGCACTGACTGGACAGGTCCACTCAATCTGTGGTTATTTCATCAAAAGACCATTTCAGACGCCAATCTATCTACATGGTCTTCACAAGATCTGACCAAGATTATGTCTGGCTTTTAAAAGAGGCTGTGACCTCTGAGTTTGTTTCGGCTTTCTTCTCAGAGTAGTCAGATAGGAAACACTGACTTCATTTAGTTTAAAAAATATGATTGACGTGTAAAAGTGTTTGTACAAACCTATTTACAGAAATAAATCATTTATCATTTATAATATCTTTCTTTACAATTTGGCATAGACAACGTTGGTTGAAAGTCTTGAAAGTAACAGTCTGAGGGTGTAGAAAAATTAAGCAGTTAGCTAAAAACATTCATTTTCTAGACAACTCCTGCAATACCAGCATGAAATGTAATTGAAAAGCTACACCAGATATTTGTAATTCATTGGCCTTATTTATTTAGATGATCCATAACCGGAAAAAGCCAAACGCACATAAGATATTTTAAGGGTGAACTGTAAAGTAGGCAAAAACGTAAAGTGCGCAATCAATTATCGTCAACTTCGGTCACTCCTACTCTAGCAGCCGTTCATCACGGATGTACTGACTCGTCCTCGTACGTGGGACTACTACCTATTTTATCTAAACTAATTCACTCGCGGTCAAATAATACGAGTACATGACGAAAATCCCTATACCTTGCCAATTAATGATGGTAATGTTTTGTGACGAATCCAGATTTATGCTTTATGCACATGATGGGCGGCGAAGATTCTACCGACGGACAGGGGAACGTTTTATTCCAGCTTTTTTTGAGGAAGAAGTGCCGTTCGGCGGTGGATCTGTTAAGGTTTGAGCTGGAATGTCTTCAGAGAGTCGCACGGAGTTAGTGTTGATAGAAAATGGTACGCTAACTAGTGCAAGATACGTGGAAGAAATTCTTAATAAGCATGTCGGCCCATATTTAATTAATATGGGTGAACATTCAATATTCATGCAAGACAAAGCCAGGCCATATCTGTATTGTAAAACACCATCAACCTCTTATGTGGTCATTGTACTCATCATTCACAACTTTTACTGTGGACCAGATCAGAAATCGCGAAAAAAATATCAGCCCTACGTTTTGACGTGTTATGCGAACATGTATGTAGGGAAAATCTGTTTTTCGTTTCGCGATTTTTGGTTTGGTCCATAGTAAAAGTTGTTTATAATGATGAGTACAATGACCCCTTAAGAGGTTGCTGGTGTTTTACCAATAACCTGTATAGCTCAAGTTGTAAATGAGTGTTTTCAAACGTTGACATCAATCGCATGGACTAGCCCGCGAGAAACCCGGACCTGAATCCAATTGAACACGTTTGGGACGACCTTGGGCGGTGTGTAACAAATCGAAACCCCGCCCCAGATACACTTCGAAACCTGAAAAATGCGCTGGCAGAAGAATGGGCCAATATCCCGCAACATCGCATAAGAAACTTAATAACCAACCTTTATTTATTCGACTTTTGTGATGATGTAATTTTGCCAATCAAACTAATAATGTCTCCAACATTTGGTGTTGTTTTATTAACTGGTAAATTATCTACAACATACAGATACATTCATGCCGCTAGCTCTATTATTTTGAGAGTAAATTTAGTTTTTCGTACTGACCCGTACTCGTATTCTTTGCCCGCGAGTGTAATATAAAGTGAAAAGATTACATTTTTTGTGTTTGTATGTTTGTTTGTTAGGCTTTCACGTTAAAACGGCTGAACGGATTTGGATGAAATTTGGCACATCGGTATAACATGACCTGGATTAGGAAATTAGATATTTTGTATCCTGTTATTCCCACGGAATCGAGACTTATGCGGGGGAAATCGCGGAGCGCAGCTAGTTTACATAAACTAGCTGCGCTGCGCGGTTTCCCCCGCTTCATAAAAACACGTCCACTAAGCGTCGCCTTGTCGCGCGTCGCTGAGACGCCGCAGCGCTTAAATAAGATCGCAGCGAGCTTCCATCCGTCGCGATTAGTTGCCAGCCGTAGCGACTCACTCGTCCCAGTCGTGCGTGTCGTACAGCTGCGCTCCACGCTACGCTCGCTACGGTATGTTCGCTCCACGCTACGCATACGGTATATTCGCTCCACGCTACTCATACGGTATCGGTTCGCTTTTCATTGCATTGCAAAAACTGGCCCAACACTACACTTTTTTTTTATTTTTTTAGCGACTAAAGTAGACTCAATTAAGTTATTATGAAACGTGGAAACCTGTTTATATAACTTAATGTTATTTTTATAAAAATTCTGTTCAGGCGAATTTTAAAATAAACCTTTGTAGCCAAAGGCATTCCCTGAACGCTTAAGGGTGGATTGTTTTTTTTTTAATAATAAACCAAGCTTGTTGTATCTTTTAATCACGTTGTTAAGATTATTATGATTTATACTTATTACGTCACTACAATAAATTAAGTTAAAAATAGCTTATTTATCTCTGGCAAATAAAAAATACAAATTGTAATAAAGATAAAAGGAATGCCTTCAAACCCATTATACCTCAAAACAAAAAACTGCTGTGGACCACCTTTTAGTCCCACAGAAAACTTGTTCAAATACTGTAAATGAGATAAACACCCACTTCTCTAATATTGGTAAACAACCAGCAGATAAAATAAAACCAGCTCAAAATAGTTATAAATTTGACATATCCCCAGCCCAAATTCAATCGTGTTAAGGCTCGTGCACACTGGCGTGACACAAAGGCAGCGCGTGCCACGCGACGAGCGGCGCCTTTGTGTTGTGCTGTTGGGTCGCGCCTCTTTGCGGGAGCCTTTACTTCCACCAGATGAAGCTGAAGTTTAAGCGTTGATTATGAATCTCAAGAATGACTGGGATACTTTTTGGGATTCTATTTACATATTTCGGCCAAGTTTCTTAAATTTGCTACACATTATCTATATAATATAATAATATATAATAATAATCTTTCTTCATGAATAAAGAAATATTATTATTATTTCCTTTATTATTATTATTTTCTTTTATTCATTTTTATGCATATTAATTACATTTTTAAATACTTTTACAAAAAATATAAAAACATTTAAAAATATAGAAAATAGTAGCCCATCGGCATCAAAGACAGGGTCCAAGCTGCCGGTGGTCAGGGGTCTAGAGAGAGGAACCTCCTCACTATGCGGGCCGTATCCAGAAGTACTGCTCTCTGAATTAAGCTCTTGACCCAGCTGCGCAATGAGAGCCTCCTGAGGTGTTGGTCGAGGCTCTCCGCTATTAGGCCATTTACTGAAACGATTATCGGTACAATGATTGCAGAGTCCACGCCCCACATGTCGACAACCTCGTGTGCTAAATCAAGATACTTGATTTTTTTATCTTTCTCAGCTTTCACGAGATTCTCGTCATGAGGGACAGCGATATCAACAATCATTGCACGGCGCTCTCGTCGATCTATCACCACAATATCAGGTTTATTGGCTACAATAGTCCTGTCAGTGATGATAGATCGATCCCAGTATAATGTGGTATGACCATTTTCAAGAACTGGGTCGGGCACATACCTGTAGTATGGTACTTCGGATTCCACAAGATTGTACTGCAAGGCAAGTTGCTGGTGGATAATTCTAGCCACTAGATTGTGTCTGTGCAAGTACTCACCGTTAGCAAGACGAGAACAACCGGAAACTATATGTCGGATGGATTCACCGGGACGGTGGCATGCCCGACAGATGTCAACCGTGCCGTCCTTGACAATGTATTTCCGATAATTATTCGTCATGATAACTTCATCCATAATCGCACAGACAAAACCTTCGGTTTCCCCAAAGAGGTCACCGAAACGCAGCCAGGATACAGACGCCAAAAAGTCTACATCAGGCCCATGTAGGGCCCGGAAAAAGCGTCCGTGAAGCTCCTTGCCTTGCCATACTTCCTTACGATCGTTAGTATCTAGTACTGCAGGTTTGCGCCAGTTCTCTTTTGCCAAGGAGAGCGGAGTGAGGCCCTTGTCCACTGCGACCACATCTCGGTGCATCCCCACGTCAGTTTGTAGGAAATATTCCCTGAGACTGCAAATCTCGCGGTTGTGGAGGGTTTTAGCATTTAAGAATCCTCGACCCCCACACTTCCGCGGGATGTACAGTCTCATCACTGATGACCGTGGGTGATGCATCCTATATGCCGTCAGCAATGTACGGACCTTCCTATCCAGAGCATCAAGTTCCGTCTGAGTCCATTTGAGTATGCCGAAAGTATACATCAAAACCGGCATGACCCAACCGTTAAAGGCGCGCACCTTGTTTCCGCCTGATAAAAGACTATTTAACACTTTATTCAGGCGGCCAAAGAAGCGCTCCCTCAACGATTGTTTCATGTCGGCAGCATTGATGCCTAATGCTTCCGACATACCCAAGTACTTGTAGGTTTCGGTTGAGGAGAGGGATCTAAGGTGTATAGAATCTGAAAGTTGGGTTCCCACGGATTCCATAATCCCCCCTCGCTTTACATGCATGACTGCACATTTGTCCACACCAAATTCCATCCTGATGGCACTACTGAACGTTTCCGTTACCTTCAGTAGCTCCATCAGTCGCAAATTGTTGGGGGCAAAGAGTTTCAAATCATCCATGTAGAGGAGGTGTGATATCACCTGACCACCTCTTCGTAACCGATAGCCTAGACCTGAATCCTCCAGCAGTGTGCTTAGAGGATTCAAGGCTAAGCAAAACCATAGCGGACTCAAACTATCGCCCTGGAATATTCCTCGCTCAATCCTGATCGGTTCATCGGTCCTCTGGATCTGTCGACATCCTGGATAGAGAAGGATCGTCCTCCACTGCCCCATACAAGAAATCAAGAAGGTGCGTAGAGTTGCGTCTATTTTGTACAACTCCAGCACCCTAATGAGCCATGTATGTGGCACCGAGTCATAAGCCTTCTTATAATCTATCCAACATGTCGACAAATCCTTCCGGGATCTACGAACCTGTTGGCTTATGGCCATGTCTATAAGGAGCAGCTCCTTAGTACCGCGAGACCCATTCTTACATCCATTCTGAGACACAGACATAATTGAGTTATTTTTAATATGTTCTGCAATTTTTGCTCTAAGAATGGATGTAAGAACTTTATAGACCGTCGGTAAACATGTAATTGGTCTATAGTTTTTAGGTTCCGCAGTACTACCCGATTTATGGAGCAGATGGGTTACTCCTGTCGTAAAGATCAGTGGTAGCGACCCAGTCTCTAAAGATGACTGGAATTGCGAGGCTAAGCAGGCGTGTGACCTTTGTAGCTATTTAATCCAGAAATTGTGCAGTCCGTCCGGTCCTGGGGATTTCCAGTTAGGCAACGGACGGACTGCACGAGTCACATCTAGAGGACTAATGCTAATAGCCTCCATTTCTGGTATTGAATCACACGCCTGTTCAACAACACGCATCCAATCACCTTCAGTATGACTGACGGGCACCGACCAAATGCTTCGCCAAAAAGCACTCACTGTATCACTATCCGGTGGAAGCACGTCAGTCACACCTTGAGTGGGAATGGGTCGCTCCCAAGCTCTGTATACCCACCTTTCATCTTTCTGGAACATGCGGTTCTGAGTGTACCGATCCACTCTTCGTCTATACCGACGGATACGGTTTGCCCATGCATTTATTATTATTATTATTATCGTCCCCCATCTGACTAAACTAATTGGCATCTGCCTTAAGCAGGTTATTTTTCAGAAAGTGTTCAAAAAGTCTATCCATACTGTTCGGCAAATTGTGCAGAAGACCGATGAGTACAACCAGCCGCTGTGTATGGCATTTGTGGACTAACAGAAAGCCTGCGATTCCATCGAAATATGGGCAGTTCTGGCCTCTCTGCAAAAATGTCGAATTGATTGGTGATTGAATCGTGGTTGTCTTATCCTGGATCTGGACAATCATCGAAGTGTTGAGGAGATTTTATGACGCTGCATCGATGATTGTCCAGATCCAGGATAAGACAACCACCACCATCCAACTGCTCAGGGGAGTGAGACAGGGGGATGTGACATCCCCGAAAGTATTCACCAATGCATTGGAGGGCGTTTTTAAGACGCTGGACTGGACTGGACAGGGTATAAACGTGAACGGCGAGTACATCTCACACATTCGCTTTGCCGATGACATCGTCATAATGGCAGAGACGCTGGAACAGTTAGACCAGATGTTGCATAGCTTAAATTGAGCCTCTCGGCGGGTTGGCCTCTGCATAAATTTGGACAAGACGAAAATCATGTACAATTCGCACGTCTTGCCGATTCCAATCCACATAGAAGGGTCGCTTTTCGAAGTTGGGAAGGAAAATGTCTAACTAGGGCAAGTCATCCAGCTCGGTAGACACAATTTTGAGAAAGAAGCCGACAGAAGGATCCGGTTAGGTTGGGCAGCGTTTGGAAAACTTCGTCAAGTCTTCTCGTCGCCAATCCCGCAATGTTTGAAGACTAAGGTCTCAACCAATGCGTCCTGCCCGTTATGAGACACGGTGCCGAAACGTGGACACTGACAGTCGGGCTGGTCCACAAATTTAAGGTGGCTCAGCGCGCTATGGACCGGGCTATGCTCGAGGTTTCTTTGAAGGATAAAATCAGAAACCAAGTTATCCGGAAAAGAACCGGAGTTACCGACATAGCTTGCAGAGTAAGCAAGCTGAAGTGGCAGTGGGCTGGCCATGTTTGTCAGAGGACCGATGGCCGGTGGAGCAGACGAGTACTAGAGTGGCGGCGGTGTATCGGCAAGCGTAGTGTAGGACGCCCCTCAGCTAGATGAATCGACGACCTCAAAAAAGTGGCTGGGACAGACTGGATGCGGAAGGCGCAGGACAGGGTGTTGTGGCGCAGTATGGGAGAGGCCTATGTCCAGTAGTTGACTGCGATAGGCTGAGTTGATTGTTCAAAAAGTCCCTTATTCCATAGTACCTCCTGACCACAAGGGAGGGAATAAGGACGATGTTGGAAACTACAGGCCGATCTCAGTTTTTGTGACTTTGTAAAAAATATTATAAAAGGTTTTGAACAAAAGGCCAATATCTTACTGTGTTGCAAACTTTCTGCAACACAGTAAGATATTGTCAAAAGCCCAGTTTGGCTTTAGGTCGGGAAAAAGCACTAAAGATGCCGTAAGTCAATAGGAAGATCACGTCACACTTGAAATAAATCAAAAACAGAAATGCGTCGGCATATTTCTCGACCTGACCAAAGCTTTCGACACCGTCAGGATTCCTTTCCTTGTAGACAAGTTCGATAATATCAGTGTTCGCAGGAGTGCTCTAATTTTTTTTAAGGATTTTCTTTGTGACCTTTCCCAAAGAGTTGATATAAAAGAGTATGTTAGCTATACTTGGGTTACCTATGGCGTCCCTCAAGGCAGTATTCTTGGCCCGAGTCTCGTCTCGGTTTACATAAATGACCTGTCTCCTGTCACTTATAAACGGTAAGATCTTTACCTACGCTGACGATATGGCATTAATATTTTATGGGGCCCCGGACCTGGGACGAAGTTCGATGAAATTAATCCGTTGGCTAAGGATCTAACCGCCTCACTTGGAACCTTTCCAAATCTACATTTCTCCAATTCGCTTTTTCTAAAATTAAACCTGTAAAGGAGGTCAACAAAAGCCTATACAACTTTGCCCAAACATGTACCTCGAGGTAAAAGTGCACCAAACCGTAGAGAAAAACTAGAGGAATTCGAAAAATTTAATTGTTATCCTTAAATAATTTATAACTAGGTACATAATAAATATTTTTTATGCATGTACATTTGCTTTACATTTGGTTGATAATCGGTTTGACATTATTTTCTAAATGTCATTTACATGTCTATTCTATTCTATTTTTTATTATGGCAAGGAAAGCTGATATCGACTATTCAACCAACTAAAACAAAAAAATAAAAATTAAAAAAATCTTTGATGATACAGGAGAACTTAATATATATCTTAAGGGGTTAGTACTGGATTGAAACAAACAAAAAGATAAAATTACATATATATATTATAATTGCTAAAACATTAAATATACATATAATATACCACATCCAGACAGACAGAACATTTGGGAAAACCAATCATAACTTTATATTATTATGGCGGATGAAAATCATCAGCGCCACAACCAGTTCTGGAGAGGCATAATTATGTTAAAAGGGAGGGAAAATTAATTGGAAGAGGGATCTGAAATTTAGGGAGACAGCTATACAAATTTCGAGGTGGGATGTTGTTAGAGCATTCTCAAAATATGTGATCCAGAGTGCCCTCCAACCCGCACTCGCAGACAGAGGAGTCTCGAACATGGATTTTGTGTAAAAAGACGGGAGTGCAACAAAAACCTAGGCGGATTCTACAGTGATTCACATGTCCTTCTGTTCGTTCGTGAAACAACAGTAACTGAAGCCGACAGCAGACAGCTGTCAAATTGACAGTAAAAAAAAGTTATGTAGTTGTGCTTGTGCCAATGATAGAGTTCCAAAATGGCGTGCTTTTTATTATGTTAAAAGTTATTTTATTATCGTCCCCAGGTAACCATAAGAAAAATATATAAATGCCATATTATTCAGTTTAATCTAGTGTATTTTATGCCACTAAGTGTAACTCAGTATTTTGTTTGGGAAGATTTTGGTGACTAAAGACTATAATATGTCTGCAACTTCGCTTCTTTAACGACATGTTCATGCACAGCTATCACTAAGTCTACACAAACATGTGAAATACCTTGGTGTGATTGGAGATGAAAAGCTTGGTTGGCGTCAGTACATAGGCCTCACCACAACCGCGCGTATAAGGAAATTTATATGGGCATTTAAAAAACTTAGATACATGTACCTAGCCGACTTCGAACTCCTTCGCACCGTATACTATGCACTCGTGAAGTCAGTCTTGGGATATTGTGTTGCTGTAGGGGGGAGGGGTGGATGCAAGACTTTTATGATTAACCTGGAAAGGGCACAAAGATCTCTATTTAGTCGTGACTTTGAGACCCTTAAAGGATGATTTCCACCAAACGGCTCGCTTCGCATCGGATTGGAACGGATTTTACAACCTTTAAACGATATAAAATCGTGTACACAGTATTGGAGTAGCTTGACCGCGGGCGTCTTCCGCGACACGCGGTCGTAGCCGAAAGTATGCTGCGACGCGCGATCGGCTCTGTTCCCCTGTCGTCGTATCCGATCATACATTCATCCGAATTAGAACATGTCAACACGGTAGGAATGAAACTATTTGACTAGGCACAGAAACGGATACTTTCGCAAGCGACGGTACGTAGCCGATCGTATGCGTCGACATCCTGCCGGACGCGATCGACTGTCGCCGCATCCGTTCCTATTCTTTCCGATTCGATGCAATGCGAGCCGTTTGGTGGAAATCATGCTTTAGATTCCCACCAGAGATTAAAGGCTCCCGCAAACAGGCGCGACGCGACAGCACGACACAAAGGCGCCGCCCGTCGCGCGGCACGTGGTGCCTTTGTGTCACGCTGTCGCATCGCGCCAGTGTGCAGGAGCCTTTATACGAGAAGTGTGAAGTACTTACGGTGAGACAGAATTATAATCTGCAAGTTGTTAACAAGCAGCACAGTATTACACCTTATATATGTTGCACAAAATAAGAAGCGCACCATAACTAACGTTTGCTTACCTTTGCGCCGTCACACGGCTTCTGCCAGCGGGTATATCAGCCACTTTTCTTTATAATAAGTTGAACTAAATCCTTAATATAAACCCCTTACGGCTCGTGAAACAAAAAAAGAGGTAACGATCTGGCTACTGACACAGGACTATAAAGCAACTGAAAATGTACTGCAATCAACCTAAACATATAAGAACAGCAATCATTGGTATTCAAACACGAATACGTACACACAGACAAACACATACAAATAATACACAGACCCACACATACCAGTAGGTACCTCCTATTTTTTTATTTAATTTTGACTAATCCTGGCTGTATTGTAATTTGTTTTTGTTCTAATTTTATTTTATTTTAATAATTATTGTTTTAAAGTTTTAATCTAATTATGTATTAATAATACATTTGTATTATTATTTACAATATGTGGTATTAAATGAGATTACTTTTCCTGCATATATACTTGCTTAAATGTTTCCTATATGGAAGAAGTCAGTGGCTCCTGAAAAACAAGTACTCTAGTCTCTAACCTAGCTTTACAGCCAGGTTCTCAAATTTCTCTGTAACCTCTTTATGGAAATAAAGAATTTAATTTTATTTCGTACTCATTTTGTTGTGGTTAAGTACATTTTGGTCTTCAGTTGTTGTCAGTACCTACACACAAGATGGTTTTTTGCTTTTCATGTTTCAGATTCAGATTCATTTATTTATTGTAAAACATAGGTACATTAAAAGTTCTTATTGGTAATACATTGAGGGCGCTATTCTTTGCCTCTAGGGCATACAAAACTAATAGGTTATACATGCAATATAATTAAAACAAGAAATTAATATAGATTTATGAACCACAAATAAACAAGTAAATAAATTTGATCATCTATCGCATTAAGAATTGTCAATCACACTGAACAATGTCGATTAGATAACTTGTTAAATTTGAGAAAAAAATAAAAAATGTCCGCAGTTATAGTAATAAAATGAAACTTGTCAGCACTTATTTAAAGTGTGTCAAAGAAATTGATTGTTGCCATAAATTAAAAATTGTTGCTCCTCTAAGTTAGTAAGGACAGCTATCGCCACCTGTGTGCAGTGCCACCGAGGGCTCTCGTGTGCCGCAGTCACTCCGGTGCAACGATGCCGCGCAAGCAGTGTTAGTACAACGCCGCTGTAAAATATTGGAGCACTGTTTAATATCACCGCCGGAGGATTATTGCTCCATATCTCAGTTTTATTGCGATTTGTGCCCCACCCCCTGCACGTCTGCCCGCCTCTCTCTCACCCCTGACCCGGTAGCAGTAGATGACTTGAGCTTTTTCTACAAATATTAATTTCTCGCGCCTCACCCACATAAATGTGAGGAGTAAAGGTCGCGTGGGTCGAGTCGTGTCGCGCGCTCACCTCGCGCGTTTCGTCTTTTGTCGTGTGACGTGCCGCGCGTCATCTTCGCGGTAACATTACATACTTATCGCGCACTTTGCATATCATCTGGAATTAGATTAATGATGCTGCCGTGGAGGAGTGTCCGTCCGCTCTATTTCTCCTAAAATATGTGGTATTCCTTAAATATTTATTTGTTCAACTTCCGTACTTAACTTCTCGCTAACCCGTAACTCTTAAGTGAGAGGTAACAGATAGCCGCGCGTCCAATTAGCCGTACTGTGTCACTGACGTGACGTCACCGACGCACGCCACTCACGCTATATTTTTAATCGCTTGTAAATAAAGTATATGAGTAAGTGTGAAGTAAAGGACCGCCTAGTGACGTGTTTCATAGTCGAAGCTGTTATAATTTCACGACTGTCACGAGATTTAAATATCTTCCCAAAGAAGCGTGATGAAGAGTCGACTTATTACTTTAATACGGTTGGGATGAGAAAATTATGAGATGGAACAGAAATAGAATGCTCTCGTGTAAAGTGGGTTGTAACTTGTAGATATTGAAAGATAACAAAACTTACATCTCCTGTGGTTTATAATGAAACTAACAGCTTTTAAGTTTTTACTTATAGGTATTGCAATAAAGTACTTAGTGCTTCTGCATTAACACACACAGTTACAGTTAAATATTACGACCACAGTCGATGACCGATGCTAACAAGTACGGATTTACTGAAGTTGTAGGTACGTCTCTAAATCTGTACCCATTGGTAAGTGTGTGCAGTGCCACTTTGTACTGTCTAATGTCAAGTACAGTGGGTCGCACGTCGGCGGTAGCACTGCGCTGGAGCTGACCCAGCGTAGTACGGAGTTTAATGAAATGAGAGACCATCTTATACAGGTTTTGGTACTTGACTTTATATGTTATGAAGTGGCACTGCACGGACTGTTTCCCTCGACTGGTCGCGACACTCGTCTGGACAGCATAGACTCAAGACGAGACAAGATCTTTATATCAGCGACTGAGACATGCTTTTAGGATGTTAACATTGCGTGTCCGACATCATTATATTTATACTATCCTCATATTTATTACTTACTGGCTGCCTGCAGACCACCACCTATTTGTGAAGAACCTCCATATTTAACACAAGTTACAACAGCAATAGTCGTTCACAACTAATATGGCCGCGACAGTAATACGGCTTTGTACAATCAGAGAACTGTGTGTAAACCTGTACTAAACCGAGTTCTCACGCAGCACGGCCCGCGGAGCAGCTGAGCTAGCCTTTACAGTACGGCGTCATACGCAGCGAGGACTCAGAGTACAGAGCACAGAAGGTCCACGACAGCGCACCATGGACGTTGAACCTCAAACGTTCAGTACAAACGCGCGATTGAAGCATTTTGTTCAACGTTTCTAGCAAGCTAGTTACTTGAAGTGGAGCTTCTGTAGTTTATAATGAGTGCGTGACGCAGTGTGGAGTGGCTTTAGCGGCATTTCGCTATTTTTGCCACACCGCGGCACCCGCGTCTGGCACAGAGCCAGCCCGGAGATACCGCGCCGGTTCTGCGTTCATTTAGTTAACGTCGGAATTTTAATCTTACCGGATTATCTTAAAGCCCACTTTAATTTGTTTGAACGTTTTTGTTTCGTTTGCGTCTTGCAGCGAGATGACATTAATTGTGCGTCGTGCGGCACTACATCTAATATTAATGATTGGTCGCGTGTCGTGATGTATGGGGTGTGCTCCTTGTATTAAACACTGCCCCACTAGTTCATCCGGCCGCGACCCCTCCCCTCTGTACCGCAGCGCGGATGTTGCTTACTATACTAACAAGCTTCAGTAATAGCACAGTCGATACATCATAATAGAAATAATTAATGAGATAAACAGAACAAGTTCTTTCCGAACAAATTTTAAAAATGAGCTTACTTTTTTAAATTCAAAGCGGTCGAGTGATGCTTTATACCGCTCATAATATTGTTAGAGGCGCGCACAGAATTAGGGACCTACTTAATTATGTTACGTATGTAATTAGGTACTTTATAATATTAACAAAGCAGACTCGGATGGTGGCTGCTGTGAGCCTGTGACCTACTTATGCCTACTTATATGTCAAGTACCTCATAAAAATAATACCAACAACTACTATATTTTCTGTATGTACTAAGTAGGTACCTGGCGTACCCACATTAGCAATGTACATACATAGATTGATTATCATAACTTAATTATTATTTTACGGCAATAGGCAGACGATAATAAGTGATATTAATATCTTATCTCTCATCTCGTTAAAGCTGAATAACATATTTGTAATAAACAATATTATTTCTAAAAACAAACAAACATAATCCTTATTAAACTATTTATTAAACCATCCGAAGATTACATCCTACACATAGATGTTAAGGAACCATCACTGATGGCAGTGAAACTGTTCTCAGTCGTGGCGCTAGCAGGTTGTGGCTGATAGTAACGATGTTCGTTCAACAGCATCTGCATCATCATCGCAGCCGAAGGGGTCTGGTGCTGGACAGTTGGTGCAGCTGACTGACAACACATCATCGTCAAGTACATAGTCACATAGACATAACCTTTGTCTTAGCTCCATTGATTAAGAAGCTCTAATGAGATCATAAAGACAATTTTATTAAGTACTTAATACAGTTTTATTGGTATCAGCAGACAGACAACGCATTAGTACCTACTTAGCCCTATTTCTTAAGAAGACTCAATTAAATGTTAGCAGCAGGCCACAATCGACGACCTGAACGTTTCCCACTTGGTGACATGTTCGGTGGTTGCCTAACGTGCCGCATGCGGCGTCGTCGCGGGTTGCGGGTCGCGGGTCGCGGGTCGCGGCTGTGACAACGTGAACACGTCCCTTGCACTTAATATTCCGACTGCTTGTGATTCTCCACCTCCACGCCGAGACCGACTCGTAAATAAGGGTGTTCGCACAATAACGTCACAAGCAATTATCAACGCCGCGCGTACGGTGCGCGGTGCGGGGAAGACATTGGTTTTAAGGCGCTTCCCTGACCAAACGACCTTGAGCGTTCGGTCCTTCTCTGTCCCGTCGGGGAGTCTCGCTCTGTCTCGCTCCCTCCGCATGCTCATTTATCATAAAATTCACAAAAATAATGAAATTATTTGAATAAAAAAAGACAAGTAAAGTTTTAAAATAAAATAAAACGTGCATTATTTAGACTTTTTAATTATCTATCCATTAGTGTAATCCTCAAATGAATAGAACGTCACCTTTAGCAAAAGATGCATGCTATCGATAATTTTAGTCACTATTTTACAAGGAGATTTTAGATGTATTTATAATACATAAGAACACAAATAAGAACGTGCAATGTGATGATGGGATATCGAACATTAATAATGTGCTTTTAGATGTAGTTTATTACCCATAGTGAATGAGTTAATAGCCTCTGAATAACGCACTATGACAAGGTTTTGGTCGGGGTACCGCCTTAACAGTTGAAGAAATGTAAATATATGAAAATGGTTTCGGATCTGTTTGTAGCGAGACAAACCGCCACCCCCGCCGCGCGCCGCTCGCGCCGCGTGTCTGCTTAACTTTCGAACGGCGCGGGGCGGTCACTAGGCCTGAGTGCGCCACTCGATGCATAGCGCGGGAGGACGGATATATCTCCAACAGAATTTTTTTGTTGTGTACCTACCTACCTACATTTATTATATTACCTAATACTAACCCATAAATTTGATTACTTTCTTCTCATAAAATTGTGGAAAGCACCTACTCAGATACCTACATTCTTATCTACATTCCACCTCATTTCCCATACTTTTACATAGGTACGCAATTTCAAAAGTCGGTTATTTAAATGTTTACCAGTGGTCGAGGAAATGATTCTATTTAGGTATTAACTAAAATCCAGACAAAAAGGAAAATCCCTACTTAAACTATGTTACGATGATTCAGTTCGGCGCCGCACGATTGTGTCGAGAGTGACACAATACACGCATTATGTGGAATGATAACAGAATAGTGGCCACAGTGGCGCACGTGCCCATTGTGGCACCGCTCTAATATTTGTGCAGGTAAGCACAATGCGAGGTCACAACATTGCTCCAAACTGCGATTCACGAACATTGAACCATTCACCTATAATGAAGACTTGAAAACCTTACCAAAATGTTTTTCTTGAGACATTACTATGTACTCGTAGTATTAAGCTGTTCCGTGCTCTGCATGCATTATCGTTGAAAGCGATGAAGTTCAGCGGCACACAGCGGTACTGTTAATAAATACCGCAACATTCAGAACCCGTTGACAAAATTGCACATAATCACGACCGCTCTCAAGTGCCTGCACTGCACACACGACAGACAGGGGGACAGAAGACCCTGTCTTCGTAGAATGAAGAAAAATAACTAAATTACTAACGACTTACAAACTATCTTAGTAAAACATACAATTAACCTAACAACAACTAATAATTACGTGCCTCAACACCATGTTGGCACGTGCCTCCGCACCCAGTGCCTACTGTCTAACTTTCCTTACAATGCACCCAAACATTAAACATTGCACTCTTTTTTGTTCAATAGCAGCACCCAAATTGGATTACTCAGTCATAATCCCATTAATTCAGTCCCAGTTTCCATACAAGACAGGACCCAGGGGGATCAGCGCAGTCGACGCCTTTCTGTTCAAGATGTTTGCCGGTTATTATACATGCCGTGGTCCTTCTATCGTTTCTGTGACTCTCGTCGTAGTCACCGCAGACGACACGTTACGGTGCGGGCGCGGACCGGGTGCGGGAGGGGTGCGGCAGTGCGGGCCGCGAGCAGCGGGAGGGGATGATATTAAGATTCCGCGCCGCCTGCCACAACCCCGGAACGCAATTTTTGCGAATACTTTATGCTAATGTTTACCGATACCGTATTAAGCCCCTTTCATTATGTGCGCGCCCTGCAGAAACGCGAACGATCAATTTGAATTGAATTTTGCTCTGAATACAATCTGTTTGGACAAATTGTGAAGTTGGCGGGGGCGAGTCGTTTGCATAAAATAATACGCGGCCGAGTGCCGCTGTGCCGCCTGGTGTGCGGATGTGCCCCATCTACCCACGCACTACACACTACACACTCCCATACGTACACCAGAACGAACTCAAGCTCGTTGCCCCAGTGGCTACAGACAAGCGACCGCCGACATTATCATTCTGTATTGTCACCTGTCCTCGGTAGGTGTTTTACATTATGTTTCAACCTTCGGTGTATGCTGAGAATGTGACAGAGGCTCGCGCTGTTACATGTCAAGTCGGCGACGATGCGGGGTGAGCATAGAATAGCACCGGTCAGTCGGTACAAAAACATTGGATGTACGCCCATTGCGCATTGGACGCCGAGTACCAAAAGTACGGTAACTACAAAAAAAAAACCCACCGCCGTATCTTTACGTTGACGTCGTGGTGTTTACTTTGCCGGAACAGGTTTAGAGTGAGGAGCAAGAGGGACCAAGAGAGATACAAATACCCGCAGGGCAGCATGTGGCGAGCTGTTGGGCAGTAGCGACCCCACGGACCCTATATCCCGGGAGTAGTCTCGTTTCTCATCTCTGGCTGGCCTTTATTGGCCAGCTGGAGTGGAGATTCACAAGAGCAAACGTGATCGGGGGAAGGAAGTATTTCAATAAGTGCTGGTACTGATCTTGACCATCTGCCGGGCTCTAGGATTGTTCTGATACCCGTGGAATATCTCTCCACTCCTCAAGCACGTCAGGACATGTTGCCCCTTTTGCCGCTACGTCACTATGTGCTAGCGACAGTTCCCGGGGGGGCATTATTGAGTGTGCAAGTCACCCCCTGCCATTTTATGTATGTATTGTATAAAAAATCTTTTTCACAAAAAAAACACTACAACCTGAAAAATAACTTTAATTTCGGAAGTCGGTGTCTTTAGATCTGTATTTTAGTTTTTTGCCACCGACTTCCGAAATTAAAGTTAGTTTTCAGTTTGTAGTGTTTTTTTTAGAAGTCGGTTGTTTTTTTTTTTTTGTAATTTTTTTTTTATTTTTCACTTTTTAGTGGGTCAGTTATTAATTTATTTATTTATTTATGTAAGTTACAATAGCCTAATTTCGGGTTTTTCATGATTGGTCGACAAACGTTTGGTCGACGTAACGATTGGTCGACAAACGATTGACCGACAGTAACGATTGACCGACACAACCATTAATCGACATATACGATTGGTCGACTCAACTATTGATCGACAATAACAATTGGTCGACATTACGATTAGCCGACAATTTTTTTATAATTTTTATTTTTGGACAAAAAATAAATCCTGGTTTATCTGATTTGCATAATAAGGCGTAGCCGACGGAGCCCCGCGGGGCTCCTACTTCTGGGCGGTTTAAAAAAAAATAACCACGAAGGGGACGGCGGGGTCTTTCAGACCCCGCCATCCCCTTCTAACCTAACCTGTCCGAGTCGGGGTGCCCCAGGTCGCGAGCTCGCTTCGCTCGCTCTTGCATCCTATCCCCGATTGTGTAGATGTCGACCAATTGTTATGGTCGATCAATAGTTGAGTCGACCAATCGTATATGTCGATTAATGGTTGTGTCGGTCAATCGTTACTGTCGGTCAATCGGTTGTCGACCAATCGTTACGTCGACCAAACGTTTGTCGACCAATCGTTAGTATCCCCCTAATTTCAACTGCTCATCACCTTTTACAAAATATTGCTTTTTCCCGATGCAGGGACGTTAATTGTTGAGGAGTTCTCCTGGTAAAAACGAGAAGACCTGGAGCTGATGGTGAAGCCACCATTAGCTCCATTTCACCGTATGTATTGGGATGAGCTTAACTTGCTTAGCAACCATATTAAAGTAATCGAATCGCAACCACAATGATTAGTTCCGGTGGCCACCTCTGGTCTTCATCATCAGTTCCACTTCACCAAATGGTACTTTCCGAGAGCAAATGTACGAGTAACTAAAAAAATCCCCAAATCACTATAGCTGTGCCTATCAAATTTGAGGATTTCCCTAGTTTTCCATGGGATCCCCTCATCAGATTCTGACTTGGTGAAAATGGGACCACCTCGAGAGCATACCCTTTTATTCAATAAAAGAGTTTTCAAAATCGGTTCACAATTGACGGAGGAATCGATGAACATACATAAAATAAAACATACATACAGCCGAAATTTATAACCTCCTCCTTTTTGGAAGTTGGTTAAAAACATTAGTCAGGCTGGGGCTATAGTCTTTCCATAATTTTAGGTAACCAGTCCACTTTAGCTACCCAAAACCATAGTTCAAAATGTTTTTTCCATATCCTGCAATAGTTCTACACCAATCGGGGGTTGTCCTTGGGTACACTTGCTTAGTGCATACGTACAGGGATAATCGTCGACTGGTGCCCCCTTATTATTTAAGCATTTACACATTTTGCTCGGCTCCTAAGGGTCCTAGCGTGATGATAAATAGCCTATAGCCTTCCTGAAGAATTTGACTATCATATAAAAATATATATTTTCCAAAGCCGACCGGTAATTCCTGAGATTACCCCCTACATAACAAGAGCAAACCCATCTAAAATAAAAAATAAATAAAAAAAAACTTACAAATAAACAGATTTTACCTCTTTATAATATAAATATAGTATAAATATTATACAATTACTGTTCATTTCTATAACTAACTGACGAAATTCCCGCCTTCTTTGTTTTACTAACTGAAAGTGTTTGGACTTACTTCAGTGCGACATCTTGTCTTCCACAAACGGATAAATAAAGACCATTTAATACTGTTTTATTTAAATCGTCGTAAGAAAATAACCGTCAGATGATGACTAAACAACGTAGGCGCGTCTTTGCTGTATTGCACTATTATGAATACTTCATGCTAATACAATTCGCTTGCTTCGTCACGAGAGGCTGTCAAGACATTTAGCCTATATTATATTGTAGTCTTTGCAATAAATATAACAGTTTAGAGCTGAGCCGGCGCGGTTTCGATACTCAACACAACGGATGGTCGCACAAGTTTCACGTAATACAGTGAGCCGAGCAAAACCAGAGAAATCAATGTACAAGCTATTATACGGCACCATCCTGTTGTGTTTAGTCCACAATGATTTATTTTATTTTTTGCCGGCAAGCTTTGAATATTCGTTCGTCGGTTCCATGGAATCCTTGAACTACCTAGTGATCATCGAAGGACATAGTCTTCATATAATGATGATCGAACATCACTTACAGGTAAGTTCGTTTGATCACTCATTATACGGCTAGATATTAAACAAGATATACGGCGTAACATGTATGTTTTGGTCACTAGCAGTGGTCCTTCTGTCCTTAGTTGCTCCTTGGTGTAAAAACACAATCAACATAATGAAAAAACTCCGTCCAACAGATTTATGTGTCGGCACAAAGTTTCACCAGCTCAGCGTGAGCTCACCTCCGGGCTCAGTGCGTCCGCGGCCAGGCCGCCTTGCCGGGCACCTTACGTGTACAGCCTAGTCGAGAAGTGTGAGGTATAGTGGCAAAGATATTCTTCTTTTCACTGCAATCACTGCCTATATATTTTTATTCTGCATACAGCGTAATAACGCAAAACGAGTGACGTAAAAAATGTATGACCCTACAGCGTGTCCAATATTCTTAGTCGCGATATTATGACCTGATCCCTGATTATGAATCAAGAGTTGAGCTCTGTGAACTTGCTCAGAATGGTTTTAACATTGTTTGTAATTGGCTCCATAATAAGCTCCTAACATTGAATGCAGATAAAACAAAATACACTTACAATGAGAAATACTAACATACCGCTTACTAATCTAAACATTTACGTACATAGCTGTAGCACGTACGCTGACAATGCATATTCTTGCCCCAGTTTAGCTAAAGCTGACTATTTAAAATAACTAGGTGTCACTATTGACTCCAATCTAATTTTCCGTAAACATATCGATTTACTATCTAGAGTGCGCAAATTAATATATGTGTTTAAAAATTTACGGAACATAGACGACTACAAATTAATTAAACAGGTTTATTTAGCTTTCTGTCAAACCATTCCTACCTATTGCATAACTTCCTGGGGTGGTGCTGCAAAAACAATTTGACTCGCTCTAGAACGTGCTCAAAGAGCAATTCTAAAGGTTGCTACTTTTCGCCCTTTTAGATTTCCTACGCACCAGCTCTACATAGCATGTAATGTACTAACAGAACGGCAATTATTTATTCTAAGCTAGTACTACACCAGCACACTGCACTTGTTTATGCCCCAGTACCTTCCGACAGGAGAAGGAAGGATTAGGTTTGCATAAACTCTCAAACCAGACATGCGTTTGCTAATCGATTTTATGTATTTTAGGACCTTTTTTTTGGTTATTAAGCTTCTATAGTGTAAGTTACATAAACTGTAGTAAAATGTTATCAGAATATTTAGCGATACTCAATTTTACACAAACACAGAAAAACTTTTAGAAATTTTAGCGTGATGATAATATTTTTATTTTTTATTTTAGTTGGGTTTGCTCTAGGTCAGAGATGACGGAGACAAAGTCGACGATGGAGTGAGCTTACCCAGAAGAAGCCTATTCACTCTCATTTTGAAGAGATTTGGGTTGTATGCGGTCGGAAACACAGGCGCAGGTAGAGAATTCCACTCTTTTGCTGTGCGCATTATCAAAGATGATTGGAAGCGCTTAATGCGAATTGGTGGAATAGCAACTAGGTAGAGATTGTAACTGTGGTAACAGTGATGGAACAGTGGTATCGGCCCCGACTTACGAGTTGTAAGTTGTGGGTTCGAACCCAGGCAGGCGCTTTACTTTGTGTAAATAATTTCATCACCACTGCTCTCAAAACGGTGAAGGGAAACATCGTGAGGAAACCGGCATGTCCTAGAACCAAAAATTCGAAGACATGTGACATCTACCAACCCGCACTGGGCCCGCGTGGTTTATTATAGCCCATTCCCTCTCAAAGAGAGGAGGCCTGTGTCCCAGCAGTGGGAATACTATAGGCTGATTATGTAAGGGATGGTAACTTGCAGTGCACCTAGATGTTCGATAGCAGAAGGGGGCCGGTGGAATGAGGTCGTGGAGTTCTTGGGCACACTCACCGAAGTACAATCTGTAGAAAACCGACAAGCAGGCAACCTTGCGGCGATGAGTCAAGCTGAGAAGCTTGGCATCCACCAGTTTTATGTCGCCAATGAGTCTCTTACCTCTGCGTTCTCTGCGGCTTAGTTTTTGGTATTAATGTACTATTATACTTTTACTCATAGTTGTTATTAGATTATTTTTATCAGTTCGACTTAAATTTTACTGTCCCAATTTAATTGAAAACTAAAGTGATGGCCTTAAACACAGGTTTGAATTAACCTAGATCGGGCGTATCTTTCCCTTATATTGGAATTCCGGATCATCATTACTTGCACCTGTAATAAAATTTTAGTATTTGTGTATTTTTAGGCACTTTAACTCTGGAAACTATTACTACTGTTGGCTAAATGTACAATTTTTGTAAATGTTTTATTCAATAAATATTATTATATTATATTTATATTACTGATTTATGATAGGAGTTCACTCTCTTAGTTTTAGATTTAGTTAGTTAGTTTTAGCTTAGATATTAGATTGTTACAAGCTATTGTAACAATCTAATCTATCTAAAACTAACTAACTCCTTGTAACAATCTCACAGCAACGCAACGCCAGACAGTGCGAGTGCTTTAAGAGTCTTACAAGAGCTAAAACGCGGTCACTGTCGGATTGCATAGAAAAGAAAGAGACGCGCGATGACACAACGCTGGTAATTTATTGCAAAATATGAAGCAATTGTGGATTTACAAAAAAACTATTCATTAGACTAAAAAATGCAAACACTATTACGTTAGTATGTTACTTGTAGAATAATCTGACAAAAAATCTGAATGTTTGTATGTATATTATTATGGTTTTTATTCGTTAAAATATTTTTTTAGAGGTATTTTCGTGATTTTTTTCTATCATATCAAGTTAATTGTATTATGTTTTCAACACACTATCTAACTAGAATATATCCAGAAGAATATCATATATTTTTATGATTTTGGTTACTGCAGTGGATCATATATTTTTAGGCATTATAAATTTGCGTTTAGGTCATGTAGTCCCCCTAAAGACATTTCCCGTGGAGCAAGCAAGATCGCGGCATAATTTTTGAAATTAAGTACCCCAAAGGTGGCTCGTATGGCCGGTTTCTGCGATATCTTAATTTTCACAAAACGAATTTGTGCTTTAATTCTTGAGAGCAAAGTGGTTATTCGTCTGTAGCGTCGACGGTGAGGGTGCGAGTTGTTTGCTCTGCAAATTAAGCGGTGGGCGCGCCTCGCTAATAGACACAACGCGGCGGTTATACGAAAAGTTCAAGTTCGGCGATCGCTGCGCAAACAGGCTGACAGTGTGACACACGGGCAGCCCGCGGGAGGCTCGCACGCGCACGTTACTTGTACAGTATCCAGTACGAGTGGCGTGTTTGAGTCAGTGCGAGTATTAACGAAATAATCTAACAATAACAGATTAATTATTATTATTTATTTCTTCATTTGGTCAGGGTGTACTCCTCTAATTTCAAGGCACATTAAGTACCTTACGTTGTATTGTACGTTGCAATAGTAAGAGGTAATATTTAACTGCTTTTCTTTAGGAGATTTGTTACAGTACGTATTACTCGTATGACGTTCGATGTCATGCTCTTGCTCGTCCATGTGACCCACGTCCTCTACGTGAAATATTAAAACGTTTATTCTATACGTGAATAAACGTTTGAATAAATGCTACTTTTAACCGACTTCACAAAAAGGAGGAGGTTCTCAATTCGCATGTATTTTTTTTTAAATGTTCTTCCTCATCATCGTGTAGTCGAACAAAAGTAGCATTTAAACACCGTGAGATATAAATTTATATAATCACTGAATGTTCCGGCGAGTTCCCAGATACGCTACGAGATGCATGTTATTGATAAATGATTTTATTTCTGTAAGTAGCTTTATACAAACACTTTTACACGTCAATCATATTTTTAAAACTAGTCATCTAGTTTTAAAAATATGATTGACGTGTAGTGTGTTGTGACGTGTTGTGGTCGGCGTTTCCTATCTGACTACTCTGAGAAGAAAGGCCGAAACAAACTCAGAGGCCACAGTCTCTTTTAAAGTCCAGACATAATCTTAGTCAAATCATGTGAAAACCATGTAGATTTGTCTGATATGGTCTTTTGAGGAAAATCCACACAGAATGAGTGGACCTGTCCAGTCAGTGCACGCATTTGTCACTAATCGTGGAGCTCAACTCGGAACTTAAGGAGCTGAACCACTCGACGAACAATACCAATGAAAGGACATTTGGGTAGGCCGCATAAAGCACTCAAACTACCAGATTATCATTGAAACTACCTGAGAAAGTAAAAAAAAAATTTAAAAAAAAAGTTACCTACATAGTCCTCACATTCACAATAAATAAATAATAATACTATACTTCACAAACTAAATTGTATAATTATCAAAATGTCAAAATTTATGTAAAATAAAAATAAAAAAAATATAGCAAAAAAAAAAAAAACATTCTGTATGCAACAATTGGAGCAACTCAATCCCAAGCCTTTTGGTCCTCAATATAATCCTTAACGGTATAAAAGGCTTTCTGGCACAACTTATGTTTAATTAATGATTTGAAATTATTAAGGCTTAGATCTTGAACGTGGCTTGGAAGTTTAGTATAAAACCGTATACATTGACACCTGAACGATCCGCCTATTTTATTGCATCATGATGCGAGCTATTATCTGCTGCGAGGGATGAGAGCATGCATGTATCTACAGAAACCTACTCTGATACTTATGCTATGTCATGTAGTGATAAAATATAGAGGTGCCAGACCAACTAACGGTCAAGCTCGTCACTGGACCGGCATCGCCCCAACTCGAGCCGTCCACAATCTTTTTATGAAACTCTATACTGCAATCCACACTTATCAGCTTTAAGCCGGCATAACATCTCGGGATCTGCTAAACACCGACCTTACACAGGTTCGTCGCCGCGCTTGCACTTCTTCGTAGTACTTTAGTTACTCAGTTCAACATTTGTGATAAATGTAAGTCTAAGATCTTTGACGTTGAATGTAGTCGCTCAGCGACTAGACTCAGCTTGTAGGTATTACATATCAGAGATGCCTTTTTATAAGTGAGTGAAACATATTCAGGTAATCAGCTGAGAATCGCGGGCACGCGGGCGTTCCATAAACACGCTCAGCTTTTCATTGAGCGGCGCTTAGTGAAGAACTTTGAAACCGTTGACGTCCCAGTGCGCCACGACGCGCCACGGCGCGCGACGGCAAGACGGCTCGACAGCTATTGGCAGAAGGTTCACTTTCAAGGCGCGATATAAAAGTAACAAATGGTATCATTGAGTCACAGCATTGAGTATTATAAAAAAATATCTATACACTAGCTTCTACCTGCGACTTCGCACGCGTGAATTTTTTTCCTCCCCCGACCCACCCCTGCGCCGTCGCATCGCATCACCTGCCCACGCTATTACTTTGTTTTGTGTGTGGAACATTACCGCGCTCAAACAAATAAACTCTAGCTTTATTATTAGTATATACATACAAAGAAATAAAATTAAAGTGTCTGTTTGTTATTTCAAAATAACAGCTTTTAACTAAATGCTTATGAAAGTTTATAGGGTACTAATAACAAAAA
The DNA here is from genome assembly GCA_916610205.1 of Griposia aprilina. Taxonomy (NCBI): domain Eukaryota; kingdom Metazoa; phylum Arthropoda; class Insecta; order Lepidoptera; family Noctuidae; genus Griposia; species Griposia aprilina. The sequence continues at coordinate 334,583 of OU744293.1, read as the reverse complement.
AAAGTTGTCTGTCTATTTGTTTGTTCCGGCTAAACTCCGAAATGGTTGGACCGATTTTGATGGGATACCGAATTTGGTAGGCAGATATTTTGAACTCTGGGGAAGCAAAAATGCTACTTTTTATCGACAAATCACGCGGGTGAAGCCGCGGGTAGAAGCTAGTACGAAATAAAGGTTTTAAAATGAATTGAAGTTTAAAAATATATATATGGTATATAAGCGTGACGGTGCTTGCGGGTTGAACAGAGAGTATGAGCGGCAGTGGTCGTCCAGCCAACGAAGCTGCTGTATACACTGGCTTATTTAATAGACCTTCTGTGTTCACTGCTAGTGGCGCTGCCGCGCGCCGCTCTTCGCGTTGTGAATACTAAGCGACCTCACGCTCACACTATTGCTTTAATTATTGTATATTGCTATTACGCATTCTTTATCTTGAACTGCGATAAATCTTTTAATGAAATAAATTCAGCCCTATAAAAATATAATAATATGTCGGGGTGTTGCCAAATACAATTCCATTTAATTTTTTATCTGAAGGTGGGAAATTCGAAGTAATGTCAATTAAGTGTTTGGGCGGTACTTAAGCCGAATTGACTCGTCAAAATATGCATCATATAAAAGGTGTCCACCATCTGTACAACGAGAACAAAACTACCTTCTGAAGGTTTCTGTGGCGGGCCACTTAACGACAAGCCGAAACGAGGGTTTTACGGTCTGCGGCCCCTCCGCCCCGCGCCCCTTCCGCCCCGCAGCTACTAGGAAACTACCATAGAACTAACGTTAACACTTTATTGAAACTGAATGCCTCGACTGAACGCTCTCAGTAGTCGCCCCCCACAGTGACACAGTGACAGCGCTCATTGACGACCACAAAAATGATGTTTATTCGATTAACGTTCTATGTTATTATATAATAAAAAATAAAAATATATTTTTAATTCAGGCAAACTTGGTCCATAATATTGTTAGTAGAATAACGTAAAAACTATGTTAGCACATTTAAAAAAAAAAAAGTATTTGCCTCCCTCTGGGGCCCCGGGCACACGCACTTGTGCTTGAACCCAGTGCCTCAGAAGGGGGCTATCCAGCTTGTGGCTGAGCATGCTCAGGATGGTGTTGACGCTCCCATGCGTGCGGAACATTAGCGAAGCGATGCGGCGCCGCAACACGGTGTGAAAGCCGTCTGTGTTCGCGTGCGCAAACATCGCAGACGCACTACAGCAGCGTGGGAGCCCCACCAGCACCCTGAACGCGTTATTATATTGTATTCGGAGAGCGTTGATGGCCCGCTGCGTGTAGTTGACCCACAGATTGCAGGTGTAGAGAGTTTGGCAGAATGCTTTAAACACAGTGGCCTTTACCCCTAAACTACACCTCGCAAATCTGCGTGCCAACATGTTACAGCCCTTTCTATGTCTCCATCGTCTTTTAAATCCTCGGTGACCACATGGCAGAGGTATTTGAACTCTCTCACTCTACGAAGAGCGACAGAATTAAGCAGCACAGGTGCCACATCCCCTTACGGCCCAGCTTACCACCCCTGGCTTGAAATACCAAGAGCTCACTTTTTCGTACATTGTACAGGAGATCGTGTACCCTCGCATACTCCTCACATACGCCTATCAACTTTCTGAGCGCAGCTATTGATGGACTGAGCAACAGCATATCATCTGCATAACTAATACTGTTGATACAGTGACCATCGATCGAGCATCCTACTATAATACCTACTAGCTTTTGCCCGCGGCTTCACCCGCGTGGATGTCGGCAATTATCCCACGGAAACATACTACCGGGATAAAAACTATCCTAAATGTTAATCGAGATAATAAACTATTTGTGTTCCAAATTCCATACAAATCCGTTCTATAGTTTTTGCGTGAAAGAGTGACAAACATCCATCCATCCATCTATCCATCCATCCTCACAAACTTTCATATTTGTAGGATCAGGATTGCCGAGAGGCATGTTGTCAGGATTTGGAGTTCCCATTTTATTGGGATAAACAAGACTGTATAAATAATTACAGGGTTTTTATTATAGTAGGTAATAGTTACACAATAAAATAACAAAATACAAAAGGTAATTATAACAAGATGAAGTAATAACAAAAACAATTAGTTATTAGAACAGAATTTATAAGATCTCAATTCGTATAGTGGCCAAGCTACCCAAAAACAAAGTGTATCAGCGAGCCAATACAACTATGTGAATATACAGCAGCGCTGTACCAGGTAAACCGACAGTTTTGTCGGGAACAGGGGCTCTTTATCGAGTCGAATCCGAAGATCGACTGACTCGCACATTTTTTTTTTTTTTTTTCCTAATTGGCAGCTCGTAGTTGTGACCACTAAGGTCCTGGCTACTTAACCGGGCAAACCTGTGGGTGCCTTAAGCTACTAACTTAAAGCCTCCAGCCATGGGCGAAAAATACTTAAAAATTAGGTGACCGCACGCTAAGGGCACCCCCTGTGGGGTACGAACCTCGGCTTAGGGCGTCACTGAGGGGAGGGCAGCAAGATGGGACAGGCTGGATCTAAATTATATTATTATTAACTGGGGAATTTAAAACTACAGGCTCAGCTACGGCGCGGGCTGGCGCGTCGTCGAGCAAGGGTCGGGGGGGGGGACAATTACGTCGGGGGCGTCGCGTAGGACCTCGGCGGCGAGGTCGGAACGATGGCGGTCTGTGTTTGTGTACTGTACTGGTGGCCCTACTGCTCTCCTGGAGGAGGGTTATGGGGTCATCGGGGTCGGACAGGGCATGCCTTGGACGGCGGGTACGACTAATGCGGGAGGGGGCATATCTGGCAGCCTCGACAACCAGAGGGTTGCGATGTGAGGCCGCGGAGTCGAAGAAGCGGTTGGAAATGCGCTTCATGAACTGACGGATAGTGGGGATTTTAAGGTCGAGATGGAGGATCTCGTTCCGAACGAACCAAGGGGAGCCGGTTGCCCTACGGAGGAACCGGTTTTGGAGGGTCTGCATCCTATGGATGTGGTGGGGTTTCGAGTGTGCGAAAACCACGCTCGCGTAGGTCATGATTGGTCGAATGCACGCTGTGTAAATGCGCAATTTGCACTTGAGTGACAATTTGCTGCGTGCATTCAATAGGGAGTGGAGTCTACCGAGAGCGAAAGCGGCGCGCGAACGCGCCTGCTTTATGTGCTCACCGAAAGAGAGTCTATGGTCTAGAGTGACACCCAAGTATTTGGCTCGCTTCTCCCAAGGGATAGGCTTGCCGAACATGGTGATCGGACGGGGAGGGGTGGGGTTGAGTCTCGGTTTCGAAAATAGAACCGCTTGACTCTTATCGGGATTGCTGACTCGCACACAGTGGGCACGCTCTTTTATAAGACTATGCCCCCACCTTGCAATCCCTCCACAACAACTCTGTCCGATGACGCACGGAAGTACGTCACGTGTTTACTTGATACAAAACATTAAAATGTGCTAAATCTAATAAGACTTTCATTATAAAGTAATCAAATAATGCAAGAATAATTGTCGTAAACAAACAATAGTGAATTCACAAAGTAAATCATTTTAAAATTGAAGTAACATGTCATCAATTGTTTTAAACAAAACCATCGGATACAATTATCGAAATAAGTTGCTAAAAAGCAATTAATGTGTACACCGAGTACTTAATAAATTATGTTCAGATTTATTAGACAATAATTGATAGTAAAAATCACTTAAATAATAAGAAAAACAGAATATAACAAACTGTTGACTACCCACAATTGTAATTGATAACCAACTCCGACATATTTATAATATTAGTAGGATTATATTGTTCCGTTGTCTTAAATGTGCGTGTTGAGGAGAATTTGAATTTACGTCGCGGAGACACATTTTACAAAAGGGTAATACAAACCACAGTTAATCCTGGCACTGTAATCGTATGACTTTTCGTTTTAATACCATTTATCAAAAATATACGTAAGCTTACATGAAAAGTTTTTGACAGCTAAAACCAACGCTTCAGTTTGAAATATAAATAATTTTCGGAATATCCGCCAAACATCCAAAGCACTTGCGCGCGCGGAGATGTCGCGGACATTGTGCAACTTTCTACAATGGACGTCAACCTGCTTATGTGATAACGTGCCGGCGACGGCTCGGGACCGGGTTACTCCATGTTACATTCACTTCTCAACCGAATGTGAATATTTTGAACGGTTCTTGTCTGGAGAAGAAAACAGTACTTATAATTATTTTCATTTCCAAATGCCGCCTCCTGGATGTTTGTATGATAATAAACATAGGTTTATTGTACCAAAACACCCTTTATTTAGTATGTGCTTCAGCGATCGTCGTGAAACTAAATAAAATAAATTAATTGTTTTGAAAAGTGGGATAAGAATACAAATATTTGTTTCATAAATCTCTTCACGTTGAGGTTCATTTGTACAAACGGAATTCCAAAAAAGAAAAGAATTGTCACCATTTTGAAAACAACTTGAATCATATTTAAAGGCAAACATAACACAATCTTTATCTGTTGAAATACTATAAATCAAAATAGGTCCCATGAAAATGTAACCAGAACTTCAAAAAACTTTAACGTTCTTTTACTTTTTACCGCCCGCACAGTTCCACATGCTGATTGCAAGTAAGCACTCCCCCTCCCCTCCTTCCTGCTCAATTGAGTTCGATAGAGGGAAATATCGTTATCTGAGCGCTTTTAGACGCGTTCATAAATACATGCCTTCACTTGTTGCTACTCGCACTATACTACTGCTGTCTTCAATATTCTGTGTTTATCTAAGTAGGCATTTCTTGCTCGCCTTACATCGACACCCCCATAGTTCGCTCATGGCTCCATTAATTTACATTAATACACATTCGCTGTAGCCACCTGAAGGCCAATTATTATTGTCATACGTAAAAAACGTTTAAATTCCAGTCAAAGTCTCATCTTAGTAACAATCAATGTCAAAAATTGGTTCAAAAATACGGGAACTAGCCTTCTGATTTTCAAAGGTGAAATACAATCTTACAATAAACACGTTTGTGCCCTTCGAAGTGTGGTGAGCACACTCTGCGGGAACAGCAACGCAAACTGTCAAAAAATTTGCGAAATGAAGTTCGACGCCGCGCCGATCATCCGTAGATGCAAATGTATGCAAACGCCGCGCAAACACGGCGTCAAGACAACGTGATAAACTCGCGATTATCACCATTATTGGTAGGTGTCGTAAGGTCGCACGGAGCCGCGTCTGCTATTGACAGGTGGATTGGATTCCCGCGGGCATTGTGCGGTGGTTCAGCAAAATATCGCTAACGTGTAGCCTTGTGTAGTGTATGGCTGCGGGGACGCGGGCTCTTGAAAGGCATTCAGAAAATCCAGTTTCACGGCAAATAAGACGTCGATCAAATATAAAATATCGTCGGTTCAGAGTAGCGGCCGAGTCTGAGCGGTGCGCGTGGTAATAACAATGTACAACGTGTATTTGTAATGATAAGAGATTTTTTGTACCTCTATCGGTCATCATTGGTCGGAATTTTAATTGAAACTTTGTTGTGAACAGACGTGTCGAAGATTTTATTAAAATAAATAAATAATTACTGCTGAATCGTGACCTGGTTTTACCAACTAGCCGGTAGTAAAGCAAACTGAGTCATACGTGGGCATCTTCTTTAAAAAGTAATTTTATCGAGGTCTGGGAACGATTCTAATAATGTTTTATTTTTTTATTTTGTCTGTTTGTCTGATTGTATGTATGTTCCAGTATCACGCAAAAACTACCGGATAGATTTTATGAACATTTTGCATAGATATTCACAGCATTAGAGTCACTATATATCTTTAGGTCTCTGTCTAATCGATAGATGTTATAATTTGTTGGTATCTATTAATTTTACATACTTACGTGTTCTTTATAAAATTAATCCATACGTTCAAGAGAAAACTACAACGTGTGATGTATAAATTCACTTAAAATGACTATGGTTTACCCATAAGTATAAAAAAAATGATTTCTAATTTTATGAGAACAAAATGTGAGCATAAAAGGAATTGCGAGACAGCTTGGCATAGCAGTAGGTTAATTATAATATTATTTGTGGTCTCCGATTTTATATTGTTGAGTTAGTTGCGGTATCTTATGAGTGGTATTTAATAACTTATTTAAAACCACTATTTTCTATACAGAGACAAACGATGCGGTTATGGGTGCGCAGATTCAAAGAAACCATTCATTTTAATTTTATAATTTTAATATTTTTTGTTTTCATGAGTGTGTTTAGTTTAGTTTCTGATAATCATGTGCGAGTCCCAAAAAATATTTTTTCTTTCTTTCTTTTTAAGCAGAGACGACATGATAGATCACGTGACATTTCGTTAGCTTATGTAAATTTAAAATACTCGTATTTATAGCGCTTCCTATTTTATCGTTTGCGTTAATAGGAGATCACTTGTGTAGGGAACCGTTTGTGTCAGTTGGCAGTTGGTTGGTGTTGGTTGGTTGTTGGGGTTGGTATTATGACAACTGTCAATCTTAAATCTTAAATTAATCTGAATCTGAATCATACATTTCGTAGGAAATCAGACTGAGATGAGAGAGAACACGATATACAATTGCATGGCAACAGTCGAACTATTCTACTTCACTGGGCTAAATGGGGAACGAATATAGCAGCAGTTACAGATTTAACCTTTCAAATGATTATCATCCCGCTATACCTTTAGGGAGCTAAGCAGGCAATCATGACATAATACAGGGCGGCAGGACATCGACGCACCAACTGTTACCATGGATTCAGTACATGATTCTAAAACCTCTGAAAAAATTTCAACACATGTGGCGTTGAAATATTTCGTCGGTTATAAAAAAAATACTTCCATACATTTTGAGCGCATAGGTATTGCAACGACTAAACTACAACCTGACTACACTAAGTGTAAACCTATTTCTCTAGCACCACAGTCGCTAAGGTGCTTGATGGTCTGCTTGGTACACAGCTAAACGAACGTCTCGTGCTGCGCGCCAATCAGTTCGGGTTTCGGTCAGGACTTGATACAGAATGTGCAGTTCTGTGTCTCAAGTAGGCCGTAAGGTACTAAGCAAAAAAAAAGTATACCTGTTTTCGTTTGCTTCTTCGATCTGTCTAGGGCTTTTGATCTGGTTTCCTACGATATAAATATTATTGTAGAAACTTGAAGATATAAGCTTGACTATCGAACTTATAAGCATCTTCAAGCATTGCATACCAATGCTGAAAGAAAAAACCAGGTCCAGGTCCAAGAGAAAACCAGGTTAATTTTCGGTGGGTAGGTGTGCCGTTGAAGCCATATCAATTGGAGTGCGGAATGAGACGGGGGAGTTGACTTCCCCTGGCGTCTTCAATTTGTATATGGCGCTTAGCAGTCATCATGTCGGTTGTCATATTGACGGTGTCTGGGTCAATAATGTAAGTTACGCAGACGACACGGTGCTGCTGAGCGCGGTAGGTATTTCAGTCAGCGGTATTAGGACACTATTGGCCACATGTGAACGTTACGCAACTGAGCATGGCTTATTGTATAATGTTCAGAAATGTCAGTACCTACATTGTTTTTGAGGCGCGGATCAAATAACATCTTGATGTGCCTCCCATACACCTTAAACGGTTTTCCACTTGAGCGAGTGGAACAATTTAAATACGTAGGTCACTCGGTCACCACTCACCTTAAAGAAAAGACAATGCTCAGAAATTGAAAGGGAACAGAGGGCTCTTTCCCTGCATGCGAATATGATAGCCCACAGGTATGCACGCTCTTTAGACCATTTTGTTCCACCTTCCACACATGCAGCTTGTGGGAGAAATAATTATATTCAGCTGTCGTATGGAACCCTTCGTGTCCAATTTAATAACGTGTTCAGAAAACTGATGGGGTTGCCCTGGCGTTGCAGTGCGGCAGAGGTTTGCGGAGGCGCGTGTAGATTGTTTTTACCCAATAATGCGCAAACGCGCAGCATCTATGGTGACTCGAGTCATGGCCAGCCCTAACAGGGTTGTGAAAATGATTACTGACAGAGTTGACTGTCCTTAAGTAATTCACTGCTGTCAGTTAAAGGTGTCAGCGTATCGTGTAGTTTACTAACACCTACAGTTATAAGGACAATTTTACTAACTCTATATGAGTCTTCGCTCGAATGAATGATTTTGAATTTGAATTGCACTTTTCTATGAAAAAACTGTTTTTTTTAAAGCCGTCCTTTCATTTCTACGTCTAGAATCATTTGCTAAATCCATGGCAATAGTTTGCGCGTCGACGTGCCTGCCACACTGTATAAAAACGGCAATTTTTTTAGTTAACTTTCAACAAAGCAAATAGCCTAAGCGTTCGACGACTGCCTTGCAAACCTATGTTACATTATGCTTATTGCTATATGATTATATTTATTATTTTATTTTGTTAAATTATTGTCTGATAGTTCGTAGAACGTTCACAGAAAAACTAATTTACTAAAAACGAAAGACTTCGCAAGCAATGGGAAATTAGTAATGAAGGCCGCGGGTGTTGACCTCAGGACGAGCTGCGTCTCACACGGACTACTGGCCGTCTCTTGCTCACGTGTTACCAGTCCTGACTGTCGTCGTATTTAGGCTGCTGAGATCAAAACTACAAACGTAACATAGAGGGAAGTTTTATAAAAATGTGGCTGTTATTTTAGTATATTGTTGTGTCTTACGACTTTCACGCGAACGAAGCCGCGGGTGGAAGGTAAATAAAAATGATAAGTCGGCCGGGCGGTCTTAGTCGCCCTTTTTTTTTGGGAAATCATCAAATAACTTCTCCTGCTCTGGGCGGAGCAAGGGCACGTGTCAGACTTTTATTTACTAAAACCCACCCGTGTTGTTGCCTGTGTACCAGGGCCACGGTAACTCTTTCGAACAATTCGCGACCTTGGCAGGCATCGGCCCTAGCGGACCCCGTCAATTAGTGCTGACATTTTATTGAGGCGTGCGTGGCACACAACGCGCCGTCGACCCGGACCTGGTTCTTACCGGATGGCGAGCTACCAATTGCTCGCCGTCCGCAAGCTCGCGCCTACAATGGCCGGGTATCGGTTTGGGATTCCCGACGCTCAGGGCGTCTCCCGCGGCGATTAGGGGCGTGCGGGCGCAACTATTGCCTCTCGCTCACGAGCTCCACCTCACCCTTCGCGAGCGTTACTGCTTCGCAAAAAGTGGTTAAGACGTGGGGTTACATACAGAAAGGATCAATAATAAAGTAAACGTTGATCCCGCAAGTCCATTCAGTGCACCGGCTCAGTGTCCGCACCGCGCATGTGTGCACCGCGCGGCCGACCACGCGGCAACAGATGTACCATCATGCAATATGAGCTGTGACCGATTTTAATGCATACGAGCATAAAAAAGGTTCCGAGAATCTGTTTTCAGAATCAATTTTTTCAGAGTTATTTGCATTAATATATCAAAGTTTAACGATAAAAGTTGATGTAAATACATAAAAAATATACTTGACGCTGTAACAATAGAAAACCATAACAATTAGGGCAATCTGTAAAGATCTTTAAGGTGGTATAAATAAATAATTGCTATTCTAATTTAAGGTGGTATAAATAAATAATTGCTATTCTAATTTAAGGTGGTATAAATAAATAATTGCTATTCTAATTTAAGGTGGTATAAATAAATAATTGCTATTCTAATCAAACATTCAAAGTTCGAAAGAAAAATCCCTCGTTATAATAACTGCATTTAAAATGGCCAATTGCTAAAGTTTCACTTGACGTATTAGTTAGCTCGCTCACGTGAACAAAGAGATCAACTGGAGCTACACGAGTACAGAAGTTCGTCTCCATAACAACCTTCGAACTAGCGCTTTCTTTATTATAGTCCGTTTTTGTTTCTCCCAAACAAGTAACATAAGTATTAGCGCGACCTTCCAACAGTTTCAACCAGGAAGAGAGCGCTCGGTAATGTCCGATGAGGCATTGTATTGGGGAAATTATATGTGCGGCAACAAAAGTTTTCTTTAGCACCTGCAACCTAGCGTCTTTTTTTATATGTAGGCGACGAGTTAATAGAACAGCTTCAATTATATTAATTCGTCATCTTTACTATTCCAACAGAATATCAAAAAACCAGCGTCAATTTACGAACGTAAATTAGTATGACTCAGACCTACCGATAAATATATTTACTTCTGAATTGATAACTCCGTGACTAATGTTGTAAGTGAGCTACTAAGCGAGCTCAGTACTTAGGGCACCCCGAGTCGGACAGGTTAGGTTAGAAGGGAATGGCGGGGTCTTTCAGACCCCGCCATCCCCTTCGTGGTTATTTGTTTTTAAACCACCCAGAAGTAGGAGCCCCGCGAAGCGGGGCTCCGTCAACTACGCTTGTCATTATTCACAATGCGCGGGCATTATGAATAATGCCCCTATTTATTACTTGGTCCATAACGTTGCTTAAGAATTATCACCATGCTGCGTTATATTAACAGTAGCTCGTTTTACAATATATGGTCGCTTGAAAACCATTTATTAGACGCTAAAAGTTCGTCACTGAGCTATTAATTCATTAGACAACGAAATATATTTGAAGACGAGAATGACATTTTAAAGAAGCTGCTTTAATTAGCACTCATTGTATTGTAGTGGCAATGTAGGTGTGACCTAAGTGGTGTTGTCAGTTGCAGCTCGTCATGAGAGTGATGTGGCGACGCTGACGGCATCGGAGCGCACAGATTTAGTAGTAGAATTTTCACCCTAGTGATGTTATTTCGAGAAATCATCTATCTAACTGTCAATTTTCATCCTAATCCACTCAGCAGTGTATGCGTGATTGAGTAACGAACTTGCAAACTTTCACGATTATACTCGATTATATTTGAAATTCGCCAAGACTCAAAATAACGTGCATAACCTTCATGCACATAGACCTGGAAAGCTTGTCATGTGACTGTCTTTATTTTATTTTATTTTATTCAGGGACAATAAACAGCTACAATATGTGTTGGAACAGAGAAAAGATAATATAAAACATTAACAATATTGCAGCCCACTACAGTATCCGCATATTAACAAAAGAAAATATGATAATGAGTGCCACTAGATAGGAAATAAATAATTACATCAAATTAATAATAATTAATTACATCATGCAAAATAGAAATTCTAATTGATTGCCTGGCAACAGAGTAATAATTAACACTAAAAACAAATAAATAATAAACTCTAGAATAGCTTACATTCCTAATAACATTATTGGTTTATAATAATTTTCATAACATTACATTTAAATTTTGATTTTGAGCATACAAAAACATCAATATTAACAAAATTACAATTATAAGATTCAACCATTCGACGGATAGGGCAGCGCCAACCAGAATTAGTTCGACAGGTATTGGCAGCAAATAACCTGCACGGATTCTACGTATATTAACAGTGCGTGGAACTACATAACATAGCTTGCTCGTGAGATCGATACAATCAGAATCTCCACGAACAATACCATGCAGTACAGAGGCCTCAAGATACTCACAATTACTAGATAAATATAGGTAGGTCAACCTAGTGACCTGCCTATATTTATCTAGTAATTGTGAGTACGACAAATAAGTTTTGTGGCATCTGTAATGCATGGCTCGTAGAAACTTCCGCTGGACGTTTACAATCTCGTCTATGTTTTTCTGGTAAAACGGGTTCCAGATAGGGACGGCATATTCTAATTGTGATCGTACAAGGGTCTTATACAGGTAAAGGTATGTGGAGACCTTTAGTATACATGACTGTATATAAACAAAATGGCGGACGTCATCGTGTCACGTGGAAGGAAGCTTGCTATCACCACACTGCTAACGCATTCATAACATCAGGCAGCCGAAATTCTAACGTTCTTAACGAATAACCACGATCCTAATTTAAACCTAAAAACCTCGAAATCGAATAACCACAGGGTAACATTATGAAGTAAGTTGCGTTGTCCCGGGATGCGATAACCGTAGGCCTGCGGGGCGCGACCACCTGTTATCAGACGTGCTAATGAGACGCCTCGTATTCAACCCGCGACTCTGCCCACACCCGCCCTGTAAGCCCACCGCCTACAACTGCGACCTTCTACCTCATGAACAACCTCATACTAACTTACAATAAATTATTATTTATTTATTTTGGATCTCCAACAAAAGATGTACACAATACATGACACATAAAGAAAGGGCAACATCAGGTATTAAGCAGGTGTACTCCTTCACTTATAGGAGACCACTCCTTCACTTATTGCTCCAACTTTAGTTGGAAAAAACCGCATTCGATCTGCGACGATTTTCTACAGCTACGCCGCGCGCCGTAGCTACTACGAACGCCGTAGCAGGTGGATTTTCTGTAGCATTTCATCGTGTGTAACAGCCGCGACGTTTAGTCTGGAGTGACCGCGGCGTGTTTATCCTCAGCTGACCCTTGCCCGCGCCCTCCTACTAACCGACGTTATTTCATTAAAGCTCTTTGAAATTCAGAGTGCTTCGTGCTACGTGCTACGCTGTACGTTCAGTGCTACGCTGCACGTTACGGCGATACGTGACCTCTACGAGTGTCGGTGCTGAACTATAACTTTGATATGATGATGAGTACAATTTTGAAGAGTAGCCTCATTTACAGTCAGCTCCAAAAAGATGTATACACGGATGAAGTGTGTAATATGTATGCTCACTTACTTTAGTAAGTAAGTAAACTCCTTTATGTTATGTATGTGTGTATGCTGAGTTTGCACTATACCTCATATGCGGTATTCTATACTTATTCAGTTAGTTAATAAATAGTACTTAACAAATGTGGTTGTTTCCTTGAAACCACCTTTTAGGAACCCCAACATTACATGGCGACCTTGCCAGGATGACTCTGCCAAGGGGATTGTTAGTTTAGAGTTTCAGTTTTTATTATAACTACCTCAATAGTACATAGTAATGTGTCGCTCGACTGTGGAAAAGGAAGAGGTTTTCCTCAGCCAAAACGCGGCTGGAGGCTACAATGACGCCGCGTTGAAAGAAATCGGAGGCCACGTGGAACGCCTTAGCATTGTGACCTACATTGTTCTGGCCATTATTGGAATTTTAGCAGTTTATGTTGGCCTGCGGATGTACAAGAGCTGCCACCGCACATGGATCCAGCAGGAAATTGGGATGAGTACCATGCAGAGTATTAGTTCATCCATCAGAGGACGCACAGAAGGTACCGAAAATCAGTAATAATCAGTTTGAAAATAGAGGTTCAAGATATGTTAGGAACCATTTTATTGTCTACAACCATTCTCGACATGAGAGCCACCTGGTTCGATGTAGGGTACTATTTTTGCGAAAATCACTTTGTATCTACGAGTAAATCGTGTGTAGTGTTTTTTTCTCTCTTTTTGTCTAGGCGATATATTTGTATGTCAGTTAGTACAAAATTTTGTTTCCGTGAAAATGGTCGTATTTCCACAATACAGTAGAGCCAAACAGTCTGAACTTTATTTAACACATTATGGTCGTGACATAAAAAAAAAAAAAATTTAGTCTCATATACATTTATAAGTTCTAAAAAAAAATGTGATATGTAGGCCTTGTTTTAACAACTTACTCTTTGGCTCGAAAAATATTTGTCTATGAAAGTCATTCATCAACAATAGTCCTTATGGTTCGGGACATAATTGAGTGATTTCACCGAGAAAGAGAAAGCACTATTATCGTCACTGGATGAGAACGAGACAAAAGATAAACTTGCGATCGGTACCGCCCTCCTGCACCACCGCCGCCATCACCGCACCGCGGCACCGTGCCGGTTTGTTTTCGTAATTTGGCTAGTTAAAGAAGGTGTGCTGTTTTGACTTTTCTGAATCAATCAAATCGTAATCCCAGGGCAGGGGTAGCCAGCTCGCCGTCCGGTAAGGACCAGGCCCGGTTCGACGGTGCGTCGTGTTCCACGCGCGTCTCAAAGAGATGTTAGCACCACTGACGGGGTCCGATAGGGCCAATGCCTGCCGGGGTCGCGGATTGTTCGAAAGAGTTACCGTGGCCCTAGCGCCCAGGCAACTGAAGGAACACGGGTTGGTTTTAGTCAGTAAGAGTCTGACACGCCCTTCCGCTCCGCCCAGAGCGGGAGAAGTCATGTGACGATATCCCAAGCAAAAAAAAAAAACAGGGCAGGGGTAGTCAACCGTCTGATTTGCTTCTGATTGTACATATATGCAACCTGAGCTCTGAATCATCTTTGTCATGCAATGCCCCATTTACTTAACAGCTCCCGGCTGTAGTTTTATCTAGATAGGTTTCTTTTTCTTCATCCCTGAGTAGTAGGTACTAGCGGCCAAACTTCCGCTTGCTCACCTTTAAGGCGATAATCGCATAGCATGGCTTATGACTCGATCGCTCGATGCATGCGTTTTGACCAATAGGATAGGATTTTAGTCGTGTTCGTATTAATATAATGATATATAGAATTGTGACACTCACACTAGGCGCGTGCTATGCTCACTTGTGACACTCGCACTAGGCGCGTGCTATGCTCACTGGCGACACTAAAACTAGGCGCGTGCTATGCCCACTTGTGAAACTCACACTAGGCGCGTGCTATGCTCACTTGTGACACTCACACTAGGCGCCTTCTATGCTCACTGGTGTCACTAAAACTAGGCGCGTGCTATGCTCACTTGTGACACTCACACTAGGCGCGCGCTATGCTCACTGGTTAAACTAAAACTAGGCGCGTGCTATGCTCACTTGTGACACTCACACTAGGAGCGTGCTATGTCACTGGCGACACTAAAACTAGGCGCGTGCTATGCTCACTTGTGACACTCACACTAGGCGCGTGCTATGTCACTGGCGACACTTACACTAGGCGCGAGCTATGCTCACTGGTGACACTAAAACCAGGCGCGTGCTATGCTCACTTGTGACACACACTAGGCGCGTGCTATGTTCACTGGTGTCACTAAAACTAGGCACGTGCTATGGTCACTTGTGACACTCACACTAGGAGCGTGCTATGTCACTGGCGACACTAAAACTCGGCGCGTGCTATGCTCACTTGTGACACTCACACTAGGCGCGTGCTGTCACTGGCGACACTAAAACTAGGCGCGTGCTATGCTCACTTGTTTGTGAGATGGTATTTTAATAGGCACGGACAGCGTGAATTCTTTATGAATTATTATTGTTGACAACAAGTAATTTCGTACTCATAACTTCTGTTTGGTTTAGACAATGTTAATATATAGCTGTGGTATAACTGTATTAAATTAGTATCAACTTTCCACAAAAATCTATTCTTTTCACTTTAATATTTTCCTCTCTCCGACACATAGCTATGTTCTGTCGGGTCTATAAATTTAGTGAGTATTTTATTTATACTTTCACTGGCTCCCCAATTTTACGATATCTTATGCGATGCCACCATACAAATCGCAGCGAATGTGCTAGGCGCGTATACCGGCACTGCATATACAATGCTTATAGTATATTTTTTTGTGTTTTATCGACGTGAGCTTGTTACTTGTGCATTGCTATTTAAAAGTAAATAACTACATTTCAATGTGTTTTAACTTGTCAAAAAGAAGCAAGTTATGTAATTTAGTTTGAAATTGACAACATTGGTATCTTTTTCTTTTATTACTCTATGTTTTGATTGAAATAGCACAATTACAGTAGTATTTGAACCAATACTTGGCGTAGTTCATAAAATGTTATCAGAGCTTTTATGATAACATGCTATCGCAACTTTTGCAACTGCAATAAAAATAAGTTCAGCATCTCAGTGTCATTGTCAGCGGAACGTCTCCGGTTAAACAATAGGACGGCTTAATAGAAATGTCATAAAATACGATCGCCACAAAAATACTAACTTTTTTAAGGTATATTATTTTATTACCATAAGATTATCTCGAATGTTTTACTGCTGTTCCTTGTATTTGGTTTAAATACTTTGAATAGTTGTAATATTCGTTTTATCCATTTATTTATCAAACCTTTGATTTGATCGTTATTTATTTTACCAAAAAAAGTAAAAGCGTTGTCCCAAAACATCTATATACCCTATGACCAAAATAAGGTAATCTACATAAATCTCACAAATATGTATACAGTAATCATTCAATAACGAGGTAAACAAATCTAAAATTTCATTCAATTCAAAAGTTTAACTTCGAGAGAAGGTTAGTTAAGAAGTTATTTTAATAAACGAAGTTAAATACGTGTCAGTTAATTTGTCAGTCAGTTATCACAAGATATTAAGTTATCTTAGCTTAGGTATTAGTTGTAACTCTAACATGTAAAATTTGTAACTACCTTTCGGCCTTTTTTTATTGTAAGCCTGTTCTTTATGTTAGTTTTGAAGGTGCAAATAAATAAACATTATTATTAAACATTATTATTTATTATTATTTGGAGCTATCACTGTGAAAAATTTTTTGGTCAAAATAAATTATATACTATGTTTTGTACCTATACGGTGGATAATATGTTATAGAACAAAGGTTGTTGACAATAAACTGGTTCCTTGTCCGTGTATACATCTTTTTCCAAAAGCCAATCCCTTAGACTTCTTTTTTTTTTTTTTTATGTGGTTGTGCTATAGGTACGCCTCTGCCTAACCCTTCGGGGAATACATGCGTGATGTTATGTATGTTATTAATAACCAAGTTATATTTACAATTTGCACCCCACATACAAGTTATCGGTCACTACTAGTTATTACACATACAATCATAAAATTACGTTAAATGACATAAAACAAAAGAAAACACATACAACATTTGATGAAATTAAACAAAATTAGATAAGTTTGATCAAATTAAACAAAATTAAGTAAATAGAATTAGGATGAAATTGTAATAAAATTAAAGATTTAAAGAAAAAGCGTAGCAATTTTGAATTTGACACTCAAGTTCGTTTTTAATAATAATAACACATGTTTATTTTATCTACAAAAATTACTTTCTTATAACAGATTATTGTTTGATTTTTTTTGTTTTATTTCGTTATACACACAAGTCAAAGTAATTTAGTAATGATAAAACGTTTGGCCCAAAAGTTGGAAAAGTTATAAATGTCGCAATTCGGTAATAGCATCGCAGCGGGAGCTACCGGAATGAGAGCGAAACTGACTTGGCGAGAGCGCGGAGCGCGGGGGGGGGGGGTGGGGAGGGGGAGGGGGAGGGGGCTGACGAACGACACTGGGTGACGCTTTAGGGACAGCGTAACCTTGTCAGCTTTACTAAATGTCCGCAATGAGTCGCCGAGCAGGTGCATGCAACAATGGCCTGTATATGTATATCTCTGTTTCACCTATTATCAACGGTTCCACACCTCTAACAAAAACCCTTCTCAAAATACTAGCTGTTTCGGGGCTCAATGCCTTAAAATGATTATGATGCGAAAATGGGTTCGTTTTGGAAAACCTGTTACAAAATTATGCGATTCTGTTCTCAGGATCGCATAGCCTATTCCTGAAATGCACCGCTAGTATATGACAGCTGCGATAGCTCACTGACTAGGTTACCAGTTCGTCGAGTATTTACTAGCTCGTGCAGCCAGTGAATGTGTTCGTCACGCCGCTGTCGCACCGCGCGTCGGCCACGGCTCTGTGTCGGCGGCACGCACGTCGCGCGCTGGTCGCTCTGATAACGTTCCACTGAGTAGTGACAATCACACTGTCATTACTTCGCCAAACGCTCTGTTTACAATACCTGAAGTATATTTTAGTATGAGTAATAGAAAAGAACTAAATCTGTAAAATAAATTACTAAATACATGATACGTCCAGTCTTCATGTTGAAAATCCTGCGAGAAACTTATTTTTGTTCTCATTTTCTCTAAATACAATTTGAACGATAAAACGAAATCACTGACATTTCATTCAAGCTGTCTATTCTACGCGAACCATTACATTACTTTAGTACAACACAGAAATCCTCCATGAATTTATATAGGCCTACTTATTTCTTCATTTAGTAACATTTCAAGTCAACTGTAATAACACGGCGCGGTTTGTTTTGTTAGGTTAGGTTACGTTAGGTTACATTAACATTGATGGCTCACAGTTTAAATATGTAAATACTGCGTAAACAGCCGGGTCGTCAGCTAGCCGCCCGCTCCGACTCCGTCGCAATTGAACTGAGTCCATTTGATACCAATTACTGGTATCAGAAGGAAAGTAGGAAGATGTGTTCGTATGCAGATGAACGCGCGGTCATGCGGTCACGATAGCGTCTGTGTCCGAGACCCGTTGTGTGACCAGGCGTGGGCGCGCTACGCAATACTATTACACAGGCTGGCCCGAAACGAAAAGACGTCCAAAGGAAAGTTTTAGAATCTTCTCTCCACTGGCTTCCAGAAACACCCCATGAATGTATCTTTGCGATTATATCTATAGTTTAGGAGCTAGACGGTTTTAATATTTTTCGGGAAATTTTCACTTGACTTCAGACTTTTTTAATTTTCTGTTTCTGTCGCATTTTTTTAATTTTGATTTATTATTATAAATCGTTAAATTATGGTCTACGATCTGTTACAGTTTCCTAATGCTGAGGAAAACCTAGACTAAGTGTTAGCTAAAAATTGTATTAAGTTCATCCCCCAAATTAAACTATTTCTTTTCGTGTATTTCAAAGTGTTTTTTTTAAACAATGTTTACATGACCTCGAGTAACAGATCGATAAAAATACTAACTGTCTAAACATCATTAGTGACTAAAACTAAGCTTAAACGAAAGATTTTTGCTCGTTAAGATTCGTTCTATATTTCCAGTCATTACAAAAAAGAAAAAAGAAGCAAAAAACTGTCACGAACCCTTATCTTTCCGAACCAATAAAATAATACCTAAGTCATTTCCAGAAAATTATTTGGTAAAATTAGAATTCGAACATGGTCGGTAAGGCGAAAAACACATTGTTTTTCATACTTTGTAGAACTTAAGTATTGTATGTGTTTCCGCTTGGAGTCATCCATTTTTAATGCTCTTCTAGCATAAAGGAATACAAAAGTCAAGTGAGAATTTACCAAAAAATATTATAGACCGTCTAGCTCCTAAACTATAAATAATCGCTGAACATACATGACGTGCTCCGGGAAGCCCCTGTAAAGAGGACGTCACGTTGGACGTCAGTTCGCGCCGCGCTACGTATAGATAACGATCAATGTTACTAATCAAAGTAGTTCTTTTTTCTTTTAAAATGATACTGTTTATTAATGAATATGTATGTTTGTTGCAGGTATACACCCCTTTCATAACGACTCCTGTACACCTAAGGTACTCGGTAAGAAACCTCTTCATTCAGTCAGCACATGATAGATGTGTACTACAAAGAAACTGAACACTGTCCTCCTATATCTAACAACACTGTAATTGGAAACATTGTAAAAGCCCCTTATTATTAAAAGAGTAACCGTGGAGTTTCTTGCCGGCTCTTCTCCATAGGAAACGACCAATTGGAACCGTGCACCTAGCTGCTGACGTTTCATAAGTGCCCATGTTGGTTTATGTGAAATAAAATATTTTGATTTGATTTGATTTGAACGAGCTCTACTTTCAAAAAATACCTAAGTCATAAGAAATGCATAGCTTTACTATAATGCTCTATTCTTTATTCGTTCGAACAATACCAAAAAAGTTATTCTTCATAGTGCACTAAGGTTCAATGTTTTGTATTACTTCCTGCTAAACAGCTGCATTTCATTGAACATCAGCGTCTGGGTCCAAAATCAAAAGACATTTATTCATACTAGGCTGAGGATCAGCAATTTCTGAACGTCAAAATTACATGAAACAGTCTCCCAAAACTCCCGCACTTCACCACTTCCTACTGCTTTAGCTGGACAGAAGAAGTTGCGCAGCTAACTCCCAGCAGCACAGCTGTCTGTTCAGTTAGAAGAACTGGATCCTATGCGGTAGTAAGTAGTTAACATACAAAACATAAAAACATTTAATTAAATTATTTGCTGTATGTCAACTAGCACCCACACGCTATACCAACTAAAACATCTAAAACTATACTCAAGCAGAAATAAGTAGGTAATAAAAGACTAACACATAATACCATAAAGGGCATGCCCACCTACATATGCAAAGCTGTATTATGTTCATATAGCTGTAACTTGAAGTAACAAATGATAAACTAGGACCTTCGAAGTAAAATAAATAAACAGTTAATTACTTACAAGCAGCACCCGTTTACGAGCATAACGCAAAGATCAGCCACTACCCCCCGCGGCATATTTGAGGAAAGCAGGCAACCCGACCCCCGACGCGGCCGCAAGCAGTGACATCTAAGGGAGCATGACCAACTTGCTGCCGGTTGCTCAGGCAAGAATAATATGATCACCTGTCGAGGTAGCTAACCACATATTGCGACACAACTCAAAATAAATATTGTAATGAGTAGATTGTGTCAATAATAAATGAAAATAAAATTTAAATAAACTTTCTTCTACAGTCAAATCAAATAATCAATTATGAACTTGTATAACCTGTCAGCAGGTAAGCTAATTCTGGAGACAGAACATAAACGGTGTATTGAGTTTACAGCGGCCAACTATTCTTATCGTTTAAGTAGTCGTTGATAGAATAGTATGCCTTTGAACAAAGATTGGATTTTACTTTAGCTTTAAACGTATTAAAAGGCAAATCTAGCAAAGAAGAGGAAAGTTTGTTATAAAATATTAGGTCTTTACCTATGAAATTGCCGTTCTGCAGTACTGGCCATTTCAAATCAAAATAATTTTTGTTTGGCTAAGAATTCTAATTTCAAATTAATTTTATTTTAAAAACATGGATTTTTTTTTCTAAAAGTAGTCATTTCTTTATTGATTAGTGTTACATTTTCATCGCATTTCAATCTTTTTCGTCATCATGGATACGTTAAAAATTCGAGTAATTATGGAATATGAGTACCGTCGTGGCAGCAACGCGGCACAAGCGGCACGCAACATCAACGACGTTTACGGAGCTAACACTACAAACCAACGCACCACCTGTTATTGGTTTGCTCGCTTCCGTTCTGGAAATTTCGACCTGAAAAATGAACCTCGCGGTCGTCCGAAGACTTTGGTCGACAATGACGAATTAAAGGCGATTGTGGAAGCTGATGATACACAATCTACGGCTGAATTAGCAGCAGCTTTCGACGTTAGCGTCAAAACAATATTGGTCCATTTGCGTCAAATTGGCAAGGTAAAAAAGCTTGACAAATGGGTGCCCCACGAACTCAATGATCGCCAGCGCGAAGTACGCGTCGAGACGTGCCTTGCACTGCTCAACAGACACACAAATGAAGGAATTTTGAACCGCATTGTTACCTGCGATGAAAAATGGATTCTGTTTGATAACCGTAAGCGCTCAGCAAGTTGGTTGGATCCTGGTTCAGCACCTAAACAATGCCCTAAACGAAAACTTACCCCTAGAAAAGTGATGGTCACTGTTTGGTGGTCTAGCGCCGGTGTGATTCATCACAGCTTCTTACCAAACGGGGTGAGCATTACTGCAGATGTGTACTGTGAAGAACTGAACACAATGATGGAGAAGCTGGCGCATCTCCAACCAGCATTGGTCAATCGCTCGTCTCCGCTGCTCCTGCACGACAACGCGCGACCTCATACTGCACAGCAGACGGTCTCCAAGTTGCAAGAACTGGGGTTGGAAGCTCTCCGTCATCCGCCCTACTCACCAGACCTTGCGCCTACAGACTACTACTTTTTCCAGAATTTGGATAACTTCTTGGCGGGAAAAAAATTTTATACCCGAGAGGCAGTACAAAATGCCTTTGAAGAATTTGTTGCCTCCCGTCCAGCTGATTTCTTTAAGAAGGGCATCAATAAACTGCCACTGCGATGGCAAAGATGCATTGATTGCATGGGTGATTACTTCGATTAATACAAATAAAAAATTCATGAAAAAAATTCGTTTAAATTTTTTCATACAAAACGGCAATTTCATAGGTAAAGACCTATTATTATACCAAGCCCAACAAATGAGTTATGAACCTTACGAAGCAGGTGAAAGGGAGGACGTAGTTTGTCCTTATTTCTAGTGTTAATATTATAAACATCACTGTTTCTAGTTCTGTTTCTAATAATATGTAAGATGTTGGCGAAGATAAATTATTGTGATGGCACCATGAGAATACCAATATTTTTAACAAAATCTCTCAGAGACACTCTAGCACCGCGCTGGTAATTTTCTTGAACAGCTCGTTTGTGGAGAACAAATATATTTTGTATAACCGCGGCGTTGCCCCACAGCAGAACGCCGCCGTAGGACATAACGCTATGAAAATAACTAAAATACACGTAACCGACTAACTTTCCCTTCGGCGGTGCTTCAAACAAATTGAAGTCGCTCCACTTTCACTCATCCAATCAAATTGATTTCAACGACATTTTCCGTATTGCCAATAATTGATAAACTCAAATAAAAATTCCACAAACGTTCCCCTGAACAGAAATAAATTAATTACCGAATGCCTTGTGCTGCAAATTAAATTCGAAAAACATTTTTGTCTTAAATTCGAAACTTGGAACGAAACGCAAAGTTATTTTTAATTTGAAACCCTTGGCTCTAAATTTTCGTTCAGTCAGTGGGACGTTATTAAAATGAAGGTAATCGTTAAGTTATTACCGGCCGCGGTTGATTTAGTGTGATCGCGTAAGTTTCCGACGCGCGCCTCTATGTCAACGCTCGCAGCGGCTGGGGGCGCATCGCGGCTCTTCCCTTGTTCATTTCATTTCAAAAAACGATCTTTGGCACTTGAATTTCTTTTCGAAGACCTACTTGCTTACACCCTTTAATGAAAAACGATGATTTAGCAAATTAAACAATGGTACGTTTATATCACACAAAGCTCGACTGTGACGCGAAGATATTATTACATTCGTTTTGAATGTACTTACCCACTTTATTGTGCTCTGCTCTGAGCAATCACTATAAATTTGTTCGAGAATTTTGCGGATTACACTGCACGAGCTCTACGCGTATTCTGTTGATAATTAATCATTAGGTACACACAGCTTCATCAACTAGGTACCCCAGCAAAAGATTTGCAACATCAAATTAAACAAAGCTGGATAACAGCTTTTTGTATTTATTCAAAAACATGTTACACAGAAAAACATTTAAGTAATGTTTGTATTCGTCTAGTTTAGGTACTTATTAGAAGTTCAAATCCCAGAAACGCAGTTTTCATTTTGATTACACAAACTTGAAGTTTTTCAAGGTATAGTCTTCTTTCTTACTTTATTTTGTAATATTTTCAAAAGAATAAAAACAAGTGTATAAAGTTATTATCCGTTTGCCTTATAGTAGTTTTTACTCTTTGCTACATAATATCACAAACATTAGCATTTTGTTAGAATTAGAAAAGTATACTAATAGTAGAAAGAGGTAATGTTTGTTTGTTTGTAGATTTGTATGTAGGGGGTAATCTCTAGAACCTACCGTCGGATTTGAAAAACATATTTTTGCATTTGATAGCCTAATTGTTGAGGAAGGCTGTCTATTTAACATCACGGTAGGATCTTTAGGAGCCGTGCAAAAATAAAAAAAGAGGGAGAACGCTAAGTGAAAACGAAGTAATAGCGCGGGCAGGCGATGCGATGCGACGAGGTAGGTCGGGGGAACGAGAAATTTCACGAAAATATAAAAAATAAATAAATAAAAGCTATGAGAATCGTGTTCGTTAACTTGATTAATGTTTACTTTAAACTTCAGTTAATAAAATCTATGCAGATCTTCAAATTATAACAACCGCCAATTAGACATAGAACGAACGATTAAGTGGAACAGACCATAGTAATAACAAATTCATCACAATCGTAACGAGCTCTCTGGCTAGTTGGTCAACACTGCCGTTATTGAATGACGACGTTGGGCATGCACTGGTTCGAATCCACATAAACGCGTGCTCTTTTTGAAAGTATCCGTTATGTTAGTCGTAAAAAATCATATATTATAGCAATATTTTAAAACTTGAAGGGTCCTCATAGTGTTACATATTGTTACGAACCGCATGCATACACTGGTGTGTATGCAACAACACATGCTGCAAAATGGACACTACTACATAAGCTTTTAAAGTAAATACTAGATTAACATTAAATGTAACAGTACAGGTGAAACATGTTGATCACCACCACCGGCGACCGGCGCAGTAGGTTCTCCACAGTCCACACGTGGTTGTACATGTTGATATGTGTGTGTTGTTGTTGTCGCGCACAGTTCGTGCTTCTTATACTGGCTGTGCCGATCTGCTCCCTTGTCTGCTGGTGAGTCCGAGCAGCGCCGTCCTACCGCGCATCAGATCAGAGCTGATAGAGAGCCGGGTGGTCCACTGTATATCACAATCACTTACAATATCATATTAGTCGGGAGTTCGGGATACTACCTCAAGACCCGTTATATTAATCATAAAATATATTACATTTATAACTGTAAACTAGTCCAGTGTTAGTGTAAGCCGACGCACGACCGTCGACGGGAGGTTTTTGTAGTAATGGAGCCTCTCTGAAGTTTGGGAAGTAAATTTGACTCATTGATCACTTTTTGTGTGGCCTCCGCCTAGCGCAGACCGCCGAAATGGCGAAGCCAAACCGCCTGGCTGACAAAACTAAATAGGGTAAGTATATTTTTAATATATTAATCAATAATGATATCTTATTAAGGCCAATATTTTATGCAACACCTGTACTGAATTTGCATCACAAATTAATTAATTGAATCGATATTTAAGTATTGAAGGGCTCGCGTTTGCAATGTTTGAACAATTTATAAATTAATTAAGTCCGAGTTAAAAAAGAAAGAAAGGAAAAATATATTGTAACACTTATTAATAACTAGCCTCCACCCGCGACTTCGTTCGCGTGGAAGTCGTAAGACACCACAATAGTAGTGTATAATTGGGGGTTCTGGATCACTTGCCCTCGCTTCGCTCGAGCGCATGATCCAGAACTCCCCAATCATACACTAATATCGTGATCTGCGATATAGTTCATAATATTGATTGAGTTGCTCACGCTTCGCTCGAGCGCGTTATGCAGAACACCCCAATCAGCGGTGCGATGTGTACTTAAAGTAATAAGTAATGAAATCTTCTTTCTTGAATCGCTGACCTGAGGTTTTTATGAATCTGAGTTCCGTTTATAATTTGTGTAAAACTAACTCATGTGCTGTATCACTCTCCTGATGGAATAGATCTGCAGTTGCTGTCGATATACTACTTACTCCCACTGGTCTTTGACGAACTAACAATCGATTTTTCATGATCAGTATGTTTGTTGCTAACTTTAACGAATTTGCGAAGATCCTCACCAGGTTCGCTTTTTAGTATAAGGTAGTGAGTATTTTTCAAGTTAGATTTCTCTGAATCTTCCAACTTCTGGTAAAATAAATCTTCTTTTCGGGTTATATCACTATCCTGATGTTTTAATTCACCTGAGTTCGATTTCTTTTTTCTAGGGTGCATATCTTGAATATATATTATCTCACCCCTAGTATTCTTGAAAATAAGTTTAGAAATGCCTTCCAAATCAAATTTCTCTGAGTGAAACATGATGTAGATAGGTAATATCAATAATTGTATCTCTCGTGGTGCAGTAAATATTTGTGTTATTTATTACTTAGTTATATACTTAAGATCTATCTATTACACTGCAATGCTAGGAGTCTAATGCTGCGATGCAGATACGCGTATTAAATATATACTCTCTTCCTTTCACAGCGTTCAAATAAAAACATTGAGGAAAATTTATAGCATGTTGCATCCAAGGATCGTCATAAATCTCCCAATCTTCTATAACACCTCCACATGAAAAACATACTGCTTTATCATTTATACTATTGCCACAGTAAAAGAATCCAGCGTCAGCCATTTCCATCACTAATCTTTTCTTTGAATCAGCCGTTGCCCAGTAATAGTTAAATGAAAATTGACGCATTTTATAAGTATTATACATGTCATATCGAGGTTTGTATTTATTATGAGACATGCTTCCCCGTTTTACAGATAACTGCATAATGACATCGTCTAGTTACAGTCAGCAGCTTATAACGATTTGACGACTTTGAAGAGATTGGGAGGGATAGGAAACGGTTTACCAAAAATAAAGAAATTAAACAAAAAAAAAGATTATTTTATAATTTTATTATCATAGCACCATTTATTTAAACACAATACATTTTTTAAAGCACATACAGAGTCATGATAAATACAACTATACAAATCTTGAGAATATTTATATTGATGGTGCAGACTTAACAAACTAGAACAACCTTTATCTTCTAAATTAAATATGTTACTATTACTGTTTTCTAATATATTTTTTAACCACAAGACTTTTTCTGAACCTTTAACATAGACACATTTATCTCTTAAAATATCAGCAATAAAATTCTGGTAATTGGAATATGGAATAAATCCTTCACACCAATATATCTTTCTGTTACGTTCAATCCAACTAACTTGCTTTTTTTTCGTGTTTCGTTAATTTTCCAAATGGAAATGGTGGCTTAAATAAAAACACTTGTAATGTTTTATTATATAATATAGCGATTTCTTTTATTATAAATTCATTTGTTTCTGTTTTAAAGCCTTGAATATCCACAATAGCAATCATGATAACCTGCGCACAATGTTGCTGAGAGGTTTGTATTCCACAAGTCGATCGTTTATAATCAAACAATATGCAGTAGTCTTATCTGGTATTGGCGTTGAACATTCAATTTCTATGCGTACGTCTACTGGACCTGATTTTAGACTATCGTTTTGCCTTGAGCAGTCTAAGATAAACAGGGGAGCTTTTTCTTTGAAGTCCTTTAGATCGAGCAACGGGTCTACTGGACAGTTGTAATACGACTGACGAAATTTCACATACATTTCATATAATATACTGTATTTGTTGTCAGAAAACTTTAAACCCAAAGGCTCATAAGGATAATATTGAGAATTTAAGAAGAGCGTAACGTTTGTCACCTCGCAATGATCGAATAGAGATATGTCTTTAGTTTTATTATTTTTTCTGTTAGTTTGTAAGCAAAAAATTACATATCTAGGCTTTTCCAATTGTGAAGCAGTCTTAACTGACCAAGAATGTTTTGTGGTTTTAGGTAGTAAAGGATATTCATATAAATCCCAATTTCTAAAAGCCATCTGAATGGGTTTATCTCTTTCTAAATGCTTTAAAAGTGTTAATCGTTCTCGATCTGACACTTTTATGTGTGGCACCCTCCATTGAACTCTTTGCATATCTATTTGAAAATGAGCAACATCATCAGTAAGAATAACGCTGTTTAAGTTAGAGTTACTTCTATTCAATATAAGTTCATGTTTACAATTTATAACGATTTTATTGTAATCCTCTGCAAACCCTAAAATCTTATTTAGCGGTATCACTAAACTAAAATGCCCATCACTTTGGAATCCGTTTAAATTCCAACCCCATAACGCAGCAACTTTATTTTCAGCTTCATTTAATGAGATGTATGATTTTATTGTTGACGTTATTCCAGAATTTTTTATACGATCTATTTCAATACCATTCATTTCGTACCTGATGTCTTGAAACAAAGACATAACAGGGTTATTAGTGAACGTAACAGTTTTCTTGATCGGATTCCCATCTTTACCGAACAGCTTTGCTTGGCCTTCGATGTAAATTGAACTGGCTGATGGTAGCACGTATATGTCTTGCTGATGTATGGGGATTCTGATTTCATCGTTTTCTCTAAAGCTGTTATTGTAGGGATTATATGAATGGATTTCATAACTTTCGATCGAACTATCGAAGTGTGGTAATTCAGTAATCTGGAGTATATTCATACTTTAAAACCTAGGGCTCTAAGAAAACCTTTATTTGCTTCAGTCAATTTCTTAACTTTTTTCTTACGTCTATTCACCTTAGTGGTCGTTGAAGGAATAATACGTTTTATTTTCACAGGAGTGTTTTTATAATATAGTATCATTTTGTTTTTCTTAAATGAAGACGTAGTTGAATATTGAATTCGTCACCAAAGTTAATACAATAACCAAATTGATCAACAATTCTAACAGATATAGATGAAATTATATTTTTGTTCACCGGAAAGTAAATAACGTTTCGTGGTATTTCTATGCACTGATGACCCGGAGCAGTATCAAATACAAATTCATGAATAAAATGAGTTGGTAGTCCGTTGCAGTACGAACTGTGTACAAGATCACATTCAATTCTGATTACAGATAGACTGCTGCTATTGATGGACACATTTGATCTTGAATTTAACACTGAAAAGTATAACAAACCGCACTCGTATTGATCGGATAAATGCAGTGGAGGTTGAAAGTATGACACCAAATCAGATTTATTTCCAGAGATGGTAACTGTGGTAGACATGCTTGCATACTGGACTGTTTCAGAAGATCCTGTTTATTTTATCCCTAGACTACTCCAAAAATTCCTTAGAAAAATTAAACAGAGATGTCCGATCCTGTTTATTTTATCCCTAGACTACTCCAAAAATTCCTTAGAAAAATTAAACAGAGATGTCCGCAATTGAAAGGATGATCGCGTTGTATATTTTCATAATTATAGTGGAC
Organism: Griposia aprilina; assembly: GCA_916610205.1. NCBI lineage: Eukaryota > Metazoa > Arthropoda > Insecta > Lepidoptera > Noctuidae > Griposia > Griposia aprilina. Next base: position 306,025 of record OU744293.1, on the reverse strand, counting down.
TTTAGTACCTCCGTATTTTATAAATTCTTTTGGAGGCTTAAGATTTCCGTAACTGTCAAAGTACTCAATATAATCATTGTATTTTGCATAGGCTACCCAATGAGAGCCAGGATCTTTTGAACTATCTAAATTAATAACTCCACATTCTTTTTTAAACGGGCATTTAGGAAGTTCATCTCTCATAAAGACTCCTCTAAAATATGGAATAGTAGTTCCATACTTCAAAATGTCAAAGTTAGTTAGGGCTCGTTTGGGTAGCCGATATCTTAGTTTTTTTCATTCGATACATAAATTCCAAGCCCGTTTTTATGCGGTTTAAGGTGTAGTCCTTTCCCAATGCAGAGAGCTTCCATTTTTTCATTGTGTCTCTTCGATTCAGCCAACAGCTTTTTAGCCATCTTGAATTCATTTATGGTTTTGGTAATACCTGCTGCACCGCCTGCTATTGCTCCCACTGCTGATAATCCAGCAAAAATAGGAATCAAAGGTAATACACCACCAGTTTTTGGTATAGGAATAACACGAGGAAGTTTTATGGATGAATCATCAGCTAATTCTCTGGCTGCGGCCATAGCTAATTCTATTGCCACTTTTTTGCATTTTGGTTTTAGTTTTTTCATGTGTCTTTTCGTTTTAGTGATAACATTTTTAAATTTGTTTTTTAACCCTTTTCCAGGTGTAAGTTTTTGAAAGCACTTTTTTCTATTTTTTTTTAGGCCGGAACCAGTTTTAATTTTTGTAGACATTGTCTTGCTTACTAAGCGTGCTGCGATTTTCTCGCTTACACTTGCATCCGAGGCAACTGCTCGCTCTTTTGCCATTTTCAACAAAATTAAATCAGCTCTGTGACGATTCTTTAAGTTTGATGATTTGAGATAGGCAATGTCGTGTTCTTTGCAATGTTCGTCTAATTTATTAATACCTTCGTCTCCGCGTGTAAGCCTTTTAATTAATTTTGTACCAGGAGCACAATAATTGTATCCTGGTAAGTGTAATTCAAATGGTAAATTGTTTATAAGCCAATTGAGAAGACTACTCTCTCCAATACACATCATAAGACTAATGAATCTGGATTGAACACTTTAATAAATACTTATACGGTTAGTAAAGTTATTTTTATTTATATTACTACATTCGATTTATCAATCCAACTGTTTTCAGCAGAAGATAAACCTAACCATTTTACTAAAACCCTGTTTCCTTTTCTTCTAAGAACTTTCTCGACTAGATATAAATTAGGATATTTTGTCTTTTGAAGCTCTTGTAAGTAAAATGCCCCTAAAATAGGTTGACCTCTGATTGTATCTTCAATTAAGTAGGTAATAGGAGTTGTATTTTGTATTTTTCGAATTTTAAATATTTCTTTCGACCAGTTGGGGGTATATCCTTTTTCAAATGTTCCTTTGTATTTACTGATACGTACATAATCACCCACTTTATACTTGCTTTTTATTCTTTCATTTTTTACCGACCTTAAATACCTTTCTAATATACGTTTTTTATTCATGTTATCCACATTAGCAGGAATTTCATGAATTGTCCGATGGCATGTGTGATTGTATTTATATATAACATCATTAAGTGTACTATCTACCCAATTATAGCTGCCTTTTAAACTGAATTCCTTATACAGTTTAGATTTCAAAGTTCTGATAAATCTTTCAACTATTGAAGCCTTTTTTGTTGAAAAGGTTGAATAGTGGTTAATATGATTAGATTTCATAAGCTTTCGAAATTTATTATTATAAAATTCTGTTCCATTATCTGTTTGGAGGTTTTTTGAAACACGCCCTGTAGCCAACAAAACTTTGAATGAGTTACATACATCATCTTTGGTTTTACTTTTCAGAGGAAAGGCCCAAGCATATTTCGAAAATGTATCGATAACGGTAAGAATAAATCTGTAATTTTTATTTTCTTTTGAAATTGATTGCATATCAATTAAATCTGCTTGCCACAGGTCGTCTATATCTTTCATAATAACATGTCTTCGGGGAAAGTTTACCCTTGCATTTTTATGAATTTCGTTTACCACATCGGCTTTGCTCATGTTCAGAATTCAGTACATTTGTCTTGAATCCATGAATAATACTGAATGTAAAGCATATTATTACGACTATTTATTCTTTAATTATGTCAGCTTCTTTTAATTCTTCAATTATCGATAAAATTTCATTATCATGGTTTGTATTGCCAGCATCTCTTGAAGCTACTATTAGTTTCAATCTCTCGACTAATTCGTTAGGATCATCCCAATATACCAAGTCAGTGTTGTTTTTGTATTTTTTTAACGTTGGTAATTTTCCTCCAAGTTTAGTGTGAGCATGTATAACATCGTTTGACAATTCGGAAAATAGAGGTTTTATTATTTTACAATATTTTGTACCTTTGTCACCTCTTATTTGACCTTTAGGATTAAAATCTCTTTTATGTGCATTTGTATAGTGTAACATATCCTTATAGACAAGTTTATCTTCGCTCGATATTAACTTAAAATCGGGTTTTCTTCGGAGTAAAAGTTCTTTTAGACCAACTGTTAAATTGTAAGCTTTGTCACCGATTTTAATTAAAATGATTGTATCGTTATTCAAACTATCAATTTTAGAAAATGATACTGCTGAATTACCCATCAATAGAGTTTTATTTTCACTTCTAATTCCAAACGGTATACTAACACCGTCATAAATACCAAAGATATCATCATCCTCTAATGACATTTCTAAATTATCTATCGATTCCTTTTTAGCATTTTGTTTGACGAATTGGGTAGAATTTAGTTTTGGATCGTAACAGTCATTGAGCTTTGTAGATGAGCTAGTATTCTTTTCATCGAATTCGATTCCTTCAGAATTATTTAAGGTTGGATTTTCATTTATTTTTGTTTTTTCTGCACATCTATTAGATTCAACAAGAGTTTTTAGAGGATTTGTGACAGGTTTTAGCATTTTATCAAGTGACAAGTTCATTGTATGTTCCTGATTTTTCATTTGTTTTATTTTATTCTTTATGGAGTCGACAGACTTCACTAATTCCATTTTAATATTTTTGTCCATCTTACAATAAATAACAACTGTATTCAACTAAACAAGGAATAATACTAACAGTATTTATGTATGTAATTCATTTATAAGTATGTACCTTCATTCAAAGTTTAAAAAAATATCAAAATTCTGTCTGTACCTCCCATTATTTAATGCCGACTCTTTATTAATAAGTAGAAAATTATAAGGGTTACTCCAAACAGTTTTACAAACTTCTTTAAACTGATTCCACAGCAGATCAGAATTTACATGTTCTTCATAGATATGCTTTAAGTTCACATCATCTTGTTTAAATATTATAAGAAAATTAGCATTATCACGTAGCAACTGTTTCGGAATTTTTGAGTAGGTTTGTGATAAATAAAAGCAGTCAATTTGCTTATGTCTTCCCATAGAGAAATAATTACGAATGTTTATTTGCTTTTCACACACAACATCATCAAAAATAAATACAGAATTTGTTAAAGCTTCATTCGGAGCTATAACATCTTTGTCGTCATTGAACTCATTGAACTGTATCTGAGGTACTCTTCTTAATACTTCACTTAAAAAGCGATATTTTGGCTGGAAAGTAGTTTTCGAGTAAAGATAAAGATTTTTAAATTTAAGCCCATTTTCATGCAGCAGTAAACTGATCATAACGTTTGTTTTACCACAGTTCGAGGGTCCACATATTATGCAGCGAATTGTATTAGGCAATAAAGCACTATGTCTAATCTGACGAGGTGAGTCATTGAAATTGATATTATTCACGTTCAAGGATATGGGTTGTTTGATCAACTTCATCTTGCCTATTATTTATTTTCATTACTTACTATCCTTTATATATGAATATGTGACTTGCGAGCACAGTATTCTAGCAACGGGTTTGGACCTGGGTCGTTATTAAGAGTCGTGTCCTCGACTGAGTTACACAGAAACAGTGTCCGTCACAGTGTTCGTAGTGGACGAGTTTTTTTAAAATTATTATTAAATTATCTTTAATCGTCAATTCATCTATTTAAGATTGTAAGTAACTAATAAATTTGTCAAGTCTAATAATAAAAATAATGTTAATTTAATATAAAAGAAAATGGAAATTAATTTTATCTTTTTATTTTTATTTTTCAGAAAATGGAAGGCCTTGATATTGTCGATGATGTTATTAAGTCATTCTATTTTACTCAAGAATTTGCTGGGGACAATGTTGAACAAACTGAGTTCCAGGAAAATCAGCAGGATAAAGTCAAGGATACTCAAGAAAGACCAATAAAAAGAAAAAACAAGAAGTCGAAATTAACTTCTAAAATGACCCTGCCCAAACTATTGGATACACCGTCTACATCTTACATAATTCGCAAGGAGCCAGGAAAAGCACACCATTTAATAAAAATATCTATTTGTGATTTAAATGACAATAATTTAATAAATCGTGTTGATCGCAGTGATAGTGATTGTGCTTGTGTGAATGTTCAGTATTTAGTCAAGGACAATTACGATGAAATTATGGATGAAGCAGAATATCTCGTCGGCAAAATAGTTAAAAAATTAAGTTCAGCCACATGCAGATCTTAAATGAAGTTTATAAGTTATTGTTTATTAGTTATTATTATTATTGGTAGAGTTTATTTAATTGAAGGCGAAACAATAAAATTAAAATTGATTCTACATAATGTTTTTTTTATTATTCACCTAATAAGTTAGTATACAGGGTCAAATTAAATTAGCTAGTGAAACTCCACAGACGTGATGGGTATCGATATCTAAACGCAACAAAAAAAAGAAGATTTTTATTATTTTTATTTGGGGTCCGCGACCGCTGGTTGTGCTGATACTTGAAGTATGAGTTGAGAAAATCTGTTTTCTTTTGTTTTATCATGTTTAGGTATCGATACCCATCCCATCTGAGGAGTTTCTCTAGCTAATTTAATTTGATCCTGTATGATACCTCTTAATAATAAACACTGCTTAGTTATGACAAGCTTATAGACATAAAAAATATATTAACATTAATCATGACATAATCTATACACAGTGTTTATAAGAGGGAAAATCTTTCGGAAAAGGAAAAGAAAAGAAAATAAATATCGATAATACATTTATTGATTATACGAGTAGTTACATTCATTTATTACATTTTTTTATTCGATTACATACTTATTACACATTTAAATCATTTGTAATTAGCTTTTTAACTTAAACTATAGTTTTAGCACAGTAGAACGAATACAGTAATCCTACAAGTATTAAAGTATTGAACTATAATGCCCCCAAGGCAAAGTGTTGAAACAACCTTCAGTTCTCTGCCTTTTATCGTCATCACTATTAAGTATGAGTTTATTTAATTTTTGTGTAAAAACTTGATGATTTTTAGATCTTATAACATACATATCATCTCGCAGGTTATCATTAAACATTAATACCCTTTTATATTTTTCAATATCCAATTTTTTCGTTATCGGCTTAGTTACCCCCTTTGCTTTCTTTATAGTTTTATTTTCAGTGCGTACACAATACAACTTAGCTCGTAAACCTACAAATTCTGAAATAATCTCTCCACCCAATTCGTCTTTGAAATAGCCTGGAATTTTCATGTTGGTTTTTGGTAACCCATATATATTGTTATCCTCAAAATTGCTTGTGTCAAAATAACGAATATTGTTTTTCATATCCTCATAAAAATTATCAGTTTTTACAAAATAAAGTAAACTGTCAGTATCAGTATAACATAAAATTACATTATTTCCATACATTTTTTTAATTACAGAATAATGAAAATTATATAAATGTGTTTTAGAAATTTCAAGAATAGAAAATCCAATATAAATAGGACGATCTAATATAACTTTTGTCTTATTTAATTGAATAGCTACTAAATTTTCGGATAAAATTGACAAGTCTTTAAAATGCGGTGCGCTAATATACCTTTCAGCGCCAAACAATTTGTTGGTTGTATTTAACTTATCTTTCCATAATTTTACAAGCCTAACATCAACTTGTTTCCGCTTGTTTTCAATTGTTTTTCCAAAAATTGAATTGTTTTGTTTCTTAAAAAAATCTTTTTCAAAATCCGATTTAGCTTTTTGCCTGAGAGAAGTATTTAATAAAATATATGGTTTTAAAAAGTTATCTTGGTAGAATGATAATATTCTATATATTTTTAACAATATTAAACCATTTTCCAAGCACTCTTGTAAATGTGTATAATGGATAACAAAACGATGTTTACTGTATAAATTTGCAATTAATTTTTTACACTTGCTTTGCATAGGTGAATATTTTTCGGCAGCAAATGGTAAATCCGAATGAGCATTATGAATGTTAGGGGGGTAATATAAATCTACCTCTAAAATGTATCCTTCATTACCGTTTTTGTTAACATCATTTATATTAAACTTATTTATTTCATTATCATTAAGAAATCGGAAGTTACGCATTGGAAGTTTCTGCATCATTGCAAAGCCGTATAAATTCACACAGTCAAGATAAATAAGATATGTGCTTGCTTTGTCCTTATTATACGATGATTGATATTTGTTATTAGCTTTGGCATATCTTAATGAGCATTGGGCAAGACCTCCTCGAATTCCATTTTCTAACATTTGGTACATTTCTACATCAGATATTAAATCAAGCTCTACTTTAGTGTACAATAGCATAGCATCCCAACTTAACGATGGCGATGAAACATAATAGCATGGGTCTAAATTATAATAAAGTAAACTCATTTCTCGAAACTTTTCAAAAATATCGCATAATAACAGTACATCACATTTTAAATAAAGGTCTGTATACTCTCCCAAATTTTTTATTTTAAAAGTTTGCCATACGTTTAAAGCATGCTGATAATCTTCAGTTGAAATATTTTCTCCCGTTAGTTTACTGAAAAATTTTGATTGTTCTGGCAATTGGGTTTCATCATATTTTTCCCATTTGTCTACATAATCATAACAATATACACCTTTTCTACACGCTAAATTAAATAAACGATCATGATTGAAAAACAAGCGCATGTGTTGAAAATCATCCGAGTGTAACGTTTTTATCAATTTATCTAAACTAGTAGTTAAAAAGTTAAACGAATCAATAAATTTCAACTGAACTATATTTTTATTATCAATAGGTATGAATTTTGTAAACGATATGTACTTTTCTTTTGATTTAGGAATTAAAGTAATTTTTCCAATTATATCCGACAGCTCTTTTATAAATAAATGACAATCATATCCAGATAGATTGTGAAAAATTATAGGTATGTACTGACATTGTTTCAAATTTAAATTACAAGCATTGTGTGCAGGACCTCTATATTTACCTGTGAAATGATCATGATCTTTAACTTTTTTATCATTTTGTGCAAACTTGGTTTTACAAATGTAGCATAATTGAGCTGTTTTGAATGATTTTAACTCATCAGAAGTGAGAGGTAACATTGGCTGTTTATTTTGTAAAATTTTATACAGCCTTTCTATATCATTTGTAATGGTTTCAACAAATTTTTGTGCACAGTTTGGACCTCTATAACAATTGGAATTCTTTGGGTTCTCTCAAAGTTTGAAAATTGTAATTTGCTATGTTCATTGGGCAAAACTGTTTTTATTCTACTACAATTATGATTTAATAATTTATCTTCATTGCCATAATACAAAAAACACTCATCACATAAAAATACTTTAGCTTTATGTTTGGTTAATTGTTGGTGCACTAGGCGACTAAAGTTTTTTATTAAACAAAAATGGGCTTTATCATCTTTAGTTATGTACAACAAATTGACATGTGTAAGCTTTCGTTCACGAGTCAAATATAGAGGACCCGTTACATGATTATTAGCTTCAAGACCATAAACATTCACACTTATACAAGGATTATTTTTCTCAAATATTTTAATATCATCGAAACTTGGTGGAAAAGACATATCATTTATTTTTAAAAGCAACGTATAGTGTGGGTACGATTGCGTTCTATTAGCGTTCAATCTTTTTGGAAACATGTGGGCAATAATACACCACAAAAAACAATGATTGTCATTGTTGCGTATATTCAAACATGACTTTGTGTTTTTTATAACCGTAGGCAATTCTAAGTATGTTCCAGCTCTTAAAGGATTGTACTTGTTTATGTTTATTTCCAAATGGTTTATAGAATTAATAGCCCAGCCAGATTCGGCAAGTTCAAACTCTAAACATTTAGATATTAATTTTTCAGAGCATTTAAAATACATATTATAAACATTTGTATTCGGAACTGCTATCTCATATTTCATGTTGAAAGATTTCATAGAGCTTTCATTATTTTTTGGCAAAATGTATGACACAAATAATTCAAAATTGACTTTAATTGCTTTATGTTTTTGAATCATAAGATTGATAATATCACATACAGACTTTGAAATTTGATTTAAAAACGTTTCTGGAGTTATTGTTACTTCACTAGATTTAAGTGGATTCACTTTGTAACTTATGATTCTATTTCTAAAAGCAGTTGCAATAATTTGAATATTTTCGAATTCGGAGCACAGCAATCGATTAGATTTATGAATATTTGTTCTACTGTGTGCTGATAATTTTGAAACATAAATATTACAGTCTTTACAAAAAAACATGTTCATTACACTTATTTTAAATTTTATAAAAAACTATTTTTAGTAAATGTTTTTTTTATCTGAGTCATCCAATTTTTATTTAAAAGTTGGTAAATTCTCATAATTATGTAAAATTTCTAAGTTTTTAATTTCTCAGTTCATAATTTCTCAGTTCTTAATTTCTCAGTTTTTAATTTCTCAGTTCTTAATTTCTCAGTTTTTAATTTCAGAATTTCTTATTTCGGTTTTTTTAATTTCTCAAGTTTCAATTTCGATTTTACATCGAAACTCTGAAAAAGTACATGTAAAATAATTATTATAAATCAAATAAATATTCTCACATTTCTTTATAAAGACTGTATCAACTATATTATAACAGTTTGCAAAAAAAAAAAATGAGATAAAATAGTTTACATTAAAAAAAGATTAAACAGATTTATATTATTAATTACATAAACTGCCCCATAAAGAGCACATAATGTAGAAGAGTTATTAAAAAACTGAATAAAAATTAAATTTCATTTAAGAATGTTTACTGTATAGAACAGGCTGAATTTCTTTAAATTCAGCCTTTCCAGTATTCACAAGGTGTGTTAAAGCCTTCCACACGACACTATCTTTATCGGTTGATAATTTTAATGCTACAAGAGACTCTTTCCAACGTTCATTTGGGGTAAGTTTTTCCACTTCACCCGTGTTATAAACTCTTAATTCAAAATAATACTTTCCAACCCTGCCCGGGTTTGATTGGAAGGTATAACCATCAGCCACTCGCTGAGTGAAGCAGCTCTTCAGAGTGGCAGCACGGATCAGCGGTCGAGACGATTCATCCTGAAATACATAAGATGACTAGTTTTAATTAAAAATAATAATGCGTGAGGGCGAGTAATTAAAAAATAGATAAGAAAAAAAATAGATAAGTAAAAAAAATATAATAGATAAACTCCAGACTTCCACGTTCTTGAATCTACCGTTACCATAACTATAATCTATTTATTATCTATTAGAAAAGGTCTATTTAAACACTTGTGTCCACAAATAAGTATAATTTTGATGGAGAAAATCACACGCTGTAAAACACTGGAATGCTTTTAAATGAAATGGGAATTTAACATGTTTGAAAAAAATATCTTACCTCAGAGTCTGAAGCGATGGTATTCCGTTTTCTTTTTGGAGCTGGTGTTGTAACAACTGCGGGCCCGTCGCTATCAGACTCTGGTTCTGAAGCGAAAAGATTTTTAGAAAGCAAAGACTTCTTCTTCTGAGACACTTTCTTATCTCTCTTCACAGCTGTTTTTTTTGATTTGCCGCTTGTTTTTTCTTTTGTTGGTCCAGACGTTGAAGGTGTGGAGTCCTCTTCTTCAACCCAAAAAGGATTATTCATCGACTGAGCCCTGAAAACATTATTAAAATGCAATAAATATTTTTGTTACTAACATTAGCAACATGAAACAACAGCACCCGTATTCATCAAAGGGTTAGGCAGAGGTGTGCTGTTAGTCCCTCCCCCTTACTTTTTACAGGAGCGTTTTGAAATCTCATCGAATAGGGAATAATATATTTACAGTACTTATCAGGAAAAAAAACTTTAAATGACCTAAGAATCGAACCCAGGCCTTATTTTTATTGCACGATAGAGCACCGAAGCAAGAATTATTATTAGATAAACGTTTGTAAAAATATTAATATTAATATGAAACTACAAATGCAGTACAAGTACAATAGTTTTGAAATAACTATTATATGATCTAAACTTAATTGAATAATTGCAGTGGTAAAACAATTAACTATTACAGTCCTAGGATCGAAGAAAAAATATTTATTAAATAAAATATAATACTCACATACTTTGTTTCTGCAACACTTGTGAACAACCACAAACAAATTTAAACTCACTGTTCAGTGAAATGCACTTCAGCACAACAATGACAAAATGTAAAGAAATTCTCTCACATGATTTTTATAGACCTAAATCCTAAAGCCTTAGTCATATGTTAGTATCTAACAATAATTACTTCGAAAAATTAATTAAAATAATATTTGATAATAGAATTTCATCTCTATCACCTGAGAACTTAGAGTAGATTTTATTTTATTCATTTCTCGTACTGAAGTCGCAATGTGAATGCTTCCGAATACTCTAGTTATGGAAAGTGTTTTCACAGCACTTTATCCTTATTAGAGTTTTTGGAGGCGACTGGAGACGACAATCGTAAAAGGAATGAGGTGCCAATTAACTCTGGCGGAATACATACAAACCTATAAGAAACCAATAAAATGAGATCTCTGGTAGTTATTTGTCATGTATACAGAAATGTCGCCTTATTCTTTAAACTCTCAAGTCATAAAGGCTATGTTAGCTATAGCTATCCTGCTCATTTTAATGTAAATGGAAAGAGGTGGCAATGGATTCCTAAGTGATTTTTTTATAGAACTCGTAATAAGATATTACAGAATTAGGCCGGGTGATTGAATGTTGGGAAATGAAACAAACAGAATTTTAATTTTTAAATATATTCATGAAAGGGGTAATTAATCTTCTAAGAAATAACAGATTCCTTACCTAATCTAACATCAACGTGTATAATTATAATAAGCACTTTTTTCGTTACTATTTAGTAAGGAACCTGATATTTCATAAAAGATTAATTACTCTTTTAATGGATATGTTTTAAAATTAATATTCTGTTTGTTTCATTTCCCAACATTCATTATTCACCCGACCTAATTCTGTAATACCTTATTACGAATTGTTTTTTTTTTTTTATAGAAATGAAAATTAATATTGGAAAATGAAAACAAACAGAATTTTAATTTTTAAATATATTCATTAAAAGAGTACCTAATTAATCTTCTTAGAAATAACAGATTCCTTACCTAATCTAACATCAATGTGTATGAAATAAAAAGTTTTTTTTTTGTTTTTCTTCTTTTTTTGTTTTTATGCGATACAATCAACAATATTAGTTGTACTATTTAAATATATTATTAAATGCTATTTTATTATGTTAACTATTAAAAAAAAAAAAACGTTGATACTAACATAATGATTACATTAAATATCTCTCTCTATACTTAAAAAAATTATAAAATAATTTCAATTACATATTCTCACGAATTTTACTAATAATGTTTTCTAAATCTAAGTATATATCACTTGTGACAACATTTTCAGTTATAAATTGCACACACTTATTTGCACTGCACTCGCAAGATTTTTCTGGTAAATTATCACTCTCGTATATCTCAATTTTGATCATGCATGTCCTTGAAGATGTATTTGGCGCCCTGGTTTTGATGTACGAGTAGTTTTGCTGTCGTTCACGTTTCTGTGGAGGACCTGCCGCGTCATTTTTTCTCTTCAAATTGAGTCGTGATGTAACAGATTCTTTGAGCTGCTTGTTTGGGATAAAATTAAAAAGATCCTCGTTGTCCTGAAAACAGAAATAAATTGTGTTATAAATATGATTACATACAATGCCTGCATTATAATAATTAATAAAAAACAATAATAATAATTTAATATGTTAAAACTATTACTTACCGACATTGTGATTGAATCTCAGGACAATGAAAACAACCAAAAACAAAAAACTTGTATTTACTGTGTCGCAGTCAAAGGCTCTCTACGATCTAGATACAAAACAGATTCTCTTATATAAGGTATATAAATTCATGTCTATAAGGTTTAATTTCCTTCATAATATTACAACTATGTGCTTGGCGGCAGAATCAAGTCGAAACAAGTCGATATCATGAATGTACCTGTGTACTTTAATAATGAATACATATTTTATCTCATCACTGACGACACGTTTGGCGCATTCGTTAAGAGCTCGACTCGCTACATCACAATGTAAATAGTAGGTTTAAAATAGATGTTTCAATTAATGTGCCAAAGTGTTGCGGGTTCGATTCCCGCACGGAACAAATGAGTATTTGTTCCGGTTTGGTTTTGGTTTTTATGTTTTTTTTTTTTTTTACGTTCTTTTATATTATAATCAATTACTCTATCTCCATAATACAGTTACTTTACACACTGCTACACATTAAGTTATAATTTCCAGTAATAGCTGACCTCTCAATATGGTTTTTGTATCCATCAATACAAAAAAATATGCACCACATCGTTTCAATGCAGCGCAGCGCGGCGATCGAACATGATATCGTTGTTTATTATTTTTAAGTTCACGCGATAATTTTGCTTCGCTATAACAGTTCGATACCATGCCAGTTTATGAATACGCACGACAACCGCTCGGACCGGTAAAAACAATTGGAGATCCTGTATCAAGCGCTCCACTGTGAATGAAACACAATATTCAATCAATATTATGAAGTATATAGCAGATCACGATAGTAATGTATGATTGGGGAGTTCTGGATCACGCGTTCGAGCGAAGCGAGAGCAAGTGATCCAGAACCCCCAATTATACACTACTCACAATGTACTAAAATAACAGGCAAATCTTTATAAATTTTTCCTGTATGCTACGTTTATAGTTCTGGTCTCAGCAGCCTAAATACGAAGAGAGTCAGGACCTAAGGTCGAGACCTGCAGCCTTCAGTAGTAATTTCTCACTGCTCGCGAAGTATTTCGTTTTTAGTAAATTAATGAACGCCTGCTATACATATTTATTTTTATTATAACCAAATATGATAGAAGAAGTAGAAGTACGAAGTATCATATTATAATGCATGCATGTTCGTTCAAAAACACAAAGAACTATTTAAAACAGCGGAGGAAATAAGCTCTCGAAGTAGGCGAGACCAATACAGACTTGTGCTGGATGTACTGCCTCGATCAGCGAAATATAATAAAAACTCTCTGGTTATGTGTGTACGTCTCTATAATAAATTACCAAAAATGTTTAAAACGTTAAATTGTACGTTATTTAAAACCCAATTATATAAATGGCTTAATAATAATAATTTCTATGGTATTAATGAATTTTTTAATATGAAATCTATGTAATGTATTTCAATTTCATAATGTATTTTTAGTAAGTAAGTTTGCACGCTTTAGTTTTAAGCAAAACATGTTTGATCTATATTTTCTAATACCACCTTTTATACCATGTTTTATGCAAATAAAAAATATCTTATCTTATCTTATCTTAACACAATGTAAAAAAGGAAGCATAAAAGAATATCAATTGTTGGGAATCGAACATAGGTTTGCAAGGCAGGCGTCGATGTTTTAAGCTATTTGCTTTGTTGGAAGTTGACTAACATAGCCGTTCTTATACAGTGTGGCAGGCACATCGATGACTCATATAGGGTTCGTTACATTGTCCTTATAACAGTATGTGTTAGTAAACTAGACGATACGATGACTAATGTTACTGACAGCAGTGAATTGCACATGGACAGACCACTCTGTCTCTGTCAGCAATCATTTTCGGAACCCAGTTAGGGCTGGCCATGACTCGAGCCACCACTGATGCTGCGCGCTTGCGTATTATTGTTTAAAAAAAATCTACACGCGCCGCCGCAAAACCCTGACGCACTGCAACGCCATAGCAACCCCATGAGTTTTCTGAACACGTTATTAAATTGGACACGAAGGGTTTGTTTGTTTGTTTATTCATGAAAAATAAATTGTATCTGAAATTACATGGTATAAAAAAAGAAGGTTCCATTCGACGCCTGAGACCACCTTTAACCAGATCGCCTATCACCTTTACGTCTGCAGTACAAAGATAAGATATCTTGAAATCAATATGATGTATTTGGATAAGGACAAGGATTTCAACAGTAGCATGAATAATGTTGTTCGGTATTTCTATCAACTTTTAAAATGTAAAAAGTGGTTATTGTGACATAACGATAATAGTTGGACATACAGTATTGCGAAGTTTTTTGTAGTTATTGATATGTTCTTTAATATTGTAGAATATACTTTTGTTCTATCATTAATAGTTTCCGCAGCGCATGCGACGAAAGATGTTTTATGGCATTTTTTTTACACCTTGGGTTACGTTACTAAAGTTTTCGTAAGGATACCTAATCTTTTTTAGCAATACATATAGCCTATGTTACTTAGGGTGAACGTAGCTTTCTAATGGTGAAAGAATTATTGAAATCGGCGCAGTAGTTTGTGAGTTTATTCATTACAAACATACAGACACACAAAATACAAATATTTCCTCTTTATAATATTAGTGTAGATGTAGATAACCAAGTATGTTACAAGCGCATTATAAAAATGATAGCTTTTATAAGATACTTGAGTCAGAGCGCAATACTCGTAGAAGCACTAGTGCCTGTAACTGCATAGGCTAAGATTGTTATAGAAACTATTGTTATTCGTCAAATATATTATATGAGTTAATGACTTTATCCAAGTTCATTGTAAGATCGTTAGGTACAGAAATATTATGGTCCTATACTTGCGCCTAAATCCTTGTTTGTAGCATACTTCAAGTGCCAAATGCACGAAAAAATAGTCTTGAGAAAGTTATAAGTACTGACTTTGCCAGTTGGGTGCCTTCTAGTTTTTATTTTTTGGAATTTTATGCGTGCACCAACACCTTGCGTTCCAGGTTCTTTTGAAAGGTGGATAAATGTAACATATTTTGGCACAATCCGTGCATGTGTATCAGAAATGATGACATAATTAAGTTATCTGTGGTTGAAAATCAGTTTGCGACCTAAGCTGTGTTCGTGCGTTCTGTCAATTAATACTTTAAATTCTTTATATTTCAAAACTTTGGAAGAACCCTGATTAATATTATGATTTCACTGTTTACTTAATGAGTGGAAATTCATTTTAGGCAAAGAATCACAGGATCAACGCTTTTGAAAAAAAAAATAGTGTAATAAAACGAGTTTACTTTTTTATAACAAAACAATCAAAACACTTTAAGTTTCTATTGTTCTAAAACACACAAGCAGACCATCAAGCACCTTAGCGACTGTGGTGCTAGAGATATATCTCTAGCACCACAGTCGACCAGCCTATTGGTATATACACTCGAGAGCAATGAATCCGGGTCACTTAAAGAATCCTAAAAATCTCGGAAACTAAAAATGCTAGGTTAATGCAATAAATTGTATTTAATAGACAATGTAATACTCCTTAAATGAAGGTATTAAAACTTCTTAGTTATTGTAAAGTTATATCATAAAAAAATCAAATTTGAAAAAGGGCCACTTTCGAAGATGGAACTACGAAATTACAGCATTTGGTTTTGCTTTTGTTTGTAATCTGTCATTTATGTGGGTACATAAACCATGTTGATAGTGCTCTATATTCATTATTCAAGCTGAAATTATGTCGCATACGCCTGAAGAATGCACCAGAATACTTACAATGCTGGAAACCGGCCGGAGTCAGCGCGATACAGCCAGGACTGTCGGTGTGTTGCTGTCAACAGTACAAAGAGTTCTCCGACGTTACGAAGAAACTGGTTCTAACCTACGCAGACCAGGAACGGGCAGAACCAGGTGTACCACAGCACGAGAAGACCGATACTTGGTGAACACCATGCTTCGAAATCGCTTTCTCACAGGAACTGAACTCACAAATCAGTTTCGACGCCTCGGAGGAAGTAACCCAAGTGCATGGACAGTAAGACGTCGGCTTGCTGAATCTAACTTAAAACCCCTTAGACCTGCAAACGGCCCTAAACTGGAGCGTGGGCATCGTATTTCAAGACTAAGATATGCCCAGAGCCACGTAAATTGGAGTATTGAAGATTGGTCAAAAGTTATCTTCTCCGACGAATCAAAATTTATGCTCTACAAGCACGATGGAAGACACAGAGTGTATCGAAGACCAGGGGAAAGATTCAAGCAAGCATGCATCGAAGAAAAAGTAGCCTACGGTGGTGGGTCTGTACTTGTGTGGGCCGGAATTTCTTCTGAAAGTCGCACAGAGCTGGTGATCATAGAAAACGGCTCTTTAACTAGCGTAAGATATGTGGAAGAAATCCTCAATGATCACGTTGGTCCATTTATGGTCAATTTAGGTGAGGATGCTATATTTATGCATGACAATGCCCGACCTCATACAGGTAGGATTGTGAATGACTACCTTCAAGAGATGAACATTACTCGTATGGAGTGGCCAGCGCGCAGCCCGGATATCAACCCGATCGAGCATGCTTGGGACGAGCTAGGCAGATGCGTAAAACAACGAAACCCTCCCCCAATCACGCTTCGTGAGCTCAAAATTGCTCTCACAGAGGAATGGGAGAATATTCCCCAAAATCGTATAAGGAACTTGGTGTACAGCATGCCAAACCGCGTAAACGCAGTAATGGAAGCACGAGGAGGCAATACGAAGTATTAAAATTCAAGAAAATCGTAATAAAGTTCAAAAATTTCATGTTTCCTATTTTTGTTTTAAGGAGAGATCAGCAGTTTTTTTCTTTATGTAATTTTGTGTTAATAAAATGTATGGTGACTCATATTTTTTTTACTTTCATTTAAGGAGTATTACATTGTCTATTAAATACAATTTATTGCATTAACCTATCATTTTTAGTTTCCGAGATTTTTAACATTCTTTAAGTGACCCGGATTCATTGCTCTCGAGTGTACTTAGTGTAGTCAGGTTGTAGTTTAGTCGTTGCAATACCTACGCGCTCAAAATGTATGGAACTTTGTTTTTTTTTATAACCGACGAAATATTATAACGCCACCTGCGTTGAAATTTTTTCAGATGTTTTAGTCTGCAGTACTGAATCCATGGTAACAGTGGTGCGTCGATGTCCTGCCGCCCTGTATTATGTCATGATTGCCTGCTTAGCTCCCTAAAGGTATAGCGGGATGATAATCATTTAAAAGGTTATATCTGTAACTGTCTGCTATATACGTTTTCTATTCAGCCCATTGAAATAGAATAGTTCGACTGTTGTCATGCAATTGTATATTGTGTTCTGTCTCATCTTAGTCTCAATTCCTACGAAATGTATGGAAAGGATTTTGATCCTTTTAAGAAACTGGCATCGTAATTTTTTGGGGATTTTTTTTTCGTTTTAAGGTACCTGCCCCATCTCAAAAATCCATTCTGTATATGTCGTGATTGACTGCTTAGCTCCATAAATAGCGTGATGGTAATCATTTAAAAGGTTAAATCTGTAACTATCTGCAATAATCTAACTTTTTGGCTCGTCTTTTTACATTTTGCGATAATCTGAAGAATGCGAATAAATTGCAATATTGCTCATCCCCCAGAAATAGAGTTACAATATATATATTGATATTGCCTACAGACTGATCTGACTTATAGGCAATATCTGTGCAAAATTGATCAAAATCTATCCGGTAGTTTTTGCGTGATGCTGGAATTATACATTCAGAGTTCAGACAAACAGACAAAATTATATTTTCGAATCAAGAATCGTTCCCGAACCTCGCAAAAATTACTTTAAATAAAATGTATCAATGTACAGTTTTGACTTCGCTACGATTTTATTATATGTACAAGCATTTTAATCCTGATAATACCTCCGCCAATGTTGACGGCACGCTCTAAATTCCACCTCTTATTTCTAGCTTTATGTAAATGCACGGCTGAAATGCCGAATATAGTGAAACTCATAGATCTTAAGAACTTATGTTACCTACCTATATTCTTGCAAATAAATATATCGTTAATTCATATCAGGACCCCAATTCTGGGAATTATTATTCCCCGCGTAATCTTACCACGTCAATATCCTGTCTTGTAGAAACGGTTTCTTTTATTTTATCAATACGTTATTAGCAGATGTCGTGGTTAGT
Organism: Griposia aprilina; assembly: GCA_916610205.1. NCBI lineage: Eukaryota > Metazoa > Arthropoda > Insecta > Lepidoptera > Noctuidae > Griposia > Griposia aprilina. Next base: position 287,692 of record OU744293.1, on the reverse strand, counting down.
TAAGGAATTGACGTAGTTTCGAAGTAAGGAATCCTTGAGGGGGATGCGCCAAGGTAGCCCGCGAAATTCAAATTTTCGCAATTTGCAGGTCAGTATCAGGTTGTATGGTGACCTAAATATGATTCGCGACCGTATAAAATATGGCTTTACAGAATTATAATCATTAGAATCAGCAATACAACTATTTAAGTTAGAATTGCCTTCAAATGTCATGATTTCATGAAATAGTCATTCAATAGGGTAATATGAACTTATAGAGGTGTATTGCTGATTTTAATGATAATAATTCTGTAAAGCCATATTTGTTACGGTCGCGAATCATATTTTAATCAAAACACAACCTGACAGTGACCTGCAAATTGCAAAAAACGTAAGAAAATTTGAATTTCGCAGGCTACCCTGAAATTTCCGCCTTAAGTGGTCAGAGTGAATTATGGCCCTGATCATCATCTGCCGCCTTTTCCCCCATGTTAGGGTCGGCTTCCAGTCTAACTGGATGCAGCTGAATACCAGTTTTTGTAATGAATCGACAGCCTTTCTGACCTCCACAACCCAGTTAACGGGTAACACGATACCCATTGGCATGACTGGTTGTCAGACTTTCGAGCTTCTGATACCCGTAACGATTGTCAAAGATCTACGAATGACACCCGAGACCAACTGCTTAAGGAGCTGTCCAAGGCGCGGAGGGGATTTGGTATGTCATGAATGGTCACCCATCCACGGACCGACCTCGGCAAGCGTTGCTTAACCTTAAAGATCGACCCGTGGGGCGTTTATTATTCAGCTACGAGCTTGGTCCATCAGATATTACTTATTAAATAAATAGATGAATGACATCAACTACTCAAAGTTGGACTGGTACTCATTTGCCTCATTGGACTGCTGCTTTTCCACATATCAATCATTCTATAAATAATATTGTAAAAAACGAAGCCGCTTTTCGTATCTGATTTTGAAGCTAGTTTCGCCATCATTTAGAGATTTTATTGCGGAAGTTCTATGTCATGTGTAGATATTTTGGTTTCACATGTCGCCCTCGTCATATCAGCAGATTGCACCCGTGCGAAGCAGTGACGGGTCGCTAGTTTAAAATAAAAAACCAATCAAAACGGACTGAGGTAAACATTTTCGCTGAGTAGTACTTGTTGACCCTACGTGGGTATAGGTAGGTGCAGAGCTACAAGATCGTGGTGCGAGGCGCGCGGCGGCACCCGGCGCGCAGCGGGCGGCGCAGCGCGCTGCTGCAGCTCTCTGCATGCTGGCCGCTGGACGCGCCGGCTGGCGCGACATGCTCAGTTGCGTATTGTACAACGTCGCCGTCTCTCAGGGACGACGCCGAGAGCCTATCATAAGCTCTCCGCTTAGATATGTTTAGTAAGTACGCCTCTTTTCATTGACGTGAATTTATTGTCTATAAAATTATCAATTAATCAAATTAATAATACACTGTTCAAATCATAGAATGTTAACAATTTGTACGAATTTCCATTGATTGATTTTAATAGGCATGCTTAAATTAGTATTACAACGAATGTTTACAATATGTGTTTAACAAACACATTTTTTTTGAACAAAATTATTTAGTTCCAAAACGGTTATAAAAAACAAAATAAAAATAATTAACACAATAATAAAAAGAATTACAACAGCTGTAAGTAAATGTTTTAACACATACCTAAATTACAATATTACAAATACAGAATTTAAAACAAAGATGCAATATATAATTCAAATTAATTTATTGTAGAACATAGGTAAGGTAAGATGTTACAATTACAATATAGTTATACATATAGGTCTGCTATGTCTCGCCATTGAGGCATACAAAATTCATAAATCGTTAAAGAAGAACAAATTAAACACTAAGTAATATAAAATACAACAATAATAATCGGGTACATTGACATTTTTTTTAATATACAATTATTTGAGGAATTGTGGTTTGTTCTTAATATTTACAAATTATTCATTAGGTATTATATTATGTCAGATTACATGTCACATTGTATGTTAAATTAAATGTCAGATTCCAAATTATTCTACAAATCACTGCATGAGTTTATCAGTATTTAATAAATAATTACACAGTTTTTCAGTACAATTGCAGTTTTTTTACACAGTAATAAGCAAATAATTATTTAATGTTTTCACAGGACATCCAATATTACAAATTAGCACGTGCCGCAGCGGTACGCAGAGTGCATAGGCGTGTGGTGCGGTTGCAGAGCCCGCGCGTTACGACACCTGTGATTTTTATCAAGTTGATATTCTATTTATCTTCGCTCGGAGAACCTTTCAGAAGAAAGCTGCAACCTTTTGTTTGTTTCTCATTAAAAAGGCAAGTAGAGTAGCGAGGTCGTCCCGCGAGAGGCGGCACGGTGCGGCGCGATGCGGTGCGGCGCCGGCGTGGTGCGGCCGCAACGTGCAGATTAAACTTTTAACTTATCGTTAGTGCGCATTGTGAATACAAACTTCGGGTATTTTTGTCGCCTCTGTTCGCCAGCTGCCGCACAACTCTAAATACTTCGTATTTCCTGAACGAGTTGGTTAGTTAACGATAAGGTTTACTTCACCTGCGGGGTCTACGATGATTTCATATGAAAAAAGAGTGCAAGATATGACAGCATTCACTCATTACTAACAAGTCTGTAATCAGCTGTTTGTAGACGTCTCCATACGTATCACCTCCACCGAGCTCCGCGCGTGCATTATCATCACAATACTCGTATGCGGCGCGTCCCTCGCACCCGCTCCGCGACTCTCACCCACACAACATCACACACCCCCACTCGTCACGCACCCCAAACTATTTAAAACTATAAGTTGGCATTTCTCTGCACTGTCAGATGGTTTCCTGGGGTCCTAGACAAAAACTTTTCTGATAGCGTTAACGCCAGACGCTAACGTCAAAATGTTTGGCAATGACCTGGTAATATCCACTACCCCCTGACCTGACCTCCCTGATGGACCTGATGGTTTCCTGACCTGGAATGTATGACGTGTCCTGTGGAAAGGACACGTAATTTCACGTGCTAAGCAAATGTCAACTCCATACAATTTAACGCTTACAGAAAAGGGATTTTGTCTAGGGCGCCTGGTGAGAATGTTGTATCCCAGAAAAAAGTGCGTGCGCATGTTAACAGAACACACAATACACACCCAATTAAACACATTTAATAATTTAAAATAATATTGAATTGCTTGAATTGCTACTTAGTCCTTTTCCTCTCTCCTAAATTTGCTGTGCCCGACAGGGTCAATATTGATATTTTACTTTGGTAAAATGAATGCAATAAAATAATTCAGAACAAAAATAAAAAGAATTAAGTATGGAGTATTGAACAACCGCCGCCACTTGGTGTCAGCACCATCGCGTGTTCGCGCGACAATCGCTTATATTGAACAACCGCCGCCACTTGGTGTCAGCAAAATCGCGTGTTCGCCCGACGATCGCTTATATTGAACAACCTCCGCCACTTGGTGTCAGCACCATCGCGTGTTCGCGCGACAATCGCTTATATTGCCAACCGCCGCCATTTGGTGTCAGCACCAACGCGTGTTCGCGCGACGATCGCTTATATTGAACAACCGCCGCCACTTTGTGTCAGCACCATCGCGTCTTCGCGCGACGATCACTTATATTAGGACACGGTCTAATGGTGCGACAGAGCGTCGGTGCCGCAAATGATATCCATGATGAATACTTCTCGATAATACATTAGTAAGTATACCCAGTGGTATTCACAATGGATATGGAGAAATGGAGAAAGAACTTTCTTTAAAAATAGATAAAGCACACATCGTTCCCACCACAAGTAACTTTATAATTCGTAAGAATATAAGTAACACTGTTCAATGTTTTATGCCCATTTTCACTTACACTAGGCGACACATAAGAATACCGCACGGCTGAAATGTCAACAATCGCACGTCCTCTGTCAATCTCAGTGTCGTAATCAAACTGTACCTACCGAGATATTCGCACACATCGACACCACCAAGCACCGCGCGTCGCGTCGTGTTGTGTAGTGTCGCACCACGCCGCGATGGCGTTGAATTGTCGTCGCTTAGAATCGGTTATTTACACGCAGTGTGCAATTGTCGCCGGCCGCCACGCGGCGTCTGGGTAATTGCGTAACACAATTACCTACAATGGCAATGCCTTTCATTTTGACAATTAATCAACATTCATTGCGTCATTTACGTTGCCATGCAGACGAATTTTTCAAACATGAAGCAATGGATTAGTAGTTTACTTCAAAAGCCTTCGGATTGTGACTGAAAGATTGTGTTACGTAATGGGGAAGGTCGGGCAAAGCTAATTGTAGGTGGCGTGATCATAACTAGGACCCTACGGCCCACAATAAATTTGACATTTCGTTCATTCGCTCCATTTCGTTTTAATTCATGAAATAAAAATAGAAATAACATTTATCTGGGTTGTTCCCAGAGGTCCACGATTTTATTGTTCTTCCTTTCCCACCGGATCCATGAAAAATTGTAATAATGTTTTAAATGTTCCTAAATGAATCCCAACGAGTCCACGAGATTTATCCAAAGTATAGTCAGCAAAAACAATTTCTTGTCAGAAAGAAGAATATTTGGAGTTAACTTGTTGACTGATGATACAAATGGCAACTTAATATAGCGATTTCCATTACATACCTTAATCTATAGCAATCAACTTACAGGATGCCTTGCGATGACACGACAATATTATATATACAGGGTTATTTTTCAAAGACCAGCCAAATTTAAGGGTGTGGTATAGACCATCAGACTGAACAATTTTCTCCTTGGGACCAATATCGTAATCGCGAAAAAAAAATCAGCGGTCCTATACATTTGGGTCGAGTAGGTATTGAAGTTTTGTATGGGACAGTTTATAAATTTTTCGCGATGATGATATTGGTCCCATGGAGAGAGTTGTTCAGTTTGATGGTCTGTACCACATCCTTAAATTTGGCTGGTCTTTGAAAACTAACCCTGTATATATATATATTGTAAAAATAAAAAACGGTGTAATTTTCATTTTAGACAGGCTTTACAGAAACACGCAAAAAACCCTAATATTTATACAAAAGAAGAAAAAGATCACGTGACCAAATGTGCTGTTTTGGCTTATATGCCGTTTAATGATGTTGAAGATGGTTGGTCGGCCATTATGGTAATAGCGCCAGAAAAGAAAAAAAGAACGCGTTTTAACCATTATTTTGTTGATTTTTGGATTACCAACCCTTCAATACCAATTAGTACTTGGAATTGGGAAGGCGAATGACACCAAACTACAAAGATAGAGTCATGGCACAAAACCTTGAACCGTAAATTAAAAAGGAAGCCCCGATTACTTAAATTATTACACACGCTTGGGGAACAAGTTGAATATTATGAAAATATTACGTAAATAAACAAAACCGAATCAGATATTCAATTAATAAAGATTTAAAAATTTAAATCATCGATGAAAAATATAAATAAAAATCGATAAGCACCGTCGATGCTCTCAAGCAGTTTATAAGCCTTGGCAAAAAAAAAGTTGAGTTAGTAATAACTATCTAAAACTATGTATGTTTTTTTACTACGATTATTTAAAAAATCAGAGTTTTATTAATATAACTGTAATTTTTCTACTAAATCTTCTATTAGTCTATTTTAGTCTAAGATTAAAATGATTTACTGTGATTGTTATAAAACTGTGTTTTTAAGCTATTGCATAGCTTTTATCGCGGGCTTTGAGCGCGGCGACTGAATCCAGAAATTCCGTAACGAAAATAAAACCTAACACCCCCGACTCCGCTTGCCGGAACAGAACTCTCTATTTTATTTACTCTGAACTTTTTGAACAGAGCTACAGCTATCATGCTTGTACCGTCGGAAAGCCCAAGAAATTCCCTAAATTTTAGATAGATGTCGTGGTGTTAAATCAGGCATAACAAATATTAAATCTGTGGTTGAAAATGAGAAAAATAGTTTGTTGAACTGTCAGTTCAGTTAGTGTCAGTGAGTGTTCAGTGAAATTGTGTTGCGAGAAATACCCCTGGTAAATAATGGTTTTTATGTGAAATTATATACCATTTTGATCGTGATTTTACGTACTTTCGAATGATATATAATAATTTGAATTCCAAGTACTAAAATAAAAGCTACAAGGTAAAAATATGCTTCATTGCTGTCATAAAAAAAATTATATAATTGCATAAGTTGATAAAAATGCTATGCAATAGCTTTACCGCGGCAGTCCCCGAGTGCCACAGGTTTTTTTTTAATGGTTCAGACTATTCATGTGATACAGTAAAGAGTTCTTAGTTATCTATATTCACTGTCTTTTATTTCATATAAATAATAAACAGTTATCCCTTAGCCAAGCTTTTATTGCTGACTGTACCAAACATTTTCATGGACCCGTAGGGAAAGAAAATATTTTATATTTTAATATGTCGTGGACCCGTTGGGAAGTAAAGTATGAATTATCAGTTTTCGAGAACAATAGACTTTTGGGACCTTTGGGAACAACCCATTTATTTGCATAAAACATGATATATAAAGTTGTTTTAAAAATACAATAAAGAACATGACATGTTTTGCTTATATCATAGCATGCAAATATTATATGTTACATTACAAAATGTTTCCTGTCAGTAAATTATTTTATGCTGTCAAATTTATTAGTGTTTTACCAACCAACCATGACTTTGGTATTATTTCAGTATTTCGTTATTTTTGGTGATTTCAATGTTTTCAATAAAGTACTTACCATGGGAAGTGTCAGAATTTCAAAAGTTAAAATATTTCCTCGTAATCACTTTCTTCAAAATGATTCCGACAGAAACTCGAACTCTGTTTAATTTATTTTATATCTCTACGAATAGCTTTAAGCCACAATCTTCTAATTTTAGGCTCTTTCGAGAAATGGTGACTCCAATTTCGAATTACATAGGTACTTAGGAAAACAACAAAGCATCATTTTCGCAAAAATAAAGTAAAACCACCTCACGCCTTATATTATTAGCTTGTGTTGGGAACATAGATATCCGAGAGATATGCTTTCACTCTATATTTGCTCAAGTTTAAGTGTCGCCACCTTTTCCCCACTCCTGAAACTCACACATAAACAAAAGAAATAGATACGGCACACATGATGCTTTTTCACACACAAACAAGAAAATATGCTATTTTATTGCACATATGCTCAAAAGGGGCAGGCCCTAGAAAGTATAGACACAGTCACTGAATGCACACATCAACTCTAGCATCAACTAGGGAAGAGGGATTGGTATAAATATTTGATCGATAAAAAAATATATCGATGAAAACCGACTGCAAAAAGAGGTGTGTGTGTTGGGACGTATTTTGTATCGTTTATTGACGTGATAACGTCTTATTAATCGACAAACTTATTATCGTCCGTAAAACGACTACTGATAACCATTTCTTTTTCTGCTTTTCGATGTGGAATATTAAATCACCAATAAAAACAAATCAAGTAAAAATATAATATTTTCGTTTGCAAACGACATTTAAGTAAATCAATTTCTTCAGTTTCTCTCTGACTTAAAATTAAAACTGTTCAACTATCGCACATAAAACAAAAAATCAAATAGGTACTTATTGAACATAAACCAAAAAATGTAAGCAAATATCAATATGTTATTCCATCACACATTTTGTCACTTGGATATTATGATTATCCATCGGGTTTTGCTCAAACTGGTGAAAATCAGTTGATGAGAAAATATTTGTATCGACTAAGTGTCTAAGAAATTTTGGGACTAGCAACGTCTTTATGAACTTTGAATTCACTTGAAATTTTATGAGGGAAAAAATATTTTTCCTGCATTTTGCATCTACCCATTTCTGTTTAATTTCTGGATCTTTCGGGAAACAGAAATAAAATGTATTAATTCTTATAATATAATAGATTCTTAATACCTATATAATTTCTTATTAGAGATTTCTTATTTTCTTATTAGAGCAACTAAAAATTATCGATATCCATATCTCAGCGCAGCGCACCACTAATGAATCGTTTTGACATGCGTCAGTCACTAGGCTCACAAAGGCTGTCGCATGTCAAAAATATTTCACAACTAGATAATTTGTAAAATACTTAAATATTATAATTAATGCAGTGATTTTTTTACATATCGGTGGTAAGACAAGCCACTTGTCCTAAGGTTTGTTGTAATTGTGTGATTTTGCAAATAAGGATGGAACAATTCGGCATTTCGTAAAAATACGAAATCACACTACACGTTCCGATGCAAACATTATGACTAAACGGTGCTCACTGCCGTCGCGCGTATTTAGGGTCAGTTTGACCAAACGGAGGCGACATGTGCCACGCCTCCAAGCCATATCCCTCGATATCCGTGGTTGGGAAATAGCTACGACAGCGCCATGTTGACAGTTGCCTTCCCCTTTAGTGTGCGGGTCCGGCTGGAGGCCGCGTCATAGCAGTTAGATATGCTGTAGCGAGATTGGCATACTGTAATAATAGTCCTCCAGACCGTGTTTCGGCCATGGCGGCCAATCTCAACGGAGACTATCCTTTGGCGCGGGAGATATTATAGTGCAGGCGTGTGTGCGCAGACACAGGTGCACTCTCTCTTCCCTCACTCTCATAGTCCGATGGGGCGGCACTCCGACATGACCGGAGAGATATCAGGCGCACTACTCAGGCGTACACTACTGTACTGTAGGTACATAACTACATCATTATCATATACAGGACTAAGCCCTAACAAGCAAAAGGCCAAGTGGTGGGGGCTAATTGAGATTGATATTTAAACACGAAACATGGTACTTAAATGTTAGTTGGGGGATGCCATTTTATTAACTTTTCTCAAGGAGGTCCTCCTAAAGGACCACGAGTTCCTCGCCAAGTATGGCGCTAACTTCGCTGCTTTGCAGCCCCTCACCCCCTGTCCTCCCGACAACTCTGCCGCCATCGCTAACTTTAGCGATGCACTAGAGGCTCCCTCCCCGGTGCAACCCGCTCCCCTCCACCCCGTACCGATGGAAACTGACCAACGGACTACGACCAGACGCCCCGTCTCCCCGTACTCCTCCGGCTCGGAAGTCCTTACCAACTCCTCCTCCGAGGATGACGGTTTCCAGACCGTCACTCGTCCTCCAAAAGGAAGAAGACTTTCGCTTCTTCCCAGGCCAACAAACTCAGGGACCAATCGGTCACTCCCCCGCCCACCCTTGTGAATCCGACCCCCGTCGTCGCCATCACGACCGCAAGCGATAGGCCCCTCCCGGTACTCAAAGCTTTCCTAGAAAGCAACGCCAAAAAGACCCCCACCCCCCCCCTGTCTTCATTCAGGACAAGTCCAAATGGACTGAAGTGTCCAAATGGTGCGTCGATCTCAGGATCGGCTTCACCAGTGCCCGGTCAACCGAGCAGAGCATTAAAGTCCAGGTCCCAAAGTGAAACGACTATAGGGAACTCACAAAGCTCCTCAGAGCACGAGGTGTGTCCTTCCACTCCTACTCCCTCCCCGAGGACCGCCAGACCCGCGTGGTCATTAATAGGATCCCCAAGGAGATCGCTACCTCCGACCTCAAAGACGACCTTGTGTCGCAAGGTATCCCCGTAGCCGAGGTGCACCGCATGCACCGCGCCCGAGGCGGCGAGCCATACAACGTGGTCCTTGTTGTATGCCCCCCCGTCGAAGGACACCACCCGATTTTTCAAATCAAGTCCCTGTGTCACCTCACTGGATTCGATATCCAAAAGCCCCGTAAGACTGGAATCGTCGGCCAGTGTCACCGCTGTCAGCTGTACGGCCATTCACAAAAGAATTGCCATGCCACACCCAGGTGCGTCAAGTGCCTGGGTGGGCATGGCACTTCCGAGTGCTCCCGTCCCAAGGACCGAACCCTCTGCACGGAACCACCCAGCTGTGTGCTGTGTGGCCTCTCCGGGCATCGAGCCAATTACTGTGGCTGCCCCAAAGCCCCTAAGGCAACAAACCCAAAGCTGACGAAGCGTACGGACGCTCGTCAGGGAAGGGAAGCCCCCTCCACTCAACTTCCCGAGCGCCTGAGCCCCCAGAGACCCAACGCTTGGAACTTATCCCAGCACCAACAGGCCTTCCCGGCCCTGGTGCGTAACCAACCCCCCCCTCCTCCCCCCGTCGCTCATCAGATGGACCCCCGTATTCGCGCACAAGCGCTTGCGGCCGCGCCCGCGCCCGCGCGTGCACCCGCGCCCCTCGTTAACAACCCCCCGGCTCCTAAGCCACTACCCCCGCCCCAGTCGCGCCCGTTCCTTCCACAACCACACCCGTGGCTGTCGGCCCCAACCCCATGGATCCGTTCAACGTGATCTCAGGCACATTCACTGCCTTCCTCACCCCTCGCGCCCGTCAAATGGCTAGTGAAATCGTTGCCGCCAGAAATGCCGGTAACCTTTACGCCATACAATGTATCTACAACGCGTACCCGGATATTACGCACGCGCTCCAGTCCTTCGTCAACTCCCCCAATCCCACTAATGGATAACGGAATCCTCACGCGTCTAAAACCCCGATCCCTAAAGTTAGATTACTTCAATGCCAATGGCAACCAAGGTCAGCGCGACGAAATCTGTACCTTCCTCCGCGACCACCAGATCGATGTCCTCCTCTTACAGGAGACATTTCTAAAACCCCACATGCGAACGCCGTCGATAGCGAACTATCGGGTTGTTCGAAACGACAGGACTCGGTGTCACAAGGGTGGCACCCTCATTTATTATAAAAAAATCCTCTACTGCATCCCCTTGGACCCGCCCCCCCTCTCACGACTAGAAGTCTCCATTTGCCGGCTAGGCATGACAGGACACCAACCGATCACCTTGGTATCGGTCTACCTCCCCCCTACGAACCTTTCAGAGAACTTCCAACTCTTGACTAACGACCTGACCATACTCCTTGGCCTGAGTGACTCCGTTATCATAGCGGGGGATCTCAACGCCAAACATCACGCCTGGAATAGTACCAGAATCTCTACCCGAGGGAGACACTTGTTCGACCTCTGTACCCCTCTAAATTTCGATGTCATCGCCCCGATGACTCCCACTCATTTCCCCCACTCGGTTGACCACACCCCTGACGTGCTCGATGTATCACTTATAAAGAATATCAACCTACGGTTGGATTCTATAGAGGTGATACACGAACTGTCATCTGACCACCGACCAGTTGTGCTTAAACTAGCCCCTCGCGTAGGCCTCCCCGACCCCGACCAACCCCCCTCCACAAAAGTGGTAACGGACTGGAGGAAAGTAAGCGAACGCCTGAAATCCAACACGTCCCCCCACCTAGACTCCATCCCCGACCTCTTCGACTCTATCGCTGACACGACGGCTGCGATCGACTCATTCACTGGATACGTACAATCAGTCCTGAACGATTGTTCAAGGGAAGTTCCAGCGACGGACGACCGTCGCTGGAAGTTGCCGGACGATGTACGTGAACTGATGACTGAGAAGAACGCGGCTGTCCGTGCGTACAGCAACTTTCCCTGCGACGCGAACCGAGCCCATATGCGCTACTTACAGCGAGCTGTAAGGACACGTGTAGCGGAGCATCGGGAAACGGGCTGGGATAAGTTGCTGAGCGAGCTAGAGCCTACCCACCTAGCATTCTGGGAGCTTCAGAGGAAACTCAAATCCCGAGAAGTAGCCCCTATGCCCCCCTTGATCCGTCCAGACAATACCATCGCTTTCGATGATATCGACAAGGCCTAGTGCCTAGCCGACAGTCTTGAGGCCCAATGTTCGCCCAGCTCTCAACCTGTAGACCAAGCTCACCTCTCTGAGGTCGACGCCAAAGTCGAAAGGAGAGCCTCCCTCCCCCCCGTAGAAGACTCCGAGTGCCCTCTGCCTCCCGTCACCCCCGACGAAGTGCAAGAGCTCATAAAGGGCCTTAAGCCCCGTAAAGCCCCCGGTTCTGATGGAATGACCAATAAGGTGTTCCAACTTTTCCCTGCCCACCTGATCATGCTAATGACCACCATCTTCAATGGTGCCATGGGCAATGACATCTTCCCCCAAGCGTGGAAACAGGCCACTGTCATCGGTATTCCCAAGCTGGGCAAGCCTAAATCCACTACCTCCAGCTACCGCCCCATCAGTCTCCTCAATGTCATCGGGAAAATCTATGAGAGGCTTATTTATAAGCGTTTCAGAGACTATGCCGAGACGAAAGGTCTCATTCCCAACGAGCAGTTCGGTTTCCGAACCCAACACTCGTGCGTCCAACAGGTCCACCGTATCGTCGAACACATAAGCGTTGGCTTCCAACGTGGTTCGTTGACGGGTGCTGTTTTCTTCGACATAGCGAAAGCGTTCGACAAAGTCTGGCACAATGGCTTATTATATAAGCTATACAAACTTAAAGTGCCAGATCGTCTCGTGCTCATCTTGCGAGACTATTTGTCGAACCGCACCTTCCGATTCCGCATCGAAGGAGCGCTGTCCTCCCCCCGTCCCATTCGCGCCGGAGTCCCTCAGGGCTCCGTGCTCACCCCTCTCATTTTCACGCTATTCACCAGCGATATCCCCAAAAGTAAAAGGGCTCAGTTGGCTCTGTTCGCAGACGATACGGCCATTTACTACACCGGCGTAAGCCCCGACGCGATATCTCGCACTCTCCAAACCACAGTCAACCGACTCGGTGACTGGTTTAGGAAGTGGAGAATCGAAGTCAATCCCGATAAGAGTCAAGCGGTTCTATTTTCGAAACCGGGACTCAACCTCACCCCTCCCCGTCCGATCACCATGCTCGGCAAGCCTATCCCTTGGGAGAAGCGAGCCAAATACTTGGGTGTCATACTGGAACATAAACTCTCTTTCGGTGAGCACATAAGGCAGGCGCGTTCGCGCGCCGCTTTCGCTCTCGGTAGACTCCACTCCCTATTGAATGCACGCAGCAAATTGTCACTCAAGTGCAAATTGCGCATTTACACAGCGTGCATTCGGCCAATCATGACCTACGCGAGCGTGGTTTTCGTACACTCGAAACCCCACCACATCCATAGGATGCAGACCCTCCAAAACCGGTTCCTCCGTAGGGCAACCGCCTCCCCTTGGTTCGTTCGGAACGAGATCGTCCATCTCGATCTTAAAATCCCCACTATCCGTCAGTTCATGAAGTGCATTTCCAAGCGTTTCTTCGACTCCGCGGCCTCACATCGCAACCCTCTGGTTGTCGAGGCTGCCAGATATACCCCCTCCCGCATTAGTCATACCCGCCGTCCAAGGCATGCCCTGTCCGACCCCGATGACCCCATAACCCTCCTCCAGGAGAGCAGTAGGGCCATCAGTACAGTACACAAAAACAGACCGCCATCGTTCCGACCTCGCCGCCGAGGTCCTACGCGACGCCCCCGACGTAATTGGACCCCCCCCCCCCCCCCCCCCGACCCTTGCTCGACGACGCGCCAGCCCGCGCCGTAGCTGAGCCTGTAGCTTTAAATTCCCCTGATAATAATAATATAATTTCGATCCAGCCTGTCCCACGTTGCTGACCTCCCCTCAGTGACGCCCTAATCCGAGGTTCGTACCCCACAGGGGGTGCCCTTAGCGTGCGGTCACCTAGTATTTAAGAATTTCGCCCCTGGCTGGAAGCTTTAAGTTAGTAGCTTAAGGCACCCACAGGCTTGCCCGGTTAAGTAGCCAAGACCTTAGTGGTCAAAACTACGAGCTGCCAATTAGGAAAAAAATAAAAAAAAAACTTAAATGTTAGTGTAATAGTCTTTCGTGATTCTCTATTCTATATATTTTTTCATATGTCGACTGTAGGTTACTAGTTAGATACCCATGTTCAAACATATATTGATGTTTTTTGTACTAGAGTTATCTACCTACATATTAAAGGTTTGCATGTTCTAAGATATAAGATATAATTTAATTCTCAGTACATACACACACACTACTTTACATTTTATTATTTTTAGATTTGGTTGTCATTTTGTAGGTTTTAAGTCGGTCAATAATCCAGTAACAATAGTAAGGAAGCACCTGACTTGTCACCTGGGACCTTCCGCCGCGCTTTATAATTCCAACCCGAACTAAGTTAACTCAAGACTCGCACTTTTTCATCTCAGTCTCAGAGTTATGTACCGCGACGAGGGAACCCTTGCCTGAAGTAAATCAAAAACTCTCAGTATTTGTTAACCTTTGCTTATATTCTGTAGCAGTGTTTTACGTAAGTACCGTGACCACATTTGGTAACCTGATACCTGATAAATTAAAGTATCACTAAGTATCACAATGATCGTTTGCACACATTGAACCAACATGAAAATAAGTTTATTTTCGTTAACGAAATCAATGTTGACCGCCAGGAGACTAGACTGCGATGAGTCTGCGACCGGAATGTGAACAAACCGAATTTTAAGATTAGCAGAATAACATTGTTTGGTCTGTTAACAATGTCATCGACTCATCGCATTCCGGTCTCGTCTTTAACTTTTCACGTTAATTAGTCGAACTGACCTTCTGCACATTATAGGAACCAATGCAAATGGTAGCTACTGATAATGCTATTGACGACGTGCAGACGTGCAGCTGTCGGCTATTTCTGTTTTGTGCTCGTGATTATAGATCTATTTTGTTTGTTTTTATTTTACATTAATAATCTAATAAAAATAATAATCTTTATTGAAATAAGGTAAGAGTTACAAAAATCTATGAAGCCTCTGAAACCCAAACTAGGTAAAAACCTGTATGTCAGATTTCAGCGCCTTCTCCCAATTCATTACATTATATTTTTATACCAATTAAGATTTTTAATGAACATGATAATTTTGAGCACGCAGAAATTACAATAGTACTTTAGGGTATTGAAAATGTAGTGTGAAAGTAGTGTGTGGATGTGGAGTGTGTGAGGGTGTGTTCACTTTACCGAATAATAATATCATTGTTACCAGAGCTAATTAACTTTTTTGGATGCACGTGTTTCTGTGACAAATAAACCTATTTTTCTTTCTGTCTTTTCTTTTTATTGTACTACTATCTTAAATTACAAAGAATATCTTTAGAATGCCCACCTTTTTCATGTCACAGCCTCCACAAAGTTTAAAAACTGCGCGGTTAAAGAGCTTTGATGAAGTGTCCTCTAGCTGTCTAGCATGAAGACCTTGTAGATCTCGGCGACACCCGCGACTCCCGCTCGGCGACAGCACGACACTAAGCACTCTCCACACAAGAACGCTCTTCATACTGTGACACCCAGCTAAATGCATTGCAAGGCTTACATCCACTGTACTGTGCTAGGTATCTATAAATTTCGACAACTATGAGATCAGTTCGATAATCGCTTTTCAGGTGAATATTGCAGTTTGTGGTTATCATTAGATATTTTAACTTAAGGTCCGAAGCGACATTGGTGTCGCAACTCGCCACACATAGAAAGAGCCGCCGTCCCACCCCATTTTAACTTAAGGTCCGAAGCGACATTGGTGTCGCAACTCGCCACACATACAAAGAGCCGCCGTCCCACCCCATTTTAACTTAAGGTCCGAAGCGACATTGGTGTCGCAACTCGCCACACATAGAAAGAGCCGCCGTCCCACCCCATTTTAACTTAAGGTCCGAAGCGACATTGGTGTCGCAACTCGCCACACATAGAAAGAGCCGCCGTCCCACCCCATTTTAACTTAAGGTCCGAAGCGACATTGGTGTCGCAACTCGCCACACATAGAAAGAGCCGCCGTCCCACCCCATTTTAACTTAAGGTCCGAAGCGACATTGGTGTCGCAACTCGCCACACATAGAAAGAGCCGCCGTCCCAACCCATTTTAACTTAAGGTCCGAAGCGACATTGGTGTCGCAACTCGCCACACATAGAAAGAGCCGCCGTCCCACCCCATTTTAACTTAAGGTCCGAAGCGACATTGGTGTCGCAACTCGCCACACATAGAAAGAGCCGCCGTCCCACCCCATTTTAACTTAAGGTCCGAAGCGACATTGGTGTCGCAACTCGCCACACATAGAAAGAGCCGCCGTCCCACCCCATTTTAACTTAAGGTCCGAAGCGACATTGGTGTCGCAACTCGCCACACATAGAAAGAGCCGCCGTCCCACCCCATTTCTCGAAACGCTTATAAATACGTAAAGTACCTGATGTAAATGTTATCCGTAGACGTGTATATTTAGGGTAAGATGGGACTGTGATACGCATTGCGGTCATAAAAGTATAGTAAGTATTAAATAAAGGATAAAAAACTTACCTGTCCTTTATTCGGCGGGAAATTACAAACGGCATTTACAGTAATTGTGATAGGTTGTCGTTATTATGGACAACGTAATTAGTATTTAACAGCAAGCCCGCTTATTGTCGACGATCATTATTGAAGACGGTGACTTTTTTCAGTAACCCATTACTTTAAAAGTTATACCTCTTTCAATATTGTATGATTTTGTTCTGTACTTAGTATTAGAACTGTATTGCAAAATATAGCCAAATTACTCGTAAACTTTGTTGTAAGTATGAATGAATGAATGAATGAATGATATATTTATTTGCAAGAATATAGGTAGATAACAAGTTCTTATGATCTATGTGTTTCACTATATTCGGCATTTCAGCCGTGCAAATATTGTGATTTTACATATTGGTTATAAAGCATGCAGTAAGTAGACATTAAGTAATTAGTAATAACATAAAAATACTAATAATAGTTTCTTAATTTAAAAAAAGATTACAATGCCATTAATAAAATTATAATTAGATACAATTCTATTCATTTAAAATAATAATTCATATTAAATTACGATCAAAAATAATAATGTTATGTCAAAAAATAAAGAAATGAATAAAAAATAGCAAGAATATTTAAAGTATGTACAATGATATGCCACACCACTTCCGTGACGTCATTTGTTCGTGTCCAAACCAGGTTTTCTTATCAGTAGACGCGCAGTCATTAGTGCGGCATTAGTGACATGCGCCAATCAGAGGGCATTCAATTTGCAGATAGTTGGAATTATTCCCTACCCTCTCGGTAGAAAACGTCAAATGATCAGTATCTCTCGTCTGTGTCGATCTATCTCAGTCTGTGGTACCCACTATTATATACGGACTACCCCATAAGTAATGTTTGTGAAGTTGCGATTTACGTGAATTTTGGAGTACTAATGGAGGAGGACTAATGATGGAAATACCGCTAGGAGTTTTTTGAAAACTCTGAAATTGCAGCTTCGATCACAGGAGTCGCCAATTTCTTCAGGTCACCCATAGATACAATTGAGTTTAAAGATTATGCCGAAGCCACCATGAAATTGTAGGTTGATTTGTATTATTGGTATTACATGCCTGCCACTTGCAGGCATGTAATACCAATTATACAAATCAACCTACATAAAGTTCTTGCTCACGGAGCAGCTATCATTGAACATTTTAGTTTAGTTCCGATTGAAAAATTATCCGCAGAAGCTGATGAAGCTCGAAATTAAAGACTTCACGAGATATCGTGCACAGCATTCGAGAAAATTCAGTAGAAAGGCTACCAATAAAGATATTCTGAATAATTTGCTAATCAGCTCTGACCCACATATTTACAAAATACGTCATAAACGAAAACACAAAGCCCTCTCAGGAGAGCCAAAAGCTTTATTGATTATGAATGCGACATTTATTGACGATAATGTTTAGGAGAACTTAGAGTTTTTAAGTGTAGACTCATCATTGTCTAATGAACCCGAATCTGACTCTTCTGAATATTAAATGATACCTTTGTCAAAGGACGAAGAACGTTTGCTGTAGTGTATTAAGCTTATTGAGGATACCACTAATAATAAAAAAAGTGCCTAGTCCTCTACCTCTGGGGTGGTGTGAAATAGAGAATTAAACAAATAAAAAATTATTCAAGTATAAAATAAAATTATAATTTACATTAATTACAATCGAGGAAAATATTTAATTCTAACTGTAATGTAGAATAAAAAATATACAGAGTGATTCTTTTAAGTTGGATACCAGCAGGATAATTACGTAACACACTAACAGTAGGAATGGGTTTCATTTTGACAGTTCAACAACATTCATTGCGTTAATTACGTTGTTAAGCAGACAAATTTTTCGAACATATGAAGCAATGGATTAGCAATAGGCTTCAAAATGATTCAGATTGTGATAGGTAGTGTGTTACGTAATTAGGGTGCAGGTGCAAGTCCGAATCCATAAGAGATATCGGAAAACTTTGTTAGGAAACTTTAGCTCTTTTTTGATCGTAAGAATTTTGGCATACTTAATTTTTTGGTTAAGTGTGAATTGTCCATAAAAATTAATGAAATTGATAATACAAATTGTATGAAAAATAATTTTGCAAAATTTTACCAACTTCCACCGTCCCGATTTTTTTTCTCTGATACAATGAAATGATCCTTACATGAAATAGAGACGACTAGTAATAAAAAAAAAATGGTGGATTTCACTCATTCTTATGGACAACTCACACTTGACCAAAAAAATGAATAAGTATACCAAAATTGTTAAGATCAAAAAAGAAGAAGAACTAAGTTGTCTAATATAGTTGTCTGATATTTCTTAGGGATTCCGATTTCCACCTGTTCGCCAACTGTAAGAAACACTGTATAATTATTTCCAATATCGCAAAATATCGCAGTAGGTACCAGATTAGATGCAAAAATAGGTTAATAATTTTTATTATTCAAATCTTCAATCCGTTGTTGGAGAAAACTTGAGAATTGCGAGATATTCATAAATTTATGTTTTTCTTCAGACAAAAAAATCTTTAAATATTCATAGCATTAAAAATAATAGGTAAAACGTAAAAGTCATAGAACAATATTATATTGTATTTGATAGTAGATTTCATTTGCCTATTTTATTTTTAAATAAAATAAACAGATTTTTTGATGCTTAAGTCTTCTACGGTAATAACAGTCCACCGTGCGCTGGCGCCGGCGCGGTTGTCACGGGAACTGTTTGCGACAAACAACAGTTTAGCAACAATAATAGCACAAGTTCGGCTATTAGCATGTTTTATTCGTTACTTTAGCCATTTGTTGAGATGCGAGAGGGTTGCGAACTATACAAGCAAGGGTGCGCGCGCACTTCAACCGCCGCCCTTTTCATCAGAAAACAACAACATGGAGTAAGGTATTACTCGTAACTTTCTTATTTTGTTTGTATAGAATGACTTTGGCTTTGATTTAGATAAGGGAAATGTTTCTTGTTGGTAGGTACGTAAATCTTTTTTTATTACTTTGGGTACACTATATCACCATAACCTGTAAACGAGTTCAAATAAACATCGATGATAACAAAACGACAAAGATAGGAATAACATTATACACAAAATGGTAAATTCCATAGCTTTTATTATTTGTAGTTTTCTGTAATTCATTATCAGTATTATCACAAACAGCAACACCGGCGCGGACACTGTACAAAGTGGCGCGGAGCTTATCACAAACAGCAACACCGCCGCGGACACTGTACAAAGTGGCGCGGAGCTTATCACAAACAGCAACACCGCCGCGGACGCTGTACAAAGTGGCGCGGAGCTTATCACAAACAGCAACACCGCCGCGGACACTGTACAAAGTGGCGCGGAGCTTATCACAAACAGCAACACCGCCGCGGACACTGTACAAAGTGGCGCGGAGCTTATCACAAACAGCAACACCGCCGCGGACACTGTACAAAGTGGCGCGGAGCTTATCACAAACAGCAACACCGCCGCGGACACTGTACAAAGTGGCGCGGAGCTTATCACAAACAGCAACACCGCCGCGGACACTGTACAAAGTGGCGCGGAGCTTATCACATTCAATTATACTACGTATACTACATGCTATACTAAGACGGTATACAAAATTTTAAACAAACCATTCACAAAAAAAAACAGCTGTTCCATACATTTAGTTACACGTAGCTTGACAAAATGTATGGAACGGCAGATTTTTTTTTGTGAATGGATTTCCTTCAAATTTTTATATTGTCTAAGTATACCATATAGTATACGTGGAATAATTGAATGCGATAACCTAATCGCTACTCTGTGTTTTGGCACCGCTAACACTACCCAATATTGACGTGAAGCCTCTCGGACCCTAAAACAAGATACTTTTTGAAGTTTGAAGCGAAATGGCGCTTAAACAAGGCTAACTCAATTTGCGCACAATTCCTCTTGAGGGCTGCGAGGGCGAGGGCCATGTTTTTTGCCCCTCGCTGTGGATTAACTTGATTATCAAAATTCTGAGGGGGTGGTAATGGCTCAATAATATGCCGGTGATTTGTACCGACGGCGACGCAGTCTCTGCGCCACCTCGAGCCACCTGCCAGCTGCCAGGCCCTTGCCACCGCTAACATTACGCAGGAATACGCGGCTGTCTTAAATAAAGTTGCTTGGGAGTTATCAGATAGTTATTATTTTAATTACTCGTAAAAAAAAACATCGGCTAGGAGTTGCACGGTGTCGCCTTTTGTCCTTTGGCAACCATTCGATGTTTTTGAGATGGTGAAGCGAACTAGTCGGCTCCATGAAGTATTGTATCACAGCAGCAAACAGCAGTGACAAATGCAAAGAGTGTATTATAAATGTTCGTTAAAAAAAATTAAACAAAATGATAAGTGTATAAGTGAAATAAAGGAAATAATAATTATCAGGAATGTTGTAAAAAGAGGATAGTTTGTGAGTGGTTCATGAGCATTCGGCACAGGGGGCACCGGAGGCATACCGGACGTATCGTCGAGGAGTGCGGCGCTATGCATCTGGAATGTTCGATATTTAATTAAAGCACGGTTTTTGACGATCTCTGGGTTTGCTACAGATCACCCTGCCCCCCTCCTCCTCTCACTCCCCGCCAGCTCTACATGACCCGCGCACAATTAAATTTTATTAGACCCAATCGAAAGTAGAGCAAGCAGTATTGGGGATTGAGCCTATCTTTATGAGTTTTACGACATTTTGTCATTATGATAAATGATTTCATTTCTGGAAGTAGGTTTATACGAGTACATACACTTTTACACATCAATCATATTTTAAAAACAAGATGAGATCGGCGTTTCCTATCAGACTACTGAGAAGAAAGGCCAAAACAAACTCAGAGCCCTCAGAGGTCAGTCTCTTTTAAAGTCCAGACATAATCTTGGTCAGATCAAGTGAAGAATGTATAGATTGGTGTCTGAAATGGTCTTTTGAGGAAAGAACCACACAGATTGAATGGACCTGTCCAGTCAGTGCATGCATTTATCAGTGATCATGCAGCTCAATTCAGAACTTAATGAGATCAACGATTCGACGAACAATACCAAAGAAAGGACATTTGTGTAGGCCGCATAAATTACTCAAACTGCCAGACCATGACTAAAAACTAACTGAGAAAATAAACAAAAAAATAAATACCCACATAGTCTTCACATTCACAATAATTAAAATAATAATAAGAAGCTGGAAACAAGAAGGGATTTGGCACTTCTTACCTATATTTTTAAGTTATTGCGTGGAAAGATCTCTAACCCGGGAGCGCTAACGGATGTGTGTCTGAACGTGCCGGATACTTACGTGTCGCGGAGACGGAGACCGCGGTTACTGGCGGTGTCTCGCGGCCGGACCAACCTGCTGGGTAAAGCAGCTTAGACGCGCGCCTTGCGGAAACGGTGCACTTAATTAACTGTTCTCTGAATGAGTTCACAAAAATTACTTTACATGTGATAAGCTGTAATGGAAAAAATATTGTTTAAGACCACGCTACCGATTTGGGGCAACCTGCAAAGCTAGTTGTGTTGGAAATAATAAATAAATATAATACTTAACAAAAAATAATGTTTATGTATACATATACGAGTATATTGCGGAAATACGTCAATCGTTTGACTTTGACTAATCGGGGCGCCAGCGCAATCATGCGGAGCTCGACAGAGCCTACCTATACTCGAAAGGCTTAGGTAGTTAAATAAAGGTAAACAAAAAAAACCACGTGACTTATAGATGTTAAACCTTTTATTTCAAACGTTAAAATCATATTATTTTGAGTCTGAAAGACTTCAGAACCATCTGTCACATTAACAATAAAGCGTTCAGTGATATCATCAATTATTTTGTCTAATTTAAACATTTTCTGTTCTTCTTTTATTACATGAACCTCGCAACTTTTCCAATTCTCAGCAGGCACATTAGCTAAAGTCTCTGGCAAAAGAATGTTTAGGTCAGACATTTTAAAAGTTTTATTTTTCTCGGCTACAAACCCTTTAACTTGAGTCCATATTAACTCAATTGAATTGCGCTCACAGTGTGGTACCTATGATGGTGGCAGCCGCAATACAGTGACACCATATAACATTTTTTTTCTAATTCATCCACAACTTATAAGGCATCTGGTTAACCGACTAAACGTAATACCCGCTACTTCAGTTGCCATACTACGTCACAGGTGTACTCTTCAATTTAGCAACGCTAGCTAATTCGTTGTATTTTTTAACAGGTTTAGGGAACCTGTCTTTTTGGGCTCTTTACAATAGACAGATTACAAAATATTATACTATTTTATAAATCTAACAAAAAAATTGTGCTCAAGCAATTACATGTACGAAGAATATAGTTGTACGAATAAATGATAAAGTTTAACCTACATAAATAAAAGAGAAAACTATCGTATAAATCGCAAAAAAACTTTAATTTTGTTCTTATGTATTTTTAAAAAAGAAAGTGTCAACTATAAAAAAACCCCTTTTTACGATTAGTTTACCTTTATTTAATTACCTAAACCTTTCGAGTATACAACATAACGCTCGACCAGAGTAAGAAGCAGGGTCGGTGGCGGTCAAGCGTGAACACGTTTAGAAACTGTCGCGCGTTCGGTATAGTTGTGTCGTATACCTACAGTAATTCGCTAGTGTCACTAATTTGTTCGTAAATTATAATTTGATTTGAACTGCAAACGGTTTTTCTGTTGCGCAATAACCAACACTCCCATAGTACGCCCACTATAGTTAAAATATGGCTGATGTTATCGACAGAGACGTACCTTTTCCGTCATATATATAAATAAAATTCATCAATGTCTAATGTGTATATTTATAGTCAGCTATTTAGAAGCCCTTAATGTAGTTAGGGCTTCTAAATGGCTGACTTTTCTGAATTTACACAACAGACTTAACTAGTTAGATTTAATTTAGGGCACCACACATTTTGATTTTTGAAACACGTTATGATATGTTACTAAGTAAGTATAAGTATTTATCAAATTTAGAAACTAACATTTAAGCTACTCAAAGTAAGTATAATTACATGTCTATGGTCAACTTTTTGATTATTTATAAATTTTATAAGACTATTTTAGCTCTACTCGCCTGAAACACAGGATTACCTAGTTCAGGCACGTAAGTCTTAGGAATTTGATTTACATGTAAGCAAAACTGTACTCATTTTTATGCCTTGTAATTTTTTGAATATCATATTATTATTTATTACTTAGGTTATGTTCTTCATAATTCTATTTCTACAAAGTTCG
Organism: Griposia aprilina; assembly: GCA_916610205.1. Lineage (NCBI taxonomy): Eukaryota > Metazoa > Arthropoda > Insecta > Lepidoptera > Noctuidae > Griposia > Griposia aprilina. The sequence continues at coordinate 264,210 of OU744293.1, read as the reverse complement.
AGCATAAGAAGTTGAGCTTGAATAGATTAGTACAGAAATAATAAGCAAGCATCCAGTTTAAAAAAGCCTTTGTAATTGTTTCTGTCATGTGTACCTAATCACTTTTATGTAAACTGCGCTTTCCTCGATGTTTTACTTGGTTTTTGAGAACACTTTTTATATATTTCCAAATAACACATAGGTACTTGAAATTAGCCGTCATCAACAATGTGTAACTGCATAGTAGGTATACTCAATTAAGTAAGGTTTCGGGTAGACCCCCCTTTACAGTCTCCTCAGAGATGTGCCCTAACAGGCGTTGCTCAGAGGGGGTTTCAGATCGGTCTTTTGAGAGGTAACGGAGCTCCTTCCATGTACAGATGGTGACCACCGGGCTGGTTTTAGTCATGGTAAAAAAACGAGGTCTGGCATTCCGGGAGTGACACATGGTTACGTCTCTACCCAGTTGCCACTTTATTGCAACAAAACACAAATTATGGAAACATTTTCAGTCACCATTCTGTTAAAGAATATATATGTATAAAGCATTTAAATTGTCGTTTCGTTTTTTTAATCAAACGCAACAATTCAATTTAAACATATACCAACGTAATTGTTAGTTAAAACCTCGTTGTTTTATCGGATTCACACAGGTAATAAAGGTGGTTGGGGAGTTATTATTACACACTACTGGTAACACAGCGGTGACGTAGGCTTGTGTCTCCCACGTGACCACTGTGTCTGGGAATGCTATACCTGGCGAAGTACTCGTATATTATTACGAGTATACCATGGTTTCAATGAGATAAAAAACCATCACTCCCCGATCTTATCCCCAAAGCCCGGCCGCATTTTGAAGGTTTCCCCCCGGAAACAAAAAGTAACTGGAAAATCCAAAAGTGCCCGTCTCATAATTTCATACAATTCTATAAAAAATGTACAACAAATGAAATGTCCAATCGTATTTTTATATTACTAATTACAATTAAACTACATTGAATTAGACCGTGATTTTCGAAAGGACTTAGTTTTCGATAATACTAAAGCGTTAAAAAAAGGACTCGATTAGTTTAGTTTTTCGGGAGTTATCGTGACCATGCCAGGATCCATACATACAGACACACGGACGTCCACAAAATATTTTTATAACACATTTTTCTGTATTTTAAATAGCAAAATGTGTTTTGAAAATAAAATGAGTGTTGAAACTAGTGTTTTTCTTGACGTTTGTGTGTGAATATTATTCTACAAGTGCGATATGAAGTAAATAGAGACATTTTTAGTTCAAGGAATTACTTGTTCTATGTAAGGCGAGAGTAGAGCACTACCACACGCGCTTTGCTTATGAGGCTAGCAATAATATAAAAGTTATACTCAATTAAACTAAAGTATGTTTTTATAAAATTTACAATAATATAAAATGAACTATTCATATTTTAAATAATGAAGTCAAAAATTATTCTTTAGCGCATACGCGGTAATCTTTGTTTATTAGTCCACGTTCGCACGGACGTTAAAATATCGCGGCGGGTTTTTTTCGCGCGCTGAATCTTCACCGCACTGCTTAGCGCCGAGAGTTGAAAATCCAACAGTGTGTTTTTTCGAGGCGCTGGGATGCACTCTGTTGGATTCTCATACAGTGCGCGATAAAATCCCGCCGCGATATTGTACGTCCGTGAGAACATGGTCTTATTGTGCTTGATCCGCCGGACGCTCCTGGCGTAGCATGGCACCTAGCTGCTACGGTACTTACAGCAGGCTTAGCAATGCGAGCAATGGGCAGCTCGCCGTCTGGTAAGGACCAGGCCCGGGTCGACGGCGCGTTGTGTTCCACGCGCGCCTCAAAGAGATGTCAGCATAATTGACGGGGTCCGATAGAGCCGATGCCTGCCGGGGTCGCGGATTGTTCGAAAGAGTTACCGTGGCCCTGGCGCACAGGCAACTGAAGGAACACGTGTGGGTTTTAGTCAGTAAGATTCTGACACGCCCTTCCGCTCCGCCCAGAGCGGGAGAGATCACTTGATGATTTCCCACCCAAAAAAAGAAAAAAAGGCTTAGCATGACGCTTTCTATTTCTACGAAGAATAGACACAGCTCTTTCTGTACAAAGTGACATTTCTTTTCTTCATTTTAGACATCGCACCGTAAAAATCCTTTTACAATCTGATATTTTGTGTTTCGTTTCTAACGATCTTCGTCTAGGTCCTTTTTATGTAGACTATTTCAGAAGAAAGTGTTCTATCCCAATCACACTGATAACTGACAGTTGTCCAAGGTAGTGAAGACAATTTGATTTTGTAATCACCATTCTAAAGACAGCAGAAAACTTTCTACTCGACGCCCACAAAGTATATACGGTTATCTACAAAATCATGATTTTACACACAGACAGTATTTTGAACGCAAAACTGTGATAATTAATAGAAGAACAAAGCTATCTTCTCCTATTTTATATAGCATTATAGGGTATTACCAAGGAAATGGTTAAGGCCAATATTACTGTAATATTTTTTGATCCAAATTACGGTACTTCGGCACTTTGAGAATAATTGTTGTACCTGTCGTTATATACATGACTTAATACTAGTAAAAATAGAGAATCAAACAGAATCAAAATACTATGACAGAACAAAGAATAATTCTGACTCAAATTATGTAAAAGAATGAATTTCGTAAAAAGTGCAGTTGACTCTTTCTAATTTGCTGCCGTCGTACTGACTACACGGAACGTAATTTTTGTCTACGCTTCCGTCGACAAAAGGGTGCTTGTGTTAAGCTTGCAGGTCACGACTAAATACACTCGTAGCCACGTGAAGGTCATCGATCCACAGAGCTACGCCGCCGTCAACTGCTACGACACTCTTAGCAGCGCGCTACGCCGAAGAGATGTTAGTGAAATATTCATACAATTATTTGTATGAATATTTCAGTAACATCTCTTTGGCATGTTAATTTCAAATCAAAATCAAATCATTTATATGATTTCATTTTGATTTGAAATTAACGTAACATAACTCTTAATATCTTCTCTAACAACATGATATTATTAGTAATTAGAAATTGGGGTGAATTATCTTACAATTATTGTAGGAATTATGATATGAATTGTGTGGTTGTGATAACAAAAATTCTAATTATTATAATAATTTTTACAAGGTCTAAAAAGGTACGACGTGTAATACAGAGGCTGATATAATATACACTATAAAGTTGATAATTCAATATTATTTTTATAAAAAGGTAACTAGTTGTGGTGTATAAGTTATTGCGACTTCGAAGGACCAATATGCGGGATTGTATATTTTTTGTTTTTTTTTTTTGTTTTTGCGGGTTTAGAAATATTGGACGACACACAGAAATGAGAAAAAGGGAATATGAGGTTCTGAGTGAGAAAATAGGGATCGATGGACTTACTTGAGAACCTTCTGAACGAAACATGTTGACTCAAAGACAGCCTTTGCAGACGTCCCACGTGTTCACTGAAGTTCTTCGTCTCACTGTGATGATTTCTCACTATCGCTTGATTTTTTATATGTCACACTCGTGTCGGCCAACACTTATAAAATAAAGAGATTTTGCGTTTCTTGATATAGATTAGCGGAACGTCGCGGTGCGATTGCGGTTGCGGTGCGTGCGGTTGCCTCCAGTGTCAATGTCAGAGTGTTCGTTGCAAATCACTGTGGATTCATGCTGCGATTGGCTATCGCTGCGGCGGAAGCGCCCTGATTGGGCGCGTGTGACGTGCATCCCTCTCGTTCTGTTGTATGGGAATTGGGACGGAAGGAAATATAGCTCAAAACTGCGGTCGGCAATATTACAGTAACTTATTACTAAAACTTGCGCTAGCAAGTTGTATTTGTAAAGTAGTAAAAAACAGGTTAGGTAAGAGGCTAGTAGTGCTCGAATTTGTAAATAAAATTGTAAGGTAGTAATATTCAAAGAGCATGCAATAATAATGAAAACGAGTTGCTTTGCATTCTTCATGCAGGGGTTAGCAGTTTTTGAAGACAAGGAGTTGAGTTGATAACAACGGAGACCATTCCTTCAATTTTATTTCTTTTTCCATTTTGCGACCAACAAATTTTATATTTGTTTGTTTTAGTAAAAGAGCGAGCCTCGAAGAAAATTTGTCGACGAGTGCGAGGCAGATGACAGTGACATAGACTGATTTAACTGCACCGGGAACACCAATGTGTCCCGTGTTTAGTTTTTCAGTTGATGACAGGCCCTTATTGAACGTACGTCAGGCGTCCAGTAATTGATTCTTCGACGGGACAGTCCGGAACTATGCGACTGTCGGACTTTTTGAGTCCATTTTACCAGGCCAACGATATACGTCATGTAGTTGAGGAGGGTTTACCGCCGGCTGGAGTGTCTCACAGGTTTTTAAAACAATCAAGGTTAAGTCCCTATTTGTTTCCTTCACAACTGTAGGTACAATACTAATCTCAAGACACGATGACCGCGAGCTTAGCTGTATGTCCTCCACTTTTTTTTCTAGATCCAGTATATAATTGCGCTGTACACTGTTTTTTTTTTCTAATTTCTGCAATGAGTTCTTGATAGAATCGTAATCTTGATTCAGAAATTCTACAGTTTTTAGTGTTTCAGTAGTCGTTTTCTGAATCTCCACATTTTGTAGTTTAATTTCTCTCAACTCTGACGTTAGTTTTCTAAGCAGAACCTCTTGCTCAGTTTTACAAGAGATAAATAAATTTGTTATTTTATCCTCGAGATTCTCCCATTCACACTCCGGAGAGAAGTCGAAGTCGCTTGGATCGCTAGGTAATATTCGAAATTCCGGGCTCATTTGGATAATTAAAAACGTCAGGAGTTGAGAAAATTGGTGGATTGTCCATCTCACAGGTAGGACTAGCAGGAGGAGAGCGCTCAAACCTCGGCATAGTAGCTGTACTTGTTTACTTATTACTTGATTTTTATAATTATCACCACACGCAGCAATACGCAGTAGCAAAAAAACTATAGAACCCGTTTCGTAGCCGATCGGCGCGTAGCACAGTTGTTTGGTGCCGCGTAGCACAGCTGTATGGTGCCGCGTAGCGCGCGTAGCACAGCTGTTTGGTGCCGCGTAGCACTCGTAGCCACGCACGCACGTAGCTGATTGTTAATGACGCGTACTGTCGTAGCAGTCAGGACGCTATGGCACAGGTGGTAGAGGGGTCTACCCTTTATAGCAGAACTTTTTATGTAATAATATTATTTTGCATAACAGCGGATAGCATAAACTTCATTTCGCAGAATATCGTTTGGCATACACTCATTTAGCTTACATTCAAAACTCATAATTTTGTAAGTCAGAATCATCTTTAGGCATAAATTTCATATCCATAATAATTAAAAAGTAGAGCCATCGTATCGCAGAAAGTTCACAGTCAGAATCGTCTTTTGGCATACATTTCAAATCGAATGTCATTAATAGGCAGAACTATCATATCTCACAAAATTTACAGTTAGAATCATCTTTTCGCATAAATTTCTGAAACTAATCTATCACATTACAGAAAATTCATAGTTAGAATAATTTTGTATTTTTTACCACTTGCCAAGATAGCTCGACGGAGCCTCGCTTCGTGGGGATCCTATTGCTGTCTGCAGGGTTTAATGACACGGTGGCACCTAACCAATCAAAGCTTGGGGTGCCCCTGACGTCGACCAGCTAGGGTTAGGGTTAATAAGCAGGTCGACGGAGCCCCGCTAAGCGAGGCTCCTATTTCTGTCTAAAGGGTTTAAAGGAACCTAACCAACCGAACCTCAGGGTGCCCCTGACCTCGACCACGCATTACCATGCATGCAGCAGACATGGTTTCTGTCATGGCTCCGGTGCTGCGGGGCTCCGGTGGTGTCACGCGAGCTTATCGTCGCAGATGGTTTAAGCGTTACAACCATCTGCTCCTCAACTCGCGGGCCGCCTCGCCCCTCCGCTCCTGCGGGGGCTTAAATTACACTCTCGAGGTAGGGCAGACAAGACTACGTGGACTCGGTTTTGCAGCGATTCGGTATCTGTCACTAAAGGAGAAAGACAAAAATCGGCTCGAATCATGTAGCGTCCGACAGACTTTCTATATTAATGATAATTCATAGTAAAAAACAGAAAGAATTATACAATATAAACAAAATCTGTAGAAGTACAACGTTTTATAGTCATTTTAAATAGTTATTCAATTCATCAACACATTTCATAACTACAATTTCAATTAGAAATGTTGCCAATACCAAAAAAATCATACTAAAATAATATCGATACGAAATTGCACTTGCAAATCGATTACAATAATATCAATAAGAAGCGATGTAAGTGTGTGTATAAGATTTTTTGGTGTACTTCTAATAGAAAACTAATTATACTATCAAATTCTATAATTATTTTCCTTTTTTATGATATACCGTTCGTCTTTGTCGGTTCTGGCCGAGTCTTGCATGAAACCTTGGCATTCCCTTTTGTAGTACAACATATTGAATTTTTAAGACAATAATTTAATTTTAATTTATGGTTTATAATGCTATTATATAGAAATGGCAATATTCCTAATAAAATTATTCTAAATTAAATTCTGCCATCTTCATAGTATGCCAAGTGAAATTGTACCAAATAATCGTGGCAGTAAATACACGTTATGCTAAACAAAATTATGCGAAGTGTTAACTTTGCCAAGGGTAATTATGCCAAATAAAATTCTGCCATGTTAAAAGTATGCCATTGTAAGTTCGGACATTTATACAGTCGGCCAAACAATAATTATAATAATTAATTTTTATGCCTTAAAAATATTCGTTTAAAGAAGATTATGCCAAGTCTGTTATGCCAAATAAATTTCGGAGCACCAAGATTCTGCCAGATAGAGGGAACCCGTGGTAGGAATGCGGTGTTTCGCGACGATACGTCAGTGCAGTTTGGCTTAGCGGCCAGTGACACCGGCTCTCACGCACCGAGGAGACAGTCCAAAACCGAATTTATAAATCCAATGACGGAGGACCCCTCGTATGCTTCAGGCAAGGGCAGTGACCAAAATATCGTTGTCACTTTCGTGGGGAGTGGCCTACGCGTATAGGCGCTCCAGGAAGAAACGAGAATTAGATTTTTAAATTTAATCCAATCATAATTTAGGTAAATAGATTTTAGCGTGACCAGTTTACGTGAGTGCACACGTCCATTTGCAGTGCCGCACGGCGGAGGAACAAAATCTTACAGAACCACTTCGTTGTCCGCCCGTCTGTCCGTCTTTCAGGCCTTTTTCTTGGGAACACGTGGAGGTATCAAGTTGAAATTAATATCAAATACATAGGTCTGCACTCTTGGAGCTCTAAAAAAATCAAGCTTCTAAATCGACGCAATAAAAAAATACTGCCATTTTTGTAGTTGAATAACATTAATTAAAAATCGGCCAAGTGCGCGTCGAACTCGCGCACGAAGGGTTCCGTACCATTATCTATAAAAACGGCAAAAAAATCACGTTTGTTGTATGGGAGCCCCCTTAAATATTTATTTTATTCTGTTATTTTTTAGTATTTGTTGTTATAGCGGCAACAGAAATACATCGTCTGTGAAAATTTTAACTGTCCAACTATCACGGTTCATGAGATACAGCCCGGTGACAGACGGAGTGACGAACAGCGGAGTCATAGTAATAGGGTCCCGTTTTACCCTTTGGGTACTTCTAAAAAGGGTAGTCAACTCAAACTCAAAGCTTTATTTCAATTAAACCGGTCAGTTAGTCAGAAAGTTGAAGCTGTTGCCCATTCCAAAACGTAGATCTCTGATGCAGAAGAACGGGCAAGAAACTTCAATGACACTCTTTTTAAATCAAGATATGCTTCTACATGTGAGAAAAGTGTAAAAAGAATATTAAGAAACAATTCAAAATATAACATTAAAATTAAAAATAACCCGTGGCAGTGAAGAGATGACCAGTCTCAACCGACGGCGCTCGTTCACGAACATTTTTTTTTATTTTTTATTTTAGATCGATTTGCTCTTGACTCTAGCCTAGGTCAGAGATAAAAGAGACAAAGTCGACGATGGAGTGAGCTTATGCAGAAGAAGCCTGTTCACTCTTACTTTGAAGAGATTTGGGTTGTATGCGGTCGGAAACACAGGCGCAGGTAGAGAATTCCACTCTTTTGCTGTGCGCATTATAAAAGATGTTTGGAAGCGCTTAGTGCGAATTGGTGGAATAGCAACTAGGTAGGGATGGTAACTTGCAGTGTGCCTAGATGTCCGATGGTAGAAGGGGGCCGGTGGAATGATGTCGTGGAGTTCTTGGGCACACTCACCGAAGTACAATCTGTAGAAGACCGACAAGCAGGCAACCTTACGGCGATGAGCCAAGCTGTGAAGCCTGGCATCCACCAGTTTTATGTCGCCAATGAGTCTCTTAGCTCTGCGTTCCACCGAGTCAAGCGCGGCAAGTTGGTATTTAGCTGAGCCATCCCAAAGCTGGCTGCAATACTCCATGCAGGATCGGACTTGCGCTTTGTAGAGGGTTAAAAGCTGTCCAGGCGTAAAGTATCGCTTCACCTTATTTAGGATGCCCAGCTTCATAGCCGCAGTTTGGGCTTTATACTCGATGGTGGCGCCGAATTTGAGACCAGATGTCAACTCCATGCCTAGGAGCTCGAGCCGATCAGCTACAGGAACAGATGTACCCCGAAAAGTAGGAGATTGGTTGATTTGACTCCTTTTAGCGGTAAAAAGACACGCCTGTGTTTTGGTGGCGTTAAAAGAGACCAGATTGTCATCACCCCACTGGGAGACAAGGCTTAAGGTCAAATCTGTCCACTCTACCATGGCCTCTCAAGGAACAAACTTCGGCCCCGCTGGTTTTTGCGCTGGACAAGTATCTCTCTGAAACAGTACTGTCATCTGCGTACCCAACAATACCAGGTTGAAGTAGGTCATTGATGTGCAGCAGGAAAAGAGTTGCAGAGAGAACAGACCCTTGAGGAACTCCGGCATCAATAGCCATAAGGTCGGAGGAGCAGCCGTCTACGACTACTCTGATCGACCGTTCGCTAAGGAAGTCTGATATCCAGCTACAAAAATCAGCCGGGATGCCATAAGCAGGAAGCTTGCTTACAGTAGGTGGTTGCTTGGAGCCAGCGTCCAGACGTGAATTGCTTGCAAAGAGAGATGCAAAAAGTTTTGCTTTCTCAGTTGCAGAGTGAGCTAGCGAGCCATCAGGTTTAATCATTGGAGGTAAAGTGGGACGACAGAAATTCGTTTCAACCGCTTTAGACAGGGACCAGAACTGTTTACTACCCGGAGGGTGCGCTGCTAGCTTGGCCTCAATACGTCCAACATGGTCAAAACGTGCCCCACGCAGAACCCGTTTGCAGAGCTTGGCGGCAGAATTAAAGGCTCTTTTCTTCGCGCGAACCCTACGCACTCTAACTTTGCGGTCGCGGGCCTTGACCCAGGCTTGGTAGGCAGACTCTTATCGGGCCTCAGCGTGGGCGCATTCTGCATTATACCAAGGCCGGGATTTATGTCCGAGCGGGATGTCGGAGAATGGAATAAAATACTCCATCCCCTGCCGAATCACGTTCGCAACCACGTCAGCACAGCACGAGGGGTCACCCGAGGAGAAGCACACTTGCCGCCATGGATAAGACGCAAAGAAGTTCCGCATCTCATCCCAATCCGCTGACCCGTAGTGCCATACTCGCCTCGTGCCTCCAGGACTCTGATCTGGAGGAGAACAGGTCGATATGGATTTCACCAGACAGTGTCAGATGTTCCCAGCGGGGCTGAGACCGATACTGAATGACTGTCCGATCAGTTGCCAGCAGAAGGTCTAAGCAATTGGGTGTATGGCCGTCAACATCCGGTACCCGCGTTGCCACATTCACCATCAGGGTTAGGTCTAGCGTTAAAGCAAACTTGCGCGCCTCTAACCCGGCATGGTCAGTTTTCAAGTACGGGAACAACCACTCTTTATGATGGGCGTTGAAGTCCCCCAGAAAAATAAGCTTCGCTGTTGGGTACCGCTGCTGGGCTACGTCAGTCGACTCCACGAGGAAATTAAAGAGCGCTGTTGTCTCCTGGTCACCGCTGTGCGATCGGTAGACGCCGACGTAGAGAGATTTCTCCACGTCAGTGTCCACAAGTAGCCATATGGCAGAAAAACCCGGTTTCTCAAAGCAACGGAGACGACGACAACAAATGTCATCGCGGACGTACACACAGACCCCAGCTTGTTTCTTGAACTTGTGTTCAAGAGAGTAACCCGGGTAGTTGAGGTACGCCGCATCCGATGGGGTTGTTATCTTCGTCTCCGTTAGGAAAAACAGGTGCGGCTTCTCGGCCTCAAGGTGGTCATGGACCGGATCGAGATTGGAGTGCAACCCCCTGATGTTAGTATGGTGCACTTTTAGTGGGAGGAAGTGCAGCCGTTGTTTAACCTTATTTTTCTTACTTGCTTTGGCCATTATTAGTAGAGTTGTTGGGGAAAAAGTCGACTTGTCGAGGCGCTGCTCAGTGAACCAAGTGGAACACTAGAGCTAGCCAAACCTATGGGGAACTCATCTGGAGACTGCGGGGACGCCCGAACCCTCCCGAATATGGCCACCGGGTCTTCCCATCCAGTCGCCGGCTGGCACGGTGGAGCATATCGGGATTTTTCGCGAGTTGGCGGGGCAGCCTTTGGCACGTGGCTGGCGTGCTACTTGGGCCCCCTACTGACTGCGGTCGGCCAACGGCTGGCACCGTGCTTCGGATCCCGCTACCCTCCAAAATAAGTTACCCGACAAGCTATGCCCAGAGACCAAGACCGGTTCTGAACAGCGCAACTGACAATCTCCTTCTCCCCCAAAGGCACTGGTACTCCCACACACCGACGAAACACAGCAAGCTGCTTGGCGCCGGACTCCGGTGGGATGGTGGTCGCGAGCCAGGCGGCCCCTAGCGGAGCCTACCACCGCTAAGTGGGATCGTTCAGCCGTACCACAGGCAAGCCTGTGGTGCCGTTGCCCGGGGTGGACCACTAGGAGGTAGATCCCATACCACCCCATGACGCGTGGATCAGCACCATCCAGCTCAACCATTTTGTAGGGAACCGAATGATCCAACACACGCACCACCATCAGTGAGACATTTAAGTGAGCATGACTTAGTGTCAACTGCCATGCTTTCAAGTCAACCTACACCACTACCACCAACGTTGACCCGCGCAATTCGGGTTTTAACGATCTTGACGTGAAGATCGATTTATTTACATGCCATTTGAGTGAATTCGCATAAATACTGTTGTTTATTTTATGTCATAGTGTAGATTAGAGTAGGCTGTATGTTGTTATTTTATTGTGTTTTTTTACGTATTAAAATACGTATTTGTGTATAAAAAGATTTTGTACATGAAAAACAACATGATTAGAAAATAGCCTTTTAATAAATTGCTTCTAACGGCTAGGGCTTTGCAGGTCGACTGCGCAGGCCGTTAACGGATAGTAGGTAGTTAATAGAAACTCGAATAAATGTTCATAAATATGTGGGAGAAGCATTGTTCTCGTTAACATCATCATCAGTGGTTGCGGGCTTAGTGGGCGTCATTAGGGTAAAATGCGAGCACAAAACACAATTATCACTGCTTCGTACTATTTTATTTTAGATTTAAATAATATTCACTTTACAATAACGTCGAGACAATAATTTAACCGTTAATACCGAGCAGCGGGTTCAGGGCACCGATCTTACTTTAAGTCTACTTTTTACCACTCAACTCAACGATCCAACTCGATCTGTCGCTCTCACCCAAAAGAATGCGTGGCAAAAACTGTCCACCTCCCTAAAGCAAAAGATGGCGCCTCGACCCCGCTCGAGGCACGTGCTCTGCTCTGATTGGTCGTTACGTGAATTGCAATATTCATAACTTTTATTTGATTAATAAGGTTTTTAAATCATAGAAACATTTAACAAATCAAATTAAATTAAATTACGAATTCTAAAAGTAATTACAATGTAATTGTGCATTATACATGCAAACAATAATCAACCCGACTTATAGCTTCCTCCGACACGGCCGTCCTGACGTATTACACGCCCTCGTGTGATGTTGAAGGCCGTGCATCATCGTTATCTGCAGAAAAGAAAGGTATTAGTGTATTATTGTTCAGCCACTCCTGACCAAGGAGATCGTGTACGTTTTATCTTCTGCACAACAACTTTATTTAAGATATTTTCATGAAATAGGTGCCCTATAATGATAATAAGCCTTTCGTTATCGAATCTAAATCCTAATAGACTTCATGCTGCATACTAAATTAAGTCAGTACTATCGAAACAGCCACCTCGCCGTTTATCGCGTTACACATTTAGGATTATTAACAATATCTTAATGGCCACCTCGCCTCTCATTCTACCGATTTCACTTTTCAATGGCCACCTCGCCTCTTATTCTACTGATTTCACTTTTTCAATGGCCACCTCGCCTCTCATTCTACCGATTTCACTTTTCAATGGCCACCTCGCCTCTTATTCTACTGATTTCACTTTTTCAATGGCCACCTCGCCTCACAAAGCTTGACTAAACCTTAACAACTACTATGCTGTTAGGATATCTTCTATAGAGACTTTATTCGCCACACACACGAACAAACACTCACACTCTGATAACTAATAATTTTAAACAAAATAAATTTAGTATGAAGATCTTACCCTCATTGTCATCCGACAGACACGGATCCAGCTCAGTTGGGACATAGGATTGGGGGAAGGCACGTAAGCGGTCTCTCGCATACTTGTATGCACGATTACAATTTAAACTCTTGAGATGATACCTGTCACCGTCTAGTATTTCAATGACCTCGTAAGGTCCTTTATATTTAGGATCTAATTTTGTTTGATTCCGTTCGTGATTTTCAATTAAAACGTAATCCCCTACAGAAAACGAAGTGACTTTTGCCTTACTTTTGTCGAACCGTGCTTTATCAAGACTTGCGCTATTTTTCATTAACCTATTAGCTTGTTCTCTAATCTCTTCTATATCTACCTCAACCTCGTGATCATCTATGGTTAATAAATTTAAAGGTCTGGCTACTCTACCTATCAACAATTCTAGGGGGCTTGCTTTGGTTACTCTATGAATTGTGCTATTTATGGAAAGTTGGACATCATCTAATGCATCCTGCCAGGACCTGCTTGGGCTTGTTTCTACGACAGTTAACATGTTTTTGAGTGTACTCATTATACGCTCTACTTGACCATTAGCACGTCAAGAGCCGGTTGCTATCAAATGTAGCTGAATATTGTGACTGACACAAAAATCTTTAAAATCTTTGTTCGCAAAACATCTACCCTGATCTGCGATAACGCGCGCAGGGGTCCCAAAAAGAGAAATGGATGCTTTGAGAGCGCTGATCGCACTATCAGTATTAATTCTTGTGGAGTGCCTGAGTAACACATATTTAGTAAAAGCGTCTACAAGAACAAAAACGTATTCCTTTTGATCATTTTTGCCACTGAGCTTACCTGTGGCGTCAATGTGAATTGTATGCCAAGGAATATTACCTTTCGGTATGGGGGTGTAACTCTATCTGTTGTTTACCACTTCGCGACTTAGCTACTCTACATGTTATGCAATTTTCAACGAATTTTCGGACGTATTTCGACATATTGGGAAACCAATAATGTTGATATGCCTTTTCTAAGGTTTTATCCCATCCCATATGGAGAATTGACTCATGAATATGATTTATTATCGACCAACGAAAAGCTCTAGGTACAACTGGTAGCCAAATGTTGCGATTGTTCCTTTGAATTTTTCTGTAGAGCACTTTAGATCGCAATTCATAGATTCCGCAACTCTCTAAGTCCAGATCATCGCTTTCGAGTTTATTAATAATTTCATTGTATTCGGGGTCTCGTCGTTGTTCCGCTTGTAACCAATTCGAAGATAACTCAGCAAGATTGACGCGTTTTTCTCGTACATAATTTTCTCTACCTAAACTATGAGTATCGCTAACGGTGGAGCTGTTCGCCTCCGGTAAGTGATTTCTCGAGAAAAAGTCAACGTGGGCCATTCTCTTACCCTCCCTGTACTGTACATCAAAATCGAAAGCCTGGAGGAAAGCCCACCACCGGTGCACCCTAGGGGTTAAGTCTACTTTATTTCTCGAAGCTTTCAGAGAATTGCAGTCAGTAACTACTGTGAAAGTCCTGCCATACAAATAATGGCGGAAATGCTTAACCGAGTTTACAACTGCTAGTGTCTCTAACTCATAAGAGTGGTATCGAGACTCCGCGTGCGTAGTGCGTTTACTGTAGTACTCTACCGGATGTAATTTTGTACCTGCTTTTTGGAAGAGGATCGCGCCGTAACCTTCGCTACTGGCGTCCGTATGTAACTCCGTAGGTAATTCTGGGTCGAAAAGCATCAGAACGGGGGATGAAGTTAATACCGATATTATGTCTTGTCTAATTGTTTCGTACTCTGTGGTCCAAATTATTTTAGAATTATTGTTAGCTAATAGACGGTAGAGCGGTGCCATTTTAAGCGATCAGTTTCATTCGAGCGATCGACTTCCGCTAAGAACAGTCGCGTCGCACACGCTCTTGCGCTAGTTAGTGTTCGGGTAAAGCGCTGACGCAGCAGCATACCGGTCGTTACCTCTAGCCATGCGCGGTCGCCGCGATGACCCAGTTACCGAATGTATTTCGCAACTATTTGTGTAAACAAAGTGTTAAGGTGAAGTAGTAATCTTTTTTTTCACAATAATTATGGATTGCTCATCGTCAATCAAAATAAAAACCGAAACGGAACATCTTTTGTATAAATATTATACAGAAGAAAAATTAGAAAGAGAAAAACTGCAAAGTTTGGTAAATGACCTTAAAAGTCAATTAGAAGAACTTCAGCACCAGCTGAAAAAAGTCCAGGAGCAAAAAACTGCTGATCTGGAAAATAAAAAAGTCACTACCGAGAAGCCAATGCCAATCGAGTATGAGACAGACGAAGAGGAACTAGCAAAGGAAACGGAGTGGGTCCGACAGAAGAGCAGAAAAAAAAGGAAATTGAACTCATCACCACTGTCCTCACCACCTCAACAAGGAGCTGAATCCAGCGGAAAGCCTAAACAGAATGTGAAACCGAAGAAACAACCTACACCGCCGCCTATAGTAGTGGAAAATATTAAGAACTATCAACAGTTCTACGATCTTCTTTCGATTAATATCACGAAAGACACGTTTATAATGAAAATGATGAATGGAGAAAAAGTAAAAATTAACGCCTATAACGATGATTCATACAGATCTATTACCAAGTTATTGTTGCAAAATAACCGCCTTTGGTACTCGTATGAAAATAAACAAGATAGGCCAATCAGGGTAATGGCAAAAAACCTGCATTTTTCCTGCCTGCCAAACAGAATAGTTGAGGACTTGACTGCTAAAGGATATAAAATAGAGGAGGCGGTTAACAAACTGAGCTGGAAGAGCAAAGAGCCTCTCAGTATGTTTATGCTGTCATTCCAAAAAGATGAGGACATTAAGAAGATATACGGAATTAAATCCATACTGGGTTGTAAAGTAGACATACAGCCACTAAGAACTTCAAAACTAATTCCTCAGTGCAAAAGGTGTCAAGCATATGGCCACACACATAAATACTGTTCCAAAGAACCCCGGTGTGTGAAGTGTACAGGTAAGCACCTAACTAGAGACTGCAATAAACCAGCAGAAGCAAAGCCCAAATGTGTTCACTGTGGTGAGCCCCACCCGGCTAATTATAGAGGATGCATAGTAGCTAAAGAGCTACAGAATATTAAAGACAAAAACATCAGAAATAATGTGTCGGTACCAAACTCTCAGGGTCCAAGCGCAAACAAAGAAAAGAGACCTGTTGCCAACAAACACGTTAATAAAAATGTGTCTTATGCACAAATGACAAAAGGGGCCCAACCTCCGACACAGTCACAAGTTAAACCAACGAGCCCTAACATGGATGAAAAGATAAATAAAATTATTAATCTTTTAACAACTTTCGACGAAAGGCTGAAAAAACTTGAAAGTAGCACTAAAGCAGCTACAAAACTAAAACAAAATATTTAAATGGCTAATTTATTAAAAATTATGGCATGGAATGCGAATGGACTGCTGAAACATCAGAATGAACTTACGGCAGTCCTAAACATGGAAAGTATTGATGTGTGTCTTATATCAGAGTCACACTTCACTAAAGAATCTCACATAAAAATTAACGGTTATAAAGTATATCATGCATTGCATCCTGACAACACATCAAGAGGTGGTAGTGCTGTCATTATAAAAGAGAATATCTATCATTATGAAGAACATAAATCTGAAGAACAAGAAATACAAGCAGTAGCAGTCTGTGTGAAAACGAAACATTGTCCTGTCACCATATCAGCTATATACTGTCCACCTAGGTATTCGCTAAAAGTAGATCAATACAGGACCTTTTTAAAAGGTCTTGGAAATAGATTTATACTGGGAGGCGATTTTAATGCTAAAAATACGCATTGGGGATCCAGACTGACCACAACCAAAGGAAAAGAGCTACTATGCGCAATTAGAGAAACTCAGTGCAAAACTCTATCAACAGGTAAACCCACTTATTGGCCTACTGATCAAAACAAGATTCCAGATCTTATAGACTTTTTTATATATAGAAATATATCACCAAATCTTCTCCGCATTGAAGAAGGTTATGATATGAGCTCAGACCACTCACCTATAGTACTAACTCTAAGTGAAACTTTAATACCGAAAGAAAACTACCCCACATTAGTAAATAAGAACACTGATTGGGAGAGCTTTAAAATAGACTTGGACTCTGTAATAGACCTAAAAGTTCCACTAAAAAATCCGGAAGACGTAGATCGGGATATTCGTCAGTTTATTACACAAATACAACAATGCGCTTGGAAAAACACGCCTACATTCAAGACAAAAAACAGAGTTACCTACTATCCAGCACATATTACAAAACTCATAGGCGAAAAGAGGCAAAAGAGACGAATATGGCAACATACAAGGTTTCCAGAAGATAAAAGGATTCTGAACAACCTTACAAAACAACTAAGAAGGGCAATTCAGAAGTTCAAAGACGAAGCAATGAACAATTATCTAAGCCAACTAACTAGCGACCGCACGACAGATTATTCCCTGTGGAAATCAACAAAAAATTTAAAAAAGCCTATTATGCATATCCCACCTATCAAAGATACAAACGGGAGGTGGGCAATAAGCAACGAGCAAAAAGCTGTTAGGTTTGCACAACATCTGGAGCAAATTTTTAAGCCTAATGAAGATGATGAAGACTGCACCTTGCCGGATGAAACATCAAATAATGATGAGCTAAAAATAAAATTCGTAACACCCAGAGAAGTGTTCAACGAAATCAAGCGTTTTAGTCTAAAGAAATCACCTGGCTACGATCTCATCACTGGAGAACTTCTTAAAAACCTCCCCCGTAAAGCCATAGTTAAACTTACCACTCTGGTCAATGCTACGTTTAGGCTTACATATGTACCTGATCTGTGGAAAATTGCCGAAGTTATAATGATACCAAAGCCTGGTAAACCACCTCACGAAACAACATCATACAGGCCTATCTCTTTGCTGCCAATCATGTCAAAATTATTTGAAAAGCTTCTCTTGAAATGGTTAAAACCCATCATAGAAGAAAGAAATTTAATCCCTGACTACCAATTTGGATTTAGGGAAAAACATTCGACAATAGACCAAGTACACAGGATTACCAACATTATTGAAAAGGCATTAGAAGAAAACAAAGTTTGCACAACAATCTTCTTGGACGTAGCGCAAGCATTCGATAAGGTGTGGCACAAAGGGCTCATTAACAAACTGAGAAATATGCTCCCAAAACAATTTGCTGACATCTTAGAGTCTTACCTATCACAGCGCATGTTTAGAGTAAGACAAGATGATGCATACTCAGAACTCAAACCGATAAAAGCTGGGGTACCGCAAGGAAGTGTCCTAGGTCCCATTTTGTACTTATTGTACACTTGCGATATTCCTGAGCTAGAAAACAACACCATTGCGACATTTGCGGATGACACAGCTATAATGGCCACAGGTGTCACTCAAGAAGAAGCAGTGGAAAAAGTTCAAACAGCCGTCAATACCATCTTTGACTGGACAAAGAAATGGCGTGTGAAACTCAATGAAACGAAATCCGTTCACATAGACTTCACAAATAAAAACCCAAATTATCATCCGGTACACATAAACGGCCACGTCATACCGTACGAAAATACAGCCAAATACCTAGGCATGACATTGGATACAAAGCTTCGCTGGAAAGCTCATGTCAAAAAGAAACGCGACGAGCTAGAGCTTCGCTACAAGACGATGTACTGGCTAATAGGAAAACACTCTTCACTGTCAGTACACAACAAAATACTTTTGTACAAACAAGTCCTCATGCCTGTATGGACTTATGGTATCCAGCTTTGGGGCTGTACCAAACAAAGTAATATTAAAATCATACAACGTTTTCAAAACAAAGTACTCAGAGGAATCGTCAATGCGCCCTGGTACATTCGAAATGACGACCTTCATCGGGACCTGAAAGTAGACCTCGTCATGAACATTATTAAAAAACATGCAGAAGCTCACGAACGAAGGCTTCATCATCATGTGAACGTCGAGGCTATCCAGCTCCTCGACAACACGGACATAGTGAGAAGACTAAAAAGGACAAAACCTTTTGAGTTAATTTAGTGAAGTGTCAGTGTAGTGTAGTAAAGTGAGTGCTACCCATAAAGAACACAAGAACAAAGTGTCTTCCCCTTAATAGAGACAATAAGAAAAGTGTTAATGGACACATTCTTAGGCTTACTCTACCTAGTAAATTAAGTTAGAACTGTGTTACTCATTAGCTTTAGTAATTAAGCTAGATCGTAGTTATTTATGATGTTACCTTATTGGGCCCATCATACAAAAAAAAAAAAAAAAAAATTTAAGCGAAAAGCTATTGACAAACTGCCTAAAGTAAGACGCTAAACCCAAAAATTGTCTGAGCTGAGTGATGGTCTGTGGTGGTCGGGAACTAGTCAATGCGGTTATTTTACGGGCGTTAGGCCTGATTTCACCCTCTGATATTTCATACCCCAAAAACTGAACCCGTCTCTTTAGAAAGGCACATTTTTTAATATTGAACGAAAATCCAGCATCACTAAGAGTTTTTAGTACTACGCGTAACCTTTCCAGCCCTTGCTCTATATTTTTCGCGGGTATAATTAGATCATCCATGTAAACGATTGCGAACGAGTGCGCTAGGTCACCTAAAGCCGTATTAATAGCTCTCTGATACACAGAAGGAGCATTTCGAAGGCCAAACGGCATGACAGTAAACTCATAATGAGCATCCGGGGTAATAAATGCGGTTTTCTCTATCGAATTAGACTCTACATTTATAGCAACTTGATAAAATCCACTAGCCATGTCAAGACACGTATAAAATAGGGCGCCTGATAACCTTTGAACTTGATCACCGATTAGAGGTAAGGGGTATCGGTCGGGAACTGTATTAGAGTTTAGCTCTCGGTAATCTACGCACATTCGGTCTGTACCATCGCGCTTTTTTACTAAGATTATTGGGCTAGAAAAGGGCGATTTGCTTGGTCTAATAACCCCAGCAGATAATAGTTCACTACACTTATTACGTACTATCACTCGCTCTTCAGGGCTCAAGTGATAAGGCCGCCGTTGCACAATTTTGCTAGGATCTAATAAATTGATTTCTAATTCACCTGTCTTTACTCTACTAGTAGGCGTGCCTTCAACAAATGAGTTCTTAAAGCAGCTTAGAAGTTCTATTAGTTGCGGTTTAATGTCATCAGGTAAATCGGTATCCACATCATGAAAGTCAGCCACTGCGTTACCTACGTTGCAAATATTAACTAGAGAGGGCCTCTCAACTATAGTAAGTTTATCACTCGTTATGTGTACTGACAACCCTAAGGCCAACAAATCGCGTCCAATCAAAATATCGTTATTCAGGTAGTCATCAGGCATAATGTGAAATAAAATTTGTACGTCATGACCACTAAGAGCGACCCTAGATAAAATTTGTGAGTCGCATAATACACTAGATTTTCCTACACCAGTCAAAGTAACAATTGCATGCTGCAATGTACCAACAAGCTTACGAGAGACGCTCTCTTTAATTAAGGAACAATCAGCACCGGAATCAAAACAAAATGAGAACTGCTCACCAAATTGCGTAATTATTCCGGTGACAGGTTTCATACCGCACACATCCACTCGCTTCACAACGCTGGGTGCGGCGGCGGGCTGTGTGTTGCTGCTCGCAACTGGCCCTGTTTTTGAGCACCGCGATGCCACATGACCCTCAACACCACACTTGTAGCAAGTCACAGGGCCCCGCGTAGCAACGGCCGTGTTGGGGCGCTCAGAGGTCAGAGTTGTTTGCTGCTTGTCATGCGATCGACTGAAACATTCAAAAGATTTATGACCAAGCTTTCCACAAGCGAAACATTTTGCTGAAACAGAACTTAACCTAGGACGTTTATTATCTTGCGTAGTGCTTGCAACGGTCTTCGTTATCTCTTGGTAACTCCGCTTGCGATAAGAAAAAGCCATTAGTTCACGTTGCATTTTACAGCGGGTAGTAATTTCTTCAGAAAAAATATTGCGCTGTAACCGTGGCTCGATTTGCCCCATGTGTGCAAGTATTAAGGATACCACCATTTCTTCCTTGCCTATATTATTCCATCGTGACATGAGTAAAGTAAATAGACGGCTTGCATATGCAGCAAGACATTCGCCTTCTTGCGGTTTAGCAGTAAGCATCTTTAATATCGTCACTGCACATGTTTCCAATGTATCGAAACGAGAAAGAAAAATTTCCTTAAATTCTACCCATTTCATATTAGGAAAAGCTATCTGAGATAACCACGTTGCGGCTGAGCCTTTCATAGCCTTACTAAGTATGAGAATTAATTTACTTCCCTGTATACCACGATCCGATAAGCAGATGTCCGCCGTTGCCAGCCAGGCCCGGGCGTCAGTGTCTGCATCTTCCGGTTGAAATTTAGGCAGCGTGATGCTCTTATCCTCGATATTCGGCGGGTTGGTTTGCGCGTCCACCAGTAGCCTCATGCTGGTTTGTTGTGCTTCAAATAACGCTCGCCATCCGTCACTTGCCATTGTCTGTTTACTCACGTTTTGTGCCTGCACCGATCCCACTTCTGATGTGGGAGAAGCATTGTTCTCGTTAACATCATCATCAGTGGTTGCGGGCTTAGTGGGCGTCATTAGGGTAAAATGCGAGCACAAAACACAATTATCACTGCTTCGTACTATTTTATTTTAGATTTAAATAATATTCACTTTACAATAACGTCGAGACAATAATTTAACCGTTAATACCGAGCAGCGGGTTCAGGGCACCGATCTTACTTTAAGTCTACTTTTTACCACTCAACTCAATGATCCAACTCGATCTGTCGCTCTCACCCAAAAGAATGCGTGGCAAAAACTGTCCACCTCCCTAAAGCAAAAGATGGCGCCTCGACCCCACTTGAGGCACGTGCTCTGCTCTGATTGGTCGTTACGTGAATTGCAATATTCATAACTTTTATTTGATTAATAAGGTTTTTAAATCATAGAAACATTTAACAAATCAAATTAAATTAAATTACGAATTCTAAAAGTAATTACAATGTAATTGTGCATTATACATGCAAACAATAATCAACCCGACTTATAGCTTCCTCCGACACATATATTTTATAGGTCACAAGGTCACTGTTCAACTGAGCACTATAAGGTAGTTCAGTTAGGTAGGAAGGATACCGACCTTGGATCTGAGCAGTAGGTAGGTCCGCCGCACAGGCTCCGCAAGGGGCCTCCGAAGGCCTCCGAAGGGCTCTAGTTAGAGGGCGTAGGTAGCATTCTATGCAGCTACGCGCAGGCCGGTCAGCGGGCCTCTGTAGTAGGCCTCAGAACGCCGATAGCCGCCACGCATCAGCGCGCAAGTTGGATCAGCGCGCAAGTTGGGTCCTCAGCCAAAACGTAGAACTCTGGAAAGCGCGTTAGGGAGCGCATGTTAATTGCGGTGTAAAAGCAGCTATCCGCGTGCGATGTGCCCAGCCTCCTTTCCCCTTCGGTGGCCAAGGAACGGTGTAAGGAGAAGGATAGGCAGAAGCTCAACACATCGCAGCGGCTTACGGGCAGAGAGTTGCAAAGACAGCGTGTCACAGTGACAGATGCAATACACAATGACAGATGCAATAAGAGGTTGTGTATGTAACACACGAGCATAAAATACAAAGAAAACAATGATTATAATAGATGGCTGGCAATTTTTTTTTTATTAAATACGTTGCCCTACACTAGGAATTTCTCCTGTATTGTGGGTGCGCTTACAAACTTTTAATATCACATACACCAACAGCCAGACCCGGAACAACTATTTGTAGGTCATACAAATATTTGTTCCGTGCGCGAATCGAACCCGTGACACGCAGCGCAGCAGTCAATCGCTTAACGACTCCGCCAACCGTGCCGATAAATAAAAATATGGCTTATAAAACACGGTAGGATAATAATATTAATTAATGAGGAACTCACCCTAGGTCGAACAACACACAAGGAATCTGGAGTGTCAGAATATAGCAGCTCGCTAAACCAGCGCGAGATCAAGATAGACGAGTGTTCACAAGTTAATTAGTGTTGTTCCATCTATTTAGTGATGTGCTTAGCGACTAACTAATTACTTTACTATAGCATCACTCGACTATTTACCGTTGAGACTCCTCACAACAGTACATGCTGTTCAAATACTGATAAATAATTATCTTTTAATATCCTACAACAAATTATATAAACACAAACAGCCCCCAAATAATAGTAAGTTTATGAAAACAGCACGATAACAGAGACAACTAGCGCTGCCTGTCGCTTCAGAAGAGCATTTCCAGGTCGGTCCTGGAGTGAATATGTTTGAATCAATACAGGTTGTTCCCAAAAGTGTGTTTTTAGTACCTATTAATTAATTATCTTCTTGATTGTGTTATGGTATTGTTAGGTATACTTTTTTCTCCACTATGTAAGTATGTTTTTACTAAAGAAATGTGTGTTGTTGGTTGCAGGTCCGCCCGGCCCGCCCGGCAAGCGCGGCAAGAAAGGCAAGAAGGGCGACCCCGGCGAGCCCGGCCCACCGGTACGTACGCACGCGTGGCACGCGCTGCACGTGTCGCACACGCAGCACACGCGCGGTGTCTGTGCGCCTCTGCTCAACCGGCAGTAGCTATTGATTAGACAAAGTAATCACAATGGGTTGCTTCTATCGGAATGTTCGGAAGCACAATGTGTCAACATACCAATACTCAGCACTTTCGAACGCCGGTTAAGAATACCTCAGACACCGGGCGCTAAAGCACATATTTAATTATTATTTGCACGAGGGGAAGCTGGAGTACTTCTGTCCTCCAGTTCCACAATAAGTTTGGCTTCAGTTTGCTTTTATTTATTTATTTGTTTCGTTTGCAGGGGTTAACGGGAGCTCCAGGGAAAAATGGATTCCCGGTATATATATTTTTCATTTAATTTACCCTAAGTTTTCTTATTTTCTTTTACCTTTGTCTAATTGTAAATATTCTCAGTTATTGACAAGTATTTAACTTCTGATCCCTTTGCACCCGACACCGGTCATGAGAGTGTCGGTCGCGATGCCGCCACGCTCGTGCGGTTGTCTGCGCGTGTGTCTTTCCGTGCACTACACGCGTGTCACGTTTCAGGGTAGCAAGGGCGAGAAGGGCGAGCGAGGCTTCATGGTAAGACACCGTAGCGCACACCTAGTGTGGTAGACGTAACCCGCACCCCGCGCCCCGCGCCTCCCCGCCTCGCCTTTACTAACTCGCTGCCAGCCTCCCCCAGGCTCTTTACTGCACGAACCGCACGAGGCAGTAGTGGCGTGCAATAAAGTTCCTGCTGAATGGTGTTATCCCCTGTCCTGAACCTAATGCAGAGCCCTAACAGTAGTCGTAGTCAACATAGTTGAGCGTCGCCTCGCGCCTGAACGCTTTTTTCCGTCACATAAACCTACTTAAAGTAGTATTATGTTGATGAAATAAACGATTACCATTAAATGAATTTACTGTGATTAATCGTGTTTTGATAAATTTTCGACCAACTACAGTCACAAAATTGGCAAAATAAACGTAAGTTCGAATCTCGCAGGCTACTTTAGTTAGGCTACATTCATTAAGTCCTTGAATATATATGTTTTAATATATCAGAGTCATAAACACCTACTGCCTGTAGTGACCATGGCATATTAGTTAATACACTGCACAGCGACGTGCGCGCGGCGAAGCATGTCGTCGCTCTACCGACGGAAGCACCCCTGGTGAACTGGTGATGTGCTACTAACACGGTGGCAGCGTAGTCTCGCTGGTAGCTGGTGTTTCGTACTAGACTGGCTTATTTTCCGGCTGTGACCATTCACATGACCGATCATTTGCTACGGTCGAGATTGCGCTCCAGTCAAAATTGTGCGTACAAATTTAGCTAGACAAACAATAGGTCGACTTTTTCGTTGGTGACAGTCCCATGGTTCACGCGGGGGACGGGAGACGTATTGCGGGATGGTTACAAGAGTACGGGCGGCGCGACCGCCTGACAGGAGCGTCAGTCGCACGCCGTCGTCGTCGCAGGCGGCAACCCTTGCTGTCAGACACGGCTGCGCATCTCAAAACGCACATGATATTACTATCCAAAGCTTTTTTTAAATATAGGTCAAAACAAACAAGTTACAATGTAGGTATATAAAATGGCAAAAATAAAACAACTATTACCTACCTACAACCTACAATGTTATGAAAGAAGTGCTAAATAAATAATTAAATATTTACACATTCTTTTTGAGAGTTTTTAATGTGTTGAGCACTAATTCCACCGTATTAGCGTCGCGACTTTCATAATGCGCTATAACAAGTGGTGTGTACAAGGCTGTACCTAATAATACGCGACAGGACGCTGTAATATTACACAAGTTCCCAACTTGTGAAAATAGACGCAATAAGTGGTTAGATTCTATAAACTGTGCTTTCCTGCGTGCTTTATGTGTGGTTGAATTGGGCAAAAAATGTGTGTGTCTTATGCACTTTGAGGCAAGGTTTCTTACCCAGAAATCACGAATTTTGATCCAAGCAAAAGTTATGTTATGTCTTCAGTTATGCACGTGAAAGCTTAAAATTTAAGAAAAATCCTATTAAATAATATTATTGATTGCAAAATATCTAGTATTTTCATTTGCGTTTTCCTTTTGAATGAAATTAATGAAACTAGTCTGGGTGGTTTCTGTAAGGTACGTAGCTGAATAATGCATGCCTTTGCCTACATACAATAGCCAACAATAAAAAATTATAACTGTCAAGCATCATTTTCTCCTAACCAATCAGAAGCGAGTCGCTGTGTCCAATATTTTTTCTATGGGAGTTGTGCATCTGAACGTAGTTCTCTATGTAGTCTGTGATTGGGACTGTCACCTACCAACGAACAAGTCGGCCTATGTTACCAATAAGTTCTCTATGTAGTCTGTGATTGGGACTGTCACCTACCAACGAACAAGTCGGCCTATGTTACCAATAAGTTCTCTATGTAGTCTGTGATTGGGACTGTCACCTACCAACGAACAAGTCGGCCTATGTTACCAATAAGTTCTCTATGTAGTCTGTGATTGGGACTGTCACCTACCAACGAACAAGTCGGCCTATGTTACCAATAAGTTCTCTATGTAGTCTGTGATTGGGACTGTCACCTACCAACGAACAAGTCGGCCTATGTTACCAATAAGTTCTCTATGTAGTCTGTGATTGGGACTGTCACCTACCAACGAACAAGTCGGCCTATGTTACCAATAAGTTCTCTATGTAGTCTGTGATTGGGACTGTCACCTACCAACGAACAAGTCGGCCTATGTTACCAATAAGTTCTCTATGTAGTCTGTGATTGGGACTGTCACCTACCAACGAACAAGTCGGCCTATGTTACCAATAAGTTCTCTATGTAGTCTGTGATTGGGACTGTCACCTACCAACGAACAAGTCGGCCTATGTTACCAATAAGTTCTCTATGTAGTCTGTGATTGGGACTGTCACCTACCAACGAACAAGTCGGCCTATGTTACCAATAAGTTCTCTATGTAGTCTGTGATTGGGACTGTCACCTACCAACGAACAAGTCGGCCTATGTTACCAATAAGTTCTCTATGTAGTCTGTGATTGGGACTGTCACCTACCAACGAACAAGTCGGCCTATGTTATCAATAAGAATACACTAAGTTTCACATTCAACATGACGTTCACGTTTAACATTCAAATACGTATCCTAATTATATACGTACAGATAAACTAATGCTTCATATTACTTCTGTTATAAAATTTTGAGAGATAATAAAACTAGAAACCGCCAGTATGGCACATCGCATCGGTTTAAAACTCACTTTGCCTTCGTAGAGCGTGGTCTCTGTCACACAAACTCACACTCAAAGCATATCATATACACACAGATATAGTATTATATATCTACATCTGTGCGTGAGGCGGTCTCTTCCTTAAGCTTGATGTCATACTACCGTACTGTACCTACATTATAATACAGCGGGATTAGAGTAATGTGGCTTCTTATCAATTTCAGGGACCCATCGGGTTGGATGGACCTAAGGGAGACCCAGTAAGTATGAATCTGAAGTATTTTAAATCAAATCCAGTTTATTTGCCAAACACTACTATAACTAGGATCCCGCCCCGGTTTAGCAAGGGTACAATGCTGATACTAAATATACTACAGAATGTTTTTATATACAACGTTCACAGTTTTTTTGTCATTAGATTAGACTATTCAAACATGTTTTCTTTAGAGGTTACTCTCGCGCCACCGCCTGCCCCCCGGCCGGTACCGCTGCAACCGCTATGTCCTTGCATTTTAAATCTGTAATATCTTCGAAAATATTCATTTAAATTACATGTTATAAAGGGCCATATTGATCTATATTAAATGCACAATGTATTTAAGGTACTTA
Organism: Griposia aprilina; assembly: GCA_916610205.1. Taxonomy (NCBI): domain Eukaryota; kingdom Metazoa; phylum Arthropoda; class Insecta; order Lepidoptera; family Noctuidae; genus Griposia; species Griposia aprilina. Next base: position 237,175 of record OU744293.1, on the reverse strand, counting down.
ATTGGGTAAAGATTAATGCTGTATTGCTTAAAATCGCTTCGTAAATAAGACATTATTTCTCGTAAAAAGTAAAGGATAAAAATTGGTCATTGTGGGAAAAAAATGGTTATCACTATGATATAGACGTATACCATCGCGGACTTTTTTAAGGAATACCAGCGATTGCAATGTAAGCGCAAAAAAAATAGTTTATTTACGACATCACATTAGAAACCTCTAAAATTATTTATGTTTCTGTACTATACTATGCATGTATTATACATATAAACCTTCCTCTTGAATCATTTTATCTATTTAAAAAAACCACATCAAAATCCGTTGCGAAGTTTTAAAGATCTAAGCATACATAGGGACAGACAGCGGGAACCGACTTTGTTTTATACTATGCAGTGATTTTATAACCTTACTAGCTTTTGCTCGCGGCTTCGCCCGCGTGGAAGTCAGAAATTATCCCACGGGGACGTACTACTGGGATAAAAAGTATCCTACATTTTAATCCAGGGTATAAACTATCGGAGTTCCAAATTCCATCCAAATCCGTTCAGTTGTTTTCGCGTGAAAGAGTAACAAACATCCATCCATCCATCCTCACAAACTTTCACATTTATAATATTAAGTAGGAATAGTAGGATTCTGCCGTGAGACACCCTGTAGGTACTAAAACTCGAATACGTTTCTAATCTTTCAATGGAATTGTTGCCAAATCAAAGACCATGAAACTACTTAAATTACTATTACTACTTTACTTAAATCTCTACTTGACCTACTTATTGTATTTAGCATTTTCCATTTGTCCCGCGACGTGTGACAAGTGTATGCGTGTGTTGCAGGGCCGGTCCGGCGACAAGGGGCACAAGGGCGAGCACGGTAGCCCTGGCTTTGACGTCTTCTCCGCCGTCAAGGTAAGCACAACAGGCGTGAATAATCTTCTCTCCTTACAAGCCTAGGTATACCTTCATCCTAAACGCCTACTTTGGGACTCCAAAGTAGGCGTTTCATACAAACGTTAACCTTATTTGTATTTCCTATTCATATGTAACACCTTACGTTACTAAGTAAAGTCAAAGATCGGTCTGTCAATCATGTCAATCATACTTATTTTTGAGACCAACTATTGACAACTCTACCGATTCATCAGACAATTAATTCATTGATTGACTAATAACAGGCTCATGAGACATAGGCCTTGTCTTTGGGATGGCTACGCACCTGTGATACCTCTTGTATAACAAATGTCCTTGGGCGGCAACGCAACCCAACAACAACAAACAAATGTTAAAAAATATGGCAAGGGCGGTAGGATGGTCTGAGGGGTGCCTTATAGTGGCTAATAGTCCTAGATTCAAACTCTAGGTCGGAATAATTTCGATATAGATTTTCAATTCAATCATACTTATTCGAAGTCATAGCGCTCTGTCTGAGTCGCTTGTATACAACAAGTAATGAGTTAAACGTTATGGTGGCATTGCAGGGCGTGAAAAGATCCGTGGACAGTTTTAAGATAAGTCCGTACACGAGTGCCGAGATCATAGCCGTCAAGGTACAGCATACAACCATACAGCCTCTAGCGCGCGGCCCGTAGTTAGAGCTTGAGGCAGCCATGTGCCCGTGTCGCAAGCGACGCTTATCTTATTGTGCTTTATACGTTGTCGTAGGTAGTCGCTGTATTATTTGCATCTGATGTTTTTTTAAATTATTTTTTATTTAAATACTGCTTATCATATGCTTGCTGTAAATATGGGAGATTTCTTTCGTAAGAAATTGAACGTATTTACGATGGGCACATGTTAGGTGGTACGGCGTGGTCACAAGGGGTGGTTTGTGCGCCCGCGCAGACCGCCCCCGTGCGCCCGCTGACGTGCGTGTGTGCGCAGGGGCTGCAGGCCGCCGGGCACAACATCTCCGCGCACACCGTAATACAACTCAAGGTGAGTAGCACACACATATACACCCACTAACACCCACTAACACCCACTCACGGAAGCTGCTCCAGTGCTGAAGTCACACGTCGCTCTCACACTCAATACGTGCATCGCTATTGTCACAGTATAATAAAGTAAGCATAACCATGGTATAATAATATACTTTGCCAGGTATAGCATTCCGAGACACAGAGGTCACGTGGGACACACAAGCCTACGTCATCACCGCTGTGTTACCAGTAGTGTGTAATAATAACTCCCCAACCGCCTTTATTAACTGTGCGAATCCGATAAAACAATGAAGTTTTAACGATCAATTACGTTGGTATAATTATAAATTGAATTATTTCGTTTTATTACAAAAACGTAACAACAATTTAAATGTTTTATACATATTTTTTAACATAATGGTGACTGAAAATATTTCCATAATTCGTGTTTTGTTGCAATAAAGTGGCAACTGGATAGTCTTTTTTTTCCTTGTTATAAAGAACCAGGTTCTTAATAATTAATTACAATCTAGCCTATAAGACTAAGGAAAATAATAAAGCTTCCGAAAAACAAATTAACTTCCAGCGGTCTGTGGTTGACTATAATACTAACTAAGCTGTGTTAAAATGAATTACCGAAAAATTAATACAAAATTAACCGACAAAAATGTTGTATTTAACGAACAAACATGAACCTATTCAAATTATAATTCTACGAAAAATTATCTATACTTTCAAATAAAATAAACTAAATTTCCAAAAAAAAACACAAATCTTCCGAAAAAATTACTAAGTGGCCGAAAACATATAATATGTTCCCGAAAATTCTAAACCTAAACGATCGACGTCAGGGGCACCCCGAGGTTCGGTTGGTTAGGTTCCTTTAAACCCTTTAGACAGAAATAGGAGCCCCGCAGAGCGGGGCTCCGTCGACCTGCTTATTAACCCTAACCCTAGCCGGTCGACGTCAGGGGCACCCCGAGGTTTGGTATGTTAGGTGTAAGGTTGATTCTAAATTAAAAAAGCTGGTGGAAAAATATTACGTCAGCAAATATTGTATAAATTTTTCGGAATTTTCAGTATTTTATTCGGTCGTTTCTTTATTTGTATTCGCATATAAACTGTCGGAAAGTTAGTATTTAAAGCAGTAAATTTCATATTTTGAGTACGCTCATATTTGAATTCTTTTTCGGAGCTTTTATTACTACCCTAATACTAATAAGCAATTTTAATCTAACTTAATTTTTTACGTGATAATTATTTTAAAACTTAGAATAGTGTTGTATGTACTTTACAAGCCCGTTCCACTTTCTTAGAGTCTGATATAATGATAAAAACACTTTATTCATGTGTTATTATGTGTTTCATTGTCACTATTATTTCTACACTTTTTTACACTACACTAACGAAAAGGTTTTGTTCGTTTTAGTCTCCGCACTATATTTGTTTGGTCTAACAGCTGAATTGCCTCGATGTTCACATGTCGGTGGAGTCGGTGTTCATGGGCCTCAGCAAATTTTTGGATTATGTTGGTGACTGGTTCCATTTTTAGGTCACGATGGAGGTCGTCATTTCTTATATACCAGGGCGCATTAACAATACTCCTGAGTACTTTATTCTGGAATGTTTGAATAATTTTGATGTTGGTTGGTTTAGTACAGCCCCAAAGTTGGATGCCATATGTCCATATTGGCATAAGAATATGCTTGTATAATAAAATTTTGTTATGTATCGATAGGCAGGAATCCCGTCCAATCAACCAATACATGTTTTTAAAACGCATGTCTAGTTCCTGTCTTTTCTTTTTGACGTGCGCTTTCCAGCGCAGTTTCGCGTCAAGCGTTATGCCACGGTATTTGGCTGTATTGGCATATGGCAATTGTTTGCCATTTATGAAGATTGGGTGGTAATCACAATTCCTGTTGGTGAAATCAATGTGAAGTGACTTCGACTCGTTCAATTTGATTCTCCATTTATGTGCCCAGTCATGAACTTTGTTTACAGCGATTTGTACCTTTTTTATTGTTTCCGTATGGCATGACCCTGTCGCCATAATGGCAGTGTCGTCTGCAAAGGTTGCAATAGTATTATTTTCCAGCTCTGGTATATCATACGTGTACAACAGGTAGAGGACGGGACCCAGCACACTACCTTGAGGCACGCCAGCTTTAATAATTTTTAACTTGGAAAAGGCATCCTCGTGTCTTGCACGAAACATTTTATCTGTAATGTATGATTGCAATATATCGGCAAAATTATTGGGCAGCATTAGTTTTAGCTTTTATATCAAACCTTTATGGCAAGCTCTATCAAAAGCTTGTGCCACATCTAAAAATACGGTGGAGCAGACTTTTTTATCTTCAAGCGTTTTCTCAATAATGTTGGTAATTCTATGTACTTGGTCTATTGTTGAGTGTTTCTCTCTGAAACCAAACTGATGGTCAGCGATCAGGTTTCTCTCGTTTATGATAGGTTTTAGCCGTTTTAAAAACTAAATTTCAAAAAGCTTTGTTAGTATAGGCAACAGGGAAATGGGCCTGTATGATGATGCTTCGTGAGGAGGTTTACCGGGCTTTGCAATCATAATCACTTCAGCAACTTTCCATGGCTCAGGAACATGTTTTAGCATGAATGCAGCATTGATGAGCCTAGTAAGCTTAACGATGGCTTTACGTGGGAGATGTTTTAGGATTTCTCCCGTAATAAGGTCATACCCTGGGGATTTTTTTAGGCTAATGATTAGGATTTCCTTTGCAACTTCTTTTGGGGTCACAAGCTTAATTCTTTGATCTTGCAGAATATTGGAAAACTGCAAGTGGTCTACAGACCCGTCATTTGGTTGAAAGGTTTCTTCTAGGTGGTGTGCAAATCTTAGAGCTTTTTGCTCATTGCTTATAGCCCACTTTCCGTTATCATCTCTGATAGGGGGAATTGGTGTAATCGGCCTTTTGAGTGACTTTGTCGCTTTCCAAAGAGAGTATTGTGTTGTATGGTCACTGCTTAACTGACGTAGGTTCGTATTGAAAGCCTCATCTTGAAAAGTTTGTATTTTTTTCTTCAGTCTTTTCGTAAGTTTATTTAATAGAGTTTTATCTTGCGGGAATCTAGTTTGCTGCCATATTTTTCTTTGATTCCTTTTTGCATATAATAGATCTATTATTTCCTTTGGGTAGGTATTTCCTTTAAATATTTTTGAAAGCTGTGGTGTGTTGTTCCATGCACATTATTGGATACTATTGCTAAACTTGTTTACTTCAGAATCGAGCTGATCTTTGCTTTTTAATGAAGTTTTTAGGCCAATAATATTTTGTATGTCTAAGCTAAAACTTTCCCAATCTATAAACTTGTTAACTAATGTCAGGTGGTTTTCTCTGAGTAATATTTTGTGACTTAATTGTAATAATATCGGAGAGTGATCGGAGTTCATGTGGTACCCCTCTTCCACACTCAGATAATTGGTTGATATGTTTTTTACAATGAAAAAGTTGATAAGATCTGGTAGTTTCTGGTGGTCAGTCGGCCAGTATATAGGTTTTTCAGTACTTATGACCTCATAGCGCATGTCTTTCACTGCACTTAGAAGTTGTCTTCCCTTAGTTGAAGTTAATCTCGATCCCCAACGAGTGTTCTTAGCGTCAACGCCTAATATAAATCTCTGTCCAAGGAGTCTGAAGAAGTGTACATATTATTCTTTGTTTATCGTATGTCTTGGTGGACAGTATACGGCCGCTACTGTAACATTAAATTTATTTGTTTAACCGAAATCGCCACAGATTGCGTATCTGGCTCCTCGTATTTACATTGTTCGTAATGACTGATATTTTCTCTAATTATAACCGCGCTACCTCCTCGGGCCGTGTTGTTAGGGTGCAGCGCGTGATAAACCTTATAGCCTCTAAACTTTACAAAATACTGTTTAGTGAAGTGTGTTTCAGAGATCAAACACACATCAATATTTTCTGTGTCTAGGACTACTTGCAACTCTTGTTGGTGTTGCAGCAGTCCGTTGGAATTCCACGCCATTATTTTTAGTGTGTTATTCATGATTAACTTTGATAGTGCTGGATTCTAATTTCTCTAGTCTCTTGTCAAATAAGGATATGCTCTTCAAGATCTGATTGAGCTTGTCTTCAAGACTTGATGGTCGTGTGCTTGGTTTTACCGCTTGTGCATATGAGGCACTTTTAGATGTATGTGCCATTATCGCGGCTGTCTGTGCAAACTGTGCACTTTGCTTTGTTGTCTGTTTGTCGAGGTTTCTAACAATTTCCTTAAAGGCAGGGTTGTTTTGTAGATTATTATTTGAGTTTCTGTTCTTTATCATTTGCATCTCCTTGGCAACTAAGCACCCTCTGTAGTTGGCTGGGCGAGGTAAGCCACAGTGGGCACACTTAGGTTTTTCTTGTTCAGGTTTCTTGCAATCAGCTGTGAGGTGTTTACCTGTACATTTAACACACCTTGGCTCCTTTGAGCAATACTTTTGGGTATGACCATAAGCGTGGCATCTCTTACACTGCGGTATTATTTTTGACGTTTTAAGCGGGTTTATTTCAACCTTACAACCTAGGATATGTTTAATGCCGTATATCTTACTGATATCTTCGTCATTCTTGAACGATAATTTATACATGTTCAGCGGTTCTTCTTCTGTTAATTGCATTTTCTATCCGGAATCCTTGCGACGTTAAATCATCTTTAATCCGATCCGGTAGGCAGGAAGAATGCAGTTTTTTCGCCACTACTCTTATTGGCTTGGTCTGTTTATCCTCATATGAGTGCCATAGACAGTTATTTTCTGTTAGGCGTCGGACAATCACTCTGTAGGATTCTTCAGTTTTGTCATTTATTTTCACACTATTGCCGCTTAACATTTTGGCGGTAAATGTTTCTATTGGCTGAGATTCAGTCAAAAAGTCGTAGAATGTTTGATAATTCTGAACACCGTCCACTATCAATCGAGGTAGTGCTAGATTTTTTTTAGTGGTTGCCTTCTCTTTGTTGTTAAGTTGCTGCTGCTGCTGAGCGCTAGTTCCAGCTTGTTGTAGTGGTGGTGGAGTAAGGGTGGTGTTCAACTTCCCTTTCTTCCTCTTTTTCGCCCTAATCCATCCAGTCTCTCTGGCGAGTTCATCCTCATCCGTGCAGTACTCAACGTCACTTTTAGGAGGCTAAGCAGGTGTAATGGTCTCACTGACCTGTTTATCTGAGGGTTCTTCTTTTTCTTGTGCCTTTAAGCATTTTAATTGTCCTTGAAGTTCTTGTACCTGTTCCTGCAAGCTTTGTATATGGCCGTTCAATTGACGTACCATTTGTTGCTCTTGCTTTCTCTGTCCATTTTCTCCTGGATGTAACAGTCATACAACTGCATTTCCAGATCAGTTTTTATTTTAATAGACTGTTTTGCAGCCATTAGTTAGTTTTTAGGCGAGCGTGGCACCTAAACAACTATAATAAACACTTCATGACGATTTCCGCACTTGTAACTGGGTCATCGCGGTGGCCCCGATAGATCGACGTACACCGCGACGACGGTGTTGTGATGCGTCTGTAAAATACTCCTAACTAGAGCACGCGCGCGCGATCGGTACGTCTGTTCACAATAGTAGTTAAACACACTATGACTATATCAAACACAAACACATTAAAGCTATTAAAACTCTGTATAATGCGCTGATAAGAAGTCAGTTGGAGTGTAATGCAATCATTTGGGCACCACATGATACTAAATACAGTCTCATGTTAGAACGCATACAAAATAAATTCATAAGGTATCTGTACAGGAGACTGTATGGAGTATATTCTTATTATCCATTGATGTACCCGACCTTGTTTGTTCTAGGCATGGTTGGGTACAACAACTTAGAATTAAGAAGGAATATGACTCTCGCCATTTATATTTTTCAATTAATTAATGGTAAAATTAATAATCAGGGGGTATTAAAGGAGGTGAATCTGTGCGTGCCCGATAACTACGTAATGAGGCGGAGACGGCCGCAACTGCTGGCAGTGCCGAGCGGCAGGACTAACTTGCTTCTAAAAGCTCCAGTTACTCGCGCCTTACGGACACTTAATGAAGTCGCCGAAAGGATTGATATTTTTTACTGTTCATTGAATGAATTCGCAAGAATAACTGCATACCATTTGTGTTACTATTTATAAAATAAGCTTAAGCTAAGTACCACCCTATCGCTTTGGGATATCCTGTTATGATAGAAGTGTTGTGTAAATAAATAAATAAATAAATAACTAGATAGACACGTAAGCATATGTCAATCGCGGAATGCCAGACTTTGTTTTTTTTAGACCATGAGCATAAATACATCTCGGCAGTGTCCTTGAAATAATTACCTACGGCCGCTCGGTACATAAACACGCACTAGGGTTGCCCACAACACCCACTGACTGTGTCTCTCTTGGGTTGTAACTGTACTTTGTAAGTCCGGAAAATGTAGGTAGTATAATCTGTACAGTCGCGAGCACATCAAGTTACCACATCTTGGCAGATTTTCTCATTCGATTTTGAACTTAAATATCAACATTTTAATTTTGAAATCGTTTGGAGAAATTTGACAGTTTCGTGTAGCTTGACCTGCTGGCGACTATACATTAAAATGTTTTTCAGAAATCCTGTAGCTTTTAGTGGTAAGTTAATTGTTTGCTAAATCATCTCGGCACTTTTGCCGAAGCCATTCGGTTAGTCTGAAATAAAAATATATATTATCCTTCTATTTATTCGGGTTCAAAAATAAAATACTTTCTATAGACAAGTTGGCTAACATAAAATGGGCTATAAGAAAGTCCGCGATGACATACGTATCTAAATGCTCAGGTTAATTCACAATTTGTATCTAGAAAGATTATATTTTATTTTGAAAAACCTTACTTACATTATACAAGCTAACACTAAAACACATACATTATTAGCTTCTGCCCGCGGCTTCACCCACGTGGCTGTCGGAAATTATCCCACGGAAACAGGCTACCGGGATAAATAGTTTTCTATCATCCAAATCCATTCAGCCGTTAAAGCGTAAAAAGGTAACAGACAGACACATAATAAATGCATTATTTTTAAAGTGGTTTTCATGATTCTAAATGTATATATATTTTTTTTTATATATATTATTATCATCATAAATTCTAAACACTAGCACCGCTATAGGCCACGTATTACCTACATACTCGTATTAGCTAAGTTATTTTATAACTTGAAACTGTAATAACATATAAGTGAGTGATTTAAATGAAATACATAGTAAAATATATAATACCTCAAGATACTGGTTCTGAATATATTTCTAATTCCTTAAATCTCTTAAAAAGAGGTACACAATAATTTCAATAATCATGTGTTTTTTTTAATTTTATCCCCTGGGGGATGATTTTACAAAAACGCTGAAGCAAATATTTTTTTATTTCTTACCAAAAGCATAAATTTAAGTTTTCATATCCCTAACTTAAGAACTTACTATTCACTGAACTTACTTGCCAAATTTTATCGAAATCCGTTCAGTGGTTTAGGCGTGAAAAGGTAACATACGTACAGACAGACAGACAGAGTTACTTTTGAATTTATAATTTTAGTATGATTTACAAGTATATATTTAAAAGAAAAGGGAAGAGCTCATTGGGCATACCAAAGGCCTACCCACCTTCCAAAGCTTTAGAGCCATAAGTCACTGGGACGCCATGTTGGTGCAGCCTTATTGTTGCCAATAAGCCTGATATAGTGGTGGTGGATCGAACAGAGTGGCGCGCAATGATCGTTGACATAACGATCCCGCATGACGGGAACCTCTTGAAAAACTTTGGCACAACTGTTAATGATACTGTTTATATTAAATGACTTGATTGCTTGTTAATCTTTGGATATCACAATTTCATTTTTACTATGTGTATTTACGAATATATTATGAAATCGCTTCTTATTTTGAAAAGTTGAACATACAAAATACTTTCTAAGATATATAGAGATGGTAGAGTAAGTATATCAATTTCTTTGAATTTGTTTTTAGGATATTCGCGAAGACCCATTTAAAAAATTGCGCGGATTGCCCTCTTTTGTAAAAATGAAAATTGAATCTACGGCAGCTGCCGATCCTTAGAACAGAACGTCATAAAACATAATACTGTGGATATAAGCAAAGTATACTAACGTAGCTCTGGTTATATCAGTCCACTGCCTTATTTTACTGCTTAAGCAACTAAACTTAATCTACTTAAGTACTAATGTGGGCGCTCCCTTGCAATTTACTGTATTTACAGTTTTCGTAACAGCATCTAGTTTCTTGCCATCAAGTTTTAAATTTAGACTCACTTGGGGTACATTTGGTAATGAGAACTTAAGACATTTAAATTTGTTCGCTTATAGTAAAAGATTATTAGCTGCAAACCATTCCGAAAGAACAGCCAGATTATCGTTGACATATAAGGTATTCGTATCTATTCTATCTATTTTAAAAAAAATAAGAGAAGTGATGGACGGACAGGCGTGTAAATAGCCGTATTTCCTGTGCGGATTGAGGATCAGAGAAAAATCAGCGTGTGGAAGGCAAGCCGATTCAAAATGCCTGTTTTGTCTGACCAATTACAAGTGATTGGTGAACGTCAGATGGCGTCGGTAGTTAAACGGTTAGAATTCATTTATTTCTAAAGATTAAAAATCACTTTTACAGAAATAAATACTAAAAATTACTTAATTTACACATTTTTGTTGTCCAGGAGTATTAGGAGCTATATGTTAACATTACAAATAAAAGAAGGTAATTGTTAAAAGTTTTGTATTGTCTACCGCCGCGCGGCGCGTTAACGCGGCCGACGTGCGGTGACTCGTTATCATTGTTTAAATGTTTGAAAACTAAGGACTCGTTTACACTAGAGGCAAATGAATTATATTAGTTAGATAAGTTATTTTATTTAATGACCCTTTAACATAAGAGAAGAAACCCCAGCAAATAATGCAAAAGCGGTACTTGAATGGGCTCTTGGTTCAGTCTTGAGGATTCTTCGTGACAGGTGGCCACCAATTGTCATTTGAACTTCTATGTTATTACACATTAATCAGATGCGGGTTGATATATTAATCTCGAACTATAGAATTGTAAATCCCCAAGGATTATGGGATAATTATGAGCATTATCCCATAATCCTTGGGGATTTATAGTATTTAGCGGGTGCAATGAATTAAGATTACAATGCGGTTTTGCGATGAGATGAAAAATGCGACCGAATGGCGCGCACTCACTTTGACATCTGACAGCCATCATTGGCTGTCACTGGCAGGTCAGTCCGCTGATGCCGCTTCACATGTCCGCGACAGCCTCAGAATAATAAGGCGACAGCAATACATGCAGGTCGGACTACAGATACCGTTAACATCGCCCACAATCACAGATGATCTAAGGGGCGATAACTTGTCACAACAAGTGTCATCAGGGAATAAAATTATGTCCGATAAGTTGGCCACCATGTAAGGAAAGTCACTAATATAAACTAGAAATAGGAAAGAGCTAAGAATTAAACCTTGAGGCACACCAATCTTAACTAGAGACCCTGAGGAAGTCGGCCCGTTAAGGTTTACTTTTTGTTGTCTGTTTCATAGATACGAAATAATAAAATCAGCTTCTCCACGAATTCGATAGTGATATTATAATTGACAATATTTTAATTTACTTGGAATAATATGATCGATTTTGTCTAAAAGGTGTTGTACTTCCATAAAGAGGAAGAGCGAAGAAAATACATAACATTTGGACCGAAACAGAAATATTTGATACGGGTGTCTTTGTGACTGAATCGCGCGCGATACAAAGGCACCGCTCATCTCCAGGCATATATTTTGAATGTTGTGCTAGTGAGCATACCGATTATAAGATAATAATGTCGTCTGTATCTATAGAGTACCAAATGTGAATAATCTTAATTACTGCCTGGATAAACTTGAAACTCTTTTGCAAGAAATATCACTTTCACGCTATAAAAACATTGTTATTGGAGGTGATTTTATTATAGATGTGCTCAAACAAAAAAGTTACACAAATGCTTTTGAATGTCTGTTAATGAGTTATAACTGATGTTTTAGAGTATTGCGTTGTCTGATCATACAGCACAGCTGCTTCACTGTCCCGTGCAAACAATATATTATGCATTTTTTTTTTATGAACTATTGCTATGCGGCTAGAAGGGATTATAATATCGAAAATATAGCGAAATTTAAAGATTACATAAAAAGTCTTTCTTTTTCGGAGATGTATGACACGGAGGACCCAAATGTAGAGTATAAAAAAAACTGTCGATACATTGAAACTTATTTACGATTTATGTTTTCCAATTCAATTAATTAAAGTAGATATAATTAAAAAAAACAAAGTGGTTATCTAAAGGAATTAAATTTCGAAAGAAAAAAAGAAAAGTCGAAGCCTTTAATCTAATTGAATCTTACTTTAAAAATAGATTACAAATAACTGAATTTAACCAAATTAATACGGAAAATAAGAAGGAAGAGATATTTTGATCATCACAGCGTGAAGTTAAATTTGGAGTACCAGAAGGGAATACTGGGTACTATGTACTGGGTCCTTTTATATCTATATTGTACATTAATGACTTACCTAAATGCATCGAGCAACTAGTAACATTGCTTGCGGATGCTAGTACCGTGACAATACCTTGTAAAAGTGTAGAGACCTATGAAAGTGATATTAACAAGTCTTTAAAATTAATTGTAAGCTGGTTAGACAAAAATAATTTAAAAATAAACTTAAGTAAAACAAAAGTTATACACTTCAGTCAACGGATGCTTAGCATGAGCCTCAATGTACACTACAATAATGGTGTTGTAGAAGAAGTTGCAACTACAAAATTCCTGGGTCTTAAAATAGATAAACATCTTGACTGGCAATCACACATTAATCAGAATCCCACCACGATATGGAATAATATATTGGGGTAACCCAACCGAAAAAGAAACAGCTAGGTATAAAACCGGTAAACAGGTAGGTAGGTTGTGAAAAATAAGACCGGTGACCTTGCAGATAAAACTAACTACAGGCCTATTTCCCTAGCCCCCATCATAGCCAAAGTGTTTGACGGTTTGCTTAACACACAGTTGAATGTATATGTAAACCTGCACGATAACCAGTTTGGTTTTAGACCACCCCTGTCTACAGAAAGTGCTATACTGTGTCTTAAGCATACCGTCAGATACTACACGGATCGTAGGACCCCTGTATACGCGTGTTTCCTCGACTTGTCTAGGGCCTTCGACCTGGTTGCGTATGATATTCTTTGGGATAAATTGGACAGTATTAACCTGCCGCGGGAACTTGTGACTATCTTCAAGTATTGGTATACGAATCAGGTCAACAGCGTCAGATGGGCTGGGGCAATGTCGGAACCGTATCAGCTTGAGTGTGGAGTGAGGCAGGGTGGATTGACCTCGCCAACCCTGTTCAACCTCTACATGGATGCGCTGGTCGTTGCGCTTAGCAGTCGTCATGTCGGGTGCCACGTTGACGGTGTCTGCGTCAATAATCTTACTTATGCTGACGACATGGTACTGCTGAGCGCGTCGATCTGTGCCCTAAGGGAGTTGGTGCAGATCTGTGAGGAGTACGCGCGCGCGCATGGGCTCAAATATAATGTTAACAAGAGCCAATGGAGCCTGCGGTTCTAAATCACTGGAAAATGTACCACCGGTTTTTCTCAATGGTGTTTCCCTAGACAGAGTGGACCATTTTAAATACTTAGGGCATATAGTCACGGCTGACTTCAAGGACCATGCTGACATCGAACGGGAGCGGAGGGCCTTATCGAAAAGAGCGAATATGCTAGCTTGTAGGTTTGCACGCTGCTCCGATCAAGTAAAGGTCACTCTTTTCAAGACATATTGCACCTCACTGTACACGTGCAGCCTGTGGGCTCGCTACACACAAGCGTGCTATAGCGCCCTCCGCGTCCAGTATAACAACGCATTCAGGGCAGTGTTGAGGCTCCCCCGCTTCTGCAGCGCCTCGGGCATGTTTGCGGAAGCGCGCACCGACTGTTTTCACGCCACCATGCGCAAGCGGTGCGCGTCCTTAGTGCTACATACGACAATGCTGTGACAGACATGTATAGCCGGGGCACTTGATCCGATTGACACTGACCTGTATAATATTGTTGTTAATGTTTGATGAAATCATTAATTTTTAATTTAGCATTAATTCTGTGATTAATTCTGTGTAATTTGACATTTCATTTAAATTTCGATTTCGACCCTGTAATTCGTATTGCTCATTCGTTTGTTTTGGTTGAGTTTTGACATTTTATTTTTATTTGAATTCTGTGTAACTTTGTAATGTGTACCTATTTTGATTGCATAGACATTATTTTTATTCTATTGGTTTTGTTTTATTGTGTGTTGCAGTTTAGTTAAATTTTGTTTGATGTAATATGGGTTTTGCCTGAATTAGTTTTTTTTAATTTTTTTTTTATATAAAGGCTGAAAAAAGATGCATACGGGCGATATTTAAGCTTCAAAGTACCGATAGTTGCATGCCATACTTCAAACAGTATAAAAAACTGACACTACCATGTTTGTACATACTAGAAGTAGCTGTGTTTGTTAAGTTTAACCCAAAACATTTTAAACGTCTTACCGCTGTAGTTTCACGTAATAGACGCAAGAATACGCTACTGTGTCATCAGTCCGCTAAGACACTAATGCGCAAAAGTGTTTACTGCATGGCTCCGGTCATATACCATAAAATACCCAAAAGTTGGAAAGAACAGCCGCTATTGTTATTTTAAAAAAGGCTTCGGAGCTTCTTAACAGTCAAAGCATACTATAGCGTAACAGAATTCTTGAGTGAAATAAAATTTGAAAGTTAAACTGTTTGTAATGCCCCAGGACCCGACGGCTTACCTGGAAAAGCCTGGGTTCTGGCCTTGGAAGCTCTCGAGCCTCGACTAAGAGGGCTTATAAGCGCAAGCTTGGAGGAGGGCCAGTTCCAACTTTGTTGGAAGACGGAGAAACTGGTCCTCATTAAGAAGCCGGGGCGCCCTGCGGACTCTCCGTCCGCTTACCGGCCGATCGTGCAGACCGCCTCGTCGGGCGGCTGGTGCGGGTGGGGCCGGATTTGGCGGAGAGCCAATTTGGTTTCTGCAGGGAGCGCTCTACGGTGGACACCAACATGCGCGTGCGAGCCCTCACGACGGGGGATGCTGTGGCCCAGGACGGGGTCGTCATGGCGGTGTCTCTAGATATCGCCAATGCCTTTAATACCCTGCCCTGGAGTTGCATCAGGGAGGTACTCCGGTATCACCGGATGCAGACCTACCTCTGTCGTTTGGTCGAGGCCTATCTGACGGACAGGGCCGTCATCTACCCGAGTCACCAGGGAGAATGGAACCGGCGAGAGATGTCGTGCGGTGTCCCACAGGGATCGGTCCTGGGGCCGCATCTGTGGGACATCGGGTACAACTGGGTGCTGCGCGCCGACCTCCCTAGTGGCGTCAGCGTCGTTTGTTACGCTAACGACACGCTGGTCCTGGCACAAGGGAGGTCGCACCAGGCCACGGCCGATTTAATGACACGCGGGGTGCGACAGTTGTTAAGAGGATCCGGCAATTATAACATTCGGCAAAAATATATTCCAGAGGGCCTAGACAAACGGCATTCGCTTCGGAGCGATTCTATTTCTACAATCGCTATCGCTTTCGCTAATGATTCCAAAAACTAGCAATAACGCTCGTCAAAAAGTATCCCTTGGCTATGCATCTCTGTGGAAGTATCTAATCTTTCGACGCTGTCGATTCATTTCATTATCGAATGTTGTTTACATTGTCTAGCTAATTTTTATTCGTTGACCTATGATCACGTGACATTTCTATAGCTTATGTCAACCCCATACATTTTAGCTTTTCTACTAGCGTTATCGTTAATCGAATGTTACTTTGTCTAGGCCCTAAGGTCAAAGTTCGCAAATTTGGGTTTTTTGCATTTTCAGCCAAACTGTAAGTTTTATAATAAAAATAGGTAAAAAATTAGATCATGTAATTATCTAAAAATATTAATATTATATAAAAAATGTACTTACACTTTTTTCCTATGAATCACCATATCTGAGATATAGCGATTTAAATGTTGAAAAACTTGTGTTCTCCATAATATGCACACGTTTCCATGCCACCTGTGAGGTACCGTAGTTGGAGCGTTTTTTACGTGGTTTCCCCGGTAGGCTTATTCCACGATCTATTGTTGTCCTGTTCAATTAAATAAAAAATACTGTATTAAATAAAAACTGGTACTATTGGTTGAAAGCGGTGTAAATTATGAGTAATTGGGAAAAACTATTCGTCTGATCGATAATTATCTAATGGAACTTCAAGCGTAATGTCTTTTTCTTCTTTTTTCTTCTTGTCTTCCTGCTAGATACAAGTAAATTGTTCTAACAGCAATGCATCACATGTCTATTCGCTGATATCGTAAGAATCCTCTTCTGATTACACCCCTTTTCGCAATTGCAAAAAATTGTATTGAGGAGTTTTTCCGGTGCAGGTTCAGTAAAGTCTGGATTGGTTCCAATGTATTGTCAATTATCTTCCAACCCCAGTGTTCTGTGTCCAGTTGATTACCAAGCCACACTTAAACTTGTTAATATACCTGAAATAGGGGTTGATGAGCAGAAGCAGACGTTGGGGGAAGACAAACACTCGTTTATCGAAATCAACTGGACCCAGAAGACTGGGGTAGGAATTTAATTGACAATACATTGAAACCAATCCAGACTACTCCCACCTGCACCGAAAATACTCCTCAATACAATTTTTTGCAACAGCAAAAAAGGGGGGAAATACTAAACGTGGCTGCAAAAAAGGTGGATTGTTTCGTTCATAAGCATGCACCAGTTGTCAAGGCCAGTCGTGCTCTAATTTTGAATCGCCATCAGAAGAGGACTCTTACGATATAAGCGAGGAGATATCTGATGCACCGCTGTTAGAACAATTTACTTGTTTCCAGCAGGAACAAGAAGAAGAAAGAAGAAGACATTACACTTGAAGTTCTATTGGATAATTATCAATCAAACGAATAGTTTTTTCCAATTACTCATAATTTACACCGCTTTCAACCAATAGTACCAGTTTTACTACGTGAAACGTGCATTAATATGCACGTTTCCACGCCACCTGTGAGGTAGCGTACTTGGCGCGTTTCAAACGTTGAAAAACTTGTGTTCTCCATAATTGGAGAACACAAGTTTTTCAACATTTGGATCTCTGTATCTCAGAAATGGTGATTCTTAGGAAAAAGTGTGAGAACAATTTTTATAGATAATTGCATGATCTACATTTTTTGTCTAACCTATTTTTATTATAAATCTTACAGTTTGGCTGAAAAAATGCAAAACACCCATATTTGCGAACTTTGACCTTGAATATATGTTTTTGCAGATGTGGGATCGATGGGGACTTTTCACCTAAACGAATGTTTAGAGTTATGTTACCCAATAACCTAATCCGTATAGTAATTATGTTTCAATAAAGACTTAATTATGTTTCAATAGTATTTAAGCGATCAGATTGATCGAATAATATGCACAATTTTATAGAATAGAATAGAATAGAATAGAATTTTTATTTCGCAAATATGGGTAATACATACAGGTCTTAAGATTAAGTGCATAATTATAGCTCAGCCACATTTTACCAATCGGCATGCAAAATTAGATTAGATTATTTATATCATTCTTATCACAATTAAGTATATCAATTTATAATTTTTGAATTATTATTTAAATCATCAAATTAATTAAAAAGAAAAAAATAATATGTGTAACAAAAGAAAATATATAAATTATTATCATTAGAATATTTGACATGTCATTACAATTAACAATATTATAATTACAATTCGAATGTCAAGAACCAAAATTAGAATGTAAGATATCAAAATGTAAAAAAAAAATAACATAAATTTATATTAATTATAGTACCACAATCATTATTTAAAAAAAAAAAACATTTATCATGGTGTTCCCAACATTCGTACCAATTTTTCTGCTCTATGCGAATTATTGTAAGCTTACCCCTATTTTTTGAGCTCACTTGACCGGACTAATAATAATTTTGATGGGTGCCTGTAGCACTGCCACACTGAGCTGCCACATAAAACCATAAATTTCTTGTATTTCCTTTTTTACTTCAGCCAACAAACTGTCCCTGTTAACGGAGTAGAAGGCGTTCTTAACGTCAACCTTGAGGATGACCTCACATTTAGTGGCATTAAAACTAGATAGATGTACGGCTGCCTCGCAGCCTCCCTTTGATCCAAAGATATGCCAGAGGTGGATAATTTTCCTTTATTTTCCCAGGCTATTTTAAGCAGGTAGTCAATGTTAAATCCCTATCAAAATAAAGCGTATCGTCAGGGAAATTGTATGACTGTAGATAAAAATTGTATTTTACACCAAATCATTTGGATGTATATGGGATGCGTAGTTTAGATTCCACCACGGATATCGATTTCACGAACGTGTTTTGGATCGCGGGACGCACTATAAAGACTTTCTGTGACAGACCAAAATACACGCGGCTGAAGCCGCGAGGCGCGAGCAGAAGCTAGTATATGTATATTTTGTTCCTTCACTCGGGCATCGATCGCATGGAAAATGTGAGGTCCTCGCCTACTAAGTACCGGTCAAGGAAGTTACGCTAGCTACGCTTCAATAAATATATGTACAAATACCTACTTATCACAGAAATAAATAAAAACTAAAAATAATGTTATTTCAATAGGTTTACCTAGCCGACTGAGTTGATAATAAAAATATATATATTGGTTTCGATATTGATGAATTCAACCATCCTTACACTGTACAATACAGTCGCTAACTTCATACCGTACGTAACTACGGCGCACTCGAGACTGTTGAGTGCTGATTTAGGTACACCACGATTTCGAAGCGCGTCGGTCGGTGCGGCCGTTTTGTATGAAGACGTACATAATACTGCTTACTTTATTATAATGTGCTATTGTGAAATGAAGCAAGCAGACCCGGAGACTCAAGAGCCGCAATGAGCCTCGCTGCCCGCAGCACGCGGCACAACACTATGTCAATACTATCCACTATAACAACAAACTTTTAAGGTGATGCATGCTTCAAACTCATTGCACGAGCTTTCGTTTGGCGTAATAGGTAGTAGTGAGGTACCTACGTATGTGAAATGCGCAAATCTATTATTATTAATAAAAGACGATCAAAATAGTAGATATATTTTGATGCAAGTGTGCATCAAAACTTGTGTGTCGCACTCAGTATAGAGTATATTATGGTTATCTGTGGCTATAGATACACATAACAGCAGAGTAAAAACCACTCGTTTTCAATACACTGCATTGTGAACCTAAAAGCGGTGCAATAAGAGCCACTTTTAGAGCAAGTGTGTTGAACTAGAATCAATTCTATTTTTTTTGTAAATTTTGACGTTCAACAGTGCCTTTTAAGTGCCTATTTGAAATAAATGATTTGACTTTTGACTTTGAAAAAATACTTTTGTGCCCGGTTTCTGAGAACTATAACTAAAAAAAACATCATTTTGACAAAAAAAACCCACTTTGGATTTGGTAAATCAATAGCAGTTGAGAATATTAACAGTTGAGATTATTATACCTGCACCCTAGTTACGTAACACACATCTATCACAATCTGAATCATTTTGAAGCTAATCCATTGCTATAAATGTTCGAAAAATTTGTCTGCTCAACAACGTAAATAACGCAATGAATCTTGTTGAACTGTCAAAATGAAACCCATTCCTACTGTTAGTGTGTTACGTAATTACCCCGCTGTACTCTTATTACAAGGTATAACCGTGAAATGTGTTGCATAGGGCGAGCCCGGCGAACCAGGCCCCCCCGGGACCCCGGGGCCGCAGGGCGCGGAGGGGCTCCCGGGGCACGAAGGCCGCGCGGGCGCGCCCGGGCCCTCGGGGCCGCCCGGACCCGTGGGGCCAGTGGGCCCGCCCGGCCTCGTCGGACCACCTGGATCACTCGGCCCCGCTGGACTCAAGGTAAACATGCAACACTGCATCATTCTTATTCAATTTTCGTTTTTGTTTGTTTTTAATATTTTCTCTGTTATACGAGTATGTAATTCAATTCCATTCAATTTATTCATTAACAATTTTCATTGTGTTTGAAATAATGCTACATAATAAAAAAACACTCTTAAACTCATAATACACTTAACACATTGGTCATTTAAAAATAAATTAACAACATAACTCACATCATGAACAATGATATTAATCAATGTCAACTCACTAAAATTTAGAATCGAAAATAATTTAAAAATTTAATCCATATAAAATAGTTTAATTTCAACTCAAATAAATAAAAGGAATAATAATACGATATTAAAATCAATAATTTCAGTCGACTTTAAATACATACTAAGTTGACAGGAGTAAATCTGCGGTCATAATATTACATATGTCGTCAACGGCTTGTTGCACTGTTTGATATTGTGAACTGTGCTTGACAATTTTGAAGTGAGGACTTATCTTATTTCTCAAATCCTTTATACGTGTGTTCTCCCTTACTACTCTTTCCTCGCCTGTCTCATATGCACTCATTCATGTACTTCTTAAGATTAGTCAGGAGTTCTAGAACATAGAAACTGGTTACTGTAAGGATGTTTAAATCTATGAAATGTGGACGACAGCTCTCTCTTTGTGAAATACGGACGATTGTACGTATTGTAGCGGCATCTACAATGCCACATACGAACTACCCATCACACTGACGTCACGCAAAATCATGAATCGCGCAAGCAGAGTTTACCGCGCAACTAGCATAAATAACGTCCCGTCATCAAACTTCGAGCAGTTGCCCACCAGACACAACACCCGTCTGTTCGGAGGATCCTCCCTTTTTAATGGAGGTATGAGTGGACTTTACACCCTGTTCCTTATACCTTTATAGTATAGCTCTTTTCTGAAGGACATAAGCTCTTCAGCAGTTATAATTATAGCTGTTTCCCCAAAACTGTGTGCTATACCTTAATTTAAACTCAACTAGCGCGTAGTATACTATTTAAATTGCTTAATGTCAATTTCGTCTCGAAGGGTTCTTAACGCTTAACACACAGATGATAGAAATGCATCTATGGTGGCTAGTTCCTTTTTCCAGTTTAATGAGTCATCTATGTGTACCTACTCCCAAGAATTTAGCTTCTCTCACGAGTTCAATTTTGTTATCATTTAGTCTTATTCCCATGGTTGTATTTATAGTAAACCATGAATAAAGGTAACTTAAAGCTGCATTAACTTTTTCCGTGAGCTTTTTTGTGTCATTTGCCCCAATAATGGCATTCGTGTCAACCGCAAAAACCACAAGTTGTATGTCGGGTAGAATTTTGTTTATATAATTTATTAAGTCATTGGTGAGCAAAATTAACAATATGGGCCCCAATATCGTTCCTTGCGGAACAACAGCATTAATATAAAAAAAAAGATTTATCTTGTCTATTTCCATCTTGCATCTGACTGATTACTACAAACATTTTCTGTTTTTATTTAGCTAGAAAAAAAATGTTGCGAGGCTTTGCCTCTCACTCCGTAGTAATTTAGTTCAGCTACGAGTAGATCGTGATCAACAGTGTCAAACGATGAGCTCAAAGTTAAAAATACACCAGCTACTCTCAATAAAATATTAATTTTATTGATCATATCATTAACAAGAGTATGTACTATTTATAGCGTCTCCTGTGCATTTTTTTGTATTGATATCCAAAAGTCCTTCTACACTCGAGAGCAATGAATCCGGGTCACTTAAAGAATCCTAAAAATCTCGGAAACTAAAAATGCTAGGTTAATGCAATAAATTGTATTTAATAGACAATGTAATACTCCTTAAATGAAGGTATTAAAACTTCTTAGTTATTGTAAAGTTATATCATAAAAAAAACAAATTTGAAAAAGGGCCACTTTCGAAGATGGAACTACGAAATTACAGCATTTGGTTTTGCTTTTGTTTGTAATCTGTCATTTATGTGGGTACATAAACCATGTTGATAGTGCTCTATATTCATTATTCAAGCTGAAATTATGTCGCTTACGCCTGAAGAATGCACCAGAATACTTACAATGCTGGAAACCGGCCGGAGTCAGCGCGATACAGCCAGGACTGTCGGTGTGTCGCTGTCAACAGTACAAAGAGTTCTCCGACGTTACGAAGAAACTGGTTCTAACCTACGCAGACCAGGAACGGGCAGAACCAGGTGTACCACAGCACGAGAAGACCGATACTTGGTGAACACCATGCTTCGAAATCGCTTTCTCACAGGAACTGAACTCACAAATCAGTTTCGACGCCTCGGCGGAAGTAACCCAAGTGCATGGACAGTAAGACGTCGGCTTGCTGAATCTAACTTAAAACCCCTTAGACCTGCAAACGGCCCTAAACTGGAGCGTGGGCATCGTATTTCAAGACTAAGATATGCCCAGAGCCACGTAAATTGGAGTATTGAAGATTGGTCAAAAGTTATGTTCTCCGACGAATCAAAATTTATGCTCTACAAGCACGATGGAAGACACAGAGTGTATCGAAGACCAGGGGAAAGATTCAAGCAAGCATGCATCGAAGAAAAAGTAGCCTACGGTGGTGGGTCTGTACTTGTGTGGGCCGGAATTTCTTCTGAAAGTCGCACAGAGCTGGTGATCATAGAAAACGGCTCTTTAACTAGCGTAAGATATGTGGAAGAAATCCTCAATGATCACGTTGGTCCATTTATGGTCAATTTAGGTGAGGATGCTATATTTATGCATGACAATGCCCGACCTCATACAGGTAGGATTGTGAATGACTACCTTCAAGAGATGAACATTACTCGTATGGAGTGGCCAGCGCGCAGCCCGGATATCAACCCGATCGAGCATGCTTGGGACGAGCTAGGCAGATGCGTAAAACAACGAAACCCTCCCCCAATCACGCTTCGTGAGCTCAAAATTGCTCTCACAGAGGAATGGGAGAATATTCCCCAAAATCGTATAAGGAACTTGGTGTACAGCATGCCAAACCGCGTAAACGCAGTAATGGAAGCACGAGGAGGCAATACGAAGTATTAAAATTCAAGAAAATCGTAATAAAGTTCAAAAATTTCATGTTTCCTATTTTTGTTTTAAGGAGAGATCAGCAGTTTTTTTCTTTATGTAATTTTGTGTTAATAAAATGTATGGTGACTCATATTTTTTTTACTTTCATTTAAGGAGTATTACATTGTCTATTAAATACAATTTATTGCATTAACCTATCATTTTTAGTTTCCGAGATTTTTAACATTCTTTAAGTGACCCGGATTCATTGCTCTCGAGTGTATGTAAGACTCTGTTTAAGTTTATTATGAAGCTTGCAATTTTCATGATCGGACTTTATGCCTTTTTTGTAAATCGGTATGATCTTGGCTATTTCTAGGTGTTCTGGGAATATTCCATCATTAATACACTTATTAAAAAAGTAAGAAAGCGGTTTGGCAAGAATATTTAAATGATCTTTAATCACAGATATAGGAATTTCGTCATATCTACAAGAACGTTTAGTGTCCATCTTTCTGACTAATTTCGTTTTGAGTGGTAAGAGTAAAACAAAGTTTAAACCCGTTGTGTACTCTGGTGTAGTAACAAAGTCGCTTCCTCATTTTTGTTTTCCTTTTTTTGTATATTAATACTCTTCCTCTTAGTACTTTTTCGCAGTACAGAACTCTTGGAACTTGGAACAGTATACACCACTAAATCAGGCTTAATGGCGACAATAGTCCGGTCAGTAATGATAGACCGATCCCAGTACAACGTGATATGGTCGTTTTCGAGAACTGGGTCGGGCACATACTTGTAATACGGTACCTCAGAATTCACTAGTTTATATTTGAAAGCAAGTTGCTGGTGAATAATCCTGGCTACTATTAATTATTTAATCCTACTAATCTGGAGCCCTAACCACCGGTAGCTTGAGCCCTGGTCCAGATACCGGCGGAACACATTTTTTTTATTTATAAATGTTTTTTTAATCAAATGATTATGCCTGTGCAAGTACTCGCCGTTAGCCAGACGAGAATAACAAGAGATAATATATCTGATGGACTCACCCGGACAATGGCATGCCCAACACCCGTCAACCGTCCCATCTTTCATAATATGTCTCCGGTAGTTATTCGTCAAGATAATTTCGTCCATAATTGCACAGACGAAACCTTCAGTTTCCCCGAAAAGGTCACCAAAACGTAGCCAGGAACGGACGCTAAGAAATCTACATCGGTCTTATGAAGAGGCCAATAGAGGCGCCCGTGAAGCTCCTTGCTTTGCCATACCTCCTTGCGGTCATCGGTAGTAAGTACTTCAGGTTTGCGCCAGTTCTCTTTAGCCATGGAGAGCGGGTGAGTCCCTTGTCCACTGCGACCACATCACGGTGCATACCCACTTCGGCTTTTAAATTATATTCCCTGAGACTGCACACTTCGCGGTTGTGCAGGGTCTTCGCGTTTAAAAAGCCTCGAACCCACACTTTAGTGGTATGTACAGGCTCATCACTGATGATCGTGGGTGATGCATCCAGTTTGCGGTCAGCAGTGTACGGACTCTCCTAACCAGGGCGTTGAGTTTGGTCTGAGTCCATTTGAGTATGCCGAAAGAGTAAATCAAAACCGGCATGACCCAGCCGTTGAAGGCGCGCACCTTGTTTCCGCCTGAAAGAAGACTAATTAATACCTTCTTCAGGCGACCAAAGAAGCGCTCCTTCAACGATTGCTTCATGTCAGCAACGTTGATGCCTAACGCTTCCGACATACCCAAATTCTTATAGCTTTCGGATGAGGTTAGGATAGCTTTCGGTAGCATTGGTCCACACCAAATTCCACATTGATGGCGCTACTGAAAGTTTCAGTTACCTTCAGTAGCTCCATCAGTTGCAATTTGCAGTTGGGGGCAAAGGGTTTCAAGTCATCCATGTAGAAAGGTGACATATGACCTGACCACCTCTCCTCAACCGATAGCCTAGACCTGAATCCTCCAGTAGTGTGCTTAGAGGATTCAGGGCTAAGCAGATCCAAAGTGGATCCAAACTGTCACCCTGAAATATTCCCCTTTTAATCCATACAGGTTCGTCATTCGGCAGATCTGTCGACACCCTGGATAGCGAAGAACCGTCGTCCATTACCCCATATACGACTTAAAAAAGGTGCGTAGAGTTGTATCTATCTTGTACAACTCCAGCACCCTCATGAGCCATGTATGTTGCGCCGAGTCTTAGGCCTTCCAGCATGTCGACTGTTCCTTGCGGGATCGACGAACCTGTTGGCTTATGGCCATATCGATGAGGAGTAGCTCCTTAGTACCACGGGATCCGTTCCTACATCCATTTTGAGAGGATGACATAATCGAGTTACTTGCAATGTACGTATTAATTTTCGCTCTCAAAATGTATGTAAGAAGTTTATAGACCGTCGACAAACACGTGATCGGTCTATAATTCTTGGGATCCGTGGGATGACTGGAACTGAGATGCCAGGCAGGCGTGTGAACTAATTAGCCATTTCAACCAAAAGTTGTGCAATCCATCCAGTCCTGGTGATTTCCAATTCAGTAATGGACGGACTGCTCTGGCGACGTAATTTTTTTTTTTATGGTTTGAAATCATCAAATGACCTCTCCCGCTCTGGGCGGAGCGGAAGGGCGTGTCAGACTCTTGCTGACTAAAACCCACCCGTGTTCCTTCAGTTGCCTGTGCGCCAGGGCCCCGGTAATCCTTTCGAACAATCCGCGACCCCGGCAGGCTTCGGCCCTATCGGACCCCGTCAATGATGCTGACATCTCTTTGAGGCGCGCGTGGAACATGACGCGCCGTCGACCCGGGCCTGGTCCTTACCGGACGGTGAGCTGCCCGTTGCTCGCCGTCCGCAAGCCCGCGCCTACGGTGGCTGGGAGTCGGCAATCGACTCCCAACGCCCAGGGTGTCTCCTCCTGCGGCGACTAGGGGCGTGAGGGCGCAACGATTGCCTCACCCTCACGCGCTCCGCCTCCTCCTTCGCGATCATTACTGCTTCGAAGAAGGAGGTGACGGCTTCCCATTCCCTCTCGCTTCGTACCATGGCCTGGACCAGGGCTGGACGCGAGAGATCGCCGCCACGAGGACACGGTGGTGCTCCGCCCAAGCCGGGCAGACCTCCACCGTATGCTCCACCGTGTCCTCCGGTCGATCCACACAATGATAACACCCGGGCGTTTCCTCCCGCCTCTGGCGACGTCTAATGGCGTAATTAGGACTGCTTCCATTTCTAGTACAGTTTCATACGCTCGCCCAACATCCCGTATCCAGCCAGCCTCAACGTGACAGATGGGCACTGACCAGATGCTGCGCCAGAATGTATTCGTGGTGGCATCATCCGGGCGGTACTCGTCTGTCACATTTTGTTCAGGTCGCTCCCAAGCTCTGTACACCTATTCTCATTGCTCTGGAAAATGCGATTCTGCATATACCGATCAACCCGCCGCATATACCGCCGAATACGGCTCGCCCATGCACAAACTTTCTGATTCAGGAAGTCGATGAGCTATGTGACACGGGACATGTATTCTCGAGGGCTGATTCCAGTCTCCGAGAATGCCCGCCTTACACAGCGCATCACTCGTAGTCGTGTATTGCCCTCCCTGGAGCAGTATAGTTTGCCGATGAGTACCCTGGCCCAATCGATACGACGCTCGATCCTGCACTGCCAGGCTGGTGCGGCTGGTTTTGATCGAGTAGCCCAGTCACAGTTTGGAAACTTGACGTTAGCTAAACTACATGCCGCAACAGCCGCGCAATACAGGATCGAATATGTATCAACGAGATCCTCGCTGCTCTCCAACACATTCTTAAGCTGCTAGTCCAGGGCACACACCAGCGCTCTATTATTTTGTGCATAGGTAGGCGTGGTAATCGGGGTCTAAGTTCGGTCGGAGTGGATCTGTACTCATGAAATGCATCCCGCAGCGCGCACCACAATCAGGCGTTGCACTGGCTACTTACTGAAGCAACCCTATCATCTTCCACTTCTACACCATGATTAAACCGCGGCGGGATTTTGGCGGTTGATGCTTGTACCGCGGTTTGTGCCGAACCCGAGACGATATAGTTGCTCAGCTCTGAGCGCAGCCTATCAAGTGCGGCATCGTCCAACCTATGACTGCGTTGGATGACCCGTACCTGATCCGACAGTCGTGGGGCCGAGACATTGACGGTTGGCTTTAGTTCCTGAAATAGAGACAGCATCCTACCACGGTCCGCAGGAAGGTTAGTTCCCACCTCTGTAGACCGGTAATATGCGCGCATGACGTTCTCGTTCATAGATTGAGTCTATTTCATGCGCTCCCAAGCTCCAAGTCCCAAGCTCCTCGGTGGCCGGCCTCTCCCCTGCCGACGTACAGGTGTTGGCGACGTCGGCAGAGAAAAATTCTCGTCGCGCAAGCGTGACGCAACCACCGCGGCCGGTGTCATCACAGCGTTAACAGTGAGGGCTGGGTACCGGCGGCGGCGAGGCGGAGCGGAGCGAAGAGTCCGGAGGTGATGGGCGTGCTCGACGTGCCGCTAATCTTGTCAACATTATTTCTTCATTGTTTTTTCATTGTTATTCAGAGGTGACAATTACTGTCATGTCACTTCCGAATCGGCAGTTTTTGATTTAATTTATTTCTTTTTTGTGTAATTTATTGTCCCTTTTTTGGTTTGTCAATAGTTTTGTTGATTCAGTTTTGGTTTAAAAGGAAGAACTATAGTAAAAATGGGTCAAAATTACGTTCACTGTTATAATTATACAAATGAGACTTTTTGTTGACACGGTGTTGCCAATTTATTATTATTACGGTCATACAATTTACGTTTAAATAAGTTAAAAAAAAATCATATTAGTTTAACATGTCATTTTTTTTTCGACCTCATCTTATATTCAATAATAAACATTATTATGAGGTACATTAAATAAGTCAAAAACAATTTTAGTCAATAATTCGGTCATTAAGAAATTCGTTCATTACATTTATCTTCAATTCTACTGGGAGGTCGCTTCTGAATACTTCCTTAAGATGCTAATACTAATATACTTATTCCATGTTTGTTTAACTCAAAGATATTAAATTATTACTTACTTACTTTATTATTACTTTACTTATTCTTACTTACTTGTATCTATCTATCTTAAATCTCTTTGGTTTAACTCTTCTTTCAAGTTCCCGTAAATCCCTATTCATGAAATTAATAAATAAATAAAATATAATAGTTTTACGAAACATGCAAACATGTACGACCACCTTGGCCTGGCCTGCACTTGGCAGGATTTCATTCCGCATGTTTTTTTCAAAGTTATGTGATATAAACAGATTTTGGAAGATGCGTTTATAAGAGGATCGTAAGTATTGCGAAGCTTCAAAACACCAAGCAGTATCCGTTGACATAAATCTTATTCTAATCGTGTTTGTAATGTTTGGTTTCAGGGTGACAAGGGTGACAAGGGCGAGCGCGGCTTCACAACGACGCTGAAGGGCGACGCGTTCCCGACCGGCATCATCGAAGGCCCGCCCGGCCCGCCCGGCCCCCCCGGTACCTGGCATAGTCCTTACACGTAGCGTAGCAGCGTAGCCACGCATGCTCGATGTAGTCAAGTAGGAGAGCGCTGGCGTAGCGCGGCAGGCAGGGGTCTGTGTAACCTGCGCCGGACTGCTACTCGTAGTCCTCTAGCCAGATCATAATTTGAACTAATTTCACTGTGCAGCTAATGCGCACCAGACTAAAAGTAATAATATTAACAACTACAATAACAGTTTTTTTAGAGCTTTTAAATAAATTGCACCAGTGCCATCTCTCGACGATCATTCTGAAATACGCAAGCCCTATTTAAAAAAAAAAGTGCATACAACCTGCATCATTGTTTAATTTGACTCGGGAAATAGCAAATTGCAGCGAGTTCCGATTCCTCATATATAAAAGCGTCAATAGATGACACCGCGAGTAGTTACAATGCTAGATATAGAGAGACGGTTGTGGTGGTGGTGTGGTGGAGGGTGACGGTGAGTGTTGTCGAAGGCGCGGCGGGCGCGCGCGGCGAGCGCGGCGACGGAGGCGCGGCGGGCCCGCCCGGCCTGCCCGGCGACAAGGGCGCGCGCGGCAAGCGCGGCAAGCGGGTAACGACCGACTGCTACACGCTGCACGAGCCTGTCTCTCTGGGGCACGCCCTACTGATCCGATGGGAAACAAAACTCTCCGATATAAATCCTCACAGGCTCCTGCGAGGAAACAGCAGCCCTAGCAGTCCATTTGCTCAGTAGTCCGTGCGTTCGGCTTAGCATGCACCTCGCAGCTGACTTGCGCATGTTGCATGACTCGCATGCTTCTAGTACTGAGTAACACCTACCTTAATACACGCGTAGATATTGTTGTTGTGGTACAAGTGATAACTAACGGCCCTAGTCGACGCTGACCGCCGGACGCTAGATTAGCTGTGCCGGCGCGGCACGGCGCTACACCGACGCCTCAAGGTAAATCGTTCAACATTTTGTACTTTGTAATGGTTAATGGTAGTATAACCAGTATAACTGTGGAAAATACAGTGATAATATTTTAACATACAATAAACACGATTTTAATTACCTATATCAAGAGCGAGACCGAGTCAAGAAATTACTTAATCGTCAAGGAAAGATTAACACACTACATCTGACAGTGTTACAGCTATTTCATATGCTGCCAGGAATGTCAGCTGTGATTTGTTTTTTGACAGTCAATTTGTTAAGCCACTATTTCACCCGACTTTACATTCCAGTTAAAATGTATGCATAACTAAATAAATTCCACAGCAACATTATAATTCTGGTAACAACAACTTGACGACATTGGCATGGCAGATGAAAAAAATAATTGCAAGTATCAGTCTTGGTTTTCGTTAATAAAGTAGGTAATAACAAAACCAATAGTAAGAAGATTACTTCGAACGACACCATTATTGAAATAAAGTACCTAGTGAAGTTGCGTGGTAGTGGTGCATTAACAGTATTGTGGTGTGTGCAGGTCGCAGTGGGGAGACGGGACCGCGCGGCCCGCCTGGCACCGACGGCGCGTCCGGCCTGCCCGGCGTGCAGGGCCCGCCCGGGAAGCCGGTCAGTGCCTACTTACTTTGGTTTGTCCACGTCAACTTCCAAGCAGGATTTCGGACCTCTGGCTTCAGGCACTACCGTCACCATACATAGGATCTGTGCAACCAACACATCGCTGCAAGTGCGGTGAAGCAGTCAACAGCCTCGGGCCCCATGGCCTATCCTGCAGTAAGAGCGCTGGTCGGATAGTAAGGCACGGCAGTAGTAATGACATCATCCACCATGCCCTGGTAACCGCTGGTGTACCAGCTATATTATTTATATAACCAAATGACTTGGCACGCGACATTGGGAATGACCATAATGCCTTGGAAGTTAGGTAGGCCTTTGATGTGCGATGCAACAGATGTCGACGCCCTTGCGACATATCTTCCTAGCACGCGGCAGTCTTCGAGCCGCTACTACAGGTGCAGAAAACCTCAAACAGCGCAAATAATTATCACAACCTTATTCGGAGTTAAATGTTGGAAACCTTTGGGGTTGAAATACTACAGCCATGGGGTCCGACTGCTCACCTTGTTTTTCGGGACATTGCCAAACACTTGGTCGAATCTTAACGTGATCTGAGGGCTATTTCGGCCAAGGAATGTGCTTTGCCCTTGAACGTGACAATGCTGATTTATTTCATCATGATTCATAAAATTTAAAAATATCATTTATCGTGCAGACAGCAGGGTGTCCTGCAGTCTGCACACTATAAGAGCTGATGGACGCTACTGAAGGTGCTAAGCTCGTAGTCAATGTCTAGGCTGACCATATAAATTGCCTTCGACACGCTAAGAATATGAACAAAATCATTATGATAATAAAATCTATTAAATAACACTATCATGTTTTTTTATTCAAAAATTATGACAGTAAACTACCATAGTTTAGCGTTGATGTTGCAGGGCGAGATGGGCCCAAAGGGCACGAAGGGCGAGTACGGCGACATGGGCTCCCCAGGCATGTTGGGCGCGCCTGGGCTGCCTGGCCCGCCCGGCTACCCTGGCCTCAAAGGGGACAAGGGCGACAAGGGAGACTCGGTGAGCGACACTGTTTTGTAGGAATAACAACCAACTAGTGGGGTGAAGTGTAGTGGGTTAAACTATGGAGCTTACGTGCTGAACTATGTAACTGTGGAGTTAGCTTTCTTGTATACTGATTACTGATGTTTTATCTCACGAAGGCAGGTTTGTGTTAATTGTATATAGATAGTATGTAGAGTTGGAGATGCACGTGCACTTTGTTTCCAACCCGCCTTCGTTTCAAAACATAACATTTCTGTGCTACGATAAGTAACGTTTCGCTGTTCATCTGTTCCCGGTGCCGCGCGCGCTTCGCGACCCTCACCAGAAGTACAGGAAGCTGAGGAGGCGGCAGGTAACTATCCACTCTCATGCACACCTACACTACACATTTATTTACAATTCTATACTGTGTATCATGCTATAATTTTAGAGAAAACCAAAAACTTAAAATATAATAATTTTCTGTGTCATAACTACGTGAATAATATTTTTTCACATTGAAGCGATTAGTTTAAATTGTTTACCTGATTGCATCCTTGCGTGGGCAAGGACGTCACTCTGCATGTCCCAGCGCACCTGGCGAGACTGCGGGAGTAGCCCGTATCCGTGTGTGAACTGTTAATCTTTATGCCCACTGTTGAACTTGCAGGGAGACGGCACCGGCTACGAGCTCTACGGACACGAAGTTGTAAGTATTGCATATTCGTTGCTGACCCTATCCGCGGCTGTGCGAACACCATTCATAGACAAACATTCTATAAGTTCAGAGTTATACTAGATAATCGTGAATTGTCAATTAACATCTTTTTTGTTACATGCTATATACATTAAGTACTGAGTAAAGTTGTGTATATGCAGATGATGGGCCCGCCAGGCACGCCGGGCCCCGCCGGGCCGCCGGGCGTGGCGGGGCCACCCGGCATCAAGGGCGACAAAGGCGAACCGGGCACGCGCGGGAAAGCGGTGCGTACCACATCCGCGACTAGAATGCGTTTATAGTGAATACACTATAATCGCAGTCTACTACTGCTTCTACTATAAAACTATTGGCACACTTCTATATGTTGGAACTTGGAAGATTATCCCAGAACCTAAGGTTATGGATTAGTTATTATAAAATTACTGTTATATGTATAATAGTTACTCCATTTAATAGTTAGGGTTACTACCCTTTTTCTGTTTTTTCTCTTCTAAAGCACATTTTTAACATCTTTTATCATGGTCTTTTAACATCTCTTTACCTTGTCCACGCTTTTTGAGACAATAAATCACATAGAAATAAATCCACTGTTACCCTATTAAAATAAGCGAATACAACCTACTAGCACAAACCTTCTATGTTTTGTAGCTTTTTGTTTGGCAGCGCCTACAAATCGGCGTAGTGTGCACGGGTTTTAGTAAGGCCTTTGATAAGGTGGATCATGGATTGATTTTTGATAGATGGCCTTTAACGGAATTTTAAGAAATTTTATTATGCTGGATTGCTTCGTATATCTCAAGCCACTGCTAAAGGGTCAACAACATGATCAACATGATCAACGGATAATAAACGGATATTGATCAACATTGTAGCATGTGGTGTTCCATAAGGGTCTATGCTTAGGCCTTTATTGTTTAACATATATTGTTTATTAATGCAGTGGCGGACTTTTTCTTAGGCCAAAAAGGCCTAGGCCTAGGGTGGCTAACCTGTGCCTGCGGCTGGCAATATCTCAGCTCAGTATATAATGGAGTTATGACGGCTAAGTTGAATCGAACGTAATGTTTTTGACATTACATTTTTACCCCGAGTTTATAACAAGTTATAAAAGATATATTCTATTTTTTTCTGTCTAGATAAGCCGTGCACCCGATGGCATTTCCCATCGGAGAACAATTACGCACTTCCATACAAACTTTCA
Source organism: Griposia aprilina (assembly GCA_916610205.1). Classification (NCBI taxonomy): domain Eukaryota; kingdom Metazoa; phylum Arthropoda; class Insecta; order Lepidoptera; family Noctuidae; genus Griposia; species Griposia aprilina. The sequence goes on along the minus strand of OU744293.1, from coordinate 204,197 downwards.
TCTCCTATTTAACCCCTTTAGGATTATTGAAAAAAAAAAATTTTTTTTTTCAACCCTTCCTTATTGCTCACTTTCGTTATAGAAGGAACTCCTGCGCAAAATTTCATGCTTCTACACCCAGCGTTGTAGGCTGTGCGAGTGTGCGTTGTCAGTCAGTGATTTAATGAATTTAAGATTGTTAATGATTTGTGCCCCGTTGATGGCTAGCCCAATATTACTTGGGACTTAAACATAAATGGCAAAATGTGGATGTACTATAGGTACACATCTGCGAAACCATTCGGGAAATACAGCCGTGATGTTATGTGTGTGTGTCTACTGTTTTCAGTTATCGTCTCTTTACAACAAAAACAAGTTGTAAAGTGTAGTTGTATACGAAACTTGTAGCAAACTTGTCAAAAATGTAAAAAGTCAAAAAAATTGTAACCAATACGTCTGAAGCAACGTCGATACAAGTTTTATACACGACATGTTTTTAAAAAGTATTTTATAAAGCTACGCGTTGATTACAGCCATGGCGCGCGGCGGGTCGCACCGCAGCGCCCATATTCCTAAATTACGCTAAAGCACATCAGACATTACGAGAAACGTAGTTTTACATTACGTAAATCAATCTGCCCGCCTTTTCTCAATTAAGTTGGGGTCGGCTTTCAGTCTAGCCGGATGCAGCTGAATACCAGTATTTTATATGGAGCGACCGCCTATCAGACCTCCACTACCTAGTTATTTAGTAACACGATACCCCTTGGTAAGACTGGTTGTCAGATATTTGGGCTTCTGACATAACGACTGTCAAAGATCTACGAATTACAGCCAAGACCAACAGCTTAACGTGCTTTGCAAAGTACGGAGGGGTCTCGATATGTAATGAATAGTCACCCATCTACGAACCGACCGCGATAAGCGTAGCTTAACCTTAGATTGACCCGTGTAGCTGTTATTATTTAGTCACGAACCCCTTTAGGTACCCTGTAGGTACTTTAGGAAACCTATAATGATAGTTATTAGGAAGATAAATAAATAACGTAAACAGAAGAACATGAAGAGGCCTTAACTTAGGCCTCTTCTGTCATCAATGGTTATAATAAAAATAAATATGCAGCCCCGGAATTTCGCCCAGGTCTGCAAGGCCCCGGCCAAGGGACTCAGCCCGCCTAAGGGCCCTACCCATCCAGCTACCCCGACCAGGTAGCTTGCCTGACTGACGGGGGATTGAGCTCTCTGCGCACGCTCCTGCACTATAGTTTCTCATAAGATATTAAAAGATAATGTTAATGTTGTAAAACATGAGTACAGTATGAAGGTCTTTTAATTAATATGAGGTGGCTACATGTTTTGCCACTTATAGCGTACAAAATGTAGTTGCACTAGACAAACAATACAAAAAAAGAACAAAATACAATGTCAACATTTAAATTAAATTGAAAATACAATGGCAATATTTAAAATTACAATATTAAAAATTTAAATTCTATTAAAAATCACAATGTTAAAATTTAAATTCTATTCAAAATCACTATGTTAAAATTTAAATTCAAATCAGAATTATACATAAGCAAAATATCGTTTCAAAATTCATTTACGCTGTAATAGCACTTCTTTAGTAATAACCCCTTTTTCTTGCGTGTGGGAAGTCATCAAATAATTTTTCCCGCTCTGGGCGTGTCAGACTTTTACTGACTAAAGCCCACCCGTGTTCCTTCAGTTACCTGTGTGCCTAGGCCACGGTAACCCTTTCGGACAAACCCGCGACTCCAGCAGGCATCGGCCCTAATGGACCCCGTCAATGTGTGCTGACATGTCTTTGAGGTGCGCGTGGAACACACCGCACCGTCGACCCGGGCCTGGTCCTTATCAGACGCCGAGCTGCCCATTGCTCGCCGTCCCCAAGACTCCCGATGCCTAGGGCGTCTTCTGCGGCGACTAGGGGCGTGAGGGTGCAACGGTTGCATCTCCCTCACGCGCTTCGCCTCCTCCTTCGCGAGCATTACTGCTTCACAGAAGGAGGTGACGGCTTCTCATGCACTCTCGCTACGTACCATGGCCTGGACCAGGGCCGGACGCGAGAGATCGCCGCCACCGATCGCCTCCGCGAGGACACGGCGGTGGTCCGCCCAAGCCAGGCAGAACTCCACCGTATGCTCCACCGTATCCTCTGGGTGATCCACACAATGATAACACACAGGAGTTTCCTCCCACTTATCCGGAACAGGAACCTCCCGAAACAACCATGTCCGGTGAGGACCTGCGTCAGGCGGAAGATGAGGACGCCGTGGCGCCTCTCAATCCACTCCTCAAAGAGGGGACTTACCGCCGCAATTGTGGCGTGCCCAGCATTGGGTTTCAACAGTCGCACTCTCCATGTCGCCATGAGATCCCGCCGGAGCTCAGTCCGTTGGGCCGCGATTTGTCGCGGCAGCGGAGTTACGCCCCGGCATTTCGCCTCGTCGCACCACTCCTATATGTGAGCGAGGACTTTTTCCAATCGAATTTGCGAATTCGAATGTTCAGTAACGTAAATATTTATTAAAGTTCTTTTAGTTTTAATATTATTTTCAATGACCTCTATAAAATAGTTATTAAAATACATTTGCAATATTCATAGCATGTGTAAGAGTTTTTTTTTTGTTTTTTCTCTTTATTTGTTTAGGGGTTTTTATCTAAACATAATCTCAAGTGCTTATGCAAAGTCTTCCCGCGGAAAATCGCCTAGACCAATGACTTTTTGGTGGAAGTACAGTTGGGTTTCAAGTAGATTTTTTTAACGCATGCACACTATCCATATTGTTATCGGCAGCATAACTAAGTTTTGTGTTTTGTGTAAAATGTGAATTGGAACCACACAATTGCACACCGTGAATTTATTTCTGGGGTCAAATAATTCTAAATAATTTGTACTTAACCGATAATAAAGAAAACTTGGAAAAGTATATGAATTAAGTGTATGAATTATTGATATTTTGACTGGACAACGGTCAGCAAATATTATTAATAGAGTACAGTCACGCCTAAATAATGAGCCGCAGTTGCCTGCGCCCAATTCTGGGACCGTCTGCTCCGCGCGAAGCGTTTACTGCGAAACAGATTGCTGCTACAATTAAGAACATGGTTAGAGGAAAATCGCCCGGGTATGACGGTGTCAACATCGAGCACCTGCAGCTTGCTGGGATCCACTTGCCTCGAGTCTTATGTATGTTTTTAAATTAATGTCTAGGTCACACTTATTTACCTGAAAAGTGTATGCGTACAACTGTTGTACCGATCTTCAAAAATAAAACGGGTGATTCGTCTGTGCTATCAAATTATAGACCTATTTCTTTAGAGACGATAATTGCTAAGGTGCTGGATAGTCTGCTTGTATGCCAGCATGATAAACATCTAAAAATAAACGATGCTCAATTCGGGTTCCGGCCCGGTTTATCTACAGAGAGTGCTATCCTGAGTCTTAAGCAGACTGTGCAGTACTAAAGCAAGCAAGAAAGACATCAGTATTTGCGTGTTACCTAGATTTGTCAAAAGCTTTTGCCCTTGTATCATATAATGTGCTATGGGATAAACTGCAGCATGAGACGGATGTGCCCTGGGAAGTTATAAACTTGTTTAAATTTTGGTAGGTACGCTAATCAACGAAACCGTGTCAAATGGGCAAAACTCCTTTTCAGCTGAGTACAGGCTTGAGTATGGGGTGAGGCAGGGGGGCTGTCCTCGCCCACGTTGTCTAATCTGTATGTGAATAATCTGACCGTTGAGCTTAGCAGAACCGGAATCGGCTGTCATATTGATGGTGTATGCATTAATAAATATGTTATGCAGACGATATGGTTCTGCTGAGTCCATCGATCAGGGCATTAAGGAAACTGATAAACGTGTGTGAGTCGTACGCTGACACCTATGGAATCAAATACAATGCACCAAAGAGTGAATTCATGATATTTAAGGCTATAACCGCTATAGCACAATTCCACCAGTTATGACATTCGATATATTTGACAGTCGATTTCTTTTTTCGGTATCGTAATGGACTTTTCAGACAGTATTTGGTGATCATCACTAAATTTTATATTTCAAAGAGTTTCCTATAATTCAAGTCATTTTCGTGGGCTATTTTATGCATAGCTTTAATTGAGGGTTAAATATCGGATTAGGGATAGCGTTAATTCCGAATAGCGTGATTCGGGACAGAGTAATTCGGGATAGCGTTAATTCATAATAGCGTGATTCGGGATAGCATTCATTCGGAATAGCGTGATTCGGGATAGGCTTCATTCGCGATAGAGTGATCCGAGATAGCATTCATTCGGGATAGAGTGATTCGGGATTTCGAGTTTCGGGCAAACGTATTAGACTCCCCCAAAGTAACTGCTTTTGCTTTTGACTATAGATTTTTATTCCACCAGATATCCAATAATTTTTTATTATTATTTTATACAGTCACAATTTTATTTGGAAACCATAATTTGTATAATAATGGAAAAATATCCATAAAATGTTTGTAGGATTCATTTGCATCTTTGGCTTTGTAAACTTATGAGAAAGACAAGCATTTCAGATGATTTTTGAAAGGACATTGCTCTGCGCCCATACATTGTTCGCCCTGGAACCAAGAGCATGGGAAAATTATGTGTTGTATGGTCGATCATTAGTAAATTCCTATATGATGTTATTTTTATAGCGGACTAGCTTAAGAATAGATATATTTCAAAAAAGTATCAGATTTTGAGGTTATAATCGAACCACGAATATTGTGGTTTTTCATAACTACGTGACTCCGAGTGATTGTTAAGAAACTGTAAAATAATATCCTAATGCATTTAGATATTTTTAATACCTACCTATATAATTAGATATGCAGTTTTTGTTCTAAACCCTAAGTAATAAATAATAATAGTAATAAAATATTGGTATTAGTAATACTCTATGGATTCACGTATTAGTAATCCGACCATCCGACGAACTTTGATATGCCAATATTTCATATTCACATAATCTATAAAGTGACCAATCAAAGCAGGACGAATAATATCATTCGGATTCATTTCACTCGGCACGGATCAGATCGCTAGGAGTATTATGTTTTCTGTGGATCTGGATCGGAATCACTCTGCTGTTCGTGAAGTGTACGAATGAATGGCAACAAATGAACAAGTACGGCAGTGATACGTATTAGGTCTTAGTTAAATATCACTGATACTCAAATATTAGTTAATTAAGATATATTAATAATACTAGACGAATATATTCATAGTAGCTGATACTGATAAATATCGGTATTAAGCCCTATTTAGTGACAAGTGACCATTTAGTGACGTCAAAAATAGGGGTGCCAAATACGATACGTTAGGCATTTAAAAATGTGCCCAATGCCAAAACTTTATTCAGCATGACTGTGTTGCTTGGTCAATGATTCATACCGCATCCGCACACACGTGGGTACAGAACCCTGGTTTAGGACGACCAGGCCTGTCTCCAGAGCCCAGTCCTCCACAATCCCGCCCCGTGTGTCCGTATACCGGGAACCCCAAGCCGTGTTCTTGGCATTGAAGTCCCGAGGACGCGGAGCATGGGAAGGGAATGGTACCCGAAAAAGACGGCTCGCAACTCCACAAGGGAGTTGTGGAACTCGGCGAGAGTTTGGTTAGGGGAGAAGTATACCCCTACTACGACAATCTCCCGGAACCGTGCTGCCACGCAACCACGTCTCCACTTGACCGCCTCGAGCGATGGGGTACCGGCGGCGGCCGACAAAATTAGGGTCACTGAGCAGCTCAGGTCCTCCACCCAGTCATCCCTGGGCGGGACAAAGTACGGGTCAGCGACCACGGCGATGTTAATCGACCACTGCGCCATACTCTGGAGCAACAGATCCTAAGCGAAGACGCAGCGGTTGATGTTTGCCTAGAGGACGCTGGAGGAGGCGTAATGGGGCCATTATTGGCACTCCATATCAGCCCCCTCCCGAGCCCCCTGTGAGGACCCTGCCGCGGTTGTTACGGTAGCAACGACGACTGTGGAGGCGACAGCGGCGGCGCTTTGGTGGGTGGAGCGCAGGCCTTACTCCCAACCCGGTGATCGGCCTGCTTGCCAGCTGCCGCACATACAAACCAGTGCGGCGTGGCATTGCACGAGCCGGCCTAGTGACCGGGATGACCACAGCGGAAGCAGTGGCTGCTGCGCTCCACCTCCGAGGTACATTGCACACCCACGTGGTTGCCCACCTGGTAGTGGAAGCACTTCAGAGGTCTGGGTCCAGCAGTGTCACCAGCGTGGAAACCCAGCCCACCAGAAGCCTTCGGCCCTCCCCGACAATTGTCCTGACCGCCGACACGGTGCAGGTCACCGTAACGGCTTGCATCCCCGTGTGGTCATGACGAATGGTGTCCGCCCTCACCTGCTCGGCAGAGCCCCCCTCTGTCCTAACGATGGCAGCCACCACCTCACCCTCCGTCACACAGTCGTCTAGGCCCAGGATGCGCATGTCAACACACTTGGTGGGACTGAATACTCGGGCCTCGTCCGCATGTAGGGACGTCCTAAGCCTTTCGGCCAGAGCGGCCGGTGGCCGCACCGGGAACCTCCAGCATCCGGGCCCCAGTCGCAGAGACCTTCACCTGGATGCCATTGGCCTAGCTTTTCGAGGTTCACCGCGGCCCTCGCCTTGAGGAACACGCCCTTCTTTTCCACTTCCAGCTGTAGTGTGATGACTGCAGTTGCAGACTTCGGGGCGTGGAGCCTAGCCGCGACGCTTCGCTCCTTGCGCCGCTGCCGCCTCTCTTTACGTTTAGCCGCCCTTGCTGCCTTACTCCCCAGCCACTTGCCATTCGATATCGGCCGGAGGAGAATTAGGAGATGGGGGAACGGCCGTCTCGCCACCAGGGCTGGGGCCTTCGCCACTTGCGTAACTACCCCGCTCTTCTTAGGCTTGGGCAGTGCCGACTTCGCCGGGGGCGGACCCGCAGGTTCCGGCACGGGCCCGCCTTTAGACCGCCCCGCCGATCCTGATTTGGCTGCAGCAGCGGTGGCGGTGGCAAACAAAACCTGCCGGCACGAATGGCCTCCAGAGTGGAAAACCGACTCTGGAAGGCAGCCAGCTCCTGCCGCACCAGGGTTAGAACCCGGTCCTCAGCAGGCACGGGCCAGCCTTGCCCATGCTGCCCCCCCCCCCCCCCCTGCGGCACCTCCCGAGGTCCGCTCGGGGCTCCTCATTCGCCATTTGGATAAGCTCCATGGCGGCTGTCAGGCAGGTGACCTTCACCCGCATTTCGGACATCTCGTCCGACGGAGGCCCGAAGTGAATGGCCTCCACTGCCTCCATAATGGAGGCCGCGGCAGCGGGTATGGCCTTGTCTTTAGAGGACTGAATCCTCTTCAAGCCCACACCCTTAATCATGACTACCACGGCCGCCTCCAGCCTGGCCAGTTGCTCCAACTTGAAGCCGACAGCGGCGTCCGGCTCACCGCCTGACTACTCAGAGAGTTCCGCCCTACGACTGGTCCCTACAGGGTGGTGCCCCTTCGTGGCGAGCCTATCGGCTCGCTGGGCTGGCTCGACTAGGCTCGCTGGCCTCCTGGGTGGTGAGCCCTCTGCCCATACCCTGCTCTTGCACCCCACCCCACAGACTGCGGTTGGAGCTCCTCCTGCCATCAGAAGATGATTCTTGGCCATCCCCTGATTTGGGACGCTTCTGGAAGAACCTTGGATTCTTCTTCCCAGCAGCCCCCACCACTACGCGCTCCGGGCTCTTGAATGAGCCCCTCGTACCCGATGTAGCATCGGACTCCGACCCCGCATCACTGCCCTCCTCGCCACTACTTTTCTGTTCTTTATTTGGTCTTTCCATTTTATTCCCTCGAGTGTGGGGGATGTAAAAAGTACACCTAGGTACACCCCCTGTCCCTAGACAAGTGTAAATTTGTAACCCAACAGTAATTATACATACTATAGTAAATATAAACAAAAAAAAATTACAACAGTTAGTTTCATCTGAATGCGGACGATCTAAACGAAATTAATATTTTTATGATTTCTTGTTTCAGGGCGAAAAGGGCGAAAAAGGTGACGCCGGGCCCATGGGGTTACCCGTGAGTACGCCGTTATTTATACTTGTTACAATCAAGATTTTTAACTGTATAAGGGTAAATATTATAACAATGAGTATTCTGTACGCAGGGTCCGGTGGGACTGCCGGGGGAGCCGGGCCGAACCGGCGACACGGGACCTAGAGTGAGTCACGACACACCTACTATGTATTTATTGTGCTGTATTCACACGGGATCTTTACTAACGCTGCACTAATAGCTCACATCGGTTTACTGACCATGCACACTAACACTCAGCTGAAGGTCCTGATCGGGAACCTCGTGGTGTTCACGAGCTTTACAAAACAATTAGTAAAACATCATGATTGACCGTCTGGACCAATAAGTGCATGCACCCAGATAACACCGGTCCGTGTTCGTGTGTGAGCGTGCTACTAACCTGGGCGTGGTGTGGGTGCAGGAGAACCGCTGGCCGCCGGACTTCGCCTTCACGTAGTGACCGCGCCGCCCGCGCCGCGCGCCCCCGCGCGCCGCCCCGCGCGCGCCGCCAGCCGGGCGCGTGGCCGACGAGCCCTGGTTTGTAAATTGTAACATAATATTAATTCTCCGCGTCGGAGCTAGTGACCACGTAACCGCGGTGTACCAGTGAACTGATATGAAGTATTCTACTTCGGTGACGTCTGTCGATGAAGATGAGTTTGTAATATATGTATTGTCATGGTCCAATGGCATCGATCATTTTACTGACGAGTGCTCTAGGAAGGCCCTCGGCTTGTCTTTCTAGCTCGACCGCGTCATGCTGTATCCTTAATAATATAATGTTTGTTTTTGCAAATTCGTCCCTACCGCTATTGTGCTAGACACGGTTAAGTTCTTGCTTTTATTTCCGGTCGAGCTTAAACTGCCCTGTACATAATGTAAAACTTGTTGGCAAGATGGGTATATATTATAGATACATCAATCATACATTAGTCATTACGTTCCTCACTGAAACATAATTCCAGTCATATAATTTCGTAAGTATTGAATTTATGTTTATATTAAAGCACTACGCTCAGAGTAACTATTTTTTAAAACGTATAAATATACAAATTAGTAATATAGATGAGATAGTGTGCGAGTATGGTGACGCGTGAGACCGGTGCCAAGTACACTGTAAGTGTTGCCTCAGGCCTGCAGGAGTGTCACGTGACGCGTGTGTACATAGTGATTAGCGACGGAGAGCGTGCGTGCACTTGTGTGATAATTATGATCGTCGGCGAGTGACGTTTGTAATTTACCATGTTATGTACAAAGATTCGTATCGACCATTATTATATCTTCCTATATTTTAATGTAATTGTTTACAAAACTATCGCCCAATTCTTAGAATAGGCCTAACTGTAATTAATAACTACTATGTGAATATATAAATTGTCACGTCTTGTCGTATGTTTAACATAATGTTATGATATAATATAACTAGTGAGCGCAGCGCAGACGAGCGACGCGTCTGGTCGGCAGTGCTGGCGCACGTAACGCGCGTCGCTCGCCTGCGCGCGCTCGCGCGGCGTCGCGCAGACGAGCGACGCGTCTGGTCGGCAGTGCTGGCGCACGTAACGCGCGTCGCTCGCCTGCGCGCGCTCGCGCGGCGTCGCGCAGACGAGCGACGCGTCTGGTTGGCAGTGCTGGCGCACGTACCACGCGTCGCTCGCCTGCGCGCGCTCGCGCGGCGTCGCGCAGACGAGCGACGCGTCTGGTTGGCAGTGCTGGCGCACGTACCACGCGTCGCTCGTGCGGCGCCGCGCCTGCTCGCCGCGCGCCCGTGCCGGTGTTACCGTCCCACTAATCATGTAATCTTACCTACGATAATGTTGACTCGTGCGTATATTACTATTTCATTCTTCTTACTATTACATTCGCTGATCTTGTTATTATTAAGTAGTCCAAAAAACCTCACCGACCTATAACTTTATCTATATAGTAAATATGTAAAGTTCGGGACGCGGCGTAACTCAAGTCGGCTTGCTTGTGTCTCCTGTCTATTTATGAGATCTCAGTTTCGCTACACGATCAGAAGCAGCAATGGAAACACGCTGCGTCCCGAGCGGGAGACTGTGACACCAATGTACAAATTATATTAATCATTTTCATTTCTATGTTCACTTTTAGTTCTGTAGTACCTACATTACCTACTATTTTAACTTCCGGGATTGTTCGCATTTACTTGCAACTTTATTCTAGCAGAATCAGTTCTCACTTCGGCCACTGTGTGGTGAACATGAATGTAAGAGATGGTCAGCCACTGTGAAGGGACGCTTGTATATATAACAGTAAGTATGTTGCGCTCCCTGCTACTAGTTGTAAGACATCAGCTCTACTCGCTATTACTTACTATAAATACAATAACGTTTCTGTCTTTATATCGTCGTATATATCTTAAGCGTAACGTTAAGGATTTAGTTTTTTTTATGAGAATCGAAAGTTGTCATTTGTACCATAATACATCACGAGAGCATAAACTGTTGTTGTTTAAAAATTATTTTGAAGGAAAATAAATATGCATGCCGTGCACATTTGTGTTTCTTTTCTTTTTCGCTTGTTTTCTGTTAAACCTTTTCCTGTTTCTTCTGCTGGCAATGCTCACTGTCCCTATGTTGTCCACCCCTCTGCGTCGGCTCGTGTCAGTTCTTTTGAACAACCCCACCCCATCCCAACCTCCCCCGCACGGACGCGGCCGCGCCTCCGTGCGTCTGTTTGTCCGGTGGGCAGCCTGGCGTGGTGGTTATGAACAATACTATTGTCTGACGACTAAGCTTACATAAATTCCTCGATGTCATAAATCGTCGAATAGTTATTTCCTTCCATCCTATAATTTTCAACCCCTGAGCACTCATGGATTTACTTTCCGTGCATCCTATATCTTCAGCATTTTTGTTATGAGAAGAGCGTGTGTGTGATTAATTGATTACCTGTACGACTCCAAAACGTGACACTAAGTGCGTTGTATTGAAGCGCAAAGTTCATTATGTGTATGCATGAGAAGTGCGCTGCGCAGCGAGCCCGCAACATTTACATGCCAAGCCCAGTAGGCTAATTCAAGTAACTAAAGAAGTCCCTTAAAGGGTAATAGTTGGGGCGGGCCGCGCCGCAACGCAACGCATTGCAAAATCCTCCTTCATCACTTTCGTACATTTCCTATGAACCAACGCATATTACAGGCGGCCCGCACCGCACTTTATGCATGAAAATGCGTTGCGCTGCGGCCCGTTGCGGCTGTAATGTGCGCTTGTCTTAAAAGTTAGTAAGTTTCGATCGCTTCTCGTATTCTACCGCTGTCAGATACGATCGCGTCAAGAGCGCGACAAGCGAGCGCAATAAGAGCGCATTCTACTGCCCCTGGCAGGTCAACGATTACAATAATACGCACCGCATCCTGGCGGCGCGTCATGATATTACGTGAATTAGCCTACTGTTATTAACTCACGAACCGCAATCAAATCTTAATGAGAATGCAGTAATGAGTCAAGGTGCGCTCGCGCGGGTGTGCGGAACTGCGACCGCGCGCCCTCGCTGGCGGTACATGTGCTGACGTGTTGTTGTTCCGCAGGGCCCGCCTGGACTCGACGGCATGAAGGTTAGTTCACTGACAATCTTACACCTTCACTAACAGTAGTTTATCAAATACATTCTACTTGAAATAATAATATTGTAATTTGTCATAAATTCTCAAAACCATTGACGATGATCGGCAAGTCTTCCTTGGTACACTTTGACCTCTACTTTTTGCTGCTGCAGGTAAAAGATTAGCTGCGCGTTTGATATTTTTGTCAAGGCTTTTATATTAAAAATTATTTTACATTCTGTTACGGGAGTCAGTTAAACTCTTTAGCTGCAACGTGTGTGAAGTACGTGGAAACGAGCCGCGAACGTATTGCGAGCGTCGCTGGTGTACCACCGAGCTGTTGTGGTAACGTGCTGATGTACTACTAACGAGCTGCTAACTGTTGTGTGATGTGCAGGGCGCGCAGGGCGAGCCGGGCTCCAAGGGCGAGCGCGGCGACCCGGGACTGCCAGTATGTATACACCTCATAGTCTTACCTGCACTTTGACAACATCTTGCGTCCACTCTATACTACATCGTAATCACTGACATTCGCCCACTACTATTTCAGGGAACCGACGGCATCCCTGGACAAGAGGTTAGTCATCTCTGACTTTGTGAAGACATTTTACTGATACTTTTAAATGTGATGATAATCGTTTATTTCCGCTCGCTAGGGCCCCAAGGGCGACAAGGGCTACAAGGGAGAACCCGTAAGTGGCGCACGTCCACCGCTCACGTGTAGCGCTGTGTGCGCCGGCCTGGCCGCATGCGGCCGGCGCGCCCTAACCCGCGCATCTCGCATGCTCTACTAACTCAGTAGTACGTAATATCGCGGTGCAGGTGCTGCTACTACTCTGTTCTTACCACTATATTCCATTAACAAACTACCAACAACATGTATGTAATGCACGACGTTCACGTCACACAACGTACGCTCAAGTTCATGAACGACGAGGTAAGACGCTTGCACGGCGGCTTGCGGGCGATAGATGTTAATATTACAGTGTGCGCCAACTCCGCAGGGTCCGTTGGGCAAGCGCGGGCGCAAGGGAGACAAGGGCGACAAGGGCGAGCAGGGCGTGCCCGGGCTGGACGCGCCGTGCCCGCTGGGGCCCGACGGCCTGCCGCTGCCGGGCTGCGGTTGGAGACCCACCAAGGTGCGTCCCCCCTATGCGGCCCGCCGCGCGCGCCGCCGGCACTCGCGCGTCCGCGCCGCTGACCCACGTTGACAGTATGGTTGTTATTACCTTGGCGCTCGTCTTAACAGCAAGCAGCACCTAACGTACCCAACTAATATTGTTAACGAGTCAGAGTGGCGACTAACCTGTGTGTGGTGGCGGTACACTGTACGGAGTGCGCATGCGTGTGGCAGCAGGAGGCGCCGGCGGTGGCACAGCAGGAGGCGGGTGGCGCGACGCCGGACGAGTCCGACGAGGAGGAGGGCGCGGACGGACCCGACGAGTATGAGGGTCGCGACGACGAGCTCGACGCGCCGCGCGACTACGACGACTACACCGATAACGCGCACCACTCGCACCACCACGACTGACCCGCCGCCGCCCCCGCACCTCTCCCCCCTCCCCCTCACACCATCCCCGCACCTCTCCCTCCTCCCCCTCACACCATCCCCGACTCCACTCTCCCCGCAACGCTCGCTGCGAGAGCGCTGATGCAGCGGACCCGATCGATACTGATAAATGTGATCGGTGCTCGTCTCAAATTATCTAAATGATCTCGCTTTACATCGAAACAAACAAAGCTGTACAACTAAGTGGGTAGTAAAACACTCAGCTGAGTGGAATTTCCTCATAAGAATTTTCTTTTAATTCTAAGCACATTTTCCACCTGCTAGCTATTTTTTTAGTTTTTTAAATTAGTAATATCACCTTGTTTATATAACTGCGAGTGGAGATGAGATCTGCCCCCACCTCTCCCCCTTCCCTCCGTAGCTGCACTAACTACTTACTAATTGACCGGTGGTGGTTCAACTGGTGTTTCCGTGTGAGTTACATTTTAATATTTTACTAACCCTTCGGAAGGGCGCCTGCTTTGCTTGCTTATGTTTTTATCTTTCGCCCTCTATTACCACTGATCATATTAATAGTTTACATTTTATGTTGATCCACCGAATTGCAAAAGAAAACTTTTAAGAATTCTTAATTGCACTGTGCCAAACTATGTAAGTATGATACTCTGACTAAGGTGTACTCTACTCCTAAGTCAAATCACTAGCTAGATAAAGCACATGAGTTTTGAAGGAGAAGGAAGATGCTCAGCAACGAATGTCGCCAAACACTTTCATTTTTGTAATCATAATATTGAGCACAATATTTTGACAAGAAAAGCGATGCTAACAAGCTTAAGAGCAAGAGTATTTATTTTATTTTAATCGGTCCACCACTTTAAAGTTATTACAATAACAAGTTTAGCTTAAATAACTTATCTAATAATAGGTGTGGTCATTGGCGGCGCTAGTGTTTCAAATTAATGATGGTAATATTAAAATTAATTATTATTATTTACTCGCCCCCTATTACATGGGACTTAAACATAACTGGTGAATGTGGTGCTATAGGTACACCTCTGCCTAACCTTTCGGGGAATGCAGGCGTGATGTTATGTGTGTGTTTTATTATTTTAAAGTTTTACATTTAGGATCATAAAAACCTGTGAAATGCATTTTTTTTTTTTTATTAATTGTTTTGATAAAAATGAAAAAGATTTGAGGAGGTTAGGAACAAAAAGTGACATTTACGCATCCGGCTCGATGTTTTTTTTTTATTCGGACTTAATTTTTTCAATTTCTGAACAGATTTGGTTCAATTTGTGACTTATTTCACGAGAAAATGGCATTTAAAAGGACTATTCTGTACAAAAGGTAACATTTACATTCGAACCGTGCATACCCATATTAAATTTTTCTCGGTTCTTGAAAAAGAAAAAGTGTAAACGTTTCTTTTTGTTTTGTGTGTGTGTGTGTTTTTGTTTTTGTTGTGTGTTATTATCTGTCTGTCAGTCGTTGGGTGGATGAACAGTTATCTTTTCACGCTTTAACAGCTGAATGGATTTGGAAGACAGGATATTATTTATCCCAGTTGCACATTCCCGTGGCATAATTTCCAAAATCCACGCGGGCGAAGCCGCGGGCAGAAGCTAGTATATTTTAAAGTGAGTTTGTCGTATGAAAGGGGGTAATCTTCGGAACTACCAAGTCTGTCGACGAAGATACGGAGCCATCCGAAAGTAGTTAATCCGTCAAAATTATGTCAAATACAATTTTCGGACGGGCAGAAACTCATCGGGCGTAAGAACTACTGTTAAATCGTGTTGTCATTCATTCTTAGTTCGGAAGCCGAAATAATTTTATGTCTGTAAGTTATATGGAGTAGGAACCGCCCATAACTTCGGCCGAAACTAATAGGGGAAGTAAGTAAACGGTTATACACTACCATATGTACAGAACATATGGTAGTGGATAACCAACCTATATCCAGGTGTAGGTAGTATCATCATATATTTGTCGGAAATACGTTAAATCAATCCTTTGACGTTAGCTAATTGGGACACCAGCGCCACCAGGTGGCGCTCAACAGGCTATAACATAAAGCTTGACCAGAGTTAAAGCAGATTTTTTTGTTGGCGGTTAAGCAGTGAACACGTTTAGAAACTGTCGCGCGTTCCGTATAGTAGTGTTGTGTACCTACAGTTTGTGATTCGCTAGTGTGATTAATTTGATCGTAAATTATAATTTGATTTGAACTGCGCAATAACCAACACTACCCATAGTACACTCACAGTAGTTAAACTATGGCTGATGATAACGAGAGAGACGTACCTTCTCCGTCATATTTATGTTTCGTTGCCGCTCGCGATACTAAGCAAGTATTGTGTGATGTGAGTAGACAGGTAGTGATGAGAGCGTTGTGTCGCAGGAGGCCATGCTGCAGTGGGTGCGCCGCCGCCTCGACGTGGACAACGATCTGCCGCCGCTGTGACGCCGTCACGCCAGCGCCGCGTGACGAACAGGCAGTGCCTGCTCATAGACCATTTGTCGTTGTGCACCGCGCATCTTCGGCGTCGCTGTGCTTAGAATAATAACTAAGTAATCGAATTGTGTTTCGGGTATTTCTTGGGTGTTGCCAACGACGCTTATACTCTATACCTACCGCAAAAACTGAATAACTCTAACTCAAAACTTCGTTAACCCAATCACGCTATCCCAAAAACCTTTACCCCCTCTTCGTTTAGGGTATAGAGTGCAAGCGCCGCGCCGTTGCCAACTATTTGTACATTGCTCAGTTTAATCGTTTGAATACTATTACAACCTCTTATTATGTCGTCGCCATCTTTGACATTATTGTCCAATGTCAATCTTAAATATAACATGTATCGTAGTGTAAATAACATGTACAATTTATTATGTATGATAGACGTTACAATAAGCGATTCTGATTTGATCGATTGCAATCAGAAATGAATCTGGCTACAGATGCTTTGTTGTGAGCCCCTTGTTGAATTCCTTTTGCTGTAATGTTAACACTTCAAGTGTTCAAAATATGATTGTGTTTAATTGATTGATTGAAGAACTTACGCGCATGCGTATTTCTAAATGTCTAAATGTAAGACACACCAGGGTCGTCGCGCGGCGGTACCAGCTGAGCAAGTGGGTCCGCCTGCCGCCTGCCGGACCGGAGCCCTGCCGCAGTCCACCGCAGGCCGCTCCTGTGCTGTATATAGTAAATACTTTTTTAACTTGTTACGAGACATTGTAATTTAAGGTGACGTGATCATTTAAATAAGTTCTATTTATTATTTAGTTAAAAAATATTTTAAGTAGTTATAGGTTTCTAATTTCAGTCCATCTAGTAGATATTATGTACATGAACATGCAGTACAAAATATAGTATAGGTAGTTCTGTACCTACGTGTCTAGGTAACGTTAGATTTTTTATACGAAGACTTAAAAACTTGTATAGACTATTTAGTATTATATTATGTATATTATGTATAGAAGAAGAATGGATGTTCTACCTACTCGTGGTTGCTGACCGACCCGTAACTGGTAATACATACAGAACAGCCATCATTACACTCGAGCTTTAACAGTTATACTACTCGACTCGAATGACGTCATTCGGTAAGTAGATAAAACACATAATAATTTATGAAAAGGGGAATCCTATTCTTGTTTTGATTGTCAACTGTTCAGACACACACAGCACTGAGTAGTGACCCTGGACGCCTGACGTCACGCCCGAGGTGCTGACCTAAGATAGGATACTGTATGTCGTGTACTTGCGCCACTGCTGCTGCTATCGGCAGCTGTGGCTGTTTAGAATTAAGGCTACTCTACATTCATCAAGTATTTCAATCCAACGCTGGAATCCAGTGATACTCTGCATTGATACAGGATCAGTATTAACACTTTTTAATGCAATCCAGCATCCAGTGGGTATCTAATGCAATCCAGCATCCAGTGGGTATCTAATGCTGATTAAAACGAGAGCAGCCGCTAATTGGCTGATCCAACGCTATTAGATTCAAACGCTGGATTGAAATATTGGATCAATGTAAGCCTTTAGGCATTCACTATTTTTATCTTTTCCTAAACTGATAAGAGCATGCAATTTTTTTTAAGATGTTCGGAATCCCAAAATAATTGATTGAGCTAACTTTTCAAAGAAATGTATGAGCTCGGGTTTATTTATTTTTAAGCTACAGTTCAGTTTCTTGAAAGAGCGTCTAGAAAATAATTATTCGAATCCGGTCATTTTTTGAAAGAGTTCCTATACAATATTCGTATCCGTTTTTTTTTTTTGAAAGAACTCCTATACATGCAATCTTCGAATCAGGTCTCTTTTTAGAGAACTGCTAGAAAATATCCGAATCAGGTCTTTTTTTGAAAGAGCTCCTAGTCAATATTGGAATCCGATCTTTTTTTGAAAGAGCTCCTAAACAATATTCGAACCTGATCTTTTTTAAAGAGCTCCTTGACAATATACCTACGAATCCGATCTTTTTTCGCAATAAATAATGCTGTATTTTTGCGTTTAGTGATAGTGATGCCTGTGATGCTAACATAATTCAAGTATGGGAAAAATAAAAAATATCACCATGTTCAACATCAAGGGAATTAGACTTTCAGTAAATAATCACATCATCTACCGGACGTCTTCCGCCTGGTTCCCCAAAATTTAATTTAGCTAGTTCACACGTTCAGCATGATGAAAGTTGCCTGCGTGTGAGTAGACAGTCATGACTGAAGAGTCTAGCAGAGAATCATTGAGGAGTAGGTACCGTTAGTAATGTTAATACAATAAATGATGACAATAAAGTAGGTCGCGACGCGGACTGTAAGTAGCATAAGCATAGTCAGTCTATAATGTTCCCGCTGCCGGGACACACGCCTCCTCTCGCTGAGAGGGAGTAGGGCGTAGTGCACATGCGGGCACAGTGCCGGTTGGTAGAAGTCACATGTCATCGAACTTTTGGTTCTAGGACACGCCGGTTCCTCATATATCCTTCACCGTTTTGAGAGCAGTGGTGATGAAATAATTTACACAAAGTAAAGCACCTGACTGGATTGGAACCTGCGACCTACAACTCGAAAGTCACAGCCGTTACCACTACGCCACCACTGCTCACTGTAAGTCTGCTCACTGTACATCCTACTCCAAGCCGAGTTTACTCGAGTCCAGTCTGCACCCTGCAGTGCCCAGTTGCCATCAGAACACCAACTTGCTTTTATAGCAATAAGTGGAAACAAAACTGAAGTGACTGAAGTGTGTCCCACCGCCCACCGCCCACCGACCACGGTCCCACGCCACTTGTGAAAACTGAACTACTTTTGAGTTTGTTGCACAACATAGTATTATCTATTGGAATAGCAAGTGATCTATGTCCGCACTGCTGTGCTGTGCCTCGCGTAGTCGCACTACCAATATGGACTTAGCCTTACTTACGTTTTAGCGTTACTGTTTTATTTAGGTAGTTCGTATCGCCTGTACATAACCATTCGTTCATTTTGCTAACGCAATGGCAGACGGCGAGGGAGGCGCGTGGCGCGCGGCGTGCGCTGGTACAGCGCCAGTCGTGCACTGGTGCAGCGCCAGTCGTGCACTGGTGCAGCGCCAGTCGTGCACTGGTGCAGCGCCAGTCGTACACTGGTGCAGCGCCAGTCATGCACTGGTGTCAGGTCACGCGGCCCCAATGTGTGCCAATAATGTACATACATTATACATGTAAGTAGGTACCCAAGTGTGTGTTCCGAGGTATTATGAACTTGTATGAGCATGTATAGCCGTAACGTAACGTATATGTACCTACCTGTGTACAGTCACGAGCAAAAATATGTATGTCTTATCTCAAAGTTGCTATCGTTCGTTGTGACACAAAAAACTACTAATTATAGAATTTTGTTAAGCGTAGGTACCTATAAAGGTATGCTCGCAACTGTACATTGTACCTACTATGTCTTGTTGTTATTAATATACTAGCGACCCAGCACTGCTTCACCCTGGAGCAATCTGCTGATTGGCGACATATCAAAACGTCGAGGTTTCTGTGTGTTATATCTTAGTTATATATTAATGTATTATAGAGGTAATAAGAAAGCTTAGAATAAATTCTATAAAATGATGGTGCATCTCATAAAAATCCATTGTGTAGTTTGGATAGTTCCGAACGCGCGCAGGGAGCGCACGCACAGGGTAGGTGTCTACACGAAAAGCGACCTTGTTTTATACTATTTATAGATATCTACTGGGTGGCCCATGGAAGGACGTCCAATAGAAAATTTTGAATCCTCTTTCCAAGGCCTTCCCGACAATGCGATAATATGGTGTCATTGATGTAGCTGGAAGGTGGTCATAAGAACTCCTCTACTAAACACAAGAGGCCCGTCGTGGTCGGTCTCGTTGGATTGTCTTGACAAATACTGTAGCCTTAGATTGAGGCCAGGGTCTGATGATAGAACAGGAAGGTGGCCATAGGCACTCTCTAACTAAACAAGATAGCCCCACAGTTTGTTGGATCCTGGATTCCATCTACGACTACAGTACTCGTCAAGATAAATCCAAAGACATCTAACACGACGGGCTTTTCGTGTTCCCTTAAGGGGTTCCTGTGGCTCTTTTTCGGCTGCATCATCAGCCCAGTTCCAAGGTACCATACGGAAAAGTATCTGTTACTTGTACTTTTTGGAAAGATGAGGGTCCGTGGGCGTTTTTAAAATTTCTTTGGGCTCAGTGCCAACCTTTTTTTTGTGACTGCATATCTGTAACAAATGTCGAGCAAAAATGTTCCGTTTCAGTTAAGTTTTAGTATCTTCGTTTGGTATGTAACACCGAAGCGCCAGAGGTCTCTGTTTAAAACTCGACGAATTGATAATGATTTAAACCTGTTTAATAATGATACTTATTAAAGGCTCCTTCAAAAAGGCGGGACACGCGACGCGACACAAAGGCAGCCCTCGTCGCGCGATATGCGGTGCCTTTGTGTCGCGTCGCGTGTCGCACCTTTTTGAAGGAGCCTTAACATTGTATTAACTAGTTCACAAATTATGTAGGTACAAGTTTTATGAATACTGTGGTACCTACCTACATAAGTTATGTCACTAATTTAAGTTGTAAAATAGTTTGTCGACTGAATCGAAAGTGTTGATATTAGTTTATGTAAACTGTTACGATAGGTATACTTTATTTTTATCAATCAACTAAGATGTACCTTCAGAAGCAACTCTGTTAAACACCTGAAATAATACGAGTAAAACATTGAATAAAAACATAAAACAAATTAAGAAGCTTCATATTAGTGTCTTTTATTTCAAACTTTACATGGTATGTGTAGTTTTGCAATAAATTTGAATTAATGTTCCCCTAAACAGTACTCATACTGTGTAGTTATCTACTTATTCCTAGAACTTATAGCAAGCTGCCTAGAAAGGGTGAACCTAGAAAAGGGCCTACGGCACCCACTGCAGTTATAGGTAGCTCAGTGCCCCAGATACTTAAAAGCTGAATTTTTTTATTTTCATGGCTGCGTGAATCCTTCTGATGCCAATACCAGCTCGAAAAGATGTGATGTTTGGCGCTGATCCTGATTATTTAATAGAAGCATCAGAGAGCCTTTCTCCATTGCACACGATGCCGTGGCGACTTCGAAAACTTTAAATATGCGTGGGTATCAGCCACCCGGGGCCACAAATGACATAAAACTTTCTTCGCGAACGGACTTACACTAGCAAGTTACTCTATGTACCTACCTATTAGCAAGTTAAATAACGATGTCAACTCATACAGAAAGTTTCAGAGTAATTGAGAGAACCTAGGCTGCAAGAGCGAGCGAAGTGAGCTCGAAAACAGCATTCGCCTCGGATAGGTTAGAGTTTCTTTTGACCATTCATACAGAAATAGGAATTACTTTGCAGACTATGCAGAAAAGTAGGCCGCAAGAACAACAGAAGTGAGCTCGAAAAAAATGGAGTTACCTTGTCGACTTATGCAGAAAAGTAAAGAATTAAAAGAACCCAGGCTAGGAAAATTTTAGCACCCCGCCTCGAATACGTTAGATTTTCTTTTGACAATTACTAATATGAATGATCAAATGAGCCTTAACTTAATATTTTTCAATTTGAAGAAAACTGCATACCTATATTTTGGAGTAAAAATTTGCAAAACATTCCGTCCGGGGCGGGATGGTTCCGATCTTCAGTGTATATTAAAATGAATATGCAGCCCGCCACCTGCGCGTTATGTGAAGGGGCACATATGGCCATAGGCAATATTATTATTATTTCCTTTATTCCATTATATACATATAAATTACATTTTTAAATATTAGAATATAAAAAACATAAAAACATTTAAAAATATAAAAAATAGTAACCCACCGGTATCGGGAACAGGGTCCAAGCTAGCGGCGGTCAGGGCTCCAGAGGGAGGAACCGCCTAACAACGCGAGCCGTGTCTAGAAGTATCGCTTTCTGAATCAAACCCTTGATCCAGCTGCCCAACGAGAGCCTCCTCAGGTGTTGGTCGAGGCTCTTGGCTATTAAGCCATTGGCTGTCACGACCATCGGCACAATGATCGCTGAGTCCACATCCCACATGTCGACAACCTCGCGAGCCAAGTCAAGATACATGATTTGATTATCTTTCTCGGCTTTCGCGAGGTTCCCGTCATGCGGGACCGTTATGTCAACAATCATTGCGCGCCGCTCTAATCGATCTACCACCACTATATCAGGCTTATTGGCAACAATAGTCCCGTCAGTGATGATGGATCGATCCCAGTACAATGTGATATGTCCATTTTCGAGAACTGGGTCGGGGACATACCTGTAGTGCGGCACTTCCGATTCTACAAGGCTGTATTTCAGAGCAAGCTGCTGATGGATAATCCTGGCTACAAGGTTGTGTATATGCAAGTACTCTTCGTTAGCTAGACGAGAACATCCGGAGATAATAATTATGTCTGATTGATTCACCCGGACGGTGGCATGCCCGACAGATTTCAACCGTGCCGTCTTTCACAACAAATCTCCGGTAATTGTTTGTCATCATAACTTCGTCCATAATTGCACTGACAAAACCTTCGGTTTCTCCAAAGAGGTCACCGAAACGCAGCCAGGCTACGGACGCTAGTTGGTCTACATCAGGTCCATGTAGGGCCCGAAAAAAGCGTCCGTGAAGCTCCTTACTCTGCCATACTTCCATGCGATCATTAGTGTCAAGCACAACTGGTTTACGCCAGTTCTCTTTAGCTAAGGAGAGCGGGGTGAGGCCCTTGTCCACTGTGACTACATCTCGATGCATCTCTTATGAAATATTCCCTGAGACTGCATATCTCACGATTGTGGAGGGTCTTAGCATTTAAAAAGCCTCGACCTCCAAACTTTCGCGGGATATACAGCCTCATTACCGATGATCGTGGGTGATGCATTCGATTTGCAGTCAGCAGTGTACGTACCTTCCTATCCAGGGCGTCGAGTTCGGTCTGAGTCCATTTGAGTATGCCGAAAGAGTACATCAAAACCGGCATGACCCAACCGTTAAAGGCGCGCACCTTGTTTCCGCCTGTTAAAAGACTATTAAATACTTTTTTCAGGCGGCCAAAGAAGCGTTCCTTTAACGACTGCTTCATGTCAGCACCATTGATGCCCAACGCTTCCGACATACCCAAATACTTATAGGTTTCGGATGCGGAGAGGGCTCTAAGATTTATGGAATCCGAGAGTTGTATTCCGACGGATTCCACAATCTCCCCTCGCTTTACATGCATGACCGCACATGTGTCCACACCAAATTCCATCCTGATGGCGCTACTGACAGTTTCAGTTACTTTCAGTAGCTCCATCAGTTGCAAATTGTTGGGGGCAAAGAGTTTTAGGTCATCCATGTAGAGGAGGTGAGATATTACCTGACCACCTCTCCTCATCCGATAGCCTAGACCTGAATCCTCCAACAGTGTGCTTAGAGGATTCAAGGCTAAGCAGAACCAAAGCGGACTCAAACTATCACCCTGAAATATGCCTCGCTCGATCCTTATCGGTTCGTTATTCCTCTGGACATTTCGACATCCTGGATAGTGAAGGACCGTTCTCCATTGCCCCATACATTACTTCAGGAAGGTGCTCAGACTTTATACAACTCCAGCACCTTCACAAGCCATGTATGTGGCACCGAGTCATAGGCCTTCTTGTAATCTATCCAACATGTCGACAGATCCTTTCGAGAACGACGAACCTGTTGGCTAATGGCCATATCAATGAGGAGTAGCTCCTTAGTACCACGGGACCCGTTCCTACACCCATTTTGAGAAGGAGACATGATGGAATTGGTTTCTATATGTTTGTTAATTTTAGCTCTCAAAATGGATGTAAGAACTTTATAGACCGTCGGTAAACACGTGATCGGCCTATAATTTTTGGGTTCCGCAGTGCTACCTGATTTATGAAGCAGGTGGGTAACTCCTGTTGTTAGGAACTGGGGTAGTGAACCGGATTCCAAAGCCACCTGGTACTGAGCCGCCAAGCGATCGTGCGACCTACCGAACCATTTGATCCAGAAGTTGTGCAGTCCGTCCGGCCCTGGAGACTTCCAGTTGGGCAGCGGACGGACTGCACGAGTTACATCTTGGGGGCAGATGGAAATAGCCCCCATTTCTGGTATTGGATCGCAGGCTCGCTCGACTTCCCGAGCCCAATTACCTTCGGTGTGACTGACAGGCACCGACCAGATATTGCGCCAGAAAGAACACATGGCATCATCATCCGGCAGGCACGTGTCAGCCACACCTTGATCCGGTCGCTCCCAACCCCTATAAACCCACCTTTCATCACGCTGGAAGGTGCGATTCTGAGCGTATCGCTCCACTCGCCGCTTACACCTACGAATACGGTTCGCCCATGCATACACTTTCTGCTTCAGGAAGTCGATGCGCTCTGTGCCACAGGATATGTAGTCCTGAGGGCTGATATTAGTCCCTGTGAACGCGCGTCTCACAAAACGCATCACTCTAGGACGAGTATTGCCTTCCCTGAAGCAGATTAGTTTGCCGATGAGTGCTCTGGCCCCACCAATACGGCGTTCAATTCTGCACTGCCAAGCTGGTACGGCTGGTTTCGGTCGTGTAGCTCTAGAATCATTAGCAAATTTGACGTGAGCTACACGACATGCCGCTACAGCCGCGCAGTACAGAATCGAATGTGTATCGGTGAGGTCTACGCAGTCATCAAAATAATTTGACAACTGCGCATCCAGCGCCGCCACCAGTGCCCTATTTTTGTTATGCATGGGTAAACGAGGTAAGCGTGGTCTAAGTTCGGGCGATATGAACCGATATTCTCGAATCGCATCTTCCAAAGCACTCCTCAATTCATCATTGCACTGGGTACTTACGTTTGTAGCCCTATCATCACTCTCCTCGTCTGCTTGACTTATGTTAGACTGTGATAGTACTACCACAGTCTGCGACGGGGGGGCGATGACATGACTACTCTGCATTTCGTTTCGCAGGCGATCAAGTACAGTGTTATCCAACATATGATTACGTTGGATGACCCGCACCTGATCCGACAGTCGTTGTGGCGACACGTTGACAGCTGGCTCAAGCACCTGAAAAAGAGAGAGCATCCGAACACGGTACGCGGTCAGATTGCTTCCCCCCTCTGTAGCCCCATAGTATGAGCGCATGACGTTTTCGTTGATGGATCGCGTCCATCTCATGCGCTGCACACTTCCGCCGGGAGCTGGGACCCTATCAGAGGCCGGTGGGTCTCGAGGTCCTAAACCGTCCGGCGGCCGGTGTCCTCCACGTCGACGAGCAGGTGGTGGCGTCGTGGGCGGGGAGAAATACGCGTCCCTCGAGCTCGACGCAACTACCGCGGCCGGTGTCGTCACAGCGCTCACAGTGGGGCTGGATACCGGCGGCAGCGAGGCGGAGCTGAGCGACAAGTCCGGAGGTGGTGGGCGTGCTCGACGTGCGGCTGATCTTGTCAACATTTCTTCAGTTCCAAGTTTCCTATTTTGTTTGTTTTATCAGAGGTGACATGACAGATGTCACCTCCGATACGGCAGTTTTTGTTAAAAAAAAATACATATTGGTTTTATGGTCTCTTTAATTGTTTAAAAGTGGTTTTCTGGTTTTTGGTTTGCTTTAAAATTATAAACTATTGCAAAAATGAGTTGAAATTGTTTTCTTTGTTGATAATAAAGAAAAAAAAATTGGAAACGAGACGTTTCGTTGACACAGCGGTGTTGCCATTTATTATTGTTAACGTTTCAAAATAGAATAGTATTAGAAAAGGTTAAATTGTTATCAATTTAATTATTCGACTAATATTATTGTTCTGTGTTAGTCAATGGCTAAAATGGCTGTCAACCGACGGTAAACTCACTTAATTCGAGGGCGGTGACGAGAGAACTTAACGAACGGTTGACTCGTTTATGTGCTATAATTTGTAAATAAAAATAAATCTGTTCTAAAACGATTCTATTGGTTTTACTTTAAATTATTATTATTATTATCATTTATTTCAAGTATTTACCCATAGCAATGCTTATAACATCAGAATAAATAAGATTAGATTACATTATTAAAAATTAAAATTAAAAGACAATTACATACGTCACAATACGACAAACATACGACACACGACACGTACGACAATTATTCTATACCTACTTTAAAGCTACCATTGACTAGGTTTTTCTTTCATTGAC
Source organism: Griposia aprilina (assembly GCA_916610205.1). Lineage (NCBI taxonomy): Eukaryota > Metazoa > Arthropoda > Insecta > Lepidoptera > Noctuidae > Griposia > Griposia aprilina. Next base: position 178,352 of record OU744293.1, on the reverse strand, counting down.
TTGAATGTGCTCTGGCGGCTGAGAGTATGTCATGCTTACTCAAATGTCTCGCTGCTGGTGGCATGTGTGTGTTGGATCATTAAGTTCCCTTCAAAATGGTTGAGCTGAATGGTGTAGGTCCATGCGTCATGTTCGTGAACGGGAGCCGTCAGTAGGGACTGGTCATTTCTTAGCTGCCACGGCTTACTTTAATTGTTTTTGTCTTTTTATTACGGACGCTTTTAACGTTCTGCATCGTTCTCACATGCATAATTTCAACATGAACGATGTAACCAATATTTTGTAACCATATTTTGATTTAAAAGAGTGCCCATGGAGTTTCTTGCCCGTTCTTCTCCATAGGTACCTACTACGCTTTGGAATGGGCAACTAGCTTCATCTTTCTGACTGACCGACCCCTTGACAATTCAGAAGTGCCTGTGTGGTTTATTTGAAATAAATGCTTTGAGTTTGAGTTTGATGTATGTACTTTAGATAATCTGAAAAATGGTTGATCTATTTTATCTTTATTTCTAGTATTAAAATTATGTCTATCTCTGTTTTTTTAAACAGATGTAGATTTTTTCTTACATGCATACATAATACATATATTATATATATATATATAAAAGGAGAAACTGACTGCCTGACTGACATATCAACGCACAGCCGAAACTACTGGGTCTAGGATCGTGAAATTTTGCACACGGCTTCCTTTTATAATGTAGGGGAGCACTAAGAAGGCGTTTTTGGAAATTTTCGACCTATAAGGAGTTGAAAAGGGGGGGGTTTTGATTGTGTAGCCACACAGCACATTACCACGTTTTGACATATTGACATCTGTTAAAGAAACATGGAAGCAAACAGCCCTGAGAAGAACTGACACCACGTTTTGACATCGTTAAAGAAACAGGAGCATCAGGACTGCAGATGACACACGCCGTCGTATTCTCCAGGAACACCAGGATTGTCCAGCTTCGTTTCGCGCCATCTTCTATCACCGCGCAAGTTCACTACAAAGATCTTCACACAACGGTGGCCGCCTTGAAATGGAAGCGCGAATTGCTAGGCACTCATATTTATGCCTTCGGCGCGCACGCCACGCCGCGCTCATGAACACACAGGCGACACCGTGCGGAAACCTTTAGACAACAGCGCGCTCCGCTGTGATTGGTTATAAATGCTCTATTTTTATTCGCTATATTTTTTGTAAGTGTTAGATTTAATTAATGTACATGATTTTATTGGCTAGGACAAATATTGTAAATACTATTTAAGACGCGGGATTTTTACAAAATATACGAATCAATATATTCATACACCAACGAGTATTTTCTTCAGCCTTCTGATATCTCAGCAAGTACCATCAGTCTCTAAAGTGATGACCCCGTGCCTAGAACACAGTGAAGAAACCTCAAGCTCAGCCAGCAACGCCAAAAAAAAAAATTCAAGATGTCGAATCCCTGCCAAACGGAAGAACAATCCAGCTCATCATCGCACCCAGTACCGAAGGCGGAAGCTGCCGGCATATCTCTCACCTTGCGCATTCCACCTTTCTGGCGCGATCGACCACGGCTCTGGTTCATCAGCTTCGAAGCAGCAACTAACGACCTCAAGAAAAGCCAAAGCCAGCTCGCCCAGATGGTCATTGCACAGCTCGAGCGACAAGATATCGACCAGATCACGGGCCTACTGTACAACCCACCAGAGACTGACCAATACAAGGTCATCAAAGAAAGGGCGACAAGATATCGACCAGATCACGGACCTACTGTACAACCCACCAGAGACTGACCAATACAAGGTCATCAAAGAAAGGCTCATATCCGCCTACGAGGAATCTGACAGTCGCCAGTTCCAAAAACTGCTGTCCGAGATGGAACTCGGAGACCAGAAGCCGACGCAGCTTCTACGACGCATGCGCAACCTCGCCACAGACAAAATTCCTGAATCCACTCTGCGACTTATGTGGACCAATCACCTCCCACCACACGTCCGCTCAGTCCTTGCAGTCACCGAAACGTTCAGCACCAAGACTGCACTCGACGAACTCGCGCTACTCGCCGACAAGATAATGGAGCAGACAGCAGCAACAGAAGTCGCAACCGTGCATGCACCTGCACCACCAGCACCATCCGCACCGCAAGCAGATACTCAGTACCTTATTAGCGAAATAAGGAAAATATCGCTTGAAATAGCCGAGTTAAAATCAAGACCTTATAACAACAACAACTATCGCCACCGACGTCACTCATCTCGTAACCGCAGCACATCACGAACACGTAGTCGAGAAACTACGCCATCACCATTCTGCTATTATCACCGCCGTTTCAAAGAACAAGCTAGACGCTGTACATCGCCTTGCTCATTCAAGAAGCAAAACTCGGAAAACTAGACGGAACGTTGGCAATGGCGGACACTGGCGTTCAAGAAAAGTCCCACCACCTATACATCACTGACAAAAACTCGAAGCTATCCTTCTTAATCGACACTGGAGCAAAGATATCCGTGCTACCAAGAAGAAAGGGACAAATACCAAAGCCAACACCATTCCAGCTATACGCAGCGAACAACACAACTATAGCTACGTATGGCGAGAAAACATTAACACTCGATCTAAATCTACGCCGGCCGTACTTGTGGAAATTCATCGTAGCTGACGTCACAAAACCTATACTCGGAGCCGATTTCCTCAAGCATCACCAACTCATCGTCGACTAACAGAATCGAAGATTAATCGACGGTGTGACGAACTTAAAAGTCAACGCCCCAGTACGAGTATCGAACGTGCCTACCGTACGCAGCATCGACATGTCGCAGTCATACCACGACATATTAGCCCAGTATCCCTGCATAACAAGATTGACATCAATGCAACTAAACTCCGATATACTCGTACACGTGCAATATTTTATCGAAACTACAGGACCACCGATACACAGCCGAGCCCGACCGATCCCACCACACCGTTACGAAACAGTGAAGAGAGAATTTGAAAATATGATCGAACAAGGATTATGCCGACCTAGCAAAAGCCCATGGTCATCACCTCTACACATCGTTCCCAAGAAGAATGGCGATATTAGAGTTTGTGGTGAGTATCGCAGACTCAATTCAATCACCATACCAGATCGCTATCCCGTCCCACGCATCAAAGACTTCACTCATCACCTATCCGGAAAAACTATCTTCTCAACAATTGATTTCAACCGGGCATACCAACAACTGTGCGTAAGAGAAGAAGACATCGAGAAGACAGCCATAATAACTCCGATGGGATTATTCGAATTTCCACGTATGTGCCCTGGTTTGAAGAACGCGGGACAAACGTTTCAACGTTATATCCATGAAGTACTACGGGGATTAGATTTTGTCTTCCCATTCATCGACGACTTGTTATTGGCATCAGAAAATGAAGACCAACACCGAGAACACCTCCAAATCGTACTGAAGCGATTAGAAGAAAATGGCATCCCCATCAACCCCGCCAAATGTAACCTAGGCAAATCAGAGGTCCAGTTCCTTGGTTACACCGTAGCAAAAGAAGGTATCAAACCACCCCAACACAAAATCCAAGCAATCACCGATTACCCTCAACCGACTACAATCGAAGAATTAAAAAGATTTCTGGGTATGATCAACTTCTATCGCGATCATATACCCAACGCCGCAGTACTACAGGCACCACTTAATTCATACCTACATAACGTAAAGAAGCGAGACAAAACTCAGATAACATGGACCGACGAAGCAACTCAAGCGTTCCAGCAATGTAAAGCCAGCATCATAAAAGCAGCTTTACTCGCTCACCCATCACATCATGCAACACTTGCTTTATTCTGCGACGCATCCGACAACTCAGCTGGCGCCGTCCTACAACAATACATTGACGAAACATGGCATCCGCTCGGATATTATTCCAAGAAATTCAATGACGCGCAAAAGAAGTATTCTACCTACGACCGAGAGCTACTCGCAATCTACATGGCAGTCAAACACTTCCGCAAGACATTCGAAGGACGCCACCTTATTATATTTACGGATCACAAGCCATTAACATTCGTAACGACAAAAGCGCAATCGAATACAGAAACACCGAGACGAATTCACCACAGACATACGTCACGTGAGCGGTAAACAAAACATCGTCGCCGACACACTCAGCCGCATAGAAACCATATCATGCCCAACTGCGATAAACTTCAAGGACATAGCCAGCACACAAGAAAAGGACAGCAATATCGAACAATTATTGCAAGAAAACAACGTCAACCTCAAGAAAATAATAATACCTAACACAGACGTCGAGTTATACTGCGAAACATCTACGCCGTATATACGTCCGTACATACCAGAGGAACACAGACAAGAAGTTTTTAACAGCGTCCACAACATCAGTCATCCTGGTGTGCGTACGACTCGCAAACTTGCAACACAAAACTACTTCTGGCCATCAATGAACGCAGACATCAGCCGTTGGACTCGAACCTGTATACAGTGTCAGAAAAGCAAGATACAACGTCACACATTCTCGAACATCTCATCTTTCCCACAATGCGATCGCTTTCAACACGTACACGTCGACATTGTTGGACCACTACCTACAACAGTTCAAGGACATCGTTACCTAGTAACAATGATTGACCGATTAACGAAGTGGCCTGAAGCAATCCCAACCGACGAAATATCAGCTGTTCGAATAGCCGATATCGTCTATCAACATTGGATATCAAGATTTGGATGCCCGACCCCACTAACAAGCGACCAAGGTCGCCAGTTCGAGAGTCAGCTATTTCAAAACCTAATGAAACAAATGGGAATCAAGAAGAATCGCACCACACCGTATCAACCTCAAAGCAAAGGGATGGTCGAACGATGGCATCGCTCGCTCAAAACATCGTTACGAGCGAAACTATCCGACGCAAGTACATGGATCAACGAGCTACCTACAGTGTTACTTGGTCTACGAGCCGCACTGCGCACCGACACCGGTGTGAGCGCCGACGAACTGACTTACACACCTACAATGGACTATACATACGTCGAAAAACTGCGTGACATCATTAATGTAAACAAACCGCAAGCCGACACCGAGCATCATAGCAACAATAAACGCGTATTCGTGCATCAAGACTTACTCAAATGCAGTCACGTGTTTATCAGAACCGATGCAGTCAAGAAACCACTCCAAGCTCCGTATGAAGGTCCGTATCGTATTATAAACCGGACAGAAAAGGTGTACACGATTCAGCTACCGAATCGACAAGCCAACATCTCGATCGATCGATTGAAGCCTGCATACGTCATAGCTGAGAATACCAATACCTTACCTCCAAGCAAGATTACGATTACCCATACCTTACCTCCAAGCAAAATTACCATTACCAATACCGAGCAATCCAAGGCCAGTACCTCACCAACCAAGCAACAAGAACGAGTACCTACGGTCAACGTGACGTCGCCGCCCGTTAAGCAACAAGACAACACGCTCGGGCCGCGTCATCAAGCTGCCGGTACGCTTCGCTTGAAGGGGAGTACTGTAGCCACACAGAACATTACCACGTTTTGACATGTTGACATCTGTTAAAGAAACATGGAAGCAAACAGCCCTGAGAAGAACTGACACCACGTTTTGACATCGTTAAAGAAACCGGAGTATCAGGACTGCAGATGACACACGCCGTCGTATTCTCCAGGAACACTAGGATTGTCCAGCTTCGTTTCGCGCCATCTTCTATCACCGCGCAAGTTCACTACAAAGATGGCAAGTTCACACAACGATGGCCGCCTTGAAATGGAAGCGCGAATTGCTAGGCACTCATATTTATGCCTTCGGCGCGCACGCCACGCCGCGCTCATGAACACACAGGCGACACCGTGCGGAAACCTTTAGACAACAGCGCGCTGCGCTGTGATTGGTTATAAATGCTCTATTTTTATTCGCTATATTTTTTGTACGTGTTAGATTTAATTAATGTACATGTTTTTATTGGCTAGGACAAATATTGTAAATACTATTTAAGACGCGGGATTTTTACAAAATATACGAATCAATATTCATACACCAACCAGTATTTTCTTCAGCCTTCTGATATCTCAGCAAGTACCAACAGTCTCTAAAATTGTATGAAAAATCTTATTTCTTGAGTTTATAAACTTGAAAATTGGCACGAATACTTATCTGAGTAAATTACTCGTATTAAGTTTGTCATTTTTGTTTTTCTAAACTACCCCTTCAAGGGAGATTGGGGGAAGGGAGTTTATATCGAAAATTTTATCGCGCAGTCCGTTTAACTCGAACCTCGGTATTTATACGTAAGACCAAAATAAAGAATAAAGTCTATCAGGGTTTTGCGAAAATATACCTCTAACGGGGTAGGCAATTTTACAGGGGAGAATTTCCGTGCGCCGGATTCACGTCGACCGCCATCTTTTTTCACTTTGCCGGCGATACTCTATCATGTTAGACACAGAACTATAATTGCACAATATTTGTAACAGTGAAATTCTTTTAAATACAATAATTCAAATAATCAATCACGTATCGTTATTGGAGAGACCCGCAGCCGTGCCCTAATGCAAGAAGTATCAACACTGAGTATTAATACTTTTGACAGAAAAGAAACGATGATAACTTTTGGGTCTTTCTCACCGGTCAAAAAGGGGTACCTAATAATTTTTTAAGGGGAGGATTTTACTACGTGGCTTGATTAACTAAAAAAAATGGTACAAATAAAATATTTAAGTCAAGTTTTGGAAACATCCCAACCGATTTATCAAAATTCCACACCTGTGGGGGTGAAAAGACGGGATACAGCTAATATGAAAAATCTTATTCCTTTGGTTATTAAATTTGAAATTTGGCAATATTTGCCTCAGTAAATAATAAAGATTGTCACTTTAAGTTAAAATAAACCCCTCACCGAAGATTTGGGCGGGTGACAAAGTTAATACTTACCTAAGTAAGGAAACAATTTAACGTGCTTTTGGATTAACTCGAATCTCGGCACTATACTTAAATGAAAAAAGCATATGTATTAGGGTTTTTTAAAAATCAACTCCTAACGGGGTGGAAAAGGGTAACAAAGTTTGAATTTTACTGCATGCTTCAAGTAACTCGAAAATCGATATAAATAATGTTAAATCATACAATGGAAACACACGAAACGCTTTTTTTAAAACAAGCCTTGTCGTGGTGAAAAGGGAGGACACTGTTTATTTGAAAAATCTTTAAGTTCTACTGATCTATTAACTTAACTATTACTTATTAATATATTAAAGCTAAAGAGTTTGTTTTTTTTGTTTGAACGCGCTAATCTCTGGAACTACAAGTCGGATTTGAAAAGTTATTTTTGCATTTGATAGCCAAATTCTTGAGGAAGGTTATACATGTTGGCTAGCTTATATGCTGGATTTTACTGCTTCATTCCAGTAACTTGAAAATGGAGATAAATAATAATCTTTCAGTTCTATTCAATAGAAACGAACCAAACGCTTAAAAATAAGGCCTGTCGTGGTGAAAACGGAAGACAGTTTATTTGAAAATTCTTATGCCTTTGATTTATAAACTGAAACATTGACCTGAATACTTATTAAATTACTTGACCGTCACTGGAAGCTTTAAATTGAGAGAGCATATCCGTTTCCGTCGATTTCTTAACATTTTTAGTACTGGTTTAACCTACTTAGTGGCGCCACCTGGTGGTTGCTTGCCATTTTAGTTTCGTAAAATGTTACGAGCAACTTTTTGTTCATTGGCGTTTCGTTCTCCGTCGAAGCAAATTCTGCGCATCGGTACACGGCCGATGCCAAAACATTACACTATATTTTCTAAATTCGAATATTATATTCTTCATAGTAAAGTACGTGATCATACTTTTAACGGTTTTTTCCGTTCGGATCACAATCTTTCAAATATACTAGAAGTAAATTCAATATTTCATTGGAATATTTAAAAAATATAGTGCTGTTTTATGGCGAGTTATTTTTTTTTTAAGAAAAACTGTAAGTACCCTACTTTGTAAAAATAAGTGATCAATACTTGGAACGGTTTTTTCCGTTCGGATCACTGCTTAGATTGATTATTTATCAATTATTTTTAATATATTTTGTGTGCTAAGAATTTTATTGTGAGTCAAGAAGGGTTTTTATTTGATACGGTCTATTTAACGTACCTTTTATTACGATAATGGATGACCACGTAAATGTTTCGGCTGCCGAGCCACAAGCTGTGGCCGGCCCGAGTGGAAAGACCCGGAAAAGGAACTTTAGCTGCTCTAGTAGCAGCACCACGAGCAGCAGTTCTTCAAGCTCGTCTTCTCGAAAACGGGGCAAGCGGTCGCACCGCGCACGCCACAGGAAGAATAAGCGCGCCCAACAGTCTAACCCGACATTAGACAGGCTTATAAAGGAAGTCAGTGAGCTACGCCAACAAGTTTTTGCAAATAATATGCATACTGCTTGCCATGATGGGGTATCAGTTTGTTCTGGGGTCAGTGGGGAACTATATGACCAGCATAATATTGACGAACAGTGCCCTGACGTTGAAGGTCATAATGTAAATTTAGATTTCACTTTTGATATCGAGACAAAGCTTAAGGAACCATCAGTTCCGAAAAATCCTGATAGTTTTTTAAAAATGCTACTAGACGTCCAACGCTTAGGTAGCACATCTTGGTCTGAGGTAAGGTATTCTGATACCCAAAAGCTCTACAATCACACCCCAGGTTTCGTAAACTTAGATACAAACGAAGAGATAAAAATGTATGATACCTTACGTCACTTGGCACATGCTGATAAATCATATGCAGCAATTACTTTTTGCATCCTAAAACAAAAAGAGTCATTACAAGAAGCTATTCGTAATCTCTTTTTGTGGGCTAAAGATACAGTAGTAAATTTTGATAATTTAAACGGGAAGGTTGAAGAATTATTTCAAAAAGGTGATTTGCATAGAATCTCTTCAGACCTGTTACAATTAGTTTGTGGCCATCGAGCCGAAAGTATAGAAATGCGGCGAGAGACAATTACTAGTCAAATTCGAGATCCATTAGTTAAAGCATCTTTGAATAGAATTCCCCCATCATCTACCTATTTATTTAGTCCCGAGTCTTTCACAACAGCATTAGAAAAGGCCGGCGGGGTACGCAAAGCTTTTTGGCCTCCAAAAACTGATTCACATACTAGATCTAATCAAGCTAACCGCCGCCCCTCGCGGGGGCAAGGCGTGCATAAACCAGTAGTTTCATCGCGTGAAGCTCAATACTTTTGCCATGAACCAGGCATGTCGATGCACACGCATGCATATGACAACTCACCCTCGCGGGGTGGATGTTTTCGCTCCAATTACAAAAACAAGGGTCAGAGTCAACCATCCTTACAATCCAATCAATATACCAACAGTAGAGGTTCATTTCACAACCGAGGCTCGCGGCCCGATCGTGGAAGTTACCGAGGTCGAGGACGTTCAAACCCTCAAAAAAGCTCTCGAGCGAACCAACAACGATACAAGCAATGACTCGAATCGTTTTCGAGCAGGTCAGTTAGCGCACTATCACTCGAAATGGAAGGAAATGGGGGCACCAGAAATTGTTCTAAAATTAATTCAAGGCTATCGCATACCATTTACCCAGAAGTCTCCTCTGATATACCCAAATGTAACCAATGGTCCCTTTCAAACACCTGTCTCAAAAGAAATGTCTGCAATAATAAACAATATGAAAACTCAGGGCATTCTAAAAGTGGTTCAACTCTCACCGAGTTTCATTTCCCCTCTATTTTTGATACCAAAATCAGACGGATCAGCCCGTCCCATATTCAACCTAAAAGCGTTAAACGAATTTGTAAAGATCGAACCATTTCACTTAATAAACATGTATCGCATCCCGGACTTTCTGCAACCAAAAGACTGGATGTGCAAAGGGGACCTATCACAGGCATATTTCCACCTAAACATTTCGAAGTCACACAGGCGCTTCCTTCGCCTTGTATACAACCAGGAATTGTTAGAAATGACCTGCCTTCCCTTCGGTTTGAGTACTGCACCCAAAACCTTTTCAATACTAACGAATTGGGTTGCCCAAATATTACGAGAACGCTGGAACATCCGAATCATCGTATATCTCGACGACTACTTAATCAAATATACATGTTCTTCAAGATCATATCAAGCTCACATTAGACACATTACAAAATCTTGGTTGGCAAGTAAATTTCGAGAAATCTGTTCTTTGTCCTCAAAAGACTATGACATATTTAGGAATATTGTGGAGTCCGTGGGACAATTTAAAATCCCTGCCAAAAGAAAAGACTTTTTCATTAGTAAAAAAAATTGAGTCAAGTTCTCGAGCGACGAATAATAACTCTAAAAGAATTACAGAGAATAATAGGAGTCCTGAACTTCGCCAGTTATGTTGTTCCTCGAGGCCGGCTCAATCACCGCCAATTATTAATGTTCATGAACTCGCTACCAGACCTTTTATCAAAATCCTACCCACTACCACAAAATGTTCGCAAGGAACTGGAATGGTGGACTCTGAATTGTCAGTCATCAACACCTCTACATTACCCTCCACCAGTGAACTTCCTGACAACAGATGCAACAAACCAGGGTTGGGGACCACAACTGAACAATCTGGCTGTTTCGGGCAGTTGGTCGCAACAGGAACAGACACTGCACTGCAATCAAAAAGAAATGTTAGCCATATTTCGCGCCCTTCGAGAAAACGCTCACCTGCTCTGCAACAGCTCGATCCTGATACAATGCGACAACAGGACTGCTGTCAGCTATTTAAGGAACGAAGGAGGTACGAAATCATTACCCCTAATAGAACTAACCTATCAAATTCTCAATTTACTGGACCAATTTCAAATACACTTCAGCATACACCATCTCCCAGGCAAGTACAACAATCATGCCGATCACTTGTCACGCTTTCGCCAACCTCCGGAATGGCACCTAATGCCAGCCTGTACGGAAATAGTGTTTGCAAAGTGGGGAACCCCAATAATAGATTTGTTTGCCTCAGCGACAACTCACGTAGTTTACAATTATGTATCCAGAGACCTAAGAGACCGACAAGCACTATTTCACGATGCATTCAGTGTCCCATGGAACTATCCACTCGCATGGGTGTTCCCACCTCCGTTCTTAATCCCAAAAGTCCTAACACACCTCAATCAATCAATGGGAATATTTTTAATAGTAGTACCTCGATGGGAGAAGGTATTTTGGCGTGCAGACCTCAAAATCCGAGCGCTAGCACCACCTCTAACTCTGAAAAACTTACAGACGCACCTGGTCGACACATCGACGGGACTTCCACCACAACAAGTGGACAAAATCGTCCTCGAAGTCTGGAAATGTGGGGGTGGTCCGAGGCGGTAGAAACAGGGACCGCTGAACAACAGTTATTGCTCAAAAAATCCTGGCGTAAGTCTACCTTGAAAACATACGAGGTGGCTTGGAAACGTTGGACTTCCTGGTCTATATCTAAAAACATTGACACGAATAATCCTACAGGTACCCAATTAGCCCAATTTTTATCTGATTTGCATCTAATTAATAAATTATCATATAATACAATTCTTTTACATAAATCTGTCGTTTCCACCTTGTGTAATGTTGAAAGATCAAGTCAATTAAGTTCACATGTTCTTGTAAAACATATTCTAAAATCAATTGCTCTGGAAAATCCTAAGTCTTCTAAGCCACCAATTTGGGATGTTAGTAAATTAATTACCTTTCTAAGCAATTACACTGTAGACATAGACAATCCTTTTCAAATATCACGCCATACTGCAACTATATTACTGCTTTGCTCAGGTAGACGCGTACATGACATAACGCTGCTTAGAGTTGATCCTGACCATTATATTAAATCAGATGATAGTGTAATATTATGGCCTCAATTTGGTTCGAAAACAGATTGCAGTAATCACAGACAGTCCAGCTGGAAACTTCTTGTTAATCCCAACAATTGTAACCTAGATCCTATATTCTGGATAGATAAAACTACACAAATATTAAATGAAAGACGTAATGCTGCAAAATCATTTAATTTGTTTATTACAGTTAGAGGTGGGCCGAAGCCCGCTTCACGCACCGTCATCGCAGGCTGGGTAAAAACCCTATTCAATGAAGCTGGCATCGCAGCAACTCCAGGAAGTATACGATCTGCAGTAGCCTCTAAAAGTTTGCTAGAAAATCATCCCCTTGACGAAATCCTATCTCGAGGAAATTGGCAATCGGCTAATACATTCCAGAAATTCTACAGAAGAGAAGTCATAAGAAGTGTTGATTCAAATCTAAATCTTACACAATTGTTTAATCCGATTAATTAACTCTGAATATGAACTATAATTTGTTTCTGTGTACTTCGTGATTAGACCTTTTTACATGTGTAATAAATATATTTTCTGATTTAATTTGTGTTTAAAACTAAAATTTTCCTCACATTGGCGTTATCATATTAGTGGCGACACCAGGCGATAACAAACAGGTCTCAATTTAAAGCTTCCAGTGACGGTCAAGTAATTTAATAGAAGCGTTTTACCTGAAATAAAACGCATATTAAAATACTTACCTCACTGGAAGCTTTAAGTTTACTTCTGCCTGGTTATATTGAGCCAATGAACAAAAAGTTGCTCGTTACATTTTACGAAACTAAAATGGCAAGCAACCACCAGGTGGCGCCACTAAGTAGGTTAAACCAGTACTAAAAATGTTAAGAAATCGACGGAAACGGATATGCTCTCTCAATTTAAAGCTTCCAGTGAGGTAAGTATTTTAATATGCGTTTTATTTCAGGTAAAACGCTTCTATTTTATCTAAATAACTGATAAAGATCGTAAACATACATTTTCGTAAACTACATTTCAAGGAGAGTGGAGGGGGTATTAACATTTTTAGAGGAAAGTACGAAATCCACGCGGACGAAGTCGCGGGCAAAGTGCTAGTATTTTCATAAATGAATTGGCAAGGTACCGTCATAATATTAATTTTTTAAATAGTTCCCTAAGAGATTCGCGGCGACGTAGATTGTAAATGGCCCTGACAGCTCTTTTTTGCAAAATTAAAATGGATACTATGTCAGTACCCCGAGCTCACCGCAACATGCCATATGACATAATGCTGTGGAAGTAGCTAAAATAGACCAAACGCGTTGTTTCTACATCTGTTAACTGTCTTTTCTTTCTAACGGCATAAGCAGCCGAGCTTAGCCGCCCCACAAGAGATGATAAATGGGGTCCCCATTGTATTTTCTCGTATAGCGTGATTCCTAGGAAAACCGTCTGATTATTAAATTCTAGTTTTTCTCCATTCAATATGATGACTTCAATCATTAGGTAATTTAAATCTAATATATTTAGTTTTTATTTTATTTAGTAGAAAATTATTTACCATAAACCAATCTTGGACCTGAACGTTGTCAAGATTATGTGACTGTTGGTCTATTTTAAAGATCAATGATGTGTCATCTGCGAATAACACCATCTTCGGTTGATTTTGAAGTAATTGGGGTAAATCATCAATGTAAACTAAAAAGAGGAATGGACCCAATATCTAACCTTGAGGAACGCCCATTGTCATTTCAAACCCTAATGAGTTCATGTCGTTTACTTGAACCTTAACCAATCTATCTTTCAGTTAGGATCTAAGTAAATCAACAGCTGTATTCCTAATCCCATAGTGCTCTAGTTTCAGCAGAAGTGTCTCATGGTTTAGCAATCGAACGCTTTAGAGAGGTCGCAAAAGATTCCAATGGCATCTTGTGCTTCTTACCAGGCGTTAAAAATGTTCTTTATTAGGGTGACACCAGCGTCAGTGGTACAACGCCCTTTGGTGAAACCGTACTGTCGTTCATGAAAGATGGAATTTTTATTAAAGTGACGTAACATTTGATTGAGCATGAACTTTTCAAACACCTTACTGAGAACTGGCAGAATTGACACAGACCTATAATTGTTGGGTTCTTTACTATTACCGGATTTGAACAATGGAACTACTTCACTGTGTTTCATGAGATCCGGAAAGACTCCTTGGTCTACACTGTTGTTAATTATGAAAGCTAAATAGGGCGCAATGGTTTCGATGCGAGACCTACAGACTTTTACAGACATTCCCCAGAGATCTTCTGTTGGTTTAATTTTAAGATCTTTAAAAGCTTTTCTAACAGCTTGGGGGTTAATATGCTGTAACCTAACTCCAAAGGGCATGCCTTTACATTATTTTTAAGTAAGGCAGCAGAAAGCGCGGGTGAGGAATTTAATGCTTCAGTAGTTTTATCTAATTAGATAAAAGGCAAAAGTGATTGACTGATGTATCAACGCACAGGCCAAACCTTTACGGTTTTAGACATTTATTTTCTCAAAAGATTTACAGTGGGTTGCCATATTAATAGGGACAGTCACGAATTATTTTTATTTGTGAAGTATGAGTCTTAAATTAATTAGAAAAACATTTTTTTAATGAGGAAAGCTTTAATTACATAAAACAGTTATTAACGAAGTAAAATAAGAATAAAAAAATAATTAAAAATAATAATTAAGTACATAAATAGGCGAAAATAAATGTTACTTAGTAGGGATTAGTACTTAGTGACATTTCCTTTCGCCTCCATTAGTGCTTCTATACGCCTGGGCATGCTTTCTATGCACTGTTTGGCACTTTATTTTATCTTAGGGTTGTGATGCCAAACATTAATGAGCTTTTCTATCAACCTGACCTTGGTGGTTATCATTTCTTTTGCTATTTCGGCCTTGGTAATCTCCCATAAATTTTCTATGGGGTTCATGTCAGGAGAATTACCAGGCCAAGGTAAAACTGGAATGGTATGGTCTGCTAAGAACTTGGTAACGCTTCTGGCTTTATGGCATGGCGCTGAATCATGCATAAACATAAATTCCTCACCATCAGGGAACCATTCTTCAAGTGTTGGTAACAGGCGAGTTTGTAAAACTTGTTTGTACTGGTCTTGTTTCATGGTTCCCTGGTGCAGGCGCCCAACCCCCTTGGCGCTTATTACAGACCACACCATTATTTTAACAGGGTGTTTTACCCTTTCCACGATGCAGTCGGGGTGGTATTTTTCTCCTGGGCGTCGCCTGACGAAGCTGCTCTTGTCGGCTAGAATCTCGAATGGTGACTCATCCGAGAATCATACCTGAAAAAAATAAAGATAGTTGTTTATTATGTTATTTTTTTTTATATAGTAAAATATACCAGTAATAATGCAAACTGACCTTATTCCAGTCCTCAACCGTCTTTTGGCGGTGTTCCCGAGCCCAGGCAAGGCGTTTCCTCTTCATTGCATCAGTCAACCGTGGTTTTTTCACAGGACGATGACCTGTCAAGCCTTCCTCTGCCAATCTGCGCTGCACTGTTCTCTTGGAAACTGGTATTCCTGACTCATGGACTAACTGAGTTAACAGTCCAGCACTTCTTTTTCTGTTTTGCAAACAGATGTCTCTAATTTTCCTATCCGAACGTGGGGTAGTAATGCGTTTTCTGCCGCAGTTGCCTTTTTTCTTAGGCGAAATTGACTAATTAAGGTCCAATTATTTTTTTATTTTATTGACTGCCGACTTAGAAACACCAGCAATGTTTGCTATTGTCCTTTGGGAATGGCTGGTATGCTGGAGTAAGGTTTTTATTTCAGATGTTTTTTTTTTTGGAGTCAAATTGCAACCCCCACCCATACAGTAAGATAAAAAAATTAAAAAAAATATATTTTTACCATAATATGATAAATAATTTAATTTTATAATAACATAATAACAATACTTACATTTTATCAAAATTTTGTACCACAAATATAAAAATAACTTTGTTAAAATATTCAAATTCGTCTTTCACTGATTAGCGTCTAAAGTGCACTACGGCTCTCACGTAACTTAAATATTTGTAGAAAATAAAATATACCCTTAAATCTCAAGATCCACTTCAAGTTTGAGATACAGACACATGACGAAAATAAATAACACATTTCTGGAACCCTTGTACCACTTAAAACTGCAGTCAAGTGCACCCAAAGTAAGAAATTGATAAAAAATGTGACTGTCCCTAATAATTTGGCAACCCATGTACACAATCACTTACAGAGAAAATACAATATTTACTTAACACTACTTATTGCCGATTGGCGTAGCGGGTTAGTACTATAACAAAATTACATTAGGATTTCTTAGCAGTTTTAGAAAAATGTAAGTTTTGTAAAAATGTTTACACGAAACTAAGTGCACGACGTCGTTTGCGTACCGCCACTGCGGGTAGATGTGTATGATTTGATTTGAGGGATACAATACAATACATGTTTACTAAGGCCTATGACACAGTGATTGTTTCACTGCGTTTAAAGTAGGTACTTAGTTGGTTGCTATTATTATGTTTATCAATATATATTTTAAGCTTGTTATTGTTATTTTATGGTATATAGCTGCATAGAATTTATTTATTATAACTACTTGAGTTTGTTTATGTATTAATCTACTATACAGGGTGCAATTGAAGTTATGGGCAATATTGTAAACTAAGACACTACTCATTATACTATTTGCATTAGGGCTACTATTACGCAAATCAAAAATATTATTAATGCAAGTATGGAAAACCTTAAAAATGAAGTAAGTCATATTGCAAAAGGCTATTATTGCAAATAAACACTAAACATAATAAAAATAAAATACTTCATGAACGTCAATAAATCTTGAAGTATCAAAATATGAAAGCGCAGTACAGAGCGGAAAGAAAAGTAGGTAAACAAACATCAAAATACTACCTAATAGCTATAACAGGTTCATTGCGGCCGGCCGGCTGGCACGCGACATCAAAGAATAGGCTAAGCCGCCGCCCGGCCGCCCCGCACTCTCTCCGTCCCGCTCTCCCTCACTCGCAAAAGTACGAATATCACCCCCGCGCGAGGGTGGCCTCCCAAACCAGTGTCATAACGACTGCACAGGTGCGTTGACGCATGATATTGATTTACGATTGATCCGGACGTAAATCGCCGCACGCGCCTCACTCTTCTTACCCTTGCGGGCTTGGATTGCAGTGCATTAAGTGTTAGTGGACTAATTGTGAACCGCGATGCCTCGACCGCGTAATGTGCAGGCTAGGTACACAAACCAACAATACCTACAAATGGTTCTACTTTACAATGGCACAAGTTTATTACGAGCTCGTGAAATGTTCCATCGCCGCTACCCGAACGTCCCTATTCCTTCTCGGGGTCTCATTTTAAGAACGACGCAGAACCTGTTGGATTATTCGTCTTTTCACGTGCCAGCGCATGCACAAACGCGTGGAAGAGCGCCTGTTTATCCTATTTCGCTTTACCGACAAATAAGAAGGTTTTTCAAAACAATCCACAAGCTAGCACCCGACAAGCGGCGCGACGCTTTGGTGTTAGCCACTATTATGTTTGGAAACTGTTAAACAGTTCTGGCCCATTTCACTTTCAAAAGGTGCAAGAATTAACATTGGCGGATTACACACCCCGGCGAGAGTTTTGTAACTGGCATTTAAAAAATTTAAATAATAATATTTTGTGGACTGATGAAGCCACGTTCACCAGAATCGGACTATTCAACAGTCGTAACGAACATTAGTGGAGTGGACGTGGACGCAACCCCCATGTAACACGCCGTGACGGTTTTCAACATCGATTTTCTGTAAATGTCTGGGCAGGCATTTTAAACGAAATGATAATCGGACCATACTTCATTGAAGGAAGTCTAACCGGAACAAACTACTTACAGTTGTTGAATTTTTTTCAAATAACGTTAGTTCTTTTTATTCTCAAAGTTGTGGATTAGTTTTGATTCATTTATAATTTTTGTTTCAGGTTCCGGAACCACAAACGATGGAAACACAGCGAGGATTTTTTTTGGTAATCCTGCCAATACTGCAGCTATTACAGGCTTGGATCCTAGTTTGATCCAAAGATTTGCAACACTTTTGCATGTGATGGCCTGTGGGGAGCCCATAAATGTTGAGGCGTTTAAAAACTTTGCGGAAAGGCGAAAGTTTGTGAGTGTGTGGGTAAGTAAGTAAGTATAAGTAAAATTTTATTTGTTTAAACATGGTGTACATGATATATTGCATGCAAGATAATAATAGATACAGAAAAGTTCTAACATGTTCAGCCGCATAAAGTGGCGTACAAATTGGTAGGAAGAGATGGTGCATACACACACCGCTGGTGTACATTATCGCTTCTCGCCACTCGGCGAGGAATTTTGGAAGCTTTTGGAGAGAAACGAAAAGGTTGAATCCTGAGTCGAGTCTCCCTTCGAGTGTTGGGGGCAAAAGTGACTTGGTCGATATTGCTAACTTATTCCGACAGCGTTTCAAAATTGATCCACCTCTGGGTCCAGCAGACCAAACATCGAATGTAAGCTATAATGACCTAAGTGTACGTTTCACTGCCCGTGACGTGTCTTCCGTCATCAAAAACATGTCCAGGGGTAAGTCACCTGGTCACGATAGTTTAAGTATTGAGCATCTGCAGAACGCAGGTGTTCATCTCCCAAGGGTTCTTGCCTTACTATTCAACCTATGTGTCAGCCATTCTTATCTGCCGGCTGATCTAGTGAAAACAGTGGTGGTGCCCGTTCCTAAGAATAAGACCGGTGATATGTCTGATGTTAATAATTACAGACCGATATCCTTGGCAACGGTTACAGCGAAAGTTTTTGATTGTTTACTTGACCGTTGTCTAGGTAAACAATTAAAAATTAACGACAGACAGTTTGGTTTTAGGGATGGGTTATCAACTGAGACTGCAATCATGACCCTTAAGAGTACAGTGCAATATTACACTGGGAGGAGGACACCTGTGTATGCATGCTTCCTGGATTTATCCAGTGCTTTCGACCTCGTCTCATATGACATCCTGTGGGAAAAGTTGTCTAATGAAGCTAACCTGCCGCCAGAAATAATTAATGTCCTAAAGTTCTGGTACGATAACCAACACAACGCTGTGAGATGGGCAGGCTCATACTCAGATGTGTACAGGTTAGAGTGCGGGGTGAGGCAGGGGGGTCTGACCTCCCCCAAGTTGTTTAACATCTATGTGAATAAGCTGATCGAGGAACTCAGCAGCACTGGCATCGGATGCACGATCGATGGTGTGTCTTTCAACAATATCAGTTATGCTGACGATATGGTGCTGCTGAGTCCGTCGATCAGTGCTCTTAGGAAGCTGTTAAATATATGTGAGTGCTATGCTGGAGCCCATGGACTAAGGTATAATGCCAAGAAAAGCGAGCTGTTAGTTTTTATGGCACAAAACAAGACCTATGAAGTTGTACCACCAGTCTCGCTCTGTGGTGCCACTCTAAACAGAGTAAAACAGTTCAAGTACCTTGGTCACTGGGTTACAGAGGATGGCACTGATAACTGTGATATTGAGAGGGAGCGGAGGGCGTTGACCGTAAGATGCAACATGCTGGCCCGCAGATTTGCAAAGTGCAACAGCAATGTCAAGATTACTCTGTTTAGGGCTTATTGCCAGACCTTTTATACTTGCAGTCTGTGGACCAGATACACGCAAAAAACCTTTAATGCCCTGCGTGTGCAGTACAATAATGCTTTTCGGATACTGCTGTCGCTGCCTCGTTTCTGTAGCGCGTCAGGAATGTTCGCAGTAGCGCGTACAGACGACTTCTTTGCGATCATTCGTAAAAGATCCGCTTCACTACTGCGTCGAATGCGGGGCAGCGACAACAGTCTTCTGAGTGTTGTTGCTAGTAAGACTGAGGGCCACCTTATGGGGCACCTGTGCGCAGTGCATGTACTGTTGCCAGGTGTCTCCGTGAGATGGCGTAATTAATTATTATTAGTTAGTGTGTGTTTTAGTCTAATATACTAACATAGGTTAAGGAATACTAACACATTTATGGGTTCTACCTGAAATAAAGATAAATAAATAAATAAATAAATAAACCGTGATAATATTTATCAAAATTACATTATTAAAATTATATAGGTACTTATTAAATCATCAGTATTCATTAAATATTACGTATCATTACACTTCAGCAAGCACATTTTTTAGATAAAATTAAATGTCAAAGTAATCATTAAATAAATTAGTCAATAAAAAATATGGATTACTGTCATTAACATATAAATTCCAAATTACAATTATTCCACAAAAAAATACAATAAATCACAATAACATGTCAATAAAATACAACATCGTCATCTCAAAAACGAAGAAAAATTATCCTCTTTCATAAACTCTGATATACTGTAAAATGCTCTTTCGGTTATTAAACTCTTCAATTTACTTTTAAGAGCACATATACACTCGAGAGCAATGAATCCGGGTCACTTAAAGAATGTTAAAAATCTCGGAAACTAAAAATGATAGGTTAATGCAATAAATTGTATTTAATAGACAATGTAATACTCCGACACGTCTGCAGTCACAATTGTGACTTTAGTTGCAGTGAGCGTAAACGTCCCAGCCACATTTGTGGCTTCAGTCGATTGTTGCGTTTTGGGTCGGTAGAATACCGTGGGCACACTGTACAGATGCCAAAAAATTACACCAGGTGGCTCCTTATTAGTTTCCGCGTACAATAGTATGATATAATCTGTGTCGACCATAAATATTTTTTGCAAAAAAAAAGTTGAATGTCAGCGCTCCGTCAATTTCTTCAAAATTTTTTACGAACGATGCGCGCTCCCTAGATATTATGTGTTGGTGACTTAATTAATAACCCAATGTATTAGTGTTATATACCGTAAAAATCCTCATTAATCAAGGTTTTAGAATATCTATATGTGTCATAGGTTTTGAATCAGTTTTATTGTGTTAAACTCGTTATGAAAAATTGAGGCCGTAGCGACACGCTACGCGCCGGCATTTTCGTATTAAATTACGTATTTTTTACTAAATAATCTATAATGTAATGCTTGTAATATGGACATAAGTTAATTATTAGTATTTAAAAACGCTAAGAAAGTTTTAATACTATGAAGATAGTTCAAGATCACCAGTAATCTAATTTCGTTCCGCAAGACATTTTGATAGGCAACAATAGTGGCCGTGGGCAGTTTTCATAGACGGCGAATAGGCATCGGCCAAATGTTAAATGCACACACGCTTCGTTTTATTTCCAAATCTTTTGGTATGCTGGTATTGAATTGTTGTTAAATATATATAATTATTACATACAAATGAATACCTATCATTCCAAATATAATCACACAATAATCATCTAAAATAAATTAAATCTTATTCGTAAATCACAGGTGAGAGGACCCTTATGTCGGCCCTCTGGACCTCGCAGGGGGCATCAAAATTGTTGCGGGAATGGGGTGTTTGTTTTGGTGTATTGTGCTACTCTGAGCAAACCAATTATGGACATATGGGTATCAAAAAAAAGCTTAGATAGTCTAGTTTAATAATAAATAGGTTTTATTGACGCAAACTACAAATTAATGTACAAAAATTCAGTAAGAACAAATATTTTACGGAAATTCAACACATATTCTTATTTTAACATTTTTTTACAGTTCTTTCGACTATGAAGTTGTAATGTAGTTTTAACACCTGTTGATTCTGTATGGTTTCAGCTACACACACGATTTTTTATTTAGGTATAAGTTTGGTAGTTTTCAAGTTATTACACTTTATGTTAGAAATGACCGGTGCGCACGCGCGATTTTCAGCATTTTTTGTTGCTTGGACGTTGGACACGCCCGCACGCGAAAATGCTGGACCTGGCAGCGGTTAAATGAAAGTAAAAAAAATATGAGTCACCATACATTTTATTAACACAAAATTACATAAAGAAAAAAACTGCTGATCTCTCCTTAAAACAAAAATAGGAAACATGAAATTTTTGAACTTTATTACGATTTTCTTGAATTTTAATACTTCGTATTGCCTCCTCGTGCTTCCATTACTTCGTTTACGCGGTTTGGCATGCTGTACACCAAGTTCCTTATACGATTTTGGGGAATATTCTCCCATTCCTCTGTGAGAGCACTTTTGAGCTCACGAAGCGTGATTGGGGGAGGGTTTCGTTGTTTTACGCATCTGCCTAGCTCGTCCCAAGCATGCTCGATCGGGTTGATATCCGGGCTGCGCGCTGGCCACTCCATACGAGTAATGTTCATCTCTTGAAGGTAGTCATTCACAATCCTACCTGTATGAGGTCGGGCATTGTCATGCATAAATATAGCATCCTCACCTAAATTGACCATAAATGGACCAACGTGATCATTGAGGATTTCTTCCACATATCTTACGCTAGTTAAAGAGCCGTTTTCTATGATCACCAGCTCTGTGCGACTTTCAGAAGAAATTCCGGCCCACACAAGTACAGACCCACCACCGTAGGCTACTTTTTCTTCGATGCATGCTTGCTTGAATCTTTCCCCTGGTCTTCGATACACTCTGTGTCTTCCATCGTGCTTGTAGAGCATAAATTTTGATTCGTCGGAGAACATAACTTTTGACCAATCTTCAATACTCCAATTTACGTGGCTCTGGGCATATCTTAGTCTTGAAATACGATGCCCACGCTCCAGTTTAGGGCCGTTTGCAGGTCTAAGGGGTTTTAAGTTAGATTCAGCAAGCCGACGTCTTACTGTCCATGCACTTGGGTTACTTCCTCCGAGGCGTCGAAACTGATTTGTGAGTTCAGTTCCTGTGAGAAAGCGATTTCGAAGCATGGTGTTCAACAAGTATCGGTCTTCTCGTGCTGTGGTACACCTGGTTCTGCCCGTTCCTGGTCTGCGTAGGTTAGAACCAGTTTCTTCGTAACGTCGGAGAACTCTTTGTACTGTTGACAGCGACACACCGACAGTCCTGGCTGTATCGCGCTGACTCCGGCCGGTTTCCAGCATTGTAAGTATTCTGGTGCATTCTTCAGGCGTAAGCGACATAATTTCAGCTTGAATAATGAATATAGAGCACTATCAACATGGTTTATGTACCCACATAAATGACAGATTACAAACAAAAGCAAAACCAAATGCTGTAATTTCGTAGTTCCATCTTCGAAAGTGGCCCTTTTTCAAATTTGATTTTTTTATGATATAACTTTACAATAACTAAGAAGTGTTAATACCTTCATTTAAGGAGTATTACATTGTCTATTAAATACAATTTATTGCATTAACCTAGCATTTTTAGTTTCCGAGATTTTTAGGATTCTTTAAGTGACCCGGATTCATTGCTCTCGAGTGTATTTAATGTTGTCCATGATTTGGGCAATTTATTAAAGATGGTCGGACCCATGCAAAAGATGCTCTTACGCATAAGAGTGGTTTTAGCGCCATGACCACAGAGTTTGAAATTATCACGTCTATTCCTAGGGACAGCTGAAATAAATGACTATTCGCTTTAATGAACATTAATGTTTCCAGGATATATAATGAGGGTAACATCAATATCTTACGTTCGATAAAATAAGATTTACAGCTGTCCGTTGTTTGCAGTCTAAACATCGATCTAATGCACCTTTTCTGTGCCCGAAGCGCTATTTCATTGTCCGTGCTATTCCCCCAAAAGATGACTCCATATCTAATAATCGATTCGGCTAAACCATAGTAAGCAGTAATTAGCGCATCTGTGTTGAGAACCACAGCAAGCTGTTTCAGAGCGTAGGCTGCACTACTCAATTTTTTACTAAGTGCCCCTATTTGAGGTTTCCAATTCAATCTACAATCTATTATTAGTCCCAGAAATTTTGCTGTGTCAGCTTCATTGATATTTATATTATTAAATTGAATATTAAGATTGTTTATTGTTTGTGTACGTTGTCTAAAGTGCATTACGTTAGTCTTTTTTAAATTAATTATTAAATTATTATCATTTAACCAATTTATAATAGATATTAGTGAATTATTGATGTCATGTTCATATATGTTTATGTCATTACAAGCTATTGGCATAGTGCAATCGTCAGCAAAAAGTGTCATCGGTTGTTCAGTTACTTTAGGCAAGTCATTTATATACAGGGTGAACAACGGAGGCCCCAATACACTGCCTCGTGGGGGTGTGTGTGTGTGTGTGTATGTTTGTCTCTTCTTGTATGAGTATTAGTTTACATACTATTTTCATATTCAAAGCGATATGTAACTTCACAAAATACCATCAACGATTTGAAAGATCACCAACTGTAAATTCAAAATTTCCAAAGCTTGCTACATGCAAAGCGGCAGCGAAAGGCACAAGAATTGTATGTTATCTTGATCACCGTGTATGGTGCAATAGCTCATGTGAGTACCAGCCCATCAGTTCAATTCAGTTTTGAAAAAAAGCACTTTAAGTGTTTCATTCCACACAAAAAAAAAAAAAAAAAAAACTCACGCATGGCACTACTCATACCCTTCATACTATATTAGTAAAACAAAGGGAGGTATACTAAACACAAAACATATTTTTATTTATTAATTTCTGACATTAAGTTTCTATGAGGAGCTTGATTTTCAGACCACTGTGCGACGTTTCCAACGATGTAAACTTCGCTTCTAGGAAATCTAACAGATCTTTCAGTATCGGCAGCTTTCGGCAATTCTTGAGCGAGTTATTGTACTCTGAATGTGTGTCAGCGTCTAATTTCTGCGTTAATATATGTACAAGAATCGGATCCCGAGTGCGGACATCCACTCCTAAATTCTTTATCACATTTAAGCATTCTATGCTGACATCATGGATTTTCTTTATTTGGGCCACTGACTGTTGTTGCATGTTTGGTAGATTGAAAAGCATGTTGATGTGCGATGTGAAGATAAGTTTTTCATTATTATATCGGTGATTGAGGATTTCCCAACACACGAGGTAGTTATCCGAACTTATCTGTAGGTGTTGAATCAAGCGTTCCGCTTCTCCTTGCACCTTACTCTTCAGGAACTGCATCTTCTGAGCAGATGAAAGGGAATTGTTCTTGTGTATTGCTTCCGAGAAAAGGTCTTTAAATGGAATCCACTGGTTGCAGTTACCGTAAAAGACTGGTATCTCTAATTTCGGTGTTGTTTTCTCACTATGAGCGCCGGACCACATTTTGGTATTCAAAGCCTTTTTTAGTTCATGGAACTGGGTTTCATACCTGGTGTAGCGTTCTTCGTACACTATCATCTTCTCTCCGTTGGTTTCACACTCTATCTCCCAGTGAAGGTTGTCAATTGCTGACCAGCGCGTTTGTAGTGTTTGCAGAGCGTCTTGAAATTCCCATTTTTCAGATAGAAACTCTACGTGTATGTTCGCAACAGCTCTCATGAAAGCTTTAAAGTTTGCCGTCTGTTTGCGCACCATGTCGTCCAGCTTGCTGTTGGATCCCGTATCCTTTTTCGCAGTGTTTTGTTGTTCTTGCCGAGTAGGAGGAGGTGATGGTTCTCTGTTTTGATCATCTTGATTGGCATCCCTAGCCTGTTCTACCACCTCACTCTTCAAGGCTTCTTGTTCCTGTTTTGAGATACCTTCCCCTGTTTGTTGGTTGGCACCTCCCAATGTTTTTGTTCGTAACGATTGCTCCCTTGGAGAACGAGCAAGTGTCGTGAGTTGTTGGTGTTGTTGAAGAATAAGTTCCTTTACTTCATTGTAGGACTGCAGCGCTATATTATAGCAGTCATTCGTAAAGTAGGGATGACTTACACTTTGTTCCATAGACAGGCGGTCATGATTGAATTGGTATTCTGACCACAATTTTTCCAACATAGCCATACGGCTTTTGAAATAGTCGGCGTTTTTTTTGTCCCAACCATCTTTCTTGATATTTATTCCGATCTTCTTTATGTTGTCGTACAGTTCGTTCTGATTCTGGTATAAATCAGCTGACGACATGTTGTTTGTTGTTGTTGACTTCAAGATAAACTCTTCTGTTCCGAGCGTCGACTGCCGCTCCAGACTTCTGGTTCTTGGTATTGTGCAACCTTTTTCTTCTACGATATGCGCCTTCTCAATTGGTTACTGGGGCGACTCGCTTGTGAGAGACCAGTCCAACCGATTCGCGACCGTAAAAGATATAAATCACACAACACTAAATTGCTCGAAGGATCATATGAAAAGACCCGTTACAAAACTATCCGTCTTACCAATCAACGGTGAAGAAACTGCCGAACAGCAAAATACTTCAAAAGCAAACGAAAATGAGTCATACCTACAGACAAACAGTGAGTCGCAAAGTTCACGACGATGCAAAACAACAAACTGAAAAATAAACTTCATTGGACTGGTCATGGCACTGCTCCTTCTGCTGCTCTTTTCGGCCACTGTTGGTGCACTTAATTTTCGAAGACGTCTTTCTTGATTGGTCCTAAATTGTATTTAATTCCCCGAGTCAGGGTAATTTTTCTTACGGTACAACACTGAAATTGTTATTTGACAGTTTTGTTTTCTTGGATTAGATAATGGTTACTTCACTACTCATTCATTCAATTAGTTAGTTCAATTAGGATCAACATTACGGTTTTTTATTGAATGAATTCAAACTTCCAAAAAGTGCTACGAGATGCGGGGCTTGAACTCAAGACTTCACATTCAGTCGGATGGTGGGCGGCTTACGCCTTTAAACCACCGAAGCTATTGAGGACGCTGTGAAATTAGACGCTCTGTTATTAAGACGTGAACCGGGTTCTATGACGTATAACTAGATGGCGTTATGATTGATTGACAGCAGTAAATCATCTGACCTAGGCGACAGCAATTCGACGTGATTCCACTACTCGGTGATAGATGACGCTGTTTTCAAATTTTGTATCCCTGCAATTGTATGACTTGCATTTTTTTTTTTTTAAATGACAGTTTGAAAATTTTCAATTTTTTTTTAAACCCTTTATTTTGAGTTTCATATGATTTAAATTGCCAAGAGGAAGGTTAAACTGTGGCGAAAATATAGTTCACAATTCACTGCAATGTTTAATAGCACTTGGTTTTGTTGTCTAAACACTAAACTTTTCCACTGTTTGTTTATGTAGTCACAGTAAAGTTTTTACACAGAATTCACACTCAAAGTTGTTGCAAACGTTTTCTAGCAACTATTGATTGTTTGCGAATAAGTAAATCACAATTTTAGGCACTTTTACGGTGAGTTACTATTTTGTAATAAATTTAAATACGGAGCTAGTTGTTTACAGTAGCAGTGGCGCCACCATAGGATAGCTCCTCTAGTACGTTAGTACATATTCCCTCAATGATGGGGATAAAGAATGTACGTCAGAAAGACGCTGCCGCGAATGTCGTGGCAAACATAATACACTTTTACATGAAGCGTTTAACAATAAGCCTTCATGTAACCCAATTACGGAGAATAAAACACCGGAAGTTCTGGCAACTAGAACGCAAAAACAACAACAGGAATAACCTTGAATGACGTTATGTTAGAAGGCCCAAATTTACGGCAAGATCTCCAATCATTACTGTTAAAATGGAGACAATATCGCGTAGCTTTTACGGCAGATATTGAAAAAACGTTTCATTTCATTTGGTTAAAGATTTCAAAAAATCATATGGAGGGATACCATTGGCATGCGTCATCAGGTATACCAGCTACGCACTGTTACATACGGCACCAAGGCGGCACCATTTTTAGCCTGATGACTTTAAAACAATTGGCTGAAGATGAGAGACACAATTTCGACAGTGTTGCAATCAAGACATTGGAGCAGTCATTCTACATGGATGATGTTCTACACGGGTCGCATTCTTTCGAGAAAGCAGTAAAACTAAAGCAAGATTTAATCACGTTGTTAAAATCAGGGGGGTTCAATTTAAGAAAGTGGTCTTCCAACGCATCAGCCTTACAAGACGATACAATCGGGGCAAGTACCAAGCAAGAAAATTTCGATTTCATGGAAATGGAGACATTAAAAACCTTGGGATTACGTTGGAATTCAAAAGCAGACTTATTTTCATTTCAATCAAAAATGGAACCACCTAACAAAACAACAACTAAGAGATCCATGTTGTCAGACATATCAAAGTTGTTTGACCCTCTTGGTTGGCTGTCACCAATATCAACCAAGCTAAAACTGCTATTTCAGCAAATTTGGATGTCAAGTATTCAATGGGATGACAAGTTACCCGATCCAATTAGCAAGGAGGAGCATGGCTAAACATTAAAGGTGACATGCACAAAATCAATAAATTCAAGTTGGAGCGTTGGTTGGGTACAGGAGAAAACAACACGCTTGAATTACGTGGATTCTGCGATTCTTCTAATAAAGCCAACGCATGCGTTGTTTATTGCAAGACAGAAAACAACAGCAAGACCAAGATCTCGTTAGTAGCTGGAATAGCAAGATTAACTCCTGTAAACAAATCTGTTTCATTACCAAGATTAGAGCTAAGCGGTGCTCTACTACTGGCAAAATTGTTGTCTAAAATTCAACAACGCCTTAGCAGTCATAATATTAAGATATGTAGCGGTATCAAACATCGCCACATGCGAGCTACACGTCATACTGACGTCACGCAAATCCTGCATCGCGCAAGCAGAGTTTACCGCGCGATTAGCATATATACAACATCCCGACATCAACCGTCGGGCAGTTGTCCACCAGACACAACACCCGTCTGGTCGGAGGATCCTCCCTTTTCCATAGAGTATGAGTGGTCATCACCCTGTTCCTCATGACTCTATAAATATATAGCTGGACAGATTCAATGGTAGTCCTAGCCTGGTTACAAGGAGAGCCAGGACGATGGAAGCCTTTTGTCGCCAACAGGGTGCGATAAATATCCAGCATCATACCTACAAACAGCAGGCGTTACGTCAAGTCAGCAGAAAATCCAGCAGACTGCGCAAGCCGCGGATTGAGTATCGATCAATTGAAAAAACATTCGCTGTGGTGGGAAGGACCGTCGTGGTTGCGGAACTGCAACCCTGACCAAGAAACTGAGCAAGCAGTGTTTACCACAGACGAAGAAGCAAGAAAAGCCAAGCATATTAATCATATATCGCAGCAAGAAAGCGATAACATTTTGGGTGAATTATTACCAAGATATAGTTCACTCGCTAAACTAACAAGAGTTTTAGCATGGATATTAAGATTTATCAAGCAATCGAGATACAAGAAAAACCGCATGCAAACTTATTTTACATTACAAGAATTAATACATGCTAAGCATAAAATAATTTTATATGTACAGCAGAGAGAATTTGCCCTGGAAGTACATAACTTACAAGAAAATAAGCCGCTATCAGCAAAAATCAAGTTATTGCAATTAAATCCATTCCTTGACAACGAGGGACTTCTCAGAGTCAGAGGAAGACTAAGCAAGGCCAACATTAATCAAGATATGATGCATCCGATTATCATAGCTCACGAAGGACACTTAACAAACTTAATTATAGATCAAGCACATGCACTTACCTTCCACGGAGGAGCACGGGTGACATCAGCATTCATTCGCAAGAATTACTGGATCATAGGCGGTAATCGAGCAATCAAAAAGCGTATACGTACCTGCGTTACATGTCGTAAACACAATCCCAGCAAGATAACACAGTTGATGGGTGATTTATATAAAGGCGTCGATTTTACCGGGCACGTGCTCATAAAGGCCAACAAGGGCCGTGGTATTAAGACCACAAAGGGCTACGTGGCGGTATTTGTCTGTATGGTGACCAAGCTTGTTCATATAGAATTGGTCTCAGACCTCACATCATCAGCATTCATAGCTGCGTTGCGAAGAATGGCTGGCAGAAAGGGCTCGCCGAAACACTTGTACAGCGACAATGGTACAAACTTTGTCGGCGCCAACAAGATTTTACAAGAAGAATTGGAGCAGATACAAGAAATATTCGATCAAAATTTCATCAAAGAAATTACTAGCATACATGTTAGTAATTTCTTTGATGAAATCTTGCTTGCTTGCTTGAGGGCGGGCATTTTAATGCGCCCTCATGGCCTACAGCAGGCGGGCTGTGGGAGGCTGCGGTCAAAAGTTTAAAATATCATTTAAGAAGAGTAGTTAGAGACCAAAAGCTCACCTTTGAAGAGTTCAGTACAGTTCTGGCCCAGTTAGAAGCAGTACTTACCTCGAGGCCACTGTGTCCTCTGACTGAAGATCCCAACGACTTGGATTTCCTCTCTCCATCAAGCTTTATCAATCTTAAAAAAAAATCTTGGGTTTTTTTTAAAGGGGGAATAATGTGGTGCATCTTCATTATACGTTTTGTATGTAGGTCAAATATTATAATATTGAAATAAATAATTATACATTTTAGTTATGTACTAGCGCTCGCCGAATACAGTTGTTTTATTTACATGACTCACAACACCCAACCAACACGTACGCAGTAGGTACACTTACAAACTGAATGCACCCGGTTGCTGTCCGTTATGCACTGAGCTCGCGGCGCATTCATTGCGGCCGTATTGGATCGCTATGTCAGCATACATGGCCAATTGCAATTATTGCATCGCACACCTAACTTAACCCAAATTATTCACCAACAATAGGGGATCTGGTCACTGTTCTAACCATATTTTTTTCTTTTTTTGATCCGGCGTAGAAAATCCTGATGGACGTCCCCCGCCCTGGGGGGGCTGAGGGGTCTGTTAGACTCTTACTGACTAAAAACCACCCCGGTGTTCCATCTCACACCTGCGCCGGGGGTCACGGGAACGTACGAATCTTCCGCAACCCCCGACTGGTGCCGGCCCGCCTCTGCGGGCCCCGTCCGGTCAAGCAGGGGGAGTTAGGTATTTGACTCTCCCCGCGACGTCTAAGAGGGGCGCTCGTGGAACACTGCGCGCCGCCGCCTCGGGTCCTGATGTATGGGGGGCGACGGACGTCCCCAAGTCCGTCGTCCCTGGACCCATTTAGGGGGGCTGGAAGAGGGCGTTGTCCGCCCTCCGACGAAGCCCGGTGCGCCTGCTGCGGGCTGGGTGAGAGGATGAGATCTCTCGCTCCCTTTCTGCAGCCTCCTTCTGCGAGATAAATATTTCGCAGAAGGATACCACCGCGTCCCAGGACTCGTCGCCGCCGACCATAGCATTCACCACGGCCGGCGGCGACAGGTCACTGCCTACTCCTGAGATGAGGGTACGGCGCGGCTCCTCCCAAGCGGCACACTCTGCCAGCGTATGCCGCGCCGTGTCCTCCCGACAGTTGACGCAGTGGTGACACCGGGCGTCCCGCTTCCTGTTTATGCGACACAAGTACTTCCCGAAGCAACCATGCCCCGAGAGCACCTGCGTCACCCGAAACGACAGGGAGCCGTGCCTCCTCCCGAGCCAGAGGTCAAGCACCGGCCGGACCGCCTCGATGGTGACGGGACCGGCGGAAGGGCCTGAGAATCTGTCCCGCCATTCCGCCACCAGGACCTCGCGGAACTGCGACCGACGCTGCTCCATATGGCGCTGCATCGGTCGCTCGCCCCGCGCCCGCCATTCCTCGCGCCACCGATATAGCACTGTTCTAACCTAACCTAACCCAAAGGATTCAATAACAGTCACTTGTACCCGACGCAGATGTATATTAGGAGAAGAAGAAAACACAAAAAAAAGCACAAGTAATAATAATAAAATAGACGTTTTTAAATTACATTAAGGGGGATGCGCCAAGGTACCCCGCGAAATTCAAATTTTCTTACGTTTTTTGCAATTTGCAGGTCAGTATCAGATTGTATGGTGATATAATTATGATTCGCGACCGTATCAAACATGGCTTTACAGAATTATAATCATCAGAATCAGCAATACAACTCCTTAAGTTAGAATTGCCCTCAAATGTCATGATTTCATGAAATAGTCATTCAATAAGGTAATATAAGTCAAAGTCAAAGTCAAATCATTTATTTCAAATAGGCACATAAAATGCACTTTTGAACGTCAAAATTTACTTAAAAGTAGAATTGATTCTAGTTGCCCCTTCCAAAAGGTAGTTTCGTATGGAGAAGAATTTGCAATGAACTCCACCGGTACTCTTTTAAAAATGTTTTACAATATGATGTATACATTAAGTATATGTATAATTATATGTGAAGACGATGCACCTAGGATAAAATTACTATACCACAATAGGTAAAAAGAATTAAATATAACGCAGTGACAGGTAAATAAATTATGAGATAGATACATGGTGCTCACATATTTACAAATATTGAAAAGTAAATGATTTTTTCAAAATTTCGCAAGTTATAATTTGGTGTGTGAGTTAAAGTAGTTACATAATGTAAAAATCAATGTCATAAAAATTATAACTACAATTAAATTAGCAACCATTTTGATTTTGTCTAGACTCTAGATTGTCCTATGGAACAGGACTAGCATGTTTCCAAGCATTCATAACTAGGATATAATCCTCTAATTTGTATTAAGCTTGTTTACCTTGTGATTTCATTTTAAAATAATTAGTGAATTCTGGGGATTTTTTTAACTAAAAATATCCCTAAATCTGATGAAACTTCCCATGCATTGTTTTATTTGAAATTAAATTATTACGTCTTTTAATTAAAAACATATTATTAAACTCAGTGTCATTTTTTGAGCTAGTTTGTGTAAGATTTGTTGTTAGAGAAGGCGGAGATTAAGTAATAGATAGGTATTTAGTGAAGCGTTGAACTTTTGGACAACACAGCAGGACAGAGCGCAAGCTTCCGGTCAAAAGTTGTAAACTGTCAAATCAATGGTTGTCAATGTGAAATTTTCAACAACCAAGTTATATTTTTTTAAGACTTACAGGGTTACTAGTCTTTTTAGTTCAGAATTGCCATAACATTTCATATTTTTCCACTTTACTGCAATATGCTTATCTAAGTAAGAACACAGAATAAACTTTGATAAAGAGACAACAAAATAAATGTGTTTTTATTCATTTACTCCATGTTAATATAATAACAAACTAAAATAATAACAACACCACGATAATTACGCTATACCTACTATTAAGGAAAATAAATACAAAATGGCAATACTAAACCAATCCAACCAACAATTTCTTAATCTAGTCAAATAACTTTTCATTGTACATAATTGTTTTACTCGGCCTTCATTAAATAATATGACAGTTAAAAAAAACGTTGATAAATAATTTATTTTCTTTCTTATATGTGTCACTCTTAAACGTTCAAATTTATTTCAAATAAGAATTCGCCATTGTTCTTTCAGACCAACACTAGTGAAAAAGTTTTCTGCAAGGTGGCAACACTGCAATTGTCATAATGACAAATCAAATGTCATTCGTAATCATAATATTTAAAAACAACAACACACTTTGTAATAAGTAGGTACAGTGTACATTAAATAGGTACGTAGTATCTTGTTGTCTGTGGCAGGTACATATATGTAGGTATTAGCTCTGAGTTTCGTGTGGGATTTTCCTCCTCAATTTTTTCCTCAAACCCATTCCAGTAAATTGCATTTTAAATCGCAGACTATTGAAGTGAGTCGACCAAAAGTGAAGTTAATGTTATATTATATTTGTTTAATAAGACTCGAAGACAATAATCCGCTGAGCGACAGAAAAGAAAGTGTTGTAGGAGCTAGGTACTTAATCGTCAAAGAACTGGTTATCGGTTTGAGTGGCCGCGATGAGTTTGTGTGTCGCGTGCAGCGCCTAGCCCTTGCCCGCGCCGGACATGGCGCACTGGCTGCTGCTGCTGGCCGCGCTGCTGGCGGCGCGGGCGCGGCCGGTGCGCGCGCAGCTGGCGCAGCCGCCGCGCTGCCCCGGCCACGCGCCGCAGCGCTGCGCCCTCGACGGTTTCGGCCAGAACGAGTACAGTTACACTGTGGACGGTAAGCCTGGCTCTTGTACTTGTTTCCTCTTACATCCCAACTGTTAGTAGGCTCGGGTAAGCCTCGCAAATGTACTTAAGTAAAACCAACATAAGAGTGAGTCTCCGCCCATAGGACGACGAAGCGTTATGGAGCAATGCTGCTCTGTACATAATATATTGCTCCACTAATTACAAAATTTATTGAAACTATAATAATTGCCAGCAATAATAGCTCTTGTAACCAGCTCGTGTGAATATGATGGCCAACTTTTCTGTGTCTGCATATTTTGTTCTACTTTAAAGTTAGGTATCATGTATAACTTTAGTCTGTGTCTCGACTTTTCATCAAGTAGGTATGACTTCATTGCTAGCGCCTACTCTTTATATTTTACTCTTGTAATGATTAATTGGTGAACATTCTATTGAACTATAAAATAATATTTAAAGTCCATTCCGTATAACCAGTTTTCATAAATGTTATGAATTCACCTGCTTACACCTTAGTAGTATGTATAAATATCATATTTTATTTTACACACTGAGCTAACTGTATAATGCTCAGTTAGAGCTAGCGGCAAAATTCACATAAAAATTGTATCAATTCTCTACTGCTCATATCTATGTAGTTATTCAATTAAAACACTCACACCCGGTTTCTGACTTTGCCTGTCATAAACCAAGTAACCATGGTTACCAAATTAATAATGGGCAGAGCAGTGCTACAGAGCACTGAGAAGTGTTAACACTGCTCTCGCTACTAACTCAGCGTCCCTGCAGATTTGCTTCAAGACTCAACAGAACTGATAATAAAGCTAGTGCAATTCATGGTTTTAAGTATTTATTTAGTTATGAAAACTTATTGCAGTAAACCCAAGATTAAATTGGACTTAACATCCCAACTCATTAAAAATACAACTTTTGTCTATCTGTTAGTGCATAACTCAAGAACCATATAATTATCTGAAAAACCATTTTTTTTTACATAACATAGCACCTGTATTTCCTAAAGGGTTGGGCAGACATGTATTAGTACACCCACATCTGGCCAGTTATGATTAAGTCCCATGTAATAGGGGGCAACCCGCCTGTGTTACTTGTAGTAGGTGTGTAGTGTTCCTTTTCTCAAAAGATTGTCATCATCATCTGCCTAGCCTATTCCATACTATATTGGGGTCAGCTTCTAGTCTAACCAGATGCAGCTCAATACCAGTATTTTTCCAGCAGTTTTTTTTTCCCATCGGTCCTCTACAACCCATTTACCACATCAGCAACAATCACCCGACATTTCACGAATGTAGAAGTTGTATTACTTAAGATAGATATGAAAAGAAACAAGGGGTATGCAGCTTATTAATTTTTAATACCTAGGCAGGAGTTAAATGGTTTTATGGATGTGAACCTGTGGCCCGCTGGAGTATCTTTCCTTAGGTTTGTTTACTATAATAGCGCAACCGAGCGGAGGCAGGGTGACCTGCAGCTGAGGGACAATACAGTTAATAATAAGTCTTGTTAATGATACACACTGATTAATGATAGCAATAAGTTATTTACTTTTGTAAGTTATAACTGTAAGTCTTTAAAGAGGTCAATTGTGTGTATACAAAACCTCTGTAAGTCTGTGGATGTCACTGCGTTGCAGGAAACCTGGTTGTTGCCGCATGAGTTGTCAATACTTGGTAGTTTGGATGACAACTTTGGTTATTTTGGGAAATCTGCAGTGGATACATCAGTGGGGGTATTGAAGTAAAGGCCATATGGTGGGGTGGCTCTTTTATGGAGAAAAACGGTATTTACATCCGTTTCTACTGGCTGTCAAAGCGACATGCGCCAATCGCACGTTGTTATTGTTTGGTGTGTAGGTACACACAGCAAATCTATTCGGTTTACATCGCAGACACACGGGTTATATTGTCACTGTGTGCGTAAATTATTGAGTCGTTCGGTCGGGTACGAATAGCACACGCTAAACTGTTTGTGTGCGTATGATATACCCACATATACCAATAACTAATATACCAATGTTTAATAATCATAATTGAATTAGTTCCAATATTTCAACAACATTAATTATGGATCCCATAGCCGGTCGCTGAAAGCACCTAGCATAGATGACGACTTAACTTCGTGTCGTAAGTTCAAACCTCGGTAGAGGAATATAGTTTTACAGGTTTTTATTTTTGTCTTAATAAATACATCAATTTTGTGCCAAATAAAATTACTCAAACAAAAATTAAAATGGTAATGAAATAAATACAATAAAATAAAATGAAATATTTTATTAAATAAACAAGGCTTATCGCTTCGGTCATTAGTGAATGAACCAGCTCGTGTCGACTATTATGTTTCTTACAGAAGTTGGCTTAAGGTTCAATTTGGCGTGGGCTAGGTAAATGTTAGGGAAAAAAAACTACGTGTGGCTAATACAATGATTCAAGTAATGCAAAATAATTTATACAGATTCCCAAACTTTTGGACAAGTAGAACACTGCTGGTAACTTCTTTACCAGTATATAAGAGAAGATAAGGATTTTTTGTTGAATAAGAATGGACGTAAATATTTTTTCAAAGTCCCGTGTACAAATCTAAATAAAGTGCAATTATAGGTGAAGTGAATCAACATGATAGATAGTAAGAAATTATGACAACGTCTAACTGCACAAAAATAACATCACTTACACTTCATCCCTATCCGACTTAAAACTTTTTTCATAATTAAAAATAACCACATTATTTTCCCAATTAAAATTTATATAGGTACCTATAGTTATGACCGCGCGATAAGAAGTCGTGTTTGTCGGTGAGAGGTGGACAGCAAAACTGCTGGCTTACTACAGCGCAAACCAGCTTCATGCAGGTCATTTCGCACCGTTTGTAAGCAGACACAATGTGCTGTTGCAGTTATGCGCGTGGATAAAAATGGCTTAGCTCTGTGCCGCCGCAATGTCGTAGTGACGAGCTGAAGAATTCGCCTTCGGTTTTGGCCCACGTCGACGATGATCTACTTCTCTACAATCCGCATACCAATATACCCATAACTGCACGGTTCTCTTCTATGGATAAAAAATAAATAATATTTAAAATAACAAAGATAAACAGGATTGGTGTAAAAACCATAATTAATTAATTACTTATATTGCCTCATACATTCAAGATGTAATAATTTTATCAGAATCAAATTATGATAAAAATAACTTTAGTATAGTATTCTGATATATTCATATAACTCAATTGCAATATTTTACATTAATGTAGTCATAGTTAATCATTCTAAGGTGAGATGAGTTTAGAACTTGAGTTTTAGTTTAGTATTACTAACGTAATGAAAATGATTATGTTATAAGTAACTGTTACTCACCGATATTAATAAGCACCTTGCAATTTCACTAATGGAAATGTTTTGCTCATGCAAAACAACGATTTCCGTCTTTTTAAACATTGTTAAATGCTGCATGGTTGGATCAAGTTCAAGCACAACTGAGATCAGGAACAAAGAACGCACAGGAATATGAGTAGTAATCAATATACTTAGTAGTGCAAATTATACTCGTAGACTGACAACTAAGAACGCTCATTATTATAAATTAAGGTTAAAGGTAAAAAAAAAAAAAAAAAATTGTGGGTAGAGATATATCCTAAACGGTCAAAATAAATTGGCTGAGAATTCCATGCTCGTGTCTCAAACGTTGTAAATTACTTATCTATGAACGGCATTGAATCGTTAGCAATTCAACTAGGAAATAAATGTGTTAGAAAAGTTATGATTACAAAATGAAAACAATGTTTTGCACCCTAGATTTGAGCTTACGATTCGTTGTTCAATAACCAGAGACGTTATCCATTGTGCCAAACCTGTGATAATGAAGAAGTGCAAAATATTATAACTGATTCAATTACATAAATGAATTATTACTATTTATTGGTGTTACAGTTATTGCCTATTGGTGCGACATACGCACACTAATAAAAAACAGAGCTCGCACTCGCTCGTGTTATTTAACGTTTGTGTGCGTAGCTATCCATGTGTGCGATGTAAACCGAAAAGATTTGCTCCGTGTACATGCCCACTAACTGTATCGATAACTTAAATGAATTCTGTGCGTGTCTCAGAGAAATTGCAGCTATTGTTGAGAGTGCGACTGTGGAGCATGTGTATATGCTCGGAGATTTTAATGCGCTCCCTGGTGAATTATTTAGTCTAGAATTATTAAGGATTTGTGACGAACAAAGTTGGCGCTGTGCCGATTACATTAAGTTCGGTATAGGCTCTGATACTTATACCTTTGTCAGTGATGTCTGCGGGAGCAGACGTTGGCATGACCATTGCTTGGTGTCTGAAGCAGCGTGGAAAACACTAGGGAAGGTGGAAGTT
The DNA here is from genome assembly GCA_916610205.1 of Griposia aprilina. Classification (NCBI taxonomy): domain Eukaryota; kingdom Metazoa; phylum Arthropoda; class Insecta; order Lepidoptera; family Noctuidae; genus Griposia; species Griposia aprilina. Next base: position 140,317 of record OU744293.1, on the reverse strand, counting down.
TACCATGATATTTACTTACTGGTCGGACCATTTTCCACTTGCCATTCAAGTTAACCTTGGAATGGTTAGGCCAACGAGTCCATCAGCTAAACTAGGAAATTTTTGTATAGTTGATAAAGCTATATGGAGTGAAAGGGATGCAGCATAAAAATATTGTTATTATAGGTTATGTATGGAGAAACTTAAAAATATAGATTTCCCATCTGAACTCGGAAACTGTTGTGATCATTTTTGTCGTAACAAGGAACATAGTAAAATAATTGTGACATTGTAGGCACATTGATATTGTGAAGTCGCTTCGGGAAGCGGCAGAGGGCAGCTGCAGTTTATTAAGAGATGGGAGGGGTCGGCGTACAGTGATTGGGTGGAACAGGTATGTCAGGGACGCTCACGGGAAGCCGGGAAGGGCCTTTCTTAATTGGGTGTGGCATGGAAAGCTTTGCACAGGGAGCAGTTTGTGGAAATGGGAGAGACAAGAAAAGTTTTTAAACAAAACTTAAAAGTTTCTTCAGAAAAATGAGGAAGAAATTAAGATGAACATTTTGGCAACAGAACATAATAATAATAATAATAATTTGCGTCGAGCTCGAGCGACGAGTATTTTTCTCCGCCGACGTCGCCAACACCTGTACGTCGGCAGGGGAGAGGCCGGCCACCGAGGAGCTTGGGACTTAGGGGCCATCCGGCCCCGAGCCGGGTCCCCGCTGCCGGTGGTTGTGTGCGGCGCATGAAATGGACTCAGTCTATGAACGAGAACGTCATGCGCGCATATTACAGGTCTACAGAGGGGGGAACTAACCTCACTGCGTACCGTGATAGGATGCTGTCTCTGTTTCAGGAACTGGAACCAACCATCAACGTCTCGGCCCAACGACTTTCGGATCAGGTGCGAGTCATCCAACGCAGCCATAGGTTGGACGATGCTGCACTTGATAGGCTGCGCTCAGAACTGAACAACCATATTATCTCGACTCCGGCACAAACCGCGGTACAAGCATCAACCATTGATGAAATACAGCCGCGGTCTAATCATGGTGTAGAAGTGGAAGATGATAGGGTTGCTTCAGTAAGTAGCCAGTGCAATGCCCGATTGAGGAGCGCACTGGAGGATGCATTCCGTGAGTACAGATCCACTCCGACCGAACTTAGACCCCGATTACCACGCCTACCTATGCACAAAAAGAATAGGGCGCTAGTGTGTGCCCTGGACTCGCAGCTTAAGAATGTGTTCGAGAGCAGCGAGAATCTCATTGATACACACTCGATCCTGTATTGCGCGGCTGTTGCGGCATGTCGTTTAGCAAACGTCAGGTTTCCAAACTGTGACGGAGCTACTCGACCAAAACCAGCCGTACCAGCCTGGCAGTGCAGGATCAAGCGTCGTATCGATGGGGCTAGGGTACTCATCGGCAAACTACACTGCTTCAGGGAGGGGAATAACCGACCACGAGTGATGCGCTTTGTAAGGCGGGCATTCTCGGGGACTGGAATCAGCCCTCGAGAATACATGTCCCATGCCACAGAGCGCATCGACTTCCTGAAGCAGAAAGTTTGTGCATGGGCGAGCCGTATTCGGCGGTATAAGCGGCGGGTTGATCGGTACACGCAGAATCGCATGTTCCAGAGCGATGAGAGATGGGTGTATAGAGCTTGGGAGCGACCTGAACAAAATGTGACGGACGAGTGTCGCCCGGATGACGCCACCACGAGTACATTCTGGCGCAGCATCTGGTCAGTGCCCGTCTGTCACGTTGAAGCTGACTGGATGCGGGATGTCGGGCGGGCGTGTGAAACTGTACCAGAAATGGATGCAGTCCTAATTACGCCATTAGATGTTGCCAGAGCAGTCCGTCCGTTACCGAATTGGAAATCACCGGGACCGGACGGATTGCACAACTTTTGGTTGAAATGGCTAATTAGTTCACACGCCTGCTTGGCGTCTCAGTACCAGTCATCTTTAGAGTCTGGGTCGCTTCCGCAGTTTCTAACAACAGGCGTTACCCACCTGCTCCATAAGTCAGGTAGTCCCACGGATCCCAAGAATTATAGACCGATCACTTGTTTGTCCACGGTCTATAAACTTCTTACATCCATTTTGAGAGCGAAAATTAATACGCACATTGAAAGTAATTCGATTATGTCGGCCTCTCAAAATGGATGTAGGAACGGGTCCCGTGGTACTAAGGAGCTACTCCTCATCGATATGGCCATAAGCCAACAAGTTCGTCGATCCCGCAGGGATCTGTCGACATGCTGGATAGATTATAAGAAGGCCTACGACTCGGTGCCACATACATGGCTCATGAGGGTGCTGGAGTTGTACAAGATAGATACAACTCACGCACCTTCCTTAGATCGTGTATGGGGCAATGGAGAACGGTTCTTCGCTATCCAGGGTGTCGACAGATCCAGGCGAATGATGAGCCTGTATGGATTAAACGGGGAATATTTCAGGGCGACAGTTTGAGTCCACTTTGGTTCTGCTTAGCCCTGAATCCTCTAAGCACACTACTGGAGGATTCAGGTCTAGGCTATCGGTTGAGGAAAGATGGTCAGGTCATATCTCATCTCCTCTACATGGATGACTTGAAACTCTTTGCCCCCAACAAATTGCAACTGATGGAGCTACTGAAGGTAACTGAAACTTTTAGTAGCACCATCAGGATGGAATTTGGAGTGGACAAATGTGCAGTCATGCATGTAAAGCGAGGTGAGGTTATGGAACCCGAGGGAATTCAACTTTCGGATTCCATACACCTTCGATCCCTCTCTTCATCCGAAAGCTATAAGTATTTGGGTATGTCGGAAGCGTTAGGCATCAATGTTGCTGACATGAAGCAATCGCTGAGGGAGCGGTTCTTTGGTCGCCTGAAGAAGGTTTTAATTAGTCTTCTCTCAGGCGGAAACAAGGTGCGCGCCTTCAACGGTTGGGTCATGCCAGTATTGATGTACTCTTTCGGCATACTCAAATGGACTCAGACCGAACTCGACGCCCTGGATAGGAGGGTCCGTACACTGCTAACCGCAAACCGGATGCATCACCCACGATCATCGGTGATGAGACTGTACATACCGCGGAAGTGCGGGGGTCGAGGCTTTTTAAATGCAAAGACCCTCCACAACCGCGAAGTGTGCAGTCTCAGGGAATATTTTTTAAAAGCCGAAGTGGGTATGCACCGTGATGTGGTAGCAGTGGACAAGGGCCTCACCCCGCTCTCCATGGCTAAAGAGAACTGGCGCAAACCTGTGGTACTTACTACCGATGACCGCAAGGAGGTATGGCAAAGCAAGGAGCTACACGGACGCTTTTATCGGGCTCTTCACGAGCCCGGTGTAGATTTCTTAGCGTCCGTATCCTGGCTACGTTTTGGTGACCTTTTCGGGGAAACTGAAGGTTTCGTCTGTGCAATTATGGACGAAGTTATCTTGACGAATAACTACCGGAGACATATTATGAAAGACGGGACGGTTGAAATGTGTCGGGCATGCCATCGTCCGGGTGAGTCCATCAGACATATTGTCTCTGGTTGTTCTCGTCTGGCTAACGGCGAGTACTTGCACAGGCATAATCAAGTAGCCAGGATTATTCACCAGCAACTTGCTTTGAAATATAAACTAGTGGATTCTGAGGTACCGTATTACAAGTATGTGCCCGACCCAGTTCTCGAAAATGACCATATTACGTTGTACTGGGATCGGTCTATCATTACTGACAGGACTATTGTCGCCAATAAACCTGATATAGTGGTGATAGATCGATTAGCGCGCCGCACAATGATTATCGATATTACCATTCCACATGACGAGAACCTCGTGAAAGCTGAGAAAGAGAAACAAATTAAATATCTCGACTTAGCACACGAGGTTGTTGAGATGTGGAATGTGAGCTCGGCTGTCATTGTGCCGATTGTCGTATCGGCCAATGGCCTGATGGCCAAAAGCCTCGATCAACATCTCTCGAGGCTCTCGTTAGACGGTTGGGTAAAGGGCCTGATCCAGAAGGCAGTTCTCCTCGATACGGCTCGCATCGTGAGGAGGTTCCTATCTCTGGAGCCCTAACCACCGGTAGCTTGGACCCTGCTCCCGATACCGGCGGACCACTATTTTTTATATTTTTAAATGTTTTTTCTATGTTTTTATAAAAATATTTAAAAATGTATCTAAATAAGTATATAAATAAATAAACGAAATAATAATAATAATAATAATAATTTATTTGCATCAAGTTTAACATTTTACATTAAATACATGTTAATACATACAATACAAACACAAACAACAAACTATTCAAAATTTTTGGAAATCCACACAAAAATTGAGCCTGAAACATCTGATAAAGACGATAGTTGTGCCCATAGTCAAGAACAAGACCGGCGATGTCTCAGACTAGGAAAATTATAGGCCAATATCGTTGGCCACTGTAACAGCAAAGGTTCTTGACGGTGTGCTTGACCGGAGAGTAACTGGACAGCTCAATCTACATGATGCACAATTCGGTTTAAAAGGTGGGCTGTCCACGGAAACTGCTATTCTGGCGCTCAAGCACACGGTCAGGTACTATACTGATGGAAACACACCTGTATATGCAGTTTTCTTGGACCTCTTCAAGGCATTTGATCTGGTTGATTATAAGATCTTATGGTCGAAGTTGTGAGAGCAAGGTTCTTCCTAATGAGCGCATTAAGCTCTTAGGCTACTGGTATGACCACCAAATCAACCAGGTCAGAGGGTCAGGTGCTCTGTCTGGGGCATATGGGTTGGAGTGTGGGGTGAGACAGGGAGGTTTGACTTCCCGGGCGCTCTTCAGTCTATACGTCAATAAGTTGATCGAGGAGCTCAGCAGCACTGGTATCGGATGCTCTATTGGTGGTGAGATTATTAATAGTATAAGTTATGCAGACGATATGGTGCTGCTGAGCCCCTCGATTGATGGACTCAGACAGATGCTTGAGATATGTGAGAGATACGCCACGTCTCATGGTTTATTGTACAATGTGCGGAAGAGTGAGCTTCTGGTGTTTAGGGTAGGTACTAAAAAGCCTAATACAGTTCCTCCGGTGTTTATGGTGTACCGCTAAATAGCGGTACACCATAAACACCGGAGGAACTCTATTTTGAGTGTCGCATTTTAGGCACCTTGGGCACATAGTAAATGAGGACTTGGATGATAACAGTGACATAGAAAGGGAGCGAAGAGTGTTTTCGATCCGATGTAATATGCTGGACCGTAGGTTTGGACGATGTACTAGAGAAGTGAAACTCATTCTGTTCATGGCGTTTTGCCAGTCTTTTTACACGTGCAGCCTGTGGGTTAGACATACTCAGAGGGCCTACAACGTTCTTCGTATTCAGTACAGTAACGCTTTTAGGGTGCTGTTGGGGCGCCCGCGGTTCTGTAGCGCATCGGGCATGTTTTCTGAAGCAGATACAGATGGCTTTCAAGCTATTATGCGAAAAAGAACAGCATCCCTGATGCGAAGGAATCGGGGGAGCACCAACAGCATTTTAAAGGTGATAGTCAACAAGCCTGATTGCCCGTTCCTGGGGCACTGGACCCGTATGCACAGCTGCAGGTCTGGTGCACGGGAAGCGGGCATAATGATAGGTTTTTGAATTAGTTTTATTTTATTATATTAATTTTAATGTGAAATGTTACTAACATAGTTTTAGTGTTACTAACAACAATATGAATCATTTGTGTTCGAATTAAATAAATAATAATTTCCGGTACTACTAGTTCAAGTCAAAGTACAGCATTACCAACAGTATCGAGCGAGCAATTGGCTATGAGTTCACCCGTAGCGATTGATGCTAATGTCGCACATGTAGCACCAAATGCGAAATGTGTCGCACATGAATGGTGATGGGGAGGAATGGGGTTATTGTGAGGCGATCGAGAGTGAGGGAGGGGCCGCTGATAATTTATCCTCGCCGCCGTCACCAGCAGCGCAGCCCGAGCTACTTGTGTCCGACGGCAACCAGTCTCCCAAGTACGGGGAGTGCAATGTTGACGAACCGCCAAAAGCGCAAAAGGAAAGTCGTAGACTATAAGGAATAGTTTTAACTGTGTTGTTTTGTCTTCTGATAACTTTTAGGATAGTAATAAGTTTTAAAGAGTATTATTTATGTTGTCACCAGGTTTCAAAATTTAAGCGTGAAGGAGTGATATATATATGAAGCCAGTGCGCGCGCCGCGCCAGCCATTTATCAGTATTATACTAGTGTTCAAACAGGACGGTTGTTTCTCTCTCTTCCCGCTCTCCATACATATCTATGTGTATACTGAACTGTATTTTCAATTTAAATAGGTCTGAAGCTGCTGATTGAATTCACCGACAGCGGCTTTTTCACATTAAAGTGCCCACAAAACTTGACGCTCGACAATCCAGCCCTGCCGCGCTTCGCGTCGCAGCTGCGCGTCAACAAAGTACAGTTGAAGGACTGTCCGGCGCCGCGCGGCTCGTACGCCGCCACACTGGGCATGCTCAACGTGCTCGCGCTCGATAGGCTCAAACTGATCAACGCCGGCCACCTCACGGGCGCGCACCTGACCGGCCTCACCGACGTGCTCGCGCTCGAGCTCATTAACGCCGAGCTGGCACCGCGCACGCTGGCCGCGCCGCAGGGTCTGCGCCGCCTGTTGCTCGACAACGTACGCCTGCCGCCCGGCGAGCTGCGCCACCTGCCGCGCTCGCTCGAGCAGCTGGACCTCACGCGCACGGCCACCGACCTGCCGGCCGACGTGCTAGAGCGGCTGCCCCACCTCGTGGACGTGACGGTGCGCGACTCGCTCAACGTGTCCGTGGCGCTGGGCGGCGCCATGCGCGCGCTGGCGCTGGAGATGCCGGCGGCGCGCGTGCCGAGCGCGCTGCTGCCCGCGCTGCGCACGCTCACCGTGAGCGGCTGGGACGAGCCGGCGCCCGAGCGCTGGTCGGCGTGCGCGCTCGTGGAGCTGAATGTGCGCGACGTGACGGCCGCGGAGCTGCCGGCGGGCTGGGTGAGCGCCTGCGCGGAGCTGCGCGTGCTGCGCGTGGAGGACGGGCCGCGGCTGAGCGTGCTGCACGAGACGTCGCTGCGCGGCGCGCGGCGCCTGCAGCAGCTGCAGCTCGCGTCGTGTGCGCTGACCGCGCTGCCGATGGGGCTGCTCGACGACGCGGTGGAGCTGAGCTGGCTCGACTTGTCCGGGAACTTTCTAAAGGAGCTGCCGGGGTGAGCTTTCGTCAAAGTTTTAATAAGTTTTGTAGAGCACGTGCCAATATTGTAGTTCTAGTAAGTATTGAATTTTGTATCGTTTCGTTCGCAGTGGCCTGTTCGTCAAGACGAGGTCTCTGCAGTGGCTGAGCCTGGCCAAGAACCGCCTGACGACAGACGTGTATACTTCGCTGAAGGCGGTCACGTCGCTCACCACGCTGACCCTCAGCAACAACGATCTGAAGGACTCCTGTGGAGGCGCGTCGGACACTGTGCGAGGTACCATAAAGCAAGCACTCGACTTGTAAAATCCAATACCTACCTACGAGGGGTAGAACGATGACTCTCGAACTTTTAAAATTATTATAGTAATTATAAAACTTGTTTTTACAAAAAAAAAAACCACCGGTTTCCAAAAAAAACACTACATAGTGAAAAATAACTTTAATTTCGGAAGTCGGTAGCAAGAAACTAAATTAGAAATCCACAAACAACTGACTTCAAAAAAAAAAAACAATACAAAGTGAAAAATAACTTTAATTTCGGAAGTCGGTGTCTTTGGTTTGTTGTTTCGTTTTTTGCCACCGACTTCCGAATTAAAGTTATTTTTCACTTTTTTGTGATAAATAATTTTATTTCGTAAGTAGGTTTGTACAAACACTTTTACACGTCAATCATATTTTTAAAATTATATGAGGTCGGCGTTTCCTATATGACTAGTCTGAGAAGAAAGGCCGAAACAAACTCAGAGGTCACAGTCTCTTTTAAAGTCCAGACATATTCTTGGTCAGATCATGTGAAGACCATGTAGATTTGTGTCTGAAATGGTCTTTTGAGGAAAAACCACACAGAATGAGTGGACCTGACCAGTCAGTGCACGCATTTGTCACTAATTGTGGAGCTCAACTCAGAACTTAAGGAGCTCAACCACTCGACGAACAATACCAAAGAAAGGACATTTGGGTAGGCCGCATAAAGCACTCAAACTGCCAGATTATCTTTAAAACTACCTAAGAAAGAGAAAAAATAAAATAAAAAATTAAAATGACCCACATAGTCTTCACATTCACAATAATTAAATAATAATACTATATGTAGAAAGTAGTGTTCGGCGCTATGGTGACCTAACACACCTTTCTTGTATTGATAGTATATGGTATATGTATATGGTAAAAGTTAAAGTCTTGAATTGTAAAGAAATAGCTATATTGTATCACTAACACTTAGTTACAAGAAATGGTAAAAGTGGTAAACTATATAACTTACTTATTGGTAAAAATGTATGGTAAAATGGTAATGGTAATGGTTTTGAGTACGTGGTGTCTCTAATGAGATCTAAGCGCGAACTGGCCCACATTTTGGTGGACGAGCGAATGTGCATACTTGCATCCGATGCAATTATGCATTTTCGCTGAGTGTTCGATTGAAACTCGAACATATTCCCGAGAGCGAGAGGAAATGCGGGATGATAGCTAAAACTACATGATAATGGCGTGTACAAAAACATTAAACTACTTAAACACATTCGTTTCTAGTAATCTTAATTGGTAAGTATGAAAACATTGATAAAACATAGTAAAAGCAAATAATAAAAACATACTGGTCTACTTAAATAATTAATAAAATATTAAAGGCGATCTAAAGTTACACTATTGTGTCTTCCACAGTAAAAGCAATATTCTGATTGCCAGTGTCTGTATTTTTGTCCCGTTTGATTGCACTATAGTTCGCACTAGGCCAGCGTTTGGCATAATTGTGTAAACGAAAACCGATTTCACTTTTATTCTTTAAATCCCTGGCACTGAGCACTTCACTATATGATTCGTGTCTTCTTGGTTTTGGTGCCAGCGGAGCCGCTGCTAACTCATGTTGACAGCTCTCGCTGCGGCGTCGAGTTCTTGGAGGCGCGGTCCTGCGCCACCGGCGACATCGCCCAGTCCGCCACATCCATACTGTTGGAGGCGGCGGCCCTGCGCCACCGGCGACATCGCCCAGTCCGCCACATCCATACTGTTGGAGGCGGCGGCCCTGCGCCACCGGCGACATCGCCCAGTCCGCCACATCCATACTGTTGGAGGCGGCGGCCCTGCGCCACCGGCGACATCGCCCAGTCCGCCACATCCATACTGTTGGAGGCGGCGGCCCTGCGCCACCGGCGACATCGCCCAGTCCGCCACATCCATACTGTTGGAGGCGGCGGCCCTGCGCCACCGGCGACATCGCCCAGTCCGCCACATCCATACTGTTGGAGGCGGCGGCCCTGCGCCACCGGCGACATCGCCCAGTCCGCCACATCCATACTGTTGGAGGCGGCGGCCCTGCGCCACCGGCGACATCGCCCAGTCCGCCACATCCATACTGTTGGAGGCGGCGGCCCTGCGCCACCGGCGACATCGCCCAGTCCGCCACATCCATACTGTTGGAGGCGGCGGCCCTGCGCCACCGGCGACATCGCCCAGTCCGCCACATCCATACTGTTGGAGGCGGCGGCCCTGCGCCACCGGCGACATCGCCCAGTCCGCCACATCCATACTGTTGGAGGCGGCGGCCCTGCGCCACCGGCGACATCGCCCAGTCCGCCACATCCATACTACTGCCATGCATAGCGCAATTGACAGCAACACATAACAAATTACGTATTGGTGGATATCATGGGTTGATATGTCATCTATTTCGGAATCGCTTTTCTTCAGTTTGTCTATCGCCGCCCCCAGAGTGGTCATAGATATGGTTAGGTTTCCGTCATCAGTTTGTCTATCATCAGGGATTTTGATATTAATCATGTGATTAATCTGATCGAATTCAGGCATGTAAATGGTTGGTTTAATGTTAATTTGGTTGGACTGATGACGTATTGAATATAATGAGAAGTCCTTTCCTTTGATGACGCACTCTTGACCTATGCCAATGACCCCGGCTTGGCTCAGCTGACGAACTATTACATGATCGCCGCATATTACTTTTATTGTGTAGGTGTCACAACAAAAGTAAAAGTGCTGAGAAGTCAAATGTAATTCTAGCCATACGTTGGTGCATTTGGTTTTTTCTACTTTACATTTATTGGTTGCCGAGTTCTTGTCGCAAAAACTTTCGTCTTTTTGTAGGTCTGTAATTGGTTTTAGCAGCTGACACATGTAAGTTGGTCCATGGTGTAGACATGCCGTTAGTCCCTGTGTGGACACGCTAAAGAAGGAATCTTTCTTTAGGTTGACTGCCACATATTCGGAGACTGGTATTATTGTGGTCATAAAGGTGTTTGTTTGGTGCGGTACAGATATTATTTTGTACAGTTTGAAACTTTCTCTGGATACTAATGGAAAAGTAACTTCAATTATAACAAATTTTTGCGTCGCTCTGGCTTTGACCTTCAGTAGTTTGTAAAGATACTGAAGATCAGAGTCTAAATTACTGATTGGTAGTGTGAGTTCGCTTGGCATCTGCCCATATATAGTTTGGAGCTCACGTTTAAGTTGCGTTGGTGGCAATAAATGTATGCTAATTTGACCGTGGTAGATGTCTGTTAACGCATCGAGCAACGTGTCTTGAAGTCGTCTTAATCCGTGCAGTAAGCTGTTTGCAGATATCGCTGACAATGTGAAGTCATTGACGTATGAAACATTTTGTATTTCACGTTGGAGAGTGCTCGTATTTTCTTGCAATTCCATAAGCTTCTTGTTTATTAACTTGTGCTGTTTGTTTACGGTGATCTCTATTCTCTTCATGACGTTGAACTCTGCTTCAATTATGGAAGTTTGATTTTTCCATAAATTAGAAAGGTGTTTCTCATTGCGCTGTATGATTTCAATGTCCTTTTCATACTGGTCTGCGAAACGCGAGTCCAACACTCCGAATAAGTCATTCGCTAGATACCCGATACCGTTTATAAAGCCTCGTCGGCGCCGACCCGTCTTCCCTGTGGCGCGTCGCCGTCTAGCGTGGACATCAAAATGCTGTGTTAGCAAAAGTTCATTGTAGTATTCGAGTTCCTGGTAATCGTGCCGGGCTTGCTGCACGATCGTATTACAATGGTTTTGTGTTTCAATGGTGGCGCACAATTGTTCTTGATAATTTAATATTTTGTTATAGGTGCTTATGCCTGTCCAATATGGTCCCATGTAGTAGTACATGACTAATGTCCATTTATACCTGATTAATTGTATTTTTGACATAGGGTCAAAATAAAGCGTCTGGTTGCTTGGAAATGGTTTGACGTCATCTGCTCCGTAAGATGGAAAAATCAGCATGAAAAAACTCAGTAAAACAGTTGCTACAGTTGCGATTTTTGATATCGGTTTTCTTTTCCTTTCTGCTAATTTGGTTGTTGGTTTTATGTCTGGTTTTGATGTCGTTGCCTTATTCTGGTTAACGGGCAAGACTGAGAGTTTCACAATAGGGCGTTTCATGACACCATTTTTTGTTTTTAGTGAAACCGCTCTGGTTAGACCATCGTTTCCTGGATGTGTGTCGACCACTCGTCCGAGAGCCCATTTTCCAGGAGGTAGATTCTCATCATGAATCACCACTCGATCTCCAATTGCGATGTTTTTCTATGGTTCCATCCATTTACTTCTAGATGAGAGTTGTACCAAGTATTCAGTCTTCCATCGTTTCCACAGATCTTGGAATAATTTGTTTGATAGGTGCCATCTGGTTCTAGCATCTTGCTCTGTTTCTATTACAGTTGTTCCTGGTCTTCCTGATAAGAAATGAGCTGGTGTAAGGAAGTTTACATCATCAGGATCCTCGGATATCGCGCAAAGAGGTCGAGAGTTGAGGCACGCTTCTAGTCTAGCTAACAATGTGGTGTACTCCTCGAAGGTTAGTCTTTGTTGACCGATGACCTTCATGAGATGATGTTTTAGACTACGTACTGCTCGCTCTCATAGCCCGCCGGCATTAGGCCAGCTAGGTACGTTAAAGTGCCATTTTATACCCATCTCCGTTATCTCGGTTATAAAACTGTCACTGAATACATCGAGAAGCTGTTTAAATTCTTCCTGTATCATCCTGTTTGCTCCCACAAAGTTAGTGCCGTTGTCACTGTATATTTGTCGTGGTGCCCCTTTTCTGGCTGCCATTCTGGTTAGAGCTGCCAAAAAGGCGGGGCTGCTCAGGTCTGTCACGAGTTCTAGGTGAACCGCTTTCGTGTCCATACATACAAAAACTGCTATGTATCCCTTTGTGGTTTTGATGCTCCGTCCTTTATTAGCTTTGACCTCTACGAAACCTGTGTAATCAATGCCGCAGTGATAAAACGCACGTTCTGGATTCACGCTCGGTTCTGGTAAGTCTCCCATAAGCTGGTGCTGCTGTACGGGATTTTGTTTTCTGCATATGACACATTTTCTGATATACTTTTTGGTTGCCATATATCCGCCGATAATCCAAACCTGTTGTCGAAGGTTTGCTAACGTTAGACGCGGTCCGCCATGGAAAGTCAATTTATGTGCTTGATCGATGAGTAATGTAGTTAGCAGATGATCGTGTGGTATGGTTGGATTCAAACTCAAAATCTTGCTTTTCGAGTGCACTCTTCCGTGCTTGTTTATCGCATCTAGGTCGTTTGCAAATTCTGCCTGCTGAACGTTTTTTATTATCAGCTGTTTAGCTCGACGAAGCTCTTGTAATTTGAGGTACGGTCGGCGAACTTGTTTATAAGTAGGTAATTGCAGTATCCACGCAAAAAATACGTATGATTTTTGTAATGGTACTACGAGTATATTTGTGTGTTAATAATTTCAAGTGGTTAATAATTTCAGTAGTCAGCGATTCTCTTGGTTGTCCAATGACTACCGCGTTGGTTAATTTTAAAATATAAGGCTTATCTTCTAAACTGGTCTCATAAATGGTTTGGTGGTTTTCTTGGTTTGTGTATGATGGCAGCCATGACGGCACTTGCCACCATAACTTGTGGCATTTGAGTTGCCTGACAGTCAAGCCACGCCTTGCACAGTCAGCTGGTTTATCTGTCGTGTTCACGTATCGCCAATGTTTTGATACTCGCCATAGTACCTTTTGGTAAGCTTGATCTTCTTCGTGTACTGTGATCATTCTGGGCATCTTCTTGATATCGGAAGTATATATAAATTGAAATTGTCTCCATTCGAAGATAAGCACTTGTTGATCCTTCTGTATATTTGGATCCCTGTACATGACGTCATTTAGACTGTACCATGATGATGAGTTTGCTGAGGCATTAAAAACTACTCTCAGTTTGGTAGTGGTAGATTCTGCCCGAATGACTGCATGGTGTGGTAAGTAGCATTCGGGTGTCTGGTTAATGTTGTATGGTATCATGTGGTTTAATGCAAAATATTCGTCCATGAATTGATTGTCATCTGCTTTCAATTCGCTGTTCCTCCCAAATTTCTAAACTGGGCTAATGCTTGTGGTTTGGTTGCACCCAACTTGTCTTTGTGTTCCGGCTTAAGTGGTAGTCGGACTTCGTACCTTTCGTCCTCAAGCCTCTTAGTGGTTTTAATAATAAACTGTGAACGCTCATGGTCATCGTTGGATATTTTCTGGTTTATGTCTTCGCTCTACAGATATTTTAGTAGGTCTTCTGTGCTGTTGAGAACTACATTGCATTGGTAGTGTGGTTCCATGGATCCACAGAGTAGCCATCCTAGTTGTGTCTGTTGAGCGATTGGTTGCTTGTCCTTGTCTCCTCTGCAAATTCCTCCTAACATTATTTTGCTGTAAGTATCTGCACCTAGAAGCATGTCAGCTTATGTGAAACTCCAGTTCGGCCAATTGTATCCCATGGATATGGTTCCACGTTGTTGGTTTGGTAAACGTGTTGTTTGGCAGTCGTTTGATCAAATTATTCATAAAAATGACGTTTGTCTGACAAGTAAAGTTACTAATTGCGGACTGTAATGTTACATGTAACATTCCCTTCGTATTGTTTTCTTTCTCTTCGACGCCGAAAATTTGACCTTTGAAATTAGCCCTTTTCAATCCCAAGACTTGGGCTGCGTTTTCATTGATTAACGACAGTTGAGAACCCTGGTCTACTAAAGCTCTCATCTTGTGCTGAGTTCCATCAGCTCCCTTTACTTTTATAATAGCGGTGGCTAAAAGTACTTCAGACATGTCATCCCAAGACACGTGAGATGACCTAGATGTGCTCTGTTTGTTAGAGGTTTCTTCTGCTGACGCGATTGGACTTTGTCTTGTCAATGCTTCGTGAAGTAAAGTGTTATGTGTAGCTAAGCATTTACGACATCGTTTGTCCGATTGACATGGTTTATTGTTATGACTGCATAGACAGTTTTGGCAGTAATTTAATTGCTTGATTTTGTTTAGTTTTTGCTCATGCGTCATTTGCAAAAAATTAGGGCAACGCCACAATCCGTGTTCAGAGTTGCATAATGCACAGGTTATCGACCGCGACACGTGTAATGCATTCATAGTAGACTCTGAATTATCTTTGTTGCCTGATTGATGATTATTTCGGTGGAAACTTTTCTTCTGGTTTTGGTTATAGTTGCCGTTTTTGTATGGTTGATGCGGCGTGGTTTTTGGTTGGCTGGTTCTTGCTTACGACGAGACACTTCAAGCGCTGTAAATTTCGTCTCCAAGAATTCCAGGAACTCCTGCAGATCGGGTAGCTCTCTAGGATTCTTGACCGATTCTATGTATTCGATGAAGGTATCGTTATCAAGTTTTTGCGCTAGTAGATGCACTAAAAGTGGATCCCAAGTTGCTATATCTATTCCGAGATTCTGAATAGCGTGTAACGTCTCCTTGGTTACGTCATGCAGCTTCTTAATCGTGGCCAGCGATTGTTGTTGTATGTTGGCAAGACCAAGCAGTATGTTAATATGGGACGTGAAAATCAATTTCTTGTTATCATACCTGTGGTTTAAAATCTCCCAACATACCTGATAATTGTCAGTGCTAATCTGTAAATGGTGAATCAGTCGTTCTGCTTCTCCAGTCACCTTACTTTTTAAAAACTGCATTTTTTGCGCATTAGACATCGACGGGTTTTTATCGATCGCTTCGCTAAACAAGTCTTTGAACGGAACCCACTGGGTGTAAGTCCCGTTGAACACGGGGATGTCCACCTTTGGAGCTGACTTCTCACGGTGTTTCACTGCCCACATCTTTTTGTTGATGTCGTTTGTCAACTCACTGTAATGTTCCTCGTGCCTGCAGAACTCCATTTGGTACGTAATATCGTCGCCTCCATCCTCACCTTCAATTTCCCAATGAAGTTTGTCAATCTGACCCCATCGGCTATCCAGTGATTTTAGAGCGTTCTCAAATTGCCATTGGTTCTCGAACTTATCTACTTGTATTTTACTTACGGTTCTCATGAAGGCTTTAAAATTAATATTCTGCTGCTTCACTAACCCGTTCAGCTTGTTGAACCCTCCCTCTGTATGGGGAAAATCCTCTCGCTGTGAGGACTCCTCATAGCGAGACGACGTACCTGGTCGTGGCTGCGCCGCCTCATCTTCCGGCCGACAATTGTCAGCGCTTAGCTGTTGCCTAGCCCGGATACCTGGTAGTGGTTGTACCTCTTCCAATTCTGTTCTATGGGGGCTTTCTTCCTGCGGCTGTGTTGTGCCTAACTGACCCAGGGTCTTATCGATAATCTCTTTAATCTTTAAATAAACTTCCTGGACTGTATCGAAACAACCCTTTTTGAAGTATATGTGGTCAAATTTCGCAAACTGGCACATTTTATTATGGTTTTCCTGGTAATCGTGCCAGTATGCTTCTAACATATTTGCCTTGCGCTTATAATTATCAATGGTCTTCCTTTCGGATCCATCTTTCTTTATATTGGCTAACAACTTGTTCAGGATTTCATAGAGCTCCGTTTGGTTGATGAACAGAGAATCGGAATCCATAATTGAAGTTTATTTAAAATGGTAATGGTACAATAATGGTTATTATACATTAATGGTTTGGTCTGACCTTATATGCTCCAACCGACCGTCTCTGCAAACCAAGGTTCTCCCAATTGCAGCGATCTTCTGGTTCGCGTGGCACTGTTTCACTTGGTAGTCACTGGTAATTAAATGCACGAAGGACCATGTAGAAAGTAGTGTTCGGCGCTATGGTGACCTAACACACCTTTCTTGTATTGATAGTATATGGTATATGTATTAGGGTAAAAGTTAAAGTCTTGAATTGTAAAGAAATAGCTATATTGTATCACTAACACTTAGTTACAAGAAATGGTAAAAGTGGTAAACTATATAACTTACTTATTGGTAAAAATGTATGGTAAAATGGTAATGGTAATGGTTTTGAGTACGTGGTGTCTCTAATGAGATCTAAGCGCGAACTGGCCCACATTTTGGTGGACGAGCGAATGTGCATACTTGCATCCGATGCAATTATGCATTTTCGCTGAGTGTTCGATTGAAACTCGAACACTATACTTCACAAAGTAAATTGTCATACTCGTAATAATAATCAAATGTCAAAGCTTATGTAAAATAAAATATTAAATTTAACAAAAAAAATAAAAAAAACATTCAGTATGCAAAAATTGGAGCAACTCAATCCCAAGCTTTTTTGTCCTCAATTATAATCCTTAACGGTATAAAAGGTTTTCTGGCACAACTTACGTGTAATTAATGATTTGATTTTATTAAGGCTTAGATCTTGAACGTGACTTGGAAGTTTATTATAAAAGCGTATACATTGACACCTGAAGGATCCACCTATTTTTTTGAGCCTTGTCGTAGGTACAACAAATTTGTGTTTATTCCTAGTATTTATATTATGGATATCACTGTATTTTTAAAACAATTTTATATTTTTATGGGCATATAAAAGATTTTCATAAATATATTGAGAAGGCACAATCATTGCATTAATCTCTTTAAATTTCTCTCTGAGAGATTGTCTCGGATTTAATTTATAAATTGATCGAACAGCTCTTTTCTGCAAAAAAAAAATAGTCTAATTAATGTCGGCAGCATTTCCCCATAACACAATACCGTACCACATATGAAAATAGCTAAAGTAGACTAAACGGGCTGTCTCTGTGTCGATTAAATTACGAATTTTTCTAACAGCGTATGCTGCGGAGCTTAGCTTTTTTGACAATTTATCTAAGTGTATGAGGGCCCCACTAAAGCTTAGCATCCAAAGTTAAGCCCAAGACTACTGTGCTATCTGTTAGTGTTTTCTTTTTAATTTCGTATAGTTCTATTTAAACTTTTATTCGATTTTAGTTCGTTTTGTTTGATGTGTAAGACTGAAGAGTCTAACCAGGATGCGATGTATCTTGTTACGCAGTAAGTTGGTTGTAGACATCAGATAGGCAGTCACTCCATGTGAAATACTGGTATTCGACCGGTAAGCCGACCTCAACATAGTTGAGAAAAGGCGGGCAGATGATGATGGATAACAGTGACCGAGGATCAAGCGAAATTGTGGATAAGAGTGACCGTGGATCAAGCGAAATTGTGGATAAGAGTGACCGAGGATCAAGCGAAATTGTGGATAAGAGTGACCGTGGATCAAGCGAAATTGTGGATAAGAGTGACCGAGGATCAACCGAAATTGTGGATAAGAGTGACCGTGGATCAAGCGAAATTGTGGATAAGAGTGACCGAGGATCAAGCGAAATTGTGGATAAGAGTGACCGTGGATCAAGCGTAATTGTGGATAAGAGTGACCGAGGATCAAGCGAAATTGTGGATAAGAGTGACCGTGGATCAAGCGAAATTGTGGATAAGAGTGACCGAGGATCAACCGAAATTGTGGATAAGAGTGACCGAGGATCAAGAGAAATTGTGGACAAGAGTGACCGAGGATCAAGTGAAATTGCGGGCTATTGGAGATGCTTGTGCGCAGCCGTCCACTGGGACAGCTATAAACTGATGATTATGACGCATTGATGCACCCTGTTCTAGGTTTTATTTATACTTGGTACCTACTATGTTATCTTATTACCTACTTAACTAACTCTCATGACAACTTATAATTAATTAACAATGTAACTATACAAATTATTCTTATTTAGCAGCAAACTATTTTATGGCGTCGATTTTTTTTCCACATCGATGTCGACTGTTAATTTTCCCAAAAGACTGCCGGCATTGCCACGTTTTATGGCAGTCATGCCCTCCCCTTCGTGGTTATTTTTTTAAACCACCCAGAAGTAGGAGCCTTGCCAAGCGGGGCTCCGTCAACTACGCCTTATAAATAAAAAAGAAAAATAGGTTCACACAATTTGGTGAGTATTTCGAATTTTTTTGGTAGTAAAATAGGTACTTTTCTGGTAGGCGTTTAAATAAGCCGATATTTAGTTAGATGTTAGTTTTTTTTTTCTGTTGGCATTTCAATTTAGAATATTATTTTGTAAAACTGATTGTAGTCTATAATATTAGCCAGTCACTTTCTTGGCCTTCAGTACATTTAAGAAACGAGCATTTATCTTCATCACAAAATCATTTTCTCGGCTCTTTTCCGCATTTAAAAACATTAGCTTTATTTCTCATATTGAAAAAAAATATAGATCAATAAGAAACGGAAACGGAACGGGTCTTAGAAACTTCGAACCACTACAGTACGATCCCTTCCATCTTTCTTAATAAACTGTGGGTAGTAACGTGGTTTATTCTCGTACTTAAATAGGGGTTATCCGAATTTGCCTGTTTTAGGATCAATTTTAAATGGTAGAATTAGTGTATTTAGGTCCTGAATAAAAAAATGTCATAGATACATCCTTGTTTTAGAGAAATTAATAGTTCAAAATAAGATAAATTGTAATTTGCTCGATGAATACAAAAACCGAAATAGGGTCGATATCAAAACGATTTTTTTTTTCATTTCCTAATAACAGCACAAATAGTACTATAATATAAACTATATAATAATACTGTTTCTAAAGTATTTATCTGTGATCTAGAAAACTGTCATGAATTAATCTCCTTTTCGCCGCAAACGTTTGACTGTACTCACGCAAAACATTCGCAGCATAAATTGTAATCTTCCGGGACTTGAATTATAATATATAGGTTTTTTGTTTTTTTACTATTAATAGGTTTGTACAAACACTTACACGTCAATCATATTTTTTAAACTAGGTGAGGTCGGCGTTTCCTATCTGACTACTCTGAGAAGAAAGGCCGAAACAAACTCAGAGGTTTTAAAGTCCAGACATAATCTTGGTCAGATCATGTGAAGACCATGTAGATTGGTATCTGAAATGGTCTATTGAAGAAAGAACCACACAGATTGAGTGGACCTGTCCAGTCAGTGCACGCAGTTGTCAGTAATCGTGCAGCTCAACTCAGGAAGTCAGGACTTAGGAGCTCAACGATTCGACGAACAATACCAAAGAAAGGACATTTGGGTAGGCCGCATAAATTACTCAAACTGCCAGATCATGATTAAAATTAACTGAGAAAAAAAGCAATGACCCACATAGTCCTCACATTCACAATAATTAAAATAACATAATTATTTACAAGTAAATACTCATGTCATTGTATATATAAAATTCAACAATGTCAATGTGTATATAAAAAATCGGACATAATGTTTGAAAACCATGTAGATTGGTGTCTGAAATGGTATTTTGAGGAATGAACCACACAGATTAAGTGGACCTGTCCAGTCAGTGCACGCATTTGTCAGTAACCGTGCAGCTCAACTCCGAACTTAAGGAGCTCAACGATTCGACGAACAATACCAAAGTAAGGATATTTGGGTAGGCCGCATAAACTACTTAAACTGCCAGATCAAGAATAAAACTGAAACCATGACCCACATAGTCCTCATATTCTCAATAATGAAAATAATATAATACTTTTTACAGTAAATATTCATGTCTAAAATAGCTAGCAAATTAAAATCAACATTCACCGTGTAAATTTATTGGAGCAGCTCAATCCCAAGCCTTTTTGTCCTCAATATAGTCTTTCACAGTATAATAGGCTTTCTGGCATAGTTTCCGCTTTATAAAAGATTTGAATTTATTAAAGCTTAGATCTTGAATGTGGCTAGGAAGTTTATTATAAAAACGTATACATTGGCATCTAAACGAGCCACCTATTTTCTTGACCCTGGCTGTAGGAACAATAAATTTGTGTTTGTTTCTAGTATTCATATTGTGGATATCACTGTATTTTTTAAACAGATTAATATTTTTATGTGCATACAAAAGGTTTTCATAAATATACTAAGAAGGCACAGTAATTATATTATTCTCTTTAAATTTATCTCTGAGGGAGTGTCTGGGACTTAATTTGTAAATTGAATGAAAGGCCCTTTTTTGTAAAACAAAAATTGTCCGGATATCGTTAAAAAATTAATTTGCGTGGGTGTGTGAAGTATTAAGTTCTCACAGAATGCTTGCTACATAAAACAAGTACTACTAGGTAATATTGCTAGGTACTACTAACTCGTATAATGTACTGTATTACTGTTGTGCCCGCCAGGGTCCATGTGAACTTATAAATACGAGTAATATTAAGATCTTGTACACACATGTGATATGCAATAAAGATTTGAATTTGAATTATACCAACGATAGCAGTCTCAAATCGTTCTCTACTAAAAGTAACTATAAACAAAATTACGGTGTTCGTATATAGAGATCATTTTGAACTAATGTTTGTAGAACCAACCTTTCAAGAAGGAAACTGTGTTGTGGCCCGGCGAGGCAAACACATGGCAATTGTTTCAGTCGGGCCGTATTTGAAGGCCCCTGGGCCAACCAAAAGTGTAGGCCCTGAAAATTTTGTGGAACAGATGAAATAATGTTTTTCACAGTTTTCAATCATTTTTAAACAGGGTGATTTTTTTTAATAGCGCAGTAAGGGTAGGTACCTTAACCGTTGTACCTACACACTTACAGTAGCAATGGCTTTCATTTTAACAGTTCACGACATTCATTGCGTTATTTACGTTTATGAGCAGATACATTTTTCGAACATAATTATGAATGGATGGAATAGCAATATCCTTCCAAATCATTCCTTTGCGATTGAAAGCGTGTTACGTGAATAGGGTGCTGCTTCCTATAAGAATCAAAAACACTCTATCGGACTAACTTTCGTTTGAGTACTAGTTTTTGGCCACCGACTTCCGAAATTAAAGTTATTGTTCACGTTTATTAGTGTTTTTCTAGGAAATCGGAGGTTTTTTTGTAAAAAAGTTTTTATTTTTAAATTTTTAGTTGTGGTACCTACCCCACACCAATTCGTATACCACTACTTGATATGTAAATAACAGTGACAGGAAGTTATTAAAACATCATCAATACCTATAAACGAAGTGGAAAAAATAAGCAGTATTAAGGATAACTCAAAAACTGCTGGTCAGAACTTGATCAAATTTATATGGTACCACATGTGAAGCACCAGATTTTAAATAAAAAAAAGAATCATCCAAATCGGTTCACCTAGAAAAAAGTTCTGAGTTAACACACATAAAAAAAAACATACAGTCGAATTGAGAACCTTCTCCTTTTTTTTAAGTCTGTTAAAACCGGCTAAGTGCGAGATGGACGCGCGCACCGAGTTTGCGTACCTTTCCAGAACAAGGAAATAACATAACTGTTTTGTAAAGGATTTTTGCTCATTTCTAAAAAACTGTGGTAAGACATGGTTTTATTTTTCCTGCAATATTAACATACAATTTCAATCAACTATACTTATTACCTATTATGTATCTATGCTAGATTTTTCGCTTTGCTAACGGGGATATAATTAATGTCTGTTCTCGTCATCTTCGTATTTGTGTTGATGGTTGGTAGTAAGTCGTAAATAAAAAACTTATATGAATAAATAAATATAATTATGTATAAGTACCTACATAAGCTTAGTTTTTGTTTACCCGAAATGTGGAAAGGGAAAAATCGGCTGTTTCCCACATTTGTTTTCACAGAAATCCACAGAATTTGTAGAACAATTGTTATTTTTGCGAAGTTTAGATTGTCCTATACTAAAAGTTGTTCCTAATGGTGTTCCAGAACTCCTCCACCTGCCCCAAACTCATCACAATATTTCGTTGTTTATATTCGTGACATCATTAGGTAATGAGTTTTTGTAATTACAGGAGTGTCACCTTTGGAAAGTTTAAACATGTTGATCAATCTTTACCTGAGGAAAACCAACGCCAGTCTGATCTGTCGCGACTGGCGCGAGAACATGCCTCTGTTGGAGACGCTCGACCTCTCCGACAACAACTTCACCGCTCTCACGGTAACGTATCGCCCTCGCCGCACCGCACCGCGCGCCCCGCCGTAGGGACCGTGTACTAACGAGCCGCGTCTTTACAGTACGCAGACTTGCAGTTCCGCGGCGTGAAGGACGTGAAGGTGAACCTGTCGCGCAACAACGTGACCAAGCTGCTGTACACGCAGCACGACCACTCGCTGGCCACCGGCGGCGCCTCGGACTCGCGCGCCACCGTCACGCTGGGCGCCACGCTCGCCTGCGACTGCGACACGTACTGGGCGGCGCGCGCGCTGCAGGAGCGGCCCGCGCACGTGCGCCTGAGCGCGGCGTGCGCGCGCGGGCCCGCGCTGCGCGCCGCGCCGCCCGCCGCGCTCACGTGCGCCGCGCCCGGCCTGTGCGCCGGCGCGCCGCGCTGCGCGTGCGCGTGGCGGCCCAGCGGCGCGGCGCGGCCGGCGCGCGCGCTGCGCGTGGCGTGCGAGCGCGCCGGCCTGACGCGCGCGGCCGACGCGCTGGCGCCGCTCATGGCCGCGGCGCGCCGCAACGGCGTGGCGCCCGACGACTACGACTGGCAGCTGCACTTTGCGCACAACCGCATCTCCGAACTCGACGCCGCCGACTTCCCGAAGCATCTATCGGTAAGTTTACTTTAAGAATACGAAACGCTATAGTTGGATTTTTTATTCCATTCACGTCTTGACAGTTCGAAGCGAAATAATGCAACCTTACTAAAACACCACCTCACTTATTACTAGGATGCTTGGCAACTTGTCAGTGAACAATACACGCACACAAACAACGCATTGAAAACAAAAGAGAAATGACAAAATTGGAAGACATCTAAGGCTACATTCCGAAATACGCCATAATCGCTAACAGCACTCACATAAATATTTTGCGTCCCGATTCAGGGTACGTTCCAAATTTCACTGTAATCGATTTGAGCGTGCTTACACCCGTTCCGAATTAGCGTGAGTGTAATGGCTGTTCAAAAATGGAAATGAAACGAATATAAAACACTCGGATATTTGTATTAGCACGCAAAACACAAATAATTAGATAACAACAGGCTATCCCTCACTTCGCTTTTCCGACCGTGTTACTCTTGACCAGTCCAGCCACGCCCCGCAGGAAGTCAAGTCATATCCCGTTTTTATTATTATAAAATATCCTAAGCACTTACATAAATTGACATACTTATACCAAAAATCATAATAATGAAAGCTATACATTTATAAACTACAATTATGTAATTGAATATGGTTTACATTATTATTTCGAAGATAATAAAATGAATGCTCAGGGAATTTAGAAAAGTTATCTAAATATATAAAAGGCGAAAGTGATTGACTGATGTATCAACGCACAGGCCAAACCTTTAAGGCTAGAAACTTAAAATTTCGCACACGTATTCCTCTTATGACGTAGGCACCACTAAGGAAGGATTTTTCAAAATTCAACCCCCAAGGGGGTGAAATAGGGGCTAAAAGTTTGTATGTAACTTTTTATTTCATGGACGTATTTGCATGAAATTTCGTATGAATTGAGTACGGAAAAAATAATGAGTTACGTATTTCAAAATTTAACCCCTAAGAAGATAAAATAGGGGATTATAATATGAAAGATCTTATTTATTACTTTAGAAAACGTGGTATACATAAATTTATCTAGGTAAATCTATCTATATATCTATCTATATAGATCTATCTATCTGATATATCAACGCACAGCCTAAACCACTGGTCCTAGAGACATGCAATTTGAAGGGTGTGTTCTTTATGAAGAATAAGTATCCACTAAGAAAAGGTCTTTCAAAATTCTACCCCTAAGAGGGTGAAATGGGGGGTTGAATTTTCAGTATAACTTTTTATTCTCTGTGTCCATTGACTCGAAAATTTGTATACATGCTCTTCTATTAAAATTAGGCGACACGTGTATCACAGTTTTCCCAAAATCATTTCCCAACAGAGTCAAATAGGATCTTTCTGTGGTAGAGGTGTATCAGTAATATGTGACATCCCGATTTTCGCATTGGCTCGGGATATGCGACGTTGATAATGCCATTACACTTATGTGTATAAATAGATTTAAAGAATCATTGTCGTCACCGGTGTCCAATCTCAACCAAGGTATCAAGACGTATCAAATATGTAACTGATATTATTATGAACTAATATTTCCATTTTAATAAGTAAGTAGCTGTCGTAAGTGCTACTGTTGAGCAGGAATGAGGTCCGGGGTTCGATGCCCAGGTCGGGCAAAGTAGTATTGGTTTTTTCCAAAAGGTATTTCTCAGTAGTAGCCCGGAGTCCGGAGTTGTGCCCAGTTGATGGCAATAGGCTCGCCTCTTATTACATGGGACTTAAAACATAATTGGCGAAATGTGGGTGACACAGGGAATAAAAAGTTTTACAGAAACTTCAACCCCTCATTTCACCCTCTTAGGCGTGAAATTTTGAAAAGCCTTTTCTTAATGGTTACTTACTCTTCATAAAGAACACACCCTTCAAATTTCATGTCTCTAGGACCAGTGGTTTAGGCTGTGCGTTGATTTATCAGATAGATAGAACTATATAAATAAATAGATATATAGATTTACCTAGATAAATTTAGGTATACGACGTTTTCTAAAGTAATAGATAAGATCTTTCATATTATAAACTGTATCCCTTTCTTTCACCCCCAGAGGAATTTTGAAAATTCGTTAGACATGTTTCAATGTCTCAAAGGTTATTTATACCATTTTCAGTTAATCAAGGCTCGCAGTAAAACCCCCCCCTGTAAAATTGATTACCCCTTTTCACCCCATTAGGGTTAGATTTTCGAAAAATCCTGATACAGGTTATTCTTTATTTTTGGTTTTAAGTATAAATACTGAGTTTAAGTTAAACGGACAGCGCGTTAAAAAAAAACCCTACAATCTTTGACACCTACAATCCCCGTTTTGAGGGTAATTTAGAAAAATGAAAATGACAAAGTTTATAATTTACTTAGATAAGTATTCGAGCCAAGTTTCAAGTTTATTAACTCAAGTAATAAGATTTTCCCATACAAACTTTGACACCCCCAATCCTCCTTTTGGGGTTAATTTAGATAAACTAAAAATACAAAGTTCATAATTTCTTTGGGTAACTATTATTCGTGCCAAGTTTCAACTTTATTAACTCAAGGAATAAGATTTCCCATACAAACTTTCACACACCCCAATCCCCCTTTTGGGGGTAATTTAGAAAAATTAAAAACGACAATATTCATTATTTATTTGCGTTAGTATTCGTGCCAAGTTTCAAGTTTATTAACACAAGGAATAAGAATTTTCATACAAACAAAATCCTCACCCTCCCCCTTCCTTCACCCTCTTAGGGGTAGAATTTCGATTCATTCGATTTTCGTTTTTTTTTTCGGTGGATAATTTCTCTTCATAAAGAACACACTCTCCAAATTGCATGTCTTTAGAACCAGCGTTTTAGGCTGTGCGTTGATATCTTAGTCAGGACATTGAATTTTATATAAATATATTTTCGGAATATAAAGTTCCATATAAACTTAAGTACATCCCCTATGAATGTTGAAAAATCATTACTTAGTCATAAGAGGAATACGTGTGCGAAATTTTAAGTTTCTAGCCTTAAAGGTTTGGCCTGTGCGTTGATACATCAGTCAATCACATTTGCCTTTTATTTATTTTTCAGAAAAAAATATATAGTCATTTGTTTCCTGTAGGCAACGCGAGCGAAGCCGCGGGCAGAAGCTATATAATTATTATATACATTGGCAAGTAACTGTCTGCCTATCCGTATGTTACCTTTTTACTCCTAGACAGCTGAACGGATTTCGATAAAATTTGGCATGGAGATAGATGACATCCTGTGGATGGACATAGGCTTTTTGTCTCGACAAAAAATCCTATAAGAGGTGATACAGGGGATGAAAGTTTGTATGGGAAACTTAGCATTTCTTATGTTAGGGATATAAAAATTGATGAGGAGCTCGTAGCTAAATAATAACAGCCGCACGGGTCGATCCATTGGGTTAAGCTACTCTTGCCGGGGTTGGGCCGTGAATGGGTGACCATCTTTACATACCGAGACTCCTACGTGCCTCGGAAACGTTAAACCGTTGGTCTCGGCTGTCATTCGTGGGTGTTTCGCAGTCGTTACGGGTCATCAGAAGCCCGAAAGTCTGACCAGTCTTACTAAGGGGTATCGTATTACCCAGGTGGAGGTCAGCAGTCGCTCCTTTTATAAGACTTCCTGACATCAATCGTCAGACAGTTGCCCACCAGACACAACACCCGTCTGGTCGGAGGGTCCTCTATTTTATATGGAGGATGAGTGAATCTTACACCCTGTTCCTCATGCCTCTAAAGATTTAAGGAATTGGAATTTAGTCATAGTCCGTATCTTGAGGTAATATAATTTATCTGTTTGTTACTTTTTCACGCTTCAACGGCTGGATTTGGATGATAGGTAGGTTACGGATAGGCCATGACCTGGGTTAAGACATTGGGTACTTTTATACCAGTAGTACGTCCCCGTGGGGTACTTTCCGACCTCCACGTGGGCGAAGCCGCGGGCAGAAGCTAGTCATTTAATATTTAGAAGTCAGATTTGGGTTCATTATGCAATGATGAGTCAACACTTAAAAACTCAAAGTTCTCCTGATCATTATCGTCAATAAATGTCTCAGTCATCTATACTCTATACTTATATACTTATATATATTATATATTATTAATATTATAAAGCTGAAGAGTTTGTTTGTTTGCTTGCTTGAACGGGATAATCTCAACCGGAACTGCTGCTCCGATTTGAAAAAAAAATTCAGTGTTACGAGTAGATAGCTCATTTATCGAGGAAGGGTATTTTTTTTTTTTTTATATGGGTTTGCTCTTGACTCTAGTCTAGGTCAGAGATGACAGAGACAAAGTCGACGATGGAGTGAACTTACCCAGAAGAAGCCTGTTCACTCTCGCTTTGAAGAGATTTGGGTTGTATGCGGTCGGAAACACAGGCGCAGGTAGAGAATTCCACTCTTTTGCTGTGCGCATTATAAAAGATGTTTGGAAGCGCTTAGTGCGAATTGGTGGAATAGCAACTAGGTAGGGATGGTAGCTTGCAGCGCGCCTAGATGTCCGATGGTATAAGGGGGCCGGTGGAATGACGTCGTGGAGTTCTTGGGCACACTCACCGAAGTACAATCTGTAGAAGACCGACAAGCAGGCAACCTTACTGCGATGAGCCAAGCTGTGAAGCTTGGCATCCACCAGTTTTATGTCGCCAATGAGTCTCTTAGCTATGCGTTCCACCGTGTCAATCGCTGCAAGTTGGTATTTAGCTGAGCCATCCCAAAGGTGGCTGCAATACTCCACGCAGGATCGGACTTGCGCTTTGTACAGGGTTAAAAGCTGTCCAGGCGTAAAGTATCGCTTCACCTTATTTAGGATGCCCAGCTTCATAGCCGCAGTTTGGGCTTTATACTCGATGGTGGCGCCGAAGTTGAGACCAGATGTCAACTCCATGGCTAGGAGCTCGAGCCGATCAGTTACAGGAACAGATGTACCCCGAAAAGTAGGAGATTGGTTGATTTGACTCCTTTTAGCGGTAAAAAGACACGCCTGTGTTTTGGTGGCGTTAAAAGAGACCTTATTGTCATCACCCCACGGGGAGACACGGCTTAAGGTCAAATCTGTCCGCTCTACCATGGCCTCTCTCAAGGAACAAACTTCGGCCCCGCTGGTTTTTGCGCTGGACAAGTAGCTCTCTGAACCAGTACTGTCATCTGCGTACCCAACAATACCAGGCTGAAGTAGGTCATTGATGTGCAGCAGGAAAAGAGTTGCAGAGAGAACAGACCCTTGAGGAACTCCGGCATCAATAGCCATAAGGTCGGAGGAGCAGCCGTCAACGACTACTCTGATCGATCGTTCGCTAAGGAAGTCTGATATCCAGCTACAAAAATCAGCCGGGATGCCATAAGCAGGAAGCTTGCTGAGTAAACCAGCGTGGCAGACCCTGTCAAAGGCCTTCGAGATGTCAAGCGATACAGCAAGTGCCTCGCCGTGTTTCTCGGTGGCTTCGCCCCAGCAGTGCGTGACATACACAAGAAGATCGCCAGTTGACCGTCCCCGGCGAAAGCCATATTGACGGTCACTGAGGAGATCATTGTCTTCAAGGTACGTCAGCAACTTACTGTTCAGTACCCTTTCCATAACCTTGCACAGAATGGAGGTAATGGCGATTGGACGGTAATGGGCAGGGTTTGCACGGTCGCCCTTTTTGGGCACTGGTTATACATTCGCAAGCCTCCAGGAGTTGGGCACCGTTTTCTTTTTAAGAGAGAGGCGGAACAAGCGTGTCAACACAGGAGACAGTTCAGGCGCACACTGCCTTAACACTCGCCGGAATGCCGTCAGGCCCGCTGGCCTTTTGTTCACGTCTAGACTGCACAATACTCTTCGGACTTCTTTAATGTGAACTGCGATCTCCTACATCGTGGAGTCACATTGAGGTACAGTAGGTGGTTGCTTGGAGCCAGCGTCCAGACGTGAATTGCTTGCAAAGAGAGATGCAAAAAGATATGCTTTCTCAGTTGCAGAGTGAGCTAGCGAGCCATCAGGTTTCATCATTGGAGGTAAAGTGGGACGACAGAAATTCGTTTCAACCGCTTTAGACAGGGACTAGAACTGTTTACTACCCGGAGGGTGCGCTGCTAGCTTGGCCCCAATACGTCCAACATGGTTAAAACGTGCCCCACGCAGAACCCGTTTGCAGAGCTTGGCGGCAGAATTAAAGGCTCTTTTCTTCGCGCGAACCCTACGCACTCTATCTTTGCGGTCGCGGGCCTTGACCCAGGCTTGGTAGGCAAACTCCTTTCGGGCCTCATCGTGGGCGCATTCTGCATTATACCAAGGCCGGGATTTGTGTCCGAGCGGGATGTCGGAGAATGGAATAAAATACTCCATCCCCTGCCGAATCACATCCGCAACCACGTCAGCACAGCACGAGGGGTCACCCGAGGAGAAGCCCACTTGCCGCCATGGATAAGACGCAAAGAAGTGCCGCATCTCATCCCGATCCGCTGACCCGTAACGCCATACTCGCCTCGTGCCTCTAGGACTCTCATCTGGAGGAGAGCAGGTCGATATGGATTTCACCAGACAGTGGTCAGATGTTCCCAGCGGGGCTGAGACCGATACTGAATGACTGTCCGGATCAGTTGCCAGCAGAAGGTCTAAGCAATTGGGTGTATGGCCTCAACATCCGGTACCCGCGATGTCACATTCACCATATGGGTTAGGTCTAGCGTTAAAGCAAACTTGCGCGCCTCTAACCAGGCACGATCAGTTTTCCAGTACGGGAACAACCACTCTTTATGATGGGCGTTGAAGTCCCCCAGAAAAATGAGCTTCGCTGTTGGGTACCGCTGCTGGGCTACGTCAGTCGACTCCACGAGGAAATTAAAGAGCGCTGTCGTCTCCTGGTCACCGCTGTGCGATCGGTAGACGCCGATGTAGAGAGATTTCTCCACGCCAGTGTCCACACGTAGCCATATGGCAGAAAAACCCGGTTTCTCAAAGCAACGGAGATGACGACAGCAAATGTTATCGCGGACGTACACACAGACCCCAGCTTGTTTCTTGAACTTGTTTTCAAGAGAGTAACCCGGGTAGTTGAGGTACGCTGTATCCGACGGGGTTGTTATCTTCGTCTCCGTTAGGAAAAACAGGTGCGGCTTCTCGGCCTCAAGGTGGTGATTGATGGTGGGTATAGGCTATACAGGGTGGATTTTTGAGATGGGGCAGCAAGGACAGCTACCTTAACCGTTGTAGCTACAGGAAAACGGTCTTAGGAGACTTTCCTAAACTTTTTGAGAAATTTTGAATTGCATTCACAGATTTTGAAAAAAAATTACAGTCAGCAGGAAAATGGGCAATTTTCACAAAAACTTTTTTTATGCCAATCGATCATGTTTCGTATAAGGATCAAAAACTTCTACTGGACCAACGGAGGTTTGAGTACTAGAAAAGTCAGAAATCGCAAAAAACTTTTCCCATACATTTCATAGGAAATGAGACTGCGACCTGTTTTACCATCGATAAACTGACAGCTATAAAAAAGACTATTCGAAAAACGAATAAAAATTATTAACTTCTACTTTAGGTATTATTTTTCATCTTAAAATTAAAAAGTTGAAACTACATTTGGACTCGCCGAGAAATTTTACTTTTGAGGTCTAAGTTATGAGGTGCTGAAAATGGTAGCCGGTTTGACGTAAGCATAGGTTTAGTCTGTTTACTACAGAGCGGGTAGCAGCTGATAATGTGAACGAATGAATGCCATAGAGAAACGTGGTAAGTGAATCTGTGTTCCTGAACACTGTCGTATTTTTTTTTTTAAGTTATTTTTTTTTTAACAGCCTTACATACTAAAATCAGGAGGCATGAGATCGGGACTGTGAGGTGGCAACGGTATAGGACCATATGTTCCTATTCCCGAATTGCCGGTTCAAATTAGAACGGTTTGGCGGCTGTTGTGTGGCTGAGCGCCATCATCATCTTCAGAGGTCATTATTGTCACAGAATTTTGGAAATCATAAGCAACCAGCCAACAAACTATCTCGATTCTGTTTTCAAAGCAAATTAAATTATGACGCGTATTCGTTCGAAATTCGAAGTTATTTTTTTGTTTATTTCTACCCAGTCTTCATTGTAGCGGTTAGTCTATCCATAATGAAAAAGTAAGTTGTAGTCTCATTTCCTACGAAATGTATGGGAAAAGTTTTTTTGCGATTTCTGACTTTTCTAGTACTGAAACCTCAGTTGGTCCGATAGACGTTTTTAATCCTTATATGAAACATGATCGATTGGCAAAATTTTTTTTTTTGTGAAAATTGGCCATTTTCCTGCTGACTCTATATTTTTTTCAAAATTTGTGAATGCAATTCAAAATTTCTCAAAAAATTTAGGAAAGTCTCCTAAGACCGTTTTCCTGTAGCTAGAACGGTTAAGGTAGCTGTCCTTGCTGCCCCATCTCAAAAATCTACCCTGTATATCATCACGCTAAGACCAATAGGAGCGGAGCACCAATGAGGATTGTTTCAAAATCATGTTTTTTTTTTTTTCCTTTTGAAAGCTTCCGCTGCGTGCGCTGCGTAAACGGTTAAAGTTTCGCAAAAATCATGTATGACAGTATTGTTCCCTTATAAAAGTTTTTAAAAAAAGTCCGCGACAGCATAATTATGTCTATCTTGGTTGGCTCACTATAACCTTTTTTATGCTAACCAAATTTGTTCTAAAATAATGCATTATTTGCGAAGGTGTTTTAATAACCATGATATTAATCCTTATCCAAATAAACACGTACACACACACACATGACAAGTATTTAATTTAAAACAAAATTGCCCTTTACATCATTTGATTTCAATGTAGAAAGAGTCAACTGTACTTTTTACGAAATTCAGTAGTTTATTTCACGTTTTTCTTTAATTTTGCTTATAAATCTCGAAAATGGTGTATCCTATCACAAAAGTAATTAAAATTTCGACCCCCTTTAACCTCTAAAACTCAACATGTAGGTATAATTTTTCACATTTTCCATACAAAAAGTGAAAAATTCCATTTTTCCATTCCATTTTTATACTTGGTGGCCGCCGAGTAAAAAGTTTTCTACTGTCTTTAGCATAGCGATTACAAAATCAAATTGTCGTCACTACCTTAGTCAACTGTCAGTTGTTAGTGTGATTTTGACAGTCTGGGATAGAAAACTTTCTTCTGAAATATGCTACATGTAAAAGGACCTAGACAACGATCGATATAAACGAAAGACAAAATGACAGATAGTAGAAGAATTTTTACGGTGCGATGTCAAAAATGTAGAAATGAAATGTCATTTTGTATAGAAATAGCTATGTCTATTCTTCCAAGAAATAGAAAATAAAATATGGCTTCATAATTTAATGCTTTGGGCCATAAAGTACACAGATGCTTAAGTAGAACTTAAAGACTAAAGCTTATGGTCGAAATGCATGTGGAGTGAAATTTGTTTAAATCGTTAAAGTACAAAAAAACATTATGGTTAACCATGTTTCTTTGGTGAAAAATCAGTTTAGCTCGGACCTTCTATCCATTTAGCTTAGTAAAATTTACTGAGTACCCCAGTAAAATTTCTAAGACCTTAAATTTATTTTTGTCCAAGAATTGTTACTGGGTTACCCAGTAAATTACATAAATAAAAAAAAATAGTAAATATTTTCACCTTCTACGTAAACGAAGTCGCGGATTAAAGTTAGCGCTAGCCCAGAGTAACTATTCTACGCGGACGAAGTCGCGGGCAGAAGCTAGTAATCAATAAAGCTTTTGCCTCTTCTCAGAGGGCTTTGTGTTTTCGGAATAGTTTATGACGTATTTTTGAAATATGTGGATCAGAGCTGATCAACAAATTATTCAAAATATCTTCATTAGTAGCCTTTGTACAGAATTTTCTCGAATGATGTGCACAATATCTTCTGAAGTCTTTATTTCGAGCTTCAGCTGCTTCTTCGGATAATTTTCCAATTGGCACTAAACCAAAATGTTCAATGATAGCTGCTCCGTGAGCAAGAACTTTATGTACACTTGCAGGCATATAATACCAATTATACGAATCAATGTACAATTTCATGGTGGCTTCGGCATAATCTTTAATCTTAATTGTATCTATAGGGTGATCTGAAGAAATTATCTCTAGTTTGGTTTTAAATCGTTTTATTAAATCCTGATTATGATTAACTCCTGTGATCGAAGCTGCAATTTCAGAGTTTACAAAAAATCTCCTAGCAGTATTTCCATCATTAGTAGTACCGTGACCCTGTTTAACAACATCAAGTAAAAGTCCTGTTTGAGATTTAAACGCGTCCTGAATATTTTTCTTTCTGCTCTGCATGCTATGCCTTGTTCTCACCCTTTACAGACCATGTTTTCAAATCTAATCTATATGCTATATGAAGAATGCATTCCATGAATCATATCCGAATGTGTAACGACGATAGACCATATTTATATAAGTCGGCGTCAACATTCTTTGTCAATATCAAGGGTCAGTCATTCATCTCCTTTGGAGTAGCTTTACATTATGTCACATCTTTATGATGATGTTTCGCAAAGAACAGCTGTTACTTTACCATCTATCATGGTTTGTATTAAACTGTGTGAGATTTTCAGTTCTCCAATCACTGTCTCTACCTAATTATCAATATCTGCCTTGATTGCATTATACTCTTCTAAAATGCTAAACTGGTTCTTTTTTACAAATTTGAAAAAGAGTGGACGACACCAATATGCAGAGTTAGGGGAATCATTTTCCCAAACAAGTTGATCACCAGAAACTAGTTTGATAGGTAGGAAACTACCCATAAAAACACTTGAGTCAACATAATCACCTTCCTCTGAGCTATCTATAGGCATTTTTTGCTTATAGTTGGCTTGACTCGAAGCTCCGTCACAACCCCATTTACTAATCAGTGTCATTTACGTACGTGTACGCCTCATCAATTGTGGTTGACTTAATTAGTCTTTTCATAGTAATATCCAAAAGACCCTGCAATTCTATTTTAGCTGTTGCATCTGTTACTGTAATAGTAGTTTTAGGTGGATAGCATTTAAGTTTTTCATTTTGTAGTGCGTAGTAGGACGGAAATATGTTAACACTAGTTATTTGTTGGGTACAGTTCTGTAGCGTATTATTTATTTATTTATTTATGTACACAACACTTCTATCATAACAGGATTGCCACTTCATCAATTTAAGAGACAAAAGCAAGCCTAATGCTACATCAGGTGCAAGTTTTTTTTAACAAAATGACAATCTTTTACTTTCTGCACATCTTGTGGATTATTAAGCAAGTGCTCTAATATTTCAGCAATGCTTTGATTTCCATCTGCTATTAATTTTGAAACATGTACATGTGATAAATCATCTGAACACATAGTTGTAACAATATGTTCTGTTCGTCTCTTTTTTTGCTTAGAACCTAATTCAGTAAAAGGTTTTCTAGGACTTAACTCGGTCGATGTGCCAACAGATGCTTTCACTGGAGATGGAGTTACAAACTGTGTAGCCGTACTGAGTACTGATTCGTCGTCATTTTCTACAAAAGCACTCATAAAATGTGGCCAAACTATTTCCGACTCTAACCACTCACTGAAATTGAAATTGAATTTAAACATTTGCTCCTTACGATGAGTAATTTTCCATTTCTTATTAATATTATAACAATACTTTGCACAGAAATCCTTTAGATTTTTATCATCATCATCATTTAAATCAGACAGTTTTGACTTAATCGTATTGTATAAGAGGTTATTATCTTTAATACTGCCAGCTACTTTCAATTTCCCAAACAAATCAAGGTTAGATAATAAATCACGAAAGTTTTTTTGCAATATCCACGTATATCGCAACTTCAGAAAAATTAAATAAGGGGTAGTCCGTATGTAATGGTGGGTAACAACGAACAGGTCATCATTTGACGTTTCCTACCGAGAGGGTAGGGACATTTTCCAACTACCTGCAAAGGAGGATGGGCACCACTGTATGGAATCTGCTACCGGCACCAATCGGAATGAATGATACACCGTTAGAAGGGTATTTTTGTGTAGATTAAGAATAACTGGCGCTAGTCTCTATTCACTGTCCCATCGGATTAATCCTACTTGAAAGTCGTTTATTTTCGTTACGTCCTATTAAGTTACACGTACTTTTATTGACAGTTTTCTCCATTTGGCATGGTATTTTTATAATTATTATTTTTCATTAACTAGGTAAATAAAACAAGTTCGAAGTAAGATTTATCATTTATTGTATATAAGTATATAAATGTGTGTCTATATATTGACAATAACATCGAATCAAATACATCGACATGACACATATCGACAATATGCCGATGGGTAGTGGAAGTGGTAAACGGGCGGATCAAAAGAGATTTTAAGCTGTTGTGGTAAAGATGTTTAATAATGAATGATAATTCATCAAATGATAATGAATAGTATGATGTATAATATTTACTATTCATTATCTATAACGATGCTATTTAAAAACAATGCTGGCTCATTAAAGCCCTCGTGTCTAGCATATCCTAAATACCAGACAATGGATACTATATGCGCACTCTGGGGCAACGCAATCTGGGTCCACTTAAGGCATTTCTCAGTAGGTCACAAAGGTCACTGAAGTGGGCGGGCCTAAAGTTATGGGAAAAGTTGCATGCCTGAGGTAGTTCATCCCAGTCATTCCCATTTAGGTGATCTCGGCATACTCTGGCAGCATCAGGAATGTAGATTTTGTGTTGAGTAAATACATGGATTTTAACAACGTTTGGGATTCGATGGCGGTTGTATTAGGGCAGCCACGAAATAAACAATGCCTCGGGGTATTTGGTGCTCTCATATATTCGGGCACGTGTATCACTTCTAGTTGAGGTTCTGCTTGTTCTGGCGGTTCTACTTGTTCTTGCGGCTCTGGCTCGGGTTGAGGCTGTGGTTGAGGTTGAGCTCTAGTCGCATTTTCGGCTCTTTGCCAGCATCGGTAACATACTCTCCGAGTACCATCAAACACGACCTGAAAATCGGTAATAATAGTGTAAGGAAAAGAAACCATAGTCTAACCGGTCCACTTAAGCTACCCAAATCAGTAGTCCAATATCTTTGTTTTCATATCCTGCCATAGTACTGCACCAACCGGGGGATGTCCTTGGGTGCACTTGTATAGTCCGAACTGGGATAATCGTCGGTTGGTACTTCATTTCATTAAAAACGTCTAACGGGTCTCTGCGAGTTGACTTCGACCCATCGTATGCCTTCCAAAGGTCCGGGATGCCAGGGTCCCGAGAAATGTCAAGAGGTGTAAGGAAAAGAAATATATACAACATACCTAGAAAGCGTACCGTACCTGGGGTATTAAACAATACGCATAGCCGCTAAAGTGCACATGGGATCTGGAGTACCAAAAGAGAAACACGTTTTTTGCCTCTAAGTGCACATGGTATGACGTTCTATTATGCCGGATTCTCAATTAACTAGTGTGTATTTCTCTATGGTGATAGTACCATAAAATTCCTTACCAATTATCCTACATTTTAGCATATGACAACCCTACGATCTGATATTACAAAAATAAAAAATAAATTATTTCTTTCTCGTCCGTGGTTCTTTGTTTTGGTTCTTCGTTACTTATAAATAATGTAAATTGTACTGTGAAATGTGATTTGTGTTAAAATAAACACACCATAGAGCAGTGGTGGCCCAGTGGAATCGGCCCCGACTTACAAGATGTAGGTCGTGGGTTCGAACCCAGGCAGGCGCTTACTTTGTGTAAATAATTTCATCACCACTGCTCTCAAAACTGTGAAGGAAAACATCGTGAGGAAACCGGCATGTCCTAGAACAAAAAATTCGAAGACATGTGACATCCACCAATCCGCACTGGGCCCGCGTGGTAGATTACAGCCCATTCCCTCTCAAAGAGAGGAGGCCTGAGTCCCAGCAGTGGGAACATTATAGGCTGATTATGTAAACACACCATGGATTTCGAACCTTAAAACATATAGGTTACCACTTGTATTTTTGTTTAAAAAATGTTTTTTTTGTTTATATTTTAAAAACAATGTTATAAATGAAGACAATCATACATTTAAATTAAACCAACACATTTCATTTTGTGAAACATCTGAGTGCCAACCGTTGCGCGCGGCCTGTGACTCATCGGTCGTGTGCATTTAAAAGGTAAAATAGATAATAAATATAATAAATAAATAGCTTTAGCGGATAGCCGAAAAATACCAAACAAGGCATCCATACAAACAAAGAGACCAAAGGCTAACCTGAAGTCTAACGCACATGCCGGCGCAGCGAGGTAAAATGATGGATTTTTATTTCTATGTGTTATTCTATGCTGTTGTCTGTACTGAGTCAACGAGATAGATAATACAATGCTCATAAAGATAACAGCATAACAATAAATACACAAATAGATTAACATCCAAGACCCAGGATTCTTTCATTGCTCTGACTGGGGATTAAACCCGGAACCAATAGATTCAGAGGCAAGAGCATTACCACTATACTACCTAGTCTTGCCATAAATATTGTCACGAAGAAAACATTTTTTTTTTAATTGCAAATAATATTTATTACTTTTACTGTATTAGTTTAATACATAAATATAAAACAATTTAAAATATAAAAAGCTTATTCGAAGTGGTCTCCATTGGCTGCAATACAGTCCTTTAAACGTTGAGGCCAGTTATCAATAGAAGCACGCACTCTTTCCATGGGAAAATTCTTCACTGCCAATCGTATGGATTGTTTTAGGGACTCCAAATTATCATGGCGTTTAGAGCAAGCCATACTCTCTAAAACTGATCATAAATCATAATCCAGCGGATTAAGATCGGGACTAGACGACGGCCAGTCTTCAGCTCTGATGAAGTCCGAAACGTTCACTTCCAACCAAGACTGCGTGGACCGAGCTTTATGACCCGGCGCCGAGTCTTGTTGGAAGGACCATACTTGGTTATCGAACACGGTGTTGTTAAGGGGCTTAACTACCTTCTCAAGAATGGTATCTTGATAGACTCGTGCCGATGTTTTGAGACCTTTTTCACAAAAATATGGCTCAGTCACTCCTTCATAGCTAACACCCCACCAAACCATCACTGAAGTCGGATAATGCCCACGTTGCACTCTGTCGACTAATTGGGAAGCTTCCTTAGAGCTTTGAGCATAAATACGGTCATTTTGTTTGTTAAAATGTTGCTCAATTGTAAAGATTTTCTTATCCGTAAACAAAATTGTTCTGTGTCCTCCCTTTGCGTACCGCTTCAGTAGTTGTTTCGATTTTACCACCCTATTCTTTTATAAATTATCAGTTAAAAAATGACCAGTGCGTCTCTTATAGGCTGCAAGTCCTAAGTCATCTTTTAAAATACGCGACATGGTTCAGGGTGCTATCTTCATCTCCCGAGATAAAATCTTTTGCTTTCGGACAGGATTTCGTCGAATTCTTTCCCTTACTGCTTTGACCACCTTTTTCGTACGAACACTACGTGGACGGCCAGATCTTTTTCTGTCACAAACAGAGGAGATCTCATTGTACCTATTAATAGCCCGGTACACAAACATTTGACTAATACCAAGCGTATGGAGAGTTTAAAAAAATGCATTTGGCTCCATACCAACTTTGTGTAATGCAATCACAGCGATTCGGTTCTCTTTATCACCCCACTCTATTTTAATATCGCAAAATATTGTACAATGTATTGGCGCCAAAATTAGACAACTCAATGAACAATCGTATAAAAATGACAGATTCCAAATTCAAATGTAATATCTTTCTTAGTTTAACTGTAACAGTATTTATGGCCAGACTAAGTATACAAGTTATTAACAATAAAATAAATACAATAAAACTCAAATGGATAGTTAAAAAGTTCAATAAATACTAGCCTCCAATGCAGCATTTTCTAGAATAAAAGCTGCTAGGTCTGCGCGCATTCTTGGTAAGTTTTCCGATAGAATACGCACTTGATATCTGCCTCGGTATAGACCTCTTCGGCACATTGCACAGGTACGAAAACGTTCCATTGCAATCAAAATAATCTAATCGTTAAGCACTCAGGTCCAGTAGAAAGCCGCAGTCAAAAATAAAACGGGTAACAGAGTCCAAGTTAATGCCAGGGTCTAAAGTTGACGTGAACAATGAGGAACGATACAATGTAGTAACTTACACAACAATTATCAGCGAACGACCTCCAAGGGAACATGCGCAAGCGCCGCTGAGCGCGCTAACCACCGCGCTGCGTAAGAGAGCAAGAGAGATAAAAATACCAGTTCCAACTTAATAGTCATCTACTTACGTACACTCAGGGTTAATAGTAATAAAAATATTGGTCGAATATCATGCATCAATATCATTTCATGTATTTGTATGTTTATTGTTTAATAGATAGATCACCCCTAACTGAAAAAATACCAAACCCATTTTGTTGTGATTTTCATCCGTTCACTGAATTTTATTTAGGTCAAATCTGTGCAAATATCATCAAAATCTGTCAAGCTAAACCGGCGATATGATTTTTAAATTCTATTTCGAACTAAATATCCAGTATCTTCTGAAGACTATATTTCAAAACGGACAATATATACGGGATTGGTGCCATAGTCGTTTTTTGTGCTCTTAAAAAGAGCTATCCAACGGTGGTAAATTCATTTTGATTGGGCATGGGTACCAAAACGCCCATCATCCTTTAATGCCTTCTGATTGGCGCATGTTACTAATGACTCACTAATGACTGCGTATTTAGTGATAAGAAAACCGGTTTGGACACAAACAAATGACGTCACGGAAGTGGTAGAATTTCATTGTACATACAACAAAGTTTAATTTGACTATATTTTGCAATACAATTCTAATACTAAGTATAGAAAAAAAACCTAGAATATTGAAAGAGGTATATATTTGAAAGTAATGGGTTAATGAAAAAAGTCACAGGGCATAAAAGTATTGTATTAGTATTGTAGGGGATCCCTACACTTAGTGATATGATAACGGGGCAATTCTATTGGGATGATGAAATAAAACCGACCACCGTGAATGTTCGTTAAACACTGATTTATTGATATATATTTTTACATACTATTTGCAGTAATAGGTACAAAATGCTGTGTGTGCAGAATGCACGACGCGTAAGTCGGTAAAGTAATGTACGGTTCGGTACAAGTATGTAGATTTCAAAAATGTACAAATAAATCCGTACATTTTGATTTCGTTCCACTGTGCGACGGTCGCTCAGTGCGCTGCGCGCTGTGGCGGTGGTCCGACGTGTGATGCGCTTGTATGCTATCATACAAGCGCATCACTAGACCCACACAATTGTAGTTCACTAGAAAAGAAGACCGGTTTTTTTTTTTTAAATGGAAGTTCGACGCATTGGCACTTCTGTTTTGTTGGTTGAGATGTATGAGTTGGGGCTGTGACCTTCTCCTTTTGTAATGTGCTTGAGAATTGTGTGTGGAGATACAGAATACGCATCTTTCGAATATATTGCTTCTACATTAAATGATAGAACTCAATGAAAGAAAGTTATACAAAATGTTCGGACCGTGACGCGACAGTAATGTGGATCGCACGTAAGCACGCAGTAATGGCGAAGGCGCGCGCGTGAGACGTTGTGGCGGGATCAGCTATCCCTCTCCTTAGCGGCTGGTGCGGTCGAACTGCCGCGGGGCGCCGGCCGGCGGCGCTGGCGCGAGCGTGAGACGCTGTGGCGGGATCAGCTATCCCTCTCCTTAGCGGCTGGTGCGGTCGAACTGCCGCGGGGCGCCGGCCGGCGGCGCTGGCGCGAGCGTGAGACGCTGTGGCGGGATCAGCTATCCCTCTCCTTAGCGGCTGGTGCGGTCGAACTGCCGCGGGGCGCCGGCCGGCGGCGCTGGCGCGAGCGTGAGACGCTGTGGCGGGATCAGCTATCCCTCTCCTTAGCGGCTGGTGCGGTCGAACTGCCGCGGGGCGCCGGCCGGCGGCGCTGGCGCGAGCGTGAGACGCTGTGGCGGGATCAGCTATCCCTCTCCTTAGCGGCTGGTGCGGTCGAACTGCCGCGGGGCGCCGGCCGGCGGCGCTGGCGCGAGCGTGAGACGCTGTGGCGGGGTCAGCTATCCCTCTCCTCCCGCGTCCCGCTCATGCGTGGTTGGGGCGCGTGTGCGCGCCAACAATATGAGACTCAAAACAACAAAATAGCACAACGCACAACTGTCCTTTTTGACAGCGCTCACGATGATATTAATTTAAGATATGGTCGGCGTTATCGCAAGATGATGCATGTCATGACATGTTCTATTACGATTCATGGGACATCGTTATCGCGCTCACGCTAATTCTGAACCGGTGTAAGCATGCTCAAATCGATTACAGTGAAATTCGGAACGAATCCCAAACTATTTTGTGCACTTTTACAATGTATAATTTCTGATGTGACGAGAATATCGTGGATTTTTCTCGCCACGGTGTTCTTGGTTAGCACTTGTGTTTAGAACTTGTTGTTTTTTTTAATGATTGTTGATATTTTTGTGACTTGTTATAATATAAGCGTGTTGTCAATGTGTTCGTAAACAGTTTTGTATTGTGACTCTCGTATTTTAAATTCGTTAATCGGTTAACCCTTTAGCCGCCATCGCCGTAATATTACGTGTTGTAACAATAATACCTCAGACGCCACGTCGGAATATTGCGTAAAAGTCCTGTCATTTAAAAAATGTTCAATAGATGTTGAATTTGCTTACTAAATCTTAGTATATTTCGTGTTATTACTTTATTTTTAACAGTACTAGATACATATTTTAGCTAATTAAATGAAATAATTAATAGTTCTCAATTCGTGATACGTCTTATTATCAACCTACTTCGACGAACCCGTGATTTCACGCAGACTAGTGTTGTACCACATATGAAACTCCTGATGCTAAATTAATAAAAAACATCCTGTTTTTTATCAAACTATCAACTAAACATTCATTCAAATTTCATAGGTTATTAACGATTTAATTATTTATTCAAAACCCAACAAGCTTAAGTGATATAATATGTAGAAATCAACAAAGAAATATAAATTATCGACTTATGCCAGTACGTCACTAGTGCAGACGATCCGCGACCGCTGTCGCCGTAATTTTACGTATGGCTCAAGGTCAACTAAAGTCATATTTTGAATAAACGTCAGTTGCGCTAGTGCCATCGCCGTGATAACACGTGCTCTCTTTATTATTATCTCTAAGCTAGTGTCGAGAAGTTGTCGATAATGTTATACTACGACGAAGAACTATTAAATAATAGGTCTTTACCTATGAAATTGCCGTTTTGTGTGAAAAAATTTAAACGAATTTTTTTCATGAATTTTTTATTTGTATTAATCGAAGTAATCACCCATGCAATCAATGCATCTTTGCCATCGCAGTGGCAGTTTATTGATGCCCTTCTTAAAGAAATCAGCTGGACGGGAGGCAACAAATTCTTCAAAGGCATTTTGTACTGCCTCTCGGGTATTAATTTTTTTTCCCGCCAAGAAGTTATCCAAATTCTGGAAAAAGTAGTAGTCTGTAGGCGCAAGGTCTGGTGAGTAGGGCGGATGACGGAGAGCTTCCAACCCCAGTTCTTGCAACTTGGAGACCGTCTGCTGTGCAGTATGAGGTCGCGCGTTGTCGTGCAGGAGCAGCGGAGACGAGCGATTGACCAATGCTGGTTGGAGATGCGCCAGCTTCTCCATCATTGTGTTCAGTTCTTCACAGTACACATCTGCAGTAATGCTCACCCCGTTTGGTAAGAAGCTGTGATGAATCACACCGGCGCTAGACCACCAAACAGTGACCATCACTTTTCTAGGGGTAAGTTTTCGTTTAGGGCATTGTTTAGGTGCTGAACCAGGATCCAACCAACTTGCTGAGCGCTTACGGTTATCAAACAGAATCCATTTTTCATCGCAGGTAACAATGCGGTTCAAAATTCCTTCATTTGTGTGTCTGTTGAGCAGTGCAAGGCACGTCTCGACGCGTACTTCGCGCTGGCGATCATTGAGTTCGTGGGGCACCCATTTGTCAAGCTTTTTTACCTTGCCAATTTGACGCAAATGGACCAATATTGTTTTGACGCTAACGTCGAAAGCTGCTGCTAATTCAGCCGTAGATTGTGTATCATCAGCTTCCACAATTGCCTTTAATTCGTCATTGTCGACCAAAGTCTTCGGACGACCGCGAGGTTCATTTTTCAGGTCGAAATTTCCAGAACGGAAGCGAGCAAACCAATAACAGGTGGTGCGTTGGTTTGTAGTGTTAGCTCCGTAAACGTCGTTGATGTTGCGTGCCGCTTGTGCCGCGTTGCTGCCACGACGGTACTCATATTCCATAATTACTCGAATTTTTAACGTATCCATGATGACGAAAAAGATTGAAATGCGATGAAAATGTAACACTAATCAATAAAGAAATGACTACTTTTAGAAAAAAAAATCCATGTTTTTAAAATAAAATTAATTTGAAATTAGAATTCTTAGCCAAACAAAAATTATTTTGATTTGAAATGGCCAGTACTGCAGAACGGCAATTTCATAGGTAAAGACCTAATATATTGCAGCAATCAATTAATGATATTAGTAGTAGTGGCAGTTCCACGGATAGTGATAATGAATCGATAAAACACTCTTTTGTTTTTCTAGTCTGTTTATTTATCCTACAGTCAAAAAGACAGCTAGATAATAATCTAGCTAATAAATAATAATAATATGTGTATTTACCTATTTATTTGGTTTTAAAGAAAAAATATAGTTGATTTAGTTATTTTATTTGTTGTTAATATTATTTGTGAATTATTTTTTTTTATGAA
Source organism: Griposia aprilina (assembly GCA_916610205.1). Taxonomy (NCBI): domain Eukaryota; kingdom Metazoa; phylum Arthropoda; class Insecta; order Lepidoptera; family Noctuidae; genus Griposia; species Griposia aprilina. Next base: position 96,561 of record OU744293.1, on the reverse strand, counting down.
GAATTAACAATCAAGACCTACCTAACGTATGTTTGAAGACTGATTAACGTATTTTTGAAAAAAAGAAAAGAAATAAACCTTTGATTAAAAATGAGTAAGTTTTATTTATTTCATTAGTTTGCTTATCGATAACTATATTTTACAACATTATGCAAAATTGTACTTAAAGGTTGCTGGCGCTAGATGCACTTCACGCGAATTATGACATGGCGGTTAAAGGGTTAAATGTGTGTAGATCAAAACTACGCTGCAGTAAATGTGGTCACGATCACCTAGGTGATGGTGGCAATATATCTGAGGGCCAGGTTTTCTGTATTCGGGTAATCACTTCGCTTATAGCAGGTCATGAGATCACCGTCAACGATAGCTTTATTGTCGTGGACGGGGAGCGTTCACGATAATATCGTGACGTTTTAGAAATTATGGAAGCACACAACGAAATCATTTACAGGTAGTATTGAATCGTCAAGGAGTCGGTCAGTCAGAAAGATGAAGCGTCGTATAGGTTTTTATGGAGAAGATGAACCGGTCAACTAATTCGACCGACACTCGTCACATGCTCGTATTGTTACTCGTCTATTACAAATTGTTTCGTAATCTTTATTATTTCGTGTCGGTACAGATTCTAGACCTGAGGAACAACTCGCTGTCCACCCTGAGCGCGGCCACCGCGCACGCCCTGCTGGCGGGCGAGCGCCACGTCATGCTGGCGCGCAACCCGCTCGACTGCGGCTGCGGCTCCGCGGACGCGCGGGCCGCGCTGCGGGCGCGCCAGGCCCGGCTGCGGGACTACGACAGCTGCACGTGCGCCGACGGCTCGCTGCTGCGCGCGGCGCCGCTGGACGCGTGCGCGGCGCCGCGCGGGCGCGCGCTCGGCGCCGGCGTGGCGGCCGGCGCGGCGCTGGGCGCGCTGCTGGCGGCCGGCGCGCTGGCGGCCGCGGCGCGCCACCCCGCGCTCCGTCTGCGCCTCAAGGCGGCGCTGCATGCGCGCGGCTGGCTGCCCCGCGCCGCCGAGCCCGACGACGACGCGCGCCGCTTCGACGTGTTCCTGTCCTTCTCGCACGGCGACGAGCGCTTCGTGCGCGACGAGCTGGTGGCGCGCCTGGAGGGCGGCCCGGCGCCCTACCGCCTGTGCGTGCACTACCGCGACTGGGCGCCGGGCGGCTGGATCCCGGCGCAGATCGCGGCGTCCGTGCGCGCGTCGCGCCGCACCGTGGCCGTGGTGTCGGCGCACTTTCTGCGCTCGGCGTGGGCGCGCGCCGAGTTCCAGGAGGCGTACGCGCTCGCGCTGCGCGACGCGCGCCCGCGCCTCGTCGTCGTGCTGCTGGACGACCCGGCCGCGCTGCCGCTGGACGACAAGCTGCGCCGCTACCTCGCCACCAACACCTACGTGCGCTGGGGCGACCCCTGGTTCTGGCAAAAGCTGCGACTGGCACTGCCGCGCGGCCGCGGGCCTGCGCTGGTCGAACAGCCGGGGCCTGCGCTGGTCGAACAGCCGGGGCCTACGCTGGTCGAACAGCTGGGGCCCGCAGCGCCTGGGCCCGGCGTGCCGGAACCCTGGGTGCCGGAGCTCGTGGAGCCGAGGCCCAATATGCCGGGGCCAGATGCACCGGGACCCGATGCACCAGGGCCCGCACCGGCGGCGCCACACTTAGTGCTGGAGGTGCCGGATTCCGCCCCCGCCCCGAAGCCGGAAGTGTGCTCAGAGCCGTCGTCCCTGAACAGTCCGGAGACCTCGTCATGCTCGAGCTCGTCGACGAGTTCGAGCTCATCGATGGGCAGCGCGATGGAGCTGAACCGGCTCTCGTCGCCGCTGGCGTCGTGCAGCGCGCACTATGCGCACGCCGTAGGTTCGCACGCGCACGAGGTGGCCTCGCACGCGCACGGCGCGGCCTCGCACGCGCACGCCGTGCCTGCCTAGTGCGTGTGTGTGTGTGAATCTCAAACAGCTGTGTACAGCAGCATGCGGACGTGCAACACAACAATAACAATAATAATCAATTCCAATACTTACTTGTTTTACCCGAACGTGCATAGATGTTAGGCAACCAAGTAAATGTGCGAACGATGATCATTATTTATTACCAAGTGAACGCGGCGCTCCAAACTCGTGTAAAAATTTTAGAATTCCGTAAGATTTTTGAATGATGCAGTTTATATCGTCGCTACGACTAGAATCTTGAAATTGGATTAATGTATATATTATTATAACTGGTTTGTTAAAGAAAAAACTGATTGTAGGTAATCTTATGTTTTTCAGTATAAAAGCACTCACTTATTTAATTTACTTAAGCAATAGGTCAAATAAATTGTAATCTTGTTTAAAAATAATTATCTACTCAGTTTCAGACAGAGTATTCTTTTTTACATTTTATACTCAGACCAAATAAAAAAAACCGGCCAATTGCGTGTCGGAGCACGCACAATGAAGGGTTCCGTAGTTGGGCTGAATTTATCCCAACAACAAACTTTATAATTGAAAATATATTCTCCCATACATCTCCTAGAAATAGAGGCTTAGTGAATTCAGAGCGCATACCTATAATACATTGCAGATTTAGACGGCTGACTTTCTAGAATGGGTCCCGACTGCGACAATTTTTCTTGTATTTAAAAATATTGTTAAATATTTATGTAGATTTGACGCTTATAAGCATTGCCTTAGTAACTTTGGCGATTTTTAAGTTAAGTGCAATCTGGTATGACGACTTTCTTGTTTTAAGGTTTTTACATGTCCAAATTACACAGAAACGCAATCGGGATAAACAAGCAACTACTTCATCTTAGTCACTTTAAAAGATTAATCCTAAGGATTTTGTATTTGGTACAAAAGTATCCAACACCCTGCCACCACCCAACTACTATTACTGCTAAACTAATGAACTTATCTTAACCGCTATAATTTTCCTTTAAAGTTGATGAAATGCACTATCATCGTGAGTTTTTCCAGATTTTTCAAGCCAGCCGTTTAACTTTTATAGGGGGGGGGGGGGGACGCCCCGTACGTACGTACTGGAACAAAAATTTGCACTTTAAAGTGTAATATTTCGTAAATGGAGCATTAAATCGAAAAATAATTTTAGCAACTTCCAAGTCATTTTAGAAGACCTAATCAACGATACCCTACACGATGGGGTAGACGACGAAAAAATATTCATCCCACTTCACAATGTAGGAGAGCTACCCTAAAAAAAAATATTTTCCAAAAAAATATTTTACCGCTTTATCGGCGTAATTGATATGCATACTCCTACAAAATACAGCTTTCTAGTACTAACGGTCTCTTAGCAAAACCTCGAACAGACAGACAGACGGACATGACTAAACTATAAGGGTTCCTTATCAGAACTACGGAACCCTTAAAAATCAAGACATAGCGCTGTCAACAGTGACGTGAGGCCGGTTTCGTAAACATGATCTTCTTCATAGGTGCCTACTATGATTTGGAATGGATGATTTGAACTAGCTTCATATTTCTGACTGACCGACTCCTTGACAATTCAAAAGTGCCTGTAAATGGTTTACTTGAAATAAATGGTGTGAGTTTGTATGCACTTAGTGAGGTGTAGTTTGGTTGTAAATGTGTGCGTGTGAGCGTGTATGCATATAGCAAGGTTTAGTCTTGCATGCTTCAATGTATTGATCGCAGCGCTATGTTTAGATTTTTTATTTGGTTTGAGATTTTATACACCTTTAATTTAACAAGACTAAGACTCAGTGTAACATTAATTGTAAGTAAATTAATTAATATTATTGTGGACTTTAATATTTTAGGAGGATAATCGCATCACATTAAAAGGGTGCCATGAAGAGCGTCCCCGAGAGCGTGAGACTCGACACTTGTCGACAGGTAGCAGGCGTTGCAGCTAGTATTAGATACAGCAATGTTCACAATAATACGCACCAAGTCGCGACTCACGGGGCGCTCATGCCCTGATTTCGAATCTCATTGGTTATTTCTATTTGTTAACTAGCGTGTGACATCGTTATGTAGGTACGTCAACGACATGTGATTTGCAAAACTCTTTGTGATTGGTCGAAATACGTTCGTCATAATATAGCGAAAAAACTTAAAAAATAATGTTTCCTTATTAATACTTAAACTTTTTTTATGCAACGCATTTTTGCACAGTTGGTCCGTGGCAGAGATGTGATTTAACTTAGGCACGAGTATTTGAAATACAGATACAAAATACGTATTTTAATTTTGTATCTTATACTTAGATACATTCTTTTGGTATCTTTGTATTTTTTTATATGTACTGAGATTGGTGAAATACTTTAATTAATTACGTATGCATTTTTTTTAATTATGGCATCTCATCTTAAAGACAAAAGTGAACTCTGTGGCCATAGACCAACGAACAAACCAGTGGAGCCAAGGGTATTAAAGCCAAGGCTTAAGTAAACCAATACCAGAAAAAACTCAGTAAGTAAGCCTCATTCATTGTATTATAATAATAATAATATTTGAGACTTCTAGAGGAACATCAAAAGGTTAAAGATCCAACAGAAACCCCGATTGACCCCAGCTTCAAAGTTGTAATCCTACAATAGTATAAAACAAAATCGCTTTTCGTGTCTGTCTCTGTGTGACCGCGTTCTTCTAAACTACGCGATGAATTTTGATGTGGTTTTTATCATCATTTAGAGAATTTATTCCAGAAGGTCCATGTGTATAATACCGACATTCTTATTAAACTTACATATAATAAAGAAATGTCGTTGTTTTGTCAAGACGTAAAAACCGTGCGAAGCATGCGCGAGTCGCTATTACTAGCCCCCAATAAAACTACCACTTCAATATTTGTGTAGATAGTGAACTATCCTAAGTATTGCAGTGATAGAGTACGTTGTGTGTGCGCTGGAGACGCCATGACGCGACGTAGCGAGCACACGCGATGACGCGACGTAGCGAGCACACGCGATGACGCGACGTAGCGAGCACACGCGATGACGCGACGTAGCGAGCACACGCGATGACGCGACGTAGCGAGCACACGCGATGACGCGACGTAGCGAGCACACGCGATGACGCGACGTAGCGAGCACACGCGATGACGCGACGTAGCGAGCACACGCGATGACGCGACGTAGCGAGCACACGCGATGACGCGACGCTACCTAGTCGCACTGTGATACGAAATTATAATAAGACTACTGCTATTTCTATACTTATATATTGTAAATAATTGTTAAATTGATTAGTTACATGTACACACAGGTATGCCTGTTGAATTAATGTGATCAAATTTTAAATGTAAATCATTAGGTCGTTAAGGTATTTTAAGCAACATTGCGTCATGAAAAGAAGACTGTCGTATGATATTAATAAACATTTAATAAAGAATATTTTTATAAACTGTTATTTTTATTGCTGGACCAAAAAACCGGGAAAACTGCAGACAGGCAAGTCCTTGACTTACTCCACCCGCCCCGACCTAAACACTCGCACTCCACCATAAATTTATTTGAAAAAATGATCAAAAACTAAGTAATTAATCAAACTGCAAACAACACTTATATCAGAAGAGACAAAAGCGGACTATATATAATCTATAGTGGCACATTACCACCGGATGTTCCGGAAAATCTCGCACTCGACGCAAAGAAACTATTCTTCGTGGCACGCGACTTTGCTGCAGAGAACAACTACAACTTTTGTTGGACATCTCGAGACCGAGTTTACTTGCGAAAGCAACAAGGTGAGCGTTAAACCCGTATTGATGCCTAGTTAAATTCAAAAATTCGTTTTTTATTTTTATTATATACTAGCTGCTGCCCGCGGCTTCGCCCGCGTGGATGTCGGATATTATCCAACGGGAACGTACTACCGTATAACATCAGCTATCTGCCAGTGAAAGTCCCGTCAAAATCGGTCCAGGCGTTTCGGGGATTACCCGGAACAAACAGACAGACAGACAAAAGTGTCAAAAATTGGTATTTTGTTTTATATACCGTTTATACTTTCATATGCATTTAGTAAATAGCTGTTATTTTGAAATTAGAAACAGAAACTTCAATTTAATTTATTTGAATAGATATCAAAATATCTTCCCTAAAACTAATAGACAGCATAGTTGGCAATCCTCTTTATCACTGTCGACAAAGTTGTCTCTTTACTACCTCAATGATCTTGTGATGCCAACGCTACTGCTGAGCAGTGAGCATGACGTCTTTAGTTCAATTCTCAGGTCGAGCACAGTTTCTCCTGCGAGGCGGCGAGCCTTCTTGCCGGATTGCCGCCATGGAATCTGGAGGCAAAAGTCCTCGCGCATATTTGGGAGTGGCGCGAGGAGGCGAAACTCCGCTGTCGCGAGAAATCGCGGCACAGCGGACAGAGCTCCGCCGGGATCTCATGGCGGCATGGAGAGTGCGACTGTCGCAACCCAACGCTGGGCACGCCACAATTGCGGCGGTAAGTCCCCTCTTTGAGGAGTGGCTTGGGAGGCGCCACGGCGTCCTCACCTTCCGCCTGACGCAGGTCCTCACCGGACATGGCTGTTTCGGATAAGGCGGGAGGAAACTCCCGGGTGTTATCATTGTGTGGATCGACCGGAGGACGGTGGAGGTCTGCCCGACTTGGGCGGAGCACCGCCGGGTCCTCGTGGCGGCGATCGGCAGCGGCGATCTCGCTCGTCCGGCCCTGGTCCAGGCCATGGTACGGAGCGAGAGGGAATGGGATGCCGTCACCTCCTTCTGCGAAGCAGTAATGCTCGCGAAGGAGGAGGTGGAGCGCGTGAGGGTGAGGCAATCGTTGCGCCCTCACGCCCCTAGTCGCCGCAGGAGGCAAAAGTGTCAAAAATTGGTATTTTGTTTTACATACCGTTTATACTTTCATATGCATTTAGTAAAAAGGCTGTTATTTTGACATTACAAACAGACACTTCAATTTTATTTATTGTAGTACGGTATGTACTATGGATGTATGTTAGAACTTCTTTAACCTTTCTCTAGAGGTACTTTATTAAAAAATCTCTACATAGTCGGGCGGGCCGCTAGTATTGTAAAAAAAAACAAAAAATTACATATTCATAATATTTCTTTATAGGTACCTATACTTTATTTCATCGCTCTCAGAGACGCTCATCGTTTCTTCGATGAGACATATATGTCACTATAGGTGATATCAAATTCTGCAAAAATATCTGGTGACTTTGGACGTTCAGCATTCCGAGGTTCAGCAAGTTTTAGCCGTTTTGCACATAAAGAAAGTTTTTTGGCGCGCTGTATGCGTTTAAAACGCCTAGTCTGTGATCCAAAAAGCTCACAATAATTCCATTGTGGCCCTAGTAAACCTTCACACTCGAGGCATCTTTCCATATTAGTCCATGATTTATTGCAAAAAATGCATTTATCTGAAAAAGAATAAAGCGCCTTATTATTTAACAAATAACAAATACTTTGTGCGGCTGGTTGGCAATTATTTGTAAAATATCAAAGTGAAAAATAAACAAAGCAAAACTATTGTAACTCTACCTAGAGTCCGTTCGAAATATTTATTAATTGCAATTTGTTGTCAAATATGACAAACGAGTAATCAAAATAAAATTAAAGTTACCCTGTCAACCCTCCTGGAGACTCTACCTAGAGACGCTCCCTTTGCGTAGAGAGCCTAGGGTCTGCTCTATCCCAAACAGAAAACCCCAATTGATTCGGACTACGGGTCTCGAAGTTATGGCCAGAATTGTCCAAGAAGGCAATTTCATCCCCAGAGACTAAGTCGAAGTGCAAAAATTGGGGTAGGGGGATGAAACTTGGTCCAAATGATCGGAGGTGGCTCAAAGGGTTTGTCTTACGTACAAACCGTGGGGGGTTGTTAGGAGGGGGGGGGGACCCGACAAAAATGGTCAGAATTGGTCTAGGACGCTTGGTTTTCCTATAAACTGAAAACACAGTTATCGTGCGGTTTTCAGGACAGACCGCAATCAAGATAAAAAATCACTACTCGGTAACTAATAACCAAATAATTTTGAAAAAATTAACTAAGGAAGTTAATGAACTGTACTATTAACCTATATTAAAACATATACATTGATACATACAAAATTTTTGGTGAATACCTATTTGAAAACCCAACTACCAAAACCAACAACCGCAAAAACATGAGTTTTCTGAAAATTATGAATGGAAATCTATCCCGATCGTAACAACAATTTAATTAAGATATAAGGGGATGATAATGCGTCAAATAGCGCTTGTCCCCCTTCTGGCAAAACAATAGGTAAGTTTAGGTAAAAAGTTAGGTATTTCAATAGGTATTTTAGAAATTCAAATAACTCAGCCAATGTGTGAGAGAAAAATCTGAAAATTTACACATATATTGTCTATAAAGTAAACAGTCTACATACAGGATGAAATTGAAAACATGCGACAAATTGAAATGGGAGATTCAGTAACTGTTACCAAATCATTTTAAATTGTTATTTCCGAAATATAAATTGTGAAAAAAAATGGTGTAATTATCGGCTTAGATAGTGCAAACTAAGTTATTGTCTTCACGTAGACACGATTTTTTGGCGTTCCAGTAAAATAAAATAAATTTAAAACAAACAAAAAAAATAAAGTATCAATTTAGGCGTGTCGGAAATGCAATCCATTCATAGCAGAGTTCATAACTTCGTGAAGTATGGCAACGCTTTGCGCTTGCGGTCATTTACCTAATTTTGGCAATTTCCACGAAGTAGGGGCATGCGACGTTGCCAAGCCGCGGGCGCATGTATTTTGCATCCCTTCCCTGTACTCGACCACCCCCCGCCCGCACTGCTCCCGCCCCGCGCACGCCGCGCCGGTCAGTCTCCCGAAAACATCTCTAGGAGAGGTCACGGTCGCGTACGCAATTTGCAACATTGCGATTATTCGATAGTATACCATGAAATTGTTACCTCATGTACATGAGATAATTATCCTGTGTTAGTGTTAGTGTACCGGACTGTAACGTAATTACGTAAGATGCCTAGGACGAGAGGAAATAGTCGTGTGCCATTAACCAACGACCAGTTACTAAACATGGTTGTATGGTATAATACGACAAGAAACTTACGTGAAACGCAGCGAAGATTTCAACTTAGGTATCCTAACAGCATTCCACCATCACTAGGAAGAATTTTGAGAGCCACCCAGAACCTATTGGACTTCGCAAGCTTCCACCTTCCAGCACACGCCCGAGGTAGTGGGAGGTCACCGGTACATCCGAATCGAATGTACCGCATGATAAAGAGGTTTTTTTATGAAAATCCTCAAGCAAGTACTAGACAAGCAGCGAGACGGTTTAATGTAAGCCAATATTACGTCTGGAAATTATTAAATGCATCGGGAATGTATCCGTATCATTTCCAGCGCGTACAAGACATCGTTCTCGCCGACTATCGTCCTAGAAGAGATTTTTGTAGTTGGTTATTACGAAATCTCCACCAAAATATTCTTTGGACTGATGAAGCAACCTTCACCAGGATCGGTTTGTTCAACATCCACAATGAACATTGGTGGAGTGCTCGCGGTCGTAACCCGCACGCAACGCGCAGGGACGCTTTTCAAGTGCGATTTAGTGTGAATGTGTGGGCTGGAATCATTGGTGACCGAGTAATTGGGCCCTATTTTATTGATGGCAGCTTAACTGGCCAACGTTACCTCGAAATCCTTACGACCGTAGTAAGAGAACTGTTAGTAGATGTGCCAGTGTCTTACACAGCCGGTATGTACTTCCAGCAGGATGGAGCCCCGGCTCATTACTTTAGTGAAGTGCGTGCATACTTGGACAGGAAGTACGGTGATCGGTGGATTGGTCGTGGCGGACCAATAGCATGGCCAGCACGCTCGCCTGATCTTACCCCGCTAGACTTTTATTTGTGGGGAGAAATAAAAAGACTTGTTTACGAACACGCGAGCGAAACTCGTGAACAATTAAAGGACAGAATTTTAAGTGCTTTTACAGTTGTAAAATCCCAGACATTAGTGCTTAGAAAACTTAAAGACAATTTGCGGCGCCGTGCCTTATTATGTGTAGAAAATCAAGGAGGACATTTCGAGCATCTGTTGAAATACACGTAAGTTTTAGTGATTAAAGACCATTGTAAATAAGACCATTGTAAAAAAGACAATTATTGTAAATAACGTGATTCCAACTTTTAAATACGCCTAAAATACAATACTTAAGTGCTTTTGCTTTATTGTTACAAAAATAAGTTTGTATTTTGATCGTCCTAAGCCGATTTAAGTATGAAGGGAAAGTTGGGTTTACAATGTTTTCATGCGCACGCGGGGTCGCGGTAATCAAAAGCGTGGCCGGTCGAGTCCGGGGCGGGCGGCGCGCGGCAGCGGGGGAGCGGGGCGGCGCGCGGCAGCGTTTGATTCATAGCATAGGTACTTTGTACCTACATAGGCTACAATGCTAAATTTACGATAGCCGTGATACGACGAATTATTTAGTTGATACTTTTATTGTTTTCATGGTTTTGGCAACTTTTTTATCTTTAATTCATTTTCCTTAATGACATACTCTATATTTTCTTAGTAGCACGTTGAATTATATATTTAAATTTGTCGCGTCCATTCAATTTCATCCTGTATAAATTAAAACTAGGGGTCAAAGATCGTTCCTTGAAGTTAGGGCTGTCACAAAATTGGTGTATCTTGAAAAATCTTCAAAAATTTATATCTCCGCTCCCAGGGTACTTATGAACAAGAAAGAAACTATTATATGTAGCTTACGTAGTCCTCTCCCAGATGTAATCGTGACTGTGATCCTGGGTGAGCTGGTTCTGAAGTCGCGCTGCACGTGTTTTTCAGTTTTTCCCCTGTAGCAGCGAGGGGCGAGGTGGGAAAACGATCCCTGACGATGATGAGCGGGTCCTTGTTCTTGACCTCTTCTGCCACCAGATTGCCGGCTTTTCGTATACGTTCAGTCACCCGGGTCATCTCCTCTCTCGTTCTAAAACCGACCACCACCTTTTGGTCCCTCGCCTTTCGCAGCCGTTCCACTCTAGTGCCCTCGTTTCTGGCATCGACCGCCGTCCTGAGCTTCTCAATAACCTCTTCACTCGTGTCCTGATCATTCACAGATGATACAACCACCGAGTGAAGAGGCTCTTGGATGTTCTGCTTCGGGCCGGCGGCTATTTCCGCGAAAGTCGGACCCTGGTTTGCGACGTAGCGAGGGGCCAACTGGAGTTGCCCCGTCAGAGCCTGGGTATGCTGTTGGCACTCATGTAGTGCCTGCTTGTGCTGTTTGAGGCCTTCCACAAGGCTCTTCATCAGCTCTGTCGGTTCATCCATGGTCGGTTTAAGCTGTGCGGCCGCCGTTGTGACTGCAGGTGTAACAGAAGACACACTTGTATCCGCTATTATACCCGCAGTCATGACGGGAACTTTGCTCCGCTCCGACTCCTTCACCAGCTCAAAGAGTCTGTTTATGGCGTTGACCACCTCCGTCTTTATTTCGGTTTTGAGGTTTCGAGAGTTGCCCAAATGAAGCTTGGCTTTATTTAAGCAAGCTCTCGCCTCCGCAGTGAGGTTGGGGTAGCGAGACTCAGGCTTCTTTGGCGGCTTTGCGGTGTCCGCGGGCACTCGGCGCGTCTCTAAAGTGCTAGTAGCAGGCGGTGAGTCATTGCGTTTTAGGTTGGCCGGGGACTTGGCCTGGGGCTCAGCTTTCCCGGCCTCCCATTCCCCGATACTACGCCTCACACTGGGAAGCGAGGGGCCAGCCTTCTCACTTGAACGCGGCGAGCGTCCGGTACCTGGCGAGCTCGCGTCCTTCTTGGCCGGTGTGCGGAACATTGCGGAAGCCGAAGTGAAGGTCAGATTCATATGATATGACTAGTCAGAGGACACTGGTAATACTTCTGTATCCCTGTAAAGGGGGGATAAAAACAGAAAGTAACGAATTTAATGTAAGGCAAATCGTCCGACGTTCGAACGACCGTCACGTCAACAAAAATAAAAGAAATATAAAAAGAGCTCCGTCAGAACGACGCCTGTCGACGCCAAACGCTTAATTTAACCTAAAATCTTCGGATGAGCACTAAGATGGAGGTAAATGAGCTTAAAATGATTTTAATATTTTTTGTAAAATCGGAAAGTTTACCTCGCCAGTGAGAATACGGTGGGTGGGGGGGCAATTTTTTGAATTTATATATACGTTAGGCGCACGTGCGAGGTGTCAAAAGACGCGTCTCCGCGCGGGCTAGCGACCGATAGAGTGACTGAAATTTACGCTGAACAATAATTTTGAAATTTGGTCAAAAAACGTGTTTTTCAACTGAAAAACGTGTAAAAACCTGAAATTGCGGCTACCAAACGGGACTCGAGCACGCGGATCGCGCACCAGAACACAGGTAAGGCAGGTATGTATCTATTAAAATTATGACTAATCGGATTTTGAAGATAGATTTTGAAATAAAAATGTTATTTAGTTTTCTTTAGAAAAATATTGAAGATTTTTATAAGTCGATGAGTGTTTTTTTTTTTTTTCACGTTTTTGTCAATTTAAAGTGTTCGAATAGTAGGACGGAGCCTATTTAAAATCAAAATGGCTGAAAACAGCTTGAAAATGCGTCACCTGGATGCAAAGTTATAACGGGTTAGGTTAGGTTAGGTTAGGTTAGGTTAGGTTTTTTGGGGGATCCCCCACAGCGCATACTTCCACGTAGTTTTCCCCGGGCAACGCCGTGTCTGACCACCGTAACGGAGTGGCAGACCGGCGGCTAAAGTGCGCTGTGATTCGCAGACAAAAACGAGGTCGTCTATGAATATGCCGAAGAAGCCAAGCCGTGACGCCTCCGGGCGTCTTTGTTTTAATGCTAATCGCTCCTCCGAGGGTGATTCAAACGGCCCTTCTCAGGGCCAACCCAAAGGCCCTTCTCAGGGCCAACCCAACGGCCCTTCTCAGGGCCAACCCAAAGGCCCTTCTCAGGGCCAAACCAACGGCCCTTCTCAGGCCCACGCCGGCGGCGCTTTGGCGTCGGAAGCGGACTGCGCACCATCTGCGGTCAGCTTCTTCAGCAGGCCGGACGAGTTGTCGGACGCCGACGAGTCCAATATGGACACGTCGGCGGCCGAAAACGAACGCCCCAAGCGGAAGAGGGCCGATCTGAGGCTCGGGTCCGGGGGCTCCTCGGAGTCGGTTTCGAGTAGGTCGAAGAAGAAGTCGAAGTCTAAAAAGGCTTCGACTTCTGCTTCGGCTCTTGCCCACGATGTGGGCTTGGTGGACGCCGAGCGCCAGCTAAACCTGGCTAAAAGGGCGCAACTCCAGGAAGACCTGGAGGAGAGGGTCGCCGCAAAGGAGCGGCAGGCGCAAGCCGCCAGGTCGAGGGCTGGCTATGGTGCGTCTAACGTGCTTTATGCTGACCACTCCCTGGCGGAATTGGAGCGCATGGCGCAGGAGGACAAGGAGGAGGTTCTGGAGGTCGCCTCAAAGTCCTCCAATTTGAAGGGGACCTTCCAGAAGGCCCTCAAATGCCGGGCCGCAAGCATGCACGGCATCGTGATAGAGCTGGTGAAGCGGACGGCCACGGACGAGACGCGGCAGCTGCAGGCGAAGGTAGATCGTCTGCGGGCGGAGGTCAGCCAACTACACCAGAAGCTGGCCGAGGTCACGGCCCAGCCTGCCCAATCTGCCCCGGGTACGGCGGTGGAGGGCTCCTCTTCCCATGCCAGCCTTGAGGCGGTAATCCGCGGGGTTGTGATGGAGGAGAGGGCCTTCATCAGAGGCTGCTTCGCGGGCATCGAAGACCGTCTCTTGCCAGAGAAGCGGCTCCGCCCGCCGCTAGCGGCGGATAAGAGTCCACTGCCGACGGAGCCGGAACCTGCGCCTCTGGGAGGACCGGCATTGGCCGAGCAGCCCCGGGCCCAGAAGCCCTCCAAGGGCAAAGGTAAGGGCAAGAGGACCACTGTGCCCCCTCATACGCCAACCACTAGCGCGGAGGGAGCGTCTGAGTCGTCTGCCGCTCCAGCGGCCCCCCGGAACTCACAGGAAGAGGACGCCCTTCTTCCCTCCACCACCCCGTCCAACCAGCCGTGGACGAAAGTGGTCAGGGGGGGAAAAGGGCAAAGGTCGAACCCCAACCCCAGTGCAACTGCCCCAGCGGCGAAAAAGGGTCTAGCCGGCGGGAAGAAGCTGGTTCCTCCCAAAACCGCGGCGGTCGTGGTGACCATCACCCCGGAGGCCGTGGAGAGGGGCGAGACGTACGAGTCCGTCCTAAGACGGGCTCGTACCAACGCGGATCCCTCCCGGCTGGGGATCGGCAACATCACGTGCCGCCGTACCCTGGCTGGGGCTCGAATTTTCGAGTTTTCGGGGGAGCAGCGCGGCGCAAACGCGGACCTCTTCGCGGGAATGCTGCAGGAGGTCATCGCGGATGCGGCAACGGTCGTCAGGCCTGTAAAGACCGCAGCCTTAGAGGTGGCCGATCTGGACGATTCGGTCACCAAAGAGGACGTGGTGGCGGCCGTTGCGACGGCCGGAGGCTGCGACGCTGGCGCAGTAAAGGGTGGAGCTATCAGGCTCGGGCGCCGCGGCATGGGCACCATCCGCGTCGAGTGCCCAGTCGCTGCGGCCGGGGCCGTCCTTATTGCGACCAAAGGACGGCTGCTTGTGGGGCTCAGCTCAGCTGTGGTCCGGCCACTTGAAGACCAGCCTATGCGCTGCTTCAAGTGCTTCGCGTTCGGCCACACCCGAGCCACGTGTCCCTCCAAGTCCGACTGGGGAGAGTCTTGCTTCCGGTGCGGGCAGGAGGGACACAAGAGTGCCGCTTGCCGCGCTGCCACGCTACGCTGCGCGGCGTGTGCTGCCAGTGGCCGCCCCGCGGATCACAGGATGACGGGCAGGAGCTGCAAGCCGCCCGCGAGGAAGGGCATAGTGCCGGCGCAGGTTCGCCCTGCTGCTACCACCACCGCCGTCGTCGCCGCTGTAGCTCCAGCGGCGGTAGACGAGGAGGGATGTGGGATGTTGGAATAATGGTTTCCAACTACCACATCCTCCAGGCGAACGCCAACCACTGCAGGGCAGCCCAGGACCTGGTGGTGCAGGTCATCGCCGAGTGGTTGGTGAACGTAGCGGTGGTCGCCGAGCCCTACTCAATCCCCGGCAGCTGGCTGGGTGACGAGGACGGCTTGGTGGCACTAGCGGCGCGGTCTTCCACAGACTCCCCTCCCCTCTCACTATTAGAGAAGGGACCGGGATACGTGGCTGCCGCGTGGGGAGAATTAGCCCTTGTGGGCGTCTATTTCTCCCCAAACCGCCCTCTTCAGGACTTCGAGAACTATCTCGGAGTCCTGGCCGCCGTGGTCGGCAGGGCGGTGCCGCGTCAGGTCTCCGTACTGGGAGACCTGAATGCCAAGTCGGTGAACTGGGGTAGCCCGGCCACCGACGCTCGCGGGCGAGCAGTGGAGATGTGGGCAGCCTCCTCTGGACTCTCCCTCTTGAATAGAGGAAGCGTCCAGACATGCGTGCGGCGGCAGGGTGGCTCAATAGTGGACGTCACTTTCGCCACCCCTGCGTTGGCCGCGCGCGTGTTGTACTGGCGGGTGGACCTGGTGGAGACTATGTCGGACCATCGCTACGTACGGTTCGACATCTCCACCGGTGGCCCCGGAGAGACGCGGACCCTGTCGGGGCGATCGCCGTTCCCGCGGTGGGCTCTCACCCGCCTGGACAGGGAGGCAGCGGGGGAGGCGGCGTTCATCCAGGACTGGTTTTCGCCGCCTTCCGCTGGCCTGGATGTGGATACCGTGGCGGGGCGCCTGAGGGGGTCTCTGACCGAGGTATGCAACTCTAGCATGCCTCGGTCTCGCCGACCACTACCCAGGCGCGCCGTGTACTGGTGGTCGGTGGAGCTGGCGGGGCTCCGAGCAGCGTGTGTGGAGGCAAGGAGGGCCTACACGCGAAGCCGGCGGCGGCGTCGACGAGACCACGCCGACGAGGACCACCTCTATGAGGTGTATATGGAGGCAAAAATGGTCCTCGATCGGGCTATCGCCGCCGCCAGAGACTCGGCGAGAGCGGAGATGCTGGAGGGTCTCGACAGCGACCCCTATGGGAGACCTTATAAGGCGGCGCGCAACAAATTGCGCCCCTTTGGTCCCCCTGTGGCCGAGACCCTGGAGCCCCCATTCCTGGATGGTGTGGTTCAGTCCCTGTTCCCATGCAGGGACAACTTCACCCCACCAGTGATGGGCGCACAACTGGGGATAGCTCCGCCAGCTGAGGAAGAAGAGGAGGCCCCCCTGTCACGGAGTCGGAACTCCGCGCGGCGATTGTCCACATCCGCGCCAAGAAGACGGCTCCGGGCCCCGACGGTGTTCCGGCAAGAGTGGTGGCGATCGCTGCCACTCAAATGGAGGAGAGGTTTCGGGACCTCTTCAGCGCATGTCTTGCGTGTGGGAGGTTCCCGAAACCGTGGAAGGAGGGGCAGTTGTGCCTTCTTCGCAAGGAGGGCCGCCTAGCGGACTCCCCCTCGGCATACCGGCCCATCGTTCTGCTCGATGAGGTCGGAAAAATGTTCGAGGGGATAATCGCTGGCCGCCTAAACAGCCATCTGCGGCGTATCGGGCCGGATTTGTCGGACGCTCAGTTCGGTTTTCGGGCTGAGCGCTCCACGGTGGACGCGCTCGCCCGCCTCAAGGGCCAGGTGAAGGGAGCGATGGAGGCGGGGGACGGATTGTTGGCTGTGTCATTCGATATAGCCAATGCCTTCAACTCCGTTCCCCACTCCACCATCCTAGAGGCGCTCCGATTCCACGGAGTGCCTCGATACATGCGTCATCTGCTGGCCAGCTACCTGGAGGATCGGACGATCATACTCGTCAATAGGGCTGGCCAAGTCCGGCGGTACGCCGTCGAGGCCGGCGTTCCGCAGGGGTCAGTCATAGGACCTGTCCTCTGGAACATCGCCTATGATTGGCTCTTGCGGGGAACTCTCCTTCGGGGCACGAGTGTCATCTGCTATGCGGATGACACTCTCCTCACCGCTCGGGGGGGGAGTTTTAGGGAGGCGGCCAATCTGGCCTCGGCGGGTGGATCCTTGGTCGCGGGGAGGATCCGCCGCCTAGGTTTAACGGTGGCGCTGCACAAGACCGAGGCCGTGTTCTTCCACAGGCCTCGGCGGCGCCCCCCACCTGATGCCCACATCTTCGTGGAGGGCGTCAAAATTGAGGTGAAGGCCCAGATGAAATATCTGGGCCTTGTACTCGACAGCAGGTGGCGCTTCGGCCCGCACTTTAGCGGGTTGTCGTCGCGTCTGCTGAAGACCGCAGGCGCCCTCTCCTGGCTGCTTCCCAACTTGGGGAGGCCCAGCGCGCGATGCCGGCAACTTTACGCCGGTATCTTGAGGAGTATGGCCCTTTACGGGGCTCCTATCTGGGAGGACTCCCTCCAAAGGAGGGAGAACGCCGCCGCCTTGCGGGCGCCCCAAAGGGCCATAGCCCAGCGGGCGGCGCGGGCCTACCGCACAGTGGGCTTCGCGGCAGCATGTGCTCTGGCCGGCACCCCTCCTTGGGAACTCGAGGCGTGGGTGCTCGCCAGAGTTTATGAATGGACGGCGGGGCGGAGGGCGGAAGGAGAACGCCCAGCCCCGGAAGAGCGGGAGGCCGTCCGGCGGGAGGCGAGGGATGCCATCGTCCTCCATTGGACGGGGGAACTCGCCACCGCAGCCTTTGGCCGCCGAACCCTTGACGCGATTGGGCCAGTGCTGCGAGACTGGCTCGAGCGGTCGCATGGGTTCCTCTCGTTCCGTCTGGTGCAGGTGCTGTCCGGACACGGTTGCTTCGGATCGTACCTGCACCGAATAGGACGGGAGGAGACGCCGTCGTGCCACGACTGTGGCGCGGTGGAGGACACGGCGCAGCACACCCTCGAGGTGTGCCCGTCGTGGTCCGAGACGCGCCGCAGTCTCATCGCGGTGATCGGACCGGACCTCTCGCTTCCCGGCTTGGTTAACGCCATGCTGCAGGATGAGAGGTCCTGGGCGGCAGTCGCTTCCTTCTGCGAACATGTCATGTCCCAGAAGGAGGCGGCGGAGCGCGCGCGGGAGGATGATCCTCACGCGGCGTCGCTCCGAAGGCGGAGGAGGGGTCGAAGAAGACGTCAGTATGATAGTCATCTCCGACTCCTCCCAGGTGGAGGCCAGCAGGCAGCGGGTGCGGGGGCGCCCTTGCCTGTATTGCACAGGCCTCCACCAGTGTCGGACGGGAATGGCCAGGTGTTCCCGGCCATTCCCGTAGCCCCCCAAGCTGGGGGGCATGCGGGGCCCGCCAGCTAGGTGGGCACGCGCCGGGAGGGTTGTGGATGCAAAGGCTGAGCCGGATTCCCATGGCCCTCCCATCACGGCGATGTGGGAACACCGCTGAGTTTTAGTGGGTATACTGTCATTCCGACAGGAGTCCCACATATCCCGTCTCGTCCCCCCACGAGCGGGAATGCAAAAAAATGACAAAAAAAAAAAAAAAAAAAAAAAGTTAGGTTAGGTTTCCGGCGGCTTTTTAAAAAAAAAAAAAGAAGAAGGCGGCACAGCAGGCATCCCCCAAGGGACCGGCTCCAGAGGGCACAAGGCCACCCAAGGTCACCCCCCCGCGCTCGGAGGCTGTAGTTATAACGTTGCAGCCCGAAGCTGTAAATAGGGGAGTGACTTATAAGTCGGTCCTAGCGGAGATGCGGCAGAAGCTGAACTTCGGCGATTTTGGCGCCCCGGCTGGCTTCGTTTTTAGAACGGCAGCCACGGGTGCCAGGGTGCTTGAGGTGTCAGGTGCTGCAAGGCAGGAGAGGGCAGACGTTCTGGCCACCAAGCTCCGGGAGGTCCTCAAGCCAGAGGACGCCCGGGTATCCAGGCCCACTTTAACGGCTGAATTGCGCGTTGATGGGCTGGACGACTCGGTGACCCCGGAGGAAGTTGTGGCGGCCATCGCCCGAAATGGCGGGTGTCCGCCCGAGAGTGTGTGGGCGGGCGAAATTCGCAACAGCGCGGCCGGGCTGGGCACGGTTTGGGTGCGGTGCCCGGTAGCGGCTGCGAATAAGGTGGTAGACGGTGGACGGCTGCTGGTGGGTTGGGTGTCTGCCAGGGTCAAACTCCTGCCAAGGAGGGCTGTGCAGTGCTATAGGTGCCTGGAAAAGGGGCATGTCCGGGCACAATGCACTGCGCAAACTGATCGCAGTGAATTATGCTTTCGCTGCGGTCAACCCGGCCACAAGGCGGCTCAGTGCTCCGCGGCACCAAACTGCAGTCTTTGTGCAGCTGCAGGAAAGCCCGCGGAGCACAGACTTGGCGGAAAGGCATGCAAGGCACCCAAAGCCAAAAAAAAGAGGACTGGGTTTGTCGGAGGACCTGCGCCCCTCCCACAGCCTAGCAACCCAATAGCGGACTCCCGGCCCAGGGAAGGAGAAGCCGAGGAAATGGAATGCCACTGATGGCACAATTCCGTTTCCTCCAGGCTAATATCAATCACGCTGCCAGAGCTCAGGATCTATTGCTCCAGAGCATGGCAGAGTGGTTGATCCACGTGGCTGTGGTCGCCGAGCCGTATTACGTCCCCCCACTCGATAACTGGGCAGGGGACCTGGACGGTTTGGTGGCCATCATTGGCGAGACTCTTGTCAGCCCGTCCCGAGGACACGGCTGGGTGGCAGCCTTCGCGGACGGAATTGTCATAATTGGGGCATATTTCTCTCCCAACAAGAGTCTCGCTGACTTCGAGAGGTTCCTTGTCGAGCTAGGTGCCGTCGTGAGCCGGTTCCACCCTCGCCCGGTGGTGTTGCTCGGGGATCTAAACGCCAAGTCTGTGGCGTGGGGATCCCCGATCACCGATCCCAGGGGTGAAGTGTTGGAAGAGTGGGCGGTCGAGACCGGCCTGACCATCCTGAATCAGGGCTCAGTGTACACGTGCGTGCGGCAGCGGGGCGGGTCCATAGTGGACGTCTCGTTCGCTAGCTCCGCTGTTGTGGGCCGTGTACACGACTGGCGAGTTGCCGTAGAAGTGGAGACGCTATCGGACCATCGATATATTCGATTCGACGTCTCCACCCAGACTACGGGCGGCAGCCATCCATCGGCCCCGCAAACGGAGGGTCCTCGCTGGTCGCTTAAGCGAATTGACAGGGAACTTCTCGAGGAGGCCGCAATAATCCAGGCCTGGGTCCGGGAGTCACAGACGACCGAACCCATCGACGTCGAAGCGGAGGCGCAGTGGTTCCGCGGGGCAATGACGCAAATTTGCGATGCGTCCATGCCCCGTATCCGCACACAGCCCACAAGGCGCCAGCTGTACTGGTGGTCCGCCAACATCGCGCAATTGCGCGTGACGTGCGTGGAGGTTAGGCGCCAGTACACCAGATACCGGAGGAGACGTCGACGGGTTCCGGAAGAAGAAGCCGCGCTGTATGAGGTGTACCGCGCGGCTAAGGAGACTCTGTGGCTGGCCATCGGCGAGTCAAAGACTCGAGCCAGGGAGGAGATGTTGGCGACCCTAGACGGAGATCCGTGGGGGCGCCCTTATCGTGCGGTCCGAGGCAAACTTCGTGCCTGGGCACCCCCACTCACTGAGAGTCTGCAGCCTCAGCTGCTGGATGAAGTGGTCGCCACCCTCTTCCCTGCTAGAGAAGAGCATATACCGCCGCCGATGGCTATGCCCACAGCCGCAGAGTTGGATGATGAGGGAGTCGTTAGCGTCCCTGAGGTGACACAGCCGGAGATGAGGACAGCCATAACACGGCTCCGGGCCAAAACTGTTGCCCCGGGGCCCGATGGAGTTCCTGGCCGAGCGCTCGTCCTCGCTCTGGAAGAGCTAGAGCCCCAGCTGAAAGCACTCTACACAGCTTGCCTTGAGCAGGGCCTGTTCCCTACCCAGTGGAAAACAGGTCGACTGGTCCTGCTCAGGAAGGCCGGGTGCCCAGCGGACTCGCCGTCCGCATACCGGCCCATAGTACTGCTGGACGAGGTGGGCAAGCTTTTTGAGCGGATAATTGCAGCCCGCCTCGTCGGCCACTTGTACAGAGAGGGGCCGGATCTGGATGACAGTCAGTTCGGGTTTCGAAATGGGCGCTCCACTGTAGACGCCATTATGCGGGTTAGAGTCCTGGCGGAGGAAGCGGTGTCCCGGGGCGGGGTGATGTTGGCGGTATCCTTGGACATCTCCAACGCGTTCAACACCCTGCCCTGGAGCTGTATTCGGGAGGCACTGTGCTACCATAGGGTGCCCCCGTACCTCCGCCACATCGTTGGGGCTTATTTGGCTGAAAGGTGTGTCACCTATAGGGGACGCGACGGCGTAGGCCGGCGCGACATGTCGTGCGGTGTTCCACAGGGCTCGGTCCTGGGCCCGCTCCTGTGGAACATCGGGTACGACTGGGTGCTGAGGGGCGAGCGCCAACCGGGAGTGGACCTGACGTGTTACGCGGATGACACGCTGGTCACGGCCCGGGGGAGCTCGCACAGGGAGGCAGCGTTGCTGGCGACGGCTGCGGTTGCGCGGGTAGTGGGCCGCATACGGCGCCAAGTTGTTGGGCGCGGCTGGGGCGCTGTCAACGCTGCTTCCCAATCTGGGGGGCCCGAGCGCCGCTTGTAGGCGGCTCTACGTAGGGATCGTGCGATCGATGGCTCTTTACGGGGCCCCGATCTGGGCGGCTGACCTGACGGCCGGCAGCATTGCTGTTCTGCGAAAGCCGCAGAGAGCGATGGCCGTCAGAGTCATAAGGGGGTACCGCACGATCTCCTACGAGGCGGCTTGTGCACTGGCCGGATCCCCGCCCTGGGACCTGGAGGCGAAGGTGCTCGCGTCACTGTACCGGTGGCGCGAGGAATGGCGGGCGCGGGGCGAGCGACCGATGCAGCGACATATGGAGCAGCGTCGGTCGCAGCTCCGCGAGGTCCTGGTGGCGGAATGGCGGGACAGGCTCTCACGCCCTACCGCCGGCCTCGTCACTATCGAGGCGGTCCGGCCGGTGCTCGACCTCTGGCTCGGGAGGAGGCACGGCTCCCTGTCGTTTCGGGTGACGCAGGTGCTCTCGGGGCATGGTTGTTTCGGGAAGTACCTGTGTCGCATAAACAGGGAGCCGGACGCCCGGTGTCACCACTGCGTCGACTGTCGGGAGGACACGGCGCGGCATACGCTGGCAAAGTGTGCCGCTTGGGAGGAGCCGCGCCGTGCCCTCATCTCAGGAGTAGGCAGTGACCTGTCGCTGCCGGCCGTAGTGAATGCTATGGTCGGCGGCGACGAGTCCTGGGACGCGGTGGTATCCTTCTGCGAAACAGTTATCTCGCAGAAGGAGGCTGCGGAAAGGGAGCGAGAGATCTCATCCTCTCACCCGGCCCGCAGCAGGCGCACCGGGCGTCGGCGGAGGGCGGACAACGCCCTCTTCCAGCCCCCCTAAACGGGTCCAGGGACGACGGACTTGGGGACGTCCGTCGCCCCCCATACATCAGGACCCGAGGCGGCGGCGCGTAGTGTTCCACGCGCGCCCCTCTTAGACGTCGCGGGGGGAGTCAAACACCTCACTCCCCCCGCTCGACCGGACTGGGCCCGCAGAGGCGGGCCGGCACCAGTCGGGGGTTGCGGAAGATTCGTATGTTCCCGCGACCCCCGGCGCAGGTGTGAGATGGAACACCGGGGTGGTTTTTAGTCAGTAAGAGTCTGACAGACCCCTCCGCCCCCCCAGGGCGGGGGACATCCATGAGGATTTTCCACCCCGGATCAAAAAAAAAAAAAAAAAAAAGGCTAGGTTAGGTTAGAATTTTTTTTTTTTACGCGTTCTTACAGCAAGGTGTACAATTATTGTGCTCCTACGTCGGACACTTAATGCTATATTTACTTAACTAACTTAAATCTACGTGACTCCATCCGTTTTTTTTTTTATATATATATATTTTTTTTTTTTTTTTTATACACAGGCATTACAATTTTGGTTTACTTAATAACTACTTACTTATTCTAGATACATATTTGGTCTTTAATACAGGGGAATTACAATTGTTGATGGTTAGTGTTACTTACTACTAAGGTTTTAATTATTTATTAATTATTACGCGTTTAGGAAAGAGAGAGAGAGAGAAAACTACATGGCAGTACGAGCCGACCAGCCCCAACAGACGGCTTCCGTTCACGGACATGACGTAAACATCCGCGCCGTTCAGCTCAACCATTTTTTAGGGAACTCAACGACCGAATGCGTAGCGCCACCATCGGCAGGACATTTACGTGAGTATGACAGACTCGCTCCGCCATGCAGCCTTTCTAACTGTTTTGATTTAATTTACAGGGGGTTCAGACTGGTTGATGGTTTAGTTTATTTGGATTTGGATCGGGTTTGACTTTTGAACGGGGAATTTTTAGGTGGAATTTAGGTGGGGTCTGGTGACCAGGGACTTCGCTAGCCTGAGCAAGGCTTCCACGACAACTCCGTCTCGATGCTGCATGGCCGTCTTCAGATTGTACTCGACGACCGTTTTAGTCGGCGCATCCATCGCTCTCTTTGCAAAGCGGCCCGTGGCGTCGTCGGCGTCGTCGGAGTAATAGACGCAACTGACTGTGTGTCTCGACACCGCCACTACCGCGTGAGAGACGCTGTCGTGTATTTGGAGCCTCCTGGACTTGGTGTTGACGATGATGACGCTATCGTAGGTCAACCCCTGAGCCTCGTGAATGGTTAGCGTGCGTGACCCTTCGCCGGACCCATATCCCTGGCTTATAAGAGAAGTTTTCTCCTCTTGTGTATGAACCAGGAACAGGGTGTTTTGGGCAGTGCTCGGTATTTGCGCACCTGTGTAACCTTTCACTCTCAGGGAGTGGACCCGCGACAGCGACGATTTGGAGGAGTATATACCGGAGTATATCTCGCTCAGTGCAAACGCCACATCCATCGGATTACGGTGTGTGCAAAGCAACTCCTGGGTGATGCCAGCCACCAAGTTTGGACGGGTATACCTTAACTCGAATAGGTTCTCTCTGTCCAAAAATGGAAGCTGGTTTACGTCTCCGATGAGGACAATTTCGCTTGCTCCAGACAACTTTACTGCCATAACTATGGCCCCAAAATGGTTCATAAGAGCCTCGTCTACCGTGAGGCGGTAGCATTTCTCTCCTTTCTTGAACCCGTTGGCTAAGATTGAGGCCATAGTGCGCACCTTTGTTTTTACTCGATCTCCTAAGCGGTGCGCCAGCTTCTCCCTGAGATCTTTGGCAGCTTCGGTCGTCGTGGTTGCCACGACGTCCTTCTCCTCATCGAACTGCTTCACCACCCAGGTAGTCTTGCCGCAACCCGGGACTCCGTTTACCCACCTGATACTGGGCACCGCCCAACTTTCCTGCGATGCTGGACTGTCTGTAGTCCACAAAATGGATTGCGCCATTTTAAGGATCTTGTCGTCCAACATGATTTTGGTACATTTGGCGGTAACCAGTATCGGGTCGTCGTCAGGTGCTGTGAATTTTAGTTTGCCTGAGCGCTCCGTTTCCTCCTCGTCCAGGGCCACGAATCCGCTCTTCGCGCTAAAGGCTGCCATGTACGACCCCGTCATTTCTCCTCTGATGACTAGAGATCTGACGTTGTCGTACACTGCTGCCTCTGCTTCCTCGAGTAGTACCCTTAGCAGACCTTCTGTTTCTCTCTGGAAGGTCTGCAGGATCTTCCTGCATGTCATGAGATTGACCTCTCTGGTCGCTCTCACGATTGCTACGTACTCGAGGAAGGCGCTCTTCACGTGGTCTGTGGTGCCCGAATTCACTGCGAGGGTCGGCGGGTTGACTTGCCCTTTGTCGGCTCTTGTAGGCGTAGGCTTCTGCTGGATTGGTTCTTTTGGTTTTTTCTTGAAGAACCTCTCCACCGCTGCTTCCTGTTTCTGGGATGGTGATGTGCGGCTGGTGCTTGGGAGCAGTGCACTGAGGAAAGTGCCGAAGGCTTTCAGGCGACTCCTCGACCGGGCCCGGTCCTCCGGGGTAGTGGTTTTGCTCTGCTCCCTTGCAGCTTTTTCGGCGGCTGCCTTCTGCTGGGCCCTCTCTGATCCGCTTTGAGTGGTCGGGTTTGTTGTGGGGCTCGTCGCGCCGGCTGTTGGGTGTCTGGGGGCTTTGAGGAAACTCAGAGTTTCCCCTCTGTCCTCATAGACAACTACCTCATGATGTTCCGAGGCTTTTAAACAGCCAAAGCGGTCTGCGACGTCTCCTCTCTCCCCCTCGATCATCATCGCGTCGATGCTTATAGTACGGGCTGTCACTGCCATGTACTCCCCTGCCTCCCTGATCTTCTGAAGGAACGAGCTTGCCTGAGCAAATGGAGTCTCCAATCCCCACTCGAATAGTGCGATCGTCTTCCCTTTGGATCGCAGTAGACGGAAACGGTGAGTGGCAACTTCCACTTGCGGCAGTGCAGCATATTTGCTGCCTTTCATCCTCGTTTTGGTAGTACTTCCGTTGATCAAGGCGGCAAGGCCTGGAGAGATGGGTATACGGGCCGCAGCTCGGCTTGAGCCTATGCAGAAACTTATGCCTAACTTTTCTCCTTCTCTGTTCATGAAAAGGGCGACGCCTCGCAGTCTGACGCCTGGGACTCCGTCTCCTCCGCATGCCAGGAATTGCGTGATGGGCATGGTGCTAGGGGCTGGTTGTAGGCTGGTTTCTGCTGGTGTTGTTGCTGCTGCTACCGCTTGTGTGGGTTGTTGGTTGGTGTTTGTGTGTGTGGTTTGTGTTAGGGTGAGTGCTGTGGGTGTCAGGTTTCGTGTTGTTGTTGAAATTGTCGTAGTTGTCGGTGTGGTCGTGACTGGTTGTGTTGGATGTTGGTTGGTATTTGCGTGTGTGGGTTGTGTTATATTGAGATGAATGCGTGTCGGGTTTCGTGTTGTTGTTGTTTGTGTCGTTATTGTTGTGGTTGTTGTTGTGGTCGTTGATGGTAGTCGGTTTCGACTGTGCAAGGTTGCGTCCGTTTTATTAGCCCCTGCTGCGACGGTGGCGACTTTGCTCGCGAATGCCAAGAATGGTTTCCTGGTAGCCGGTCTCCCCATGATGGTGTGGAGTGTGGACTGGCTAAGCTGGGTTTCAAGCTTTACTTCCAGCTCCATTCTTTCTAGACTGAATCTCGGGCATTCAAAGAGCAAGTGCCAGACTGTCTCTTCGCAACTGGGGTCGCAAACGCACGAGGGACTGTCTTTGAGATGGAATCGGTGGAGATACGCTGAGAATCCTCCGTGTCCTGTTAGGATTTGTACATGGACCGGTGTGAGAGCTGCGTCCCTAAGTGTTCTTTTCGCCGCAAGGACGTCTGGGAAGAACACTTTAGTGACCGCTCCTGTACTGGAGGACTCGTAACGCGCTTGCCACTTCTTAATAGTCCCCTCCCGTATCTTCCTCCTCACGAACGATACGGGGACCTTGCTGTAGTCCGCTGTGTCCTTTGTTAACGCTGCCTCCTTGGCCAGCTCGTCCGCTCTCTCATTCCCGGCGGTTCCCACGTGGGCCCTTAGCCAGAAGAGTCTCACTTCTCTGCCTTCTTCTCTTAACTGTCGGACGCTCCTCTTGATTTGGAGTGACAGACGGTCTCCTCAGCAGGTCAAGTGACGATCTTGAATCACTTAAGATGCTCACGGAGGCCGCCCTAGATTCTCTTGCCATCCTGACAGCTCTGAAGAGGGCGTACATTTCCGATTGGAAGACAGTGTTGTGAGGCTCCAGGCCGAAGGTGCTGGACTTTGACTCCTTCCCGTTTTCCCACCAAGTTAGGGCAGCTCCTACTTTCCCCTCTATCTTGCTGCCGTCGGTGTAGATTTGGGGACCGATTACTCGATGGGTTTCCAGAGTTTCGGGAGTCAAGTCCTCTAGGCGTGCATACTCTGTTGTTATGAGTTGCGCTGGGTGGGGATGTTCGGAGTGGTGCACGTTGCACTCCAGCTCGCGGCCCGGCGGTATGAACTCTTGGGAATGGCCCTTTTTGATCTTGAAAAGGGTTGCGGCCTCGATTACCCGGAGATCTAGGGGGAGTTGGCCTGACAGAACAAGTGCCGATGTTAGAGACACCGTGCGGTATGCTTTGCAGATCTTCTGCGCGAAGCCCCTCTGCAGTGAGTCAAACTGATTCCTTGTCATCAGTTTCTCAGCCGCGGGGGCCCACGCACTCGCTGCATACATCACGATGGGTTCTATCACCGACACGTATATCGTCCGGATTATCTCTCTGTTCAAACCCCATGTCACCTTTGCCGCGCATGCTAACTGCTTGTAGATGTCTGCAGCCTTTTTACAGGTCGCAGACACGTGCGCGTTGAAGGTGAGTTTGGAGTCTATTGTGAGACCCAGCAGCTTGACTTCCCCGACCAGGTTCAGCCTCGTGCCTGACATGTACAGGACCGGAACGTCGTACTTCAGCTTTTTCGTTAACACCATCGCATTGGTCTTGTGCGCGGCGAAACGTAGCTTATACTGGACGCCCCATTCCGACACTATGTCTAGCGTTTCATTGGCTGTCTGTTGCAGGGGACCGGCTGCAAGGTCCGAGAAAACCAGGACCACGTCGTCTGCGAAGGCTTGGCAGTATACTCCCATACTCGCCATATTGTGTAGGAGCGAATCTAGGATAAGGTTCCAAAACGTCGGTCCGGCAATTGAGCCCTGGACGCATCCT
This sequence comes from Griposia aprilina, assembly GCA_916610205.1. Lineage (NCBI taxonomy): Eukaryota > Metazoa > Arthropoda > Insecta > Lepidoptera > Noctuidae > Griposia > Griposia aprilina. The sequence continues at coordinate 68,975 of OU744293.1, read as the reverse complement.
TTCGTGGTACCCTTCTCGCTAGTCGCTCTGGCATAGTTGACCCTGATTTTCCGGTCTTCCAGGTATGAGGTGACGAGAGCGTAGATGTTCTTTGGACAGCTCTTGGCTACCATCTGTCGTTTTAATGAAGGCCACCACGCGTTGTCGAAGGCCCCCTCTATGTCCAATGATATCAAAAGCACGATCTTTTTGGCTTTGATTTCGGCTCGTATGTGGCCCATTAGAGCATAGAGGGCGTCCTCGGTTCCGCGCTGTGGCATGAAGCCGTATTGGTTTGTGTTGAGTGTTGGGAGGAAGTGCCACTGGAGTCTACCTACTAGGAGCTTCTCGACGATTTTTCCTAGGACCGAGAGCAGACCTATTGGCCGGTACGACTTTGGGCTGGTGTAGTCGTCCTTTCTTGGCTTACGGAGGATGCACACGTGGGCGACCTTCCACTGCTTCGGGAAGTGTGACAGCGACAGGCACCTATTGGCTATCGCTAGGAACAATTCCCTATCACAGTTTATTGCCGCTGTGCAGATGTCGGCCGTTAATCCGTCGGGACCGGGGGCTTTTTTCGGATTTTGGTTCTGGAGAACCATTTCCAGCTCCGCGATCGTAAAAGGCGGATCGTTGGCAGACAGACCTTGGGGGTTCTTCTCCTCTGCTTGCCTACGCAGGTCTGTGTGGTATGGCTGTTCGGCATCTGTTGAGTCATCGGGGTAAAAGGTTTGTGCCAGAAGATCGGCGGATTGCTCTGGACTGAGCGTCTCACCTGCGGTGTTTCTCAGGAGCGCGTCGTCCTGTCTTCTGGCTGTCTTCCTTAATACCCTGTAGATGCCGTCCCACATGCTCTCTCGGTCCTGCTTCGAGCAGAACTCCTTCCAGTTGGCCGTGGCAGCTTCCATTGCGGTCTGTGTGTATATTTATTTCGCCAACACGTACTCTTGGATGGTGAAGTGTCTCCGGCTTGCGGCTGCATTTCGGATCCTTCTCTTCTTAGTCGTTGCGTCTTTCTTGAGACGATCTAGAGAAGGACTCCACCATGGGGGCTTTGCGTCGTGTTTTGGCGACCCCAGTTTTGGGATCGCATTCTCGCATGAGCGGTGGATGTTATGTGTGTAGTTTGTGATGATTGTCTCCAGATCCTCAGGGACTGAGACGTCCGAGACTCTGACCGCTGTGATGTTTCCGTTCGCTAGGCTGGTCTTAAAGTGGGTGCTGAAGTCAGACCACTTTGCCTTCTTAGTATTGTAGATGCGGGTCGAGATTGGCCTTAAGGGTTCCAAGGCCTTCTCCAAGCGCATCGAGAAGGTAATTGCGTTGTGGTCTGAAGTTGTCAGACTTCTTTCTACTCGCCACTCCTCGACCTTGCCTAGCAGCGGCAGGCTGCATGCCGTCACATCGACGATGCTCGTGCACCACCTGTCTCCTCTGTAGATCTCGAACGTCGGTGTTTGGCCTGTGTTTAGGATGTGGAGATCCCGCTCGTCGAGGAAAGAACTGTACGCCGCCCCGCGATGGTTTTCGGAAACACTTCCCCACCACTGGCTCCAGGCGTTCACGTCTCCCCCCACTATGATGTTTGTGGTTTTGAGTTTTTGTGTTGTGTGTTGAGTCTCCGAAAGGTACGGTGTTATTTCCTGGTCACCCTCGAAATAGACCGAGAGCACTCCGAAGCTGAGCTGACCCACCTTCAGTAAAACAGCGGCAATGTTCTCGGTCACAAGCTGGGGGTCGTGGATGACCTCCAGATTGTTTCCGAAAACAATGATCGCTGCCTTGACTGGTTTTTGGCGGTTGAGGCTGCACTGGATGACTTGCGTGCCGGGAGTCTGTTTCATCACACCTGTTCTTCCTACATAGGGCTCCTGAACAAGTGCTACTGAAATTCCCCTTGCCTGGGCCGCCATAAGGAGTTCTTCCGTGGCCAGCTTGGAGCGCTGAAGATTGACCTGTACGAATCTCAATCTTGCTGTCGGTCTTGATGCGTTTTCGAGAGTGACGGGTTGGTTTGTGTGTGTGTCTTGGTCGCCCTTAGCAATAGGAAACGCGCGACCTCGCTATCCCATCCCATTTTTGGCGTTCCTGGCAGTCTTCGCTGAACGCTGTGTGTGCCAGAACGCTGTGTGTGCCAGATCGCTGTCATTCCCGTAAGCCACCTTGCAGTTCGCGCAGGTGGGCTGTTTGCCGTCAGCTCGAGTGAGGCAGTCCCTCGCGTTGTGTGCTCCGCTGCAGTAGCTGCAGAGTTCTTTAGCGGCCTTGCATATGGACTTGTTGTGTCCATATCCAAGGCACTTCGTGCACTGGACAAGGGGGGACTGGTCCTCAATCGAGCATCGCTTAATGCCCACGTGGACTTTGGGAACTGCCGTAAGGCTTTTCCAGAGCTCCGGGGAGAGCTCCAGTACGGGATGGCACTCATGGGTGTTTCTCGCGCGCTTCCTATAACGCACCTTTAGGGTCTGTCCATCCACAGCGACGTTCTGCAGAAGGTGCTTGTTCTGCGCCTTTAGGAGATCTACGATCTCCCCGTCGCTGTAGCTGGACAGCACTCCCTTTATGCAGACGAGGGGGTTTTGTGGTTTTGGCTCCTGGACCTTGAGCCCTGCGTGCGACTGGAACTGGTCCTTTATTTTATTTAAGTCCATCTTGCTCGCGCACCTTAGGACCACTTTCTGGTTGCGCGCTTTCCGGACTGTGTCGACTCGGGCTCCACTTGTTTTGAGGTCCAGGGCGGTCCTGATCCTCTCGATCACGTTGTCTCCAGTGTGCTGGGGGTTCGTTGACGAGACGATCAGGGTGTGGTTGGGTTGTGTAGGTGGTTTGGGGGGCTTGGGTGTGCTGGCGACCTGAGCAAAGGTTTTGGGGCCTTGCTGCTGATGGAGCGGTCTGTCCGCTTTGCCCAGGTCTGCTACCCCCTTCTCAATGTTCTGGAGGGTCTTTTTTACCACCCCGACTGCGATTTCCGCTTCCAGATTCAGCGCAGGGGGCGCCTGGATTGGCGGCTCTTTGTCGCGCAGTACGCGGAGGTCTGCCGAGACGATCTCCAGCCTCTCGGAGATGGGTTTGAGGTGTTGTTGGATGTTAATGTGTGGCTGTGGTGGTGGGGGGGAGGCAACAGGCTTGTTGGCGATGGCCTGTATTTGGAGGTGAAATCTCTCCATGTCCTCCTCAAATTTCGCCATCGTGAGTAGGCCTGTCTCCCGGCTAATCGGGTCCGTTTCTGTTTCCCTCGGCCGGTTGAGATCTTCCTTGAGCCTTTCTAGGGCCTTCCGGAGCACGTCCAGCTGGTTGGATATGCTGGTCATGTTAGTGTCCAGGCGTAGAAGGCCAGCCCCCATTGTCTCCCACTTGGGATCCCCTGGGGCTCTTGCGCCTTCCTGCCTGGTCCTCTCGTGCTCCTTTTGGTTCTTGAGGCTCGCAGATATGACCTCATCTTTCACCTCCTTGATGCCCTTGAAGGCGTCAAGGGTTTCGTGGCCGAGCCATTCCCGGATCCCTTTTGCCTCTTTCTTTGTCTCAGAGACGTCTGTCCGCATCATGGAGAGCTCCACTTTCATCGCCATAAGCTCTCGAGTGTGAGCTCTCTCGACCCGCACAAGCTCTTGTGCGTGTCGAGAGCGCTCCTTCTCGAGGTTGTGCTTGTGGCGCGCTCTCGAGTCTGCTAATGACAGGGACGTCTCGTACAGGCCCTGTAGGCACTCGTGGACCGTAGCCTTGCACTCACGCTTCATGTTTCCGGCTGCTTCCAGTGCGTCTTTCACTTTCTGAAGCAGGTCATTTGCTTCCCTCGTGGCCAGGTCCATCTCCACCCCTGTGCCCCTTCTCGGAGTTCTGTATAGGAGGCTCGGCCGTCCGCTCTGGGGACGGTCGGTCGTGCTCGCTGTGGAGGCCACCGAGCTTTCCTCATCCGAGATGATCTGGTGGGGGGGGGAAATGCCACACTGCTCCCAGTCAATGACTATCTCAGCGACTCTCGTGCGCTGCTCCGTCTGAGGCGTCAGAGGCGACCCAGGCATCGATGGCAGTGGCGGAAGCCTGCTCGTTACGTCCGGCTCCGACGCTGCCCTCGGCGCCTGTGGCTTCTGTGATGGATGCGCCGCCTTGTCCGAGACCACTGATTTTGCCGTATTTTTTAGGACTTTTTCCCTGAGGGATTTAGGGGCTTTAACAGACTCCGTGGAAGCTTTGCGGGAGGTGGTGGGCTGTTTGGAAGACATGGTTTTTTTTTTTTTTTTTACTGTTTTAATGGGAGGGGAGGTTAAGTGGAATATATAAAATGATGATTTCTGACTCTTAACTTAAAGCTATTGTTACTTACTATGCTATGCTTGTGTTCTATGGTAATTTGGATGGACTCACGGATGCTCTGCTGGTGGTCTGCTTCTGCTGTCCGATGAGGAGCCCGACAATTGATGTGGCTCGATGTTTTGAGCCGTGTGTGCACGCTGGTGGTGGTCCTCAGTGGTATTCTGCAGGTACGTTGGATCGTTGCGTGTGTGTGGTACCGAATTTAAGGTTTCTGTTGGGGCCAAGTTGTAGAACGTTTTGCGCCCTTTTAAATGAGCCCAAACTCGGTTTCCTAGCTCCAACGGGTGCGAAGTTAGACCGCGGGGGGGTGAGGTAGCCCAGAGGGGTGAGGGGGGAGGGGGGAGGTTTCGTGGGGAGACTATCGAGGGGGGGGTGAGGTAAGGGGGAGGGGGGGAAGGGGTTTCGTGGGTCGAAGATTGGGGGGAGGGGGGGTGAAGAGGGTTAGTGGGGGTGAGGGGTAAAGGATTGGAGGAGTGGGGTACCCTTTTTCGGGTCTCAGATGGTGGTGGGGATACTTTTGGAGGGGGGGGTGGAGGAGGGTGGAGGGGGGGTTGGGGGCTGTCTGGGGTGAGGGGACCCTTGGTGTCTTAGGCAAGGTCCTGAAGTCCCAAGCCGGATGAGCCCAAACTCGGGGGGGGTGGGACTGGGGGTTGAGGAGTTCCCTCGGGGCTTACTTGGTGGTGAGCCGTAGAGTCGTCACGCTGGTGGATGGTCTGCAGGCAGATTCCTCGGCCGGCTTCGGAGTCTCCAGTAAGGGCTGTGATTGCTGGCTGTACGTCACGCCTCGTGTCTTTAGAAACACGTGGGTCACAAGTGAGGTTAAATTCACAAAAAACCACGTGTTTTTGGCGTTTTTCGCACCTTAATTACTCACAAACCCCTGCTCCGATTTTCCAGATCTAGGTGTCGCTGGATAGGCCTCTGCCGCGTTTCTTGGGTGTATTATTTGCAAAACGACTCCACTGACCCTTGATGAGTTATTCACCGCTGAAGTTCCGCAGGTCCTGCTCCGCAACCCGTGGAGGTAGACACTTGCCCACACGTATCCTGGTGATTTGACACTGCACAATTCCACTGATAACTTTTTCGTGCACGTAACTCGACGCGTGTAATTTTGGCGAATTTTTTACGCGGAGGTGATGTTAACAGTGCGATGTATTATCGGTTACTGGTTAGGTTAGGTTAGGTTAGGTTAGGTTACAAGTCGGAGGCCATGGTGTTTCATGGTCCCCGGCGGGCGCCACCGTCCGGATCCCACATTGTGGTGGGGGGGGTACGAATCGCTGTCGAGCCCACCATGAAGTACCTGGGCTTGGTGCTCGACAGTCGGTGGGATTTCGGCCCCCACTTCCGGCGGCTGGCGCCCAAGTTGTTGGGCGCGGCTGGGGCGCTGTCAACGCTGCTTCCCAATCTGGGGGGCCCGAGCGCCGCTTGTAGGCGGCTCTACGTGGGGATCGTGCGATCGATGGCCCTTTACGGGGCCCCGATCTGGGCGGCTGACCTGACGGCCGGCAGCATTGCTGTTCTGCGAAAGCCGCAGAGAGCGATGGCCGTCAGAGTCATAAGGGGGTACCGCACGATCTCCTACGAGGCGGCTTGTGCACTGGCCGGATCCCCGCCCTGGGACCTGGAGGCAAAGGTGCTCGCGTCACTGTACCGGTGGCGCGAGGAATGGCGGGCGCGGGGCGAGCGACCGATGCAGCAACATATGGAGCAGCGTCGGTCGCAGCTCCGCGAGGTCCTGGTGGCGGAATGGCGGGACAGGCTCTCACGCCCTACCGCCGGCCTCGTCACCATCGAGGCGGTCCGGCCGGTGCTCGACCTCTGGCTCGGGAGGAGGCACGGCTCCCTGTCGTTTCGGGTGACGCAGGTGCTCTCGGGGCATGGTTGCTTTGGGAAGTACCTGTGTCGCATAAACAGGGAGCCGGACGCCCGGTGTCACCACTGCGTCGACTGTCGGGAGGACACGGCGCGGCATACGCTGGCAGAGTGTGCCGCTTGGGAGGAGCCGCGCCGTGCCCTCATCTCAGGAGTAGGCAGTGACCTGTCGCTGCCGGCCGTAGTGAATGCTATGGTCGGCGGCGACGAGTCCTGGGACGCGGTGGTATCCTTCTGCGAAACAGTTATCTCGCAGAAGGAGGCTGCGGAAAGGGAGCGAGAGATCTCATCCTCTCACCCGGCCCGCAGCAGGCGCACCGGGCGTCGGCGGAGGGCGGACAACGCCCTCTTCCAGCCCCCCTAAATGGGTCCAGGGACGACGGACTTGGGCACGTCCGTCGCCCCCCATACATCAGGACCCGAGGCGGCGGCGCGTAGTGTTCCACGCGCGCCCCTCTTAGACGTCGCGGGGGGAGTCAAACACCTCACTCCCCCCGCTCGCCCGGACGGGGCCCGCAGAGGCGGGCCGGCACCAGTCGGGGGTTGCGGAAGATTCGTATGTTCCCGCGACCCCCTGCGCAGGTGTGAGATGGAACACCGGGGTGGTTTTTAGTCAGTAAGAGTCTGACAGACCCCTCCGCCCCCCCAGGGCGGGGGACATCCATGAGGATTTTCCACCCCGGATCAAAAAAAAAAAAAAAAAAAAAAAAAAAAAAAAAAAAAAAAGGTTAGGTTAGGTTAGGTTGGGGTGCAAGTTGAAGAGCCTCCTCGTGGCGCACCCTGGGCAACGTCAGGTCCAATTGCCCACCTGCTCTTGGTGGTGGACAATTGGGGCTGGCGGCTAATCTTTAACAGACGGGGAAGGGTCATGGTTCCAATCACCCATCATCCTTGTTGGTCGGTGATGGGAACCGGGCTAGGGGCGGGACGGCTTGTCCGTCATAGGGGTCATCTAACGTCTACACCTCCTCTGGTTGCAGAGGGTAGGTCGTAGGCGTATAGTGGGAGAGGGAGAGGAAGACAACCTCTTTAAAAAATTACCTCAATCCCTGCTTAGGGGATGAATGGCCGGTAAGGCCTGGTGGCCAACAGACGTCTACACCCCCTCTGGTTGCAGAGGGTTGGTCGTAGGCGTATATTGGGAGAAGGAGAGGAAGAAAACCTCTGTAAAAAATTACCTCAATCCCAAGGTCGAGCGTGCCGAGGGGATGGATGGCCGGAGAGGTTCCGGTCGCTAGCGCTGGGGGGGTTCATCGGGGAGAATAGGGACCATACCCTTCAAAGGAACAAAACAAAATGGACAAAAAGACAGAGGGAAATAAACTACCCCAGGGCGGTACCGGCTGCTCAGCAGCCGGAGAATCCGTCACGTTCTCTTCAGGAACGTCAAGCCCCCAATCGTATTCTGGGGGGGGCAACCAATGTCTTCCATCAGGTTCTCGAACATTCGAGGACTTGATCAGTTTTAATTTTAATGCCGACACCACCGGCCAGCGAGAGAAGGAGCTTAAGAAGTTCCTGAAGCCCCTGCGCGTCGTGGTCACGCCGATTGTTGTCTCCGACAGCAACAAGAGCCGAGGAGGCTCAAGTCCTGAAAGGGACCGGTCCGACAGAGAGGACTCTAGGAGGAAGCGCAGTCTCTCCTCTAGTGAGGAGAACCTGTCGGCTGCGAAGGTGCCAACGGCACAGAGAGGGCGAGGTCGTGCGGTGGCGGGCGGAGTCTCCGCTCGGGTGACGGAGCGTGACGGGCGGGGTCGCTCTGCACTGATACGCAGGAGCACTACGCCAGCTCCAGTGGAGCGCGTGGAAAGTGCGGAGAGCGGCCCCGAGCCCATGGAGGCGGACCTGAGCGGGGGCTCCACCGTGTCCCTGCTGGGATCTAATAAAGCGGAGGCGAATGCTGCAAAACGGGCGCAGCGAAAAACTGTTGCGGCTGACGAAGTCAGTGAGTTGGCCCGACAGGCCCGTGAGCGGCGCTCTGCTCGGATGGCTGCCGGGGGGGGCATCACAGCGGTAGCACTCAGTCGCCAAGTTTTGGACGGCGTGGATGTCGTTCTGAAGGTTGCCACCAAATCGGGCAACCTGAAGGGCACATTCACCCGTGCCCTGAAAGAGGCGGCTGACGGAATTAAGGAGGCGGTAGAGGTCCTCGTTAACCGCACTAGCACGGAGGAGACGGCGAAGCTATGGGAGGAGAATGGCCGTCTCCGATCCGAGTTGGAGGACCTCAAGCGGCAGTTTGCCGCCCTGAAGGTAGCACCCGCGGACACGGGCTCGTCTTCCGTCGCGGTCCAGTCATCGGTTCCATTGCCGGTCCCGTCGTCGGCCCCTGCACTTGCGGATGCCGAGATTGAGAAGATCGCGCGCATCTGCATGATGCAGTGTGGGACGATGGTGGGTGCCCGCATGGAGGCCATAGAGGCAAGGCTCCTGCCAGCGGAAACCCTCCGCTTACCGCTCGCTGCGGACAGGCGGAGGAAGGAGGGGCCTGCTAAGCGGGGGCCGGTAACGGCCGCGACGGCAGAGACAAGCCGGTCTGGGAAGGGGACTAAAAAACCCACCGAGGGTACGTCCGTGTCCACTTCCGGGGCGGCTGCACCGGTGGCGGCCGCGCCGGGCCCTACCTCGGAGGCCTGGACGACGGTAGTCAAAAAGGGCCGCCGTCACGGCAAGAAGACGGCGCCACCGGCACCCGCTGGAGCTCCGGCACCGGCAGCCAAGAAGGCCCAGGGACCGCCTAGGGTCAGAGCCCCACGCTCCGCGGCTGTAGTGATTACGCTGCAGCCCGGAGCCGTCGAAAGGGGCATCACCTACAAGGCGGTCCTGACTGAGGCAAAAGCCAAAGTCGCGTTCCCCGACCTTGGCACACCGTCCGGCTTCAGAATGAAGCCGGCGATTACGGGGGCGCGGCTGCTCGAGGTGTCGGGTGCCTCTAGCGGCGAGAAGGCGGATATCCTGGCCGCCAAGCTACGTGAGGTCCTCAACCCGGAGGACGTCCGGGTGTCCAGGCCAATGAAGACCGCTGAGCTGCGCGTCGGTGGCCTGGACGACTCGACGACCACGGTCGAGGTCGCGGCGGCCGTCGCCCGAGTCGGTGGATGTCCGCCCGACGACGTGCGGACGGGCGAGATTCGCGCTGACGCTTCCGGGCTCGGCACGATTTGGGTACGGTGCCCGGTGGTGGCGGCGAACAAGGTCGCTGACGGTGGGCGTCTGTTGGTGGGTTGGGTTGCAGCGAGCGTCAAGCTGCTGCAGCCCAGGGCCATGCGGTGCTACCGGTGCCTTGACATTGGGCATGTTAAGGCACGGTGCACCGCCGAAGTGGACCGCAGCGAGCAGTGCTACCGCTGCGGCCAGCCCGGCCACAAGGCGGCCCAGTGCTCTGCGGCACCAAACTGTAGCCTCTGTACAGCTGCAGGGAGGCCCGCCGGGCACAGAGCGGGCGGAAAAGCCTGTGGCGCCCCCGCCAGCAAGAGGAGAAGGGGTGCCAAGGCTGCGGGGGGCTCTTTACCCCCCCCTCAGCCTGGCTGCCCTTCGGCCGACTCCCGGCCTAGGAATGGTGCGGAGGGAATGGATTGCGCATAATGGCGCTCTACCATTTCCTCCAGGGCAATCTCAACCACTCTGCCAGAGCTCAGGACCTCTTGCTCCAGAGCATGGCGGAGTGGTTGATTCGCGTGGCTGTGGTCGCCGAGCCGTACTTTGTCCCCTCCCGGGATAACTGGGTGGGGGACCTGGACGGCTTGGTGGCCATCATCGGCGGGGCTCTCGTCAACCCGTCCCGAGGACACGGCTGGGTGGCCGCCCTCGCGGACGGCATTGGCGTGGTTGGGGCGTATTTTTCGCCCAACAAGAGTCTCGCCGACTTCGAAAGCTTCCTTGTCGAGTTGGGTGCCGTCGTGGGCCGACTCCACCCTCGCCCCGTGCTGTTGCTAGGGGATCTCAACGCCAAGTCTGCGGCGTGGGGATCTCCGGTGACCGGTGCTAGGGGTGAGGCGCTGGAGGAGTGGGCGGTCACGACTGGCCTGGTCGTCCTGAATGTGGGCTCGGTCCACACGTGCGTGCGGCAGCGGGGCGGGTCAATAGTGGACGTCTCGTTCGCTAGCCCTGCTGTTGCGAGTCGTGTTCGCGACTGGCGTGTTGCCGCGGAGGTGGAGACGTTGTCGGATCACCGATACATCCGTTTCGACGTCTCCGCCCAGACCGCCGGCGGCCGCAGTTCATCGGGCCCGCGAACGGACGGCCCGCGCTGGGCGCTCAAGCGCATCGACAGGGAGCTTCTCGAGGAGGCCGCTATTGTCCAGGCCTGGATCCGGGAGTCGGCAATGAGTGGACCCGTCGACGTCGAACAGGAGGCGCTGTGGTTCCGCGGGGCGATGACGCAAATCTGCGACGCGTCCATGCCCCGCGTCCACACACAGTCAGCAAGGCGCCAGGTGTACTGGTGGTCCGCCGCGATCGCGCAGTTACGCATCGCGTGCGTGGCGGTGAGACGCCAGTACACCCGTTACCGTAGGAGACGTCGTCGGGTCCCTGACGAAGAAGCCGCGCTGTATGAGGTGTACCGCGCGGCTAAGGAGACTCTGTGGCTGGCCATCGGCGAGGCGAAGACGCGAGCCAGGGAGGAGATGCTGGAGACTCTAGACGGGAATCCGTGGGGGCGCCCTTATCGAGCGGTTCGAGGGAAACTTCGAGCCGCAGCGCCTCCACTTACGGAGAGTCTTCAGCCCGAGCTGCTGGAGGAGGTAGTCGCAGCCCTCTTCCCGGCAAGAGCGGAGCATACTCCGCCGCCGATGGCTTTGCCCACAGCCGCAGAGTCTACAGAGGAGAACGCCATTAGCGTCCCAGAGGTGACACAGGCAGAGATGAGGGCGGCCGTGATGCGGCTCCGGGCCAAGAACGTGGCTCCGGGGCCCGACGGGATCCACGGCCGAGCATTAGCCCTCGCTCTGAAGGAGCTGGAGCCCCAGCTGAGAGGACTCTACACAGCGTGCCTTGAGCGGGGCCAGTTTCCCACTTTGTGGAAGACTGGTCGTCTGGTCCTGCTCAGGAAGGTGGGGCGCCCTGCGGACTCGCCGTCCGCGTACCGGCCCATAGTGCTGCTAGACGAGGTGGGGAAGCTGCTGGAGCGGATACTCGCAGCCCGCCTCGTCGGCCACTTGTGCAGAGAAGGGCCGGACCTGGACGAGAGCCAGTTCGGCTTTCGGCATGGGCGCTCCACCATCCACGCGATATCGCGGGTGAGAGTCCTGGCGGAGGAAACGGTGTCCCGGGGTGGGGTGGTGGTGGCGGTGTCCTTGGACATCTCCAATGCCTTCAACACCCTGCCCTGGAGTTGTATTCGGGAGGCACTGCGGTATCATCGGGTGCCTCTCTACCTCCGCCGCATCGTTGGGGCTTATTTGGCGGAGAGGTGTGTCACCTACATGGGACGCGATGGCGTTAACCAGCGCCACATGTCGTGCGGTGTTCCACAGGGCTCGGTCCTGGGCCCGCTCCTGTGGAACATCGGGTACGACTGGGTGCTGAGAGGCGAACTCCAACCGGGCGTCGACCTGACGTGCTACGCGGACGACACGCTGGTCACGGCCCGGGGGAGTTCGCACAGGGAGGCAGCGTTGCTGGCGACGGCTGCGGTTTCACAGACGGTGAGCCGCATACGGCGCCTCGGCCTGGAGGTGGCCCTCAACAAGTCGGAGGCCATGGTGTTTCATGGTCCCCGGCGGGCGCCACCGTCCGGATCCCACATTGTGGTGGGTGGGGTACGAATCGCTGTCGAGCCCACCATGAAGTACCTGGGCTTGGTGCTCGACAGTCGGTGGGATTTCGGCCCCCACTTCCGGCGGCTGGCGCCCAAGTTGTTGGGCGCGGCTGGGGCGCTGTCAACGCTGCTTCCCAATCTGGGGGGCCCGAGCGCCGCTTGTAGGCGGCTCTACGTGGGGATCGTGCGATCGATGGCCCTTTACGGGGCCCCGATCTGGGCGGCTGACCTGACGGCCGGCAGCATTGCTGTTCTGCGAAAGCCGCAGAGAGCGATGGCCGTCAGAGTCATAAGGGGGTACCGCACGATCTCCTACGAGGCGGCTTGTGCACTGGCCGGATCCCCGCCCTGGGACCTGGAGGCGAAGGTGCTCGCGTCACTGTACCGGTGGCGCGAGGAATGGCGGGCGCGGGGCGAGCGACCGATGCAGCGACATATGGAGCAGCGTCGGTCGCAGCTCCGCGAGGTCCTGGTGGCGGAATGGCGGGACAGGCTCTCACGCCCTACCGCCGGCCTCGTCACTATCGAGGCGGTCCGGCCGGTGCTCGACCTCTGGCTCGGGAGGAGGCACGGCTCCCTGTCGTTTCGGGTGACGCAGGTGCTCTCGGGGCATGGTTGTTTCGGGAAGTACCTGTGTCGCATAAACAGGGAGCCGGACGCCCGGTGTCACCACTGCGTCGACTGTCGGGAGGACACGGCGCGGCATACGCTGGCAGAGTGTGCCGCTTGGGAGGAGCCGCGCCGTGCCCTCATCTCAGGAGTAGGCAGTGACCTGTCGCTGCCGGCCGTAGTGAATGCTATGGTCGGCGGCGACGAGTCCTGGGACGCGGTGGTATCCTTCTGCGAAACAGTTATCTCGCAGAAGGAGGCTGCGGAAAGGGAGCGAGAGATCTCATCCTCTCACCCGGCCCGCAGCAGGCGCACCGGGCGTCGGCGGAGGGCGGACAACGCCCTCTTCCAGCCCCCCTAAACGGGTCCAGGGACGACGGACTTGGGGACGTCCGTCGCCCCCCATACATCAGGACCCGAGGCGGCGGCGCGTAGTGTTCCACGCGCGCCCCTCTTAGACGTCGCGGGGGGAGTCAAACACCTCACTCCCCCCGCTCGACCGGACTGGGCCCGCAGAGGCGGGCCTGCACCAGTCGGGGGTTGCGGAAGATTCGTATGTTCCCGCGACCCCCGGCGCAGGTGTGAGATGGAACACCGGGGTGGTTTTTAGTCAGTAAGAGTCTGACAGACCCCTCCGCCCCCCCAGGGCGGGGGACATCCATGAGGATTTTCCACCCCGGATCAAAAAAAAAAAAAAAAGGCTAGGTTAGGTTAGAATTTTTTTTTTTTACGCGTTCTTACAGCAAGGTGTACAATTATTGTGCTCCTACGTCGGACACTTAATGCTATATTTACTTAACTAACTTAAATCTACGTGACTCCATCCGTTTTTTTTTTATATATATATTTTTTTTTTTTTTGTTTTTTTATTATTATTGATACATACGCATGCTCATGCAATATATATATATATATATTTTTTATTTTTTTTATACACAGGCATTACAATTTTGGTTTACTTAATAACTACTTACTTATTCTAGATACATATTTGGTCTTTAATACAGGGGAATTACAATTGTTGATGGTTAGTGTTACTTACTACTAAGGTTTTAATTATTTATTAATTATTACGCGTTTAGGAAAGAGAGAGAGAGAGAAAACTACATGGCAGTACGAGCCGACCAGCCCCAACAGACGGCTTCCGTTCACGGACATGACGTAAACATCCGCGCCGTTCAGCTCAACCATTTTTTAGGGAACTCAACGACCGAATGCGTAGCGCCACCATCGGCAGGACATTTACGTGAGTATGACAGACTCGCTCCGCCATGCAGCCTTTCTAACTGTTTTGATTTAATTTACAGGGGGTTCAGACTGGTTGATGGTTTAGTTTATTTGGATTTGGATCGGGTTTGACTTTTGAACGGGGAATTTTTAGGTGGAATTTAGGTGGGGTCTGGTGACCAGGGACTTCGCTAGCCTGAGCAAGGCTTCCACGACAACTCCGTCTCGATGCTGCATGGCCGTCTTCAGATTGTACTCGACGACCGTTTTAGTCGGCGCATCCATCGCTCTCTTTGCAAAGCGGCCCGTGGCGTCGTCGGCGTCGTCGGAGTAATAGACGCAACTGACTGTGTGTCTCGACACCGCCACTACCGCGTGAGAGACGCTGTCGTGTATTTGGAGCCTCCTGGACTTGGTGTTGACGATGATGACGCTATCGTAGGTCAACCCCTGAGCCTCGTGAATGGTTAGCGTGCGTGACCCTTCGCCGGACCCATATCCCTGGCTTATAAGAGAAGTTTTCTCCTCTTGTGTATGAACCAGGAACAGGGTGTTTTGGGCAGTGCTCGGTATTTGCGCACCTGTGTAACCTTTCACTCTCAGGGAGTGGACCCGCGACAGCGACGATTTGGAGGAGTATATACCGGAGTATATCTCGCTCAGTGCAAACGCCACATCCATCGGATTACGGTGTGTGCAAAGCAACTCCTGGGTGATGCCAGCCACCAAGTTTGGACGGGTATACCTTAACTCGAATAGGTTCTCTCTGTCCAAAAATGGAAGCTGGTTTACGTCTCCGATGAGGACAATTTCGCTTGCTCCAGACAACTTTACTGCCATAACTATGGCCCCAAAATGGTTCATAAGAGCCTCGTCTACCGTGAGGCGGTAGCATTTCTCTCCTTTCTTGAACCCGTTGGCTAAGATTGAGGCCATAGTGCGCACCTTTGTTTTTACTCGATCTCCTAAGCGGTGCGCCAGCTTCTCCCTGAGATCTTTGGCAGCTTCGGTCGTCGTGGTTGCCACGACGTCCTTCTCCTCATCGAACTGCTTCACCACCCAGGTAGTCTTGCCGCAACCCGGGACTCCGTTTACCCACCTGATACTGGGCACCGCCCAACTTTCCTGCGATGCTGGACTGTCTGTAGTCCACAAAATGGATTGCGCCATTTTAAGGATCTTGTCGTCCAACATGATTTTGGTACATTTGGCGGTAACCAGTATCGGGTCGTCGTCAGGTGCTGTGAATTTTAGTTTGCCTGAGCGCTCCGTTTCCTCCTCGTCCAGGGCCACGAATCCGCTCTTCGCGCTAAAGGCTGCCATGTACGACCCCGTCATTTCTCCTCTGATGACTAGAGATCTGACGTTGTCGTACACTGCTGCCTCTGCTTCCTCGAGTAGTACCCTTAGCAGACCTTCTGTTTCTCTCTGGAAGGTCTGCAGGATCTTCCTGCATGTCATGAGATTGACCTCTCTGGTCGCTCTCACGATTGCTACGTACTCGAGGAAGGCGCTCTTCACGTGGTCTGTGGTGCCCGAATTCACTGCGAGGGTCGGCGGGTTGACTTGCCCTTTGTCGGCTCTTGTAGGCGTAGGCTTCTGCTGGATTGGTTCTTTTGGTTTTTTCTTGAAGAACCTCTCCACCGCTGCTTCCTGTTTCTGGGATGGTGATGTGCGGCTGGTGCTTGGGAGCAGTGCACTGAGGAAAGTGCCGAAGGCTTTCAGGCGACTCCTCGACCGGGCCCGGTCCTCCGGGGTAGTGGTTTTGCTCTGCTCCCTTGCAGCTTTTTCGGCGGCTGCCTTCTGCTGGGCCCTCTCTGATCCGCTTTGAGTGGTCGGGTTTGTTGTGGGGCTCGTCGCGCCGGCTGTTGGGTGTCTGGGGGCTTTGAGGAAACTCAGAGTTTCCCCTCTGTCCTCATAGACAACTACCTCATGATGTTCCGAGGCTTTTAAACAGCCAAAGCGGTCTGCGACGTCTCCTCTCTCCCCCTCGATCATCATCGCGTCGATGCTTATAGTACGGGCTGTCACTGCCATGTACTCCCCTGCCTCCCTGATCTTCTGAAGGAACGAGCTTGCCTGAGCAAATGGAGTCTCCAATCCCCACTCGAATAGTGCGATCGTCTTCCCTTTGGATCGCAGTAGACGGAAACGGTGAGTGGCAACTTCCACTTGCGGCAGTGCAGCATATTTGCTGCCTTTCATCCTCGTTTTGGTAGTACTTCCGTTGATCAAGGCGGCAAGGCCTGGAGAGATGGGTATACGGGCCGCAGCTCGGCTTGAGCCTATGCAGAAACTTATGCCTAACTTTTCTCCTTCTCTGTTCATGAAAAGGGCGACGCCTCGCAGTCTGACGCCTGGGACTCCGTCTCCTCCGCATGCCAGGAATTGCGTGATGGGCATGGTGCTAGGGGCTGGTTGTAGGCTGGTTTCTGCTGGTGTTGTTGCTGCTGCTACCGCTTGTGTGGGTTGTTGGTTGGTGTTTGTGTGTGTGGTTTGTGTTAGGGTGAGTGCTGTGGGTGTCAGGTTTCGTGTTGTTGTTGAAATTGTCGTAGTTGTCGGTGTGGTCGTGACTGGTTGTGTTGGATGTTGGTTGGTATTTGCGTGTGTGGGTTGTGTTATATTGAGATGAATGCGTGTCGGGTTTCGTGTTGTTGTTGTTTGTGTCGTTATTGTTGTGGTTGTTGTTGTGGTCGTTGATGGTAGTCGGTTTCGACTGTGCAAGGTTGCGTCCGTTTTATTAGCCCCTGCTGCGACGGTGGCGACTTTGCTCGCGAATGCCAAGAATGGTTTCCTGGTAGCCGGTCTCCCCATGATGGTGTGGAGTGTGGACTGGCTAAGCTGGGTTTCAAGCTTTACTTCCAGCTCCATTCTTTCTAGACTGAATCTCGGGCATTCAAAGAGCAAGTGCCAGACTGTCTCTTCGCAACTGGGGTCGCAAACGCACGAGGGACTGTCTTTGAGATGGAATCGGTGGAGATACGCTGAGAATCCTCCGTGTCCTGTTAGGATTTGTACATGGACCGGTGTGAGAGCTGCGTCCCTAAGTGTTCTTTTCGCCGCAAGGACGTCTGGGAAGAACACTTTAGTGACCGCTCCTGTACTGGAGGACTCGTAACGCGCTTGCCACTTCTTAATAGTCCCCTCCCGTATCTTCCTCCTCACGAACGATACGGGGACCTTGCTGTAGTCCGCTGTGTCCTTTGTTAACGCTGCCTCCTTGGCCAGCTCGTCCGCTCTCTCATTCCCGGCGGTTCCCACGTGGGCCCTTAGCCAGAAGAGTCTCACTTCTCTGCCTTCTTCTCTTAACTGTCGGACGCTCCTCTTGATTTGGAGTGCCAGGTGGTGAGTGACAGACGGTCTCCTCAGCAGGTCAAGTGACGATCTTGAATCACTTAAGATGCTCACGGAGGCCGCCCTAGATTCTCTTGCCATCCTGACAGCTCTGAAGAGGGCGTACATTTCCGATTGGAAGACAGTGTTGTGAGGCTCCAGGCCGAAGGTGCTGGACTTTGACTCCTTCCCGTTTTCCCACCAAGTTAGGGCAGCTCCTACTTTCCCCTCTATCTTGCTGCCGTCGGTGTAGATTTGGGGACCGATTACTCGATGGGTTTCCAGAGTTTCGGGAGTCAAGTCCTCTAGGCGTGCATACTCTGTTGTTATGAGTTGCGCTGGGTGGGGATGTTCGGAGTGGTGCACGTTGCACTCCAGCTCGCGGCCCGGCGGTATGAACTCTTGGGAATGGCCCTTTTTGATCTTGAAAAGGGTTGCGGCCTCGATTACCCGGAGATCTAGGGGGAGTTGGCCTGACAGAACAAGTGCCGATGTTAGAGACACCGTGCGGTATGCTTTGCAGATCTTCTGCGCGAAGCCCCTCTGCAGTGAGTCAAACTGATTCCTTGTCATCAGTTTCTCAGCCGCGGGGGCCCACGCACTCGCTGCATACATCACGATGGGTTCTATCACCGACACGTATATCGTCCGGATTATCTCTCTGTTCAAACCCCATGTCACCTTTGCCGCGCATGCTAACTGCTTGTAGATGTCTGCAGCCTTTTTACAGGTCGCAGACACGTGCGCGTTGAAGGTGAGTTTGGAGTCTATTGTAAGACCCAGCAGCTTGACTTCCCCGACCAGGTTCAGCCTCGTGCCTGACATGTACAGGACCGGAACGTCGTACTTCAGCTTTTTCGTTAACACCATCGCATTGGTCTTGTGCGCGGCGAAACGTAGCTTATACTGGACGCCCCATTCCGACACTATGTCTAGCGTTTCATTGGCTGTCTGTTGCAGGGGACCGGCTGCAAGGTCCGAGAAAACCAGGACCACGTCGTCTGCGAAGGCTTGGCAGTATACTCCCATACTCGCCATATTGTGTAGGAGCGAATCTAGGATAAGGTTCCAAAACGTCGGTCCGGCAATTGAGCCCTGGACGCATCCTTTCGTGGTACCCTTCTCGCTAGTCGCTCTGGCATAGTTGACCCTGATTTTCCGGTCTTCCAGGTATGAGGTGACGAGAGCGTAGATGTTCTTTGGACAGCTCTTGGCTACCATCTGTCGTTTTAATGAAGGCCACCACGCGTTGTCGAAGGCCCCCTCTATGTCCAATGATATCAAAAGCACGATCTTTTTGGCTTTGATTTCGGCTCGTATGTGGCCCATTAGAGCATAGAGGGCGTCCTCGGTTCCGCGCTGTGGCATGAAGCCGTATTGGTTTGTGTTGAGTGTTGGGAGGAAGTGCCACTGGAGTCTACCTACTAGGAGCTTCTCGACGATTTTTCCTAGGACCGAGAGCAGACCTATTGGCCGGTACGACTTTGGGCTGGTGTAGTCGTCCTTTCTTGGCTTACGGAGGATGCACACGTGGGCGACCTTCCACTGCTTCGGGAAGTGTGACAGCGACAGGCACCTATTGGCTATCGCTAGGAACAATTCCCTATCACAGTTTATTGCCGCTGTGCAGATGTCGGCCGTTAATCCGTCGGGACCGGGGGCTTTTTTCGGATTTTGGTTCTGGAGAACCATTTCCAGCTCCGCGATCGTAAAAGGCGGATCGTTGGCAGACAGACCTTGGGGGTTCTTCTCCTCTGCTTGCCTACGCAGGTCTGTGTGGTATGGCTGTTCGGCATCTGTTGAGTCATCGGGGTAAAAGGTTTGTGCCAGAAGATCGGCGGATTGCTCTGGACTGAGCGTCTCACCTGCGGTGTTTCTCAGGAGCGCGTCGTCCTGTCTTCTGGCTGTCTTCCTTAATACCCTGTAGATGCCGTCCCACATGCTCTCTCGGTCCTGCTTCGAGCAGAACTCCTTCCAGTTGGCCGTGGCAGCTTCCATTGCGGTCTGTGTGTATATTTCTTTCGCCAACACGTACTCTTGGATGGTGAAGTGTCTCCGGCTTGCGGCTGCATTTCGGATCCTTCTCTTCTTAGTCGTTGCGTCTTTCTTGAGACGATCTAGAGAAGGACTCCACCATGGGGGCTTTGCGTCGTGTTTTGGCGACCCCAGTTTTGGGATCGCATTCTCGCATGAGCGGTGGATGTTATGTGTGTAGTTTGTGATGATTGTCTCCAGATCCTCAGGGACTGAGACGTCCGAGACTCTGACCGCTGTGATGTTTCCGTTCGCTAGGCTGGTCTTAAAGTGGGTGCTGAAGTCAGACCACTTTGCCTTCTTAGTATTGTAGATGCGGGTCGAGATTGGCCTTAAGGGTTCCAAGGCCTTCTCCAAGCGCATCGAGAAGGTAATTGCGTTGTGGTCTGAAGTTGTCAGACTTCTTTCTACTCGCCACTCCTCGACCTTGCCTAGCAGCGGCAGGCTGCATGCCGTCACATCGACGATGCTCGTGCACCACCTGTCTCCTCTGTAGATCTCGAACGTCGGTGTTTGGCCTGTGTTTAGGATGTGGAGATCCCGCTCGTCGAGGAAAGAACTGTACGCCGCCCCGCGATGGTTTTCGGAAACACTTCCCCACCACTGGCTCCAGGCGTTCACGTCTCCCCCCACTATGATGTTTGTGGTTTTGAGTTTTTGTGTTGTGTGTTGAGTCTCCGAAAGGTACGGTGTTATTTCCTGGTCACCCTCGAAATAGACCGAGAGCACTCCGAAGCTGAGCTGACCCACCTTCAGTAAAACAGCGGCAATGTTCTCGGTCACAAGCTGGGGGTCGTGGATGACCTCCAGATTGTTTCCGAAAACAATGATCGCTGCCTTGACTGGTTTTTGGCGGTTGAGGCTGCACTGGATGACTTGCGTGCCGGGAGTCTGTTTCATCACACCTGTTCTTCCTACATAGGGCTCCTGAACAAGTGCTACTGAAATTCCCCTTGCCTGGGCCGCCATAAGGAGTTCTTCCGTGGCCAGCTTGGAGCGCTGAAGATTGACCTGTACGAATCTCAATCTTGCTGTCGGTCTTGATGCGTTTTCGAGAGTGACGGGTTGGTTTGTGTGTGTGTCTTGGTCGCCCTTAGCAATAGGAAACGCGCGACCTCGCTATCCCATCCCATTTTTGGCGTTCCTGGCAGTCTTCGCTGAACGCTGTGTGTGCCAGAACGCTGTGTGTGCCAGATCGCTGTCATTCCCGTAAGCCACCTTGCAGTTCGCGCAGGTGGGCTGTTTGCCGTCAGCTCGAGTGAGGCAGTCCCTCGCGTTGTGTGCTCCGCTGCAGTAGCTGCAGAGTTCTTTAGCGGCCTTGCATATGGACTTGTTGTGTCCATATCCAAGGCACTTCGTGCACTGGACAAGGGGGGACTGGTCCTCAATCGAGCATCGCTTAATGCCCACGTGGACTTTGGGAACTGCCGTAAGGCTTTTCCAGAGCTCCGGGGAGAGCTCCAGTACGGGATGGCACTCATGGGTGTTTCTCGCGCGCTTCCTATAACGCACCTTTAGGGTCTGTCCATCCACAGCGACGTTCTGCAGAAGGTGCTTGTTCTGCGCCTTTAGGAGATCTACGATCTCCCCGTCGCTGTAGCTGGACAGCACTCCCTTTATGCAGACGAGGGGGTTTTGTGGTTTTGGCTCCTGGACCTTGAGCCCTGCGTGCGACTGGAACTGGTCCTTTATTTTATTTAAGTCCATCTTGCTCGCGCACCTTAGGACCACTTTCTGGTTGCGCGCTTTCCGGACTGTGTCGACTCGGGCTCCACTTGTTTTGAGGTCCAGGGCGGTCCTGATCCTCTCGATCACGTTGTCTCCAGTGTGCTGGGGGTTCGTTGACGAGACGATCAGGGTGTGGTTGGGTTGTGTAGGTGGTTTGGGGGGCTTGGGTGTGCTGGCGACCTGAGCAAAGGTTTTGGGGCCTTGCTGCTGATGGAGCGGTCTGTCCGCTTTGCCCAGGTCTGCTACCCCCTTCTCAATGTTCTGGAGGGTCTTTTTTACCTCCCCGACTGCGATTTCCGCTTCCAGATTCAGCGCAGGGGGCGCCTGGATTGGCGGCTCTTTGTCGCGCAGTACGCGGAGGTCTGCCGAGACGATCTCCAGCCTCTCGGAGATGGGTTTGAGGTGTTGTTGGATGTTAATGTGTGGCTGTGGTGGTGGGGGGGAGGCAACAGGCTTGTTGGCGATGGCCTGTATTTGGAGGTGAAATCTCTCCATGTCCTCCTCAAATTTCGCCATCGTGAGTAGGCCTGTCTCCCGGCTAATCGGGTCCGTTTCTGTTTCCCTCGGCCGGTTGAGATCTTCCTTGAGCCTTTCTAGGGCCTTCCGGAGCACGTCCAGCTGGTTGGATATGCTGGTCATGTTAGTGTCCAGGCGTAGAAGGCCAGCCCCCATTGTCTCCCACTTGGGATCCCCTGGGGCTCTTGCGCCTTCCTGCCTGGTCCTCTCGTGCTCCTTTTGGTTCTTGAGGCTCGCAGATATGACCTCATCTTTCACCTCCTTGATGCCCTTGAAGGCGTCAAGGGTTTCGTGGCCGAGCCATTCCCGGATCCCTTTTGCCTCTTTCTTTGTCTCAGAGACGTCTGTCCGCATCATGGAGAGCTCCACTTTCATCGCCATAAGCTCTCGAGTGTGAGCTCTCTCGACCCGCACAAGCTCTTGTGCGTGTCGAGAGCGCTCCTTCTCGAGGTTGTGCTTGTGGCGCGCTCTCGAGTCTGCTAATGACAGGGACGTCTCGTACAGGCCCTGTAGGCACTCGTGGACCGTAGCCTTGCACTCACGCTTCATGTTTCCGGCTGCTTCCAGTGCGTCTTTCACTTTCTGAAGCAGGTCATTTGCTTCCCTCGTGGCCAGGTCCATCTCCACCCCTGTGCCCCTTCTCGGAGTTCTGTATAGGAGGCTCGGCCGTCCGCTCTGGGGACGGTCGGTCGTGCTCGCTGTGGAGGCCACCGAGCTTTCCTCATCCGAGATGATCTGGTGGGGGGGGGAAATGCCACACTGCTCCCAGTCAATGACTATCTCAGCGACTCTCGTGCGCTGCTCCGTCTGAGGCGTCAGAGGCGACCCAGGCATCGATGGCAGTGGCGGAAGCCTGCTCGTTACGTCCGGCTCCGACGCTGCCCTCGGCGCCTGTGGCTTCTGTGATGGATGCGCCGCCTTGTCCGAGACCACTGATTTTGCCGTATTTTTTAGGACTTTTTCCCTGAGGGATTTAGGGGCTTTAACAGACTCCGTGGAAGCTTTGCGGGAGGTGGTGGGCTGTTTGGAAGACATGGTTTTTTTTTTTTTTTTACTGTTTTAATGGGAGGGGAGGTTAAGTGGAATATATAAAATGATGATTTCTGACTCTTAACTTAAAGCTATTGTTACTTACTATGCTATGCTTGTGTTCTATGGTAATTTGGATGGACTCACGGATGCTCTGCTGGTGGTCTGCTTCTGCTGTCCGATGAGGAGCCCGACAATTGATGTGGCTCGATGTTTTGAGCCGTGTGTGCACGCTGGTGGTGGTCCTCAGTGGTATTCTGCAGGTACGTTGGATCGTTGCGTGTGTGTGGTACCGAATTTAAGGTTTCTGTTGGGGCCAAGTTGTAGAACGTTTTGCGCCCTTTTAAATGAGCCCAAACTCGGTTTCCTAGCTCCAACGGGTGCGAAGTTAGACCGCGGGGGGGTGAGGTAGCCCAGAGGGGTGAGGGGGGAGGGGGGAGGTTTCGTGGGGAGACTATCGAGGGGGGGGTGAGGTAAGGGGGAGGGGGGGAAGGGGTTTCGTGGGTCGAAGATTGGGGGGAGGGGGGGTGAAGAGGGTTAGTGGGGGTGAGGGGTAAAGGATTGGAGGAGTGGGGTACCCTTTTTCGGGTCTCAGATGGTGGTGGGGATACTTTTGGAGGGGGGGGTGGAGGAGGGTGGAGGGGGGGTTGGGGGCTGTCTGGGGTGAGGGGACCCTTGGTGTCTTAGGCAAGGTCCTGAAGTCCCAAGCCGGATGAGCCCAAACTCGGGGGGGGTGGGACTGGGGGTTGAGGAGTTCCCTCGGGGCTTACTTGGTGGTGAGCCGTAGAGTCGTCACGCTGGTGGATGGTCTGCAGGCAGATTCCTCGGCCGGCTTCGGAGTCTCCAGTAAGGGCTGTGATTGCTGGCTGTACGTCACGCCTCGTGTCTTTAGAAACACGTGGGTCACAAGTGAGGTTAAATTCACAAAAAACCACGTGTTTTTGGCGTTTTTCGCACCTTAATTACTCACAAACCCCTGCTCCGATTTTCCAGATCTAGGTGTCGCTGGATAGGCCTCTGCCGCGTTTCTTGGGTGTATTATTTGCAAAACGACTCCACTGACCCTTGATGAGTTATTCACCGCTGAAGTTCCGCAGGTCCTGCTCCGCAACCCGTGGAGGTAGACACTTGCCCACACGTATCCTGGTGATTTGACACTGCACAATTCCACTGATAACTTTTTCGTGCACGTAACTCGACGCGTGTAATTTTGGCGAATTTTTTACGCGGAGGTGATGTTAACAGTGCGATGTATTATCGGTTACTGGTTAGGTTAGGTTAGGTTAGGTTGTTGCGGAAGATTCGTACGTTCCCGCGACCCCCGACGCAGGTGTGAGATGGAACACCGGGGTGGTTTTTAGTCAGTAAGAGTCTGACAGACCCCTCCGCCCCCCCAGGGCGGGGGACATCCATGAGGATTTTCCACCCCGGATCAAAAAAAAAAAAAAAAAAAAAAAAAAAAAAAAAAAAAAAAAAAAAAAAAAAAAAAAAAGGTTAGGTTAGGTTAGGTTAGGTTAGGTTAGGTTAGGTTAGGTTAGGTTAGGTTAGGTTAGGTTAGGTTAGGTTAGGTTAGGTTAGGTTAGGTTAGGTTAGGTTAGGTTAGGTTTTTTTTTTTTTTTTTTTTTTTTTTTTTTTTTTTTATACTTCTACCTCCAACATAATCGGAGCCTGTGCTAGGCTTAACGTTCATACTAGTTCTCGCATTTATTCCTCTCGTACTTGTATTCCACATACTTTATCTTTCTTCTATTCTTTCCTCTTTCCATCTTTAAGGGTGGGATGCCCTTCTACTTTTCAACTATTCTGTTCTCTATTCCTCTTTGTTCTTTATTTCAGGGATAAGACGACACAATTGTTTTTATTAATCTTTACAATCATTCTTATTCTAGCTTAATTCTATTTCCTACTAACAGTTTGGGACTACTTATATTTTCTACTTCTTAATACTAGTACATTTGTTATTTCGGTTCAAACAGTAATTTTATTTCTCTATTCTTATTTCTAGGACAGTTTCTTACGACTACTTACACTCTAGTTATGAATATGGGCAATCTATATGTTAATTTGTTTTCAGGCGTTTCCCGGCAAATTTGTTTATTACGTCTATTTTCAATGCTTGACCCTAATATTTTATACAATATTATGCAAACATTTTTATCTAGGCACTTCTGTTTCTTTTTATTACTTTCCCACAAATTTTCACGCAATATTCCAAAAACAGCTCTCTCTTTTTACTTTGCATTATAAGCCACATATTTTCGGCTTCGAGTTTAGTCTCGACTACGTGCTCAGCCTCAAGTCTCTCTCTGTCGAATACGGGACAGCTGAATAATATATGTGGCACCGTTTCTGCGATTTCAGGATCGCAAATGCATGATGGGCTCTCCTTGCACTTGAAGCGATTCAAGTATTCTGAGAACCCACCGTGCCCCGTCATGATTTGGGTTGTTACGCTGTTTATTTTGCACTTCCTGATAATCCTGTAGGCCGCCACCGCATCCGGGAAAAACAGTTTCGTTACTGAAGCGGTTCCTCCGGTGTTGTATCTTTGGTTCCACACGTCAAGAGTTGCCATTCGAAGGCATCGCTTGACGTATGAAACCGGACACAGATCGTAGTGGTTAGGTTAGGTTAGGTTAGGTTGGGGTGCATGTTGAAGAGCCTCCTCGTGGCGCGCTCTGGGCAACGTCAGCTCCAATTGCCCGCCTGCTTTTGGTGGTGGACAATTGGGGCTGGCGGCTAATCTTCAACAAACGGGGAAGGGTCATGGTTCCAATCACCTATCATCCTTGTTGATCGGTGATGGGAACCGGGCTAGGGGCGAGACGGCCAGTCCGTCATTGGGGTAGGCCTGGTGGCCATCTAACGTCTACACCCCCTCTGATTGCAGAGGGCAGGTCGTAGGCGTAGATTGGGAGGGGAAGAGGAAGACAACCTCTATAAAAAATTAACCCAATCCCAAGGTCGAGCGTGCCGAGGGGATGAATGGCCGGAGGGGATCCGGTCACTAGCGCAGGGGGGGGTTAACAGGGGAAAAAGGGACCGCACCCTTCAAAGGAAAAAACTTAAAAATGGATCAGACAAATAAAAATAAACTACCCCAGGGCGGTACCGGCTGCTCAGCAGTCGGAGAATCCGTCACGTTCTCTTCGAGAACGTCAAGCCCCCATTCGTATTCTGGGGGGGGCAATTTTTGTCAACCACTTGCCGATGGCAACAAGAGCCGAGGAGGCTCCATACACACCGCCGACACCACCGAACAGCGAGAAAAGGAGCTTCAGACGAATCTGAAGCCCCTGCGCGTGGTGGTCACACCGCTTGCCGTCACCAACGGCAACAAGAGCCGAGGAGGCTCAAGTTCCGACAGGGACCAATCATATGACCTGGAGGAATCTAGGAGGAAACGCAGCCTCTCCTCTAGTGAGGAGAACCTGTTCGCCGCGAAGGTGCCAAAGGCACAGAGAGGGCGAGGTGGTGCGGTGGCGGGCGGATTGCCCGCTCGGGTGCCGGAACGTGACGGAAGGGGTCGCTTCATGCCCGTACGCCGGACCAACACGCCAGCTCCAGTGGAGCGCGTGGAGAGCGCGGAGAGCGGCCCCGAGCCCATGGAGGCGGACCTGAGCGGGGGCTCCACTGTGTCCCTGCTGGGATCGAACAGAGCGGAGGCGAGTGCTGCAAAACGGGCGCAGCGAAAGACTGTCGCGGCTGACGAGGTCAGCGAGTTGGCCCGACAGGCCCGTGAGCGGCGCTCTACCCGGATGGCTGACGGCGGGAGCGTTACAGCGGTGGCGCTTAGCCGCCAAGTCTTGGACGGCGTGGATGTCGTCCTGAAGGTTGCCACCAAATCGGGCAACCTGAAGGGCACATTCACCCGTGCCCTGAAAGAGGCGGCTAACGGAATTAAGGAGGCGGTTGAGGTCCTCCTAACCCGCACTAGCACAGAGGAGACGGCGAAGCTATGGGAGGAGAACGGCCGTCTCCGAGCTGAGCTGGAGGACCTCAAGCGGCAGTTCGCTGCCCAGAGGGCTGCTTCCGCGGCCACCGGCTCTTCTTCCGTCGCGGCGCCGTCGTCGATTCCAGCGCCGGTCCCGTGTTCGACCCCTGCACTTGCGGATGCGGAGATCGAAAAGATCGCCCGCATCTGCATGATGCAGTGTGGGACGATGGTGGGTGCCCGCTTGGAGGCCATAGTGGCAAGGCTCCTGCCAGCGGAAACCCTCCGCCCACCGCTCGCTGCAGACAAACGGAGAAAAGAGGGGCCGGCTAATCAGGGGCCACTAATAACCACGGCGGCAGAGTCGAGCCAGTCCGGGAAGGGGACCGAAAAGTCCGCAGAGGGTTCGTCCGTGCCCACTTCCCGGGTGGCTGCGCCACCGGCGGCCGCGCCTGGGCCTACCACGGAGGCCTGGACGACGGTCGTCAAGAAGGGCCACCGTAACGGGAGGAAGACGGCACCACCGGCACCGGCTGGGGCACCGACACCGGCACCAAAGCAGGCCCAGGGACCGCCTAAGATCAGAGCCCCACGCTCCGCGGCTGTAGTTATTACGCTGCAGCCCGGAGCCGTCGAAAGAGGCGTGACCTACAAGGCGGTCCTTATGGAGGCAAAAGCCAAAGTCGCGTTCCCAGACCTTGGCACACCGTCCGGCTTCAGACTGAAGCCGGCGATTACGGGGGCGCGGCTGCTCGAGGTGTCGGGTGCCTCTAGCGGCGAAAAGGCGGATATCCTGGCCGCCAAACTGAGAGAGGTCCTCAACCCGGAGGACGTCAAGGTGTCCAGGCCGATGAAGACCGCTGAGCTGCGCGTTGGAGGCTTGGATGACTCGACGACTCCGGCCGAGGTTGTGGCGGCCGTCGCCCGAGTCGGTGGATGTCCGCCCGACGACGTGCGGGCGGGCGAGTTTCGCGCCGATGCTTCCGGGCTCGGCACGATTTGGGTGCGGTGCCCGGTGGCGGCGGCGAACAAGGTCGCTGGCGGTGGGCGTTTGTTGGTGGGATGGGTTGCAGCGAGTGTCAAGCTGCTGCAGCCCAGGGCTATGCGGTGCTACCGGTGCCTTGACATTGGGCATGTTAGGGCACGGTGCACCGCCGAAGTGGACCGCAGCGAGCAGTGCTATCGCTGCGGCCAGCCCGGCCACAAGGCGGCCCAGTGCTCCGCGGCGCCAAACTGCAGCCTCTGTACAGCTGCAGGGAGGCCCGCCGGGCACAGAGCGGGCGGAAAAGCCTGTGGCGCCCCCGCCAGCAAGAGGAAAAGGGGTGCCAAGGCTGCGGGGGGCTCTTTACCCCCCCCTCAGCTTGGCTGCCCTTCGGCCGACTCCCGGCCTAGGAATGGTGCGGAGGGAATGGATTGCGCCTAATGGCGCTCTACCATTTCCTCCAGGGCAATCTCAACCACTGTGCCAGAGCTCAGGATCTCTTGCTCCAGAGCATGGCGGAGTGGTTGATTCGCGTGGCTGTGGTCGCCGAGCCGTACTTTGTCCCCCTCCGGGATAACTGGGTGGGGGACCTGGATGGCTTGGTGGCCATCATCGGCGGGGCTCTCGTCAACGCGTCCCGAGGACACGGCTGGGTGGCCGCCCTTGCGGACGGCATTGGCGTGGTTGGGACGTATTTTTCGCCCAACAAGAGCCTCGCCGACTTCGAAAGCTTCCTTGTCGAGTTGGGTGCCGTCGTGGGCCGACTCCACCCTCGCCCCGTGCTGTTGCTAGGGGATTTCAACGCCAAGTCTGCGGCGTGGGGATCTCCGGTGACCGATGCTAGGGGTGAGGCGCTGGAGGAGTGGGCGGTCACGACTGGCCTGGTCGTCCTGAACGTGGGCTCGGTCCACACGTGCGTGCGGCAGCGGGGCGGGTCAATAGTGGACGTCTCGTTCGCTAGCCCTGCTGTTGCGAGTCGTGTTCGCGACTGGCGTGTTGCCGCGGAGGTGGAGACGTTGTCGGATCACCGATACATCCGTTTCGACGTCTCCGCCCAGACCGCCGGCGGCCGCAGTTTATCGGGCCCGCGAACGGACGGCCCGCGCTGGGCGCTCAAGCGCATCGACAGGGAGCTTCTCGAGGAGGCCGCTATTGTCCAGGCCTGGATCCGGGAGTCGGCAATGAGCGGACCCATCGACGTCGAACAGGAGGCGCTGTGGTTCCGCGGGGCGATGACGCAAATCAGCGACGCGTCCATGCCCCGCGTCCACACACAGTCAGCAAGGCGCCAGGTGTACTGGTGGTCCGCTGCGATTGCGCAATTACGCATCGCGTGTGTGACGGTGAGATGCCAGTACACCCGTTACCGGAGGAGACGTCGTCGGGTCCCTGACGAAGAAGCCGCGCTGTATGAGGTGTACCGCGCGGCTAAAGAGACTCTGTGGCTGGCCGTCGGCGAGGCGAAAACGCGAGCCAGGGAGGAGATGCTGGAGACTCTAGACGGGAATCCGTGGGGGCGCCCTTATCGAGCGGTTCGAGGGAAACTTCGAGCCGCAGCGCCTCCACTTACGGAGAGTCTTCAGCCCGAGCTGCTGGAGGAAGTAGTTGCAGCCCTCTTCCCGGCAAGAGCGGAGCATACTCCGCCGCCGATGGCTTTGTCCACAGCTGCAGAGTCTACAGAGGAGAACGCCATTAGCGTCCCAGAGGTGACACAGGCAGAGATGAGGGCGGCCGTGATGCGGCTCCGGGCCAAGAACGTGGCTCCGGGGCCCGACGGGATCCACGGCCGAGCGTTAGCCCTCGCTCTGAAGGAGCTGGAGCCCCAGCTGAGAGGACTCTACACAGCGTGCCTTGAGCGGGGCCAGTTTCCCACTTTGTGGAAGACTGGTCGTCTGGTCCTGCTCAGGAAGGTGGGGCGCCCTGCGGACTCGCCGTCCGCGTACCGGCCCATAGTGCTGCTAGACGAGGTGGGGAAGCTGCTGGAGCGGATACTCGCAGCCCGCCTCGTCGGCCACTTGTGCAGAAAAGGGCCGGACTTGGACGAGAGCCAGTTCGGCTTTCGGCATGGGCGCTCCACCATCCACGCGATATCGCGGGTGAGAGTCCTGGCGGAGGAAACGGTGTCCCGGGGTGGGGTGGTGGTGGCGGTGTCCTTGGACATCTCCAACGCATTCAACACCCTGCCCTGGAGTTGTATTCGGGAGGCACTGCGGTATCATCGGGTGCCTCTCTACCTCCGCCGCATCGTTGGGGCTTATTTGGCGGAGAGGTGTGTCACCTACATGGGACGCGATGGCGTTAGCCAGCGCCACATGTCGTGCGGTGTTCCACAGGGCTCGGTCCTGGGCCCGCTCCTGTGGAACATCGGGTACGACTGGGTGCTGAGAGGCGAACTCCAACCGGGCGTCGACCTGACGTGCTACGCGGACGACACGCTGGTCACGGCCCGGGGGAGTTCGCACAGGGAGGCAGCGTTGCTGGCGACGGCTGCGGTTTCACAGACGGTGAGCCGCATACGGCGCCTCGGCCTGGAGGTGGCCCTCAACAAGTCGGAGGCCATGGTGTTTCATGGTCCCCGGCGGGCGCCACCGTCCGGATCCCACATTGTGGTGGGAGGGGTACGAATCGCTGTCGAGCCCACCATGAAGTACCTGGGCTTGGTGCTCGACAGTCGGTGGGATTTCGGCCCCCACCTCCGGCGGCTGGCGCCCAAGTTGTTGGGCGCGGCTGGGGCGCTGTCAACGCTGCTTCCCAATCTGGGGGGCCCGAGCGCCGCTTGTAGGCGGCTCTACGTAGGGATCGTGCGATCGATGGCCCTTTACGGGGCCCCGATCTGGGCGGCTGACCTGACGGCCGGCAGCATTGCTGTTCTGCGAAAGCCGCAGAGAGCGATGGCCGTCAGAGTCATAAGGGGGTACCGCACGATCTCCTACGAGGCGGCTTGTGCACTGGCCGGATCCCCGCCCTGGGACCTGGAGGCGAAGGTGCTCGCGTCACTGTACCGGTGGCGCGAGGAATGGCGGGCGCGGGGCGAGCGACCGATGCAGCGACATATGGAGCAGCGTCGGTCGCAGCTCCGCGAGGTCCTGGTGGCGGAATGGCGGGACAGGCTCTCACGCCCTACCGCCGGCCTCGTCACTATCGAGGCGGTCCGGCCGGTGCTCGACCTCTGGCTCGGGAGGAGGCACGGCTCTCTGTCGTTTCGGGTGACGCAGGTGCTTTCGGGGCATGGTTGTTTCGGGAAGTACCTGTGTCGCATAAACAGGGAGCCGGACGCCCGGTGTCACCACTGCGTCGACTGTCGGGAGGACACGGCGCGGCATACGCTGGCAGAGTGTGCCGCTTGGGAGGAGCCGCGCCGTGCCCTCATCTCAGGAGTAGGCAGTGACCTGTCGCTGCCGGCCGTAGTGAATGCTATGGTCGGCGGCGACGAGTCCTGGGACGCGGTGGTATCCTTCTGCGAAACAGTTATCTCGCAGAAGGAGGCTGCGGAAAGGGAGCGAGAGATCTCATCCTCTCACCCGGCCCGCAGCAGGCGCACCGGGCGTCGGCGGAGGGCGGACAACGCCCTCTTCCAGCCCCCCTAAGTGGGTCCAGGGACGACGGACTTGGGGACGTCCGTCGCCCCCCATACGTCAGGACCCGAGGCGGCGGCGCGTAGTGTTCCACGCGCGCCCCTCTTAGACGTCGCGGGGGGAGTCAAACACCTCACTCCCCCCGCTCGACCGGACGGGGCCCGCAGAGGCGAGCCGGCACCAGTCGGGGGTTGCGGAAGATTCGTATGTTCCCGCGACCCCCGACGCAGGTGTGAGATGGAACACCGGGGTGGTTTTTAGTCAGTAAGAGTCTGACAGACCCCTCCGCCCCCCCAGGGCGGGGGACATCCATGAGGATTTTCCACCCCGGATCAAAAAAAAAAAAAAAAAAAAGGTTAGGTTAGGTTAGGTTAGGTTAGGTTAGGTTAGGTTTTTTTTTTTTTTTTTTTTTTTTTTTTTTTTTTTTTTTTTTTTTCGGCAGGAGTGGGAAATCCTCATGGACGCCCAGACTGTCTCACTTATGAGCCAGTCTGGGCAGTGCCGGACTCTTACCGGCTAAAACCACACTCCTGCCCTGCCAAGTGACCCTCTGACATGATCAGAGCCCTTTTTCAGCGGAAATGGCAATTGTTATCACGAGAATGTGAAAAAGAACTAACAAACACGAAGAGATGAATTTCCTGTGGAATGACCACCAAAACAAACATTAAACAAATACTAATACCTATTTTGTTATGTTATGTAATACCTATTTATATACCTATACCTGTTATAAATACTATGTCTGTGGGGACCTTATATTATAATTCGGACAGTACCAAACTACAGTATATAATTTTTTTTTTATTTTTTTTTTTTTCTTGGTTTTATTCTTATGATACATAAACTATATACTCATTATATACTTAGTATCATAATATTTTCTTAAACTGTCTTATTTCTATTTATTACTAAAGATGCTATTTCACAACAATACTGTAAAAACGCTTTTCTTTTGTTTCCTCTCATTAAATTTGGTATGTTGTCGGCTACCAGTGCGACGGCGAGTTGCTGCTCTGCCTCAAAACGCAGTTTTGCGGAGATCGGGCACTCCAGCAATATGTGCAAAACTGTCTCCTCCACCCCAGGCTCACAGGCGCATGATGGATTCTCCTTACACCTGAAGCGTTTCAGGTATGCAGAGAACCCACCGTGCCCCGTCAGGATTTGCGTGGTTATGCTCGTGGGAGCCATCTTGCGCACCACACCATACGCCACCACCGCGTCCGGGAAGAAGAGTTTGGTGCCCGACGCCGTATCACCCGACTTATATCTCCCGTTCCACTCGTCAAGCGTTTCCGAACGGATTTTACGCTTGACGAATGATACGGGACACAGATCGTAATCCGGCTTTTTCTTCAACCCTAGGGCGGCTTCCTTCGCGAGCTGGTCGGCTCTTTCGTTTCCCTCCAACCCTGCGTGGGCCTTTATCCAGAACAAGGAGACACTCTTATTCTGGAGCTTACAGCGTCGTATGGTGTCTCTGGTTTCCACGGCCAAGGGGTGGGAGGAACATACGTTGGTCACCGACTGAAGGGCCGCCATAGAGTCGCTGAAGATGCCGAACGTGGTTTCGCTCCGCTTAAGCGCTTCCCCTGCCGCTCTTTGTATAGCCAGGAGTTCAGCCTGGTAGACGGTGCAGTAGGACGGCAAGGCAAGCTTGAGGGCCTTTGTTTCAGTGGTGCTGTTCCACAGTGACAGCGCCGCTCCGACTTTGCCCTCAATCTTGCTGCCGTCGGTGAATATACGCACGGAGAGATCGCTGTGGGTGTTGTATTGTTCCTCGTCTACCAGGCTTCCAAACTCTAGACTCGTTTGCTCCGCTGGGTGCGGGGCCTCTATTGCTGGGGCCATTCGCTCCACCTCCCTGTCTCCCAGTACGGGCTGGGGCACCCCCCTCTTGGCTTCGTAGAGCGCAGCTGCTTCCCGGATACGGAGGTCGAGCGGGAGTATCCCAGCCAGAACCAGTGCCGAGTTTAGGGAAACTGTGCGGTAGGCTCTGCACAGCTTCTGGGCAAACCCTCTCTGGATAATGTTGAGCTGCTTTATCACTCCCAGCTTGTTAGCAGCTGGTGCCCATGCGCTTGCAGCGTATAGCACTGTCGGTTCTACTGCTGCGGTGTAAATGGCCCTTATCACTTCAGGGTGCAGACCCCAACTCACCCGGGCTGCCCTGGCCAGCTGCTTATACATAGCTATCGCCTTCTTACAGACGCCAGCTATGTGCTTGTTAAAAAAGAGTTTATCGTCTATGACGAGCCCCAATATTTTGACATCTTGGGACATTCCAATGTCGATCCCCCCCATGCTCAGGCGCGGCGTATCATACTTGAGCCTCCGCGTTAGTACCATCGCACAGGTTTTGTGCGGCGCGAATTTGAGCCGATTTCTGACACCCCACGCCCGAACATGTTCGAGAGCGTCATTGGCTTGTCCCTCGATGTCTTGTGCGCTATTTCCGTCGAAAACCAATACTACATCATCGGCAAATGCCTGGCAGTAGTCGCCCCTACTCTCCAGCTGTTTCAGAAGCGGATCCAACAGCAAGTTCCAAAATATGGGTCCCCCTATGGATCCCTGGACGCACCCTTTGCTGGTCTGTCTTTTAAACTGCTCCCCAGCGTACCTCACGGTGACCACCCTGTCACTGAGGTAACTGCTGACTACCCGTCTCAGATTTACAGGACACTTTTCCTCAGCCAATCGTACCTTAATAGCCGGCCACCATGCACTGTCGAATGCTCCCTCGATATCCAGTGACACAAGCGTGATAATTTTCTTCTGCGCCAACTTTGCACGGATGTACTGCACAAGGGTGAAGAGGGAGTCTTCAGTGCTTTTTTGGGGCATAAAGCCGTATTGGCGAGTACTAATCCTGGGTAGCAAGTAGAATTTGAGACGAGTAACCAGCATCTTTTCGTACACTTTCCCTAGGACAGGCAATAGCCCAATCGGCCTGTACGACTTTGGTACGGTGTACGAGTCTTTGCCCGGCTTTCTGAGCACAACCACCGTAGCTTCCTTCCAGGTCTTCGGGAAGTGGTGGTGCGCCAGGCATTTGTTGAGCAGTGCCAGGAAGTAGTCAGGGTCACAACTTATGGCCTGAGAGCAGATGTCAGCTGTGAAGCCGTCGGCTCCAGGGGCCTTTTTAGGATTAAACGACAACATAGACCTGTTAAGCTCGCTTTGGGTAAACGGTGGGTCATATCGTTCATCATGGCTCCATGCGTTTACCGTGTCTGCCAGTTGTCGGGTTTGGCGATGATCCATGTTGTCGTCTTCCTCTCGGTCCTCGGGATAAAACGTCTCGGCCAACAGCCTCACTGAGCCCTTTGCGTCCAGTGTCTGCTCTTCCTTCTGCAGAGGCAGATCTTCCTGTCTCTTTGCTATCCTCCCCATTACCCTATATATTCCTTCCCAGACCCCTTCTCTATCCTGTTTACCGCAGAACTCCTTCCAACTGTCCGCTTGGGCTTTCGTCGCCGCTGCTTCATACTCCTCTTTCGCTTTCAGGTATAGATCAACAACCATAGCTCTTCGGACCGGCGCTGCGTTCCTGACTCTCACTTTCCTGGTGGCGACCAGCCTCTTCATCTCCGCGAGTTCCTCGGACCACCACGGCAAGGTGAGTGTTTGTGTATTCTGTTTATGTGGTATTGTGTCTCTGCATGTGTGTGTTATGGCTTGTGTGTACGTGTTTATGACTAATTCTAAATCATCTACGTTGTGTGTGTTTGACAAATCCGCTAGGGTTAACTTTCTGTCCAGCATAAGTAGAGACAGTTTCTCATGAAACTGCCTCCAGTTTGCTTTTTTGGTATTGTATACCCTAGTGGTTCGTTCTATTGCCATGCCTTTGGATTTTATCAAATTAATGCTAAATGTTATGCCGTTGTGGTCGGAACTCGTGAGACCCTCCTCGATCCGCCAGTCGTCAATCAGGTCAAGCATGTCCGCCGAACAGGCCGTCACATCCACGTGGCTGCTGTACCTCACCCCACCTCTCACGGTATCGAAAGTCGGGATGTCCCCCGTGTTGAGGATCTGCAGCCCCAATTCCCCCAGTGTTCCACACATCTGCTCTCCTCTCGGGTCTTCGTTGCTGCTACCCCACCAAGTACTTTTCGCGTTTGCGTCCCCTCCAATAACCAACCTGTTAGAACCAATCTCTCGCTCTATCCGTTTGAGATGCTCCAGGTATGACTCTATGGGCTTGTCTGGCTCGAAGTAAAAGGATACCAGCGTGATCGTCCAGGCTCTAGTTCGGACTCCCACCACAACGATGTTGTTTGTGGTGAGTTGGGGGTACTGCAAGACGTCCAAATCTTTGTCAAAAATGGCTATTGCCGCCTTTACAGTCCCTTCTCCTCCCTCAGAGCTCTGGAAGACCCTTACGCCCCGGTAACCCTTCATCCTTCTCACCCCACCCACATAAGGCTCCTGGAGCATTGCTACGGCGACTTTGTTCTTGTCAGCTTCCAGCATGAGCTCATTTGTAGCTAGCTGACTTCTTTGCAGGTTGGCCTGGATCATTCTATACTTGGTGGTGGTTGCAGGGACAACTTTAGCAATATGCCACTGAGGCTCGGGCCAATGCGTCCCACTTCCTTCGCACCGGGCATTCGCTGCTGAACGCGTTGTGCTCGTGGTGCCCCATCTTTGCTCTGGTGCAGTTGATACACACCGCTGCTTCGCCAATCTGTCTATCTGGGCAGTCTACCCTGAGATGCGGTCCGCCGCAGTGGCTACATAGGTCGGCTGGCTCTTTGCAGAAGCGCTTGCCATGCCCGTATCCCAGGCAGCGGGTACACTGCACCAGCGGCGTTTGGTCTTCAACGCGCACTCTCTGGAGGTCGATCCTGAGCTTCCCTCCATCAATCGCCCTTCTCCAGATTTTGGGAGAGACACTCAGCACAACGTGGTTCATGTGGGGGTTTCTTGTTTTCCTCCTGTATTTGATGATTGCCCTCCCTTCTTCGCCTCCGAGGTCGTGAAAGATCTCCCGGTTCTGATTCCTGAGGGCTTTGAGGATTTCCTCGTCGCTGTGTATCAGCAACACGTCCCTCAGAATCAGAAGCGGGTCTCTATTCATCACTTCCTCGACGACGAGGTTGCCTCCGGCCGCTTCTAGTCTCTCCCTAATCTTTCTCCTGTCCTCTTTTGTTGAACAGCCCATGATAATCTTCCTGTCTTTTGCCTTCCTCACTTTTTCGACCTGCACCCAGCCTTCCTTTGCGTCCACTGCCCTCCTTATTTTCTCCAATACCTCTTCACCCGTCTCTAACTCTTGTGTTGAGGAGACAACCACGGAATGCAAAGTCGCTCGCTCTAAGGCCTGTCCCCCGATCTGGCTCTTACGCACCGCTGCAACACCCGCGTATGTTATCTCCTCGAGGTTTTCTCTAGTTGTTAGAAAATCCCGCAGTCCTTCCATCTTTTCCGTATTTTCCTTAATGAGTGTGCTATGTTTTTCAATAATGTGGATGAGCTCCATCTGGCTAGCATTACTCTCGTTGGGTACGGATTGGGGCGTGTTTATTGGCTGCGTAATAAATGGCGCAGCTGCTGGTACGACAGCAGATGTGACTGCAGGTGCAGCAAGGACTTTGTTTCGCTCTGACTCCTTCACGAGCTCAAAGAGCCTGTTAATTGAATTGACCACCTCCGTCTTTATTTCCGTCTTTAGGTTGCGAGAGTTGCCCAAATGAAGCTTTGCTTTATTTAGGCAAGCTCTCGCCTCCGCCGTGAGGTTGGGGTAACGGGACTCTGGTCTCTTTAGCTGTTTTACAGGGTCCACAGGTACTCGGCGCGTCTCCATAGTGCTGGAAGCAGGTGGTGTGGCGTCAAGCTTTGGGTTGGCCGGGGACTTGGCCTGGGGCTCAGCTATCCCGGCCTCCCGTTCCCCGATACTACGCCTTATGCTGGGAAGCGAGGTTCCAGCTTTCTCTATCGAGCGCGGCGAGCATCCGGAACCCGGCGAGCTCACGTCCTTCTTGGCCGGTGTGCGAAACATTGTGGAAGTCGAAGTGAAGGTCAGATTCATATGATATGATTAGTCAGAGGACACTGGCGATACTTCTGTGTCCCTGTAAAGGGGGGATAACAACAGAAAGTAACGAAAAATATGTAAAGCAAATCGTCCGACACTCGAACGACCGTCACGTCAATAAAAATACAAGAATTATAAAAAAGAGCTGCGCCAAAAGGACGCCCGTCAACGCAAATCGCGCAATTTAACCTAAAATCTTCAGATGAGCACTAAGATGGAGCTAGAAGAGCTTAAAATGAATTTAATATTTTTTGTAAAAATCTAAAGTTTACCTGGCCAGTGACAATAGGGTGGGTGGGGGGGCAATTTTTTGAACTTCTGTATACGCTAGGCGCACGTGCGAGGTGTCAAAAGACGCGTCTCCGCGCGGGCTAGCGACCTATAGAGTGACTGAAATTTCCGCTGAACAAAAATTTGGAAATTTGATCGAAAAACGTGTTTTTCGGCTGAAAAACGTGTAAAAACCTGAAATTGCGGCTACCAAACGGGACTCGAGCACGCGGATCGCGCACCAGAACACAGGTAAGGCAGGTATGTATGTATTCAAATTATGACTAAGCGGATTTTGAAGATGGATTTTGAAATAAAAAATGTTATTTAGTTTTCTTTAGAAAAATATTGAAGATTTCTCTAAGTCGATGAGTGAAAAAATTTTTTCACGCTTTTGTCAATTTAAAGTTGTCGAATAGTAGGACGGAGCCTATTTAAAATCAAAATGGCTGAAAACAGCTTGAAAATGCGTCACCTGGATGCAAAGTTATAATGATTTTATGTAATTGCTGCCTGACTAAGGTGGATTTCGTGGATATATGAATTTACTTGTTAATATTGTTTTTGAATTTCTATATACGCTAGGCGCACGTGCGAGGTGTCAAAAGACGCGTCTCCGCGCGGGCTAGCGACCTATAGAGTGACTGAAATTTCCGCTGAACAAAAATTTGGAAATTTGATCGAAAAACGTGTTTTTCGGCTGAAAAACGTGTAAAAACCTGAAATTGCGGCTACCAAACGGGACTCGAGCACGCGGATCGCGCACCAGAACACAGGTAAGGCAGGTATGTATGTATTCAAATTATGACTAAGCGGATTTTGAAGATGGATTTTGAAATAAAAAATGTTATTTAGTTTTCTTTAGAAAAATATTGAAGATTTCTCTAAGTCGATGAGTGAAAAAATTTTTTCACGCTTTTGTCAATTTAAAGTTGTCGAATAGTAGGACGGAGCCTATTTAAAATCAAAATGGCTGAAAACAGCTTGAAAATGCGTCACCTGGATGCAAAGTTATAATGATTTTATGTAATTGCTGCCTGACTAAGGTGGATTTCGTGGATATATGAATTTACTTGTTAATATTGTTTTTGAATTTCTATATACGCTAGGCGCACGTGCGAGGTGTCAAAAGACGCGTCTCCGCGCGGGCTAGCGACCTATAGAGTGACTGAAATTTCCGCTGAACAAAAATTTGGAAATTTGATCGAAAAACGTGTTTTTCGGCTGAAAAACGTGTAAAAACCTGAAATTGCGGCTACCAAACGGGACTCGAGCACGCGGATCGCGCACCAGAACACAGGTAAGGCAGGTATGTATGTATTCAAATTATGACTAAGCGGATTTTGAAGATGGATTTTGAAATAAAAAATGTTATTTAGTTTTCTTTAGAAAAATATTGAAGATTTCTCTAAGTCGATGAGTGAAAAAATTTTTTCACGCTTTTGTCAATTTAAAGTTGTCGAATAGTAGGACGGAGCCTATTTAAAATCAAAATGGCTGAAAACAGCTTGAAAATGCGTCACCTGGATGCAAAGTTATAATGGGGTTAGGTTAGGTTAGGTTAGGTTAGGTTAGGTTAGGTTAGGTTAGGTTAGGTTAGGTTAGGTTAGGTTAGGTTAGGTTAGGTTAGGTTAGGTTAGGTTAGGTTAGGTTAGGTTAGGTTAGGTTAGGTTAGGTTAGGTTAGGTTAGGTTAGGTTTTTTTTTTTTTTTTTTTTTTTTTTTTTTTTTTTTTTTTTTTTTTTTTTTTTTTTTTTTTTTTTATACTTCTACCTCCAACATAATCGGAGCCTGTGCTAGGCTTAACGTTCATACTAGTTCTCGCATTTATTCCTCTCGTACTTGTATTCCACATACTTTATCTTTCTTCTATTCTTTCCTCTTTCTATCTTTAAGGGTGGGATGCCCTTCTACTTTTCAACTATTCTGTTCTCTATTCCTCTTTGTTCTTTATTTCAGGGATAAGACGACACAATTGTTTTTATTAATCTTTACAATCATTCTTATTCTAGCTTATTTCTATTTCCTACTAACAGTTTGGGACTACTTCTGTTTTCTACTTCTTAATACTAGTACATTTGTTATTTCGGTTCAAACAGTAATTTTATTTCTCTATTCTTATTTCTAGGACAGTTTCTTACGACTAATTACACTCTAGTTATCAATATGGGCAACCTATATGTTAATTTGTTTTCAGGCGTTTCCCGGCAAATTTATTTATTACGTCTATTTTCAATGCTTGACCCTAATATTTTATACAATATTATGCAAACATTTTTATCTAGGCACTTCTGTTTCTTTTTATTACTTTCCCACAAATTTTCACGCAATATTCCAAAAACAGCTCTCTCTTTTTACTTTGCATTATAAGCCACATATTTTCGGCTTCGAGTTTAGTCTCGACTACGTGCTCAGTCTCAAGTCTCTCTCTGTCGAAAACGGGACAGCTGAATAATATATGTGGCACCGTTTCTGCGATTTCAGGATCGCAAATGCACGATGGGCTCTCCTTGCACTTGAAGCGATTCAAGTATTCCGAGAAACCACCGTGCCCCGTCATGATTTGGGTTGTTACGCTGTTTATTTTGCACTTCCTGATAATCCTGTAGGCCGCCACCGCATCCGGGAAAAACAGTTTCGTTACTGAAGCGGTTCCTCCGGTGTTGTATCTTTGGTTCCACACGTCAAGAGTTGCCATTCGAAGGCATCGCTTGACGTATGAAACCGGACACAGATCGTAGTCGGGCTTCCGTTTGGAACCCTCAGCGGCCCCCTTGGCTAGTTCATCAGCCCTCTCATTGCCCTCCAGCCCTGCATGAGCTTTTATCCAAAACAAGGTAACCACCTTGTTTTGGACAGAGAGGGACCTAAGGTTAGCCCTTGCCTCTACTGCCAGGGGGTGGTGTCGATTGTAGTTCTGGATGGTTTGGAGGGCCGCCATGGAGTCGCTGAAAATTCCAAACGATTGCGCACTGTGCTTTTGGATCAGCCTGGTTGCGACGCATATGGCCAGAAGCTCAGCCTGGTAAACGGTGGAATAGTGTGGGAGAGCAAGTTTGAGAGCTTTGGTTTCTGCGTTACCACTCCATATGGATAGTGCCGCTCCAACCTTGCCCCCAATCTTGCTCCCGTCCGTAAAGATACGAACCTCAAATTCGTTCTGCGCATCTAGTTGCTCTTGGTTTACCAGGCTTACGAGCTCTAGCTCAGCGCGCTCTGCAGGGTGTGGAGCCTCCATTGCCGAGACGGCCTGCTCGACGCTCCTGTCGCCAAGTGCTGGCTGAGGCACCCCTCTCCTGGCCTCATATAGCGATGCCGCTTCGCGGACTCGCAGGTCGAGAGGTAGTATCCCAGCCAGCACTAGCGCAGAGTTTAAGGAGACCGTCCGGTATCCTTTGCACAGCTTTTGCGCAATGCCACGCTGGACTGCTCCCAGTTGCTTCTTAATACCTAGCTTTTCTACGGCTGGAGCCCATACGCTGGCGGCGTACAGGATGATTGGTTCGACGGTGGCCACATATATCACTCTGATCACCTCAGGGTGAAGCCCCCAGCTGGTCTTTGCTGCCCTGGTTAATTGCTTGTGGATGCCTATTGCCTTTCTGCATACATTTGCGACGTGTGCGTTGAATGTCAGCTTCTTGTCGATGATGACACCTAGGATTTTTATCTCATTGGACATGGCAATGTCGATCCCGCCCATGCTCAGGCGCGGGGTGTCGTATTTTAGTTTGCGCGTTATAACCATTGCGTTGGTTTTCTGCGGTGCAAATTTTAGTTTGTTTTGAACGCCCCACGCCCAAACATGTCCGAGAGCGGCATTGGCACGTCCCTCGATCTCCAACGCTGTGTCACCATCGAAAATCAGCACAATATCGTCTGCAAAGGCCTGGCAATAGTCATCCCTAGCTTCCAAGCTCTTTAGAAGCGGGTCCAGCAACAGATTCCAGAGTATTGGTCCTCCAATAGAACCCTGGACGCAGCCCTTGCTTGTGGCCCTGCAGCACTCTTCACCTGCGTACCTGACCCTGACCCTTCGGTTCTCGAGATAGCTGTCGATAACCCTCCTCAAGCCAACTGGGCACTGTTCCTCAGCCAGACGGACCCTTATGGCTGGCCACCATGCGCTGTCAAAAGCTCCCTCTATGTCCAATGATACAAGGACTACTATTTTCTTTAGTTCCAGCTTACCGCGTATGTGTTGCATTAGTACATAGAGAGAGTCCTCGGTGCTCTTCTGGGGCATGAATCCATACTGACGAGTACTCATCCTGGGAATAAGATGAAACTTGAGGCGGGCCACCAACATCTTCTCGTAAATTTTACCGAATATAGGTAATAGACCGATTGGTCTGTACGCCTTTGGGGTGTTGTAGTCCGTTTTCCCAGGCTTCTTCAAGATAATGACCGTTGCTTCTTTCCAAATTTCGGGGAAGAGG
Source organism: Griposia aprilina (assembly GCA_916610205.1). Lineage (NCBI taxonomy): Eukaryota > Metazoa > Arthropoda > Insecta > Lepidoptera > Noctuidae > Griposia > Griposia aprilina. The sequence goes on along the minus strand of OU744293.1, from coordinate 27,317 downwards.
TAGGTTCTCAGGCAGCCATTCAGGAGAGCCAAGGCTATCTCAGGGGCACTTCTAATAGCTTGGCAGCAGATATCGGCCGTGAAGCCGTCTGCTCCTGGCGCTTTTTTGGCGTTAAAGGACCCGCACGCTGCCATCAGCTCGGCCATTGTGAATGGTGGTTCGCACGATTCATCTGGCCCTCCAGCATTCACTACATCGGCCTTTTCTCTTATTTGGCGGTGGCAGGTGCTGTCAGTGTCTGAGTGGTCTTCTGGGTAGAAGGTTTTCGCCAGTAATTCCACCGAACCTTTTGCGTCCAGAACATCCCCATCCTTCACTAATGGCTGGTCCTCTCCTCTTCCCTTGGTCCTACCTATCACCCGGTAAATGCCTTCCCAAACCCCTTCTCTATCCTGTCTTGTGCAAAAATTCTTCCAGCTCTCGATCTCGTCTTTGGCTGCCTCCGTCTCATACTCAGCTTTCAGTTTCAGGTACTCTTCAACGACCTTCGATCTGCGGACTGGTGCAGCACTCCTAACTCTACGTTTCAAGGTGGCGACCTCTTTCTTCATACCCTCGAGTTTCTCGGACCACCACGGTAAAGTAAAAACTTCATTTGTTTTCTTCGTCGGAATTGATGAAATGCACGTATCTTTAATAAATTTGATATAAAGATTGGTTATTGAATCTAGTTGTTCTGCTGTATTTAATTTATCTATTTCTATTTGGTTTAATTTACTCTCTTGCATTAATTGGCCGAGTTTCTTACGAAACTCGGGCCAATTTGCTTTTTTCGTGTTAAAAATTCTAGTTGTTCTATTTATTTGTATGCCTTTGGACTTTTTTAATTTTATATTAAAAACAATACCGTTGTGATCCGAGCTCGTGAGTCCTTCGTCTATTCTCCAGTCGTCCACTAGGTCCAGGATATCCGTCGAGCAAGCCGTAATGTCAACGTGGCTGCAGTATCGTATCCCCCCTCTGATCGTGTCGAAGGTCGGAATTTCCCCTCTGTTGAGGATGTTCAGATCCAGCTCGTCGAGAGCTCCAGACACTTCTTCACCCCTGCGGTCAATGGTCAGGCTTCCCCACCAGGTACTTTTGGCGTTTGCGTCTCCTCCAATAACCAACATTCTGGAACCTACCTCTTCCTCAACGCATTTGAGGTGCTCGAGATAAGGTCCGATGGGCTGGTCCGGCTCAAAGTAAAAGGAGACAAGCATGATCTTCCAGGCACTGGTTCGGATCCCCACCACGGTGATGTTGTTCGTGGTGAGTTTCGGGTATTGCTCGACGATGAGGTCTTTATCGAAGACCACTATTGCGGCCTTAACTGTCCCATCTCCGGTGTCAGTGCTCTGGAAGACCCGAACGCCCCTGTGACTCCTCATCACCTTTGCCCCGCCAACGTATGGTTCCTGGAGGAGAGCAACGGCGACCCCGCGCTTTTCCGCCTCGGTCATAAGTTCGTTGGTCGCCAGTCTTTTCCGCTGGAGGTTTGCCTGTACTAGTCTGTAGAGGTTTGGGTTGCCTTGGGTGCCCTTAGCAGTATGCTACAGTAGACCTTGCTATTTCATCCCACTTGCGGCGGGTCGGACATTCCAAGCTAAAAGCGTTGTGGCCGACGTCCGTGAGCTTGGCTCTTGTGCAGTTCTGGCACTTAGGCGGGACACCCGTTAAAAAGTCGGCACATTCCGACTTCAGGTGCGGCCCACCGCAGTGACAGCACAGGTCCGCCGGTTCCTTACAGAAACGTCTGCCATGCCCGTAGCCCAGACAGCGCGTGCACTGTACCAGTGGGGTTTGATCTTCAACCCTCACGCGCTGGAGGTCCACGTGCAGGCATCCGAGTTCTGTTGCCCGTCCCCAAATGATTGGCGAGACGCCAACCACAACGTGACAGGTGTGTGGGTTCCTGGTCCTCCTCCGGAACCTCACCACCACTCTGTCCTCCTCCTTGTCGAGGTTGCGAAAAACGTCTCGATTCTGATTCCTCAACGCTTTGAGAATGTCCTCGTCTGAGTTTACAGAGAGGACGCTCCTGAGGATCAGCATCGGGTCTTTGTTTTTCACCTCCTCGACATGGAGGTCCTGATTATCCCTTGCCAACTTTCCTTTTATCTTATCCCTTTCTTCGGTATTTTGAAAGCCCATAATTATCTTTCTGTCCTTCGCCTTCCTCACCTTATCCACTTTCACCCATCCTTCCTTTGCGTCTACCGTATTTCGCACTTTCTCCAGTACTTCATCTCCAGTCTCTGTCTCGTCTTTGGACGTAATAACGATAGAGTGAAGCGTGCTCCGCCTTGGCAGTGATTTCTCGGGGCGAGTTGCGGCCACACTCGCATAGGTACCCCTATCCAAGAACTCATTTTGGTGGTCTATTTTCTCCTTGAGCTCCTCTATTTTCTTATTATTTAATGCTAGGAGCTTTGTGTGTTCTTGCATTGTAAGTAGGATCCTATTTGTGTCAGATTCTTCGAGAGAAGGAGAAGTTGAATCTTTGGCTAGAGGCTTTGGCTCTGTCACTACCCCTGGCCCTTTGCTGGTCGTTTTTAGCTTTAACGCTTTTAGCTCCGATTCGACTAACTTAACTAAATTGTACAGTCGTTCCGTGGCTACAACGACAGCGTTCTTTATCTCCGTCTTGGTATTTCTGGAGCTGTCAATGTGATATTTAGCCTTTATTAGGCAGGCTTTGGCCTCCGCTGTACGGTCCGCGTATTTAGGCGGAGAGTTTCCGTCAACGGACTTCCTTATTTTAGCTTTGCTCTCCTGCGTAAAAGCAAGCTTAGTTTTAGTTTTTGCAGGGCCGGCCTGCGACGTCTTTTCAGCTGTCGAGAGGGTGGGGCTGCTGTTTGCGGCTTCCCACTCCCCTATGCTGCGTCTAACATCTGGAGGGGCAACTGCCCCAGGTTTAGACGGTGACTTTTCACCATTGGCCTTTGCCGGTGTTCTAAAACCGAACATTCTGGGAGGTATGCGTCAAATATAAATTAAAAATAATATAAGTAAATAAAAACGTCAATAGGGACGATAAAACAGTGTAAAAGTATAAACAGAGTGTTCGCGGTCGGACTTACGTTCAAAAGAACGGGTCAAGCATGAAAACAGTCGAGAATCCCTTCAAAATGTCAAAAAGAAAATAAAAAATCGCAAATAAATAGCGACCTTCGTCAGGACTCTATGTAGAGTCAAACAAGGCTTTTCAATAGATAGCTCTCGCCAAACCCTTTACGATGACACCAAACTCGGTGCGGTTACACCAAGGGATTACGGAGATATCCTTACTTGAAGTTTTTGGTTTTTTTGCCAAGATGGCAGCCAAAAGTGGTTACAAGTGGTTATCTCCGGAACCACTGGTCCAAAGACCCTGGTGTTTGGGCTTTTCGCACTTGGCTCAGCGAGACCAATCTACCGGAATGGTTTTCAGCCTGAAAAAATTTTATATCCTGAAAACACCTGAAAAATATTCCGACATATACCCTATGGTCTGCCGATATGCACAGAGAAAACCCCGGCCCTCTACGACTCTCCGTTTGGAAGCTATAGGTGTTTGAATTTTTTCCAAAATGGCCGCGGTCCTGTCAAAGGTTAACTTTGACAGCGGATAACTTCCTTCGGGGGAGTCGCAGACCCCTCGAGTTTGGGCTCTCCCAACTCGGCCTGAGTTCCCCTGTCCGCCGAAAATGCTTTCAGGACCCCGAAATTTTTTCGTTCCAAACCGCCTGAAAACGTGGGGTAGACAGGACACTAGTACCCTGAATCCTATATGCAAAACGGCAATCTCCCACGACCTCTGGTTCAGGAGATATGGCGGTTTGAAAATAAACAAAATGGCCGCCGAACTGTCAAACGTCAATTTAAAATGCCCGTAATTTTGGAACCCTTCGTCGCAGAGGGACGGGGTTTTGGATGCACAGCTCGGCGTCACTTCAGGTATCTTCTGAAAGCAATTTCAGCGACAAAATACTTTGTGGCCTGAAACAGCCTGAAATACATCCACACTTAAAGTTGGCAGTTTACTACTGGCCGAAGTGAAAATCAGAGAATGATCGGACCAGCGGTTCCCAAGATATCGTGTTCTGAAATTTGTAACCTAAAAACCAAGATGGCGTGATTTTGTCAAAACAGCCAAATTTGGAGATACACAGACAGTGTTTGGGCTTAAATAAGTCACAATGGGTGTATTGGACCCTGTCCTGGTGTCAAATATGGTTAACTTCTATTAAATTTTGAATTAAAGCCAAAAAACAATTAAAATTCGATATCTTAGGAACTACACATTGGAAAATTCTGAAAAAATTATATTAAATACTTAAATTAGAACGCTACAAGGTGCAATAAACAAATATTTTAAAATTTAAAAACAAAGTAGAAAAAATCCTGAAAAAGTGATTTTCTTATGAAATACCTTATAATTTTAAAACTATTTAAACTAAAAATCTAAAACTTAGGATCTCTATTATGCTAAGAAGCGCGCCAAGGACTGCAGTTGAAAATTTTGAAAATCTTGATAAGGACCGAAGATATGGACGTCTAAATTTTTAAGGTTCTAAGTCCTTTTAAAAATCGGTTGTAGTGATTACACAAAAAATTTTTGCTGTTACCGTCTTTAATGTAGGAGGAGATGCTGGCTGCAAAATTTCAGGCGTCTGGCTCCACGCCTTCTGAATTTTCAGTCCACGTGGTTTTTGGTTTTTCCAGAATAAAAGCTAGAGCACCAGGTTTTTGAAGTTTCTGGGTGGTGTGAAGGATGTGCGGGCACGGTCCCCACCCTTTTCTTCAATAAAAAGGGGGGGTTACCGCTCTTGTTTGAGCAGCGTATTCGATTGAATATTTTTATGTGAAGTTTAACCTCAAAATATTGAGGTTTTTCAGGTGTTGATGTTAATACACTGTAATCCGGGTAGTAACTTTCACGGGGGCGTATAGCTTACACTTTTCCACACACACAGACACCAAACTTGTTAAAATCGAACTACTTTTTACCACTTTTATTGATTTTTCGAGCGGGAGACGAACGGAAAACGTGGCGTTCGCGGCGGTGGTTGGGGCCAGACTGGGTTAGGTTAGGTTAGGTTAGGTTAGGTTAGGTTAGGTTAGGTTAGGTTAGGTTAGGTTAGGTTAGGTTAGGTTAGGTTAGGTTAGGTTAGGTTAGGTTAGGTTAGGTTTTTTTTTTTTTTTTTTTTTTTTTTTTATATATATTACTTCTACCTCCAACATAATCGGAGCCTATGCCTGTCTGCTTTACTTATCATTCCAGTTCTCGCTTTCGTGCCTCTCGTAATTTCATTCCTCATACGTGATCTTTCTTGCATTCATCCTCATTTGTGTCTATTATGGGTGGGATTCCCAACTATCGTCTTCTTTCTGACTATCATTTCTTATTATCTTTATTTATTCATTCTTATTCGGGTGTTACAGGAAAACAGGAAGATAGTTTTTTATTGTGTGACTTCTCCAAATACATTTACTCTTAATCTAAGCTTATTTCTATTTACAGTTTCTTGTTTATTACATAACTAGTCTTACATTAGGTTTACAATTTTCTTATTTCTATCTTTATTCTGGTCTTACAGAGATGGGGAGCTGTTTTTATTGTAGCTCTTACTTTAACATTTATTTTTATTCTAAACTTATTTCTACTTTCACATATATATTATTTATTTCCTATTTTACCTTAAATTATTTTACATATTTTATTGCTATGCTAGTCTCTAATATAATACACTATATTATGACAGCATGTTTGCTTATGCGGTTTTATTTCGATCTATTACTTTTTTTGCAATATATCTACAGTAGTCTAGGAATATTTCTACATTTTTACCAGTTATTATGTCCTTTACACTGTTCGGGGTTATTTTAATGTCTAATATATTTTCGACGTTAAAGCGGTGATTCACAAATTGAGGGCAATCGAATAATATGTGCGGGATTGTCTCACTTGCATCCGGATCGCAGATGCACGATGGACTCTGCTTGCACTTGAAGCGGTTCAAGTACTCGGAGAATCCACCGTGCCCCGTCATTATTTGCGTGTTCAGGCCGTTGGTTCCTATCTTGCGAATTACCCTATAAGCTGCTTGCACATCTGGGAAGAATAACTTGGTAACCGATGCTGTGTTACCAAGTTCGTATCTGCGATTCCATTCATCAAGCGTCGCCATACGTATGCTGCGCTTGATGAATGAGATCGGGCACTGATCGTAGTCTGGTTTTCTCTTGGAGTTCACAGCAGCCTCTTTCGCCAATTGGTCGGCTCTTTCGTTCCCCAGTAACCCCACGTGAGCTTTGATCCAGAACAAGTTTACCACCTTGTTCTGGCGGGATACGGATCTTATATTATCCCTAGCTTCTACAGCAAGTGGGTGGAGCGAACCAGGATTTGTTACTGTTTGAAGAGCCGCCATTGAGTCACTGAAAACTCCAAAAGAAGATGCCTTGATCTTGCTTATCTCCCTTGTCGCCCTTGTTATTGCAAGAAGTTCAGCCTGGTAGACTGTGCAATAGTTCGAGAGAGCAAGTTTGAGGGCTCTGGTCTCGGCCTCACCATTCCATATAGACAGTGAGGCGCCAACCCCTCCTCCGATCTTGCTCCCGTCCGTGAAAATGCGGATGTCAAAGTTGCAATTGTTTTCAAGTTGCTCTTGGTCTACCAGGCTGTCAAAATGCAATGTGTCATGTGCTGCGGGATGGGGAACCTCGAGTGCAGAGGTCATTCGCTCGACCTCCCTGTCCCCCAGTGATGTCCAGGGCACACCCTTCTTGGCTTCATAGAGTGATGCCGCCTCACGAACTCGGAGGTCCAGGGGGAGTATTCCAGACAGCACCAGTGCTGAGTTCAGGGAGACCGTGCGATATGCCTTACAGATTTTCTGGGCGATTCCACGCTGGACGGTCCCGAGCTGTTTAATGATGCCCAACTTTTTGGCAGCCGGAGCCCAAACGCTAGCAGCGTATAGTATAATGGGCTCTACCGCCGCCAGATACATCACCCGTATGACCTCTGGATGAAGCCCCCAACTGACCTTTGCGGCTCTACACAGCTGTTTGTAGATAGCGATTGCCTTTCTACAAACGAGTGAGACGTGGGTGTTGAAGGTCAGTTTTTCATCGAGGGTTACACCCAGAAGCCTCATTTCTTTTGATATGGCAATACCGATCCCCCCCATGCTCAGGCGTGGCGTGTCATATTTGAGTTTTTTGGTTATCACCATAGCGATTGTTTTATCAGGTGCAAATTTGAGCTTATTCTCGACACCCCACGCCAGAACATGATTAAGAGCGGCACTGGCACACCTCTCTACCTCTTGTGCGGTCTCTCCATCAAAGACTAAGAGAACATCATCCGCAAACGCCTGAATATAATTACCCATATTCTCTAATGCTTTTAGGAGGGGGTCCAGCACCAAATTCCACAAAATTGGGCCCCCGATAGAGCCCTGGACACAGCCTTTGTTTGTGCTCTTGCCATATACTTCCCCGCCATACCTGATTGCCACTTTTCGGTTGCTAAGGTAGCTGTCTATGACCCGCCTAAGGTTGATTGGACACTTTTCCTCCGCCAGACGGACCCTTACCGCTGGCCACCAGGCGCTGTCAAATGCTCCCTCTATGTCTAAAGATACGAGCGTTACTATCCTTTTTTGTGCTAGTTTTTTGTAAATATGCTGCATGAGAGCATAGAGGGAGTCCTCGGTGCTCCTTTGCGGCATGAATCCGTACTGACGGGTACTCATCCTAGGTAAAAGGTGGAACTTCAGACGGGCCACCAACATCTTTTCGAATATTTTGCCCAAAATAGGCAGCAGTCCAATCGGCCTATATGATTTGGGAGTGCAATAATTATCTTTTCCAGGCTTCCTCAGTATCACGACTGTCGCCTCCTTCCAGGCTGCGGGGAAGTGATGGCATTCTAGGCACTTATTTAAAAACCTTAAAAATAATTCAGGGTCATCACCCACGGCATGACAACAAATGTCGGCGGTAAAGCCGTCTGAGCCCGGTGCCTTCTTTGGATTGAAGGACTCCATCGAATTTTTCAATTCTACCACCGTAAACGGTGGGTCGCAAGTATCATCTTGTTCGCCAGAGTTTACGTTTTCGGCTTTCATTCGAATGGATCTATGATGAGCGTTGTCACATTCTAAAGGGTCTTCCGGATAAAAAGTTTCCGCTAGCAACTTCACGGAGCCCTTGGCATCCAACACATCACCATTTCTTTCCAATGGCAGGTCCTCCTCCCTACGCCGCGTCCTACCTATCACCCTATATATTCCCTCCCAAACCCCCTCCCTATCCTGTTTTCCACAGAATTCCTTCCAACTCTCGGTCTGAGCTTTGGCCGCTTCTAACTCATACTCTTCTTTCTGTTTCAGGTACTCTTCTATGACCTTCGACCTTCGGATTTGGGCCGCACAACGGATCCTGCGCTTCATGGTAGCGACGGTCTTCTTCATCTCAGCGAGTCTCTCGGACCACCACGGCAAGGTAAGTTCCTCGTTGACTTTTTTGGTCGGTATTGTCTGCTTGCATGCTTCGTCTATTGCTTTTGTGAGGTTGTTTAATGTTGTGTCAATTTGTTCTATATCTTTAATTTTATCTATTTCGGCTGCTATGAATTTATAATCGATTTTCAGTTGGCCAAACTTCTCATGAAATTTGGACCAATTGGCTTTTTTGGTACTAAATTTCCTAGTGGTTCTCTCAACTTTTATGCCTTTAGATTTCTGCAACAGAATTTTAAACACAATGCCGTTGTGATCCGAGCTCGTGAGTCCTTCGTCAACCTTCCAGTCGTCTATCAAATCCAAGATATCGTTGGAGCAAGCGGTAATATCCACGTGACTGCTGTATCGTTTTCCTCCTCGGATAGTGTCGAAGGTCGGGATTTCCCCTCTGTTAAGTATATTAAGGTTTAACTCGCCGAGAGTTCCTGCCATCTCTTCCCCCCTAAGGTCGGCCCTCGGGCTACCCCACCATATGCTCTTGGCATTGGCGTCCCCTCCAACGATCAGTTTTTTGGAACCGACTACGAGCTCTATTTGTTTGAGGTGTTCTAAATAGGGCTCTATAGGCTGGTCTGGCTCAAAATAAAAAGAGACAAGCGTGATCTCCCAGGCACTGGTCTGGATCCCCACCACTGAGATGTTGTTTGTGGTGAGTTTTGGATACTGTTTAACTGTGAAGTCGCTGTTAAAGACAGCTATTGCCGCTTTAACAGTCCCATCTCCTGTGCCAGTGTTCTGGAAGACTCTAACGCCCCTGTGACTCCTCATTACCCTTGCTCCGCCCACGTACGGTTCCTGAAGAAGTGCTACCGCTATACCACGCTTCGTAGCTTCTGTTAGAAACTCATTGGTCGCTAGCTTCTTGCGTTGGAGGTTTGCTTGTACTACTCCATAGGGGGTTTTTTCCACTGGGGTGCCTTTAGCAATAAGCAACGGTCGATCTGGCCATGTCATCCCACTTTTTCCTTACTGGACAGTCATGGCTAAAGGCGTTGTGCTGAATATCGTCCTCGATTTTAGCCTTTGTACAATTCCGGCAAGCGGGTGGTGAGCCGGAAAGCCAGTCCGGACACTCTGGTCTCATGTGGGGGCCACCACAGTGGCCACATAGGTCTGCAGGCTCTTTACAGAACCGCTTGCCATGTCCGAAGCCCAGACAGCGAGTGCATTGCACCAATGGGGTCTGATCTTCGACCCTAATGCGCTGGAGATCTATATGCACGGTCTCCATTTTCATAGCTCGCTGCCAGATGGTGGGCGAGACGCTGACGATGACGTGGCCAGTGTGGGGGTTCCGTGTCCTTCTTCGGAACTTTACCTCCACTCTGTCTTCTCTACTGTCGAGGCCGTTAAAAACGCCCTGGTTCTGGTTTCTTAGTGCTTTAAGGACGTCTTCGTCGGTATTAACAGCTAAGACATTCTTTAAAATCAGAAGCGGGTCCTTATTTTTAACTTCCTCGACAGTGAGGTTAACTCCTTCTTTTTCGAGTCGATCCTTAATCCTACTCCTTTCTTCTTTAGTTTCCAATCCGATTATTATCTTTCTATCCTTGGCTTTCCTCACCTTTTCTACCTTTATCCACCCATCTTTGGCATTTACTGCTTTTCTAACTTTACTAAGGACTTCGTCGCCTGTCTCCGTTTCGTCCTTAGACGTGACCACCACCGAATGTAAGGTACTGCGCTTTGACCGTGACCCTACGCCCTGAGCTGCGGCCACACTCGCATATGTGTTACCCTTCTCCAGAAATTCCCTCTGGTGGTCTAAAGTCACCTTTAGCTCCTCTATCTTTTTATTATTCTCGACTAGGAGCTTTGTGTGTTCTTCCATCGCGAGTATGATTTTATTTGTGTCGATAGTTTCGGGAGAAGGCGACTTTGTTGCTGATTGTGGCTCTGTCACTATGAGGCTTCCAGTGGTCCTATTTTGCTTAACAGCTTTTAATTCTGCTTCGACTTCCTTCACTAATTTATAAAGACGTTCCGTCGCTTCAGTGATGGCGGTCTTTATCTCCGTTTTGGTGTTTCTGGAGCTGCTCAGGTGTAGTTTTGCCTTTGTTAGGCAGGCTTTAGCTTCCGCTGTTCGGTCCGCGTATTTAATTGGTGGCGGTGAGTTTGTGTCGACGGACTTCCTTTTTTCCGTCACAGCTTTGCTCCCCTGCGTGAGGGCAGGCTTAATTTTAGTTTTGGTAATCACCGGGCCAGCCTGCGAGGTTTTTTCAGTTGTAGAGGGGGTGGGGCTGCTGTTTGTGGCTTCCCACTCCCCTATGCTGCGTCTAACATTTGGAGCGGCAATTGCCCCAGGTACAGACGGTGACTTTTCACCGTCAGCCGCCTTTACCGGTGTTCTAAAGCCGAACATGTTGAGAGGTTTGCGTCAATAGTAAGAACGTCAATAGGGACGATAAAGTTAAAATGAATAATTAAATAAGGTAAAAATAAACACAAATAAAACCGCAGAAACAAACCTACGTACTATAGTATAGTTACAACAAAAAATTGTATCTATAGTCTCGTAAAAATAAACTTTATAATAAAGTTACGTCACGCTCATACAACTCACAATTTGAATTTTTATATAAGATAATGGTCAGAGCCAAAAGGTAGGTCTCGTTTTTCCAAATTCAGAGACCCCAAACATGGGGGGTCTAGGACCACCGGTTACGAAGTTAGCCCCAGGGGGGGTGAGGTAGCCCTGAAGGGGCAGAGGGGGGGGGGGGCTGAAAAGGGGTGTATGGGGTCTCGGGGGGGGGGGGGGGGGGGGGGGGCTGAAAAGGGGTCTATGGGGTCTCGGGGGGGGGGGGGTAGTGGGGGTCGGGGGTTACCCGCAGGCTGTCCTGGGAGATCCCAGGGGTCCCACGGTGTCACAGGGGGTCACGGGGGTGGGGGGTATAAATAAATGTGGGTGAATAAAAGGCTTTAATACATAAATACACTGCAATTTTATTTTGGGGGTCAGTAACGGAGGGGGTCAAAAAGGGGGTCTAGGGGGCTTATCTTAAACTAGGTTCCAGCTGGGAGGCGGTTGCTAGGGGGGGGGCAAATTTGATTAAAATTTTGATATTCCCAGCCGTTTCCGAGATATTGGGGGGGTAATAAATGTATGGTATCCGACTGGTAAATGATAAATGGTAGTAAATAAAATAAATATTTATTTCTATAAGATATACTAATAGAAATGGCTTGAGGGGTAGGTGGTAATGGCACGACAGGGGGGGGGGGGGGATTGAGGTAAATAGATACTTAGATACAGTACCAGCAAGTGATGGGCAGTGATGGGCAATAATGGCCCACGGAAAATGTTTGTAGGAATGGAGGAGATGTGCAATAATTAAATGGTGCAAACAATTTATTTAAAAACAAATATGGGTATCTACAAGGGGGTGGCCAGGAGAGTGTTTCAGTGTATCTATACGTAGTATAGATACGCTGGCTGGCATCAAAAACGGGCTAGCTCGCTCCGTTCCCAAGATAAAAGCGTTTTTATATTTCTTTGGCCCCAGGTTCGATTCCCGGCTGGTGAAATTTTTTGAAATAATTATTTATTAACAATTTATTTTTTCCTAAGTGAGCAAGTGACATGGGCAACAGGTAAGAGACAATAATAACAATAAACAATAATAATAATAATTGAAATTTTAATATACCTAAGCTATGACGATGTTGTTTTGTAGGAGGCCGAAGGAAACAATTTATTTTGCGGCCGGAAATTTTTCTTAATCGTACTAAATACTTAAAATATCCTAAAATTATAGTCCAAAAATTCTGATTTTTCGTACACACATAGAGGGACGATCCAGCTGTCTTCTCTAGAAGTTTTAG